>BJKM01000021.1:42500-1290000 GCA_015082035.1 Chaenogobius annularis | reverse complement strand
CTGAATATTTATCTATCCAGCTACTGTTTTTATCCATCTACTTTATCTGTCTACTGTATCTCTCTATTCACTGCCACACTAGCTTGGAAATGCCCCATCTGGTCAGAACTTGGAAGCTAAGCGAGCTCTGGCCTGGTTAGCACTTGAATGGGAGCTTGTCTGGGAATACCAGATGCTCCTCTACTCCGGATGCTCCTCAAATGCCTGGAGGAACGCTCTCTACTCTAGATGAACAGCTCTTCATCTGCTTGGATGAACTTTCCTGCTAGATGAACCACCCTCTCTTCTCCTGAGTGGTTCTGGCAGCCCACAGTCTATCTGCCAATGGAAGTGCATCAGCCAGTCCATGCGTGGGAATAGGAGCTCTCCTTCCCTGTGGTTCTCCCTGAGGTTTCTACTTTTTCCCAAAAGGGTTTTGTAGTTTTTCCTCACCAATGCGGATACATCTGTTTTTCACTGTTGCCCAGGCAACTGCTGGCAACTTCTGTTGTGATTTTGAGCAAAATATATAAAATTCATTGAAAATTGAATTGAATATATCAATCCATCTATAAATCCATCCATCCATATTTATTTATTTTTTCTTTTGGTAGACAAATTATTATGGATTTAGTAGACAAAATGAACATGATATTTTAATCAACTAAAACTAGACCGAAGCTAAAAAGCTTTTTGTTAAATTTTTTAAAAATAATTTTCTGTTAATCTGTGTCAAAAATAATACTCATCAAGAATCGATCTGCTTATACTTGCTATATTATAAACTTTAACTCTCTACTAGATAAACAATATATTGCCAAAAAAAAAAGGATCATATGGCACTTCAAACGTGAATTTACTTAAATGCCCCCACTAACTTTACAAATACAATTCTGAATTTTTATATTGCAAGCAAATTAGATTAAATTCTTTGCAATTTGTTTATGAATTATAAACAAAGAGTCATACTCAAAAAGTCTCAAGCTCTGTGCCCAGCAAGATTATAGCAAAACAAGTTATAGGGCTTACAGCAATTAAAAGTGAATACATTTAAATACTCAGTAATTGTAACATACATTATTAATTGCTTGACAGAATATTTTTATCCAAATGTTGCCCTAACCACAATAGGGATTTTTTTGAAAGAAATGATAAAATCCCTATTGTGGACGCTAAAATCCCACTTTCATTCTCAGCATACTAACCTTTACTCAAATTCAAATCCAACTAAAATTATAATCAAACTATTCATTATTTTTTGATGGTGAAATTATATTTGATTTGAAAGGAAAGCTGAATATTTTGGATTATTCTGGTTCATTTGCATAACAAGTGAATGTGCTGGTCGTTGTTGCATGCACACAGCACGAGGTCTAAAAACCTGGCTTCCTGTTGCTCAGCTGGCCCAGGAGCATATTCCAAATTACACACGCGCTTAACCTGAAGGCCAGTTTGAGCCTTGAATTAGCTGCATTTACTCAAAGCCAAAATTTGACACCAGCTGATTCCGCTCATTAGCTGCCCCTCCTTAGGTCGAATATGTGCTAATCAGAGGAATCAGGCTCCGTGGCATTTAATTGGAGAAAGATCCTGCTGTTTCTCCATCACCCATAATATAGTTTGAGGTCCTCGGGCGCAGAGTTAGTGTTTGCTTTTGAATGTGACTTTTGTCTGGCTGCTCCCCGCTGTGTCACAGAAGCAGATTAAGTGCATGGGCCAACCAGACAAGTCAACCAAGCGGGAGCTAGACGCTGACGTGAAACACCATGCTGTACAATGTAACTACACTTAACAACAGTTTTGAGCAAGATATCAAAGGCTGCGCAATAATAATGACCAAGACTGATATGTGATATGTAATAACATTAATAATATGACAGTGCCCCCTATAGTTCAAATTTACAGCAGGCGTGAGAGAGCATGTATGCCCCTCATCTTGGTCTAATGAGTAAATATCTAGATTTTGGTGCATGCTAGATACAATGAATGTCCTCTTTTCAAGCTGCATGCGAACATTTTTCTTTTAATTAACCCAAATTGTGTAATGATTCCATTATTATCAGCTGCCAGCCTTATTTGATTTAGACTCACCCATGCAAATTGTTCTGATCTTGTGTTCAGGCAGTCCCAATAGAGTCATTAACACTGGTGAACCAACTGTGTTATTTTGATTTTGCGCCATTTTCATCACACCATCTATAGACTTGCTTATATCATTGTTGTTTTAATTTAGTACATTTTCTGGTGAACTTTGACGACCGAATTAAGGATGTTACGCATTTTTAACCTTCTTACAAAACATGAAACATAGAATTAGTTCATTTTAGACTGTTTGTTGTTTCTCTCTTTCATATTCATTACACATTCCTAGCATCATTATAGTTTCTAAACAAGTCCCACAACTTTTAGGGGGTAAAGGTGAGTTCTGACTTCAAGATTTAATAACCACTTTTTCAAAATAACACAATCTTCAAAATAAAAACATATATGAAAATCAAAATAAAGCAATTGACATTTATATTAAAAGAGCATTTTAAAAATACTGTCTCAAAAGCTTTAACGTAATACTGAAAATGCAATATATCAACTTGAAAATGTGGTATTAATAGTCTGCTTTGGCTGCTTTTATTGCAAAATTCCCCAAAGACAATCCTACTTTAGAATGTATTGTGATGAAGTGACCAAGTTAGAGGTACACAATTCAAATAAAAACAAACTGTTAAAGGTCTACTCTAATGAGCCACCAGAGAATACAGGCAATTGGGAATGAGCGAGGTGAAGGTACAATGGCTGTATATCTAAACATGCTCTCCCAGTCCCTCCATCATCGCTCTGCGTGATGTATGGCTACAGTAAAGCACATTCACTTCACTAAATGAAGATAGACAAAGTGAAGAAGACCCACAGGGAAGGCAAGTTCATACTAGGATGAGTAATGGGGCTACATGAATAGGGTCAATGTGTTTTTTAAAGCTAAACGTACCTGCCATTAGCCATTGCCAGAGGGTCCCTTAGAGCCCACTGCACACTATTAACCCACACAGAGGGCCAGTGCTAGGGGAAAGAGCAGGAATATAGGTCTGGATGCCTGAAGGGATTTGCTACTGGGAAGGTATAGAGGGGCCAAGTCAAACACCCCTCAAGTGGAGCCCATAGAGGGATATATGAGAAAGAATGATGACCAAGGAAGAGACAGAATGTTTGTTAAGACACAACACAAGAAACGGATCTGTCGGGTCACCATTTTCATCCCTGCGAGTTCAGATGAGGTGAATTAGCCAATCAGGGTCACGTCTCATGTCTCAAAACAAACATGGCTGCCTACAAGGAAAAAAGAAAGAAAAGAAAACATATCACAAGGACAGAAAAATCAATGAGCGAAGCACAAAAATCTGTCAATCTGATCCGAGGTAAATTATAAGTGAGATGAGATTTTGTTGTAAATGACAGGTTGCTAGTGAAATTGTTTCAAATATCTCGCATAAATAAATCTGATTTCACTGTGAGTTTGGTCAACACAAACTCGGTAGATAGGTCTCGACTATAATCTCTAGGATTTGTTACGTATAATTTATGGATGGAGTTTGTGTTTCCTCAAGCAATGGTGGCTTTTTGGTAGCGCTACAGAATTTGAAACTTTTGAAATAGTCTGAAAATAAACATTAGTTTGTGTGGAAAAGTGATTGGGATTGGGATTGTAATTGTGATTCTGATTCTGAATGACTATTTCTGCTAAAAGTAGGCTCATAGCAGACTGTGACTGAGGCTGTGGACTTCGGTGTCAAGTGCCAGATCTATCTGAGTAATTTATGTCATGTGTGGTCTTAATTTTAATCTTATTGGACTGTTGCGATCCCTTCTGCAAACACACTTACTCATGGATACTAATGAAGAAACCTTTAACCTTGTTTTGGCAGAAGAAGGGCCTTAAAGTATAACAGAAACTTTACAGTTTCTTGTCAATTGTATAGTTGCATTTGGACTGGATATTAAAGCAAAAGTTTATATCATATATACTGTATATACATATATACTTTTCCAAAACAATGCTTGTGGTAACCTTGATATAAAGTTGTAGTTACAATTTTCGGGTACCAACATTGTAGAATTTTTGTTGTTGTTTTTAATGATGGAAAAGTGTAAAATAAATAAATAATAATAATTGTTTCATTCCCACATCAAAAACATGTTTGAAGTGGTTTTAAATGTAATTCATGCATGTTTAAGTAATTTTGGATCTCTCCTGGGCACTATTCGAACCATTGTACAATGATGCAGCTTTTGTACAGGTGATAGCACACAAGCTTATCAAGAAGTGACTCCTCCCACTCTACCCCTCCCCTCCCTTCCCTCCAGGTATTCAGCTCCCCCCTCCCCTGACAGCACAGTGCGGCAGATAGTGGGTGAGGTACAGCTAGAACACTATGGATGCAACTTTTTTGGGGGGACTTTTTATTGAAGATGTGTCCAGACAGAAAGTGCCGGCTGCATGTGGAGCCTGGCATGTGTGTTTCAAAAGGTACAAAAGGTAACATGGTGATCTATATACTGTATGTTATGTGTTAACAATTAATACCCTTCTCTAAATAAATAAATGTGAAAAAATAAAATCCCAATAGCCTCAGAAAGCGATAAAAACAATTTCAACTCTTAAAAGAGAATAATATAGCAGGTTTGTGGACCCAATCCCAAAACAGTAAATCTCCTGTAGAGTTCTATTGGCCCACCATCTGAGATTATAACATCAAATTATAGAACATTAACGCAACCTATTGATAACTCAAAATGGGCAAATTATATAACAAACTGTGTGAAGAAAGAAATGCACTAAAATATCTATATCTTGCACAATCACTACAAGCTTTTTACATAATCTAAAAAAAGAAAAATGTTTTATAATGGATATGCGTTGTGCTCGCTTCGTTCCAATGTACCACTCCCTAATCCCATATCATTAATATGCACAGGGGCTGCAGCGGTGGAGGAGACAGTGACGCTCGAGCACACCTTAGGATAACATGAGGCGAGACCAACAAAATGGCGAATGGAGTGTTTATTTTAGGGAAAAGCAGAAGAGAGCCAGGAGAAGTCTGTCTGTGTGAGTGTATGTTGTGTGTGTGTGTGTGTGTGTGTGTGTGTGTGTGTGTGTGTGTGTGTGTGTGTATGTGTGTGAAGTGAGGTACAACCCTGGGGAAGCAACAAGGCACTTCTGACAAAGACAACTCAAATGATTAAATGACTTAAAATAACTAATAACAAATACACAAAAATATGCTTCCTTACAGGCTCAAGTTGCTAATATTCTGTTTTCATTCATTCATTTTCTACCGCTTGTTGTTTTGACTTGATGCCATTTAAATTGTAGCACTACAATATTAGTCATTTAGAGTTTTTCCATCCATGCGAAATAAACGGCATGACCATTTACCAAAAACTAAAAGAAACCATTGACACTGTGAGCAAACATCTTCACTTGTTTTCTTGTAGACTCACACTATTTTGTTTTGGAGCAATTCTATACAGCAATATTTTATTTTTTTTAAACGGTTGTAAGCAAAAACATCAATTAGCCAAACAGCATATGCCAACCTACATTCTCCAAAATCCATTAAAAAAAAAAGTAGTAGCATGAAAAGACTGCGCTTACGGGCTGCACTCCTGAAACCGCCATTGTCAGACTTTGAGGCAGATTTGAAATAGTGTGTAACCTATTACCTCATGTGGCTATACACCCTCCCTTGCAGCACACGGCGCAGTCATCACCAGAGTCTCTTTTATGGCTGTCCATTCTGTCCAGCCGAATTACATATCACATCTTTTCCACCTTTGTTCGTGCATGCCAGCGCCGAGAGCGCCGCAGCCTGACACGGGCATAAATCAAAGAGCGGTTAACTCCTCAGATTAGGCCTAGGCGGATACAAGTCATCGCCGTCATCATGAACGTTCACCTTAACACTGTGAGCACATGCAAAACCAATCGTACGGGCATGGCAGTAGCATATAAGCGTGTTTTATACCTGAGCTTTATGGCCGGACATGTGAGCGTCAATCAAATCAGACAGCAACATGCCCTTCAAACTGTATGGAGCGCTGTAACAATGAAGACGAAGACATGGTTCACCGTCAGTATACATTTACATACAGAATGGACCTGTGTACAGTATCCGAACAGTTGCTATGGTCAGGGTGGTACTGCCACTTGGGGGATTTTACATTGGAGAAAAGTTCTGTCTGCTCTTCACCTCCTGGAGCCGAGTGAAAAACCTGATGGACAAGAGGTATCATTTTCACTTGATTATATGTTGCTCAGACTAGACTCCAGGAGGTTTTTGTGTCACAGCACCCTTTTGTGTTGAATACAAGATATTTTTTTTCAGCATTTAACAGCTGTATACTTTGTGTTTTTGAATATTTAGAAAGGAGCAATCAAGACATTGCAATTTCTGCAATACAAGCATTGATGTTGCTCGGCCTGTTCCAGTTCTCCACAACATGATCATGTTCAGCATCTTTATGATTCAGTTCTTCTCATTTTTGTGTCCAGCCTTTGAAAATACCAGATTTTGTACATTTTTAAAATGTTTTCTCCTTCCAATTACATCAACTTCAAATTGAGTAATAGTTTCCTCAAATATTTATTTTTTTACGTTTCTTGGAGCACTACTTTGTGAGTAATACTATTTACTATGAGTGACTTTAGTCTCACTTGAGTCATTTTGGATTATCCACATTTGGATAATACCCATCTCTGCTCAGGATATGAGAAATACTGTCTGGACAAGCGCTTCCTGCTGCCACAGACCCTATGAGGACATGTTTTTGTACTTTTATAAACATGAAACATACAAGTCTGTGTTAAAAAAATTATATATATATACACATACATACATACATACATACATACATACATACATACAAGCCTGTATGACATCCCAATGTCAGCGCTATAGATCCACATGACCAGGATCTATAGCGCTGACATTGGGATGTCATTCTGGCTTGAGAAGTGTAGTTGGATGGTGACAAAGAGAGGGAAGGTAGTCCACACGGAAGGGGTCTCACTCCCAGAAAGAGCGATAGCAGACATTGAGGATGGTTACAAGTACCTTGGAATACCACAGGCAAATGGCAACCTCGAAGAAGTAACAAGGAAAGCGGCAACAGCCAAATACCTACAATGAGTGAGGTAAGTCCTAAAAAGCCAGCTCAATGGCAAGAACAAGTCCCAGGCAATAAACAGCTACGCCCTGCCAGTGATCAGATACCCTGCAGGAATAATAAGGTGGCCAAAGGAAGAGATACAGACCACAGATGTTAAGACGCGAAAGACGCTCACCATGCATGGAGGGTTCCACCCAAATTCCAGCACCCTGAGACTGTACACTAGCCGTAAGGAATGAGGCCGTGGACTAATGAGCTTGAGAGCCACTATCCAGGATGAAATATCCAAGACATCAAGTCCACAAGTACATCAAGGACAAGGCCCCAACAGATGACGTGCTCAGTGAATGTCTCAGGCAATGGGGAACAGAGGATGAGGTGCTGGAGGAGAGACCATCATGAGAGGACAAGCCCCTATATGGGATGTACCACCGGAACATAACTGATGTTGCACAGGAAGTGGCCCTAAGCACCAGAATAGAGGCCCAGATCCACCACACCAGACAAGACCCAAGGTGTAAGCTGTGCAAAGAGGCCCCTGAGACAATCCGGCACATAACTGCAGGGTGTAAGATGCTGGCAGGAAAAGCATACATGGAGCGTCATAACCAAGTGGCTGGTGCAGTGTACAAGAACATCTGTGCGGAGTATGGACTAGAAACCCCAAGGTCACAGCAAGAAACACCTCAAAAGGTGATAGAGAATGACCGTGCCAAGATCCTGTGGGACTTCTAGATAAAGACTGACAGAATGGTAATGGCGAACCAACCAGACATTGTGGTGCAATAAACAGCAGAGGAAAGCCGTTGTGACAACATCAGGAAAAAGGAACATGAGAATCTGGAGAAATACCAAGGGCTCAGAGAAGAGCTGGAGAAGGCGTGGAAGGTGAAGGCGAAAGTGGTGCTCGTGGTCATCAGAGCACTCAGGGCAGTGACCCCCAAACTGGAGGAGTGGCTACAACAGATCCCTGGAAAAACATCAGACATTTCAGTCCAGAAAAGTGCTAGGAACAACAAAGATACTGCGCAGAACCCTCAAGCTCCCAGGCCTCTGGTAAAGGAGCCGAGCTTAGAAAAAAAAAAGGGACGAAACCACCCACGGAGGGTGAGAATGGAATTAAAATTGTTCTAACACAATAGACTATAAACTTTAATCCAGTCTTTATTCCGAGTCAAAAGTCAGTCTTTCAGACGAAACTTATCATTAAATATATGCGTGACAAATTCACTCGCAATATTTTGGTTTTTTGGAGACATTATTTGAAAAATGTTCTTCCTAAATGATCAGTTTAGACATGTTTACGCCAAAAACCTTTAGTGTGAGAGGTTTAAAGAAGGAGAGGAGACCGAGTGTGTGATCAGACACAGAGTCAGAGGAGGAGAGACTGTCACTGATGCTGTTACAGGAGGAGGCAATCACGATCTTGACACTGATAAATAAAATAAATAAAACGGGAAATGCACAGAATACAAAAGTGTGAAGGTCTAATTTTAGTCTAATAAAGAATAATCCTATTATAGCCTAGAGTAGACCTGGGCATTTTGAGGCCTGCGGGCCAAATAAAGCCCCCAGATGGCTTTAAACGGCCCACGAAAGGTTGCCTGCAAATTAAGTTTTTGTAATTTTATCTTGTGAGCAGACTAAAACTGCAATACTTTTACTTTGAAACTTGTTCATTCAAGTTGTAACGTGAACAACGTGAATAACCTGCTGACCTACGTGTTTACGTGATTACGTCATAATCTGTATGACAATGGATGCATGTAAATGGCGTGTCACTTTCACCCATCAAAAATGTCCTAAAAGAGAAAGGTGGATACCGAAGGCAGAGGTTTCCTCAAAATATGGACTGTTAAATATGTATTTACTGAAGTTAGAGGTAAACCCACGTATTTAGTTTGCAGAGAGCAGATTGCCGTGTTTAAAGATTACAATTTGAGTCTGCATTACGAGACAAAACGAGCTGAAAAATACAGACACCTGACTGACACCGAGAGAGCGCGGGCTGCAGATGATTTGCTTGCGAAGCTAACAAAACAACAAAGCTATATTACCAGGACCAGGACCAGCTTTATGATATCCCACAAAATCGCTAAAAACGGCAAGCCATTCTCAGAGGGGGAGTTTGTAAAAGAAAGCTTGGTGGACTCTGCAGTGCTCATATGCCCAGATGAAAAAAAGGATTTGAAAAAGTCCCACTGTCCAGGCGAACCGTAACCAGAAGAGGACATCGCGGAGAATCTGGCGCTTCAACTGCGAAATGGAGTGACACATTTGGACTTCTTCTCGTTGGCTTTGGATGAGAGCTGTAATGTACGTGACACAGCCCAGTTACTCGTGTTTCTCAGAGGGATAACGGCAGAATTCAAGGTTACAGAGGAGCTGGCTGCAGTGCAATGAAATGAACAACAACGGGGAGTAACCTGTTTAGGGAGGTAAACGCATGCATGAACAAACCAGGACTGACATGGGACAGACTGGCTGGTGTCATTAGGGATGGGTGTCCAAATCTGACTGTGACTGAACTGGACTCTGAGCATAAATTGGTGTTCATACATTGTATTATACATCAGCATGTGTTGTGCAAGTCAGTGCTAAAACTTAACCATGCTGATGATGTTGTAACCAAAACAGTTCATTTCATCAGGGCACGAGCATTAAATCACAGACAGTTTGTTGCACTTTTAGATAAGCATGAGAATGGACATGGTGACATCAGGTATCACACAGCTGTCAGATGGCTCAGCCTGGGAAAAGTTCTAAAAAGATTTTGGGACTTGAAAGTGGAGATAAAAGAATTTTGTGGGTACAAAGGCAAAGATATACCTGAGCTCTCAGATGTGAACTGGATGGCAGATCTTGCATTTGCTGTTGATGTGACTGCACTCCTGAATGAACTGAACACTAAACTGCAAGGCAAGGGCCTTTTTGTTCATGAAATGTACAGCCTTGTGAAGGCATTCATGAGAAAGTTGCGGTTTCTTTCAAGTAAATTACAGGATAATACTCTCACTCACATGCAAACCCTGAAAGAGGTCAAACCATCAGCTGATCACCTCCGCAGGTACTCATCCATGTTAGGAGCACTGCATGTTGAGTTCTCAAGTTGAGTTGAGTTTGTTGAGTTTGTGTTTTGTAACACAAAAGTGCTACATGAAGGTCCAAATTTAAAATAAGGAATTGTTTTAAATTTTAACTCATATCAGAAAATACCACCTCTAGGCATCATAAAAATACCATAAAGAATATAAATGGATTCATTAACAATGTGTACAATTGGCACACACAGCAAACTTACCTTGGATGTAACATAGTTAACTTCATCAGACACAAAACTTTCAAAACAGACTTCGCTCCCTCGCTGACCATCTGTCAGACTGCTGAGCACTCCGCGCATGCGCGAGTTGCCGATTTGCGTCGGGCAGCGCCGCAAAAAGCAGAAGTAAGATGTTGGTTTTCCCCACGCGGTAAATATTGTTGTTTTGGATGTAACAACTCGTAAAAGGACACGAAAAGAGATCAAAATTATGATGGAACGCTCCAGTCTCCCGTGAGTAGACACAACCAAAACAGTTCCACCGTCAAGTACAGTATTAAATCGTCGCATTTTGAGGACGCAGCATGGCGTTTAGAATGACGTAATCGAAAGTGAACTGGGACTGATTGGATGTAACTTACTGGTTACGCCCACAACACTTCTTTTGAGGGCAATTTAAAAAATACGAGTGGAAACATTTGGAGAAACAACTTGGGGCATGAATCTAGAAGTATTTCCCCTTCTTTTCATCACTAGTAGATTCTTTGTTTGGATTAAAAACGTTTTTACAAGTCGTTGAAGTTGAGAGTATCATCACGTAACAAAACCTCGATCAAAATTAAATTCCTATCCGGGGTAGACATTTTTTTTGGAGTTTGTTTAATCTGCTGTGACTTTGTCATTTTTGCTTTCGGAATTGTTTTAATGATGCCCTAGTTAAAGACAGTGGCAATTGTACACATATGACACATATGCGAACAAACATTCTCAGTGATGAAGTTTAACAAATCCAGGTACAGATCCTATCTCACTGATGATCATCTTTCAACTGTGCTTCGCATCTCCACTTCAAACATTCAACCTGACTTTGATATACTCATTAAAGCTCAAAAGAGGCTAGATTTGTCTCATTGAACACTAAAATGTGGAAATATAGGCATGTATGATAAGTACCAGTGAACATGTTACACTTTTCACTTTACTTTTGTTCTGCACAGCTGGGCAGTTTGAAAATCATAATATTGTTTATTGTTTGGCACACAAAGACAATGCGAATGTTGGAATATTTGTTTTGGGGTTTCTGTGGCAAAAGCAGTGACAAATGTTTCAAATTTAGTTTACCATTTGGTGAATTTTATTGAATACATTCATTTTTTGTAAGACAGCCTCATTTTCCCATTACGCAATAACACATGGTACTATTATCAGCTTGTCAAAACAATGCCATCTACTGCTTTTAATATAGAATCATCAATCAACGTGCAGAATTGTGTTGACATTTTTGGCCCGGCCCTCCACAATGTTGTCTGATTTTCATTTGGCCCACTGAGAAAAATAATTGCCCACCCTTGGCCTAGAGCCTACATATCTAAACATAGTGCCGCATAAATGACACAGAAGGTTATTATGTGTTAGACATTATGTGCTAGACATTATCTATTCTAGAATTAAGAATGAATGAATTGAATAGCTTTTTTTCTTTGATTAAAAAAAAGAAAAGAAGCAAAACAAGTAAAAAAATATCTGCATGATATCAGTTATTGACCAAAGTTTTTCTCACAACTTTGGTATCGGCCTATAATTTCCATATCGGTGAACCACTAATAAAAAATATGTTAATAAGTATAGATTAGATAATCATCAAAACATGCAGCAGATGACATCTGAATGACTGAATGAAAAATATATGTTTTGAAGTTACACCCTGAAATAAACTTCAAAACAGCTTTTATTTTTACACAATTTCAAATGTCTCCAAACATAACCTATAGCTCCCAATAGACTCAGCACATTTGTTTTGCGGCTTGTAAAAGTCGAACCGTAACAAGCTGAAAACTAACAGGGAAATAAATCAACATGGGCAAATCTATTTCCACTCTTGGTTATTTGCTTGTATAACATTGTCTTGTCCTTTGCCCAGCCTCAGGCATAATCTTGTGGTGGTTCCATTGCACAAGAGGTGACAGAGCAGTTTGTTTTAGGCCGCATTTCAAGGGCCACTGAAAAATAACACCCACGACTCGCAAAGGAACACATGTTTGCATAACTCAAAATAATTACACAGGCCCTATATCTCCAAAAATCTAGTTATTCCCAGCTCTCCTTGCACTGCCCTATCATTTCTCCCCTTTACCTGAAAGACACAAACAAGAAAACCAATAAAGTGCAGGAGTCGGAGCAAGGCAACACATCATGAAATGTTATTAACCAGACTAGCCAATTTTCTTTTAGGTGACGGCGCTTCTACTTATTCACACTGCAAGAAATAAACTAAAGGGGAGACTCTTGGACAGTGATCCAACACCAGCCAACTCCTGAGGGAATTTCAAACTCAAATATATTCCAGCCATGTGTGAAAAGAAAAAGTAAAATAAGATTAATAACCTTCAGAGCAACACCGATGAGGAGAGAAGCAGTTTGTATCAAGCAAAAATGTATGGCAGCTAGCCTTAAAGTTGCTACAATTTGCTCAGTGAAAGCTTGAAAACTTAAAAACATGGAGGAGCTTCGTGGTATACTGACATGTACTGGAGGTAAGCCTCTTTTACCCTACCAGTAACCTCAGCCAAAAGATTTGTGGAGAAAGTAAATACATTAAAAACAACTTAACTCATATTTGAAGTGTACAAAATAATCCGGTAAGCTGTCAGTTGTTGCTACAGCTGTCTCTTCTAAGTATATGTTTTACTGTTCTAAAAAAGTTGCAGCACAGTGAGTCATGATGCACGCTCTGATGCTAAAGGCTAAGTAGCATATTTACTGTTGGTTGAGGTGGCTTGAATCATTCTTTGTGTGTTGCTTGAGGCTGGAGCATGTCTCATCACAATCTTGTGAACGACTGACAGGCTCAGAGGCCGCACACTCACTGTTAATGCATCAGCGCCACTTGTCAGGCTGTCGGCGCACTTAAAAGATGATCGGAAAGGACAGTACACTACAGGAAATGTTGTCATACAAGAGTTTTTTAGTTCTCAAAAGGAGAGTATGGCTAAAATAAAAGTCTAAGTTAAATTAGAGCATTTAATGATGGGACCAGTACAGTTCTTCACATACTGCAGGACCCGCAATGGGAGGAAACCCTCTGAAATGTCTACCGGTGATTTGGAGCAGCGTCTTTATTCCAGAATAGAGCCTGTGCAGCTAGAGAAGCGGACCACAATCAGGGTCCAACAGAGGAGAGTCCAAAATGAATGTAGCTGAAGCTATAGGACAGGTCTCCAACACATTGACACAAAGAGCTACAAACAATAACCCTTGGTTAGCTTTACACATGGGCCAAATAGGTTTAAGACCGGCAACTTCGCGACTCAATGAATATTCATAAATATGCTGATTACTAGGCCAGTACGTTGCCTGGATTGGTTTTACCGGGTCTTCACACTGGAGCCAGGCCTGGGGTGGGTGCTCGACGCTGAACGTCTAGCGGCCAGGCCTTACCCCAGCCGGGCACAGCTCAAAGGAGTGACGTGGGGACGTCCTCCTGTGGACCCGCCACCTGCAGGAGAATCTGATAACTGGATCTCCAGACACAGAAACTGGCTCTGGGGACATGGAATGTTACCTCGCTGGGGGGAAGGAGCCTGAGCTAGTGTTTGAGGTTGTGGGAAGGTAGAGCGACTCGATATAGTCGGCTTCACCTCCACGCAGAGCTTGGGCTCTGGAACCCACCTCCTTGAGAGGGGCTGGGCGTGCCTCTTCTTCACGGGGAGAGGTGGTTGGAGTTCACCCCAGTGAACGAGAGGGTGCCTTCAGGTCGGGGACAGGTCTTGCCTACAGGCTGAACAGTAGAGTATAAATGATAAAAAGTAGCACTAGTGCTCATTCAAATCAGTTGTACAAAATATCAGATGGCTGGTCCCTTGTCAGAGTAAAATTTTATAAGAGTTCTGCTTTACAAACACCATATAAAAAACTCTCCAAATAAGACACTGATTTCTACAACTTGAAAATGTTTTTAATTCATTTTCCAACGGCGAAGCTTCAAATAATTTAGTAACTGAGAAGACAAAACATAGATCATAAAAAGTTACAAAACAAAGTTATAAAGATAGACAGCTAAGTCATACAAAGATCTACATTTAAAGTACCCTGGCTGGTATTATGAACGTCTTCTGAGTTGAGGCGTCTGAGCTTCGAGCTTCATTTATTCCAGTCATGTTGTTTGTGGTAAACGAGGATAAACAATGTGGGTTTCATTCCAGCATTCATCTCATACATCAACATAATTCCTATTCATTACAAAGTCAAATTTCACCAAGTGTGAGACCAAATGCTCAAAGGAGCAGCAGCAGCTTACGCATGAGGGGAAAGATCATCTTCTGCATATGTCTTTAATCACTGTGAGTGGGCCCCGTGCTGTCTGCTGTATAGGGTAAATTTAGGTTCTATAAGCTTGATGCATGAAGGAAAAAGCAGATAATAAATATATTTTTTGCATAATTGTTCCATGCAATTTTTTGATTGTTTCTTTCCCACTTCTATTCCAAGCCAAAATATAAATGATTCCCAATGCGGCTTGCTTTTTTAAAGCCAGATGCCCATCCAGCCTACGAAATTTTTTCAGACTTGGAACTGGAACAGGGAACCCAAGCATGGGGTTTAGGTCAACTTGTGTCCTTTTGTACTTAACACTCAAAACTACAGTTTTTTTATGATTTTGAATGCCCTAATTTTGTGCATTGTTGATAATAAATAAGTGTTGTGCAACACCCATAACACAAGAGTTATAAAATATCACCCATATCTTGGACCTCGCTGCCCTACCCGGAAATGCAAACGGCTTAGTTTGAGATTCGCACGTGATGTAGTCTCAGCGTGAGCGTGCATTTCCCGCCCACTCCATAACGTAGCCCAGAGTGGAGATGGTGGGGGTCGAGGCGTGCGCCCAGGGCCGACCCAGCCTATTAGCGAACTATTCTGCGCAAGCAGAATGAAAGCAAGACATAAACACAACAGAACGTGGTCATCATGTCCAAAGGAATATATCCCTTCGGTGACAAAAAACGAAAGAAAAAAAGACTTGATGAAGAAAAGAAACTGCAATCTCAACAAAACTCTCCAGGTATTGAACTTATTTTACAAAGAGAGAGTTAATGCTGCAGTTTGAAAGTACATGAGTCTGTCAGCGCCCTGAGGCTTGACGCGAGACGAGAGCTCCGGGCCACGGCCCTGCCATGGGGGCCCGCAAATACCTGAGTTAGCGAGCACCGCACCACTAACAATACGTTTGAATGAAGGCTATTAAGCATAACATTTACACCAGCCTGGTAGTGTTAGCAGCAGGTGAGGGAGTGAGGTGGCGTCTATGCCCCAGGTCACTAATAGGCGGACTCCAGACGGGATCCGGACCCAAGCGTCGTCTTGTCCGGACCAGAACCTTTGAAATTATTGAACAGTGTACACCCCTCATTCACGCAGACGAGCAGTGCAGCCTCGTGTGTTAGAGAAGAGTGGATTTTAAGAAATTGTTCAAATGAACTGGGAGTTTGCGTCTTTCCTTTGTGTCCTCTCCCTCTCTCCCTCTCGCTCTCTCCCACTCTGTCGGTTTCTCTCTCTTCCTCTCTCTCTCTCCCTCTCACTCCCTCCTTCTCTCCCTCTCGGTCCCAGAACACAGGAGCCCGACACACCCGGGTGCCCGCGCATCATCGTGCGTCAGATCGCAGCGCTGCATGAGAAAGCCTTAACAGCAGATCAGCCGTGACTCGTGATGTCTGTTTTACTCTGACTTCATAAGAAATAAGCACAGCGCTGACTGACGAGAGGAACGTAAAAGGTTTTTGCGTGTAACGTCCATCAGCCAATCACATCGCAGCATTGTTTCATGCAGAGGAAAGTCAGAGTCCATTGTGTGGTTTTCTGACCAGAACAAACATATCATGTCAGCTTTATATTCTAATCAACTTTTAATAGAGCAATACAAAATTTAAATTTATTTAAAAAACACCTTTAGACTATTTGTTAGAATTTATAATAAATTGGTAAATTGTGACAAATAACTAGGCCTATTATAATTAGGCATGTAATAAAATAATACTATATATATTATAATTAAAAGTGGCAAAGTGGCAGAAATGCAGTCTTTTCATGATAGTTTGGTATGGATCTTCACTCCTCGTTGTTTATTCTCCGTGGGAAATAAAATGTTTGCACTGTGTAGTTTTATCAGTGTTAATTGTAATTCAGTCAATGCTTTTGCCATGTGTTTAATTCAATGTAACTTGTTTTGTCACTTTGGCGAGAAGGAACAGTAGGGAGCAGTAAAAGATAAATTAGTAAGGATAACTATTACTTTTACATTTTCAGTCAAATAGAGAATGTACATTTTAACTTGTTTGTTTACAATTATATCACTGTCATATTTGTAGTTCTGCGGATGTTTGGTCAGTTTGTACTTGACCTGACTTGTGTTATGTTGTGATGAGTACACCCATGTTAAGTGGTGATTGATTTAATTGTCTACTACTAAACTAAACACATAGTTATTAGTATTAACAAATACACCGTGACCCTCAAGTGGTACATCATTCATTATGGTATTTAACTTGGTATTCAACAAATAGCCTGATGGTTAAGGTACATTTATTTTGTTATGAACACAATTTGACCCTAACTATATTTCATAGCCAATATTGTATTGAGTAATTAAGAATACTAATGTATTAATAACTGGCTTTTCTCCTGGCACAATTTCATCACATCATCATTTTATAGCATTACAACCTCGACATTTTAATCTTACTTTAGCCGGCTGGACCACATTAAAATGCACCCTAATGCACAAAAAAGGTCTGAAAATTTCTGGGGGAGTGCCCCGACACCCCCTGTGGAATGTGGCTGTAGATCCTTAACACCCCACAAATACATTCATAACAACATCTCTGAGAGGTGTTATTTGTACAGGGAGTAGAGATGATGTCAACAGTATTTGAGCTTGTGAGGTGCTGATAATAAACTAACCAAGATGGCAAACGGATGCCTTGGCGTTTTGGTGCAATTTGTTTACATCAAAGCAAGTTCCTAGTTTGTGAATTGTTCACTGACAATGGCAATAAAACTGATTCTGATGGGCCCTGATTGGGCCCTGCGTGCGCCAGTACACAGCGGTATATGTCAGCAGCAGCGTTGGAACAAAAGAAGTAGCGTTTGAAGCTAACTAGCCGCGGTCCCTCTCGAGCACGGGGGCGGGGCTTCCTGGAGGATGGGCTGACACATCTGCTCATCCGAGGGGAAGCATAGAGACTGTTCTCTAGCTAAAGACTGCAGGAATCAATCAATAAAACACTTTGGGCTCATATACGAGGTACCAATAGCACTGTTAAGCTAGGTTAATGCTTGACGCATCCGAGAGGTCCCCGAGGGACCGCGCGGCGGAAAAAAAAAAATTGGCGCAAGACAACGAAGTTCTTGTGGCTGAAGTCCGTAAGTACCAGCATTTGTATGATTCCAGCCTCAAAGATAAGATAAAATAAGATCACCTTTATTTGTCCCACAATGGGGAAATTCAAGTGTTGCAACAAAGGTTACAGAAGCAGATTAAGCACAGTATAATAATAAAAACAGATCATTTAGAAAAAAGAAAACTCTTAGAATCTTAATAATAATAATAATAATAATAATAATAATAATAATAATAATAATAATAATAATAATAATAATAATAATAATAATAACACTCTTATTATTGTGATCTACACATTGTTAATCATTCCTGGAGGGAAATTGCCCAGACATTGGGGAAAGACAAGGCAAGTGTCAGAAAATGCTGGAAGAATCTCAGAGACAGATATGTGAATGTGAGGAAAGGAACAAAAGGAAAGAGTGGCGATGCAGTTGGTTGCAAAAAAACCTCCAATTCTCAGATAGTTGGGCCAGTTGTCTGTTTTTATAAAACACAGAGAAACAGAGTCTAACATGACGGAAGAGGTTGGTAGCCTATATTTTTGAAACTTTGTGATAACACAGGTTGCCTAAAATTATTCTAATATTAAAGGTTGCTTCTCCTGGACATACACCTTCCCCTGGACCTACACCCTCCCCTCGATTTACACCCTCCCCTGGACGTGCACCCTCGCCTTGTTCCTCAGGTGCTTCTGAGTTTAGCACTATCTGCCCATCAAGCCTCCAAAACATATTCACCTTCTGTTCTCCTGGGGAACAACTCCACTCTTCTACATCAGGTGGTGGTAAAAGTGATAAATATCTGTAGTTCTGTATAGGACATGGAGGAAAAGAAATTGAAGCTCACTACAAATTATTTTTAGTTATTCTCAACTGTAAAACAGAGCAAGAGATAGAGATTTGAATAGCAATAATAGGTGACAACAGGCCACCAAAAAGTCAGGATTTAGTTTGCGAGAAAAACATGATATTATAATGTTTTCTATATATTAGAACTAAATGGCTGTGCAGGATCAAGAAAGGGACTTTTTCTTTAGTCCTTGTGTGTAATCCATTTAGTTAGTTATTATCTAGTAGAGTGCTACTACATAATATTTGTTTAAATTGTAAACACAATACATAAAGTAAATGTATTAGTACCTATTGTTGTATCTGTATGGGTAATTGTTTTGTATATATATATATATATATATATATATATATATATATATACACACACACACATGCTGTAGATGCTGTACTGAAGAAGCTGGAGAAAATAGATCAGGAGAAGGCAGCAGAAAAAAATAATGAGGATGTCAGGTTTGGACTTGTTGTTTCTGACCTGCTCAACAAGATTGCACCAGAAAAAAAAGATATCAGTGCAGTTTAGAATTTTTCAAGTACTTCATGAAGCAATTGAATCTGAAAACCAATAGAAGTTGTGTCGATGTAATCTCTCATTCGTCCAGGAGTGTTCCACTGTAGAAAGAGATTCAGTTGTAGTTATCTGGACTCTGTTTTAGAAAAAACAAAACGTTTCGACTCTCATCCAAGAGTGATTCTCAATCTGGGATTGACTCTTGGATGAAAATCTTCTGTGTACTTTCTCCTCTGCTCTTCTGCTGCACCTCCAGCCACGACTCTGTCCTGGTGCAGTGGTAGCAACCTGGCGCACAATGCCAAGAAGACAGTGGAGATGGTTGGGGACTTCAGGAGAGTCACAGCTCCCCTGCCCCCCTCTCCCTAACAGGCTCCCCCATCACCACTGTGGACTCCTTCTGCTTCCTCTGCACCACCATCACCAAGGACCTCAAGTGGGAGCCCACCATCAGAGCCCTCCCTTGTCAAGAAGCCCAGCAGAGGCATTGCTTTTTTTTATTTTATATACTTTGCTATTATTACTATTCATCGTAGTATGTTGTGTATTGCACCTTAATGCCAAAACAAGTTCCTGTATTTGTGAATTGTGTTCACTGACAATGGCAATAAACCGTTTTCTGATTCAATCGAATCCAAACTGGCTGCCCCGTAAATTTGGATCCAATTTTATAGCCTACAGTTAAAATATTGATAGTACTTAGTCTTAGATAGTAGTCTCTTTAGTTCATCTCTGCTGTCCAGCGGCTGTCTGTGAACCTGTTCCTGTGCTGCCGTTGAGCCTCTGCAGTTAGCAATGCATGCAGCTAATGACAACAAAAGCAAAAATTCACATTCAAATGATTTATAACTTAAAGATGTAATAACACTGTCCGGGTTGATAAACTAACTTAATTGGAGACATTTTTGGTTGATTTGAGCACCTTCTTGGGTTTTATTGTTCAATTTGAGTCGTTACAGTCCACAACATAACTACACGGTTAACTATTTCTGCCTTGACCGCTGGAACGCAGAAACTCTAAGAAAACCTTTCTCTGTGCCTGTGGAACGCAGCATTAGTATGAAATTCAAGTTTTACATTTTAGTATCGTTACAACCTTATCATGGGCATCAAGTTCCTTTTTCTAGGCTACATTTAAAGATGTTCAAAATAAATAATGTTAATTTGAATTGTTAATAGCTATGGCAACAGTGCTAGATTTTTATCAGGCTGAAACAAATGAATAAAGAACTTCCAGTAACATTATAAGGACTAGAAAGCAGACATTAAACACCTCATTTGTAGTGCTCTCAAGCTGTGGAATGATACCCTAAAAATGAATGCTTGTCCAGATGCACTGGTGTGAACATATCTTTGTGTGGACTGGATCTGAGCATCACTAGCATCTGCAATGTGCTAATTAGGTTTGGCAGTGGAGCATGACCTGGGAGAGTGGACGGTCAGTACAGTGAAGGAGAATTTCACACTGTGTGCCGGGGGTGAGTGTCTAGTGAGTCACTGCTGCAGGAAGAGTGTGTGCATGCAGGCCGGGATTCAAAACTCACCAACACACGAGCAGAGAGCGGGGCTAACTGTGGTGGACAGAGTTATTAGATCATGTAATGTGTTCACACTGTGGTAATGGACTGCTCACAATAACTTTTAAATTTATATAAATAAATACATTTCATAACTATGTTTTAGAATGTTTGGTTTCATATTTAGCTGTCTTCTTTCTTAATGAAAAATATAATATTATTTGCTTATGGTGCATTCATGTTGTCCTCTGGAAAATGTTTTTCCAAGTTGAAAATGCTAACCTGGCTCAGGCCAGACTAATGTGTCTCACTCTGAATTGAGTTCCTCACGCACCGAAAGCCGTTGGGACATTTAAAAAATACTTCATGCTGATTGGTCAAAGCGTCACAACAGCACAGGAAAATTCTAATGTGTTAATCCAGTGTTCAGAAAAGCAGTGTTCTCATAGACAAATGTACCACGCGCCATTGTGTGCACGTTTTTTGAAAAAACAAAATAGTCTGTCGGCGCAGCCATGTTTGTTTTGTTTCGTGTTGTTTTGACTGCTGCCAAAACCACAATGCAGCTCTGTGATTGGTTCCAGTCTCCCCTGTGGTCCCTAAATGCCATGTGATAGGCCTGTTTGACCACTGGTGCGAACTACAAATGAATCAGCGGGAGCCTAACAAGATGGATTCTCAAGAATTTGTGAACTCACAAAAATCATGAGAATTAATCTTGCTGGCAAGGTTAGAAAAAGGCACATTTGAAAGAAGAAAAAAGTTGCTGTCCAATTCCAGTGGCTGATCTAGAAATTCTTTACTGGGGTGGCCAGGCAGGGGCCTGTCGCCCCGGCAGTACACCCGGTCTGCTCTGTGTCGCCCCCTGCAGGGCTTCCTCTCTGCTCTGGAGAACAATGATCCACCCTGTGTGAATGAGAGGTTCTGCAGGTATTTCCTTCCTGCTGCTGTGAGACTTAACAATGAACACTGCTAACACTGTTAGCCCTGAATATGTGTCATTCATTTATAATCATGTTCAATACTGCAACATAATGTCAATTATATCTGGTGCAATCCTCACTGAAGTCACTTTACCCATCTTTTATTCTGTCCATATGGTGCACTGCAGTGGCATGAGGTTGGGGCAATCAAGGCAATCAGTGATTGGCCAAAAAAAATTAAAATGACAGTGTGTGCCACAATTATATTTAAATTGTCCCGAAATATATCCAAATAACCCTGTTTTCCCATGAAAACCAGATAGGTCAACAGATTGGGCTCCTGTAACCAAACTGCGCATGTGCAGCAGGAAGACTGCAACGCAGAAAGTGACTTTAACGACAAGTCTTTGTGTGTAGCTAAGGCTGCGTTTGTGTTTCTAATGATTTAGAAGTTAGTTAGAAATACAGGCAGTCATTTAATGACATAATGAGCTAGTTTGGTGCAATGGAGGATTCTGGGCAGAGTGAAATGAAATGACAGGAGGACAGCACTTGGCTTTAGCGGAGGAGCGTTCGTCTGACATGACACGATTTTATGAAGCAAACACAGTGACAAAGGAATAACAGGACATTTTATGAAGAGTGAATGAATCAGTGGCTGTTTTGGACCAACTCCACTTCAGGGAAATACAGGACGTTTCTTCAGTGGTTTCATTTGCATCTGGGAGTGACAGGTGAGTTTTATCACGCCTGTTGTAACGCATAAGATGTTTTTAAGGTTTGGGGAAAATGAGGCATGATTATAAGTGCATCTGTCTCAACAGTACACTGTTATTGTATCTCGTCATAAATGTTGTTCTGTGTAGTTACCCATAGTACTACAGCTGTAATATGTCGCTCGTAATTTGGGTTAATTCATGAATTGATGAGGTATGTTGGGTAATTTTGAGAGTGTAAAACCAGTTTGTGAGAAATATGTGGGAGAAATTGTCTGGAGAAATATGTCTGGGAGAAATATGTCTGGGAGAAATATGTCTGGGAGTGCCTTACTGAGTTGATTCAGTCTGTGTAAGCCAATTTCATTCATGCTAAAATTCATGTAAAAAGAGCATTTTAAATCAAGAGAATCAAGTATTTCCCTTTGTATTGAAATCAAGTTTGAAATTGAAGTATTGTGACAACTTGACTTTCGGCTTGCCTGAATGAAAAAGTCACTACAAGCCACTGGTGCACTGTACACACTCAAGAGGGGGCAGGACATTATAAGTTTTAAAACTTACTCCTTTTGAGCATTGTGGGCATGTTTGTTTGATCGTTGTAATTTTGATTATGTAATTTCAATTTAATGGTTTTTTTTTTTTTATGCTCAACTGATGCTCAAATAAATAAATATCCATTTACTGAACAGAAGAGTGTATTTATTTATTTATTTTTGCTCTACCTGCACATTGCCTTCTAACATTCTATTTTTAAAGTTATTTATCTTGTTTTTCTGAATATAGCCCAAAAGGAGTATTTTAGAAACGCAAGTTCACAGAAAGTCTGCAGACTATAGAGTGCACCCGAGGTTCATAGAGCACCCAAACAGGACAATTATCATAATTACCCACACGATTGTTTTAAGTATCCATAAAACCTTTCAAGTATGCTATGAGTCATCACAGTGCACTGCCAGGATTCTCTTTTAATCATAAAGTTTCATGGTAGAAAAATATTCAGTTGTCAGAATCTTTTTCTACGACGGAACACTCCTGGACGAATGAGGGATAACGCCATTAAGTTTCAAGCAATACGATATTGATTTATTAGGCAACGCAGTTCTGCAGCAATTGTCTCTCTTATCGTGAGTTTAAAAGTGTAAAAAATTTGTCACACTACATTTTAGATATGCCAACTGCCCTAAATTGTTCCACAAACACAGTCACATGCAGTGGTGACGGGCGGGTTGTTTTGACCCGTGGGTTTGGTTCTGGAGCGGGTCATGAAAGTGTGACCGTGGTCTTGTATCTCCACGAAAGTTTACAGGCAGGTCTTATTATGCATTCGTTTCTACGTGAATATAAGTCGCATTGAAATAAAACGCACACCATTTTACAGATTAGCTTGCTGAGATAATGTTAGCAGTCCATGAGTGCAGTGAGTGTCATCATCACCGCAGCTGCTTCACTGTCTGTGGAGGTATTTCGGCCTGACGATGCTTGAAAGTACTCGCAATAGCTCCAGTAAAAACCCGTTAAAAAATATGTATGTATTTTTTGGGGGGGCCCGTAGGCTTTATTAGACAGGATAGGACAGTGTGAAATGGACGATGAGAGAGAAGGGAGGACATACAGTAAATTGTCAGAGTTCAAACTCATGACACTGTGGCCGGCTGCACTTGTAGCCTGGCATATGTCAGAATCAGAATCAGAATCAGAATCAGAATCAGAATCAGAATGAGTTTATTGCCATTGTCAATGAACAAAATTCAAAAACGTAGGAACTTGTCTCAGCCTTAAGGTGCAACATAAAACACTGAGCAATAATAAAATATGTGTGCTGTGCCTTAACCACTCGACCACCGGGCAGCACTTCACCGGAAAACAAACACGTTCTGTTACTGTGCAACAGTGTTATAAAAGTAGAGTACTTAGAGTACTTGTGCGTTACCAATAATGAACCTTATTGTATAACCTATATCGTTTTCCAACAATCCCTTTGCGTATCTTAACAGAGTAACATTGCTGCCCAGTGGTCGAGCGTTTAAGTCACAGCACACGTATGCCAGGCTCCAAGTGCAGCCAGCCGCAGTGTCGTGAGTTCGAACTCTGACGATGTACTGTATGTCCTCCCTTCTCTCTCATCCCCTATTTCAAACTAGTCTGTCCTGTATAATAAAGCCTACGGACCAAAAATCCTTCAAAAATAATCAAGTAAACAAAGTAAATGCGTTTGACTGAGATTTAGTTATCTTTTATGTTGACAGATTACCACAATACAATGCCATACAATAAGCATGTGTAGGTCTGTCCTCAAGCAATGAAAAACATTGCTAAAACAACATTAGTGAATTAGCAAGAGCAGCGACGCTCAACAAATGAGCGGACTTGTTTTAGGCCTGTAGTTTATTTAAATAAAACTCACCACATTGCTGTTACCCTACATTTACTCCTCAGCTACAAAATAGTGGTTATAGCGAAGCAGAAGGAGTTTTTCAAAACGTGCATCTGAAAGTTTATTTCTCTTTGGCGCAAGGACAAGGGTCACTAGTGGCACAATGCGCATGCTCACAACACGCCGAAACTAGTGTTTGGTCCCGCAGCTCTCTCTACTCTGGCAGGTAAACAAACCTGGCTCTGGTATTGTGGTGAGGAGATAAGACCTAACCAAAACGAACATGTTAATGATTTGTAAAAGTAACTAGTACTAGATTACATGGGTGCACAAAATGCATTACATTCTTTGTTACTCTAAAAAAGTTATTTGAGTACTCTAACTCTTTTGACACTGTCGATCATGGGATACTTTTACAGAGACTAGAGGACTGGGTGGGCATCACTGGCACTGCGCTAATCTGGTTACAGTCCTATATGGAAGACAGGAAGTTCTTTGTCGAAATTGGTAACTGTGTCTCAGATCAGATGCCCCTGACCTGTGGGGTTCCCCAAGGGTCAATCCTGGGACCCCTTCTGTTCAAACTCTACATGCTGCCGTTAGGTCAGTTGATACGCAGCGAGAATGTGTCCTATCACAATTATGCAGACGACACTCAAATCTATGTTTCACTGATGGCAGGTGAATATGGACCAGTGGATTCACTCTGTCACTGCATCCAACAGATCAGTGTGTGGATGCAAAACAACTTTCTCCAGCTGAACTCAGACAAGACTGAAAATCATCGTCTTTGGCCCGCAGAAACAAAGAGAAAGTGTTAACAGTCACCTCCAGAGTCTCGCTCTAAAACCTACAAATCAAGTTAGAAATCTGGGGGTAATAATGGACTCAGACTTGAATTTTAACAGCCACGTCAGATCAATCACATCAGCAGCTTTTTACCATCTAAAAAACATTGCCAAAATCAAAAGTATGGTGTCTAAACCAGACTTGGAGAGACTTATCCATGCGTTTGTCTCTAGTAGATTAGACTACTGTAACGGCCTGCTCACTGGCCTCTCCAAACGAGCTGTAAAACAGCTGCAGTACATCCAGAACGCTGCTGCTCGGGTCCTGACTAGAACCAGGAAGTACGATCACATTAGTCCTGTGCTCAGGTCTCTGCACTGGCTCCCTGTGGCTCAGAGAATAGACTTAAAGCAGCTCTGCTTGTATACAAGTCTCTCCATGGCCTAGCACCAAAGTACATCTCGGACATGTTAGTGCCATATGAACCATCTCGGACTCTGAGGACCTCAGGGACGGCCTCCTGCTGGTGCCCAGAGTCAGGACTAAACATGGGGAATCTGCGTTTCAGGTTTATGCAGCTAAAATCTGGAACAGTCTTCCTGAGGATGTGAGACAGGCCGCTACTCTGGCAATGTTCTAATCTAAGCTAAAAACTGTTTTGTTTGGCTGTGCATACGACTGAAATGCTTTTCTTTGCACTCTTCTCTTTTATGTCTTGAACTATTTGACGGATAGCCTGAAAATGGCACTTTTAAATTAAGATTTTTGATTTTGATTTCTGCCATGTCTTTGTGATTTTTATGCATTTTTTTCCTGTTGTGTGAAGCACTTTGAATTGCCTTGTGTACGAATTGTGCTCTACAAATAAACTTGCCTTGCTTGCCTTGCCTTGCCTTGCCTTGCCTTGCCTTGCCTTGCCTTGCCTAACGCATTACCAGCTAACACCTTACCCTCAAATCTGGTGATCAGGAGCCCAGCCTTACAGAAATCACTCCAGCTGTTTGTTTTAGTTAGTTAGCAGCTGGCTAATGCTAGTTAACACAGTATTGCATGGCTATGCTAATAAACTTTAGCCTACTTGTCGACAGTTTTAACAAGCCTAATTTCAAACTGTCCGAGTCTTATATTTTAGGATCAAATCTGTGCTCTTGAAAGCTTTGATTGTCCGGTGCACAGAGGGCTTGTGGACAAGGAGGCTTGGACATAAATGACGCATTTTTGTAGCAAGCTGTCGCTGTTGTCAACGACTCGCCAATGTAGATAAGGATCAAAGCCCATAACTTCTGCATTCTTGAAGTATTAGCCCATTTCATTTAAAATGTTATGTGCCGTTCATGACTATCTAACAGTAGAGTTAGGCTACAGCATGCAGTGACAGCTTCAACAAGATGGCAACATCAAATAAGTCACGTGACTGAAATCCATGAATATCATTTGGGCCAATTCAACTGGAAGCCTGGGGGCCAGCAAACTAGGTCTGAGGTGCCAAATTTGGCACCCAGACCACAGACCCAACCTAAAGTAATATTATTAATAATCATGAAAAACATATTTTCATATAGTTTAAAACTAGAACCAGGAGCTCTGAATTATATTATGACAGTAAGACAATTACAGTTGCAGTGAGAGACGTTCAACCATAATCTACTCATCAGCCTTCACATTAATATGTCATATACTCAGCTATAGGCTCATAAGGTCTTACTTACTCTTCATTTGCCACAGCAGATGAGCATGTGCATTAAATTGACTGTGGATAATATGTAATTGCATGTATTGACTGCACTCACATAACACATGTAAATTATAATGTGGAAAATGTCATTTTTAAAGACATCGGTTAGAAATGAATTACACCATATTGCTGTCAAGAATTATATTTAATAGAATAACACGGAACTGCCTATTTACAATTGACAGTTAATTGCTTATGCCTGCACATTACTAAAGTAAAAATAAATATCAGTTACAAAATGATGTTGAACATTCTAATCTTTGTTAAATGGTAAATAAAAAGATTCACATTTATACAGTGCTTTTCTACAATCAAGGCACTCAAAGCGCTTTACATCAAGGAACCAGTCACCCATTCATACACCAGATGTACGCAGATACTGGGGGCAAGTTGGGTTAAGTGTCTTGCCCAAAGGGCATCAGGAGGGAGCAGGATTCAAACTGCAGATTTTCGGATCAAAGGACGGGCACTCTACCACTGAGCTACTGCTGCCCAGTTATGCAAGTCCAATTTCCTTCACCCTTGATAACCTGTTCATCTCAATAGTCATATGATTTAATAACTTTATCATCAAATCCCACAATGACACTCCCACTGTATATATCCCTCAATCCATGTAATGATATTACTACATTCTGTATGTATCATTACATGCACGGATTTCCTATACTGCATCGAATGGGTAATCATCTGAAATACACCCTGTGGTTTGTGTCTTGGGGTAAACATGTTACACCCACGGCAGCACTGACACCAAAACAATAAAATAGCAGAGATGGAAACAGGAAAGAAAAATCAAATGAATGCTTTTGGTTCCATTTTCAAGCAGTTTTCCAGTTTGGCGCTTTGCCATGTTTTGAGTGATAGGCACTTGTTTGCTGTTTTGGCCCTCAGGGTGCTTACTGAAATCACAGTTCTGTTTTGCCTTGGTCCTCCATAGTCTTGCCAGAAATAATTCTTTGGTTTCACACTAAAGCAGTTGTGACTAAACAGTCTTACCAGCAGTGGGAGTAGATGCTGTATGCCAGTAAAACTGCAGCAGAATTATAAAAGTATCCCCAATACTAGATGTAACAGTATTATATGAATAGCAGGAATGTCAAGATTATTAGGTTAATCGATAATCATGATTATTTAGGTCACAACATAATTGTAAAAACCCAAAAATATATAGTTGTGACATTTTTAGAATAATTGTTATTTTTATTTTTCCATTAAAATGTTTTTTATTTTTCAACTTTAAAACTATGAACATAAATATATACAAATGTGAAAACAAAACACGACCAGAGAGAGAACAACAGACAAAAGACATCCCACAAATCAATCAGAACTAAAAAAACAACTGAACACAAATAAATATATTTTTCCAATTGTCCATTCCAGTCTTTGATCATCGGTACATTTTGTGTCATCCATTTTTTAGTAAGAGCTTCTTTTGCTGCTGCCAGGAGGCTGCTCCAGAAATAACTGCTGGTTGTGTCCATGGCAGGAGTCCTGAGGCCCAAATACATAGCTCTCAAATCCATTGGGATGGTGAAGTCATAAATTGTAATGCTTTATTGATCTCAGTCCAATACTTGTGAACAACTGAACAATCCCAAAACATGTGATAGTGATTTGCCTCCTGGCTGCCACATCATCTCCAACAGGGCACTTTGACATGGGGTTATAAAAAAGCGAGACACATTTTTCCAACGGAATTCCCTCCAAACATGTGATTTTGTGGTTTTCCACAGAGATGCACATTTACTTTCCCACGCCAGAACAAAGTGACCCTCTCTTTCCCATTTACCATTAATGTAATCAGTAGAGTGAGTGCCCAAATTCTTAATACATTTGTACAATTTAGAAATTTGTCCCTTTGAAAGTTCAGATTTATATGCTTCAATAAATATTTCAGTCAAAGGGCTAGGATGGTCATCATTATTTATATATTATAATAACTCCTTATTTGTAAATACCTACGAAAGTCCTGTTTGTCCAAGCCAAATGATTATTTCAACTCATCAAAGCTCTTCAGATGACTCTCAATTACAATCTGGTAAAAGACCTTTATACCTTTTGTTGTCTAGACTTTAAATCTAGAGTCTAAATTTAAATGTGCTGTTAGGTGTGACATTTTGATCGTAAGACAGCCAATTTAAGATTATAATATTGATGTTTAGTTTGTATGTTTTGATCAGCTCGTTCCATGTTGCAAGAACTGATTTCACCCAGGTGTTCTCCACCTCCCTCAAGTGACCGTCTGTCATCCGCCAGCAAGGCCTGCACAGGAACCCAGGCACCAATCTCAATACTCTTCCATTAAGTTTCATATTCTGGGTCACACCAGCACAGCAAGGCTCTGATCTGAGTTGAAACAAAGTAATCTTTCAAACAAGTCAAACCCCAGCCTCCTTTTTGATAATTGTGAAGTTTTGATTCGGATACATGGTTTTTTCCCCTGCCGTACAAAACTTGAGATTGCCTTATTCCACTCATCAAACTGCCGGTTGGGGATGGAAACTGGAAGAGTCTGGAACAGATAGAGAAACCTGGGCAAAACATTCATTTTTATAGTTTCAACCCTTTGACTTAGACTTAAGGATGGGATAAGGTTCCATTTAGTATTAAAAAGGAGGGTATAATTTTTTCTCCGGAATTGTTGATACGTCTCTATGGGATACCAACCTAAATATCTAAGAGATTCTGTTTGTCATTTAAATGGTTAGGTCTTTTTAAAGGTCAGAGGGGGATGCCAATAAGAGAGGATTTAATTTTTTTTGTACATTTAATTTGTAGCCAGACATTGGACTAATTTCTTGAAGAAAATTCATCACATTGGGTATGGAAATTTCAGGTTTGGTGAAATACAATAGAACATCATCTGCATAGCAGGCAATTTAATGTTCCGTCCCATCAATTATAACACCGTGAATTATTTTTGATTGTCTAATAAATTGGGCCAATGGTTCCAAATACAAAGCAAACAGGAGGGGAGACCAGGCACAGCCCTGCCTGACCCCCCTTTCCAGAGTCAGTGGACCTGTCAGATGACAATTGATTTTAATCCTTGATGTTGGGCCATCGTAAAGCGTCCCAATATTTGTTATAATTAAATCGTCGATTTGAAATTTGTTTAGCGCTTTAAATCAATATGGTCAACTAACAGAATCAAAAGCCTTCTCAGCGTCTAATTATTTACGGCGTTGTTTTGTTGTTTCTGTATTTGGCGCATTATGTGTAGGGATCGCCTTATGTCGTCTTATGTTTGTCATTGGTAATAAATCCTGTCTGATCATTGTGCATTAAGTTTGGGAGTATTTGTTCCATTCTTTTGGACATAATTGAGGTGTATATACGATAGTCCACATTCAGAATAGAAATGGGTCTATATGGCACAATCCAATCGGTCCTTCCCTTCTTTGGGTGTCAGGGATATGATGGCTTCTTTCCAACAAGGAGTGGTCTGAGTTTTCCTCAGTGCCAAAGTAAAAGTTGTCAAAAGGAAAGGAGTAAGTGTGTCTTTTAAAGCTTTATACCACTCCGAGGTGATTTATTGTTCTTTCATCTTTTGATTGTTATTTCAGCTCCTAATTTTTTATTTAGTTCTCCTGACACAACAGGCAATTTGAGGGTGCCCAGAAAGGGAATTTATATTGTCTTCTTTATCATCTGGAATTTTTGAAAAAAGTGTTTGTTAAATGGACTCAAATGCTGACTGAATTTGGCCTTGTTTAGTTAAGATTACATAATTTTGCCTTTCCCGTATTTTAAAAATTGTTCTTTGAGCTTGTTGTATTTTAAGTTTCCAATATAGTAATTTAGACCATTTTGATTCACTCTCATAATATCTTTATTTGGTGAAAGAGCATTTTCTAAACTATTTCCTGTGAAGTCAGATAATTAATTTCTCCTCTTATCTTTTTAATTTCCTGTAGCGTTTTAGTACTTCTTGCAGGTCATTTAGTTTTTTCTCCCTTTGTTTATTTTTTTTTAGGCTATGGATATAATTTGTCCTCTCAAGACTGCTTTGGAAAAATTTAAGTTTTTTAAGTGACACATTTTGATCAAAATTAGGTATTTTTTTTGTTCAATAAAAAGAAATGTGACTATTTTAGTAGCAAAAGTAAGACCTTTCTGCTCACCCTTTCCTCAAAAAAGTAAACTTAAATGAGAAATGCTTTTTTATATCTTTGTTTATGTCAAAGTAATCATTCAGAAAGTTTGATTTCATAAACACATATCGAATGATTGTTAAATCAATGTTTATTCTCACAATAATCGTTACACAAAAATTTGAAATGTGAGATTCCTAATGAATAGTAATAGCAGCAGTGGTGAAAAGTAAAAGTACTGTATGTAAAACATGTAGGTAGTTGTACTTTACTTAAGTACATTTTACAGTGCATACTTTTTAATTTTACTTCACTACATTTGAGAGCAGGAATATGTACTTTCTACTCCACTAAATGTTTTTAACTAGACTTAAATGTAAAAAATGTCTTTATTCGTGAGCCCACCTAAAATGGCTTAGGGGTTTATTTTTAGCACGTTTATAGTTTGAATTGATCTCCCAACTTTGAGCAAACAAAAATATACAAATAAAATCAATTCAGTAGTTTCTATAAAAACAGCATAGCATCAGTTCACTATTTTTGATGCTTCCCATGTGAAATACCTTTAGTACATTTCTAAACGGGCACATCAATACTATTACTTTCGATTAGATTTTTTCATGTGATACTTCTACTTGAGTCATTTTTTGCTCCTGTGTCTGTACTTTTACATAACAAAATTCTTCCATCACTGAAAATAATTTAATACTTACACAGCATATTTTAATCACAGACTGTATTGTAATTTAGTTTTTTATTGTGTTATGTTACTAAAAATATACAATTGTTTACATAAATCCCATGTTAAGATGCAGAGCTTTGTAATGACATATTACTTTCCACTCTCTTTCTGTGGCCCCGTTTTGACTTCCATACACACAAACATCCGTGTTGATCCGTGTTGCCAGGTCACAATATTCTTAGCTGTGAGGTTTGGATCAAATTAGCCCTCTCTTTCTCCACTGGAGCGTAGGCTATTTACACATTTCCAAGCAATTACACTCTTGTCTGACATGGGGCCTGTGTTGACGGCTGACAGATTCATCACGTCACACAGATATGAAATCTGAGGGGTCGCTCAGGGCTGAGGCTCTCTATACTAGTATTTATTCAGTGTGGTCGGGACAGTGCATGTTAATGAACATAATGATATGCATGCTGTAAACACGCCGGATTGTAGACATGGGTTTATCATCATCTGTTGTCCCGCATTCACTCTCACGACACACTCTCATTCATACACCAGCATACTGTATATGTTTTTAGTATTATCATAAATGTAATCATCATTATGAAGTTATTCCTTACTGTTCCTTCCTTTTTCCTCCATCTGTCTTTCACTAAGGTGCAAGTGGTTGCTGAGATCACTGGCTATGCAGAAGATATATACAGTATAATTCCCTTCTCACCCTCCGCAGGTGGTTTTGCCCCTTTTTTCTAAGCTCGGGTCCTCTACCAGAGGACTGGGATCTTGATCGAGGGTTCTGCGCAGTATCTTTGCTGTTCCTAGCATTACGCTTTTCTGGACTGAGATGTCTGAGGTTTTTCCAGGGATCTGTTGTAGCCACTCATCCAGTTTGGGGGTCACTTCCCCGAATGCTCCAATGATAACGGGCACCACTTTTGCCTTCACCCTCTACGCCTTCTCCAGCTCTTCTCTGAGCCCTTGGTATTTCTCCAGTTTCTCGCATTCCTTTTTCCTGATGTTGCCATCACTTGGTATCGCCACGTCAACCATAGCGGCTTTCCTCTGCTGTTTATTCTCCACCACAATGTCTGGTTGGTTTTCCATTACCATTCTGTCAGTCTGTATCTGGAAGTCCCACAGGATCTTGGCTCTGTCATTCTCTACCACCTTTGGAGGTGTTTCTCCCTTTTACCTTGGGGTTTCCAGTCCGTACTCCGCACAGATGTTCCTGTACACTGCACCAGCCACTCGGTTATGGCACTCCATGTGTTCTTTCCCTGCCAGCATCTTACACCCTGCAGTTATGTGCCAGATTGTCTCAGGGGCCTCTTTGCACAGCCTACACCTTTGGCCTTGTTGGGTATGGTAGAGTTGGGTTTCTAGCCATTGGTAGGATTTCTTGAAATCAGCCACTTGAGTTATGTTCTGGTAATACATCCCATGTAGGGGCTTGTCTTCCCAAGATGGTCCCTCCTCCAGCATCTCATCCTCTGTCCCCCATTGCCTGAGACAGTCTCAGGGTGCTGAATTTGGGGTGGAGCCATCCATGCATGGTTAGGAGCTTTTGTGTTCTATATCTCTTCCTTTGGCCACCTTATTATTCCTTATTATACTTTGCCATTAGTACTGTACTGCTTTTTTTTTTGTACTGTACCACCCTTTTGTGACACAAACCCTTTGGGACAATGGATAGAATTTAGCCTTGTTTTACGTTCATGTTGGGGCCTGTCCATCCATGAACACATACCGTCCCAATAAAATAAATGAATGCATAAATGAATGAATGAATAAATAAATAAATACATACATAAATACCGAATCTTCAATATTACCACAACTGTGCTGCTACTATCACTACCACTATCCAGTTCAAAATCCCTTGTACATTTTACAAATGATGATATGAGACGTTAAGTGTTATCCTCTAAGAAGTGTTTGGTTTGAAGTAAGACTTATGTAATATGCAACAAGATGTTGGAACTAATCTCTAGAGCAGCAGCATGTGCTTGACCCTCAAATGAGAACAAATAGTCACTGCGATTCAAGTTCTCTTTTGATTCCTTCCCAAACCACCTTATTGGCCCACATTTAAAATGATCGTTCTGCCTTGACAACTTAATACTGATTAGCAGGTCTAAACACACTGGATCAGGAAAAAATCTTTGAGCTTGCATATTTGCTTTGCTACTGCACACAGAAATGTGTATTCATTTGATTCCTGTCCCATTTTGATTACCACACACACACAACTCGGCACATCAACTTGAGCAAACGGGTGCCCCCCATGCCTTTTCCCCAGGGTCCTGTGGTCCCTTTATTAGAAATGTATTCTATCAGTGCTTTTAATGTAAAAAACGCAATAAAGTCATTTCACGCCATGTTGAGCAACTTTGCCACATTATTGTTAGGTCTCTGTGGCTTTCCGTGCCTGGGCGAGAAGACCCACTACTACACACTGGCACAAAATAGCCAGTGATCTCAGCTACCCCATGCACCTTAGTGAGAGACAGATGGAGGGAAAGGAAGGAACAGATGAATAGGTTAATAATTTATGATGTACCTATGTTTCAGAAGAGTTGGAGAAGTAAGCAGTTTTGGAAATACATGTCAAGAATAGATTTTAAAATTGTAGGTATGGCATAATGAGACACACATTAATGTATTATATAGTTAGAAGACATCAAGGCATTTTATAGGGCTACAATAATTAATGGAGATGGGTGGGCAGCTAAATTACTATTGTTGACATTGTATTTTTATTGTAATACAGATAGGGTCTAATTAATATTATAAATGATGATTATGATGATGAAAATGCTATTTAATCAATCAGGAAATCTGTGATGTCATCCTCCCAGATGGACCTATAATCAATCAAGAATCTGAAAACCATAAAATACCTTTCCCCTCACAAGAATTAAACTATACAGCTGATCATCCTGATGATTTCATAAATATAAGCGCCAGCCTCACTGTCTCTGTGCAACCCTTATCAAAGTACCTGTTGCTTGATGCGCAAACACACTTAAGTCTTGTTTATACTGTACATTTTGCTTCATCTTATTTGAGAGAGGAAACCATTTAGACTGCTTGTAACAAAAACAGATTAGTCAAGAGTTTAAATGGTGGCATTATCAAACTCAGAGCATAAATGGTTTAATACTGCTCTAACAGAGAGAAATTATATCAAATAATAATAATAATAATAATAATAATAATAATAATAAATAAGCATTAAAAAATAAGACAATAGTTGGCTATGGTTAAGAATCAGGGAGATCTAGCTCTATTAAAGGACAAATTTTCTCCTATGCATTGAACCTGTATGTGACACTCAAATAAAAAAATATATAATAATTTTATGAACTTTGAAGTTACTTTGCCTTGCCCTGTGATGAGCAGGCCCTTGTCCAGGCCCAAAGTCACTGCATAGGCTCCAGTCGCCCGTAACCCTAGAAAAGGAACGAATGAATTTTGCCTAATTTAAGATTACATTTTGCCCAAGTCCATGTTATTTGCGGTCTGTCATGGCTACAATCTTCTTATTGCAGGGCCCAGCTTCTTTTTGTGAGTGTATTCCATTACATTCTGTGTTTGTCTAATTCCACAGTGTATAATGCTAAATGTCTGTATTGAATCCATCCAGTTGTGACTTGTGAAGTTTGTTCAAATAAATTATGAGCACAATTTGGGGATTTGAAAAATGGAAAATCAAACTGTTTTAATGTAATTTGTTTTGTAAATCAAAAACAAAAAGGTAAGATTTTCCTTTTTTTGTTTTTAAAATCGAAAATCTTTTGAACTAATCATTCACGATTTAACCATATACAGGACATCCTTTCTTAGCAGACAGTCCCTCCTCTTTGTGCTATTTAAGGCACATGAATTGTACTAATTAGACTGTACTCATTTTTCTATAATGTATAATTTGTGTTATTTATGCCCATGGAGTTTTATTATGATTATCTCATCCATATGTCATCCAACATGTCTTGGGCATGTTACCCATGTTATATTTTTCAGTGCACTAGTTATGAAGGTTATTGGTTACAATAGCATGCCCCACACCACGTCCTAAATTTGCTTGACTCCATCTCATATTTTGGCATGATCACACTTCTTGTTTTGAGTTCCATGCGCTGCTCTCTTAGCAGTTGCGCTGACTCTAGATGTCAGCAAATTACCTTGTCAAGGCTCAAGTTACCACTAAGATCGAGAGCTAAATATGGCCCAAAGACTTTTTAAATTAAATTATTGTATGCATTTTAATTAATTTAAAGCACTTGTTAAAGAGTGCCAGTGCACTTGTTTTTATAAATTAGTTTTAGTTTGTTTTAGTGATTGTTTTATTGACTTTTAGCTGGATATTCTGTTACTGTTTGTTTTAGGGACTTTTATGTGTTTTGGACTGTTCTTGTAACAAGGTACTCATGTAAAAAAGTTTCTCTCATTGAGGCACATAAAGAAATAAATGCACTTAAGCAGAAAAGTTACATAGTGCTCCTTTAATAACCTTAGGACAACCCAAGTTACATTTTTCATTGGCTGTGACCACATCTGACTGTTAAAACATGCTGGGTTGAGGCGGACTGGTGTAGTTACCAAAATGCCGCCGGTAAAAAAAAAAAAAAAAAAAAAAAAAAAAAAATAATAAAAAAAAAAAAAAAAAAAAAAAAAAAAATAAAAAAAAAAAAAAACGTTAAAAAAAAAAAAAAAAAAATAATTAAAAAAAAAAAAAATTTGTAAAAGACACGTTTACCTATGCAAGAAGACAGACTCGCCCTGCTTCTGTGAATTTTGGTGCCAGTCCCCTGTATTAATATTTGTTAGCATTTGCTCTGAAAAAATACTATGCGGCTGATTTTTCTAAATGTATTCCCTCCTTTAATGCGTCACTGATAGATTAAATAAATTACATAACTATCAAATTATAAGCGATTTAGACTTCTATATGGGATGCTAAGGTGAAAATATCGGTTGTGTAAAAATGAAATGTACAGCAGTTGCGCAGCCCGTGTTTGGAGTACTCTTTCTCCTCTGTGAGGACTTTAAAAGCATGAGTGTACACAATGGAAAACTCATCAGTATGATAACAGTAGGCCTAAATAGCGCTACTGAGGACAGGAGCAATACTTGGTGCAGAGTATTGCTCCTGTGCAGAGTTTGAAGACACATAGCAGCTGTCCGTCTCTTATCCATGTTTGGACTAGTCTTTTTTCGATGTGAAGACTTTAAAATGATGTGACTCGGATATGTGAAGGCGCAGTTTGATGTGACTGCTTTTGTTCAGTGGAATACTACATGAGAGTCAGAGGGAAAGATGTTATAGGTAGTGTACTTTTTTCATTATTTCCACCATCAAAACAACACATTGCCTATTTTATCATTGTAAATGAGATCTTTAAAACAACTGATGTTTCAAAACTTGATTGATGCACAAACTGTAGCTCATTGTTTTGGTCACAGATAATCGCACAATGGCCTTTCCAGTGCGCCATGGTAACTCGTGTCTTTTAGTTCAGGTGACTGTAGGTTTGAATCCACAAATACAGTATTTGATCCACGCAATGCTGTTTCATGAGTTATATCAGGACCGCCGAAGTTTTGTGACAGTTGTCAGTAAAGATTTACTTGCTTTGCTTATTAGACCACATTTTATAAACTATGGTCACATCCTCGCTGACACATGGCCAGAATAACGCAGTTTAAGGCTTTAAGTGTAGTTATACTGGGTCTAAATGGGTATTTATTGATTTTTTATTGTTTGTTTTGGTTGAGGAAAACACAGCATGCAATCAATTAATTCAGGTACATTAAGAGCAAATATTGGAGGGGTTGAATTGTCTTGCTCCAAAACACCCACAGCAAGATCAACCCACACAAACCTTGCGTATGTTGCAACAATGATTTAATCCATGAGGCTCAACAAGAACACATTTCGTATGTTGCTAATCCAGACTGATACAGAGAGAACTGATACTGGAAGGTGTTACTGGTTCAAGTCCAAGTTAAATCATGTCATCAGAGGTCTGGCGGTTCAGGTAACGTCCTTATTGTTCTCTTGCAATGCTTTATGGTTCATTTAACAAGGCTGTGGAATCAGACTGAGTTGGCTGATCTTTGAAGGCCCAATATTGAGCTGGATTGAGTTTGAATTGAACAACCTGCTTCCTCCTCCCTGAAATGTAAAGTTTTATTGTGGAAAAAGGGCTTAAACACAGTAATTGTTCTCAAATCTGAACTATGCTACTCTGTGTGGAAAATGGCTGAAGGGGCGAATCTTGACTTGATATAAAGGTTATTTAGCAAGATGCTATGTATCCCTGACCATAGACGTGCCAGTGCAGTTTACGCGTTAGCCTCATACTTGTCAATAGAGAGACATTTCAGATGCTAACTCCAAACTTTTCTGCCTCCCACAGAACAGAACTTCAGCAGAAAGACTATGCACAGCAGGCACACCGGGGAGGCGGTGAAAAGATAGTGGTGGAAGTTGAAAAGTTATGCAATCAAACAAGTCTGGGGAATGCTCATTATATTGTTCTGCTTTTGTTTGTTTAGCTGTTAGCATTTTCTTGTTTATCCCAATCTAAGTTAAATTTTTATATCTATCTAAACATATGCTATGCACTGAACATCTATGCTGATTTTGAACTTTTATTAAAATGTAGACTGTTGATAGCAGTCAGTGTTTGGTGCTATAGAGGCATCAATCATTATGTTTTTACCAGGTCAAGCAGCATTTCCAATGGGATGTGTCAAATTTTGAAATATTTCCTCCTCTGCACTTAATGACACCAAGAATCGTCCAACTTGTTAAGCTTGCAGGAGAAAACACATTACTTCCTTGTTGTTTTTTGCATCAACTCATGTCACTAATGGGACCCAGTAATTATAAGTAGACAAGATGTCTGCATAAATGTCATGAGCACTTTTGTTTGCACCTGTGTGTCAGTGGTCCCCTGGATCTATATCACACATACTTACTAGAAAATCTATTTTAAACAAGATATGGAGATGCTCGTATATGAGATCCCACTTGCACCATTTGTACTCCATTTACATGGTCCATTCATCGCCATATCTGCTTATCAGGAATCATCTCTGACCACCTCCTGTTCATTTGAGATTAAAACTGTTTCATGTGTAAACAAAACTATCTTACACGCATTAATGCGGCTTAACATCCTCTCTCATGTTCGACATAATCAATCAGATATAATCAAGACATTCAATGTCCCCCAAGAAGAGGATCAAAAGACTCAAAGCAGTAATTGAAATTAGTCAATTCAGTGAACGGTTAGGAACAAGACTCTCACAGCTTTACATGTGAGAAATTAATAAAATGTCAGTTATTTATTTGATGTATTTTGTATGCATTGCCTTGTTTTACTATGCTGTACCTCTCATGCAGTCACCATTTAATATGAATTAACATTCTCTTTTGCCATCTGCAATAATGTTTGAAAGACACATTAAGTCCAAACTGACAAACCACTACTGATTATACTTAGGACATATTGTGCATTGACCAATGATAACAGAAGTGGATTGGACTTAATACTGAGCCTTGAGGAGCACCGCAGTGCATGAGGTTACTGTTGTCGTGAGCGTGTAATGTAAGGTAAAGCAGGTCATCTGATGTGAATAATTATGCAATTGCTAAACCGTATGATATAATTACCAACTGAATAGCATGGATATTTATTAGTGGGCATAAATTATCTAACTGATTGTTTAGGGTCACAAACACAAGGAGGGCCACATACGCCAGTGACTGGAAAGAGAAAGTGGACAGCAGAAAAAACCCTGGTGCTTTGCTGTGTTTAAAAGGGGCAGCAGGAAGCGTAATATGGTAATTTATACGATTAAACAGAACTATAGTATAATGTTTATCATCCCTAATCAAGACTGTGTCACCCTTTCGTTGAAACAGAATATAATTCATTCAGCACCACTCTCAAGAAAATCTGCCTCATTTTCACTAAGACACTGTGAACATTTTAAAAAGCCCAATTTGCATTAAATCACCAACAAAACAACCAAATTTAGGCTGCAACAGAAAGTTCAGACGTCCTGACAGAAGTTGGCAGCGCTTCTCTAAAGCCTGGAGCAGCGCGAAGCAGAAGGGAGAGTGACGCTGTGAATGTGTGTGTACATTGTGTGTGTGCTGCAGGAGCAGAGCAGCGAAACTCTGGGGCTGGACGACCGGGAAAAACTCAAGACCAACATAAACACGTGCTTCACTTTAAAATGCTAGCTTAGGCATAAGAACTGGTAGATAAAATAATAATGATATTTTGTTTTGTTTTGTGTTTTTGTTTCATATGCAAATAATGAATTAAAATATTACACCTAAAATGCACCAGAATACAGGAACTGACACAGGATTTGTTGAAATGTTCTTGAGGCAGAACACCCAAATTTTCCCTCCTTTTCCAGTTTTTCCCATGTAAAGCTGATGGTTATGTGGACCACTCAGGGTCACCTGTTTCTCCTCAACCCACTCCTGATCTTTTGTCTTTGTTTCATTATATTCCTTTATGTTATGTTATGTATTAAAACAGTGTGTCATTTGATGGGCGACAACCAAAATCTTGATCAGGGCCACCAAACGCCTAGGACCATGATATCTACACAAATTAAAAGGGATTCTCTAGTGTAAAACGCCCATATGAATTGAAATGCAAAAGAATTACACAGAAATATAAAATGTATTTTCTTCTCCGATTGTTTGTCTGCAGTAAAGCTACTATTTAATAACTCTGTAGCAGAGGTGTATGGCTGCTGCAGTGCTCCTGACCTAGAAACGCAATGACACTGAGTTGTGACAGAAGGAAAAGGAACCCAACTACACCACTTAAACTGAAGAGAGCCCGCCGCCATGTCATCCTGTCTCTCCGCTGCACCACCAGAATATACTACATACATCAATCAAAAGTTCACCCTACCCTTATCAGATACCATTTTTGGAATAATTTGATGACAGCCTGTGATGTCTTGCTTTGTCAACAACGTTACAGCAGCTAACCAAGCGTGATCCTGTTTCTTTCGGTTGACTCAAAAATGCAAATTCAGGCTTTTGCTGTCACTGCAAAGGAGTCTGGATAGCGATCACAGTGCCCCCAAGCCGAAACAACACTCATGTCAGGCTGCCATATTATTTTAGATTCTGAGACATATAGTGTTGTTAAACTCTAAAACCTCTCAAAATAGCATTCGTTGAAAGTAATGCTAATTCTTCATGCCACTGCTGATCTTGTCACCCCCTCAACACTTGGCTTCACTGGCAAAGTCTTAACATATATACAAATCAGGATTGTGTCGTCACACCTCATAGAATTTTAGTTTGCCCAGTAATAAACCAATGGAGATTCGTTTAAAATGCTAAATACTTTCAAGGTGGACTTTTTTACCCCCTCCACCATAAAAGTCACAAAAGCCACGTTTCGACCGGTCCCCCAAACCGGTTAATTTTAGAACATTCTCTCCATTGAGACCGACTCTAAACAATTCACAAAAAGATATTTAGTAATTCCAAGATTGTGGCTAAAGCTAGAGTGGGCTAAACAAATAACAACTTTCATCTTATTAGACTTTCTGCAGTTTGCTGTGCCTCTACACCACGTTTTAATATTCCTATGAAATGCATTGGGTTTGAATAGTGTTGGATGCAGTATGCACTGGATATGCACAAGAAATAGCTGATGCTAGTGTGGGCTACCTTAGTTTTCTGCATTGGGCAGGACACTGACCGTGCTCAGAGCCACTGTGGGCCTGGGGGCGCTGTGGACGGAGTTCCGCAGTACAGAGTATGGAGCTCTGACCCTGATGTCCTGCATAGTGCCCAGGAGATGAGCTCCACACGCAGACCCTTAACCAGAAGGACATGGGGGCACAGCACGGGGAAAATGATTGTTTACGATGTCTAAAAGGCCTGCATTATAAAGTTCAATATCTATTGTGGGCTTTTAACTCATCCAAGCCATTTTGCCAACGACTTTATACTTGTTAATTTACGAGTTTATTCTTGTTAATTTACAAGTTTATTCTCGTTAATTTACAAGTTTATTCTCGTTAATTTACGAGTTTATTCTCGTTAATTTACGAGTTTATTCTCGTAGTGCTCCGCAATTTTTTTTATTTGGGTTGGCCCTTAAACTCTGTTGTACTGTACATCCTATCAGACATAGTAGAAATAAAAATAAAATCATTTTTTCAGGACTCTTTTGTGACATTTGGCAGTAATTTTAGCCCTCTTACTTATCAGCCCTCTCTATGGACCCACGTACAATGCTTAACCCCTCAGGCAATGGCATTTTTAGAATCATAATGACTCCTCTTTGGGTAGTTTTAGTAATTACAGTAAAGAGCTAACAGGGCGCATCAGTGAGGTATCATAGCAACTGAGGCAGATGGAGGAGACGAGTGTCATGGAAGGCTATTCACAGCGACACAATACATTAGTCACACAGCCTTAGCAAATAAAAAGCCAGTGCACAATATACAGAGGCATCAATCAGCCTAGGCACCATATTGTCTGGGCTATGAAAAGATCTTTTAGTCCACACCAAGAGTCAAATTAACTTCCATTAATTGCATGCCCTCTCATTAAAAAACAAAGGAGCAGAAAGTTTTAACTCCTGGACATTGACTAATTGTCTGGTAATGACTTTTTGATTATAGGGGTGGGCGGTATTGACAAAAATAAATATATATATATTTTTATTTACTGGATACTGATAATTAGAACATATTTTAGTATCCCATCAGAAATGTGCTAAAACATGCTAATGAATGTCTTGGTTGATGTTCAAGCATTGCATACAAAGTGAATGGACTGTAAAAAAAAAAAAGAATAATACATTGAAAATTAAATAGCAGGTTTTAACTCTTTTTCTTAAAACAATAATACTGAGAGTAATAACAAAACGTACAACCACTGAGGTTCACATTTGGCCGTATAGTTTTTATTCAATATTGATGCACAGGAATGTTTTAATTCGGCCCTGTGAACATTTTTTATAATAATTGTTACCCTTTTTGTTTCAATTTTTTAACATGTTCCTGCACTTGTGTCCTTAATAAAGATAGCATGAAATTAATACAATAATAGATTAAATAGCCAATATTGTGCAAAAATGTGCTTATAAGTCCAACATGTCTATCATAGTTTTGAGGAAAGAACAGTATGGCATGTTGGAAGAAGAATGGTCTGATCTAATACACAAAACCCAATGACCATAAAAAGAGGGCGATATTGTGATGCCGGATGCAGTATATCGACCACAAATAGTGGTACTGGATTCACATTCGTTTGAAGAATGGCAAGAGAAAACCTGAAGAGCACATCAAACAGTTACAGTTTATGCACTAATGGTATACAGACTTTTGTATATCCAGCACAGTAAAAGGATACATATTATATCATATGCTGTATATTGCCAAATATACCTATTCATCATAAAGCTTAAAACTAAAGGTTTTGTATGCTATTGCTTATCTAATGGAAATGAGTCCTACAGTATTATAATAATGTAGTGAGCTTGGAATTCTGTATTTAAAGGGAAGGCATTCATAAAGTCTCAAAACGTGTGCAGGACCAATAAAGGCACAGGTCACCTACTGGACAGGGTGAGGGAAAGCAGTCCGTTGATGAAACACAATTTTAGTGCTGCTGTCTTCATGTGCATGCCGGGCAGTTCAGATGTAAGATTTCCGACCTTTGCGTTCATGTGCTTTCGGTCTCATTTGTTGTCTTGGATCGTTCGTGTCGCCTCCAGAATTCTCATTTCTTCTCTTTGAGAAAACAAAGTGCGGTTTTCGCTTCCACTCAACTTTCGAAAGTTGTATTTAAATGTATATGGCATCGCATTAAAGTGACACAAGACTATTCTTGGACAGAAAATCATTGCAGAGCTAGCGGCGTCACTCGTCAGTTCAGATGAGATAAGGTTGTGCTGGTACATCTATTTCCTATAACTAATGCTATATCCATGCAATTAAAACTTATACAGTATAGTTCTTAATTGTATTCCAAACACGTATTCTAGTGCCTTCCACTTAATACACTGGGTTGGAGTCAAACACATGAAAATATATTCCTTAAGCTGATGGAAGATATGAAGTTTGGTCTAAATCAACTCTCCCTCAGGGCACTTAAGACTTTTGTTCTTGTGAGATCAAATAGTGATCCTAAACTGCAGCTCTGTCAGACCAATTAACATCCTCCCATCTGAGAAGCCATGAAAACCGGCGGTCTGGCAATATCTGGTTTGCGGCACCGCTGTTTTTCGCACCACTCAACTTATTTATTCACCCATTAGCCCGGATACAAGGATACAGTGATAACTGCCAGGAACGGCCCAAATATAGAAGCTGTAACAACCTTTCAAATCTGATGGTTTCTTCTACACCCTGGAAAGAGTTTGGAGAAGGATCAATAATGCACCTGGAATAAAATTAGTATGGACAAACTGTTGGACTTAAAAGGGGCTGTACCTGTTTTTTACTGTTTTGAAATGGGAAAAACAGAATTAGTTTATTTTAAAATCTAATTTTGAAACCAATGTATCGCTCACTTACCTAATGCATTGCCAGCATCCTAAATATTCACCGCAATGAGTTCAAAAGCACTTTCCACGAGTCTCTGAGCCCAGAGAGTTGCCGTCCTGGGTAAAGCTGACATTTGCATGCTAACGGAGCACTTCCTGCTTCTCGAACAAAGCTCTATAACTAGATGGAGAAAGCACTGTGGTCTCATTTTCACCAGAATAGATGCTTTTACAATATACTGAGCCGATTTTACTTTATTACATGCAAAAACATTGGGTAAATTAACTAGCTGTTTTTTCTGTTTCAAAATTGTGAAAATCAGGTACAGTCTCTTTAACCATGAACAGAGCCTAGACTTCGAAGGCCACTCAGGCCAATGCATGCCGTCGTTGTATCCTTGGGTACTACACTGCTAAGTGCGCTTCGTTTGTGGAGATTTAAACTCAAAATCTATCAAAGCAGATTTGCATCAAACAAGTTCACATCTGGTCCATTTGAAATCAGAAGGCTCAGTGCAGTAAACTTCCAGCCCCACAGCTCTCCTGGAGCGCACCTGAGCACACAGAGACCAAACTAAAAACTAGTGGGAAAAGTGGGAAATATCATAACAGCACAAATATACTCGCGCACCAAACAAGAGCACATGACGGAAATTAGACTCGAGACGTGCAAACAATTATACAGAAAATACAGAAAAATGTCCGTGCAAGTTTCCCTCCCGTAGTGCTTGGTGGTGGTCGGAGGGACTGATGGCGCTGCCTGGCAACCTCGCCTCCGTCAGTCTACCCCAGGGCAGCTGCGGCTTTGAAAGTTGTTTACCATCATCGATGTAGAGTGGATGAATGACAATCAATGAATCAGTGAACCAATGACAAACTTGGATACAACCAGGACTTAACAATGTACAAAAAAGGGTCAGAATTAAAAAGTTGTTTCAGTCCATTCGACAAAACCATAGTATGTTGATACCAGACCAAATTATGGTTTAACTCAACACTGATCCAAACCAAGGACTTAACAAGACAAAACGGTTCAAAGCCATGGCAAAACTAGGCCTAAAGTAGTGGTTTAGACTGCTAAATCGGATCCAAACCAAAATCAAATGAAATCCATGCGCTACCATTTTCCAATAACATGCAAAGCTCCTCAGTGCTTGCTTAAGTTTGCTACGTAACAAAAATACTATAAGTGAATTTGATCAATGCTCTCATTGAGAGGTTTTTGACATCGATTTAATCCAGGGTAACTTTTCCCCAATGGCGTAATAGATTTTTACCTTCAAGGACAAGAAGTTCCTTTGATGTGAACACAGCTCAGTAACAGCTCGAAATGTATACATCCTTTTGTCTCTGTCAGCCACAGAGCCACACAGCATAAAACATTTCAAATATGAATGAACTGCTGTCTCTACCTGCATCCAAAGAAGAATAGGGCTGTTCAAGGAAATAGATTAATAAACAGAATAAAGGCAATGAAGGTTTAAAACAGAAATGTGGTGCCCTTAATAATAAGTGGAGTAGAAATGACAGAAGCTTTAATGTAAACTGGAAGACTGAACTAAAAGCGTAATGTGATAGAAGTTTTTGGATTATATTAGAGAAAAAAGATCAACACAAACTACACAGGAATAAATTAGACCTAAAATTGAGCATTTGTAACATTTGCTACAAGACAACAGTGTTCCCTGGTCACTAATACTGTACTTACAAAGGAACACAGAATATAAGGATTGTAAAGATTTTTTACAAACCAGTTATTACCCATCACTAGGAGCAAGTAATATTTTTAGAACAATGGATTTGTGGCATTTTGTCTGGGTATCAAATATTGCAACATATTATACAGAATGTTCCCTCTATAAAGAAAAGGCATTACATAGAAAAGATGTCCCCTACACAAAGAAAAGATGTCCCCTCTACATAGAAAAGATGTCCCCGCTACTGTTGCTGTGTGTTATTATGATTATTTTGATGTTCCCAAAGCTGTTCCCTCTACATAAAAAAACAAGTAATACAGTCAAATCAGTCATTTAAAGGTGTAATAACGTTTCTGTTAGAGAGTATGCTGGAATATTCTTCATGGACAAAAAGGTCGAATTTTATTTTTTTGCAGTAAAAAAAAGGCTGGAAAAGACATAACAATATTATGGAACATTACAGGCAATGCAATTAAAATAACTCAAAAAGTCAAAAGCAGAGATGGCTGAGTTCATTTAAACAGCAATAATGAACATAAGAGTCCACATACATTCTTGGCTCACAGCGAGTATCTATTATTTCTCATACAACTTTTTGTGCAATTGATAAGAATCACTATAAAAGCTTGTGGATAGTGAAGCAGGAGCAGCTATGCACTTCAGATGTAATTACGATATGGAGCATAGTCAAGCTTTAGGTTAATGTGCATTTCTGCCTAATAGTGCCTGCTTATATGAACGACAAGGACAAGATGAACCTTAGAGATTGTTGACCGGATGACAAAATGTTCAAGACCTTGAAACGAGTTATAAAAGCAACGTTTAGCACACCATGCTTTGGTTCAGCTAATATTCACATCATTATTCATTGCACAAGGTAACTTGAATTAGCATGGCAAATGTGGCAAAAACAAGATGAGCAAAACCGGCAGGAATGGGTACAGGAAGCAGAAGGGTAAATATATGCAGTAATTGTGATCTCTCAGTTCAAAGAAAGCCCATGTAGGTGGATTTTACAGATGGATTTCACTCAGTTTCAAATAAAAGCAGTGGCCAAGATGATTCTATTATTAATGGTCTACATAAGCATGATGCAGGAAACACTAATGAGGGAACTTTGAGCCTGTTCCTTAGGCCTTGATCTGTTGGATTCTTCAATTAAGAGTTTAATTATTAGGGTTTTGGGTATATGTAAATGTAGAGGTGGAAAGTAACCAATTATACATCACAAAAGGTACTGGCGTAAGTTAAACACGTAGCTGTAATTGAGTAGATTCACTGGGGGGGTAAGTATACTTATTTTTTGTAATTTTTCACAGCCTACAGTGAATAATAATAATAATAATAATAATAATAATAATAGTAATAATAATAATAATAATAATAATAGTAAAAAAAATATAGACTATGCTAAAATAAAATAAAATAAAATAAGGGCGTGTGTAGAATCTGATCTTGATGTGATTCAAACGTTTTCTATAACATTTTTGGCCATTCTTTGAAGGTTACGCAGATTTGTCATACATTAGATGTTTTACTTAACACATTATCATATTAGAGATAGGGTGAGGAGCTCAGTCACACGGGAGGAGCTCGGAGTAGAGCCGCTGCTCCTCCTCGTCGAGAGGAGCCAGCTGAGGTAGCTCGGGCATCTGTTCCCAGGTGCGTCATGGGCGCTCCCTAGGGAGGTGTTTTGGGCATGTTCCACCGGGAGGAGGCCCGGGGAAGACCCAGGCCAGCCAAGAGACATAGTCCCTCCAGCGTGTCCTGGGTCTTCCCGGGTCGGGAGAAGTTGGAGGAAGTGTCTGGGGATAAGGAAGTCTGGGAGTCCCTGCTTAGACTGCTGCCCCTGCGACCCGGCCCCGGATAAAGCGGAAGAAGATGGACGGATGGATGGATGGACATTATCATATTTAGTTACTGTAAAAGCACAAACGCAAGAGCTTTGGTACATTTTAAATAAAGGTGTATTGCACACTTGCAACACACACACACACACCACAACATAAAAATTGGGACTAAACTGGGCTGAACCAGCACTTAAACAGGAGCAAAACAAGACTACATCTGGACAATCCAGGACTAGTGTGAAGGATATGCGCTACTTAAAAGCAAAATAGCCTGCAGATCCACAATACCAAGTATCTCAATCTGGATTCAATGGATCTAAATTTTGTGACTTTGGACTCTGGATTTTTATGTTTATTTTTTTTTTGTATGTATATTACAGTACATATATATGTAACAGCACACATATAGATATATATGATATTAATAATTAGCTGTGCAGTGCAATGTCAAGGAGCAGGTCACCAAGGACAACAGCTCATTCCTTATTTGTCAATGGAACACAAAAGAAATGTGCGGGACACGGAAATGAGCAAGGCAACATGTCAATACCATTCATTTGCTGCCGGGGTTTGCTTTTTCCATTCTGCCTATTGTTTTATTCGACAAGGACACTGCTCATTAATCTGCAAGAAACATCAAGAAAATCCTTGGAATGATGTAAAAAAGTGTGAGTTAATCTGCAATATAAAGCCGATGGAGAACAACAAATTATTACAGCAAAAGAAATGCAATCCTCTTCTAAAGTTGCATACTATTATTTACTTTTACCTATCCAGCCACAAGGGGTCACAGTTGAGAGTTTGACCTCGCGCTGAAAGGTCAGTGGTTCAATCACTGCTCTGCTGTATAAACACGTGTGAATGAATTATGGGTCTTTTGATGTAAAAACTTGGAGAATGAAGAAATAGATGTACAGCAGGCATGTCCAAACTACGGCCCGGGGGCAATGTGGCCCTCAGACCAATTTTTTTTGCCCTCCGGCTTCCTGTTAAGTTGGTCCAAACAACAAAAAGTAGTACTTTTTACTGTAAAATTGGACAAATTCAAGCATTTTGCTGTTATACACCAACCTAATAATAATGTTCCAAGTCTTATTAAAAGGTGTGGAGACCCATCAAAACTATGTCCATTGCAAAATTTTGAATGATTCACTTCATTGTCGGGTTGTCTGTGGCCCTCTGCTCCATATAAGTTTCAAAATGCGGCCCTCTGGGAAAAAAAGTTTGGACACCCCTGACGTACAGTCTATTTGCAAGTTTACCTTATTTAATTCTGGATATTAGCTACATAGTTTCCTGGGCAGAAAATAATACACACTTCTCCAATAGTAGTTTACAAAGGCGTAAATTCTGCACCGATGTGTGAAATATTGGTAAATTTATATATACTGTATGTATTATATATATATATACACACACACAAACACACACATATATACATATTATAATGTGTTATACAAAGGAAACCCGTCCGGATATCAGACCTGTAATTTGATCCCATGTTATTTTTCGTCATTTCTGGCTCCTGGAATTCTAAACAAGAGCTGTGATAATGCCAAAATATGAGGTGGAGTAAAGCTACTTGAGGGCGTGGTCTGGTGCATTCTGTGAATGGCCAGAATCGTAACTTCAAAACTAGCGTTAGTTATAGATTGGGGTTGTTTATGAGTTTTAGATATTTTCCTCAAGCATAAATGACCAATATTAACCTGAGTGGGTTTTATATTCGAGGAGAGATCAGTAATGAGATGTGGGGAAATAACCATCTGTCTCGCCTGATACAGGACACGCACAGACGGGGCAGCGCTGCGGACACTAGTGATGCGCTTTTGTACTCTTACTCACAGGTAGGGTTGGGCCAGGACAAGAAATTCTCATTTCATTGCAGGGCAGGTTTGGACGTGTTATAAAATGCTGATCGCGTCTCATATGTCTGCGCTTCGCCTGTAACATTGCATTTTGGTGCGTCTAAATTCACTTCCTTCTTTAGCCCGTTCTCTGTGAAAATGTGACAGATTGTAATAAAACAGGAAGCATTCTGTAGCTTATACTACACTCCTCTCTCCACAATCTCTCAACTGAGCTGTCTGTGATAATAATGCCCATAGCAACAGTGTGGAAACAGTTGTTGGGGATCACGGGGGGCGGGGTCTAGCTGCGGTGTCTCTGCTGAAGTATGAATGCCAGAGGCGAAAAGAACATTGTTCTTGTTCTCGCAGCCTTGTAGGTAATGAACAAACTTGCGTCTTAAGTATGAATTGGCCTTTAAAGCTCTTTGCGCTGAGTCGGACCCTTTTTACTGTGCAATCAGGGCCAGACTAGACCTGCAGACTCATGTGCTTACCTTAGAGAGGAACTTCTATTTAGAAAATTCCGAATAAATCCTCACTGTCACATCACATTCACCGACAATCTTTGTCCCGGTCTGCGTAAAACTGACACAACACGTGCTCTGTGCTTGCGCCCTCCGGACCACACAGCATCCCACTGAGCACTCAGGTCCGGTTAAATTGGCACAAGCACATCTTGAAGACATACTAGGCGTTGTGCAAAACAAATAAAGGTGAATTAAATAAAGTATTAAATATATTGTATTTTTAAAATTTTGGGAACTCATTGAAAAACGGGAAATCAACCCATTTTATTGCTCACTTCTTTCATTGCCTGTATATAAGGCCTTGACAAACATCTTCCACACAGGTGGTGATTTTGAATGCCGCAGTTATCAGTCATTGGTTCAAACACTATCACCATATATGGACTGGCACCATCCCACTCCAGCCTCCAGTGGCCAAGCCCCTTGACGCCAGCGCTAAGGTCGGCAAATGAGCAAAATAGCGCCCTGGCCCCGCCCTCTGGAAAAGGCTTGCGTTAACGCTACTTCCGGGGGCAAAATATGGTCCAAAGAGTACTTTAAAATCAATGAATACATGCTAAATACATTTACTTATAAATTAGACATAGGCTGCTAATGCTAAAAAGATTAGTTTTTAATTTAGACTTTAGAATATTAGACCTCATTTCAAAACGTAGATCTTATGGAAGAGAGTTCCACATCTGGGAGGCATAAAAAGAAAAACATTGTATATACCAATTCAGCCCCAAAGTGGGTTCAATTGTTTAAATACATAATTCTCGTAACGAATGAATTCCTCCCACTGACAAAATGGCTGCTATGACATAGGATTAAAATTCAAGGTGGAAAACTCACAACATAAAAGTGCAGAAAACAAAACTGCAATGAAATAGCATAAAAGTGTAGCGGAGATTGAATGCCAGGTACAGTGTGTGTGGTGCAAGACGCTCCCAGCAGAGAAGCAGTCAGGTTGGTGAGTCTGACATAGCCCTATCTCATCTCTAGATAGGAATAAAAACCTATTTTCCAAATCTCAAGACAATAAAGCACAAGGTTACTCAACCCCGCACCCAGGATAACCCCATTTGAAGCCAGTTCTCAGACCCACATAAAAATGCATAACTCCCGCAGTGGACCATGGGGGGCACTGACACCAGGGTAAGAAGGGTATGTGTGCACTTTATGGTAATAGAAAAACCCACCTCCAAAGGCCAGAGGAGAATATCAAGTCAGGGCGAGAAGGTAAAGACACCGAATGCATTTACTGCAACAAGAGTTAATATGCTGGCGGACTCCTGGTGAAGTGTTATATGATATGGTAATGTCGATTTTAAGTATTTTATAAGAGCAAAAATAATGCTCCTAAAATAGGCAAAGGAAAATAGTTCATTGTGAATTAAGAGAAAACAATACAAGTGCCATGCTTTCTGCAACTACCATCTTTTTTCAGTTATTTTCAAATATACAAAACATAAAACAGGACACAAAGAGTCTGGAAAGGTCCATTATAATGTCGGTCCAGTCCTTAATCGTTGCTTGAGTTTGTATCATCCATTTCTTAGGCCCAGGAACATAGTTCTGAAATTGAGTGGGATAATTATGTCAAAAATAGTCTGCAATGCCTTGTTAATCTCAGTCCAGTATTTTCGAGCCACAGGACAGTCCCAGAATGCCTGATAATGGTGAGCCTCGTGGCAACCACAATTACTTCAACATTTAGCATTTCCCTGTGATTAGTGTGCACTTTGACATGGAATTATGAAAAAAACTTACCACATTTTTCCAGCAGAATTCTTTCCAAACATGTGATTTAGTAGTTTCCCACTTAGATGTACATACTTTCCCATTCTTCATCCGTCAAAACAAAATTACCCTCTCTTTCCCATTTATGTTTAATATAATTACCGGTAGTAGAGTGGTTGTCCAGGTTGTTAACACGTTTAGAAAAAAGAAAAAAAACTAATATAGATGTCCTCTCCAACAAAACCCAACTCACGCTAGCAAACAAAAGTTATTCATTGATTAAACTTCTTTGGTGGATGTTCCACCACCTATTTGTCTCCATGGAGATTTTATTGCTTTGCCTGAAATAATTCAATGTTTGGCATTATCGGATTAGAGGTTTTCTAAGGTTGACAAAGTATTAAGTATATTGTTGTTGAATGGAGGCATTTGAACCATTATGTTTTATTTAATTTCCCCTGCATTCGTTTTGCCTGTATAAAATCTCACACTCAAATTAATATTCCAAGTGGATCGAACTGCCATGCCCCTATCAGGACTAAAGGGCCATGTCAAATCTATTGTTTGGAATAATTATCCATAGTTCTTGAAGACAAGTGCTAGTCACCATTGTGATCAGAACATGTGAGTGGAGATTGAAGATGAGAGGAATAGAACGAGTCTCCCTGAGGAACATTCTAGGCAAAGCAATAACATCAAGTTTTAATGAACCCATAAGATATGAGTCTCTTTCGGTTTTCTCAGTTCTTTATGAAAAATAAGAAAACAAGCAAATCAAAAATAAAATAAGAAGGATAGAAACAAATAAATAATAAAAAATAGTAAAAGAGACAAAGATACTTTTTTTTTAATGGGTATAACATGTTGAATGTTTTTAATAAAAGTGATGCTAATTGGGGTATTAATGTGGTGCATGTTTTATCATGATAGGGCATGGCATGCTAATGGCTCAATTTTGATGCAATTACACTATTAGCTCTGCAGTTTACTGAAGTTATATACTTCATTTTCTAATCGTGGGGAAGACATGCTAATCTGGCCCACACCCAAGCATCATAGTATCCATTTAGCCACTGCTTCTTTAACGTGCTCGGCTAAATTAACTCACATTCATGAGCCATTTAGATTGACTGAAACATTATGAAGAGAGGGAGAAATTTCTTGTCTGAAAATAGAGTTATCTTATCTTGATGTTGCTTAGAAAAAGAGCTAAGCGGAAGAGGAGACAATTAGGGTAGCTTGAGATGATTCTCAGAGAGATAAATCTTGGTCACATTTGAAAAGGCGTTTTTAAAGATAGAATTGTTTGAGGATTTATTTGAAGCCTGGAGCTATAGATTTCTACACAGTGCAGTGGGTGACTCGCGATGCACCACCAGGGAGTCCTTTTCCGTCCCGAGACAAAATCTTGGTCAACAATATTCTGTATTATTAGCCTTTTGTGCGTGTTTAGTACTGCTGCTTGAATAGGGATGTATTTAAGCAGCTTGTCACCTCTATGTCTGGTGGAAACAGCCCAAAACAGTTGTAAGATGGTTTACGCAGCACAGAACAGAACATACAGTTGACACATCTAGTGAGATTAGGCTCATTTTCTTCAGTTAATACTACTACTAATAATAATAATAATGAATTGTAAAACAAAAAACAAAACAAAAACAACAACAACAACAACACTCCTTAAAAGTATTTAAAGTGTATTTTAAAGTTTTGTGTTGATAATAGGAATGGATTACTGCAGCAGAAAAAGTACAACATTTAATTATCAAATGAATAAAACCTATTTCTGTATATTGTATAAAGATTATGCAAAGTTGATGCAGACGTTAGTTCGCTAAAGAGAGCGAACTACCCCTTCAGTTGTGACACATTGGTTTAGTCCGTGGTGACGTGCATTGCCGCCTCACGTGCTTCTGCAGTGCTATATTTGTTTAAATTATTTCGCGCCAAGGCAGAATTAATTGGAAACCGGCACCTGCATTTAGCTAAGCCCAGCAGAGCCTAGCTACTTTTAAGTATCATTCAGGACTTCAGTTTTACTCATACACTTCGCCATTACTCTCTCTCTCGGAAGTCGGTTGTAATTAAAGCCTTTTACAAACGCCTCATGCGAATTTGGATTCTCGAAATGTACACGATTTTAAAGCTGCTGTGCTCCTTGCATTAACATTACGCTAATGATGACTGAAACAGCCAATATACAGCCTACGTGGTTTTATACGTTACAAACTTGTCTATGTCCTTTTATAATTTTCCGCAATTTTCTGTTTTTATTCTGTTTTTTCCACTGTAGCCCCTTGAGGCAACTGCTCTTGCGATTTTGGGCGTTACAAAAATGTATTCAATTTAATTTAATCCACACAAATTCCACAACACAACGCTCTTTATCCAATTGGAGGCATTGTTTAAAACACATTAAGTGATAAAAAGACAAGAGTAGAACCTCAATATTACGCTGTGAGGACTGGTGACGCTTCTACAGGGTTAACAACACACTACATCCTCCTGTGTAGTCAGCTATTGGTGGAAAAAAATTCTTCTCAACTGCATCACATTTTACAAAATAATATGAAGTTACGTTTCAAGTTCTGACTTGAATCTTACTACAAGTGTCTTGCTTTATGCCTTGCTTTTTTGCTGTATCTAGTAGGATATTTATGAGTAACCTAAACTCCCATAGTGGTCTCAGTGATTGCTTATCAAAGTAATGCTCTTTGAACAGTGTTGTTGATCAATTAAGTAATTTTCTTTTAGAAAAAATACATTTTGTGTCTGACTGTATTCATTGATAATACAATGTCTTGATTGCACTTTTTTTTGGTGCGTATTTCTAATTAAACTGATTTCTGAATAAATGCTGACTGTTTAAAGGGCAAATACTTACAGTATTGCTCAGTATTGCTCAGTGTTTTGTGTTGCACCTTCATGCCGAGACAAGTTCCTATGTCTGTGAAGTTTGTTCATTGACAATGGCAATAAACCCCTTTCTGATTCTGATCCTGATTCTCTGATTCTAATATTAATCATATTGACAATTGTACAACCCCATTTAAAGCGTTAAAGGCGTTATCATTTTGGTAAATTTTTTGACCCACCTTAGACCTCCCTCGTTCTCCATTTAAACCAATGGAGTTCCTACTCGACCGGAAGTGCCATTACAACGGAAGTGCCATTACAACGGAAGTGCCATTACAACGGAAGTGCCGATCCGTGGCAAAAAGGGGATTGTCAATTGAATTCCCACTCTTGTTGTTGTGCCCTTGGGCAACACAGCCACATGAGATAAGAGATGAAAGATGGAGTACAAATACCTTTTGGTTATGCATTTACACAGAAGATTTGCAGTCAGAACAATAGAAGTTTTGGTAAACTCTGAAATTATATTTATTCAACTCTTTTAGCTGCAATTTCAATTAAAAGCAGGAGACCAAAGGGGCCTTATAATTATTACTGGATTTCCCATTTCTTTCTATACAATATACTTTGATTGAGTGACACCATGAGGCATTTTGCTGTGTGAAAAATAGCTCCTCTAAGCCTGTGTTACTTGACAATGATGAAATGTGAGCAGTGCATTTTCCTTCAGGTATCAAAACCAGAGCAGAAAACTGTGGGCAAATTCCAACGGGACTTAACTCTACCTCAGGCATCATAGACACTAGAGGCTAAGATCACATTCCTCTATCAGACTGTTATTTTTGAATTCTCCCATGTATGTCTGGGAAAACACCAAAAAAAAAGTGGTAGACAGCACTCAAACAGATAATTTCACCGCAATCTTAATCTTTTACATAGTTTACAAATCACGCTTATGTCAATAGTTTGATTTAAGTTTACTACTTTCAATTTAAAAAGATATTTATTTTGTTTGTTTTCATACCTGACAGTTTTGCTCACTCACAGTCTTCTTCAAGAGTTTCACGTGATTTGGCTATGACCTGTCTTGTCAATTGATTTACACAGGTGTTGTACTGGAAAAGGCAAGACGACAGCGCCATCTGCAATCCGACTTCTTTAGAAATGTATCGTAGGTATGGGAGAGTAAAAAGGCACCCTTGTCTCGGTTTATAGTCCCTTCTAAATCCATAATGTTTGTTGTCCTTTGTCCAAATGACAAAGGACAACATCCATGTCCACAGTCATAATGTGGCTCTCTTTTACAATGATCAGAAATGGCGGATTTGAGTTGTTCCTGTTCTGCTTTGTGTTTTGTTGCTTGTGTGCATGTCCTTGACATTTCCTTCTCACATTTTGTCCTATATTTTGTTTTTCCGTGTGCTGAATGCTTCTCCCCCGTTCTGTTGAATGACCAAAGAATGACCAAACCAACTTCATTGTACTTTTACTATTCTCTATTTGTAGGGCAATTTATGAATTCAACTTAAATACCTAAATGGACTTGTTTGTATATCCTTTTAAAAGGATATAAGTTTGCTTTTGTCTTGGTCATCCCCAGCAGGGATAATGAAAAATGGCTCCAGTCAGCCTGCTTTATTTGACAGAGACAGAATGTGAGCTGTATCTTTTCCTTAAGGTGTCCGCGACAGAAAAGCGTAAAAAGGCCAGTGGAGGCATTAGCCGCTGAGCCCTGCAACTTTCTCTCTGTGTGCATGTCTCTGCCAGTTCACATGAGTGGTTTGGTGAGAGAGGGGCTATTGCTGTTTATGGCTGGGTGTGTTTTCTACAGAAGCCCTTTATCAGATACTGGCAGGATGGAGCACGGGAGGGGATCAATAGAGCTTTGGCCCAAGACAGGGAGGCAGTACCTGGATCCGAGCCGGGCTCCAACCTTTCCTCTCATTGATCTTCATTACCTCGTGCCGACTGGAGCTTCAGTACGCAGTGGCCCGTACACACAAGTACACTTATACAAGTACACACACAGCAGCAGACCGCGGCCGCAATATAATCCTGCCCACACTGACTTTGGAGGGCAAGAGAGAACTAAGGACAGTCATTACTTAAGCAAGGTTAAAGTGCATACATTCACAGAACTGATTCTTCAGGTAGAAAGAATAATAATAATACAAATAGAAAACAAACATGCTGTCAATTATGAAATGGAAATCGTAAAATTGCACACTATTTTTCATATAGTATTTAATCACCTTGTTTTTTTTAAAGAGGGTTGTCTGATTAGCCGCTTGGGAAAGAGAGTTAAAAGTCCCCAAGAGCGCATGAATGAAAGACTGTTGATTGAATAACCAAAGCTCTAAAAAAGTGCCAATCTTCCCCTGTGCTTCTATTTTTAATTAATTTCTCTCCCTTATGTCCAGACCAAAGCCTCGTCTGGAAGCAGCAGGCATAAAAGGCGAGCCGGAAAACACTAAATGATTGTAACTCAATTGTAGCTGGCCCATCATTGATCGTTTGCCCGGGAAAGAAGTTGGATGAGCGAGAGGAGACTGATTTTCTCCACGCCTCTGACAGTTGGTGTTACATGTTTGCACTAAGACAAATAGAGGGAGCATCTGGGTATTTAATGTTTGTATGCACACTCAAACCATATGCACAAACAAAGTACTAAGTAGTACAAATTACAAAGTACTAAGTTTAATAAGGAAATTTGGTAAGGAAAGCGATAAACATCTGGCTCTTGATGAGACACAATGGAATCAGTAATACATAATGAAAAAGCATTGTGTAAGTATATGCAACCATGTAAACATGGTTCAATGCATTTAGTGTGAGATATGAAGTATTAGAACTATGGTCTATACAGTTTCCATGTTCGAACTGAAAGCCTTTATGACTGTGGCAAATTTTTCCAAGCAGAATGCAACTTTTATGAACCATATTGTATAGCAGCAATATGTGGGAAAAAAAAAAAATAAAAAATAAAATGTGCACATCCACTCCTGCTTAAAGTCTAAACAAATCATAGGAGGGATTTTCTCAGCTAACATTTGCACTCCCTTTTATCTACCTGTATTTAAAAGGGGTTAGATGGCCATGACGGATAACCTTCATATCGCCACAGTTTTTAGATTTGGTAGACTAAAAATAAAATGCTACCAATTAATAATTCACCACAAATGACAGTTAAAAGTAGTCTAGTTTGTTGTCCTGAAATATAAAGCATGATGAGACACTTCGAAAGCACTTTCTTTTAGACTAAAATCGTTTACCTGACTATTTGATAAGTGGCATGTCCGGGGGCAAGAAGAAGACAGCATGGAAGCGGGAGACAAATCCAGTGTCACCTATAATAAGGAGTGTGGCACAGGTGAGAGAGAGAGAGGCATCGTGGGTGATTGGAGGGAAAGATTGGAGGACACTGACACAGAGGATGCGTTGGCAGCGCAGGAGGGGGCTAGCCACTTCTCAGAGTGTCTTCTGGAGATGACAAAATAGCTGCAATTATGGGCGAGGCAGTTCTAAAAGGTAGCACAAATCCATCAGAATCACATCACATAGGGCATTAGCGAAACAATGGCATACCACTTTGTAAGTTTATCTTCACTTAGAAATAAAGTGTTGTTAATTTTATGCTCTTCCAAGTAAGTGTGTTTATAAGAATATATTGCGTTAGGAAATTTACAACCAAGAGAAAAAACGTTGTTCTGACTAGTGCCAGGTTCAGACAAGACAACATTGGTTATAGTTGCCGTAGCACTTGTCAGTGGAAGTGGAAGTGACACTTTCGAAGTTGATAAAAGTGAAGCAAGTCAAGAAGTATCAGTGTGGAGTTGTCTCCAAGAGTTGTATTGTAAAGGACAGGGTTCAGAACATTGTCAAACTAGTACGGAAGTCGTCCATTATATTTATTATAAATATGGGGGGGGATTTTGGGTGGTCCGGGAGAAAATATTGAAGAAATCAGATGGGATTTCCTGATTTTCCTGAATTTTAGATTTCCATTTTTACAAGATCACTGCCAATTCACTTGGTTGCATGATGTAGTTTAATAGTTAGCGCCCCCTCCCCCCAGTGCCTGAGTACCAGCCCACTTCTCACTGCCCTTGTACCTGCCACTGCTCACTCCCCTTGTACCTGCCACTGCTCACTCCCCTTGTACCAGCCCCCTGCTCACTCCGCTTGTATCAGCTCATCAATTCACTGTGTTGACGAGTTTGACTTCCCAGTGCCTGCTTCCATGCGTTGCTGTATTTGTAGATCAAGTTTCATTCATTCACTTGATGCCCTTTTCTCTGTGAATATGATGTTGATTGTTGTCAAATAAACAACATTTTGTAGCTTCGCGTAGAATCTGTAGAATCAGTGGTGTTCGCCTTGCTCCTTTAAATGAATCCACGATGGGCATTTTAGAAGTTAATTATATTATAAGTGCACTGCTGCTGGAGATTCGCACTCGGTGGACCCGTTTTCAGGTAATGTTGCCTTTATAAATTACACCTATATGAAGAATATAAGAGGAGAGTAAAGGGGTTGGCCCACTTGTCCGCAAGGAATCCTGCTGGACAGTTGCCGTCCGTGGGTGGCATAAATGTTGGTGGGGACTGTCCCGTCAGCTCAACATTGGTGGGGATATGTCCACACCAGTACGACCGTAGGACTTTACGTAGTTCTTCCTACATAAAGTTAAGCCTATGAAAAAGGCCAAGGTTTGATGCAAACACTCATTGCTACTGCCATTGTGAGGAGGACGGAAGCGGCTTGTCTCGCTGTGGGCTGTACCAACAAGTCTTAAAAGACAGGAATACTCTTCTGTAACATTCCAAATACCCTATTTGCCACCAGAAATGGATTGGTGTCAGTGACTCACCAGGCATTTAATAAGGATCAAAACCCAAAACATCAAGTATTGACCCTTTTCATTTTTAGTGTGATGGGCTATTTTGCATGACTACCTAACAGCCGAGATAGGCAACAATGTACAGTGATGTCCTCAAAATGGCAACGACAACAAATAATTCAATTCTCAATTCAATTAAAAAATAAAAATTAACACCTGAAATCACAACAGCAGCTATCTTGAAGGGCGACAATGAGAACAGATTAAATAATGTTCATAGGGACTTGGCAATGTCCCAGCATCCCCTGTCCTTAGACCCTCATTTTTGGCAAGGAAAAACTACCAAACCTCTTTGGGAAAAAGTAGAAACCTCAAGAAGTTCCACAATGAAGGCAGACGCGCTTCAATTTGCAGATAGACTGTGGAGCTGGAACCACTCAGGAGAACCAGTTCGTCGATAATAAGTCATGTGACTGAAACCCATAACTTGTCCAAGGTACTCCACTCTGGGCAATACTGGAAAAGTCATAGCCAGCTTAATGGGTGGTCCTTTTCAATGGAAAACTGGAGAAGGTGGTTGATTTTTGTAAAATGTTCAGTGTTCATGTGCACCAACAAGTTAAAAAAAAAGCACCCTTTCTCTGGGTGACTTGAAAACGGCTTTGTAGTCCGTAACTTATTTGTTGACGAGATTGGCAACCCAATGCAAAATCCTACTATTGGAAAAAGGGACGCAGATAATTGCATCGCCCGAGGCAATTTCCCAAATAAGGTGAAAAGGTATTAAAGTACATGATGAAAGCAAAACATTGCTTTGCCTTTTAGACATTTGGATTACATTTCTCTCATTGTTCATATGGTATTTTTAGAGATTGGTATAGTGATTTTTCCCTCCTAGCAAGTTCATTTTCCAAAGCAGATAACGCCATTGAAACATTGAAAAACTTAATTTATTTCTGCTTTAATATTGTACAGGTTATATCAATGAAACTGTGGTAGATTCATCTCAGGAGAAATGGCATCACACTTAAATAGATATAGCAGTTGAAACACAGCTAAAGAGTAAATTATAAGATGTATCTGTTTTTGCAACTCACATGCAAAAATCATAAACACCTTATTTTATGCAACATGTCAACATAACTTTGCCAAACTATTTCAAATCAGTTCTACAGACAGAGATACCACCGCCTCTTAACACACAAGTTACATGTGTGTTCTATGGAAGGGAAAACCCAATCACTATTACAGCCAGCATTATCAGTTCCGGCAGTGTGATCACTTGTAAGTACTCTAATTCTTGTTATTCCCCCCCTCTGTGCTGCTTGATCACATGCATCACATCTTGCTCAGTCATACAGAGCCGAGCAAATCACAGCTGAAAACCTCATTACAAAGAATGGCAGACAAAAGGAATGAAGTTGCAGTAGAACTTTTAGAAGTCATGGCAAAATTGAAATACAAAATGTTTTTTTTTTTGTCCAGAGCCTAAGAACATCTTGATCTTTCAAGCTCCAGTAAAAACAACACCACAAGTAACACCCCCCCTGAAACATAGGTTTTAATTGGCTGCTTTAATTATGTCTACCATTTGTTGGGTTTGAGGTATATTTTAAGCTTTGTTCGGCTGCCAATATTTCTCTTGTTAGATGCATTGTAAAGGTCAGTGCTATGAGTCAAGCGCCACACACCTCTAATGGTCTTTGCATAGACTAGAGTTTCATTCCCATTCCAAAATAGATGGAACATAGTCAGTTTATACCTTACAAGTTATTTCAAAAATCACTTTGTAAAAGAGTTTTCTATCCCAATGGGTTTTACCTGGTTAAATAAAAGTGAATAAATAAATACATTTAAGGTAGTTTATGTTAACAGTGTGGGGTTCCTTTTGCCCTGTCACATAACGCAACTATAAGCCATAAAACATGTCACTCTAAATGTCTTTGTAATTAAGAGTTTGAGAAGCGTGTACTTTTGAAAGTGTACTCTATAGATTTGTTGCGTAACTTAATTTTTCAGAATTTGTTGTCTTGAAAAGTAAAGTGAGAGGAAACATTTGGCTTGAGTTTGTTTTTTGCTGCTTTCATGTGCATGTCGGGCAGATTGGATTGGGAGATTTCTTCGAGGACTCTGCATGTGTTCATGTACTTTTGGTCGGAGGCTGAGAACACTCTCAATCTTTTTGTGCACATTATTTTGAGCAGAAACTTTCTGAAGTAGCTGACAATTCTCCCAAGCTTAACGTTCACTTCATACAAAATATCTTGCTCTCCATCTCATTTGTTGTGAACTCTCTTTATTCTCCCATCAATCAAACGTCCCTGACATCACAACAGTCGTGCTGCTTCCAGAATCCCCGTTTTCCTGACTTGAGTCCTACTTACGATGAATCCAACATCCTAGCCTAGTCACAGTACAATTTATTTCTTTTCTTTTTCGTCTAACAAGATTTTAGGATGTCACTATAAGACAGGGAGTTGAAAAAAAAAGATAATAATCACACTATGCAGTGGTTCACACAATCAGTCATGCAGATCAAAGCTTGTCTGAGCCAGTATCAAGTTCTAGGTGTGTTGTAATGTCACTGGTCTTGTTAGATGAGGCTAGCACTGCATGCTAGCTGTGTTTTTGCGCTTGGAAAAGTTCGTAAATTAAAAGGAAAGTGTGAAATATGGTCACGTTTACAGCTGAGCTTGTCTGCGGTTATGGACGACAGTGCGCTTCTTTTTATTGTAGGTCATATGTTTGACAGAGATAGACACAGTGTGAGGCGGAATCTCGAAACCATGATTATAAAATATCAGACACTGGTTGATAAAAATTTCAGCTTGTCTTTGCTCGCAAGACAGTTTTAATTAGAATCTTTGCCCCTGTCTTACTGTGAGACCTACAACCCACGTTTTTAAGCCACAACACAAGCTATTTTTCATTGCAAATGGCCAAAATTGTGCAGAGGACAATTGGTATTACAAAGATAACTTCAGTGTAAGATAGACTTGACGTTTTGAAAATAGAAATAATAAGACTACTAGGTGAGAGGGAAATTTCTTGCCTGGGGTAAGGACACAACGGCAGTATGGTGATGTCAATAGTGATAAGGAAAGTTAAGCAATCAGTCACTTCATACCCAAGATGAGAATGAAAGAAATGAAGACAAACGGACAAACGGACGGACAGCCACAAAGTAGCTGTGTAGACTGAACTGTAACTGAGAAAACTAAGAAAGCAGGGATGGCGGATTCAGGGGTTGGTGATCGTGCGTCAGATACACTAACCACTCTGCCACGGTACTCAATAATTGAGTCATTTCAATTCAAACATCAATCTTCCACATCATCTAGGTTTATTGCAATACATATAATCTTTCTGTAATTATGTTTAAGAGATAGCACCATAAAGCAATTTCCGTTCAACAGAAACTACATTAACAAGGTCAATGATTTTATTGTTAACATCCAATGATTAGTCTTCCAATAATTGCTATTCAGAGGACAACATCGGCCCAATCTCTGTTTAATGACTTTAAAGCCACATTTTCTTTTCCCAGTCGACAAAAAACAACATATATAGTTTGATTTCACATGCAGCTCAGTAGTCCTCAAACACCAACATCATTGTCAGACACACAAACAAGAGAATGGCTGTGGAATAGCAAATCCTGACCTGTTGAAAGAGGCACAAAGCACTAAATGTGTGTGAGTGCAAAAGACAGATTTGCAGTGTGCTGACACCATGACCCTTGTTTTGGGAATTGCACTTTGGACAGTCACAAAACGTAATGCAAAGATATTAGTTCTCACGTCACCCACCTACACCACTCCACTCGGGCCACGGGTCATGTGGACAAGAAGCCCAACTGTAGCACTGTCTAAATAATGCAATATTGGGTATGAATTTGAAACTCAGTTAAAAAGTTGAGTTTCAAGTTTGCAGAAGAAGGGTTGGGGGGCCATGTAGAGTGGACAAGGGGAACAAAAATGCTAAAAGTTTGCGTACAGGAAGAGCAGCATTTCCTCCAACATTGGGAATGAAAACAGGATAAAAACATTACAGATGTTGTTGGTCATTCTATGTACCTTTTTTGGAGGCAGATCCACACTTGCTCGTGCCCATGCGGATGGCGTTGGCTTTGCTTGGAATATTCCACAGTATATGGCATTAAACATGTACCATGATACCAGGCCAAGTTACAGGTCAGACCTGCGATGACCCAACACTTTTTTTTTGGTTGAATGAAAGCAGACGTTTCAATCAAGGATTCACAACATACATGTTTAATACATTGATAATAAAACAAATTAAAAATATATATATAAGTTAGTTTTGGTTTTATTAATGATTATATGCTACAATGCTTTATAGACTGCATTTCAATTGGATATCAAAGTGTGTAATGGAGAGGTGACCTAGGGGCATCAGGGTGACATCATGCACCCAGGCAGCACAAACACACTGTCACAACACTGGGCTCTAGAGGCTGTGTTCATGTCACCCGTACTGACACTACAGGACATGGCCAGAGCAAATACAAACCCCCTGACAGTAATGGGACAGATCTGTGAGCGGGGGCAGGGGTATTAAACACAGGAACCGCGTAAGTGCGTCACCATGGATGAAAACATCACTGTTTAGATCATTTGAGAGCCAAAATGTAGGATTTCAGGGTGTACAAAGATTAACTTGTTTTAGCGTCAGGTTTATCCAGCTCTAAATTGAAATGTCATGGTGTTTTGTTCTGCTCATTTTAACAGAGCCAGCTGTTTTTGAAGGATTAAGATTTTTAGACACATTTATTTTGTTTCAAGTTCTGTAATGTTGAGAGTAAGACTGTAAAACATGTATCTTGTGCGGTTGAGTAAAGCTTATTATGCGACATATTCTTTTTTGGATAATTAAACAACAGTATGCAACTTTCTATAAGTGACAGGATTTCATGGAAATAGAAAGGTAAAACGAGTCAGGTTTGTGGAGATGCAAGATTTTGTTCTTTTTTTAATGCAATAACAACATCCAACAGGAAAAAACTTGTAAGTATATTTTTTGGCTGGAATGTTACGTACTGAGATTTTAAATAACATTGTATGCAAAGGTCAATCAGTTTTGTTTTTTTAGGTAAGGTATGTCCTTGGGTATGTTAAGGTATGTATTTGTATTTGAGGTTTTGTTCTAAGTTGGACGCCCTATGGAGACAAATATTGACAAACTGAATTAAATCTTTTAACATGGAGTGTAGTTTGTTTGGAGTTGGGGATCAGGCTAATCCGCCAGCAAAAGTAGTCCTGACCAAACCTAGCTCAAGATCTAGAGATGCGAGATAACCTATATATAACATAAAGCACCAGTTAAGGGATGGATCAGCCATGTTTAAGACCTTGGAAACTGCAAAACCATGACTATAATCAGTGTTTATATCAGTGTAGTGCATTCAGCTTCAACTCCCTGTCCGTTTTAAAAGGTACCGCAGTGACTGCCACAGCTTAAGGTCACGGACTAAACCTCCAAATCCCTCTCAACCAAACATTCCCTTAAAAAGCTTTGATAGAACAGAGTATAAAAGTGGGTTGTCGATATCCGTCACTTTAGTCTGTAGTGTTGTCAAAACGCTTCTGGTTTTGGAGTTCATCCAGGGTTAGGCATGACTCAGACAGATGCCAGTGCCACACAAAGGGGCAGATTGAGAAGGCCATGCAGAATGTGTGGTTCAGTGGGTGTGCTATGGTAACTGGAAATGTCAATGCTTCTTATCCACAATAGAACAAAAGTGGATCTCAATTCAGCCCAATAGTATCAATGAATTTAATCCAGATGATAGTGTCGCCGTTTCAACTATAACCCAAGAGATATCATCACTTCTGTTATGAGGGGCTGCATCTACATCTACTCTGTGATCAACATTTTTCTTTTAATAGGTGCTTGTCTCCATTAAGATAGTCAGCTTGGCCTGGTATGTTCCACAGTATGGAATTTAACTTATCTTACATGTATTTATTTACAGACGATTTTGTAGTCAAAACATCTAATACATCTTAAAATCATGCATATTTACTGTGAGCAGGCCTATCTCCACAGATCTGACCTGTAACTTTACCTGGTGGCGTCACCTGCTCTTCATGGAGATACAGTATGCTAAATGCATACAGTGGAACATTCCAAGACTGAAACCTGAACCTGAAACCGTAATTTCACTTCTACAGGAGTAATATTTGTATTAAAGCAACTTGAGAAGACTTAATGCTGTGGTTACTCTTCCTCTTGTAAGTCACGTCAGACACAAACAGAGATAAAAGCTTACTGTATTATTTGAACAGGCGTCTCTTGTGCTTTGGATTTGTTTATTTTCAAATGTTTATGTTCCATTCCAATGTTTTGTCTTGCTGATTACACTCAACCTGAATCATCACAGCAACAGTTTATTTTATTTATTGGTTTACATTACTACTACTGTTTACTTAAGTGTTATGTTAATGCATTCCTTACTTTAATACAAAAAATGTCTTCCTCTTTCTTATTAGTTGATGGCCATACCTGCTTTCCAATGCCTCATCAGTTCTCGAAAGCTAAGCAGGACAGAGCCTGGTTAGAACTTAGGCAAGACATGTCACCCACATTACCTAATAAAGCACTTTGATTGCCACAATGGGGCGCTAGAGGAAATGTTGTTGTGTCCTTAGGCAAGACACTTCACCCACATTGCCTAGTAAAGCACCATGAGTGCCTTGAAGGTGGAAAAGCGCTATATAAATACACTGCAATAATAATTGATACTTGCATGGTTTCCAGGTTCCATGATAATATTTGGCATGCAGTATCCAGTATCAAGTAACATAAACAAGAATAAGTACACTGCTGTTTTTGTTGTTGTTGTTTTTAATAAATCCCATCGTATCAACATCACTACAATAGAAAGAGCATCATTACATGTACTGTTCTCTCAATCTTTTCGTTTTCATAAATTGTTTCTTTTGAGCATAGTAAGTACAATGAAGTCCCAAAATGTGGGGGGTAAAAAACACAATAAAAAATAAGAATATGTTTTACCAGTTGAACATCAGTTTAAAATTTGAGTCTAATCGTTAGACCAAATAGAATCGCTTATTTTTTAAAGTCTGAATCACTGCTGCCACTGCTTTTGAAGTTAGTCTTGAACACGCCATTGTTTTGTTTTTTTTCCTTAAAAGCAGTTAAAATGAGAGGCGAGGTTTTCTTCTTTTTTTTTCAGTCTGCTAAACGTCCTCATTCTACTTTCATCTGGCAGCATCAGGCACCTCAGCAAAATGATGGAGCATTACCACCCTCTAGAGACAAAAAGACATCACAGCACTCTTTCTGTTCTTCTGATCTTTCATGTCTCCTTCCTTTGATTGTTGGTCGTTGAATATTACCGTGCGTTGTATGGAAACGTGCCAATGACTATACAACGGTGACACACCCTAACTGAAATGTAGTCTCACCATGTGTTACTTGTTAAAATGTTAATATTACATTGTGTCAGTGTAATCCCTCATTCGTCCAGGAGCGTTCCATTGGAGAAAAAGATTCAGTTGTAGTCATCTGGACTCTGTTTTAGAAAATTACATTGTACACATTATAGTAACAGTGTCTGTGTTTAAAGAGGGATATTACAGGAAAAACCACAAAAGGGACAAATAACTGACAACATTTGTGGCATGTACCGCAGTGAGGGTGTGTCCCTTAGACACACCCTCATAAATTGCAATGCCCTGGTAAAATGACAACTATCAAAACAAACTACAAATTTAATCTCCCAATCAAAATGTTTTTCAATTCAATATTTTCTCATTTTCAGCCCTATTGTTGAACTTTAAATGTGCTTTAAATCAGAACAAATTCAACTGCTTAAGTCAAAAATCTTTGTTATAAAAAAGTGTGTATTTGGTATGACTTTCCCCATTCCTGTATTGCACTGTATAACATATTTCTACTATTACTATCACTAGCTATATTAAACACATTCTGCACATTCACATATGGTCCTACCACTTCACTGTGTGTATTTGCATGACATGACATTTTGCATATGGGTTTGTCCCCTTGTGATCTCCTATATTTAAATGTTAATTTCACCAACTCAGTGCAAAAGATTTTACCCAACAAAATAGTTTTTTTAAAATTGCATTTTATTTATTAGTTAATTAATTCCAACTGGGACATTAAGGAACATTTCAATGAATGTGCCAGTATCAGCCATACAACTGTAGTCCCAGGCAAGGTTTAAAAGGCCAGCAGTATACAAAACATACATTTACATTATAGACATTACAATTAGCATTAGTAAATAAATATAAAAGATTAGGAGTCCACATAAAAACAGTTTAATGGATGAAATATGTACAGCAAGAACACAACAATAGACAACACATGTCAACAATAACACGGGACAAACCTGACACGAGACACAAACACATTAGGCAGCTCATGTAGGATCTTAAAAACCAGGTTGGTATAATGAAAATACTACAATAACGATGATGAAAAGGTTTCATACCTAGGGCTTTTTTAGCTTGTTTGTAGATGGATTGGATAGGCTTTCTTGTTGTTTTTACAGCCCAGTGACCAGCTGGTGTCACCGTAGGTTAGATGTGGCATTACCACAACACTGAAAAATAGCTTAAATTTAACTTCACTGTGGGTACCTTTCTTTACATGTTCCTTAAAATGCAAGATTAGAATCTAGAACAATACATAAAGCATGAATAACGAAACATCCATCACCGTTTCTCTTTCATTTCCATTCACAGGTATTGCATGCCGGGAATGCAGTTGCCCCGCCCTTTTCCCCATCATTATTGTTTAAGCAGCTCCGCACCTCTGCCTTCACACTACCGACAGGTGACACGGACTGGCTTAGGTTTCCACACAATGCCTGCCACGATAACTCCCTTCACGCTGCACTGAGGTAAGATCATTTAGCACTATTCTTTCCAGCTAAATATAAATACAACCTAGAAATGTTACATTGCTTAAAAATACCATCTTATTGACACCTTGCCTTGATTATAGTGCATCAAAGGAGCAATGCACAGAGAAACAACAAAAGCCATAGCAATATAATGTCACTTTGAGTCATAAACAAATACGAAGATTCAATAAAATAAACATTTTCTGAAAGATACAAGAATATTTCCAAACCTACGCAGGCGGGAGGTCCAACCCCACCTTCGTTGCAAAGCAGAACCTGTTGAGCATGTTGTGGTTAGGGTTAGGGTTAGGATGGTTTTACACGCATGTCAACAAGAACAGATGAGTATACGGAAATAGAAAGGAAAAACCAGACGGAGATCAGATTATCGGATTGGGAAAAAATGTGAAAATGAGAGTTCTAATATTTGAAATGAAATGAGAGCACACATGCTTTTTGTCTGCTGCACTTGGCAACTTGTCAAAGTAGTGGGTACATGGGCTTTTCTTCTATTACTATTAATTTTTTTAAGTTTTATTGATATTATTTATTCATTTATTGCATTCATCTTTTCTTCATTATTTATGCCCTGATATTTGATCATAGCAACTGGGCATTCCATATGTGTTACACAATAAGATTGGGAAAACCTGACATGCCTCGTCTTATGTTACAAACCACACAGACCGAGGTGACTAAGGTTTCGCCTATAGTCTTGTAAATAAGACACTGGTGTTTTTAGTGTGGGTGTTTGCACTGACTTGATTTGAGAATAGAAGTAGAATAAATATGTCCCAAAAGATTTAGCAAAAAGCAACTCAACTCCAAGTGTCAGAAGTATTAGTTAAGGATGCTGATGTTTATACGGCTGCTTACGATTGCTTAAGGCTGGTTGATTTGACAATAAAATAAAATCATACCTGACAATCTGCCACTTTAGTCATATTGTCATATTGTGATTCTCTAGTTTGTAGAATTCTAGTTTAAAATTGAGCTGGAGCTGGTCAGATTTCTCAGGTAGAATTGACTGTTTAACTGTCAGATTGCAGATTTGTTGACCTGGTTCATGGTTCATATCTCTGTAATTATTGGGCCGATCCAAATGAAACAAAAACTGGCACAACGTTCGATGTCATTATTCAACTCCATAGGCAAGATTGTTGTCAGTTGAAAAGGACTATAAGACATACGATTACTATGACATGGTTGTGGAGGCAATTCCAAACATATAAATAATGAAGTTCAGTTCAGGGCGGGAAATGTAAAGATGATAAGTGTACATGAATTGTGAGGAAATTGAAAAAATACTTTTTTTGTTGCCATATTTGCCCCTATTGCTACTAGTACTACACTTTTATGACTTCTACTATCACAGAGTCAGGCTGAAAGGTTGAAGGAAATGTAAATACTGCGCTTCAGATGAGACAAGAGTGAAACGGAAGAGTGGACATGTGGATGTGACAGTCTGCGTACATATCTCACTATATGTTTAATACTATGTGGTGCAGACTGGGGAAATATTAACCCGCACAACAGAGGACCCTCCCTATGTCTATATTACAGCTGTTATTTGTCAGAGATGTCACAGGCCGTTATCGTAGCCCTGACAGGCAATGTCTCAAAAATATTCCAAGTATGGAGCAGAAACTTGAACTCTTATCAAATGTACAGTAAATGCACATTACCACAGAAAAAACAATCATGGAAGCAATAGTGATCATAGTAGTAGTACTTGGGAGGCAGTGGTAAGAATGACTATCAAGCAAAAGAAACTAAAAATAAACAATTATAGAAGATATGATGAGATTTGAAGAACCTTCTGAATAACGATAGTCATGCACCTCTATTGAACCATGTACTCTTTAGGATAAGGGTACTTGTGTCCGTCCATTGAACATGTTTCTATAATAGAGTTGTGAGTTTGAAAAGGAGGGTCAAGTAATGAGTCACATCGATGAGTCAATCTTCAAAAGGAGATGGAAATAGGATGAACCGGTGGCAAATAGAAGAAATACTGTATTATGGAGATGAATATATTCATTCATTAAGTCATTTTCTACAGCTTGTTCCCGTTAGGGGTCGCGGGTGACTGGAACCTATCCCAGTGCCTTTGGGCCTTAGATGAATATATGTTCTCCATAAATGTATTTTCCACATAAAAGAGCGTTAGTGATTGAGGACAATCAGAGGACAGACATTTAAGGAGTAAAACAAAAAACAGCTGCAACCAAAATACTTCTTAAACTTGTGTACGTTTTGAGAAGAAAAATATAGGACCTTCTCATTATAAGAGTTCAAATAATCTAAAGCTACAACCTGATATTACATTTTGTAAAATAATTCAAGTTTTAAATATACTAAACTGTGCTTTTGATCCTGTAGAGACGTCCTTGCTCCACTCACACTTGGCCTCCTCCTTCCCCTGATCTACATCTATAAACCTGTACAGTAATGAACTGGTCTGCATTGGAATCCCTCATCAGTGGGGTCAACAAGTACTCCACAGTATTCGGTCGCGTGTGGCTGTCCATGGTGTTTGTCTTCAGAGTGATGGTGTTTGTGGTGGCAGCTCAGAAAGTGTGGGGAGACGAGAACAAAGACTTTGTGTGTAATACGGCGCAGCCCGGCTGCGTAAATGTGTGCTACGACCACATCTTCCCCATCTCCCACATCCGCCTGTGGGCCTTGCAGCTCATCTTTGTCACCTGCCCGTCGCTCCTGGTGGTGGGACACGTGAAGTACAGGGAGAAGAAGGACACGCAGTACGCAGCGTCTCACAAAGGAGGACATCTGTACGTAAACCCCGGGAAGAAACGAGGAGGACTGTGGTGGACCTATCTAGTAAGGACTAAAATATATTCTACAATCCTGAAAACTGTGATTGAACTGATATTGCATTCTTCTCCAGGATGACATAAGGAAAATAATTATTAGGTTAATGGGTTTAGTGGCAGTAACACTTTACTTGCGTAATGTGTAAAAGGTTGTAAACGTTTTGCCATTGTCATAACTCCCTTAATAGTTTGCTACAGCAAAACATATGTACAATTGAATACATTTTTTAAGTTGGATGCACTTCTTGGTTAAACCGTCATCAACTTTTGTTTTTTCTTGCAATAAGTTTCTTGCAATAATTGCTTAGTAGAAAAACAAGTTGATTGTTAGAAAGAAGACAGAAGGATTTTGCCAAATGCAACCTTCATTCAACCAGTTTTTTGACCAGCAGATGGATTACACAGGCTTGTGAACCACCAAGGTCATTAACACAGGATAAAACAGAAAACTGTTCATTTAGAATAAATATTGACAGTTTCTCTTATCTTATTGCACCACGCACTACTTTGTTAAAGACCCGAATTCACTTTTCTGAATGGAAATAATACACGCATGGATAAGACTAATTAATAACATCACTGGTGTTCTCTCTGTTTCTGCTACCGCAGGTAAGCTTGGTGTTCAAAGCAGGCTTTGACGCTGGCTTCCTCTACCTTCTCTACCACATCTATGAGGGCTACGACATGCCGCGCCTGTCCAAGTGCTCCCTGGAGCCTTGTCCTAACACTGTGGACTGCTTCATATCTCGCCCAACTGAAAAGAAGATTTTTACTCTTTTCATGGTGGTGTCCTCTGCCGTCTGCATCTTTATGTGCATCTGTGAAATGGCTTACCTGATCTTCAAACGCACTGTCAAGCTCATCAAGAGGAAGAATGAGGCAGAGAGGAAGTTGTTTGCTGAGACACACGAGTTGAAACCATTGGCACCTCCAAAGTCCGAGTTCATGTCCAAAACTTCAGTCAGAGTGGATCCAACGATGTCCATTAACAACCTCAATAGTATCGAGGAGGAGCCGGCAAAACTGAAAGACAAAGCGAAGGACTAATGCACATGACTTATGCTGGGAAATGCAAAGTATTTCAATGCGCACCACATTTTCAACCACTTTCGAAATTGTAATTTTATATAGGCAGCATATTTATATTTATATGATTGTATGCATGCAAGATTTTTTGAATGTGTACTTTTTGGTGTGATGTACAGATGCACTTATATTTAGTCGTTTAAAGCTCCTTAAGATTTAGAACTTATGCTACCACAGTGCAACGGACCATTTAAAAGACAGTGACAGTCATTCGAATGATCTGTTATTTACGCGAGATACAAACTACAGGCTGCTACATCCACCATTGCCAGAATCCGGTTGAACTTACTCAGAGTTGTGGAGTTACTTCTGAGTTCATAAATCCAAATCAATGCAACGTAAGTATGCCAAACCACCATAAAACTCCACAAGAAGATCTTACCCTGGTCCAGAGCAGAGCAGGGCATCCGTGTCTAGTCTGTTACTGTAGTGATTAGCCTGTCTTTCACTGTCGCCCCTCGAGGCAACCACTGTTGTGATTTTGGGTGTTACAAAAATAAATTGAATTGAATAAACTGAAAAGAACAATAAACAATTCAAAAACAGGATGTCAATACGAATGTGTAAAATGTGCCAAAAATTAAAAGAATGCACGGAACTAGAGACAAACCGTGTCTTTCCTATCTCTTATGGTGTAGCTTTGAATCTCACAGCATTGAATACGAGTGAAGTACTTAAAAATACTTAGATTAAAAGGTTGTCTGAATCAATAAAAAGTGATGAGCGAGTGGGTGCTTTTGTGTAGGAAATGTTTATCTTTCCATCAGATCGCCATGAGTCAACCGCATTCAACCCCTTTTTTTTTGTCGTCATGGCGTTTCCACTGGTCTTATCCAATCAGGAGTGAGGACGGAGGTGTGGCTTCTGATGGCCCCGGAAATGCATCAGAAGGGCAGTGTCAATAGATCCACGAGTGACACCAGTTGTTTACGCGGCGTCTACTAAGTTTATATTGTTTATAATATGAGTTTTCATTACGGACAGGTATTGTATGTTTTCCATCGTTTTTGCCTGATGTAGAAAAGTGATCTTCTTGATGATGTTCATTTTGTCAGTCAGAGTAGACAGACTCGTGCTAATGATGCTAAGTTGTGCACAGTCATTTGTGGTTTATTTTGCATATTTGAACCCGTGCTATCAAGATATTATAGTAACTTAGTTGTTGTTGATCTCTAGTGATTCTTCGGCTAAGATTGTTTTTTTTCTCCGCGTTTCTTTGAAGGGTTACCCCGGAGGCAACAATCCCCCTGGCGCTCCTTACGGCAGAGGCGGTGGTCCCTATGCACACCCGCCGCCTCACGCTCCTTCTTATGGTGGAGGCGCACAACCACCGGGGGCGCCCTACGGAGGAGGGTACGGTGCCCCGGGACAAGGAGGTCACTACGGACAAGGACCTCACTCTGCCCCCGGGGGACCTTACAGTGGGTACGGAGGACAGCCTCAGGGGGGACATTATGGACACCATGCACCACAAGGTAACTGCACGGACATTTAATCTGTCTCGCACACATTGAAATTGTGTTAGAATTTTTAATTGAATTGGTTTTGTATACAATGTTTTGGCTTGTTTAAATCAAGAGTGCTGGTACCTTGTAAAAAATGTGATCAACTTTATTGATCCCTTGCCATTATCAGAGGTGTCAGTCACATTTACTTGAGTAACATTTTGAGGAAATTGTACTTCTCTGAATAGTTCTCGGAAACCACCACCATTACTCCTACTTATTTGAGTAATATTTAGTTTAAAGTAATATTACTCTTATTTGAGTCTTGATTTCCTCTTCCCACAGTGAGTAAAGGCCAATTCCTACTTCATATGAAGCAAGAAGTTTGTTCTTACAGCTAGAGCTGTAGAACTAAAACTAACTTCTTATTGACCTTATTCCATCCCTGGTTTAAATGGAGAACAAGGAAAAAAATCTTGCCACTAAAACATGCTCTAACGTAGATTGATTTAGCGCTGCAACGATTACTCGAGTAAATCGAATAATTCGATTACAAAAAAGCTTCGATTATTATTTTATTGCTTCGATGATTCGTTTAATTTACATATTTAATTAAAAACACGTGAATTTAAGTTTACATATTTAATTAAAAACACGTGAATCTGTGGCGCACGGAACAACTTGTGGCGCTTTTTTTTCACACGGAGCTTGTTCCGCTCTGACGAAGGTGCAACAGGAAGAGAGCGGCGCGTTTTAAAGAGTTTTAAAGAGTTTTGATGAGTGAAAGAGCCATGGATCTATTGTAATAATCCCGAGCTGCAACTCTAAACACCGCATCTAGCTCCGCCCACCGCAGCCCCCGCGCCGTCGACACGCCACCGCGGACCCCCGCGGACCCCCGCGCTCCCCCACTCAACAACTCTGCTTCCCAGTCACAGTCGTACTTTAAAACGGCCAATGCACATGGAAACAGCAAGAGGACCGCGGTTATGTTAGAATAATCTGTTGTGAAACAGAAAGTCCGAGACGCGGAGGCTAAAGTGACCGGCACACGAGCCAAAACACCAGGACCACCGGTCCCACCCAACATAACGTTTAACAAATGTCTTATTTTAAGTGATGTGACAGAGCCACTGTAACTGTTTACAGTCTATGACAAGTTAATTAGTCCTTTATATATATTCTTTCTATACAAACAGAACAGTTTGGACTGAAGTGAAATGTTGCTGTTTTGGGGACAAATTTATATGAAATTAAGTATAAAATGTGTTATTTTAAACAGAAATTCCTTATTTTGTATATGTTTGTTACTATGAACTATAAACGTTTATCTAAAAAATGATTTTAAAAATGTGTTTAAATGGTTTACTGAATGTACAAAAAAATTAACCGATTAATCGAAGAAAAGAATCGATAGATTACTCGATTACTAAAATAATCGATAGCTGCAGCCCTAGATTGATTTGTGTAAAATGTCCAATGTTCATGTGACCAACAAGTCAACAATGCACCGATTCTGTGGGCGGCCCAAAAACAGCTTTTTAGTCCGTGTAGAACTTATTTTCTCTCAAGTTTGGCAGCCCTATGTTAACTAATACAACCGGACCAAGGATTACGTCGTATGGGGCGCCCAGACTAGCTTCCCGAACAAGGTGGATAGACTCAGACATTTCATACTTTATCAGAAGTTCTGCTGCTTATGTTCCGCCCCCTGTGAACTCAAACGGCTGTTGCTATGGAGATTGCCAACAATACAGTGGCAACACAGTTTTATGTTAATCAAAATAGCTTTTTAAACTAATTCAACAAAAAAAATATTATTTTAAAAATGTTCCTGCCTGAAAATCGAACCAATCACAGCGTGGTTGTCTGACAGCCCTGCAAGAACAAAGTTCTGCTCGGCCGATGCCGCAAGAACAAGCTGCAAGAGCTGTAAGAACAAAATGATGCAATTTTGTTCTTACAGCTCTAGGTTTAAAGGCCTATTCATACTTCAACAGAAGCACCACAGCCCAACTCCACTAAACCCCACCCACCCATCTTTCCACGCTGTTGCTATGGAGATTAAGGTGAATATTAACTGACAGCTCAGTTGATATTATTATTGCCAGATTTTGTGATTTATTGAATAATTTGTCCATCCATTGACATTAACTTCAAATGTTGAATTGGATGTAATGTCTAGAGACCCTTGCAGTTACTTTTACTTGAGTAGCATTTTTTACCCTTACTTATGTAATTTCTTACACAAATAACAAGAGCTTCTACATTCAGAGCCATTTATCAAGGTAAATTGCTAGTCAGTATTTAGTTTTCTTTCATTACGTTATCCACCGTCTACCACGCTTTACCCCAGGTGAAATGGCTGCATTCATTGCGGACCCAACATTTACACACAATTTAATTCTGAATTTTATGAAGACATTTCAAGCTCTACATCAGAAACTTTAACCATGATGTTTCTAATGCTAAGTTTGAAATAAATTTGAAATAAAACTCATGACTTTGTGCTAATGTATTGCCTTTTGCAGGTAATGTGCCCCCTGGTATAAACCCTGAGGCATACCAATGGTTTCAGAGCGTAGACTCAGACCGCAGCGGCTACATCAACATGAATGAACTGAAGCAGGCTTTAGTCAACTCTAACTGGTCTGCCTTCAACGACGAAACCTGCCTAATGATGATCAGTAAGTGATAAGCTACTATAAAACCGAGACTTACTTGCCTTATTCATATGATTTTGGACAACCAAACTTTTTGCTCGGTTTTCACTAGAAACGCATAATGGCAAAGGTTTTAGCGTGTTTTTTAGCATTCCGGTGTAATCCCGAGTGTTCCATCGCACAAAAGGATTTGAGTGTAGTCATTTGAACTCTGTTTTGAAAATCAAGACGTTTCGACTTTCATCCAAAAGTAATTCTCAATCTGCGGACCTGGTCTGAGAACACAGATTTTATGCTACTCTGAGATGCGTAAAACCTGCCCATCGGAAGGAGTTAATTGATAATTGCATGTTTTGTTAATCTATACTATAATACTTGTTTATCTGAATTTCACCTGAATGTAATCTTCTTTGTTAGCCTAACAGTAATGGGTACCCTGTAATGGGCCATAGCAATCCTATTCAAAACGCTGTGGTACACAGCCAGTAAACTGAACCTTAAACCACCATTTCTGTTTTAGTTCTGTTTTTAACAAAAATTGCCTCTTTAACTTTTCAATTTCACTATCTTCAAATGAATGGTTTGTGGCTTTTTAGATGAATATGCACAGCACTCTATAATCCAGAATTTAGGTTTGCTTATAGCCCATTACAGGGCTGTAAGGGTAACAAAGAAGATTTATTTCAGGTGAAATTTACATTGTAAACAAATAGATTAACAAGATTATTATCAGGTAACTCCCCCCCGTAGGACGTCTCTACTCTACTACTAATGACTACAATTGAATAATTTTCTATGATGAATTAGCATTGTTGTGCTACCGTCCCTCTCCCACTTTCATGCCTCAGTCATCCTGACCAATAAAGCCTTCAAGCTAGAAAATAATGAATAAATAAATAATACATGTATCCATGTATGCATTAAAAACGCCTTTTAAGATTAGTGTATCGGTGCTAAAAGCGAGATCCTGCTATTGACTTTGTCGTTGTGTAACCTTGTGAGTTCCCTCTGGTGAACTGGTTTCAAAAAGTTTGTTTCTGCCAACGGGTCTACTCTGCAATTAACAAATCTCAGTGATGTACTCTACCTCTACAATGAATGAATTGTAAATGATATTGGCATGAGACATTTGTATCTTAATGTACCTGTTGCTTTTAGTTCTACATTAGATGCTTTCTGTTTCCTATTGAGACTCAATTGTGTGACGCTGACACATGCATGTTAGGTTGCAAGTTAGTTGTGCAATTATCTTGACATTCCAGTCCATCTGACAGTGACTAATGTTTCAGTAATGACAACTGCCACTGACTTGGGCTATTAGATCAGACTAGAGATCTGCGTCACATGCCTGTTAGGACAGGATGGACAGAATCCCAACAAGGCTCAGTCAAATAGAAACATGTGAGGCCCTCAGCATTACCAGGAAAATTGAAACATGGACAGAACAGAACGCATGCATATGTTTTCAAAGGTAGCTTTAGCAGTTATGCACCTGTTGAACCTTTCTTATAATTCATGGATTTTTAGACCTGTTTGACAAGACGAAAACGGGACGAATCGACATGTTTGGCTTCTCTGCTTTATGGGACTTCATGCAGCGCTGGAGGGCGCTGTTTCAGCAGTATGACAGGGACCGGTCAGGGTGCATCAGTGGAACAGAGCTACATCAAGGTATTTAATCCACTTTCTTACATATTTTATATGTAATTTAATTGGTCTTAAAGAAGTATTCAGGCTATTATTGAGTAAAGACATAACATGTATTTATTCATTATTTTAATATTATTTTCTGATCAGAATTTCTAGAAACTTTTTTCTCACCCAAAAACTGCCGTATTTTATTTTATACCTGGAATTAAAACAATAAAAAATGCTATCTTTTTTGGCACCAGCTCTGGCACAGATGGGCTACAACCTGACTCCACAGTTTGCGGAGACACTTGTGCGCCGGTTCGCTGTGAGAGGCGCGCGGCCCGGGATTCAGCTCGACCGCTTCATTCAGGTGTGCACCCAGCTCCAGAGCATGACCGATGTCTTCAGGGAGAGGGACACCGCCCGTTCTGGCAACATCCGCATGAACTATGAGGACTTCCTAAGTAGTGCCATCACCAGGCTCATGTGATCATCCCTGAGGCTCAAAGTTTACAAGCAGCCATGGTGCCACGTTACATGCTGCGAGTGACATTGCTTGATGCACTTGGTAAAACTCATGACTGCCAACACATTTTAGAATTTGCACATTTTCTTATTCCAGGATGCCAAATAAGTTCACGGGGCCATTCTGTTTTACATTCACTAGTCGACATTCCTTTGTGATTGATTATGCAATGTACAGTAATTATTTCTTTAACTGCCAGTATGATTTGAGGTAAATGGTACAATGCAGCTCATCAGTCAAAGCCCGCCAAGACTTTTGAGATTAAAAATAAATAAATAAAACGTAAACGCATTCAATAGTTGAATATGGTGTCACTGTAACCGCTTATAAATAACATCATATCTCCTGTGGGTGGTAGTTACCACATAGCTGAATAGCACACAGCAGACTTTAACATTTTAAAAATATATGATCTATTGGGAAAAAAGGAATGGGGCCTTTACTTCCGGAAACGTCCAAGTGGGCGGTCGCTGTTGAGCTCCATAGTTGTACATCTAATGTAAAGTTTGGGAATGGCTGTAAAATGTTCTATGCAATTCAATTTGCCTTTTGAAATGTTATTCAGTTTACCTCTTCCATACTTGAGTTTACATATAGATACTTGATTGTTATGCCTTCATGAACTAGCCATGCATAATGAACAATAGTTTTACCAATTCAACCAGCAGCCAGCCTAATTTCCATATCATATATTCAAACTATATATTGTTATAACAAATATCTTATTTGCCAAATATAAATTAAAAGGCCATGCTTTTCTAATCTCTGCTTTGCTTTATTAATACTGATAAACTAATGCTTTTTGTAATAATTTAGCAACGTTATTTTTGCAATATGTACAATAAATCATCAATCATTCTGCCAAAGGTTTACAAGATTTAATGAGAGAGATGTGTATGTGTGTGTATATATATGTGTGTGTGTGTGTGTGTGTATGTGTGAGAGTGTGTGTGTGTGTGTGTACTTACTATCTATTACAATATATATATATATATATATATATATATATATATATATATATATATATATATATATAATTATTCATTCCACCACTGCCTTGCCCAACAGTTAAATGAGGAATAAAGTTTGTGCACCTTTGGGTTGTTGAAAACGCACTCCATCCGTCCTACTCTCTTTGGATTTGGAAGCTCAATATGTTGCCATCTGTAAATACACTTCGACAATAGCTAGGATCAGATTAAATGATTCTGGCGCACATTTAACTGGATTTGACTGATCAGATGCATGACAGTTCTAACCCTTGCTCACATGAAGAATTGAGTGAGAAAACACATTTACTCAATGTATCGTATTCTCGTGTATCAGCAACTATCAGTGCGGTATGTTCTAGTTATGTAGTGTACAAGGATAGGGTGGTTCCCAAGCTTTTTGTTTCAACAACCCATTTTACCTGAAGATACGTTGGCAACTCTAACATTCTTCTACCTGAGAAGCTACCGTCTCATTATAGTTATGTTATTGATGCAATCAGCATGCCGTTTCTTCATTAAAATGAACGCAATCTAGTTTGGATTTCTAGTGATGGCAAAGTGAAGCCTCATGAAACGGCAAAGCATTTGAAACACTTCTCCAGAGTGACATCTAGTGGTATGTTTTAGTACTACCACATCCACAATAGTTCGAACCCCATTCTATGTGCTACGGTTGCCAGTAGAATAACTGCATTTTAGACTATTGATGTAACTGTGTTTCTAGAATAATGTATTTGATAAAAGCAAGGATTTTTTTTCATTAAAAAAAAAAAATTGCCTACATTTTCCCTCTTTGAAGGGACGAAGTATATTTTATTACATTTATTTGTGCATTTATTATTCTCTTATTATCTTACATTGGAAAAGCAGCCAAATCCGAGAAGGACAAGTCAGCTCTTGACACAAAGTGTCAGTGTCTGACATTTTGAGAAAGTGACACAAACTCTAGTAAGTAATAATAGTAATATAATGGATCCATGAGTGAATCACCGGTGAAACAACAGCGGTTCATGAACCGTCTGAGTCACATGACATGCTTCCTGAACCGTCTACTTACTAAATCATGTAATCAGCGCATTGAATGGCGTTTCCAGAGCAGTGTTTCGAAGCGTGTACGCAATAAAGTCTAAAGGATAAAGTCTAAAGACTGGCGGTAATATAACACTGTGGATACCAACCGCGATAAAACACCACCGAAGAAGAAACTTTAATACGGCCATCACAATAATACATCCATGCTGGGGACCCCTGAAAATCTTTGTAAATGTTTATGAATGGCAATTATTTGCAGAATTACTCATAGACCTGAATATAAATGTGCATTATACAATTGTATGTATTTAAAGGCCCGTTTCTACCCGTATAACTGTTTTGCAGCATAATAAGATCCAGTAGCATTGTAGACTGCAGTTACCACGGTTTGGACACTAGGCGGTAGTATAAACAAAGAAATGAAGACTATGACATCAGAAGGATGCTTTAACCAATCACAGTAAAGAACGGAAGTAACGTCGCGAGGCAACTGTGCTATCAACGTGCTAGTGAAAGGTGAGGAGAATGATACATAACATTGAATATCAAAGTCAGAATATTAATAATTGAGGAACGATTCAATGTAACATCGATGAGACTCGTATATTGCATGATATCGGGTTGAGAAATTGTATATTTCTGGCATTGTCCTTTCATATTGGCTTTGTCGAGGACTTGACGTGACTTTGAAATGCTTTGAATACTATAAAGATTGTAAAATAATGGGCTAATATCAAATGCTTTGATGCTGTGGTATCTAATAATAAGTGCTAGTTGTGCTTTTGGCCTCAGATTCTGTGTAAATTAGAATTTGAAGGATTTACCTTGAATGTCTTATGTTACAAAAGCCATACTAATTCGATTATAAATCTCAAAGTATCCATAAACAAAACTGATTAAAATGGACGCCTCCAACCACAATAAATTAATCAATGTCGTTTAATGTACAATCCCATATTTCCTCAGGTGTCAGATCTTCCTTCAAAAGAGCGTTTTACCAGGATCTCTGTGAGCAGACATGTGGCCGTTGATGTGGACAGCGATGCGGACTTATGCCCCATACGTCACTTTCCCAGTAGCCTTTGTGGTGGGAGCAGTGGGCTACCATCTAGAGTGGTTTCTTACAGGAGCGCCTAAACCTCAAGAGGAGATGAGCATCCTAGAACTGAGAGAAGAGAGGAAGCTGCAGGAGCAACTGGGTAAAGACAGCACCCAAGTACTGAGCCTAAAAGAGAAAATGGAGTTCACCCCAAAAGCAGCTTTAAACAGGAACCGACCAGAGAAGAGCTAACGCCTGGATTGGGGTACTGCTACACTGGACGCTGAGATGGTTCACTAACGGACTAAACGGACATCAATTCTCCATCATTACTGTATGAGCTATAAATGGCCCAGTAAAGCAATAGGACGTTAGAACTTGTGCACCTTTTATTGGGTGTGTAATCATTGACGTCATCAATATGTTCCAAATCAACATTTTGACTTGATATTTACAGATTCTCCTTGAACACATCATAGGATTTTATTTATTTATTGACTCTGAGAAACTGTTATTGGATAATTTATGAACTGATATAATAGAATGTCATTGTTCTAGGAGACTGTCACCCAGCTACGGTATATTCACACCAAAGAGGCAAAATGTTCCATGAAGGTATCCCATTACTTGTAGATTTTGCTTTGTCTTTGCAACACAAAAGTGTCCTGCCTGGCAGCACAATGCATAAATTGCAAAATTATACAAAGAAATTGCCATGCAAACCTTATATAATGGTAGGGCGCCAACGATGAATCGATTGATTGTGACAAGTAGACTCTAATAAATAATTGTCATGATTTTTTAATGGTAATTGTTATCTGGACTATACAGACTGTAAAACACAGAGGCCTTTTTCTAGCAAAGAGACAATGGCACTATTAAATCAGTATTTTAAATAAAGAATAAACAATTTCTGATTTTTGTCAATAATACACTTTATTTTTAAACATTATCTAAAATCCACAATATTTCTACCTTATTTGTTGTTTGACTAGCCGACTACTAAAATAAACATTAGTTGCAATCATATTAATGGCCTTATTATTTATCATTATGTCCTTTTGAAAGAAACATCTTGACTCTGAACTGTTACGTGTCTTTGCTTGTACACGTTTTATGTAAGGATTTGCACGTTTCAGACCAGTCAGATGTCTTCAGTCTACTTGTTCTTGTACACGTATGATCATGATCATAAACATGAGAGTGAAGCCGAAGCGACAGGGCTTTGTTCCTGCTCTTTTATCTCGATGTAACTCCTGCTCCTGGAATGTGCGTGATATGACCGCGGTGTGGGAGGTCTCAGGAAGTTTGAGCTCCTTAATGCCATTGTCTTAGATTGACAGGCTACTTTTATTGTACAAAGCATGGTATTGCACAATATATTATATAAAAGAAATGTGACAAGAATAAAACATAATTTACAGAAACACGTCTATAATTCCTCGTTTGATTTGGGGCCAAGCTGTGCTGGAATTAAAGGAAGGAAGAAAAAGAGCAATTATTGACGAGTGTGTCAGTGCTCTTGAACTCTCTGACCAGAGAGACTTGTCTTTTGGCAGTGAGATGTGGACTTTTTATTTAGAGGTTGTAGTGCTTCCCTGAAAAGGTGATCATCATTTTTGATGGAGATTAATTTAAATTGCATTGATGATGACATAATGTGAACTGGTCTTTTCATATTGTGATATTTCCTGTTCAAATAAAACAAGCTTCTTTATACTCCACACGTCACTGGTCTCAATGGATGATAAAAAAGTTATTCTAGCATATAACACTGCCATTCAATGTTGGTCCATGATCAAAATAAAGTTCTATTTATCTGTCCGATTTAGGACAGGTGCCAAAACTATTTAGTATTTCTGTAATAGTACTAACTATATACAGATCATGGTAAATGTAATTATAGGTTTTGTTTCTCAATACCGGTTTTGATATCACAAGGAAAATAATATTTTTATACTGTAGATTTTAATTTTCATTTGCTCTTGTTCTGATAGAGCTCAACATCATAAAACTGTTCAGGAAAGTATTAGGATTGATTATATCTGTTTTTAAATACTTTTGACACTTCTAGAAGTAATATTGAGCCATATTAATGTGCAATAACAAGAAGTATTACTTACAATTGTAACTAACCCGAATGCATTAAACACCTTTCAGCAACACCATCCAAAATGCATGTTCAGATTTGAGATAGAGTAGGTTAATGTGTGTGTGTCCCTCCTGAGAGCTCAAACAGGACAGATCGGCCTTCAAACAATGGCCCAGCACTGGTCAGATCTGGACAGCAGTGTGGGAACCAGGCTCTGAGGCTCCAGAGGCTCCTGGGAAAGGAACAGGGATGTTGTGAGGTGAGCCATTGTTTTTGTAGATGATGTTCAGATGTCGGGTGTGGCTGATGCTCAGAGTTTGTTCTGTTTTAAAGGGTCCACATCAACATCCTGAGTGGTCTGAAAGGGAACGGGTTCAGTCAGTTTGGAGGCAAAATGAAGAGGCACCGAGTAAGTCATAAAGTACTGTGGTTAAAAGAAAAAAATATCTTCTTTGATTAAATGACATCTACAGTAAATTCTAGGCATGCAGTCACATCAAGTATTTCTTATGCAGCAACATTTTATCAAGCTTTAACACAACATTTAAATTAGTTTTCAACTATTTGTCTTACAAAATGACTTTGAATTACTTAATTCTACCCGTGTTACTTAAAAATGACTGCTCAAGTAAAAAGTATTTCAACTTACGTCTCTTAAGTTGTGATTAAGAACTGGACGTAACGTCTGTTTTTTTGTTTGTGTTTATATAATCAATTAGATAATATACAAAAGCATGAACATAACATTTTAAAATGTTGTGATAGAGTACATTTCTAATTATATTATAGACTATTATTGATCCTAATGATATTTGTTTTACAATCTTGAATAAAATGTTTTTAATAGTTTTGTGAAGAAACAGGAACAGATGTATATTACTTTAGCTTCACACAATCGGGGGTCGTTTAAACAACTCAAACTGTATCTTCCTAAAGGCTTTAATGTTGAGTTCAGTGCAGGTTTTGTTAGCACAACTTTCCTTTATGTTCTCTTTCCTGCAATGGTCCTAATGCTTTCCTTTGACCATTTGTTTTCTCAGATCGTCTCGAGTGATGACATCCTCTTCCTACACAAAACTCTGGACTACAATCATTCCATAGCTCTTCCTTTTCACAAGGATCTATAAGGTAAGCCTATAGTATATTAAGTACATTAATTATCTTTTGGAGTTTTGAAGCAGTTTTGTTTGTTTTTTTAGCTACAATGGGGCTCAAAAGTACCACCCGCAGAAATACCCACTGAGGTTCTGGAAGCTAATGTCCCTTTCATTTTCCCCATAGACATTACTGCATAGACATTGCAGTAATGTCCATAACATAATTGTCTTTACAAAAAAAAAACATATATAAAACCTGTATGTATATTTTAAATTATGAGTTGATGCTTAAGATGATCAACCTCTCCTCTATCGAACTTTCAAACTCAATATACTAATAATAATAATAATAATAATAAAATACAATCTAGTAATGTGCGTTACGGGCTTGCCTTTCAAATCTGTCAGCATTCTTTCATTTCACCCTCTGACAACCACCAATCATTCACACACATACGCACACGCACACACACACACACACACACACACCGCTTTCATACTAGGCAAAACATTTTTTCGAAAACTCGATGGGGAAAATAAATGGGAAATTTTCTTCCAGAGTATGACATGAGTGGGCTTTGAAATGGGTGGTCACTGTAGTGGTCCATTAGGCCCATTCTGTATTTCTGTATCTTTTATTTTGCAAGACATAACAGATGCCTTGGTTGAAGTCCAGTGTTTTTAGTCGCTTTTTTGTGTTTTTTGTGGTTACTTGACCTTTTGCGCTGGACTGGACTGGATTATCCAACCTGCCCTTGAACCACTGCTCTTAAATTCTCCTTACTGGTCTATCTTTGTCTATTCCCTCATCTGTCATTTATCTGATATCAGACCCAGTGCCACGAGGGAGCATGCACCAACAATGTGACAAAGCCCACTGCAGCCTCATTGTCCGTTAACAATCCCAAGTGACCAGTCCCCTGGGAGCACAATACTGAAAGCGGAAACAGATACAGACCCACTTCCTGTCCATTGAGTATATTTAGAGGCTTGTCGAGGCATTGTGTTAGTCATATTTATGGTCCATGTTTATTCACTAACAAGCGAGCCAAATGAAATACTGAGTGCCTGATTGTGCCATTGTTTTAGATACAGAGCCAGTCGTGTGTCAGCATTGTGCAGATATTAATAAAAATGGCACACAGGGCACTGTACGCTGGGCAATTCATATGTAAAATGTGAAAAATGGTTGTTTCTGAAGTGACAGAAGAGCATTCATTTTACATGTCACTACAGCAGATAAAAGAGTTATAGGATGTGAATATGTCTGCTTCTACAACAGTGGCATTACAACTAACTAACTATATTATCTCTGCTTGCAGCCAGAGTGGATTTTGATCTACTATACACTGCAATCATTTTAGGTATACATAATGTAGATGAGACCTTCTACATATTAAAATGACTTTAATAATATGGCATTGCTGTGTGTAATCAGCCCCATGCTGCTTTTGTATACTACGTCAACGACAGAATTAGGAAATGCATCAGCAGTGACCTCAACAATGCCAGGAAAATGGTGCAGTGATGTTTGAGGTTGTAAACTTCTACATGGTTCCATACTATGATACATCATTAACAACTCATTAATAACTCATTGTATTTACAATGCTGAATTGCATTTGATAAGAAACTAAATATAAAAGTAAACTTGCCAACAAAGAAAATTCAATTTTCCAATGTAAAAAGTGATGTTAAAAAGACCTCACTGCCAACCAAAACCTTCATTAAAACAACAGTGCTGTGCCATCCCGGTTCCCGTTCCAGTGTGTTCCATGCCCTCTCAGCTTAAAAAAGCAGTGTGTGTTTTCATCAACTATCAGCACCAGTGGGCCAGTTCTGGGACCCCACCCACAGCACACGCTCTACAATACAAAAACAGTGTGTGTTTAATCTAGCTTTGAATTGGGCAGTTTCAAACTGTTCTTTCAACACTGTTAACCAATTTCTTCTTGACACTGTGGGCGGCCCATAAGGAGTGAAATCTAATTTTAATTAAAATATAAAACTTTTAATACAATGTATTTTACAAAAATTATTTGTATCTCATTTGTTATGATTTCAACTGTTGTTAGATAACAAAGTGTTTCTTATAAACCACCTTTTTACCATAGAAATGGTTGGTAACCATAGAGTTTGTTTGGTAAACTTACAACAGTAGCTTTGCGGTTTTAGAAGAACTTTGAAAATGTCTCAGTTGGTGGTGCATGTTCTGGCTTCTATCATGGGCACTCCACAAAAAGCACCAACTTGAAATGCAGTCAGCCTGTATGAACTTATACTGGCAAATAATAGATTTCAGCTTTCCAATCAAATCAACACATTTGTAAACGGCTATTAAATGGACGTTCCAGCCCTAGATTTTTCCACTGTCATTATGCACACCTCTGTGTTTCTGCTATTCTCCAACTTACAGTATACTCAGTGTGATCAGTGTGTCAACAGAGGGACAGTTAAGTCGTCTTCTGATATTAAATGTGGCTGTATGTCTGAGAAAGGCGTACAACTTCCATTTGCTGAAAATCAGATATGGACAAATGTTAAGAATCAATCATAGTCATTTATTTATAACAAGATAATAAATATATGTTTTAAATACAAATTATATATTTAGTTTAAAAGCTTTTGTACCTTGTCAAGTTCATCTAACACTTTTCCATTGTCTTTACAATAAAATGATTCAATTATCATTTTCTCTTTTGGTTCCCCACATGCTAAAGGGTCGAAATCCTTCTGGGTGAAAGGGAACACTTGATTGTGAGTGAGCATGCATGCACACACTCATTACACAGTACTGAGGGAAGAGGCGACAGGGTCCAGAGCCTATGACATTCCTCTGAGGACACAAGAACCATGGGAAAAAGGGGGGTTTGGACTACAGTGCAAGTCCCAGTGGACAGACCGCTCAGTGTGGAATAATAAAGCAACATTAATGACCAGGCCATTTGATGTGGCCATTTGTTTAAACGCAATCACCACTGGGTTCCTCTACGTTCCAGTCCAAGCCTTTTGCTGCTGCTGACACCAACCATTTCAGATTAGAAATTCAGGCATAGACACTGTAAATTTTAGGCATTAAACTGTGCAATTAATCCAAGTTTAATCTAGATTGAGATTCGATGATGTCAAATCGTCAGTGATATGCTTAATCAAAAGTTTTGGGTGTTTTTTTGTACTTTGTACTTTGTAGTAATAAATTGGACTATGTTTGTGTTAAATAGCATTAAAGACTGTTCAGGATATTAACATTGAAAGCCATTTGTATTTATTTTGACAAAGTCCTATTGCTCAGTCTGTACCCAAAGGATCGGACCTTGGTGGTCGCACATATATTTTTCCGAACTGCAGTTTTACCAACTGAAATAAGTATTGTCAAGTTTCTCATTGTTACGCATGGCAATTATATTTTAAGGTTAAATGTTCCCTCAAAATAGCACAACAACAAACCTACCACACTACTTTATACAATCCAATATCTTCAAGCACCTTCAAAGACCCTCCCTTCCACACATCTGTTCCGCTGTCACATTCAGCTCGAAAAGCCATTAAATGTAACATGAAAACGTCTTATGACTGCAATCTTCCCCCATTGAATCTTATTCCATTCTTTGCCTTGGGGGGTTCTCTCAAAATGTTAGCTTTGGATAGGTCCATTTATCTACTAAAGCCATCTTTGATAGTCTGCCAGCCTGTGGGGCATCAAACACACACATTTCTTCTTCATTTCTTCCCCCTCTGGAGCTCCAGGCCTGTGGTGATCCTCCAGTGTCATGTGCAGGATTTATAAGTGAAGTGAACTGCTCCGAAGCAAAAATAAAATAACTGGGATTCATCTGGGGCATTGTTTACATAATGCCCCAGATGAATCCCAGTTATTTTATTGTCTAATGTAAAACAGTGAACAAAAATAATAATCATCTATTTACGCAACAAAAATGATACGATATAATCCATTTAATTTCATCTCAGAAAGGGTCTATTATTGACCAGAAAAAGATAAAACAATTATTTTGCTGTAGTCAACTAAAATATTCTTGGCCGGCTAAAGTCACGCCCTGTGCATCGATTTGTTGGCTAAAGTGGGCGTGTCACGAGTTCTCAAGATATTTAGTATCTCTATAATCTGACAATGCATCTGACCCAAACTGCACTCACAAGACGTGTCAATAACTATGTATGAAGAGAAGTACTAGTAAACAGTGTCTTTATATGTGAAAAGTAAATAAAACTTCAATCCGGAAACTGCAGCAGCTGCCCCCTCCTTTCTGCTGCCGTCGTTATAAACAGGTATAACCCTAATAAAGTGATCAGTTATTAGTCGACTGAGAAAATAGTGGTCGACTAAGACACCATCGACCGATTAATCGACTAAATGACCAAAGGACTTCAGCCCTTGTTGCAACAGTCTCCACAACGAAAAGATGCCCTATGCAACATTTCTGGTGAAGGGTCTGCCGCCTGCTCGTCTCCATGGAGATACCTTTGCTTTACCTGGAATGCTCCACACTCTGCAGAATTCATTGGCTTCCTGTTATAAACAACATTTTGAAGAATTTTAAAATATATACTATTTTGTTTTAGTTCATCAATCGCTATGACAATGGTCCTAATTTTGTATAATTCTGAAACCCATGGATAGTTGACACAAAATAAAAAATATATATTACTTGAGATTTCATTTACATTTTACACATTGATCCCTATTGGATGTTGAAAAATCAGCTTTGTGCATCATACATAATGTTTGTTCTTCGATTGTCCTTTGTGGGCAGCCTTACAGTGCTTCCCAGAATGTTCCGATTTTTTCTTGTAATGGACCCTCGGGGAATGGTTAGTCCTCATCGCCCCCATACAGTTGATATAACTAGGAAGTATATCTCCAGCAGCTTCCTCGGGACTCAAATGAACCTCAATACCAAAATCTGTGTAGCTCTCACAAGAGTTCTGGTAAACAGCAGCCCCACCTTGTGAAGACAGCGCCTCACTGCTATTCTCTGCTTTGTACGACCGAGTAGTTTGAAGTTCTATCTCCTCTTGTGGGTCTGTAAGGTGCCTGGATTGAGGCAGGCTCTCAATTTGCTCAAGGCGGTAGCGTTTTTCCAGATTATACTTGAGAGCTTGCTGGAGCAGATGAAACAGTTCCACCAGATTGAGTATTAATGAAATTGCGGCGATTACCTGAGTATAAATGGTGAAGATGGTTTTCTCAGTTGGGCGTGACACAAAGCAATCCACTGTATGGGGGCAGGGTAGTCTTGTACATTCAAATGTAGTTGCTATTAGGAAGCCATCGTAGAGGAACCATAGTCCAATAATGAATCCGGCTTCAAGGAGGACTTTGAGTAGGATGCTACAAGCGTACGCACACAACAACCTTCCCTTAAGTTTAGGAGTCTCTGAAGGTCCTTTATCACATTTCTTACCACTTTTATCCTTTTCCTCATTGTCATTTCTTTTGTTTTTAATCACATCCTCTCCAGCATCTTGTTCCTTGTCTTTGGACTGGTCGGTTCTGGCCCGTAGAGCTACATATCCAAAGTAAAATATGGTAGGCGTGGAAACAAAGATCACTTGGAGGACAAAGTAGCGAAAGTGCGAAATAGGGAAGGCCTTATCGTAACAAACCGGCGTACAGCCGGGTTGTTGGGTGTTGCAAACGAAGTCGGCTTGCTCGTCGTCCCAGGCGGACTCTGCAGCGGTTCCCAAGACTAGCATACGAAAGAGGAACAGAACAGTTAGCCAGACACGGCCGATTCCTGTTGAGTACTCCTGACCCTCCTCCAGCAAGTGCTCCAGGAAGGACCAGTCAGCTCTGGACATCCTCTGCTCCTACAAGACACCGAAGTAAAAAGGGTCAGCAAATCATAGACAGCATATTCCAGTTGACTCTTTAAAGACCAAAACCTATATGTGCTGGAGTGTAATTTGTGTGATATAGTAGCTTCAAATATGGGAAATGTACATCCTATCTCTTATCAGAAAATGTTTGCACTAAAATTCCTGATCTGAAGCGGCGTTTGCGTTACTTTTTCATGCTTACAGCTAGGTCACAAATCGAATGATTGCACACTGTATTAGAGAAAATAAATGATTGGATTGTTTTCCCACAATCATTTTGAAGCCTACAGATTCCCTACGGGTCTATGAGACAGTTGGCAACTGTAGGGAATATATTTAATGTCCTTAAAGTTAAGTGATTCTCCACTTCTAAATGGAGTCTGTGGAATCGTCATGCGGTCAAGACCCAATGCAATAAACAAAACTAGTTTGAATGAATTCTTGTTTGTAAAACGAAAGAATAGCATTTCTAATCTTTTCTCGCCTAGATTTTGAAAATGTGAAAACAAAGCTGTTTTTTTAAACTCTTATTTATTTAGCCTAAGTATTTGTTCTTCTACCTTTTTTGGGTTCAACTGAGTACAAATAGTTTTCTGGTATTATAGTCAGATTTCTAGCAGATCTTTTTAATAACATACAATTTACTCACCTTTCATTTTGTTCAAGGGCAGTTTATGTACTGGCTCGGCTACCACCTAAAATGTAATAGCTTCATGTTATGGCCAATTCAGAATTTCATTACCAACTTCAAGTGTTTAATAGGTTTCTATACTCCACTTTGCTCTGCCTTTGTGTGCCTGCGAGTGGGGCGGTCTCTGTTTTACTGGAGTGAATTACATGTGTAACTCCTTATTAGTTCTTCCATTAGCTCAAACGGTTCTCAGAGCGGGCTCCAACTTTTCATCAGAAGACAAAGACTCTTTACACAGACAGCTGCAATAAAACATGTCTATTGGATCTATGAATTCAATAAGGTTTTATTTTCCTTTTTAAGAAGTTAGAAGTATAGAATTCATCTCTAATTCATCTCTTAAGGCCCAAGTACACTGTTCTGAAGTCAAGTGAAACCCCAATGCTAAAAACACACTGGAGGGCTTTATTGATCATTTATTTACTACTACTTCTAGTACTCCTACTGCTGCTGTTGCTACTACTATGCCATAACTACTACTTCTACTACAATGATTCTACTGTCTCCAACTTCTGTTATCGCTATAATCACTATTACTAATCAGGACTATTAGGCCTATAACTGCTATTGCCACAAACAAACTAGTGTTTCTAGTCATGGAAAATTCCCAATCGGAAATATATTTTCTTTACTCTAAGATCAATGGTGGTTTTGTTTGATTTTTTTCACCTCAGAGATAAGACATTTGCAGTAATCCCAAACCTCTGACAGGAAGAGACAAGACAATGGACTAGAGCTGACTGGGAGCAAATCAGAAGTTAGACAAATGCCAGTGATTTTGTGTTATAGGTATTATAACACTACACACTTTGTTTGGACACTATAATTATGACAACATCAACATAAACTATAGTGTTTCTTTACACTGCATATATTTGTCTATAGCATATAGGTAGATGATTTTTGTTTTTGTTTTTACATTCAGTAGGCACTAACCCATATTTCAATTACAGTGGATATTTAGCTTAATCAAAGAGTAGTTTGTCAACTTTAACAGCATTTAATTTCACCTTTTATGAACAAGACAATTATACTGTCCTCTTTATGTGTTTTTGTGTAAAAGAAGGCCTGAGACCACACAATTCATAAGTATCCTCTTTTAGATATCTTCTTAATATAAGACAGAGATATGATATTTAATTGACAAAAACGTACCTTTCTCTCTCTGAAGTTGTTCGTCTCCTAATTGTTGGTCTGTCGGTTTGCGCGCACTCTGGACTCTCACGTCCTCTCCAGAAGCCGTGTCCTCGACTGCTCCACGCACTATGTGCCTTCTTTAAAAAGAATCGATGTAATCGGAAAAAGTGGGGAGAACTTTCCCATGGTTGTTAGACTGGCCCTCCCTCAGGAACGTGCATGCGCCAGGAAATGGGATGGATCAACGTGGAGCGGCTCTACTTTACGCACGGAGTTAAACTCCCAAATCATCTCTTTTACAGGCCACTTCACTGTCCTAATTAATTCTTGGAATATTGCCTCTTTGTTTTTCCCCAATTAGAGGTTAGATTACATTAGATTAGATGAGAACATCTTTCGGAAGTTTTAAAGGAATCAAATGCAGTTATGAATCATGTCACTGTCACTTGTTCAAGCAGAAATGTACAATAGATGGTGTTTTATGAGCTTTGACAGCTTTGTGATTTATGTATTCATTTTTAAAAAACATTCATTTAACTCATTACCTCATTCGTCACTATTTTGTTTATCGTCATGGGAATACATTGGGATTAAACATTTAAAGGCAGTTGGAAATAGTTGAAAATAGAGAAACATCACTGAATGTAGTGAAGCCTATTTGTGCGTAGGCCACTCATTAGCTGGAAAAAATGTTGGTGACAGAAAACTAATCAGAATCAGAATCAATCTCAGTCGGTGTAATTTTGCTGTGTGCCACACTATGGCGCCAGTGACCTGATTTCCAATAACGCGTGGCGTACTGATGGTGGTACTACAATAATCAGAAACTCTGTTGGAGTTTTACACGCGCCATGTCCCCGTTAGACACGCGCCATGTCCCCGTTAGATCCACATGATAAACAAGATTTGTTGGTATAAGGCCAGATTCAGCCTTTGTTGTGTTCTTTTAAAAGGATTAATAAGTCTGTTTCAGTGTTCACCTTGCAGTCTCCAGAGTCCTCCTCTGTCTGCTCCACACTTCTGTCTCCAGTGACAGTCAAGGCAAGGCTGCATACTGTCTATGGCTCTGTTTACAGATGGGTGAAGACTATGAAGCCTCCCGTTGTTTAATTCATGCTGCTCATTAATAGTCTGCTCTATGTTATCATTCGAATCCTGGAGGCATAGGTGAAAAATGCCTCTTTGCGTAATAAAGAAGTTCTAGACTGGAGGGAAAACAGCTATTCTATGATTTTTAAATCAGTTTCACTCAGCAGTAGCCGCCTTGAATGAAAATGAAGATCACACATTCGTACTTTCCTGTATTGATTTTCTTTTCCTCAGCAACTTTATAGTGTATTGATGCACTTCACTATCCAAAGACATGCATGTGTTAAAGTTGGTCTATTTACGGTATGTGTCTTGCTCTTTTGTTCAACTATCATTTTCCAAATTATACAGCATCCTATCAATAGATTCAATTAACATAAATAAATGTAATTAGGAAGCTGTTTCATAATTTAAAAAGTCATGCCATAGCCGTTCTTTTATCCCGCGCCCACATTTGTCCATGGCAGAGCGTAGTAGTGGTCTTTTTCTATACATTTGAGTGCTCCACGGGGCTGCATCCGACTGCATTCTATAAACCCCCTGTTAAATTGACAGTGAATCACCCTGACAGAGCAGCGTCTTGTTCTTTTCTTTGGTCATTACGCGCACAGATGAATGGTGCAGAGAGGAGTGAGGAGAATAATGGGAGAGTTTCCATTCAGAGCCGGTGTTGTGTCACCCTCATGTCTGCTGCGCCCGCGCCGTCACTACATTTATCACACCAACTAATTGCCACTTTCAACTTCAGTCAATTCATCGCCAATGGACAGAGTCTTCCATAATTTACTGCATTCTATTACTTTTAAAACAGACAAGACCAACCAATGTTTAAAGTTGGTTTGGATTCTGATATAAAAGCTTAAAATAATGATTTGAACAGCGACGTCACCATGCTCACGCTCAGGACGGGTGCAGTGTCTTACCCAAGGACACAACAACAGTAAATGGGAAGTTTTATCACACTGTCTAATGGAACCTAACAGCCCCGCCCACTTCGAAGCCCACTGCGGCAAATTTCACATTAGTTTTACCCACAGACCATTTTCAATTTATTTTTATTTTTAGTTATAACTTTGAAACATTTTCTGTAGTTCATTCATTTTCTACAGGAACAAGCAGTTCAAGTGACTTTGGGCCGTAGCAGGGCCCAAAGTTTTTTAGTTTACTTAAAAAAAGACAATCAAAAGTATTACAAGTGTTTCACATATAATGTTCATATAAAAATAAGGTATTGTATGTGTGAAAATGACCAAAATTGCACACTTTTGGTGTTATCACTTTAAATGACTCTCTAAATAATGTAGAATTTGTGTCAGAGAAGTTAATAAAGGTGTTGGCATAAAGGTAAGAAAATATACATAATTTACTAAATTAGACTGTCACTTTAAATCTAAAAAGATATAAGAAATGTAATGCTGTAATCCAAAGGGTGTCCTGCGGTGTGACAGTTACACAAAAACCATCATCTGTGATTGATGCTTCAGGACAAACTGGTTAAGGTTTAAATTACAGGTCAAAAGAAATAATTATCATATTCTTATTTTTGTAAAATCCAACTTTTCTGATAAACTTTGATTATACACGTGCTAAAAAAAAAATGGATGGAAAGTTGCATTATTATACTAACACTATGGACATATTAGACAATTTATGCTTTTTGGTTTTTTACATGTCAACTTATATAAAAGTTAAAAAATTAAACCGAAAATGATGTATTGCTTGGACTCCCTTACACTTTTAGAACTGATTTATTTGAGAAAATCATGTTTATATTTGGTACAAAGACAGGTTCAAAATTCTTGCTTCACTGTCGACATATTAGATACAAATATATATATATACAGAGGAGATTTTAGATATCTTGTCTGGAGGTGCTACTTTCAAGGCCGATGTTTATGTTCCTATGTTTTTGTGAAAACAGCCTTTGCAAGCTTTCAAACTTTTATAATGTTTAAATATTTTTTTTTGGTAAGTCTATGGGGAAAATGAATGGGAAATATACTTTTGGAACGGTAGATCACTATTGCGCTCCTTTGATGAGGCCGGTGTACTGTACTGAAAAACAAAACAATGAAATCATCTCCATTAAGTTGACGGCAAACTTACTTTTATGAGAAGAAAACACTGACGGGCTACAAATCATGCCAGTGTTTGCGCCTTTTACATGAATAAGTAATAGGAGGAATGTTAAATCAAGCTTGCTAAATGATTTACTGCGGTTCTCATCAGGGGGAAAACAAGCTTCTGCACTTTACCAGGTCTGCTTCCTGCCTTTTCAACAGCATGGTGGCATTTTTATATCTATTTACACTGGTGTTTAATGTTTCATGGTTTTATTTGCTTTAATGCTAAAAGATTGTCAGTGCGGCGGTAAAGGTTGTTTGTGGTCAATTACAAAACTAAACTGACTTTGATGACATCCTGAACAGTAGATGCCTGTAATGGAGGCAGAAATTAAGTGGACTCTCACGTAATTTCAATTGAGCAACTGGGAATATCACACCAAAGAAAAGGAAGAAAAATCAAGGATGTTTTGACAAACTAAAACCTCTCTGACAAATGCGAGCCAGGTTTAAACAAATATACTATTGCATTTTACATGTTCGGTTTATTTTATAGGACATTATAAAAGACAGGATGAATCATATTTGTTAGGTTTTACTGTTTTACACAATATTTATTCATTTTATCTACAGATGCATTTTTAACTGCAAATTATACTTTTTTTTTTTCTTTGTATTAGAGAAGCAAACTAACTGACATTTCTACACAGGAAATGCAAAGTTTTTGCTTGTTTTTTTGTTATAAAAACTAAAAAATATTAGCATATAGATTGGATGTCTGTTAATGAAAATGTGTTATGGTCGACTTCATTTTGCTCCATTACAGATTTTTGAACATTTGGATGACAGAGCATTTTAAAGGGTCTGTAGTTCTGTAGTAGCAGCGGACTTTCAGTTATAAGAGACTGCAAACTGTAAAGAATTATGATTTCCATGGCCTATTATGGCTGTGAGATTATCAGTCGATTTTAAATTAGGATTTCTTTTCAGCTATTCACTGGATAACAAAAGACTATTACGACCTCTTGTGGCCAGACCAACCGAAAATGTTGCGCAATCACTGTTTTGTACAGTCATCAAGGACTTTCAGTCAGAATATTTGTTACCATGAATAGTTTTGATTTTCAGTTGGTCTAGATTTCTGTTAAGTAATTCATTTTTATTTATTTAATTGGCAGGGACAATGCAGTCTGACATATTTACAAAACAGAGCTTGTAGCCGATGCGATGCAAATAAAGTTTATAGCGAGTGCTAATTTTTTAACTCCAGTCCCTAGTTGAGCTTTTCTACTTTTCCTACAGTCAAATACAAAGACATTTTTTAAATACGTGAGTGAAAAATGCATATGCTCATTCTTTCACCCTCACTCATGCTCTTTCATACCACTTAGGGGCAGTTTTGATTTTCTTTCAGCAGCACTTACGTCTAAGGTTGAACATTTTCACAGCAGAAATGCATTTGATTTCAGTCTATCGTGAGTTCCACTTTTTACAGCTCTTATAGATAAAGGTTGTCTGTCATCCTGCACTGTGGGATTTTACACTGGGCTGCTGTTTAGTCTCTGTATAAATCTATTAAGTTGTCCAGAAGCCATGATATTAATTCATCTGAAACATAACTTGAGAAAACATAAATTACTGAAGCTTTTAAACTTAATAAATTATCATTCATAAGGATGTGGCAATGATAAAAGCGGTATTAAATAATTAAAATAAATGTTTAAATTGCACTGACATGGGTTTTGCATGAAAAAAATGTATATATAAACAGAAACCAGTAAAAAAAAAATCATATAAGAAGTCCATTGATCTATATTCTACCAACTAACAATGTAGATTTAAACAGTCACAGATATAAGTTTTTTACCTTATGCAAAACTATTCCTTTTGCAGCAAGTCTGTCTCTTATTTTTTTTGTTTTACTTCAATACATTATGGAGATAATCCATTGTTGCAACAGTCACTTATTCCTGCCAGTGAGTTCACAGATGTTATGGTGAGTAGCACAGGAAATACAAGGTCTATGAAGCTAACAGTAAATCTGCGGCACACAAGGCTCTGATGTGTAGCGCAGACTGTTAGTAAAGACGTCAGAGCGGTTTGAGCTATGGGCTCCGCAGCGATGCATGTTTTTGATGAAATATGCATGGCAGTTGCAAAGCCATGGATCATAGAGGAGAGGGTGTAGAGATATACAGTAGATATGATGAATATTTTTCTGTTGTGTACGAGCTGCTGTGACTTCTCTCTTTTCTATTTACTAATTTGAGTTTGGGCCTTTACTCTGGACGCAGCGGTATCAAAGGCGTTCACCAGCAATCATAATACAAAAAGCTGTCATCAAATTTTAATCACGATTACAAATATTGCTCAAATTAATTACAACAATGTCCAAATGAAACAGCAACAAATTTCATGTTGTTTGTTGTTGATTCTTCTGCACGGCAAAACCTGCAACAAAGTCACTCGTTTAATCTACAGTGGCTTTAAAAACGCGAAACATTACTAACATTATTAAAGGGGACGTGTTAACTTTAACCCACTCCTCTGCTTCTATTGTAATTATGTATGACTGCAGGTAGTACATGCAGGGTTCAAAATGTCACATAGCCATTTATTTATGTATTTATTTATTTGCAATAAAACCACATGAATGTATATCCGCTGCTTGCTTTAGTATAATGTCACGATAAAGTTCTGCCGTTATGAACAGGAAGTCAATAGACCTGTTTTATTAGGCCGTTTTAGATCAATATTGCAGTTTACAATGAATAAAATGTAAGTTATAATCTACGTTGAATACATCTGACGGTACATAACATAATCACTGTTGCGAAATGTTATGGTTTTAGTTTTTTCTTTTTGTAATTTAGCAGCCTTTGCAGTGGGTTTCTTCAATGCCGTGTTTTCTTTTCTTTTTCCCTTGTGTGTAGTGACTGACAAAATCACTTTTCACCTCATGCCTGCCTTGACAAAGCCCTTTACCACAAGTACAACTACATCCATAATATGTCATTCATTTTTCTCACCTGCAAAGAGTGAGTTGTTTGTTGTTCCTTTCAATCAAAAGTTTCTTGATGCAAATAGGAACTCCTTTGCATCTTATTTCCATGTTGCATGGGAGACAGAAGTCCCTGCCTACGCACTTCTCTTTAGATTCTACTGATTGGACCTTAACGTTTGAGGTCTTGCTCTAATCGAAACTCTGTAAGAACTTACTGGTCTTACCATGAACAGAAAAGTTTGTGCAGCGTTTTGCAGTAGTCTGTGATTTACAACATACCATGACTTGTAGTAAACCTAATTGTCACCCATATTTTTGCCCAGGACTACATTTCCCATGAGTTCTCTTTCTCTGACAGACATTATTGATTCCACAATCAAAAGTTTCCATTGGCTGGAGACGACAGCTTTATTAGAGCAAGAGGACACAGGATCAGGAGGTGTTCACTCATCACACTCACAGCCCAAAGGGGTTTAAGCACGCATAGAGCTCATCGCGTTTGTTTAGGGATCAACGTGCTGATCCTTTCACCACCTGCAATCAATGCACAAGACACTCCACAGCTGGAAATGGCCACATAAGGAGATTTAACAGGCGGCTAATTTGTTGAAAACTAAAAACTGTTCTGCAATTGGGCTTTATATGTTGTAAAAACGCCAGGATTTGTGTACTGTCTCATTTGTGCATGTTCCCGCTGTCAGCTTGTTATAATCCATCCATTAGTCATTACCGACACTAAACAGTTAAGGCGAGGCACTTCAGGCTAAATTATTCTTTTTTCTTTTTTTTTTGTCTGTTCAGCTGTGGAAATAATAAATACAGCAAATCTACAACTAAACTGCAAAAGCTGTTTTCTCAAAATGCATTTATTGGGACATCAAGATCAGCCCTTAAACACCAAACTTTACAATCTTGGACTAAACAAGATTGTGACGGATTGTACAGAAGGCTTTATTGATTTCTAATTCCAAGCCTGATTTACTGAAGTTTTAACTCCAAACAATTGGAAGTTTAACCCTGCGGCTTCACTTTAAAAAAACATCACACTCGGGTTAAGGACATACAGTGTATGTCCACTTACAAAAACCTCTATTATTGGCCAAATCCAAAGTTCTTCCCCTGTCATAATCAAAAATATAATTCTATTAAAAATCAATACAACTCGAATAAGAAATGCAAAATCCCCTCTCTAATTTTAAAGTTAGCTTTTCTTTTCGTTCGTAAATATGTAGTTATTTTTACACATAAAGTGCCTTATTTTTAGATAAAAACATTACATGATGAAAAACTTGCAATACACTCCAGAAGAAGTTTCAAATTGATATATCTGAATTGAACATGTTTTCCTATTCACCTGCAGGGTCTCCCTTAAGTGATTTTGACGTTACTGATGTCATACAAACATCCTTCACAATGCTCCAGGTCTATAGCACTCTCTGCTGGCACATGAAATAGAAAACCTTTATGCAAATACAGCTTTTGAAGTATTTTCAAGACACATATTGTAAAATGAAGGAGTACGTAGATTGAAAAGCCTTGATAAGACTAATCGAGCTACAGCAGTATCAGCCCTTTAACTGTATTGATGTAAAGTGGGATGAGTCATGCATGGGTGACATGTGCCACGAGAGAAACCAGGCTGATGAAGATCCAGGTCTCTCCACTGGCTCAGAGGCAGGTGGCGCAAGGCCAAACTGTAACTGATTGTTCTCTGGAGATGGATGCCCTGCCACATACACGAGGCCCGGGACGCACATTGTGTGGAGGCGAAAATTTGGATATTACACCTTGACCCGGTGAACCCATAAATATTCATCAGCCTTGTTCCATCAACGGTGCAGTGAGCAACATGGAACACGCCACATTGTATTCATTTGTGGCATATGCAGCCAGCTGATTCTTCAAGATGTACTTTGTTTTTGCAGTGATGGATGAAGCTGCTTTGATGACCAAGAAGGTGATTTTGGGTGTGAAATATATGTCCCTGCATCTTGTATGTATTCTGTATCATTGCTCTTCACACTTAAGAGTAAACACTTATCGATACTTTAAAGACTTGTAAGTACACGATTAATAATAAACAATGGTCAAAGGCAGCTAATCAGCAATTAATCACCGATACACAAAGATGTAAACTTAACCGTCATCTTTCTTTTTTTAACTTTCCCCTCATGGTGTTAGTAAGAGTGGTGCTGAAACCTGAGACTGTAGTGAGAATGGAGGTAGACACCATATGTCCACATTGTCCTCGCACAAACAGCTGCTGCTCTAACCTTGGCTATGCCATTGCCCCTAATAAATGAATGACAGCTTTATTATGTGCTCCTCTGATGTCGGCATGTCCTCTCCATGTTATCATATAGGCAAATTGCCCCTAATGAATGTGAGAGTAATGGTTGTCTGTCAGTGTCAGTGTGAGCCCTGTAACTAATAGGTCATTAACGGCCAGTTTGGATTGTGCTGTTTTCTTGAATGGCTGACTAAAGTCATTCATTTATATTAGAAATCCTCTAAATGTTGTAATCCAGTATGTTGTATTTTGGACTTCAATATCATTAAAACAAGAGAATATGGTAAAATAGAATATATTAGTAATTGACAATAAAACGATTTATATATCCCCAAGTAAACCAATTTATAAACCTGCTTAGCTTAGAGGTACTTTAAAAACAAAAAGGAATGAATCACTGTAATCAATGCAAATGTGTAGTCAGTGAGAAACATACAGGCATGGTGGCATAGTGTTTTACACATCTAAAGCCCCTCTGGCCTAGAGGGGTCGAGTCTGGCATAAAATACTTAGTACCCTGGGTATAATTTGGCCTGGGACATATTATTCCCATGGGTACACTCTGACCTATGGCCCTGGATAGCCTGAGCGGGGTAATTCTGACCTGTTTCGGGTTTATCATTCCCGGAGCAGGGGGGGCTTTTATGTGCTCTGTGTGTCTACATCCTCCAGGCGCTCCTGTTTCCTTTACTACAAACATGATAGGTCACCTGCTGAGGCCAGACAGGAAGAGATTAATCTCGTGGGACGTGAGTAAATTATTTTTTTCATTTCAGGCCACAACAATTGAAATATAGCATTTTCTTCTGCATTCATAGCTGCTAAATTAATTGATTATTTATCACCACCACAATACAACAGTATCAATTGTTGTGCTGATGAAAATTGGCCCCATCTCGTCCAAAACCTCAATATCACGTCACTTCCTTTCCCTAGACTGGTTTTACCATTCTAATTGTCTTGTATTAATTCTTATAAATCTAACTCTGTATTGATCTCAACACACCGGATATTCTTGAACATGTTCTCTGATGCTGTCCACCGGTCTATCTCAACTCAACAGGAACGCTCACAGTAAAATGAAAAGCACAACTAGGTCATTATTTTCACATTTGCTCCCAGCCAAACACACATCATACCAGTGTCCTTAAGGCCTATTGGAAAGCACTTTTATTTCCACCATTCCCTCTCCATCTCTCCATCGCTGTGTCCCTCCTCCCTGACCCATTTATGGTGCAAAGAGAGAGCTTGGTGTGATGGTGTAGGTTCTGGGAGGCAGTGGAGGGGTAAGCAACATGGTGAGGTGAGTCACCAATACACAGTCAATTAAACCAGAGCCTTTTAGGGGGAAAGACCACCAGTACCAACACACTGCATGAGTCACAGTAATAATGAAAGAACCATAAAGATAATTTACTTTTATGAAGTTCTTGTGTTGCACAATAAATTAAAAGTAATTCCATTGTTTTTTGTTTCTTGTTTTAATTGCGGAAACTAAGCTAACCAACATATGTGTCAAATGGAGGAGCTGACTTATTATGTTTTTTCAATCACTTAGATAGCTATAACATAGTTAGATAAGCAGAGTAGATTGTGTTCATTGTAACCCACAGTATTGAGCTACAATGACTTAATAATAGGTTAGGAAATAGGTTCATTGACTTCCTGTTCGAGGGTGAAGCAGCTGGGATGAAAATCAACACCTCCTAATCTGAGGCTATGATTCTCGACCAGAAAAAGGTGGCTTACACTCGCCAGGTGGGTGGAGAGGTCACGTATCCCCTGGTCTTGTTCACGAGTGAGGGAAGGGTGGATCGGTGTGTCTGTGAACTGTGAACATGAATGTGCCATAGGGTTTGTGAGAGCTATAGGAGCTATTGAGGCCTATTTTAAACCTCCTTCTATTTCATGGTGTAAAAACTCATTATAGTGTATTTTTCTTGGGGCTAATAGGTATGTTCCCTTACCACCCAATTTACAACCACGGGCATATTGTTTATTGTTGACCAGATGTATTTTTCATGCTTGAATATGAAAAATGGCTTGTATTAACCATAAATATCTTGACACATTTGGCTATATTGTGTTTTATAAGCCATTTTGTTGTTGGGACCTCTGAGATTCCAAACAGCAGCATATTTTTCTCAAGCCAGAACCTTTCAGAAAACACATGTGCGCGTAAAAATCGTACTGTATACGCCTACACGTTTGTGTGTTATTAGACCGATGTTGTTTAATTTAAAGCCAATTCCAATGTGCTGACAAAAGCATTTCTACAGCACTTTACCACTAACGTGATCCCACTCCATGAGGACGCACCGCCACTAAACCTGGACTCTTTCATTGAAGTGCAGTTTTTCCATTTCCACGGTGCGTAAAAGGTGCACTCATTTCAATGCTCGCGCTGCTGCTGCTTGGTTATCTCTAGCCCCTCCTAATAGTGCCAGTGAGAGGACCAATCGGCTGCCTGTAATATTTCATTTGGGAAGCCTTGCCTGTGTGGCTGTGGGTGTGAGCGCGCGTGTGTGTTTTGTGTGTGTCTGTGTGTGTATGTACGCGCGCGGAGAGAGGCACTTCTGGCCGCGCTCACTCTGCTGCTCCCGTGTCTCTATCTCGTCCATCTCTACAGTGAGCTGCGGAATAGGCATGTGTTCGCGGTTCCCACGGTGAATGAGACGTCCCGCTGACAAAAACGCACCTCTTCATCAAAAGGTAAGACAGAGTTGGTTGCTTTTGTGTCAACCGATTACGCGTGGTTTTTGTCTTTTTGGCGATACGTGTGCGGTGCGCCGGTTTTCTCTGGTGCAGTAGGCTACTATTCCATTAAACATCAGCTATAGCTCGGCTGTCAGTGAATCGCCGGCCAGTTGTGGCAGTTTGAGATGCTCCAAAGGGGTAGAAGTTGCACCATTTCGCAGGACAACCCGTGAGTGTGGTTCACAAATCCGGAATTCAAGACATGTAGTCTAAAAAACTGCTGGATTGTACTGTACAGACGGATGAACCAACGATTGTGGCATTGAAAAGGCGTTGTAATAATGTAGTTTACAGATGTGCAAGAATATGATCTAGACAAAAAGAGAAACCAATTGATGCATTTAGAAATGAGAATGTTCAACCCTTACTACCTGGTTAAGCCCAATCGTTTAATAAAGGAAAGCAAAGGACAAACTGGGCATTAGTCTGAGAAGTAACCATTTAATCCACGACCAAACCCACAGTAAACCAGGGCTTGACCAGGTCCTCACCATTTCGCACATAGCAGCTAATTGTCCCGTCAGACAAACACACATAAATCGTGTATTGCGTGTGTATACCACTTCCATCTGTGCGTAAATGTTTACTGGATGCGCGGCGCGTCCACTCCAAAGAGCAGAGGCAGCACGGTGAGTGTTTGTGCACAGGTCGCGTTCCGAGTGCGTGTTGTCCCGAAGAGGAATCGGTGCTGGATGCAGTCGTCCCCCTACCCCCCACCCACTCCCTCGGAGGTGCCCAACTGCTTAATTAATCACTGGAGAGGAGAATATGCAGGCACGAGTGTGATTTCAGTGGACCACCTTGCTCTACCAATTCCTTAGAGCTGTCTTCTAACCCCATTCACCAACATAATATCATGACCATTCGACCAGCTGTTTTCTTACACCCGCCCATCCCAGTGTCAGACGTGCTACTGCAACGCTCCCCACGTATCCCGACGCACAGGGGATATGTGCTAACAGTGCGCAGGGTGCTTTTTAAACCTAAGTGAATGGGATTGCTGATGATGTTGTTTTTGGTATGAGCTGGGGGTATCTCAGTGGAGAGTGTATCCATCGTTGAAGAGCTTGGATGTTGGGTGCAATATAGGCATGTGTTTTGTGTTGCAGTAAAGAACCTTGGCTTGCTGGATTGTTCCTGTGTACGCAATAACAGCTCAAATGCACACATTTAGTTAGGTAAATTGATTGGTCAACAAACTGTGCTTGCAGAAAGTAGACTGTTGTTGTTTGATAATCGTAACTGTTATCTGGACTATACAGACTCTAAAATTACCTTTTTTTTTATAGCAAAGACTGTGGCAGTATTAAATCAAAATGCCAAAAAAGAACTATTTCAGATTTGTATCAATTATACACTTAATTCATCGATAAGCATTCAGTAACCATATTTCAACATTTATTTGGTTAAATTGTATTTTAATAGTCTTCATAAGAAATAATCATTTGACTAGTTGACTCCTAAAATAATAGTTAGTTGCAGCCCTATAAAGGTCTACCCAGTGTATCAATAGTCAACTAAAAGTATCTCTAAGGTCTGACCATGCATCTGACCCAAACTACACTAAACTGACCCAAAGATACGATAATAACGTTAAGTACCCAGAGATATTAAAAGATGAACTCAAAATACTCACTCCACACCTTCTCCTTTCTGCTGTTTCCCATATAAACCCTGTAACATAATTATTCGACTCATAAAAATGCTGGTTGATTAAAACGCCATTGACGGAGTAATCGCCTAAACGACTAAAGGCCTTCAATAGGGCTGCACAATTCAGGGTTAAAAAAAAGTTTTGCGATTAGATTTGCTGTTTAATTTTTGATGATAGGATTCTGTTCAAAGTTCACATTTCAAACGCTTCCGGGAGAATTGACAAAAATAATACAATTTGATCTGACAAACAAAACACTCACATATATTTAAAATGTTTGCACGGATCTAAACTACAGAGTTTGGCGTTTTTTTATGCAGAATAAGAGGAAATGATGGTATTTCCAAAGTTGCAGCCTTTAGAATTGCGTCCATTCAATTTTCTATTTGATTGGGATTAATCTTACAGCCCTAGCTTTCTGCCTTATACTGTTGTTGCTTACATTCTCATGACTGACAGCTGAAACGTGGTCCAATTCAGTGAGCTTCAATCATGTGTGTCCCAAAACACAATGCTGGCTTATTTTCTCAATGCGGTCAAAAATAATTTCCATTTAAAGCAATAATAACACCTGTATCTCTATATTTCCAATGACATGCTGGGTTAAGCTTAGGTGAAGTGTTTCCATGGCGACAAAACCACCACTTTTTAGCCCTGACAGCAATTGTTTATTGCTTTGAAAGGACCTCCCACTTTGCTTTGAAGCCTATGGTGAGTGTGGCACCTGCTTCATTCACAACATAACCTCAGCTGACTCTCGAGTTCTGAATTTTGCATGTAAATTACATTAATATTTATGTCAAAACAAACTGAAAACGGTTGCATGTATAATCTGTTATCTTTTGAGCAAAAAGGGCAATCATGATTCGTTTGACCTTTTTCACTTTTGGAATAATAGTGCTTAAAAGGCTGGCATGAAGTATAAACTGGTGTGTTGCTTAGAGGACCACGACAGATACAATTTCCGATCAGTTTCCGCTGTTATAATTGATATAGTGTAGAAACAGTGTTATCGGTGTCAGTGTAACAAACTATAAAAAGAAAAGTAGGCCATTTATCCTCTGGGTTCTGGGCTGTGGTGCGTCTGCTAAATGACTCTAGTTTCCTGGTGTATGATGGAGAGTATGGAGCTTTTGTAGTTTTTGGTTTCTTTGTGTCCTCCTGTCCAGCTTGCATCCCCTAATTTGGACAGGGACTATTACTGAATTGTTTTTGTTTCAAATGTCCGTGGTTTGGCCTGTAATAAAACTGTCAAACCTCGTCTTACGGGTTGAAAGCAAGTTGCACAACAAAAAGTAAAATTTTGTAAGGTTTAGTCAATTTCAGATTCTTAAATAAGCAAACAAACAAAAAACAAACAAACTGAACAATTTGTAAAATGTGAATATAAAAAACAAAGAGTCAGTCCTTATAACACTATATAATCGCCTATGTTCATTCGTTCATTTTCTACCGCTTGTTCCCATTAGGGGTCGCAAGTGACTGGGGCCTATCCCAGTTCCTGAAAACAAACCAGGACAATAGTTGCCATTTCAAAATAGCTAAATGTCTCTCCAAAGCCTGAACTTTGCAATCAAGAAAAACCAAGAAAGAATAATGCCATCAATGCTGCAAGTTGTAAAGTAACAATAAACCAAAGCTTGATATAAAAAGTATTGAGGCAGACAACGAAAAAAGTACTACATTGACATGTATCGGAGTTTAGAATTATACATTTCCTTACACTTATGAAATGGGACTCCTAATTTTCTGGTGATAAAACAATGGGAGCTTTGTGATGAAATATATTTCATCAAATCCACCCAGGTGGTAAAAAAACAGCAGACCGACTTGAGTGCCGTCATTGAACCTTAAAATTAATTTTCCGCCAAAACAAATGTTGACGTGGGAAAGACATTTAATGCTTGATGTAGGGTAGAAATTGCCAGCACTCGTTTGGTACGTCTACACGCTTTGCACAAATTCCATTATTTCTTTTCACTCACACATAAGAGGCTCAGTAATATACTAATGCCATACATCTTTATGGGTGCGTGACGATTAACTCTTGTCTTAACCTCTGTTTAAGTGCTAAAACCAGATGATTTATTTTTTTTAAATGTCGTTGGTGCTGACAGTTCAAATTCGATGATATGAATCTGGTTGGAGAAAAACAGAATGGCATGGAACCAAGAATATTGATTGGCAGAGCTGGAGAAAACGGCATAATCATTCAAAACTATAGGATTAGTGTTATGAAGGCACTGACCCTTCAGTTAGAAAATAGAGTTGAGTGAATTAAGAGCTTCCTCTTGACATTATTGCGTACAGGTGCTGCGATAAGAATATCAATGTGACACAATATTACATGCACACAGCAAGGTTGCAGGCTAATTGGACCACGGGCTACTGCGGAGCGCTAAATTATTTCATATTCAATTCACATTTGGTGTCACTCTAACTTAAAGGGGCTGTACCCAATTTTTTTTTCATGTAATAAAGTAAAATCCGTATATTGCCACAGTACAGATGTATTGTAAAAGCATCAATTTGTGTTAAAATATGTCCATTGTGCGCTCTTTGTATCGATTTATAGAGTGTGTTATTGTCAGCAAAGCAAGACGTACGCTGTTAGCATGCTAATGTTTGCTAGCTTCATTGTAACGGCAAAACTCCCTCTGGGTTCTTGAGAGTTGTGAAAAATGCTTATCAAGTCATCGCGGTGAATTATTAGGATGTTCAGAATGCATTAAGTAAGTGAGGGATACATGTGGACTTCCTCAAAGACTTTAAAATGAACTAGTTCTGTTTTTATCATTGTCTTAATGTCATTACTTGTAAGAGATCACATGAAAAGAGTTACGTCTTTCTAAATGTAGCAGCTTTACTTGTTTCTCGTGATGTGTTGGCTTGGCTGCTTAACATTGTTTTATATTTGGAAACACTACTCTGTGGCGAAAACAAAAAGAAAATAACTTTATTGAATTGGACACTTGTAGTAAGTGACCTCTTCAGCCCCAGCAGCGCCAGAAGTGAGAGCCAAAATGTGTGCCAAGGTGATGATGACAAGATGGGATATTAAGAGTACAACAGGAAGTCTTTCTCTTTGACATTTATCATCCATTGTTGTTGGTGCATTCTTGTTGGTGCATTGTGTCTGTTATAGGATTTGAGTATTCATGGATTTCAGACATAAAGACTCTTCCTTGGTTTTGAAGGATCTTACATGGAAATGGTCCTAGGTTTTTATAGCAATCGCATAATTCAAATCAAATAGCTTTTGAATGCGGAAAAGTCCTAACAAAATCAAACTTCAAACCAGGATGGAATCATTTGCCTGAAACCCATGAATAGATACAAGTCAAGTCCAAAAGCTTTAGTGTGTCATTGCTTTGAAATGTCGACTGAAAAAAAAGGGATGTCACAATATATAATTAAGCATTTTTCATCCAATTGGAAAATCAAAAAAAGCGAAATAATACATTTTAAGAATATTGCAAATGGATTTGAAAACTGAAAACCCCGGAATGCCAACTATAGACAAACTTTGCAGCATATCCACGAGAGCCCCCTGAAGAAAATGTTTGGCTTCACTCACAAGAGCAAAATGAGTTATTCTAATATTGACTCCTCAATTTACAAGAAACAAGAAGGACATGTGGCTCACTCTTGCCAAACCAACAAATAATCTTTCAACAGGAACACTTTTGCCACATTGAATTCTTTAGCACCAACACCATTCCATGTACAGTATAAAAGCTGGAACATTGAGAACATTGAGTCCGTTGCAGTCTTTGCATTGCCGCGGTGTTTGCACGTGGAAGCGAACACAGCCCCATTGCAACACAGCACTTTGTTATCACTGCAGTTTATCAAAGCCTGTACTTAAACACTGTATTGGAGGGAGAAGTAATAGCAGAACATGTCGCTTTGGGTGTTGAGCTGAGGGGCCCTTTCAAACGCAGGTCATCTTAGGTGGTGACAGTGAAAGAAAAATCTCTCCATGCTGTATCCGGCTCTATAAGAAGTGGGCAACCATGACAGTCTCCAGTATTTTCCAGATATTCTAACTTTCATTTAGCTCCACCGCGTTGCCCTGACAAGCCATAAAGAGTCGAGTCCACATATCAATAACAATATTCAGAGTGACATATTGGGCATTTGCAATTGAGCGCTGTAGTAATATTCTGTAGTGTATTATGAGATTTGAAATAAAGAGGATTGTACAACGAGGCCATTAAGACAATTTTGCCGCATTAGCATATTTTCGTTATAATTTACAAAAAGAAAAAAGTAGCGGCTTAACATCTGCTATTTTATGCAGTTGTTTTCTAGTGTTTTGTGAGCTGGATTTAAAGGCGCACTGTGTAACTTTTCCGATGGACCATGCACCTCCATGGAATTTCTTAGCTTGGAATTTTCCACAGTATGGCATTTAACATATCTATCTTCGCAGAAAATAAATTACAGTTCAGCTCTGTGGAAAGGTCAGTCCGCTTTTTCAAGGTAAATTATGTTTTAAAATTTCGTTTTAAGTTATGCTGTGGAACATTCCAGGCAAAGACATGACATCAGCTGGTGCAGATCTAAGTAATTTTAGAATAGTAAATAAACCATTATTTATCCTCTCTAGTGTACCTTTATGTTGCCTCACCGTTACGGAATCCTTATCTAATCTGTCTTGCAAGCTAATATCCTGGCAGTAATTAACGGTATAATATTTACCTTGGAGTTAATTAAAGCATGTAGGATGTGTCATTTTAAATGTTACCGTCTGCAGCTGCTGGACCGGTCTCACAAGGACACACAGGCGAAGATTACTGACATTAGCAAACTCAAACAAGCTAAGGAAATTTGATTGGATGCTTCACGCTTTATTGAAGGCTTAAAAAGGAGGTACTGCTGAGTTTGTTTTCACCGGTTAGTGCATTTATAGACTTGTAACTCAATTTACTCCAGAACGTTATTGACTGTAGAATGACATGTGACAAAGTGACAACTGACAAGTCAGACTGAGGAAGAAGGATAGTGAAAATGACTATAAAAGATTATCATGTGGTAAATTTATGAATGTAGTAAAAGAGGTTATTAGTTGGCGAGGATGTAGAGAATGAGGTTAGATGGATTAGCCCTCACAACTCTATCTGTATGCAAAAACTAGACGTAAAAGATGAGAATGGTAATACATATTTTTAGAAAAGCTGGGTCAGTCACTGAAGACTATAATGAATGCCTGTGTGGTCAGTAATTTGAATGCAGTGCGCACTGTGGATAAATGAAGGATACGGCTATTTAATTTAGCATACATAAATACCAGTCTGACATTTCTTAAGTGTGATTGGACTAATATTAAAGTTTGGCTCAAGGCATTTGCAAAAGCACTTCCTCGGAATGTGAGAAATAAAATGTTTAAAATCAGTTGAACCTAGAACTACTCAAGCTAATGGCATGGTGGCACCTCATTGCACTCTCGTCTGTCAAAAGGCCATAGGTTTGATTGACAGGTTGTGTGGGGAATTTCTCTAAAAGATTTGCTGCTTTAAGTGAATGGGTTGGTATTTCTACATTAACCAAAAGCTTGCACAGTTGGTCATAATTCAGCACAGAGCAACGTTGTATGTTAAAAATGTTGTCGTTTTGAGATTTTGAACGTGATGATGTGATGATGTTATTTCCACATCCAAGTGTAATGAGTTTGCATTATTCTTTAATGACAAAGTTCAGGGCATTAAAAATGCTATAAATTCCACAATGCAAAAAATAACCCTCAAACCACCTACACTCTTAGAGCTGACTCACTTTGCACCTGTAACTGACAAAACTGTCCAGGAGATCATCACCAGTCTGAGTTCATCTACATGCTGCCTCGATGTGTTACCCACCAGATTTCTAAAGTCTGTGCTGAACAGTTTGTTAGCACCACTCACTCACATAGTTAACATGTCGCTTCAATCTGGAACATTCCCAATTTCTTTGAAAACTGCGGTCATAAAGCCTCTCCTAAAGAAGAGCAGTCTTGATGCCGCAGTACTGAGTAATTACCGGCCCATCTCTAATCTGCCATTTTGGGCAAAGTCCTTGAAAAGGTTGTTTACCAACAGCTCACTGATTTCCTCTTAATAAACAACTCATTTGATGTTTTCCAGTCAGGTTTGTCCTCATCACAGCACTGAGACTGCTCTTGTCAAAGTGGACAAATGACATCCACCTGAACACTGACGCGGGCAAAGCCTCAGTCTTAATTCTGTTAGATCTGAGTGCTGCTTTTCACTGTCGATCATGGGATCCTCTTACAGAGACTAGAGGACTGGGTGGGCATCACTGGCACTGCCCTAAACTGGTTAAAGTCCTATCTGGAAGACACAAAGTATTTTGTCGAAATTAGTAACTGTGTCTCAGACCAGATGCCCCTGACGTGTGGGGTGCCCCAAGGGTCAATCCTGGGACCCCTTCTATTCAACCTCTACATGCTGCCGTTAGGTCAGTTGATAACGCAAATGTGTCCTATCACAATTACGCAGACGACACTCAGATCTATGTTTCACTGACGGCAGTGGAATATGGACCAGTGGATTCACTCTGTCACTGCATCCAACAGATCAGTGTGTGGATGCAAAACAAACTTTCTCCAGCTGAACTCAGACAAGACTGAAATCATCGTCTTTGGCCCGCAGAAACAAAGAGAAAGTGTTAACAGTCACCTCCAGAGTCTCGCTCTTAAAACCTACAAATCAAGTCTGGGGGTAATAATGGACTCAGACTTGAATTTTAAACAGCCACGTCAGATCAATAACATCAGCAGCTTTTTACCATCTACAAAACACTGCCAAAATCAGACTACTGTAGAGGGTGCCCATTGCATCGATCGCGATCTACAGTCGATCTCGAAGGCAGTGGCAGTCGATACCAAAGCAAAAGTTTATTGGCTGGCGCTAAGATACAGTATACACACGCTGAATGAGTGTATCACATGGTGCGCACATGGAGGTCCCCAAAAGGGCGAGTGAACCATGAGTTACAATCAGCGGGAGGAGACTACAGTTGTTATTTTGTCCGCTTTCTCAGTGAGTTTCGAAAGGAGCACACCGCTGCGTGAGCCGACAACACAAGTACATGAGGGAGGCGAGAGAGGAGAGGGAGTCAGGCCGATGAGCAGTAGAAGGAGGCAGGTAGGGCTAGACTACAGCGTAATCCTACTTGTTCACGCTGTTTCTGTCCTTCACAGAGCAGTTTGTTATTGACGCGACCCAAAGGAAAAGCTGACTTTCTCGATGTGTCAAGCCAAGCCCCTCCTCTCAGCGATACTATGGAGCTCGTCTTACTATAATAACTAATATTATGTTTAAAAAGAGCTTCAAGTGAGGTGATTATAAGCTCAACTTTCTGTTATTTAGTCTAGTTATTATTTTATTTTCAAAATAGTCATCTGGATGAATGGGTCTAGTCAAGTCAATTAACAGATTTTCTCTTCCCTGCTTTATATTGTACGTCTATACATAATAAAACATTATTAGGCCTGTATTGTATTTCTATAGCTGTAATATAAAGTAATATAAATCCATATGTAGATCTTTGGGCTTTGCCGAATCTAAAAGTAGCTTGCACGCTGAACAAGTGTGGGCACCCCTGGACTACTGTAACGACAGTACATCCAGAACGCTGCTGCTCGGGTCCTGACGAGGAAGTACAATCCCATTAGTCCTGTGCTCAGGTCTCTGCACTGGCTCCCTGTGGCTCAGAGAAGAGACTTCAAAGCAGCTCTGCTTGTATACAAGTACATGGCCTAGCACCAAAGTACATCTCAGACATGTTAGTGCCATATGAACCATTTCGGAATCTGCGTTTCAGTTTTATGCAGCTAAAATCTGGAACAGTCTTCCTGAGGATGTGAGACAGGCCTTTACTCTGGCAATATTCAAATCTAAGCTAAAACCTGTTTTGTTTGGCTGTGCATATGACTGAAATGCTTTTCTTTGCACTCTTCTCTTTTATGTCTTGAACTATTTGACAGATAGCCTGAAAATGGCACCTTTAAATTTCTTTAAATTAAGATTTTGTTATTTCTGTCATGTCTTTGTGATTTTAATGTTTTTTTTTTTCCTGTTGTGTGAAGCACTTTGAATTGCCTTGTGTACGAATTGAGCTCTACAAATAAACTTCCCTTGCCTTGCCATGATGTCATACTCCCACATTCATTTATTTCATTAATTTTATTTATTTATACAGGGAAAACCCAATGAGAAAAGTTCTCTTTTTCAGTGGTACCTTGTTAAAACACAACACAGAATAAACAACAAACAAACACAGGATACTAAAACACAAATAAAACATTTGATAAAATTAACAAATACATAAAAACACACTTACATATACACTATGAGATCAAATTATATAAAACAAGTGCGGGTAGTCCTTGACCAGTGGTTTAAAATCATTAAAAGGTATCATAAAATGATTTAATTTAAAAAGTCTCTGTGTTTTGTTCCACGGGGGGAGCAAAGTTATTGAAAGCCTTTTTTCCGGTCTCTGTGTTGATACGATGGGATTGTAAGATAAAAATGTCCTGAGATCTGATGTGCAATAAACTTGATAAATAATCAGGCAAAATGCCAACTAGAGCTTTATACACAAACAAAATACAGTGCTCTTCTTCTACTTTAGAATATAATTCACAATGGTGAGTTTTTTTATCCACATGGGGGGCAAGCGTGCGAATCCCCTTCAACACTGTATTTTGCCATCAAATATCTAGAAGGTAAATTCACAAAATTTGAGTCTGAGTATTTCTATCAGTGCCTAGATACAGTATATCCGTTTCTTTTAATACAACAAAAATCAAAATTTTAACTATATGTTATAACTGTCCCATCTGTAATAAATACTTCTAGCCTATAGATTGTTTTGATGTCATCTGAAACCCAGCAATACTAGATTCTCTCCAAAAAGTAGTTGGTACTTGGTATTGGTAGTTTAAAGTTTTGCAAATCTCATCATGCAAAGTTTTGTTTTGTTGAACGGCTACTGTTGAAATCATTTAGGAAGAGGGGGGACTCTCAGTATTAGCCAATCACTTTTGTAACATTATAAATTTTTTTAACTGATCAAATTATTTCTTTCAGGAAATCTATCCTTTCTTTTTCGTATCAGTAGGAGCCTCACAAGATTTTTTAGACAATCCAGAAGGTTACTTTATTGTCCCCTTAAGGAAGTTTGGCCCATTGGCTGACTGCTTGAACGCAGCCTAACCAGGATCTTGTTGAGGATTGCCTATCAGGAGGATCAGTTTGAGTCTACTGTTCATGTTTTGGGTTGACATGATGTAAACATGCAAACATCACATAGAAATGTCTCACTTAGTCCGGGAATCAAACCCTGGAACTTCTTGCTGTGTGGTGAGAGCCACTTAGCTATACATTACAGATAAATTGAGCTGCTATATGTAGATATCATTGTAATTGTCAGTGTTACTGTATAATTTCAAAACGTCCATTAATGCAGCGATATTGCATAAATTAACTTCCATTCTGACATGTTTTTTGTCTTGTAATGAGTCCATAATTACAGCTGCAGCTCTCACCGGTTGATAGTATGTTAACTCGACTCCTAATCACCATCCTCCATAGTATACGTAGACACCCTGAGCCCCTTCATCGCGCTGGGAGTGATGTAACCATGAGAAAGATGTCCACCCAGGCCAGCGTTGGTTCCCATACAAGCCCAAGTGAGCTGCGCTGTCAAAGGGACTGGAGGAGTGCATAGAGGCGGGCGGGGAGGAGGTTAAAGAGGCGGTGGTAATTGCTGTAACCAATCTGTAGTAGGAACAAACATTTTTTTTCCACACACAGTTCTGTGGTGCATTTAGCCATGAAATCGGACCTCTCTTGGAAAGGCCAGGCCGGATACACCAACTGCTCATATCCAGAAAAGATTAATAGTTTTTGTATTTGGGATTTTATTATGATATTAAAGGACTGTTTTAAATACAAAGAGTGTGTATTTCTGGTCCATTAATTGTCCCCATAGATTTGTAGAGTTCTATTTGCATTCTGATTCGTTTTGAAATATTTAGGTGGAAAGTTCTGACCTCATTGATCTTCAACAATCTTCTTCAACAATCTTCTGTGACTCAAAGTCTGAAGTTTTATAATGACTTAAATGGCCCAAAAAATCCACCTGTCACTGTTATAGAGCCTGACCAACAGTAGAAATGAGTGTCGAGCAGTATTAGACGGATGACAATATGATATTTCAGAGTTTATCACGATTCACAATTTTGTCTTTATGTTCTCGTCAACTCCTATTAGACACCGAGAACTTATATAGATTAATTGTGATCGGGACACTACAGACAACTACACAAATCAGTTGGATTGAAGGACTAGGGATTAACAATTCAGAAATATCCTCCTGGAGCCACCCTCTGTCTAGAACCCTGAACAGGTAGGTAGATAGATTAAATAGATAGCTTCCCTGTTGCCATTGTGTCTCAGTAAAAGGTCTCAGTGCAGCTTAGCAGGAGGATTTGTCAGATAGGGTCAGCAGATTGTATGTCAGGGCCGTTTGAGAGAGAGTAACAGCCCTTAGGACAAAATTTGACTCTGTTTCTCGGCATTACAGGGGCCCTCCGCAGTGTCATGCATTATAACCAGCATCCAGGGGACGCCATGTGAACTATGAAGCCACGGAAAATTCTGAAAACTCTCTTCAAAGTCTCACTCTTACATCGCTTTGTTGATTCGGTTGGTCATGAGACGAGCCATTCTCTCAAAGAAGTTCCAAAGGCCTTCTGCCGGGTTTGGTGTAATAAATCTGTAGCATGTCAGAGGTCATGGTCATACAGCTAGCTTCTTCTACCATCTCCATGGATACAGGAAAAAACAGACATTAATTTCACACAATGCAACTGTGCTTCATTTCTGTCCTTCTGTCCTTTGTTGAGCAATATTTTATTTTTAATTTTTTCAAAAACTGCTCATTGTGTCGATAATCACAACATTGACAACAGTGATGTGTGGTGGACAGTTTTTCCAATGTGTGTTTGCTTTAGTAAATTGTGTCCATACTAGTGTTTGTAGATGTATGGGGCAGGGGGATGGTAGAGACGAATTGGGGTGAGGTTTGTCAGTTGACCTTGTCTGTACCTCTGAAATGTAAGTGAGTGTCCCAATTATTATGGACTATTGCACCTATTAGATTACATGCAGTTCCGTTTTTGTAATGAATCACTAAACCCCCACACACATGGTGGGATGGCATCATAATAGGGCTAACCCATGTTGTATCTGCGGGGCTTCAGTCTGTGCACGGTGGCTTGATGGAGACCTAGCGTTTCCATGAAAACATAATTGGATGAGTCATTGCGTTTCAAGGAAGATGCGCATTAATCATCAGATGGAAACAAAAACGATTCTGATCGCCCATGGTCTTCTGCACGTAGGCCGTAATGTGTTTTGTGCAAGTTATATGACGTTCAACAAATGTGAAATTCAAATTAGTGTTACAATACTAAACTTGAAAACTCGATACGGAATAGGCTCGATACCAGATACCAATTTCGATACCTCAATGATAACAAAACAATAGAATGCAATTTTCAAAACAAAAGAATAGCACTTTCTTTATGTTACCATGCAGTCTTAAACTAGTTCTGATAAAGCTCTTCATCATTCTAAAATTGTTTGTGAATCGTCACATTTTGTTTATGCAATTTTTGTCAAATGAGTATAGTTTTGAAACTAGTTTATTATCGATTAGTACCTGATTTTTGATCATTTTAAAAACCTAATTTATTTATATTTTATTTAATAAAAAAAAATTAACATAGTAAGGCTGGGCAATATGGCCCAAAAATTAAATATAGATTTTTTTTTGTGCTCACCTTGGACGATTATGATTTTTATTGATTTAATCAAAGTCACCTTCACTGCTGCTCTTTGTATCACTCTGAATTAAGTTCTATATCAAGCTGGACAGGCTCTCGCCGAAAGCAGTCGGAGAAAGGCGTGATTCATGATGAATATTTGAATTTAATTGTCATAACAACAGGAACAAGCCAGAAATAAAATTTTTGTTTAATCCGGTCAGAGAAAAGCACAGACAAATTTGGCAAGCTGAACGCATTTTGTAGCTACTGTACAAGAAACACGGTACGGAGGAGACTAATTGACAATAGTCTACAGTCCCTTAGCCAATCAGGACGCAGAAAACAGTGCACTGTAAAAAAAAATAACAGTGGTGTAGCAGGGAGGCCGCCAAAAGTGAAGCGAGGGACAACTGTATTGTAAATTGGTTTAATAGGTTAGAATCTTTTTACAATGGCATGTATTCAATATAACATTTGCTTGTTTTATTTTCATCTTGACAATAATCTTTCTGTAATTGGCCTCATGCTTGTCTTAATCTAGTTCATGCTGAATTTACTGCCCTGTCTCCTGTGCTCTGCACAATATTACTTGTCAAGAGTAAACTCGTCTCAAATGTTGAAGTTCCGTGCTGCAAGTGTGAAAAGCGTTGATGTTGTGTCGCTCCATACACATGTCTGGACACAGAGCAGGTGTCCATGTAACAATTTACCCATTTTTCACATCGTCGATTATTAAAGACCAGAATTAATCAATTGTTTCCGTGTAACAAGCAATATTATGTTCCATCCTGTCAACTGTGACACCACTGAGAGTTTTTGATCGTCTAATATACTGGGCCAATGGTTCCAAATACAAAGCAAACAAGAAGGGGGACCAAGCACAGTCCTGTCTCAACCATCTTTCCAGAGTCAGTGGGTCTGTCATGTGATCATTAATTTAAATTCTTTATGTGGGACAATGGTAGCCCCAATTTTTTTTTAATATCAAGTCATCTATTTGAAATTTGTTTAGCCCTTTGAATAAATAAAACAAGCGTCAACAGAGTCAAAAGCTTTCTCAGCATCAAAACTAAGTATTACAGCTTTGTTTTGTTGTTTTTGTATTATTCATTATGTGCAAAGATCGTCTTATGTTGTTCTGGATTTGTCGATTGTAGAGAAATCCTTTCCGATCATTTTGAATAACATTTTGGAGTATTTTCTCCATTCCTTTGGACTTAACTGAGATGTTTGTACAGTATGATTGTCCACATTCAGGCCTGAGACAGGGCTATATGATGTGAGATATGATGGCTTCTTTCCAGGATTTTTAAGTGCCCAGTTTTACACAAACCTAATACAATGGAATTCCACGGAATGGAAAGAGTTAACAGACACCCTAAATTTGCTTTTGCTTTTGCGGAATGGTTTTCGAAGTAATTAAAAGTTAAACGTTTTGATGGGACTAAAGGTAAGGTCTTTTTTTAAAGAGAGAGTTGTGAACATTGTCTTGATTTGAAACTATTAGCATGGCTAAAAAAAGAGTACATAAAAAATGAAAACAACAGAAAATGGGTGTTCACTTTTGTGGTTAATTTGACTGATAAGCAGGGCTGCTCAATCACGGCAAAAATAATAATTTCTTATCGATCACGATTTTTTATTACATTTTATTTTCTCGTACACAATTAAAAAGTGGCTGGGTAGAATAAGCACACATATTTTGAATTCAAGTTAATACATTATTTTGGAATTGAATAGAACAATAATTGAAAACACATTCATAATTTTGATTAATGGCATAGCCAAAAGTCAGATTCACTTTATATGTGCCATACTTTAACCTCAAATATTTCCTGGCATATTTCTAATTGATTACCTTGATGTCATCGGGATGATGATAAATAAAAATGAAAATAAATATATTCAGGCCCACCCTGAATTCTGAATGTCGTATCCAACAAAGGGAACTCCTACATCACACCTTTGAAACACAACCTTAGCTTATCCGTCAAAAAACATAAATATCAGTTCACCGACTATTTCCGCCATCCTCTCACAAATTTTTAGTCTAATTAATCCATTTGTACACATCAATTAATAAATCTCAGGAGGTTGTGTGACGGTTAAAATACTTTGTTTGTCTCCCCTCATTTGACACTTTGCCGTTAAATGAGCGGCAGAATAAGACCCATCCGTCACCCACGAGAATCATGGCTTATTCATGCAACAACTCTCCAACAAGTTGATTGATTGGTGTTGAAATCTTATACTCCCCAGTGGCAGGCAGACGGGAATAATATCCGCGATCTTGTATCTCAGACGAAATGACTCGAAAAGAGGATGTTTGGCTTTTCTTTTATGTCGCTTTTTAATTTTTTTAATTTATTTTTCTTACCTGAGGAGCAGCCGCGAGCAATTTGGTGAAAATGAAGGAGCTTGGGATGAGGGTCCAATGTTGTTAGATGAGCAACTGATGAACATTTGAAAAAGAAGGAGATTTAAATAGTCGTGGGGGCAAGTCTCGATCACACCAGCTGTTCATTTTGGTTGGGGCTTTCCATAATCAAAAATAAAGTCCACTTGCATTCACCATTCTAGTAATTTTTTTGTCTAAAGGTTCCCTTGCTCTCATCATTACGCCTTCATTTGAGTCCCAGCAGTTGGCTTCCGTTCTTCTCTTCAATCATCAACTTGCTCAACATAGATTCTTTATTTATTCCTCCGAGGGAAAATTGCTGTTACAAGCATTCAAAAGATGATGAGCGATACAAACATAATACTAAACCAAAAATATGCTTCCTCCAAATAGAAAAGTAGATGCTAAGGAGTCAAATTGTATTCATTTTGAGAACATTGTGTTTTGTGTTAGCTTTAATATGTGAGAATATGAATAATATATGTTTTGCACTTTATACTCCAATATATTGTTTTACACGATGTTTCATTATTGAATTTATGACTATAGACTAATATAGCATCATATTAAACAGAAGACAGCAAAAAAGTAATTTTAAGGGAAATGCAAGGATGGTGTAAAGGATAGCTAAGTAACATTTTGACCTTATCAAATGTCTTTGTAAATCCCGGTGATAGTTAAATATGTATTTAGCATTTGAAGTGTCCGTAGTCTCTCTCCCTGTCTGTTCTCTGGGCGGAAAACCAAAGTCAATGTCGAACTACCCTGGGAAACCTTGACTCTTTGGCATATTAAATGATTTTGTATGTGATTATACTGACTTCTTTCAAAAAAAAAAAAAAAAGACATTGTCTGTTCTGTGACAATATATTTTCTCAAGGGAGCTGCAGGGGGAGCACTAATGCTAAAGTTAAATTTGTCTGCTTTACGGTGGTTAAAAAAACAAACAAACTGAATTTTGATGACTGCAGTACATCTGTGCTTGGTGGCAGATAGGTTGCACTGCTGCCTCTTAACGGGGAGGTTGTCGGTTAGATTCTCATGTCTTGATGTAATAGCAAGTATTGGTGTTCTGCTCCTGCCTATCCACTTATTCTGGTGCGTATTTCCCTAACGTGTTCTTAATATGTGCTTCCATCACTCCTCACTCCGTTTCCACCTCCTTTCATTTGTATAACCTTCCCATCATGCTCTAATAGTCATTTTTCTCAAGTCCTCCCCCTTGTCTGACCTTATCTTTCTGTGACCGCCACCTCCCTCTGACCCCATTCCCCAAAGAAATCGCACATATCTCATTTGATTCTATGTATTTCCTATGCCAACCCTCTTCTTTTTTTTCCCCTTTGTGCCATTTGCAAAGCAGGGCAAGTGGCACTGTGACTAAATGCTTTCAGCTTGCACTTGGATTTAAATAGATAATGGCAGAGTCCTAGCGCTTGTTGGGCTTTTTGAATAATGTACAAGATCCTGAAGCGTTGTTGCCAGGCATCGCCGCTGGTGACATGCATACGCCAGTCTGAAATATTGATATCAGAAGAGAGAGGGCGGCTCTTATGTGTTAGCCAAAAAGTGGAAAAGTTGAAGCCTCAAATTTCACTTTTTATAATTAAACTCTTTGTGGCAGTCCAAAACTTGGATAAATGGACAAATAGTCAGGTTTGGCACCAGATTAAAATGAGTATATGAAGAATATTATATGTAATGTGTTTCCTACTGTTGGATCACATACAAAATGCAATGATGCTTAATGTGTGTCATCTTCATCGTATTTACTCAAATTTCATTTACATTCCACAATAAATGATCATTTTTGGGGGTCAGTATTTATCATTGGGACTTATTTTTCTAAGATTTGAGACGTCAACGGTTGAAGAAATACATTATATGACTCATTATTCATTCAAATTAACAACTTAAGTGTTTCATTCTGCCATTTATTTATTTATTTATTGAAGCTCACGTTTTAATTTCATTTTTATATTGTACATTTAGAGTAGTTTTGGGGGGATTATATTACTGTAAGATCATTGTGCCAGTAATAAGATCATTAGCCAAACATTTTCTGCCATATTATATTATTATACATTTAAGACATATTATTTAGTAATTACCTATCACACATATAGATCATTATTTTTACCTTTTGGTCATTGTAAAGGGCAATATTAATCTAAAACTTTGTAATAACAAACATTTCCACTGACTTCCTTTTCAAAACTGCAGAATTGATTCTCTGCTTTTTAAAAATGTAAAAAATAAAAAAATATTTTTGATGCCGATGCAGCATTTGTGAATCGAGGATGCATTAATCAATCAAAATACAACCCACAGTAAGCAATTGATGAGGAAAAACCTTTATAACATAACATCCAATTACAAAGTCTACTTTATTTTAGTAAAAACCTTGTTTTTTGCATGCATGCATTATTTCCTCAGTGTTGAATGTAGCACCTATTGCCAAAACAACTTTACTGGTAATGCCAATCAAACTTCTTATTTTGATTCTGATTTTTTTACATCTGCTTTATCAATAAAGATTAGTTTTAACAACTTACTATTTCACGTAATTGCTCAAAGAATTCCATCATCTCTTTGGCCCACTCCCAGTAATTAAGCCCCAAAAGATCCAACAGTGACTTGCATTATATAAACAATATAAGGATAGTGCTCTTACCACCCCCAGCCCTTAAGTACTATTGAACAGCATCCCCAGTGTACAGAACATAATCAATAAATGATGTCACCAGCACTGGAGGGTATAGGGTAGAGAAAATACATTCATTAAAATAAGATCCCAGAATGATATGATGTCAACTCTGTCTATCTTATTTCCCGTGGTGATTAGCTGATTCTGTCATTTGATCTAATGTCACGCTTCAGAAGGCAATTGTAGGATGACCCGTGTAGTCTGTTTTGCACACAGCACGCTTCTCTATAAATACTCTGTCACGTCCATTGGCCCAGTACTCATGTGCTGCAAAGATTGGGACGAATCAATGGCGTTTATGAGTATGGATCAAAAGTTAACTGCGTGCTATAGTATGTGATGGGTTTGTCATTTTTAAGAATACTTGGAAATCGCTGGAGGTGTATAGATTTTGAAAAGTAATTTATGATATGAATTGCAGTGGTGACATATGTAGTACAGATACTCATGTAAAAGAAAAAAATATGATGTGAAAAAAGTATTGAGGTACCCGTTTATGAATGTACTTTTAGATTAAAAAGTTTAAATATTTCACACAGATTTTGAGAACTATTAAAGCTGATTTTTGTTCAACTGAATTGATCTCCTATTTTTTCTTGTTTTTTCTTTGTATGTTTTTGTATGCTCAAAGTTGGTCTTAAACAATAACAAAGTTCTTTTTATCTGTAGTTTACTTTTCATCTGTAGTCCCATGACAGTTGTTACAGTCAGCCTAAAACAGGGAATTAAAAAACAAGCACGGATTTTACATAGAAGTTAGAAATATATACACCATTTAGATATATGACACAGTAAAGGTAAGAAACCTAACAATAATTTAGATTAGAGTCACAGTGTATGTAATGCATGAATAGTGACCTTTACTATAAAATACTAGACTAGACCAGGGGTGTCCATTTTTTGCATGCTGAATTATTAACTAAATGCTCTAATCATCTGATTGGCAAACCTTCTTTCCATGACAACAGGCCTCAGAAACAGACACGTACAAAATTGCACATTGACTCAGAGCTTGTTCATATCAAATCTGTTAGATTTGTCTGCTAGAGTGATGTGCACCTGTTTAGTTCCATCAGTCGCTACCTGTCACTTAAAAGAATGGCAAGACACTTTTCACTGCAGACATGGAGGAAGAGTCAAATGTAAGATTTAGATGTACACAGTGTAACTATCTTGCCTGCTCCTCTTCATGGAGATACATAACTTTTTATAGGGATGAGTGCTATATCGATTTCAGTATTGGTGTCGGCTGATATCGACCAATATCGTCCGATTCGGAAAAAACTGACAACATTTGGTGCAATTTTCCTCAGTATATCAGATTTTTTTTTTTTTTTTAATGGAAATAGAAGAGGAATTAGGTTAAATGTAAATAATATAATTATTTCATATCCCAGATAAGTACTTTCTTTTATTATTTTTACTAAATAATTACTAAATGAATTTGCAAACTTTACTACACCTTCCGATAGAATTGTGGGCCTTGCTATGGATTTAAAAAAAAAAAATTCGGTATCAGCCACAGCAGCAAGTCAAATGTAAGATTAGTATCTGCTCAAAAAAATACATATTGAACAATTCTTTAATGCCATACTGTGGAACATTCCCTACAAAGCAATAACATTTCCAAGAGACACTCGGCAGAAAAGTTACAGGTTGCAACTTTAGGTTTGCCTCATCCGGCTCAAACTAAACAGCTTGCATTTACTCATTACAAATTCCCAAACGTGTCCAAAGTGAAAAGCAATACATCATAAAATAACTGAAGCTTTAAACCTCTTATTGTTTCCTGGCATTTTCACTGAGTTGGAGGTAAAGAAAGGCGCACTCCGTCTGTGATATTTTCTTGTTCCTTTGTTGATACGCACTGCTTCTCCTGTGGGAGCTTCTTACTTTTCAAGAACAACAGGCCTTGTCCCTCAGGGGGGAAGTTTTGGGAATTGTTGTCGTGTGGCTGTTCTCCATTGTCTGTCAGCGCGAGAGAGGGGCGAGACGAGACAGGGACAGCCAGGGAGATGGGGACAAAAGAGAGATTTTTGATCAACGAGGTGGCGAGTCTGCTGGGGACATTTGGAACAGATGAAGACAAGGAAGAATAAATGACAGTAAAACCCCAAAGACATTGCAGACAAGGGTTGGCGTGATTAAGCAGTAGAGGCTTGTGAGATTCATCATCTTTCTGAGCCAGTTTGATGGATGCACAGGTTTTTGTTTGGGACATTTCACAGATGATTACACAAAGTTTTAATTATCACATTTTGGGGCGACATCTCTTATTTGTCGAAGTTCACTTTCATGTAATTCCGCAGCAGACAATCCAATAAAGTCTGGGTAGAGAATCATTATAATTCAATACTATCCATACTCAGGCTTTGGGTATTTAGCTCTCATCAAGCATAAATCATCAACTCAATTCAAGCACCTAAAATCCTAATATCCTAACAATTTATGGCAATCTATGTCGAAATGTTCCGAAATGTTTTGACTAAGGCTTAAGTTTCACAAAGAAATTATAAAATAGCTCATCAAGGACATGAATGAATGACAAGACAAAATACTGAATACCTTGTTTGCAACATATTCTGATACATGATATCCAATATTTCATATTAAATTACAAAATGAAAAACATAACATAGGAAACAATTATTATTATGTTTGCTGCGCCATTTGTTCATTTATTAGATAAGTAAAAATTGCATACACACTCACAAGAGACTAATATTGTGCATTTTTAATATAGTATCACAATGTTTTCCTTTTCCAAATTAAAACATAACTGTGCCGGAATATAATTACTCAAAATTAGTATTGTGAATACACATATTTTTTACGAGTTTGTTACTTCCCAACACTGATGATATATTAGTATAGTATGGGAGGATTATGGCACAATACTTTCATCACTGCAGTATGCCTTGATAGAGATTCATCCAGTCCTTTTTTATACATTGAAATGGAAGATGGAGAATCTCTACACTCGATTTGAGCAGTATCTCGTTTTTCTCCTCTGCTTTCTCTCCGTGTTGCCCTTTGGTGTGCTGCATGTGTGAAGCAGATGAGGCACAACCCTGTCATACATTTCGCCATCCATCAGCGGTGTGCTTCTTTGACCACGGTTCTCTGCAGCTCTGACAAATGGGGGCCCTAAAAGCTCCACTTTTCCATGTGCAACAATGGGCCCGCCAGGCAGCCTCCGCCTGTGGCCTGTGGGATACATCACGGTGTCGCACGCACACAGCCTGTTTACCTGTCAGGAGAAACACATGTGATGACGACCGCGAATGTGAGTGTGCCGTGGCAGGTCGAGACGCACAGGATCACGCCAACATCTTGTATTTTGCTGATGGAAGATGTTGAAATGTGTTGACACATATATACACATAAATGATATAAGTATGCATGTGGTATGTGTGAATAGTGGTAGTGGTCATTTTCAGTAATGTGTAGGGCTATAGACTGTTCTAGGTCGATTACAGACATTCCCTGCTGATCAGTTAGTCGATTCAAAGGGACAAAGGTGTGAAACTGGCAATAGCTCTCAAAACGATTCAGTATTTCTTCGATCTGACATGTATCTAACTCAAACTGCATTCACAAGACCACAACCGCACAAGAGTTCATAAACAACCATTTACACAGAAAAGTACTAAGAAACAGTGTATTTATATGTAAAACATTCAGATTCAAATCATAATTCACTACCAAATCATCTTCCATGACTTCTGTTTTTGCTGTTGTCCCATATAAATCCTTAAAAGGTTTGGTCGACAAAAACAAGATAGACCAATTAATTAACAACACCAAAGTAATAGTTTGTCAAGTCCTTAAAACTGCTGTATTTTATACTGCTGTATACTCTTCTGTTTTGGCAAGTCTTGTCAAGAGTCTTGTCACTCTGGATAGAGTAGCCACATGTTTTTCTCGAGTTAGAGTATGGTCAGTGATATAATACTACAGTAGTGTTGCTAGAATACTAGAAGACTTCTACTACAACTTCTCAAGGAAGCATAACGGTTGGTTGGTCTTATTTGGGATTTTGAATTAATGCTACATGAAAAAACATCAAATTAAATGCACTGATTCTGGTATTTCCAAAGAACAGACCACAACAATGCGCTAAAATAAATAAAATCTGAAGGTACAGTGGAAGAAACAAACATTTTGAAGAGAGCTATTGGTGCCGCCATAGTGCAGAGCATCAAATGCTCTGAGGGGTTTCAACATGGCCGTGGGCCGTTTGGATTGAATGTCAATAGACTATTTGTGCAGAAGCTGCACTGTTCCTTTTGCAATTAAACAGGGAGCCTATAGTTCTTTATCAGTACAAACCTAACTGGGACTTGAATGTGGCCGCTCTCTCTCCAGAGCGAGTTTAAGATGCGCAGGGGCAGCTACACAAGCCACAGTGTAAACAGACGCAGACAGATCAGGGGCACAGTTGGGAGTGGGAGCAGGGACATTTAGGGACTATGGGGGGCCTCATAATAAACTGAATGTTGCTAATAATATTACATCTAAAGTCCACCAGAATACAGGGAATTATATGATTTTTGTTGAAAACCGTTGTGGTTGACACCATTTATGATTGTGACTTTTGCAAAACAAAATTAATATACATGTATTTTTTGGAAAAATAAATAGTCACCTTAAGGTTGTATTACAGACATCAAACCCCTACCTATTTACCTATTTTACACATTTTACACATAGTGGTTTGGGGGCACCACTGAGCATTTCTGCTTCAGGCTAGCAGTGGCCCTGGCATATATTCAGTATCCAGGGGTGCATTATGCCGTTTGCAGACACCATGGGCTCAAACCAGAAGAAAACATGCAAATTACTTTGTGGTAATATGGCACTACATGCAGACAGATCCATAGGTTGAGAGTTTTCTGCGAGGTGCAGTCTCTCCATAAATATGTTGTGAAGCTGCAGGAGCCGAGGCCCCTGGCTGTGCTCGCTCTCTAATGGCCTCGCTGCCTCAGCCCAATGCTATGGCTGTCAAACACTGCTCTCACGACTCCCTGGAAAGCTCACCTCTCGGCTGTTTATCCACCTGCTGGCAACTCGACTATTTGCCTGATCTTGTAGTTTAGACTTCCAAAAGATAGCCCATATAATGTTTAGACTTGTTGGTTTTGCAATAGTTGAACCGAAGCGGAGTTTGAACTGAACTAAACAGAGCAAAGAAAGAAAAGGTGGAATTGTACCTCAACAGGAAAAGCACATTTTAAATATGCAAATAAATTAGAGTTAAACACTATGTATGTATATTTTCTTTTAGAGGGTCTGCCACCTTGTCTCCATGGAGATATTATTCTTTTGCCTGGAATGTTCCATATTAAACTTATCTATCTCTTTGGAGACAAACACGTGGCGCCGCCAAGCCAAGTTACAGGTCAGATCTGTGGAGAATAGCCGTATCAAGATTTTACGGCTAATAAATTCTCACACACAACGTAATCGCTAAACAATTTTTTTTTAATCATGACCATTTTAGAAGCAAAGTTAAGTTATTTCAATTCAATCTGAATGTGTGAACCCGAATGTAGAAAGTGTTTATATCATGCTGTTTATGTCACATTAATTTAAATGTATTATTTTGATTTCATAAAGCTGATCACAACCTAGAGATAACTCGTGATGTTTCTTTTCACAATAATCGTAACACTACAATTAATTATCGTGTCATCTCTATAGTGGAGAATCATCCCTGCAGTAACAATGTAGTGTTTTTCAATGGACTACAATCAAAATGAATACATAGTGCACCTTTAACTAGTTTATTTGTCATTATACACTCATGTACAACAAAAATGCACAGATCAGATGGAGGGTAAGTCCTGTGCACATCCTCATAGAAAGGTTCAACCCCAGAAACTCCTTGCTGTGAGGTGAATTACACTACTGTGCTGCTTTGCCAAGTAAGCGGTAAAAGTCTAACAGCAATCAAATAACATGACAGGAAGTCTTGAGAGATTGTCTCCACTTTACTTGACTTTTGTATGAGCAGGCTTAAACTGAATAGCTGTTTGAACCTCTGTGAACCTGTAATTTTCAGTCCACAACTAAAACAACAGGAAGAACAGCCCTATTTTAAGCGTCATTTCTTTGCTATGTGTTAATGGTTATGCATATTGAATCGTGCCTCTTCATTAGCGGCCTTTGCGTCGCTTGCAGCGGTCATGGTGGCTTCAGTATCACGTCCTGTCCTCTGCTCCTGTCTGTGGCAAGTCATGACCTCGGGACAGTCCGGGGACCCTCCTTCTCTCACCCTGCCCACCCACAGTCCTCCTCCAGCGGGGATGCAGTTAACCCGGGCTGGCCCCAATTTGCATAGATACCGAAATGACCTTACGCAGGGTTACGGCACCTGAAACTCAAAAAAATAGTCTCTTCTGAAGGCTGATTTGAGTTAAATGTCAATATGTTTTTAGGGCCTTAATCAAGTTTGTCGTGAAATAAGCGAGATTAAAAAGAAAATAATACAATCAATTTTTTTTTTTGTGTGAAGGCAATTAGTAGATTTTGTACTGTTAACATGTAGTCCAAAAAAATTAAACTATCTCAAGTAGAGGTGGGCAATATTGACCCAAATTAATACCTACATTTTTGGGGGGGAGAATCCCAATAACCGATATTAAGTCTAACAGAAATGTGTTGAAATCCGTTTTTAAACCTATTAGTTGAGGTTTAATTATCAGACAAATTTTTTGTTTTGGTTTTTTTTAACTCAATATTCAAATTGTGCACATCTTCAAAACATCACGCTCAATATTATCACAATTTCAATATATTACCCACCAAGTTGCCTTTGTGTTGACAAATTATAGAATTATAAAATACATTATAAAAGCAAAGACAAAACTAAGGAAATCAGCTTTGTCTACAAGTGATTATACACAGATTCAACGATGACTGAATTGGGAAGCGAAGCTGAAATAGGAAGAGGAGGTTGCAGGCCAAGCATCCTCTTCACACAGGAAAGACGCTATAGAGAGCAGCTTGGACATCCTCTGCATCCGGCTATTGAAAGTACAGAAAGCAGCCTGGACGTTTGAGATCAGAGAACTACAGGACACAACACAGCAACAACTCCTGTAGCGCTTTTAACCATTAAGTTAAATTGGACGCTCATGGTATTCCAGCTTCTCCCAACCAAAATTGTGATATACTGTAGAATTTAGGACTAACTCTCACCCTCAAACCCCAAAAATAAATGTAAACTATCGTAATTTCATTTAGATATTGAGCTAGGTTGTGGTCATGACCTTCCTACCAAGCTGAAGAATTAGAATAATGTTTAGGTTGTTGGTGAAACACAAAGTTCTTCACCCAGAAAGGTCCAATCGGCTTGAGAATCAAACTTGGGACCGTCTTGCTGTGAGGCGAGATCAGGACAGCGTCTTTGCACTTCAGGCAGATCCAATATAGGGTTACTTTACAAGTTGTTTGCCTATGGATTAGTCCTGTATTTTATAGGAGCCGTTTACCATTTTCCTGACACGTGTCCATAGAATGTGGCGTGGAGTGATGTGGCTGCACTTTTGAAGTAAATCCCAGGGCTCAAAGCTTTACCCAACTCATATGAGCTCCCCGCCAGTCACAGCCGACATTTCCCATTTCCCTGGGCTGCATTTATTTGCTAGCCACCGGGCCTAGCTTCAGTTAGAGCCTGCTATAATCTGCCAGAGCTCAGGAGGACTGTATAAGAGACCATGTTTAGAGGCTGAACATTTCCTCTATAGAAAGCAAAAAGTATGTAACCAAATGGAATCAAAATGAATCCAAGGCCTGAATGTAAACCAAGCAATATATATTTTTTTTAATTAATTTAATTTTTGTAGAAACTTTCACCACTACTAACAAACCCAAAATAATGTCCTCTTTGCATTTATTACAACATTAAAAAATATAAACCCAGGTTATAATTGATAGAGTTTGTGCACCTTAGTTTTATCTGCCTTTTATCCTTTGTCTTTAATTCTGATTTTCTCACTGGTCTTGTTCTGATTCTTGTGTTTGTTAAGTGTTTTGATTTTACATTTTTTGAGCTGGTGCCATTATCATTTATAGTCTTGGTTCGTACGACCACATGGTATAATTACTGAAACTATTATAATTCTGTTTGAAAATGACATCAAATGGTAATATGGTGATTAAAATCAAATTGTGATCTTATCCCTGTAACGATCTGCCATATCTTCTTAATTTTCAGTATTGCTCTATTTTAATGCAGCTGTCTGCTCAAACACACTGTTTCCACAACTATTTCCCCTCTTATTTTTATTTATATTATTATATATATATATAGTTCACTGTATGAGACCAGTAAAAGTGTAATTTTTGTTGTTGTGGTATCAAAACCTGTAAGGAATATTGAGCAACATTATTCACCACTACAAAAGATGGCTAAAATTAGAGAGCTGAAAGTGTTTTTTTTTTTTTTTTTTAATCTATTTGCATATGGAAAATCACAACATGTTCTACAGCTCACTCTCCTTGGTGTGACTTTACAAGATATTCTAAACACAAACAGCAAATAATCTCAGGACCACTTTTCCCTGCGGTGAGATCTCATGGTAATTGCATCTGTGAATAGATTCTCAAGGTGAGTCTTGCCTCTCCCTGTCGTCTGAAATGTATATCGGATAACGTTGTTTCTTTGAAGTAGACCTTAACAGCATTCGTCCAGCGAGTGTTTCTCAATCACGATCCTCGCACGATTATGATGAAAGTTAGCATCTCCGCGCCAACACAGAGGTCACTTGTCTTTGCCTCTCCTCTGCCCCTTTCTTCTAAATATATATGTACACTCTCCCCTCATTTCATATTCAGGGCACGCGTTCCGATCACTTCTAATTACTGGGGGCACAATTGGAATTGGCTTTTCAATTTTTTGACGGCGCGCTGGTGGAAATCGCAAAGGTGCCGTGGCGGAGACTTGTTCCGCCCCTCCACCCCGGCCCAGCCCAGCCCTTATCCTCAGGCTGCAGCTATGACTTAATATGCTTGATACATTCACTGCGCCAGCCCTTTCCAATGCAGTGTGTGTGACTTGCATTGTTTGTGCGAGAAAGCGAGCTATACGGAAAGGGAAGAAAGATATAGTTATTATAAAGAAGTCACTACAGGGCCAAGATGTGTCATGTAAAAACACGCTACGGGAAGGGCTGTCAGAATCGTCAAAACTAGCAATTAAAACTAACACTGTGGTTCAATTTTACATGGCTGATTCGCTGTTTGAGGTATTCAGGTTTGATTGCCCCCGTTTGTGCTTCAAACAATAACTTTTTTTAAACAATGGTGTGCGCAGCGTGATGCTTTGCCGGTAAAATAAGTTCATTTGAGGGAATCCGTAGGGTAATTATAAGGATTCCTCTGCAGTACATGGAAGATAAGATTCAAAAGAGAGAAAAAAAAATGATAAGCTCTTTTACAGCATGGTCGTGATTATAAACGGAGATAGGATTTCTGAATAAATATCTCCCAGTGGCATTTGAAAACAATGATATTATAGAAATCTCTGGTGTGTGATTTACTGAGGGAATATGACAAACAAATACACTGGGCTGTGGTTGTCCAATCCTTAAATGTTAGGATGGGCCAAATTCAGAGAACAAAACACATTAAAGTCTCATAAAGTAGGGATGTGCAATGAATGGAATTTACATGCATTCTTTGATCTGTGTGTGAGGTAGTTTTTCCACAGATCTGACCTGTAACGTGACAGTGTTGAGTGACCGTCCACCAAAAAACATCGTGCACCTTTAAACTAAATAAGGACTAATTGTTATGTTATATTGATATGTTAACTTATAAGTAATACAAAGTTGACGTAAATCCAACAACAAAAGCCATACATTTTAAAGTCACTTTACATGGACATCGTCTTGACAACTCTTTTTTGCAGCCAGGCCATGTTATCTGCCAGTGCAATAGAGTGGGCGAGAGGGGTAACAGCAGGATAGAGAGTGGTCTGGGAGTGGCGGGACCACTCTCTCCTCTGTCTTTGCCTGGGTCTGCAGTGCAGGAGCAGAACACAAGATTAAAGTGAAAACCCTGCTTTGAAGTTGGGCTGAGGATGAAGTTACACACACATCATCTTGTTCTGTATAGTCTTAAGAGAATACTGATGCATCACTGATTTTTGCTTTGATTCAAACTGCTGTTTTGTGATCCCAAGTGATGTTTACTCCACCACAAAAACGGTTTTTGTTTTGTTTTGGAGACTTTGTTGTTCCCTGCAGGGAAACGTGTCCTCTGCATTTGACCCATTCTTTGACCATTCTTGAACAGGAGTGGATGATTACTGCGCAGGTTTTGGGTTGATGTGGGAAACTGGAGTGCCCTGCAGAAACTCACCCAGACACAGGCATGACAGACAAACTTCCAGTCCAGGAATCTAACCTGGTATCTTCTTGTTATGAGGTGAGACTGCAAGCCACTCAGATTACAATTACAATACATTACTATTATATCAAATGGTGGGAATTACAACTACTTAGTATTGAACTGTAGCATAAGTAGATCATCCAGTAAAAACAGAAAAGACAAAAATTATAATAATTCTGAGCACTCGAGCCTCAGTTGCAGGTTGATTTGATTAATCAATCAAAATACACCAAATAAACTAATGGTGTGGAAACATCACATAATATGCCCCTTTAATAAGATAAAACAAACACAACAAGGTAGAAGAGGTGCAGGATTCATCCTCAAACATGAAAGTGTCCTGAAAAGTGTTTGAATCCCGCTGGAATGTTTATATACTATTGGTCTATTTGGTCATTAAACATTTTATGAATTGCATTGTTACTTAGACAGGCTCAAAACATTACCCCTAATGATGAAAGCATGTATATTTAATAATGGCTATACTTTTTTTTTGCCTCAATAAAGCATGAAAAAATGCTGATTATATATAAAGAATAATTCAGGCTTAGTTATACCCTAACCCTTAAATTAAGTTGTTAATAAACCTGAATCATTCTAAATAAACTATTGGTTCACTATTTACCGGTATTTAGTCTTTGTTCATGCTTTATTAGGGCTAATTAAGATGTAGTTATTATACATGGGTACTCTTTTATTTTTTTCCTGAACTATATTTTATTTATTGCCTGAGAGCCGTTTTTGGCAGCTACTCTATTCTGACTCTAAACCACCAAATGAGAACAACATGATAGAGCCCTAACTCGATTAAGTCCTTTTCAGGCCGACTGTGGTGGAGTAGCTGTGTCCACATAGATAGTAAAACACCCACTCACTATCACAGAGCAGGGAAGCAAATTAGGGCTGTTTGCAGTGGTTGTAAATAAGAGGATTAATGGACCCAATTTGAGCGGACATACACACGCACACTGAGATTCATGCACTCACATCTGTGAAAGAGGCCTAAATATGAGTGTGATGCAGAAATGTCAAGAGGTAATTGTGGGAATAAAAGCCTGAGTGGTGAAATGTCAGTGCGGCCCACCTCTCCAGTGCTCACCTGTGTCCGTACGCTGCAATATGTGACCTAAACCGCTGTGTACTCAGTATGTATTCAGCAAGGGTAATGTTTAGTGATGGGAAGCGCCCAGGGTTACAGGTCATCATCAACAGAGTTACAGTATATTTCTTCAAATGTGGTTTTCCCAGACGGTTGTGACTAAAGGCATGTTGTTGTGTGTTGTGTTTAGAATAGCTGTGCACACAGTCTTGGACTTATATAAACGTTCTATCCCATTCATTTCAATGAGACAGCAAAATAAAAAAAGTTCATTTTGTGACGTTTGTAGACAGCGCAGATAAATGTTTGTTGTTTGGTTCCAGGTCCATATTCTGAAGTTTACTCATGATTGTGGGTTTTGTTGTGCTTGATGAAACAAAACAATCATTTCCTTGTCAGATTATTGTGGCCCGCTACACATTTTTGGTGCAGTAGTGTCCAGCTTTAGATTTAAGAAATGTTTATTGTGTTGTGGGTAGCCTATATTTTACTTTCGGCTGTAACGTTAATAACCTTCCAAGTAGTACTACATTGTGTTGCCAAAACAGCTCTGGTTTTTCATAGTACATACCGTTGTATAAATGAACTTGAATGCATTTTCAATGGGAGAGTTTGTGTTAGCCTGCAAACATTGCAAAGTTATAGCTTTGGAAGGAAGAAAGGAAGCAAGACTGTAATCACTTATACTTTTACTTACTTTAAATTGAGATAAATATGGCTTATGTATGACTTTAGAAAGTATGCTCAATTTGTCTCGTTTACACATTTTTTATTTGAAGGCAGATTATTTGCATGGGGGAAATGAGAAGAAAAGGAAGAATGCGGACTAGCCAAAGAAAAGATTGTATCCTACATTTGATGATGTCTGATCCAACTATACCTGACATTATGAACAGTGACATGTGCTGAGACTCCCACTGCCACTTCAATCTCCCAAGTGCTCAAAGTGACGTCCCATAATATCATTGATGACACTCCAGTGGACCTCATCTCCTCTGTGTGTTCATGTGTGGGGCCACGTGCGCTGTCAGAAGAGACACTCAGAATAGACTCAGAAACAAACAAACCTCATAAAGCGGGAATATTAGATTTTAATGTCCTTGTCAACTCCAGCGGTTTCCCATTTGAATTCTCTGTGGGCTCTTGTTACACCAGCTTCTTTCCAGTGACCTACATATCACTGTTTGCTGTCAGAGGTGAACACTGTGTCTCTAATAATATGAAATATATTGAGGGTCCTAACATTAGAAAGCATGGCTCTGCATATTATATCTATTTGATCAAATTTCACAAGTAGTTTTCCTCTTTTGTTTTGACCTTTAAGTCCATTTATCTCCGGGACCAGCACACTGTAGATAGTTTCACTGAACCAGATGCTACTTTTGTGGAATGGTGAATGTGTTGAAGTTGTTGGAACTCTGTGGCTATAGCCTTTTAAAAAACCTTGCTCATTTGGAAAATGTGTGAATAGCCCTTGCATTAGTGTATTTTAATAGAAACCTTTTGAATGTTTGTCCTTGAAATTGAAAATGTTTTTGACATCAAAGACCATCTAATGATTTGTATCAACAGAAATGCACCATCAGTTTGTGAATAAAATTGCACTATGTACAGTTGCAGTTCTGATGGCACAGGCACAAACACATTCCTTAGTTCATAATAGACTATTTTTATCTAAGGACAAATTAAATTACATCTGCAAAACAGAGCATGATGTCTGAGTGTTCGATAACTACCGTTCTTCAAGCTCTCCATTACAAAAACATACCATAGAATATATTCAAGATGGCCTATACCTCCCTATCGAACATAAAGGCTTTTTTTTTACACCATTGCATCAGTGAAGTTCTGCTCGGCGCTCTGTGTTCCCAAAGGGACTTCTTCAGAGTCCTAGTGCAAAGCACTGCCGGAGAAAATCCGCTTGAATTGTTAAGAGTTAAGATGGAGCAAATGGAGTAGCTGTGCATGAAGGAACTGAGCGAGAGAATTAAAGTAAGACACTTGGACAGTGCATTTATTGAAATTTTAGTAGTTACTATAATTATTGCCCCTATCTGTTACAAAATGTGTAAAAATGGAATAACATATTTAATTCTGTATGATACAGGTGCTTGTTTTTGCCATGATGAGTGTCACTTGTACAACCCAATGGCTTTAAACAAAAACTTTATTAATAAATTATAATAAGTCTGTATTTCTTTTATGGGTAATTTTAGACACATAATAAACTTTTTTTTAAAGTTATGATTACTATTACTATTCCATAAAACAAACTTTAAGTAAAACAAGTACAAATAAAAATGTAAACAGAACAGACAGGTTTGGGTGATCAACAAAGAAAGCTTAAGTGGAGCAGAGTGAATTCTCCCTGTGGCTTGTTTGTTTTTTGTAAAGAGGAAATGTCTGGATCAGCAGGAGACTGCATGTTAACTAGTGGCAGCAGCACATGCCCCACACACTGCCATGTGGTGTGGGAGGAGATGAAGGCAAACTGTGCTTTTATGTGGCCTATTATGTTCAGGTTTCTAAGGTTACAATATACACGGTTACATCTACTGTTCACTCTTGACTTATTATTATTATTATTATTATTATTATTATCATTATTATTATTATTATTATTATTATTATTATTATTATTATTATTATTATTATTATTGGAACAAGGGATTTGCTTGTATTTGTTGCCATCGATCTCTGGGTCGCTCTTGAATTGATTGCAATTGTTGTTCGAATAGATTGGAATATCAAGTCTTTGTACACTTTGTGAACGTGTATCAAATAAAAAGTGGACAGGGAATCTGTCAGACATATGGAAGAAGGTCCTGTGGTTTGATCAGACCAAACCTGAACTTTTTGGCCGAAAAGCATAAGGCTATGTGTGGCAGAAAACTAACACAGCACATTACTCTGAACACACCATCCCCACTGTCAAACATGGGGATGGTGGTGCAGCATCATACTGTAGAACGCTGTTGACGGGAAGATGGATGGAGCCAAATACTGGGCAGTCTTGGAAGAGAACCTGTTAAAAGACTTGAGACTGGGGCGGAGGTTCACTTACGGCAGGACCCTCAACATAAAGCCAGAGCTACAGTGGTTTAAAACAAAACATATGTAAGAATGGCCCTGTCAAAGTCCAGAGCTACGGTAAATCCCAAACGGCTGTTCACAAACGCTCTCCATCAAACCTGATTGAGATTGAGATTGTTTTGCAAAGAAGAATGGGCTAAAATGTCAAGTCTGTAGGTGTGCAAAGCCACCCAAAAAAACGTTCAGCTGTAATGGCAGAGAAAGGCAGTTACATGAAATACTGGCGCATTCACTTGCACATTTACCACATTAAAACTGAGGCTAAACGATGACTAAACCCGAAACAAAAACTGGACTAGATCAGGACTAAACAATATTCGAGTTAGGGGGATAATGGGCTTAATTTAATGTGAATGCATCAACACAAATTGCTTGGTGTCACTCCATCAAGTGATACGTTCATGTCATAAAATACATTGCATACATTTAAGTCTGTGTTAGCTCAGTTTCATTTGATGTGCCTTTTACTTGTGCACCAAAATAGCTCCTCTCTGTCAGCTGGGCTTCCCATGGTGCTGGGATTTGTACCAGGAGCCGGTTCAACATGGCTGTGGATCAATGTCATCGGCGACTCTCACAGAAGCATTCACAAAGCCTCAGCCGTGCACCATCGCGCTTGTTTACTGTTTAAACAGCAGGTGGCTCAGATAACAACCACTTCATCCACCGCCATTTGGACGATTCTGGGGACTGCAAAGTTTATCTTTGCTGAAACTTTAGCAGTCTCTGAATATAGTGTTTGTTTTTTGTTTTATTGTGTAATGGTGTAAAGTTTGGGGGTTGAAATGGGGTCAATCAGCTGTCGTGTTTCAGTAAAGGAGTAATAGAAGTAAGTCTATTGAAAGTAAATTACTAGTTACATCAGACCACGAATCTAAAATTATTATTATATGTCTCCATTGGTGGTGGACCTTGTGCTTGTCGTAGTTGTTTTCTAGTGCCATACTTTTTTACTTGTACTTGAGTAACATCTCTAATGAACAATACTTTGGACCTTATTTATTAAGCATTTGCTCACATGCAAAACAACTAACCGCACTAAATGTGGAGCAAAAGCCATGCCAAATTGAGATTTGCCTCTCACACAGATGTTAAAAAAGACGCAGTCCAGTTTCAAGTCATTTAACTAGAGATAAAACTAGAATGAACTAATATGCTGGAGAGAGAATTTTTTGCGCAATATAGATGCTGCAATTTATGCACTCCGGTAATAAAAAATGAAAAACAAAGAAACTTTTTATCTGCAACACAAGTATTTCACTGAACCAGAGCGTTCCAAAGGAGCTGTCCATCAAACGGCGCTTTCACGCGTCTGTCCCATGTCCTCTAAATCCGAAAAAGAGGAGAGTGCGAGTTCCAATCACCACGTATAAGAATCTTTAGGGAGGCGCGGTTTCTTTACTGCTCCAATTCAGTTCCGTCATCAAGGTCCAAAGCATCATTTCTCATCAATTTACTGCTGTTGAAAGTTTTCAGATGCTTGTCACTTCAAACATTGAGTGTGTCATTATAATTTCTATACATGGCTGTACTCCCACAGACACTCGATATAGGAGCAGAAACACGTTTGCACTCACTGAACTCTCATTTACATATCCCTTTTGTGGAAGAAATACGAAGCACATTTTCCAGTAGTAAATCAGGTGCAACACGCCCACAAATAGCACATGCTATTTTTCAGCTTTTACTCATAGTTTAGCACCTATGAGTAGATCATTTGTCTTTAGTTTTAGTTATATTTCCTGAGAGAATAAGTCTGTGATGAATTCAAAGGTTCATGTTGACCATTTTAAAACATTTGAGCCATTGTGTTTCTTGTAGTTACCTTCAGATATGATTTATATTTTTGTCAATTTTGTTTGCTGTTCTTTGGAAATACCAAGTGTAAATTCCCCAAATACTGTTTTTAACTTACTTGACTCACTCCTTGGACCACTACCTTGTACTTCTAATGACTAAATTAGAATCTGTTAAAATATTAATGAGTTGCAGAAACTTTGTGAGCTGGTTCCTCAGAGGGGTTTTCGTTCTATTTTGAAAAACAAAGAGTGAGAATCATACAAACTTTTAAATGTAGTTGTTTTGTCATTATATAATGCTTTTATTTTAATGTTAATGTTTATGTTTTTTTATAACATAACTTGGCCCAGGTCACCCTTGAATAAGAGATTCTGTTCTCAATGTGTTTTAACCTGGTTTAAATAAAGATTAATAAATAAATACTATAATCATTCGAGTCATATATTCATCTGAATAACTGTTCTGTGTGTTGTTTTAATTATATGCCATTATTCTGTACCATTACCTGCCATATGCCATGCACACATCTGCATCTCGGTAATTTAATGTGATTCGTCGCAAAGATGATCCGTCTGGCAAGGTATTTGATTGACAGTATTGCCTCTGGTTTGAGTTGCCAGTTAGAGGCGTGTACTTACAGCTGTCCAGACATGATCACCAACACAGAGCTTTCTGGTGCTCTCCCAATCACATGCAAGTACTTACTGCGTGCATGTTTCATACATATTTATTATTAGGTTCTTGTGGCTTCTCCTCTTTCCCTATATTAGATTTAATAATTATATTTTCTGGAGGACTGGTTAATGATAAATTATAACATGTTTAGCTGTATATTAGGAGGTATTGCTAATGATGCTTTATGAAATGTACAATTGTATTTTAGGAAGTAGGCCTATTACCAATGATGAAATACACATTTTATTATGGAGTATTGAAATGTTAGGACAATTGCAGTTGTTGATTGTTTATTATATGAGGTTAGATATGGAGGGGGGTGTGTTAAATACGGGTGTTTGATTTTGATTGACATTTTCTTGTGTTTAAACCTGCCAAAGGACTACAGATGGAAATTAGCTTCTAACTTAATCTGGTACGGAGTATTTTTTTAATGTTATCTGTGCACTGTTCTTGTTTAACAAAAATAAAAATGAAAAATATGCAACATCCTGTGAATGGCACTGTGAATGACACTGTAAAATAATTATAAGTGAATAAAAAGAGTAAAGTGAGGTACGAAGAGGATGAAAGAGAGAGAAGAGAGAGAGAGAGAGAGAGAGAGAGAGAGAGAGAGAGAGAGAGAGAGAGTAAAACGGGGCGATGGAGCTTGAGTTGAAGTTATGGAAAGCGAGTCAAGGCTCACGCCGTTGTCATGACAACCCTTTAAAGGCCGATCCCCAATGCAATTAGTGTGGCTTTGAGGGCAAGGAGTATGAAAAATAATGGCGTGAAAGAATCAGGCGAGATTTAACCGAAACAATACAGTTGAATGAATTACAGAAGCCTATTATGTGACCAAGTGTGCAAGCAATGAGCAGGGTTTACTAGAACTGCGGGTCATTATTCGAGAGAAGGAATCTTGATCGTCTTATGTTGTGTGCAAGGCATGTATGTATGTTTATGATGCAATACAGGCTACAGAAACAAGGCGGAGCTGGCCAATCTCAGACAGAAGGGAAATGGTTTTAAGATTGCGGTCGCCAGGGTGATTTTATCAATAAAAGTGAAGCTCGTAGGTTAGTGCCGTTATTACATGTTATCCTCCTCTCAAGCCCCATTTAAGCCCATTAAGTACAATAAAGCACAACCTTTCTGAGCACCTTTGAGTTATTACTTTAAGATAACAAATAGAACCTGGCTGTTATGAGGAGTTTCAATACACAATAGGCACAAAAGTCATGAATCATGAATACATGCTCTGTTAGAATATTAGCAATAGCAATTTTCTTGGTCAGTGTGCAAGGTTTTTAACTTTTCCACAAAATGGTATGACTGCAAGCGGTTAATCACATTCACATGAACAATCAGTGTACTGGAAGATATTCTTTCTTTCACAGTTTTTCAAATTACAATTCGATTGTAAAGTAAAACTAATCTTTCAACTTATCAAAAGCATGAACATTATATATTGATTTTTAAGTAATGGAAATTTACATATACATCCCATACAAAATTAACTTTTAATGAAAAGTAAATCACAGCAAATGGGCTGAGTTTTTTTTCCCTCTTTCTGATGAAAAAAAAAACTGATATTAAAATTGACTGTAAATTAGGGGTGTGTAATGTGTGGAGGAAAAATAACTGGATGAGTGGAGTGTTTGAGCTGCAGAACAGAAAAGCAATTATATTATGACAACTTCACCAAAATAGCAAACTGTCACAGGATTTATATCACAATTACATATGCATTGCCAGCCTTATGTAAAACCTTACCATAAACTCTTCCTATACGCCTTGCTGTATGGTATATAAATGTCCCTGCCTTGTGCATTTCCTAACACTCCCCCTGCTGCCTGTTCACAAGACCACTCGACAACAACTCCGCTCATGTGGGAAGCGCTTGGAAGCAATAAGGATATTTTTCACTGCACATCCAGGGCAAATTGTGTGACTTGTGTGCAGTGTGTCCGCAGCCCACTGAATGTTTATCATGTCCACTGGCCCAATCCCACGACCCCCAGAGGTAATTGATTTCTGCCGCTCCGATGCCCTTTCATGTCTCCATATCCTCTCGGCCTTGTTCGCTCATTTGTATTAGGCTTTCTTGTGCTGGCGTTATCTGCGTGCCCCACAGTCACCGCCCCATATCATCTACTGTTTTTGTTCTAAGACTTCATTCTGAACCATGCGTCGTATCCTGTTTGGTTCTTGCCCCTGCAGTGCAACTGGGTGACTTGGCTGCTTGATGCGTCATAGTTCAAAGTGTTGGTCTAACTGTACGTGAAATTGTCAATAAATCAATACCCAGATTCATACTTAAACTAGTGTCAAAGCTAAATACTGATTTAAGGAGGTATTGGAGGAAATAAAACAGAACTAGTGTAACACCAGCATCCTTAATGGCAAAATTGAGTTTTAAACATTATCTGCACTTTTTGTTTTCTTATCACTTCAACATGTTGTCTGATGGATTGAGCTTGATAAAAATGTAAAGGATGAACTAAGAAATGAGTATAGCAGAATAGAGAAGAATAGAGAGAAAACGAGTTTAGATTGTTTTAAAGTTGTAGTCACAAACATTCCCACCAATATTTAGTTATTTGTAATTAAATGCCTTTTCACAACTCTCATAAATCAATTTTGTTGACCTCATTAATTACTATAACACTTTATTTTTAATTTTTAAAGGATGCAACAAACTCTTGACTCTAATCAATATAAGACATCTCATTATCACCACAAACCACACGTACAGCTACTTTTGTATTCTGATAGACAAGCAATGTTACCTTCTGTCCAACATGTATATATTATTAATGGTTAATGGCTTTAATGGTTTGTCAGACAGTAGGGGAAAATAAATGTGTGCCTACCTCTTAAAAAAATTGTCAGGACAGAATGAACCTTCATCAAAGTAAAAAAGGTCATTTCCAGCAGATACTTGTTTTTTCTCCACATCTAATCTGTCATTGAATTTCATATTCCTATACTCAAGAATATATTATCACATCTCTGGCTGTCTGATCACTTGATGCCTTCCGCTCCACACTTTTGTTCACGGTACTTTTGCCTTTGCTCTTCTCCGTCTCCTTATTTGGTCGTTTGCATCTTATCTTTAAAGTGTGATCCCTTCCCTGCCGCTCTCCGTCTGCCTGTGTGTACCATCTCCTGTCCCCGGCCCACAGCTTGGTTTACACATGAATCATTTCTCCGAAGACATCTCATTATCACCACAAACCACAAATATAGCTGTTTGGCCTGTCACTTTGAGCAACGCACTGGATAGGTCGGCCTCCCAACACCGCAGCTTATTTTGAATTCATGAATTTGCTCACGGCGCACGGATCGACAGCTTCATTTTGGATTTACAAACTGACCGCCGACAACCTCACTTTCAATTATCATTCAGTGCTTCAAAATATGAAAGTGAAGAGGTTTTGTCAAAGATGTTTTTGGCTTTAAACTGAAAGTAAATTATTATTATTATATGAGATTGGTGCAGTCAATACGCTCTATGTTGGTGGTATTAGACTTCCTCTCATGTTGAATTAATTCAGCATTTTTCACAGTGCAGTTCTGCTAAGGCTGTTGGTCAGTGTTGTGTAAGAAGGTGGAATTAAGTGCTAGAAAGTGCACTTGGGTATAAAATATTACATAGCTGTTTATATTTACGCTCTTCACAAAAGCAAATGTTGAAGACCGGGCATGAATGACGTCAAACCATAATGTGTTTACATGTGTGTTCTAGGCGTGAACACAAATGAGTTGGAGATCTCGGGCAGAATTAAAATTCACCCTTTCACTTTAACTGGGCAATCAAACATGTTACTTTATTTAAAGGCATTTACCGTTTCCCAGAAGGTTTTTCACGAACAAATCCAGTGTGACGGTACAATATTTCTTTCCATCAAGAAGAAAAATTATATTAAGATTTTTTCTCTGGTATTTAGTAATGACCATCCGATGAAGTGATTGATTTTACATTTAGTTCTTTGTAAACCGCACAGGAATGTCACGATAGGAAATATTAGTGTTATGATTATTAAGACCAAATAACATGTGAACTCCTTAAATGTCTTTTGTTCTAATGCATGACTGTTCCAATAGAATGTCGCAGCTTTATGAAATCAAACTTTCTTAATGCAAAAGTAAAGTAATTGTGATGTAAACATAAACATATGAACATAAAAAGCATACTTTACATTTAGGTTTAGTTTTTGGAGTGTACCGGTCGATTCAATTGAAATGGCTTAATTTTGCTTCTAAATTAGTCACGATTATTCGTTTTTAGTTCTTACATTGTATTGTCACGTGACTAAGCACGATTAAATAAATAATCCTGACATCTCTAAAACTGCGGCCATTGTTTTCCTGATTCTCTGCTCCAACACATCATAGTGACATTTTACTGTAAGCATGTTTCATGTTTTACATTTAGAAAAATAGCCTTAAAAAAAACAAAAACCTGCAGGCCTGAATTTGTCAAAGAATCACAAGTAAGTACAGATCAGTGGGTCGGGATAGGAGCGTGGTGAAAACAGGAATTTTCTGAGCTCTCAAGCCTCAAATTAAACATTTGTGCTGCACGATTTGGGACAAAGATTGAATTGCCTTAGTATTTCAAATGGGATTAGACTTGCGATCTATGTTTTAAAGAAAGGATTTTGTTCAAAGCTCACATTTAAACGTGTCCAGGAGAATTGACAAAAAGACTGAAATAGACTGACAATATGAAATATTCACTCATATTTCAGAACATGTTTGCGCGAATTTAAACAGTCAACCATTTTTATTCAGAATAAAACAGGATATTTTATTGCTTGTGAAGGAAATTTTGGTACTTAAAAAATAGCTGCCTCTCAGTTGATTTCGATTCAACTGAGATTAATCTTTAAACTCTATAAACACACATTAATCAATTCAAATACGACATGAAACGCTCTGTAAAAAGAAGTGTCCTTTCAAACCATGTATTCATTATGTGTTATTCTACAATTAGGTTGAACTTGAATTCTGCTCAAAGGTGTCAATACTTATTTTTCCTCATTGTGTCTTTTTTCTATAGTAGATTTTGAATAGCATACTGACATACTTATATACATCATCACACAACCGCAATCTGTTATAAAATACTTCCATACAACTTAACAAAGCAATGTAAACCTTGTCATTCCAACCTCAAAGCACCATTTCAGTGACAGAAGCAGCAGCGTTTGTACATTCCACAAATGTTACAAGAAGAGGTGGGTAATATATGTAGATAATATTGTGAATACTGTTTTGAAGATATGCAACATTTGAATATCAAGTAAATTGTTTATTGCAAAAAAAACCACAAAAAAAAAGTATGTTGTAAACTTTCAATTAAGGATGTAAGGTGATTTATTTTTTATTTATTTATTTTTGCAATTTTGTGGGTAATTTTAAAGACATTCCACATTTGTCTGATGATTAAACCTCACATAATATTTTTTTATGCATTTCTGTTGATAATATTGTTTTATCAAGATAATAATAAAAAATTATCGTTTTGTTGTGATTACGGTACATTTTTTGTCAATATTTACCACCTTAGTAACAATAAACCTTCAAATTCATCTTCCCGGCACTGCAGCTAATGTTTATATTCTGTATATAATAATTTATTAATAAAGAATAAAAACATTGAATTAAAATTAAATACAAAATCAATCAATGGAGCTTTTCTCTCTGGTTCCTTGAAACATATTAGCCTTATTTGTAGTATGGACAAGCTGTTTTGTAGAATACCCTAAGTAGTAAATTGTTTGCTTTTTCTTCCGTATAGCCCGCACAAACCACAGTGAATACTAATACTCTTCCCAGATGCATTATTCACCAGACATACTCTGGCAGCCGATAAACCTGGGGCTGCAAACTTTAGCTATGGATTTGTGATGCGGAGAGTCCTTATAGATCTCGCTCATGTCTAAAATAGTGCACTTAACACCAAAGAAGATGTTTGTCGATCTAGGGATGCGTCTCAAAAACGCTGTATCAGGACGACGCATTTTTGCCATTTAATCTCCATGCCATTCTTGAGGTGTAGCGACTGGCGTCCTGCTGATACCCTCGTGTTTTTTGTCATTATTTGCATTTGATTAAAGTCGTGCTACAGCAGCTTGGGGAGGGAAGAAGTGAGCATGATAGATGGAGTGGTGCAGAGAAGGGAACACAGACGGGACTGAAGGGTTTTGTGAAGGGCTTGTCTGGGAAATGGTAGGACATATACAAGCACATGTGACACACACAGGGTCCAGACAAGGTGCAATGGTCGCTAGGGTGATAGACGGAGCTATATGACAGCGACAGAGTGAAAAATGTATGTGGCCTACTTACAGCAGCTGAGCAGTGGCGGGTAGAGGGGAGGAGGGAGGACGGGAATGATGTTAGATTTGGGAAGTGAGCCCAGCTTTTGTGCATTACCTCATTGTGTAACTGGGTGGGAACGCCTCAAACTAGCCATGTTTTTTTTTGGGAATGTAGTTTACGGGATTGTGGGTAACTAATAAATGTTATGTGGTAAAGTACAGCCAACTACCCGAGCAATAGAGAGCATCATTTTTGAGTGCTAATCCTGTCTGATCAGAGGGAAAGGCTGAATAATTTGAAATATGAATAAATGTTTGTGAGGAAAAACGTTAAAAAGGCAGTCGTTCTGGAGTAATATTCTGTTCTATCAAACCTTGTCCAGGGGTCTCATTTTTAAAGGTTTACGTAGAATTCTTAAGGCTCATTTATAGCAATGTTCAAGACTCTCTCACAGATATGCGCAGAGGCTTCTGTCCGTGTTTTGTCCGTCATTTGGTCCGTCTTTGATTTGTATGGATGAGTGCATATGCCACAACAGTGTAAGCTCAAACTTAAAAACTAAAGTCACTAAAAAAAAGCTGCAAAACAAATACATTATTTTTCTCACCTGGTTTTCTCCTAAAAACGGCTTTGGACGCCTCCATGTTTGTTTTTCAGCACTTTTTCTTCCTTCTTGGTCAATTTTTGAGTACGCTTTGGTGGTTATTTTCCAGGACACAGACCTGGCATTAGAAACGAATGCATTGACAAAACGCAAACTACCTCAAACTTTCTCATTTATGTGAGCACATTTTTAGTTTACCGCACAGATGGCTTTTGCCAGCTCTGAAATCCCCACAGGCAGTGTTCAGGGTTTGTGAACCTAACTGCACATTTCAACCACAAGTCATCTTATTTATAAATCAAAACTGGAGTGACGTAACATTTGTGTAAAAAAAGCATTTTTAGTGTCATTGTGATATAGAAATTGGTATTGATATGGTAATGTTGCCGTGATGTGTCTTGTCTTCTGATTTACACTATTCTGCAGTCCGACCACTTCAGGACAGTATCTAGGTGTGGGTGAATAAAAGCCCCCCTCGTCCCGGTTTATAGTCCTGCGGGCACGTTTCCGTGTTTTCAATTGCCTCCTTAACCCAGGAACGATGTTTGTTGCCCTTTGTGGAACTGTGGAACATTTCAGGGCAAAGTGATAACATTGCCACAGAGACAGGCAGGTGGTGGACTCTCCACTAGAAAAGTTACATTCCTTTACCTTTGAAGCGGAACAGCAACAATTCTACACAGTTTGCCACAGTTCGTCTACTTAATTGTAATCATTTCCAATGACATTTTTGTTGTTGTTGAGTAAGTCACTAAACTTTGTCTTTAGCTTAAAAAAAGCCCTAACCCTGATGACTTTTCCTGTCCCATCTCACTTCTCTGACTAAAACTGTGGCCATGGCGCTCCTCATTAGCCCGCTGCACCGTGTTAGTCCTTATTTAACCAAATGCACAGCTTTATCTGCCCTCCTCCCCATTTAAACAAGCTTGGGAGAGGGTCTGGTCCCTTAAGGAGTCAGCAGAATGGAAAACACTGCCCGTTAATCAACAAACGGCAGCGCGGATCAACTGAGCAGTGCTCCTGTTTTAACACGTTTACCCCCAGGAACAACTTAATGACCAAAAAGGATTTATAGTGGCTTATACTGTGCCCAGAGAGCTGGTGTGTGTGTGTGTTGTTTCTTTACATTGGCCCTGAGCTCAGCAGTGACGCCAATGCAGCAGGATGACCAGGATCCACCGGAGGTTCAGGTAACGGCACCCAAATGTATCTCTTTGATATCAGCTTCAGCTTAAAACAGGATCAATAGCATTTAGAAAACGAGAAACGGAATGCTTTGCCAGGAGTTCAGCTGTCTTTAGGGACAGAAACATGGATTTAACTATGAAATTACATCTAGTTGGATTCATTTCTCAAAATTAAACATTTTCGCAGCTGAGTTTTATCAGATTGTGGACTGATACAAGATCTTGTAAACATTCATATTGAAATAAAAATTAAAAATTAAAAGATTAATATTGTTATTGATTATATGTTTGCTAAAATTGATTATTTAACCAGCAGTATCTTCAACTCACATCTATTCTTTACTCACCACAATAATCTTCTTGAGAAATCTGTAGGAAATATGTGTCACAAAGTCCTTCTTTTTCATTATGATTAATAATCCCTGGCCCAATGTCACAGTGCAGTGTTTAAATGGCCCAGACCTGTGCCTCAAAATATAGAAATATTATTTATAGAAACTACAAACAATGCCAAGTCTAGATTTATGTCTTTTGTGAACAAATCTTATCTAAAAACACTGCCGTTCTGTTGACAATATTTTGGGGCCATCTTTCAGTACTAAATAAACTGAATCTCATAATTGGACCACATTGTTTTGTGGAGTAGGAGTAATTTAGCCAAGCTTTGTGACCAGATATAATTTTCTCTGCTGTGAAGAACGCATAATTTCTAAATATAATTTCTGTATTTGGCATCGGTATTACTGCGGCATTTGGTTCTGTATACTCATGTAAATGCGTATTACATTACCATTTTGGCAAATAGTAAACTCTGTAAATTGTATCTGTGGGCTCTCGGAGATCACATAACTTGGTGTTCGGAACACATTTCCTCATTTCAAACATTTAAAAGCATTTCAAGCTTCATCAATTAACTCAAAACTGATGATGTATGACTACAGATGCTTAGTATAAATTGAACACCTGCCATGCGTAATTCAATATGAAATTTGTTCATTGTCATTTTAGGATCTTACTATGTTGCTGAACTTTTCCTGAACTGAATGTTTTGGCAAACCTTACACCACCTGCTTGGAAACTCCAGAATAATATCTACAGATCTATATCAATCTGGTCAAGTTCTTCTTGAATAACATGCGTTCTGATTCTGTTTGTGTGTGCAGATCTGACATATTGCTTGGCCTGGTGGTGTACCCTGCTTGAGATCAATCCAGGCAATGCAGTATTTTGTAAATAAAACATTCTAAATTCCAGAATGGAGGCAAAAGTGAGATAATGAGTGAGCTAATGAGATTCCAACGGAGAAGTGATATTATGAGATTTCAATATGTGTTGAAAAATATGTCATATGCAGGTTTGAAATTTAAAACAAAAAAAAGAAAAATTGTGACGTTTGGGCAAATGAAAACTGCTCAGACACATATGAGAGATATCAGAGCCTGGTTTAAACACATTCACAATTATGTATTTGTTTAATTAATTGAAGATTATAAAGGAGACTTTTTTTATGTAGGCCAATATATATTTGTTTATGTATGTATTTTATTTTTATTTTTTCTTCATTTTATCTACAGATATAGGGATCTGAGCTGGGTTGAGACATGTTAGTTTGACCCGACTGATGTGTTGTTGCAATAGTAATCCTGCTCTTGTTCACATACTTTACCTCAAATTAGACTTTTTCTGAAGCTCAAATAAAATTTTAAGGCGAGACAATTGTATTTCTTCCATTCTTTTAATAAAAAGCAAACTAACAGACATCTCAACCCTGTAAATTTACAGTTGTTGCTTATTTTTTGTTGTTGTAAAGACTCAGATGTCAGTTGAAAATGTTTTATGGTCTACTTCCCTTTTGCCTCCGGTCGACTCCATTCTGTAATTTTCAACATTTTGATGACTGCGCATTTTAAAGGACCCACAACTTTACATTTTGCTATTGCGCTATGATTTGTATTCACTCGTTCACGTGATTGTGAAATGAGCCTTTTGTAGTTGATCATCTGATACAAAAAGACCAAATTACATTCTGGCATAGCTGGGGTTTGAGCTCCTATACATCTCTTTTCTTTTCAGCTTCCTCAAACTACATCGTAACATGGTCCTATTGTTTTGTAGTCTGTGCAGCGCTTTGCCTTGAACCCTGTGGGGGCTCGGTGTGGGATCGGAAAACACTTTGGGATGCGCAGAGGCAGGAGGAGTCAAACAGTGAATACAATGGGAAAGAACATTCTGAAATTCTCACATGCCTTTTGTACCGATCTGGCATCGCTAATACTTAAGCTCATCCTCTGCTCCACTACCTCCTGATTTGGTCTCGTTCCATCTGTTTGCAACAGCCCTGGCCCGTTCTTTAGAGGAACGATGCATGCTGGGTAATTGAAAGGGGGCAACAGGCAGTAGTCAGACAGATGGAGATATAGTGAGCGTGTGTTAGTGAGTGTGTGTGTGTGTGTGTGTGTGTGTGTGTGTGTGCGCGTATCTGTTAATGTGTGCATGTGCGCATGTGTGTGTGTGTGTGTGTGTGTGTGGCAGAAGTTAAACATTGTGGTATTTCTCAGCCAGGGCAGATCCCACAAAAAACATGACTCAAATCTGTTCATGTTTTGGGCAATTATTTTAACTCTATTACAACTTTATTGCTTTTAGTTATTACTCTCTACTTTAAATGGTTTTTTTTGCAACCACATTTTTTTTTATAGTTGGAGCTTACACAAAACAAAATGTAAAGAGCTGCAGTCTTCATAAAAATGTATGTGTTATAAGTGTTGAAATGTTTTGTTTGTGTGTTCATAGTATGTTCAAATGACTTTTTTGAGCTATTGACCATTTAAAACAGTGCTCTGTTTCGATTGGTTTATGCATGTTTCAAAATATTCAGTAGGCCTGTCACGATAGTTAGTTCATCGACTTATCGCTCAGTAAATGATAGCCAGAACAATATTTTTGGGGGCTTAATAATTATCATGTGAACAGTTTCTTTGCACTAGTAGGGATTTTTTATTTTTTGTAATATGATAATGTTGAGCTGTAGAATGTCGTATAAACATATGACTAATTATAGATACTACAGTTTTTCATTCTGCTTTGCATTTGTTGCAGCGCATGTTTTTTAATGATATCATACATTTAGAAAAGGGTTTTCCAGGACTATCCTGCTTTAGGATTATGGTGTCTATAGCCTACGGTATTTTCAGTATTGTTGGTTATCATGACTTTTCTGTTGTAATATATCGCATTTCAAAATGTGTTAACGTGGCAGGCCTAGGGTCATAAGCACAGCAATGTCCCACAACCATTTAACAACGATGAAGAGGCGGGGCTTCTCAGTTCTGCAGTTTTGAGCAGAAAGTCAATGGACCTGTTTCTATCATTGAGTGGTATTGATGTATTTCAGTTTATTATGAAAATGTAAAATTATGAGCTATGTAAGCTATACTTTAATACTAAACAACCATAAAAAAAGCATATATGTCTTTTTTTAAAGGTGCTGTGCCTGATTTATACTGTTTTAAAGCGTGAAACAACAGAACTCTTTGCTGCAGTTCATGAGTATTTCACTGATGCCTTCCTAGCATCATAAATATTAAATAAGAATAAAACGCTCTATATTTAGAAGCAGAGAAAGCACTGTGGTCTCATGTTGAATAGATGCTTTTACAATATATCTGTATGCAATAGAAGCATTTCCTTTTTATGATGTGTAGAAATGTGTGAAATGTGTAGCCCAATCAGGCTTTTTTATCGCTTATTTGTCACTTGTATTTATGTTTTTTTTTCATATCCCGACATTGCCTTGCTCTCTATGCAGGAGGCAGGTGGGCTGGAAATAAATAGTATTTGAGCCAAAGGAAGATCAGTCTTGTATTTCCATCATAACAGCCGAGTCTAACTGTGACAGGGCCCTCACTCAGGCTCACCAGGCTCAAAAGCCCATGGAGATTTTAAAAATTAGCTTTGTATAATTAGTATTTAAGCCTATTTTATTCTTGTGTCCCTTTATTTTACCATAGTAAAATTATGATGATGATTATGACATCACTGACAATGGCACTACAACCTTTTCTGATTCTGATTATTTGATTTTCAAGGAATGTAAGCTATGATAAATACTGGTATGATGAGCACACACCCTTAACACACTTGAACTTATAGATCTTTAAATTTTTCACATATATTGCTATAAAAATGTTTAAAGATGGCTGTTTCCTGTATCAAAAACCTTTGCTCTTTTGTTTGACATTGTGCATGGTAGTTGAGATGGCTCTAATTATAGCCGTATATATCATTTTATTTTACAACAACACGCCATAAAAAGACAGAAGNGTGTGTGTGTGTGTGTGCGCGTATCTGTTAATGTGTGCATGTGCGCATGTGTGTGTGTGTGTGTGTGGCAGAAGTTAAACATTGTGGTATTTCTCAGCCAGGGCAGATCCCACAAAAAACATGACTCAAATCTGTTCATGTTTTGGGCAATTATTTTAACTCTATTACAACTTTATTGCTTTTAGTTATTACTCTCTACTTTAAATGGTTTTTTTGCAACCACATTTTTTTTATAGTTGGAGCTTACACAAAACAAAATGTAAAGAGCTGCAGTCTTCATAAAAATGTATGTGTTATAAGTGTTGAAATGTTTTGTTTGTGTGTTCATAGTATGTTCAATTGACTTTTTTGAGCTATTGACCATTTAAAACAGTGCTCTGTTTCGATTGGTTTATGCATGTTTCAAAATATTCAGTAGGCCTGTCACGATAGTTAGTTCATCGACTTATCGCTCAGTAAATGATAGCCAGAACAATATTTTTGGGGGCTTAATAATTATCATGTGAACAGTTTCTTTGCACTAGTAGGGATTTTTTATTTTTTGTAATATGATAATGTTGAGCTGTAGAATGTCGTATAAACATATGACTAATTATAGATACTACAGTTTTTCATTCTGCTTTGCATTTGTTGCAGCGCATGTTTTTTAATGATATCATACATTTAGAAAAGGGTTTTCCAGGACTATCCTGCTTTAGGATTATGGTGTCTATAGCCTACGGTATTTTCAGTATTGTTGGTTATCATGACTTTTCTGTTGTAATATATCGCATTTCAAAATGTGTTAACGTGGCAGGCCTAGGGTCATAAGCACAGCAATGTCCCACAACCATTTAACAACGATGAAGAGGCGGGGCTTCTCAGTTCTGCAGTTTTGAGCAGAAAGTCAATGGACCTGTTTCTATCATTGAGTGGTATTGATGTATTTCAGTTTATTATGAAAATGTAAAATTATGAGCTATGTAAGCTATACTTTAATACTAAACAACCATAAAAAAAGCATATGTCTTTTTTTAAAGGTGCTGTGCCTGATTTATACTGTTTTAAAGCGTGAACAACAGAACTCTTTGCTGCAGTTCATGAGTATTTCACTGATGCCTTCCTAGCATCATAAATATTAAATAAGAATAAAACGCTCTATATTTAGAAGCAGAGAAAGCACTGTGGTCTCATGTTGAATAGATGCTTTTACAATATATCTGTATGCAATAGAAGCATTTCCTTTTTATGATGTGTAGAAATGTGTGAAATGTGTAGCCCAATCAGGCTTTTTTATCGCTTATTTGTCACTTGTATTTATGTTTTTTTTTCATATCCCGACATTGCCTTGCTCTCTATGCAGGAGGCAGGTGGGCTGGAAATAAATAGTATTTGAGCCAAAGGAAGATCAGTCTTGTATTTCCATCATAACAGCCGAGTCTAACTGTGACAGGGCCCTCACTCAGGCTCACCAGGCTCAAAAGCCCATGGAGATTTTAAAAATTAGCTTTGTATAATTAGTATTTAAGCCTATTTTATTCTTGTGTCCCTTTATTTTACCATAGTAAAATTATGATGATGATTATGACATCACTGACAATGGCACTACAACCTTTTCTGATTCTGATTATTTGATTTTCAAGGAATGTAAGCTATGATAAATACTGGTATGAGCACACACCCTTAACACACTTGAACTTATAGATCTTTAAATTTTTCACATATATTGCTATAAAAATGTTTAAAGATGGCTGTTTCCTGTATCAAAAACCTTTGCTCTTTTGTTTGACATTGTGCATGGTAGTTGAGATGGCTCTAATTATAGCCGTATATATCATTTTATTTTACAACAACACGCCATAAAAAGACAGAAGGGCGTGTAAGAAGTTGATTCTTAAAGGATTCCATAAACTGAAGGGCTCATAAGTGACTATTTCTTGGGCTGTTGAGCAATTCACAGCAGTTTGCGTCAGACTACACATCTATGTTTTATTAGCTGGTGACATTCGTGCAGTGGTACAAATGTAAAAGTACAAAAGAAAAAGTAAAAGTACTGCACTTAAAGGTATAAGGTAACTATACTTTACTTTAGTACATTTTACAGTGGATAATTTTTATTTTTACATCACAACATCATAGGACTGAAAAGTAAAAATAACTTTCTGTGGCTTGAGGATTTTTTTTAATTTATGGTGACATTCTGCCTTTCGAGTTCAAGTCCTGGCCTTGAGCAAACAAAAAAAAATATATATATATATAAAAAGTCTTTGTGAAATTTACTGACTAAAAAACGGGATCATTCTTTATCAAGATAACCACATCTTACTATTTATTAGTTATAAAACCAGTGTGCAGTACTTCAGTAAACATTTTTATGAGTGATACTTTTGTTTCAGTACATTTTTGCTCCTGTATCTGTCTTTTTGCCAAAACTGAGTACTTCTGCATTTGCAGATGAATTAATTTCTCCAAAAGATATGTATTTGTGAGAACAAATCTATTCACCTCTTGAGCTATAAGAAACAGCTCAAATGTATAAGATTGCAAAATACATGAACAAACTTTTTGATGGCTATCATCTTCTTTAAACTGTACTTATGCTTAGCCACAACTCTACCTTTTGATTGTCTGGAAAATTCTAAGTATCTGTCCTCTCCTTGACTCGACTTCTATGGATTATGGATCTTTTCCCAAACGAGGGGACTATAATCCTGTGTTTTCCATAATCCATTGATGTACGCATGGGCCAGTCCCTCAGCGGATACAGGTATGTGTGCCGTGTAGATCCCCACACACTTGTATTCCCGACTGCACCTGTTCTGTGCTTCTGATAACCCCCAGAACATTCCCTCTGCTTGTGACAGCCGCAGAGTGTCTTCATTGTCATCACAAAGCCTTGTCACTGGACTGGACTTCTCACATGCAAACTGAATTATTTGATGGTCTCCCAGCTTTTGAAATTCTCCAGAGATCTTTTGGCCTTTTCATCTGCTTGGATTTTTTTGCCTGCTGAAAAGAAAAATGAATAAGCTTGTCAGTCAGGTTTAGCCCAGCTTTGAGAATAAAGTGATTATGTGTGATAGTACGTGAGCAGTCCAGGTGCAAACGTTTGCAATTACACGATTGTGCGGAGGTGTATTGTGTTGCAGACATTTATGGAAGGATTATTTAAACTAAAATTGTTTTCTTTTTCCAGGCTGAGAGACATGTTGGATAGGCCCTGCATCAATATAGTACTTCAGAATATATCAAATGATTGATTGATGTCAAAATATTATCATTATATTTGCCTTGAAAATCTGACTATTAATAACCAGAAACACTCATCACACATTTTCTTTTACTCACCACAGTAAGTTTTATGGTTTTTAAATGTTGACCTAATTTGGTTGGATAAAACCTGTTGTAAATATAAATAATAGTTTCAAACCAATCAAGTAACAGTTTGTGAAAAAAATTATAGTCCAAATTTTTGTTTTCATATATAATTTTATCTGTCAAATAATAATGGCTCTGACATAATCTGCTTTGGCCCAGTGTGCAACATAGTTATATAATTCAGAGGGATGTCATAATTTACAGGAAGTACAATTTTAAACCTAAAACATCGCCAAACTGAGAACAAATATTTTTAGAAACCATGTTTTAGTAACATGAGTAGTTCAACCTGTCTTACTCACATTTGGATCCCATAGGACACATTGTTGGCCAGTTCTCTCACAGTTTGCTCTATCTTACCACCCTTTCCATTTCTATGTGTGTATTTTCTTCTAAATGCATCTTCTTAAACCTTGTCTGACAAAATGCAGTGAACATAGTACTTATAGTGATTTTGACCTTGTAAATTAGACGTTGGGAGGTCGTTTGTGTGATAGAAGAGTACCAGTATGTGGCTGAGTTATTCAAATGTCATCATGCTCCTCCTCCTTGGCACATGTGATAGTGCTGATTCACAAGCAAGAACCACATGTTGACTATTCATGTTGTCCTTACATTTATTTTTTAAGGTATATAGTTGGATTCAAGTGATAAATTGTGTTTCTATTACAGCAATTTTGGTGGACGTTTTGGAAATTTGGAGGAGGTAACAGAAGCTGGAATTAGTTGAAGGTGACTCTGAGTTGGAATCAGTTGCATCAGAAAATATGATTTTCATGTATTTGGACAAGCTTCCCGTCTAAGCCTTTGTATGAGGACAACAAACAACTAAAAAAGTGTCCTCAGGGGATTCAAACCAGACTTTAAAAGCTTACATTGCATCTCTGTTGAAAGTCACTTTTACAAACATGTAGCTTTAAGAAGACAAGCAGGGAAAATCACTCCAAAATCCAGATGGTGGGTGTCGGTCAGAGTGTTAAACTGTAATTGGTCAATGGAGCAGGGTGTGAGAGAAGTGTGGATAACAACAACGGCGGAAAAGTGCATCCACCTCCCATTTACAAGATGTTACTGTCGGCACCATGTTCCTGTCAGATCCCCTGATGTTTCCCCATTGTTGCGGGTGCAAGCTAAGAACTCTATACTGCCATTGTTCATAAGATGGAGATAAGCACTCTGAACGGTTTGACTGAAGCTTGCTGTTCGCTCATCTGAATTGGCACCTTTTTATTATAACTGTGACTGTACTGTTGATTATGTAAAGGCAAGAGAGCAATACATTTATGGTGAAATTCACATTATCAAACAATGGCGCCGATTATCTTACAAAACAGCTGGCTGACTCATTTATTTAGCCTTGGATAATCGGCAGCAGTGAGCTCAAATGATATCCGTTGTTTGGATTAAGGAGGAACTGACATGTCAAATAATGTGAGTTTTGCCAATGTATGTGTAATACTGTTTTATTCATAGTGGTAGGAAGTAGGATAAGTACATTGTTTGGTGCAGTGCTTTTAAAGTTATGTTTAGCCATTATTTACGAGGGGGACTTTCAAACATTTCTCTGGGGATCAAAGCAGCACAAAAAACACAACTAAAGATTTCTTTAAGTAAGAGGTTTAGTGGGAGCTTTGATGTGGACCTGGATGCTGCATCATCAAGGCAGGGCCAAAAAAAGGCTCTGGTACTTGTACCAAACCAATATTAAATAACTTCAAACTGTATCAAGAAGTAATTTTCAAACTGAAGTTGTATTTCCATTTTTTTTTGTCTCAAATTGAATCAGGGGTTACTATGGGTTCAACTAGACTATTACAAAATAGATCACCACTTTGAGTTATTTGAGCCGTGTTTCATATTGTATAAATGATTAATTCACTTTCCACTGAATGAATCATCAGTCCTATTATCAATTACAGTAGGTGTTAGGGTCAGCGGGTTAGATTATGGCAGGGGTCTGCAACCCAGGAAACATTTGATTTTTATGTCATTTCCTGCATTCATGTGCATTTTGTATGTAATATTTATAACTCTGAAACCTACAAAATAATCGGCTGAATATAGAAAATACCTTTTTATCTGCTACGAACACTGTAAAATATAAACCTAGGATATAGTTGTCCTATATATATTATGGATGGGCTGATCCTATGATACATGGGTCATGATTTCAATATCATTTCGATTTTGTTAGGCAAAGTTTTCTGTTAATTTGCAAACAAATTACAATAGATTACAATATGCATTAATGTTGTCTAATCTTGTGTTTTATTAGGTTTAATTATTAGACTATAGCCCTGAATTTTTAATCATTGAAAAAAATAATATTAAAAATAATTGTGTTTGTTATATGCTACTTGTAGGTTATTAGACATACAATCAACATCAGACTTCTATTTTGTGCATTTAACTTTGCATTATATTTGTTTGGATAATTTATTCAACTATAAGTTTGTGCTCATCCTGACTCTCATGTCTGGGTGTCTTGGCCTCGTCCTCAGCAGCAGCTCCTCCTCTCTGCTCGCAAGTCCACCACTATAATCTCTGCATATTTTATGTGTGTGTGTGTGTGTGTGTGTGTGTTATTTATTTATTTATTTATTTATTTATTTATATATATTTAGGTTGGCTCTCTATTATAGCAATAAACAAAACATTCAAAATTGTGATTAACAATGACAAATAAGCAACTTGTGCGTTTGAATTTTGTTGTTTGTTCTGATCCTTCATAACCATCCATAATATTGGTATTGTACTACACTTGCTTCTGCATACTAAAACCTGTTAAGGTGCAAAGGCTTGAAGGAGGGCTCCCCCAAGAAGAGACCTCATTCTCGGGCCGCGTCTGTCGATATTACTGCCACAAATCAGAGCCTCCCACACCAGGTGAGAGCAGTGCAAACATACACAGTCAGTGAAAGTTTTATTACCAAGCCCTGGCCTCATAAAGCCCCCACGCTTCTCTTTAGATCAGTCCACAGTTTATTTAGTGCGTGCATAATCCCCCTATTTGTGTATCTTTCTTTGTAGTGTGTGTGGCAGGGCTACAGACCGGCCTGTTAGCTCAGTTGGGAAAACAGATTGCACTCGATCTGGACTATGGCTCAGAGAGAGCGGAGCAAAAAATGTGAATGAAAAGCAATAACTGCCATCCAGCGATGCATTAATGTGTGACCTTCAAATGGCAGTAGTCGGAGGATGAAATCTGCATGTGCAAAATGAAAAGTTGCTGGTTCGTCTTGTCTCTGAGCTGTTTTTGATTTGAGGATTTCTCCGCAAAGATATTAATAGAGAAACAAACAACGAAAATGACAGAGCATTCGCCCACCAACCCGGAGGATGGTGGTTCAATCAGGCCTTGACTTGTGGATACTTTGCCGATGTGGATGTGTGGTGACCGTGCCTCTATCATTCCGAGACAGCTGTGGCTTCAGAAATATGCCATCACCAGGTGTGGAGTGAAGAATAAAGCAATAATGTTTATCCTCACACAATGGCACTGAATTGTATACAATTATATAGTTTGTTAGTAAAGACCATATACCGCAACACTTTTCTGTTACCAACCCCTTGTGCTTGGAGTTATCCTAGAGCAGTGGTCGTCACATTGTGGCATGAGTATTTAGTTGGAAATGTAAACTTGAAATGCCTAATTTTATGCAAACGTTTCAACAAGAAAAGACACAAACAACCACTGATCTAAAATCCAAAAAGCCAGACACAGTGACAGATATTAGTTCCATCTCTTTTAAAGATTGGTGTTGCTTGATAAGGTATTTGTGAATGGTGTGCCGATACAGCTCGTCAACAAAAAAATTCCAGGTTTTGAACTTGAAGTCTCCAGTTTCAGACCTCAGATCAGGTGGGACTCAGAAAGTTGATTATTTTCTTAGGCGGTACTCGGTGTGAAAGGGTTGAGAGCCACTGGTCTAGAATACCCATCTTGTATTCATCAATTATCTTCTGCAAAATAAATTCCAAAATCAATCAAGTAATTCAATGAATATATTTTTGAAGCCAGCATTACAAATCTCGTCTCTTGCGTATAAATAGGATGAGACTATGGCAAATTCCTGTTTCGTCTGTAATCATGGAGATGTGATCAGCTGGTTAAGCCTCGCCACAGTAATGACGGCTCAGCCCACATGCAGCTCATGACGGATCAAACCAGGATCCTGCCTTAAACCTGGGATGCACACTTGAAAGCGCTTAGTCATCTTCACCCATCTGTTATTGATTCAGAAGACTTGCGTTTAGGCTGACTGCATACAAGTCTGTCTGCAAAGACTGGGGTGAAGGAGATGTCTGAGGAGCATGACTGGAGTGGCCTGTCCAGTGCTTTCTCACCTGGACTCCTAATGTGGTGAGATGGTCAGAGGGTCGGATCGAGGATGGCACAGAGAGGTTCAGCTCCAGTACATCAAAATTCAAGGGAAGGGTATAATTTGATTTAAAGCCCCCTGTGTACGTTGTTGTTGTTGTTTTATGATTGGTCAAAATGGTTTCTTTTTCAGTAGTGTACTGTGGTGGTGCTCTCCTGTTTTTTTTTAATTTTTTAATAAATGGCTATAGTGTCAATTATATAAAATGCTGTTTAGAAAGTATCAGTACCCAGATATGAATGGGCTCTGTGCACAGCAGCGCGTTTGCTTGCTAACAGTTTCTCACTGCTAGTGTTACCTTTTATTAAAACGTAAAATTGGCCTATAAAGAAACAACCAATTAAAAAATTTAAAGTATACCTGATTGTTTTTATTCATAGCTTACTTCGGCTTATTTTAATTAGTTTTATTTGAATATGTATCATGCCTCAAAATTAGCATTGGCATTAGCATCAACACAGAAGTGTCCGCCAGGGAAGTACTACTAACCAATAGATAATGTCAAACACAGAAATGTTAGTGGCCTGGTCTAGGTTTTGGGTATGTAATCCTTCCCCTTCCTTGAAACATACTGTGCTTAAGGCATGTATGAGAACCAATCAAAGACTTTCTGGTGCAATGTAACAAAATTTTAAAATAAAGTATGTACACACACTATGAGAACTAACATGTTTCACCTTAATGCAATCGTACTCTCTCTTCTCCAACTGGTTATTTTCAACAGATTTTCAACAGTAGCAATACTGTAACTGCATCAGAGCATGTACAAATAAGATATGTCAGTCTTCAACATGTATTTGTAAATAATTTTTGATGAATGTTCATGTTTAAAACCCATAAAGCTGCTTTTTACGCAAAACAATGTGGAGCCTGAGCCAAGGGCCATGAAGATGCTTAGCTTGTTCCGGACATTACTGGAGCCGCAGTCCATTCTTTGAATTGATTTGGCTAAGTGGCCATTTATTTTAATTAGTTAATGAATAGACGGACTGGACCGGATGAATGCAGGGTCATTTGACTTGTACACATAGAATTCAGCGGTGGTGTAGTGGAGAACAGCTGCAGTGAATCACAGTGCAGTGTTTATACCTGACACAAAGGTTTGACTAAAATATGTTACACCTGTGCTCCTCTTTTACTTTTACAATAGTTACCAACCCCCATTTTCAATAAATTATATCGTGGAAAGTTCTGTTCTGGTACAACAGTGTTACTCTTTATGTGGTGGGAAGTATTACGATTATTTTACAGCAGCAGGAGGACAACCTGAAGATTCTTGGACTGTGTTGTTTAGAGCAGAGGGGCCCTCCAGGGGGTCTAATTTGGCCCGCAAAGTCATGCTGAGATTTATCAGGAGTATCTGATTGATTACATTTTGTGCTGAAAAAACAGAATATACAGCGTTTGGTCCACCGAGGAAAAAGGTTGTGCACCAATAACCATGCTCTTGTTTCATTGCAAAATTCCGCTCGCCCCTCCTACTTTCTTTTTCGAACGCAAGAGTTTCTGAAGTTATTTTCACAACAAATTATTCAGCTCTCTAAAGCACATTCTTCAAATGCCGAAGACAAACTCTGTCAGCTTCACCCTTTGATTTGGCGTGAGTTTGTTTTGTTTTTCAACCCTTTGTGTGTTGTTATTCATCATTTGCCACCATGATCCAGTTCAATTGAGTGTATGGCGGCGGTAATTCAAAACAGCCACCTCATGTACAACAGTTGTGAGTGCACATTATTATGGCAGAGTTCTGTTAGCTATTGGACAACCCAGCCACCATTTTCATCCCATCAACAGAAGGTATTTGACAGAAGACTCTCCCTATAAAACTTACTTTCATAAAAACTAATGAGTTTGCTTTCATTTTGGTGGATTTCATAACCGGCTCTGGAAGCAGATGGTTCAGTCCGACTTGGCACGCAGAACAAAGGAGTTTGAGCAACGCTTCGAAAATAATCATCTAAAACGTTCTGAAATACTGTTGTTTCTGATGGCTCGGTTAACTTTGAGCGAAGCTAAACAGAGCACAGATAATTACCGGTGAAGCATGCGGCTAAACTGGCCATGGCTTCATACGGAAGAGAGTAGAGGAGATGTAGAGGGAGAGCGAAGAGCGAGGAATGGGGAGAAAGCGTAGAGCAGATGGTTTGTGTGTTGTTGCCGCGGGCTCTCCATACTCAGAAGTCACTACAAGCAAGGAAGGCACAGGGAGACAGAAGGGTATGATGGGAGACTAAATTAACTACACATCTGCATCTCCTCTCCTCTACAGGCCTAGGAGACGAGCGAGGAGAGGAGAGACGAGAGTGCTTTGACAGGCTTCAGCATCACTCGGCAGCACGTAGCAATCACAGATGACACTATGCATCAATCAACACTTCATGCCCTTTGCTCAAGCGCTCTGGAGTCGCTTTTCTCTGTCAAATAGGTGTTCAGTACTGTGTGGTGGAGTAAGTTAGGAAAGATTTGACAATGTCGACGGTGTTGCCTTGTGGTTACGGGCAGAGAATTGATGTCAAATATCACATGTTGTGTTTATTCATACAGTATAAGCTTGAAGTTAAGTTGAGGTAAAGTTGCAGGTTGTGTTTTTGTGGTTATTTGATTCTTTGTCATTGTTAGATTGTTTGCGATTCAATAAAGTCTAAAGAGTTTGAATACGACTCTTTGGTATGATGGATTGGTGAAAGTCTGGGCCTAAAGTAAAGATTGCTTTAGGTGCAGTTGGTATGGATCTTGTGTTGGCCTGAAAACCCATTATGTTTTTTTTGAAAGAAACAATAGGTTGAACTTATCTCTCTCTGCGCAAAAAGAAAAGAGGTCTTGTTTATGCGTCTTTTTTGATAAATGACGCATTACCATTTGTATTTGCAACCACAACAAGCACTTACTGTATACGGTCTTTGTTCTGCGGTTTTGAATGGTTGCTCCATATTTTTTTGACATTTGATTTATCGAGGGCTTTTTTGGACACACAAAGACGCTTTACTTTGCATTATTCATTCCCTCTACACTTGGTGATGGAAGCTATTGTTGCCACAGTTGCCCTGGGGTAAACTGAATCAAGCAAGGCTGCAGATCTGCGCCTTCAGACCCGTCAACCACAACCACTTTCACTCATATATAGGGTTGATAAATTGGTAATGGCAGTATACGCTGATTGGTAATCGGTAATCGATCAGCCAGCCGGCCTTCTGGTTGGTACAGTCCTTTATACCTGAACATGTTATAGTTGTAAAAGTCTTTTGAAACGTTGTTTATAATTTTTACCACAATTGTGTAGGTTAGTTCTGGGTCACTTTCATCATTTCACTAATGTTTTTTGTGGCTCAGTAGATTCAACGATCATCATCATCATCACACAAAGTAGGATTTCGATCCCTGCTCCAACGATGCATACTGTTATTGTGTCCTTGTGCAAGACATAAGCCTCCTTTTGAATGTGGTCCATGGGTGAGAGATTGGTCAGTCTATCCCAGGACTGTGTGCACCTAAAAGTCTCCATCTCCTCAGTGTCACCTCAGCTAATGCTACACACACACACCTATGCGCTGTCCAGCTAAATTAATGGTAAAAGATGGATGAGTTCTAGTACGGCCTCACTGCTGCCATCTGCTTCCACATCAGAGTGAGCCGAGCATTTGCGGTTCATTGAGCTCGGCGTCCGTCACACTGCACCTCCTCCACCTACCTGGATGGACTCTGCATGGAGGGGCCACAGCAACTGCTCGAACTTGGAATTAGTGGATTCAAGTCGATTCCAGTTCATTTACAGTACATGATGATCTCGATTTCTTAGTGACATTTTTTCATGTGAGATGTACTTAAGACCACAGTATTTATCCCGGAAAAAGATACCCATACAAGACGCCCATACAAGACACCCCCATACGCAACATCATATGCTTAAAGATCCCTTTGCATTTCGTAGTCTTCCTTGCTACATTATACAGTCCATATAGAACGTAAAATTGACTTCCTTCAACCTGTACTACTCAAATTACGTTTGGCGGTTACATTTTGAGCATGTATTATCGGCTTGCCTGGCTCCATCTCTGCGGACGAATTTCTACTTAGAAGCTGATACAAAATCAATCTACTTTGTCTCTGTCCCTATTGAGAATCCTGGAGCGTTGCACTGCCGTTCAGTCAATTTTCCCTGGGCAACCGGCCTGCACATGTGCCCTCTCTCTCTCCCCTCTCTCTGTCTCAGTTCTGTGAGTCGTGCCTTTCTCTATCTCATCACATCAAAGCATTCACAGCAGACATAACTGCTATCCATTGCTTCAGTTTATTATTTGCTTTAAGTTTATCGCAGGCCGCTAAAATCATATGTGTATACTTTGGGTTGCAGAGGGGTGAATTTAGAGTCTGTTTAGTATATTTTGTTATTTTGTTGTAGGCAAAATGGTGACTTGGTTGTTCTTAAAGTTGTTTCCATCCCACCCAGTTTAAAACAAGATAAGAATAGATGGTTCACAGAAGTGCTACTGAAGGCTATCTGTGGGCAGATGCTTGATTCGCACACGATTTATGAGAGCACATAGTCACTCAAATCCATCTTGTACCGCCCCAAGCAATAGTGGGCTATGGGAGGGCTCAGACCAGTGTAGTGGCAGCAGAACACAGACCAGTTATAAGCATGAAATAGGTCCAAGGAAGAAGCAACCTTTTACCAATGTAATGTTTTAGTTTACATTCTACATTGCAAGAAAAAAGTCTGTCTCGGTGTGCAGTAAATTCCAGATTCAAGAACTTTCATCGGTGCGTGCAAAATTCCAGATTCAAGAACAATTGCAGAATAAAACATGTCAAGTCAAGAGTCAATATTGCTCGTTCAGCTTGATCAGGTATTAGGGTTGTATCAAAAATCAGATACTAATCGATACTAAAACTGGTATCGGAACTAGATAGTAATTTGAGCAATTATTGATACTTTAAAAAATCACATAAACAGAACAAATGTGACCTTTCCTGAACAGTTTTAGTATGATCTTGAGCTTTGTCAGAGCTAGTATAAAACCACATGGTAACAAAGAATATTTTGACTGACAACACTATAAGGTTGAATTAAGTTGTATAAAGCCTAAAAACAAGAGATGAACCTTACAGAAGTGTATTTGACAAATCATTATTCTGCTTCCTCCATGAAGAGTTGAGTTGAAAAAGAGAGGAATGGAAAAAATAATCTTATTTTACAAAAAATGCCACTTACATTATGTTGCATCTGTTTTTGCTAATTAACTCCTCATGTTCTTTATATTAAAGACTTTTGGATTAGAGGTGATATTGTCGTAAAAATTAAAAATATGCACATATTTTAATATGGAGTATATATTGTTTATTGTCAAAAATGCTAAAAAAAAAAAGTGCTGATTTAAAATAAAAATGAAAGAAATGATGTTGTAAATCTTCAGAAAAGGGTGCAAGGGGATACTTTTGCATTTGTCTGATAATTAAACCTTAACTAAGATGATAAAGACATATCACCCACTCTTAATTGGAATAACATTAATATTAATGTCTCTTTTGAGTTCATTTTGCTGTAACGCTCTGAGGTTAACTCTGAACTTACACCGTCCAAGTGTTAAAAAAACGCGCTTCTTATTGCCTTTAGCACAGTAGTACAGCTAGAGTTGGAGTTGATTGTGTTGTGTTGTGTTGCGATGTGACTCTGTCGTGTCTCCGATAGCTTCCTCACTCGCACTTTACCTGTACTAGTGCTGCTGTGTTGTCTGTGTGTCCACCTCCGCCTCGGCTCCTCGTCGGGAGGACAGTAAGGTTATCACTGGAGTGTCATGCCCAAAAGCACGCAGACAGCTTTGCCCTTTCACTACGACACATCAGCTCTAATTAGATACCATGAGCAAGTCGCTGGCCTCGAGTGTGCCAGCGTCATTGTGAACAGCTGCGACTTCAACAACATGTTTTATTTTCCAATGGGTCTTTTAGGATCTGACAGCTGTAGTCAGTGTAGTGAGCTGGTTCATTTGTAATTTAATCAAATCAGTGGGCCAATTTTTCCAAGTATGGTTTTTTGTTATGGCAATGTGACACTTATTCGCCAATCTTCTCATTGCTCTCTTTGCTGTTGGGGCCGCCGCGTCTCTTTGAATGAACGTGTTTACAGTATGTGGTGCTGGATATGTGCGCATGCTTGGCTTACACTTCAGAGGGTTCAAGGCATTTTCAAAAGGAAGAGATGTATAAATGTAGTAGGACTCTCTACAACATTTCAAGTAGAATCATTTTGAAGCAATATCAGATTTTATATACAGTATGTGTAGTATTCATAGTCGGTGATTAGAGCTGCTACACGTACTATCATTTAATCAAGTCCTTTCGATGCGAGGCTTTCTTGTCAAACTTTTGTCCAAAATTTGCGGAAGAATTTGTAGAAAATGACGGCAACGAGTAGTGCGACAGCCGTGGCTCTAGTGCAGACTGTTGTGGTGCCCATAGGCAAGACACTTCACACACCTTGCCTTTGTATGTATGAATGTGGCAGAGATCGGCAGCCTTGTTCCTTCAGCCCAATAGAGCTTCAGACCGTTAGTCGTTTGTTCGATTAATCGGTCAATGGTGTCTTAATCAACCAAAATGTTTCGTAGACAACTCATTTATTTACTGATATTATAAGGATTAAATTCGGAGTTTATTCTACCCTTTATACACGTAAATACCTAGTTTAGTACTTTTAGTTAATTCTGCATTAAATCCTGTGAGCTTGTGGTCTCATGAGTGCAATTTAGGTCAGATATTTGGTCAGATTATAGAGATAATTCATCCTGAAAGCTTTCGCCAGCACCACACTTTTAGCATCTTTTAGTCAACTAATCAATGCACAGTCCACGTATTTCTAGACAAATGGGTTAGTCTTATTAAATGAAATTATTCCGCCCATTGTCTATTCTTACTGTATTGTGTACTTTCTCCACATTTTGTCTGATACCAGCACATATCCCACTGCAAATAACTATCCTCCCTTTACGAACACTGGATATTTCTGACTGTAGTGTGGATTTGAACTTTTCCAGGTGAACAGACGGTTGGGAACGCTCGTACGTGCTCTAAAAAAAGAGCATTATTGAACTCGACTTTACAGAAGCTGCCTTGTCTCAGCGTGGTACCGGCTCAGATGAAATAAAGAAAATTGCTGATGTGGAGGAACAGAAGATTAAAAGGCAGGGAGAGACAGGGGAAGAGCCTGACAAAACCCGTTCTGCTGTTCTGTGCGAATCTGCAGCAAAATGGAGGAGACAGAAAGGTGTAAAGCTGAGGTCAAAAGTCATCGGGTCATTTTCAGGAAAGTTCAATCCAAGCGGTAATAACTACAAATTAGACGTTCTCTCGGATGTAGACGGCGCTTTTGTGAGAGAGACGTTGTGATCTAATAAGAGAGAGCACTCATTGAGCAAGGGCATAAAGGCATTCTTACACTGCAGTTTAGTTAGTCTTAACAAAAAAGAGTTCTGACGATAATGTGCCATCCAATATTGCATAAATAAAGATGGTTGGGTGAAAAGAGATCCAATGAAAATCCAATCTGAAATTAGACATAGGAAGGGAGAGAATAAAGGTTTTTATACTGTCAGTATAACAAAAAGCAATAATGCAAATTGGGCTTTTACTTGTGATGATCTGAACAGGCAGGAGACTACGGTCCATCCGAACCCGAACCTCGCGCCACAAGAACTGTTTCTTTCAATCATGAACACTTAACACCTTCCAATTTAACTATTATTCAAACAGATAACCATTCATTGCACTGCTCATTTTTGCACTATTGATAACTGCAAATTGTGTATATATTCAGAACAAGTCTATTTTATTTTATTTCTAAATTCAAAATTTTTTGCAGGCCCTTTTTGATATGCTTTCTACTATTATTATTCATTGTTTTGTGTTGCCTTAATTCCAAAGCAAGTTCCTAGTTTGTAAATTGTGTTCAATGACAATAAACTGGCAAAAAAACCAAACTTTTGGATTCTGATTCTGATTTTATTGCTCATTTATCACCGTAAGGATTGACTTACTAATATGTCTTATTTAGGCTTTGGAGATTTCTATTTTTGGACTGAGAAACTCAAGGTCAGACAAATTTGACAGACTTTACACTAAATGGTATGTCTTGTGCTTCCTGTGTTTGTAAATTCTCTCTGTGTTGTGTTCTCTGTTTTGTTTTATTTTGTTGTATTATAAAAAGTTGACGAAAAAAAAAAGAGTCAAATAAATTAACTAGAATGTTCCACTGATGTATCTCTATGGGGACAAGCGGGCCATCAAATTACAGGTCAGAAATGTAAAATGTAAGAATGCATGTTAATGAAGGTATTTTTGAGCAATAAAAACAACTGTGATGAATTCAGTGCAAGATTAATGAAGTTTAATGCCATACTGTGGAACATTTTAAGCAGAGCAATACCATTTACTGTACCTCAGGCACAAAGTGTTCTGGTTCCTTGACTGAATGACTGTTATTCCGTCAAAAGTCCAAAGTTGTTGCCACTGAAACTTACCACCTAAACAACTATTCTTAGAGTGAAGTGTGACATGATGAAATCCTCACTTACATCACCAACTGTTTTTGCACTTTTTGCTGCTGAAAAACAACTTTTCGTTTTGACATTTGGGAACGGCTTGTTTGATGTCACACCACCAACCAAGTTTTATTTGCATCTGTGCTAATTCATGCAAATGTTGGGTATATTTTTGACTTTCGCTCTTGAGAAACGCGGCGTTGTGATATTATATGAAATGTGAACAGCTGCTGTGGACATATAGTACATTCTTTATGGTGTGGATCTCCCAAGGGTGGGTCAGTGGGGGAACTTACACACTGTACAGTATACTGGCGCTCTGCCCTTAACCTTAAGGCGCAAGAAGAGCAGTGAATTCAGCACTGTTGCAAGCGTGTATACTGAAATTACACACCGTGAACACATTGTAAAGCTGTTTTTTTGTTTTGTTTTGTTTTCCTGAAGTTGTTTCCATGCTTGTTTGTTTTTTGCCTTCATTCCTCAGTGGATCCTGTCTTTATCCTGGGATGGTGCAGCCAGGGAAATGTATTTTATTTGAGCTCCACTCCGGATGTTAGCGCGCTGCATATTAAATGTGGCTGTGCAGAGCTAGCTGGAGTGCTAGCTAGTCTCACCCGATGAATTAATAAACTGCGGTGCATGTGTGTTGCTACGACTCTGTTTTCTCATGCAGTATGGATGGCTGTGGCTTGCTAAGTGCCGAGAGTGGACCTAAAGTGAGTGAGGGGCACATATGCAAACCACAGTAACATTATGTAAATCTGTATTTAGGGTAAACATGAATATCTCAGGTTTTTTTTACATTTGCAAATACTATTTTTAAAAGAATTTCTCATGGTGTTCAAAATGTGCATTAAGCTTAGAATAACTGTAATTATTCCAGAATTCCAGAAGTATAAATACATTATTTATGAATGAATATGTTCCAGAGACATTGATGGGAAGTCACTGTCACTCTTTCCTGACAGAGCGGCTCCTGACAGAGCGGGCCTCCAAGTGCATAGAGATACTTTCAGTTGTGGAAAATGATGAAGTACAAAAATTTAAGTATACAGTACTTAAGTATAATTTTTAGGTATCTGTACTTTACTTAAATACATTTTACAAGAAACAGTTACTTTTTACTGTTACTTCACTGTTTTTCTGATCATGTATCTGTATCTTCTACTACGCCAAATTTTTAACTGGAGTGAAAAGTAAGGTATGTTTTTTTTAAGGATTTAGACCTGCTGAAATGGCTTAGGGCTTTATTTTTTAGCACCTAAATGGAAACATCTTATCTGCAGTTCCCTTATAACAAGTCGATTTTTACTTTAAAAAAAACAAAACAAAGACGTATATATATATATATATATATATATATATATATATATATATATATATATATATATATATATATATATATATATATATATATATGTGTTTCCTGGCAAATTCTGTGCATTTTAAGCATAAGCATAACTAGTTCAAGTCACTATTGAGTCCTAAGGTTAAGGTTGATCTGCATCTGACCCATCTCTGCATCTGACCCCCGCCGGGACATCTCATCAGGAGCAGTGTGCGCCACATCTCCAGATCTTTGTGCTTGGCTTGGTAGGATTTTACTTATGGTGAAACATCACAATCTTATTGTGACTATTCACAATCAGCACCAAACAACAATTAAAGCCTTAAGTAGCTTTCATTCACAAATTGTAATCACCATTCCTCACAAGCGTCAAATTAAAAAAAAAAAAGTTATAATATAAACCGTCTTATAAAAAAAGTACTTTATACATACTGTAGTTTACTTTTTTGGAATACTTTGAACTGAAATGACTGCTTATGATCCTCCCGATTATTATTTTTTAGTTCTTACAATTATGTGATCAGAATAACCATGCTCATTATTGGATATTTATACAATCCACTTTGTTTTCTTCATGTCTTTGTGTCTGTACTTGGTATAATAATATGTATCCTAAAGTCCACATTTGCTCTTGTAGTTGTTGAACAGTGAGTGACAGAGAAGCTCCTCTACATTAAAATTAATGGTTTGCTTCCCCCTCAGATGTCTCTTGGCGGGCGTTCCCTGGGATACAGACTGTATCTATAGTAGTTCAGTCCCCTACCTTGTGTATGATGTGTCAATGAGTGCTTGGAGGGGGCATAGATGTAGATTGACAGCCAGGATTCTATCAGTTTGCAGTTGTGGCTACATTGTGTGCAGTTGTGGCTACAAGTTTGCATGTTTCAGTTTCTACCCATTTCTGGGTTTTCTCTGGGTACTCTGGTTTCCCCCCATCTACCCAAAACATACACTGTAGGTAAAATCCTATGTGAAGGTAGTCCTGAGTGACCACTGCTCCTGACAGGTTGCCTGTCTAATCTAATTTGATATAGTTACAGTGCATGAATTAGTAAATTAGCATTAAGCATCTAGAAAAAAAAATGTAGTAGCAGTAGTAGCAGCAGTAGCAGTAGCAGTAGCAGCAGCAGCAGCAGTAGTATCAGTAGCAGCAGTAGTAGCAGTAATATCCAGCAGCAACACAGTAGTTGCCTGTTATATTTGAATGTTTAAGTGTCGGTCCTTGTGAAGTAAATGCCCAACAATCGCTTTAAGAATGTTTTCCTTCCTGGAGCTACAAAGAGTAGGACCTCTTCACGCTTTATGAGTGTTCTCTTACCTTACTATTATACTTGAGTGGTATTATATCATTGTGATTCAGTGAGTGCCATATATGTGTTTGGGCCAAGGGCTGGTTGAACAGAATTAGCCAATGCCTTGCAAGATTTAGTTTAGCAATAACAAACATTCTCAAAACGTCATTGTGGATTTTTTTTTCCTTTTGCTTTCACCTTACTTTCAGGGTCTACATACCATAATATATATATATATATATATATATATATATATATATATATATATATATATATATATATATATATATATATATATATATATATATATATATATATATATATATATATATATATATATATATATATATTATATATATGTATATATACCAGTACATGGATGAATATGATTCCTTGATGTAACATGCTTAAGTCCCAAATGAAGACAAGAAATGGGACAGTTTCTTTCTTAACGGTGCAAAGGGTCACAGCATGGCATCATGGGTTGTCAGTTTTTTGTTTTGTCTTTTTTGTTCTTTGTTTTTTGCAATTAAAAAAAAACCACACACATTGAATCAATAAATGCAATTGTAAACTTTGGAACTTTCCACCCAAAGGCAACTACATCTCCATGAAGACAAGCAGATGGCGATACCCTCGCAATAGAAATGTTACATAGTAGATCTTTAAATGATACGAATATGAACCATTACAGAGTTACTCTACCCCACTCACACTCTTTAAATTCTTGCCTTTCTTTGGACTGTCAAGCATGAAATTGATAAAGCGAATAGCACGCGTCCTCACATCGTCATCACTTTGTTCATAAAGGCACTCGACCCATGCAGTGATGCGATTTGACGCGTGTGAAAAGAAGCTGCGATGTGTTTCTGTGTGAGAGATTTCCTTTCTGCGCTCTTGGGTCCTGTGGAGATCATGACAGGATGCGGACGTTCTGACTGTTTAATGAGGACCTCTGGAGATTAACACATAAACCTAATGAGAGCCAGCGACATGCGGCGAAGACATCGAAGGTGACAATATTGAGCACCCTGTTAGCATCTTACATATCATTCAGTCTGTTTGCAGTCTTGTTTGCAATATCAGTTGTATTTATTAATTTATGCATTGAAAAGGCATACAAATTGGACATATAGTCAGCATTCATATTGCCATTGCAGCTACACAATCAAACAATAGAAAGACTTTGGCGTCTTCATTCTCAACAAGAATATTCAGACTTCAAATGAAAATCGATAATTAACGTGTTCATCTGTTTGTTTAAAAGGTGGAAAATACGCGTCTAGTAATTCATTATACGTGTTATTCAAACTGCAGAGTACGAATTCAAGGGTTTCTGAGGGAAAACAGCTAACACAAAATTACAATACTAAATTATATTCTGGCAGCAGTATAATCACTGTGTTTGGATTTACTACGGGAACAAATTCCCTCAATGAAGTCTTTACTAAAATGTGTTTGTTATTGTGGCTTATTGTGTCTTAGAAATTTTAGATTAGTAATAATGTTTTATTATTTTTGGTCAGTATATGTCAAAACCAATTATGACAATAATTGTAATCTCATCTAAAGCTTTGAGTAGATATTTGCATTTGAAATACTGGGTTTTCATATCCAAATAAGTAGAATAAGTACATTTTCTCTTGTTTAAAATTGAGGGAAATAATTTTGTCATCATGTACAATTAGTACAGGGATTTTGTGAAATGAACCAAAAGTTATTAAATGGTGGTCGAGTGATTTAGCACAATATAGTCAATTAAACCCGCAGCAGTGATTACATAAACTCTAATCTGTTCTTTATTCTTACATTTTGCACGTTGATTCAATGCATATTTTTGTGTTTTACATTCATGTGAGGAATAATATTTTGAAGCAGACCTAATAGAAATTGGTATTAATATTTTAATGACCCTTTTTATTCAGTTTTTTTTTTTTTTAAGAATTTAATTATTTCCCTGCAAGAACTTCTAACAATGAAATAATCCATTTCGAAGCTCTTTCCAAGTTGCCAGGTAACATCCTCCATACAAAGATATCATGCCATGCCTATAATTGGCCAACTTCCGTGCTAATCATTTTACTTTCACACCTTGTTTCCTCTCTTTGCCAACTCCATTCTCCCCAGTTCTTAATGCAATGAGATAAATTCTTTCAGATCTCTGCCGCACATTTGTACATGCAGGGGGAACTTCACAGAGCCAATTCTACACTAATATATGTATTGCTTAAGGGCTACAAAGATGGCGGGTCAAGAAAAAAATGGAGTTGGTTTCTTTCTACTTCGTTTGATGTTTCTGTGACTTTCCTGGCGGCTCTCACCTCAACTGGCCATTTGCACACAGCTTGGATCAGCCGACACACGCACTTTGGCATTTCTCCTCGTCATTAGCATTTGGGTGGCATTTTGCGCATTCATCCCCTTTATTGCACTCTTCCTGGCCTCCCCCCACAAACTAACCCCTTGTCTGTGCGCGAGGGAATCGTTTCTAAAAGTAGCATTGAAGTTATGAAACCCAAACTGCTTTTTGATTGAAGTGTGCGTCTTTGAATGTTGCCAGTCTGGAAGATAATCGGCGCTCTTTCTCTCTCTCTAATGATGTGGTCTGTTCAAAGCCGTGGGAAAACCGTATCCCGCAGTGGTCTGATGTTGACAATCGGCGCGCACAGGCGGACATAGATCAGGAAGCGTGACGGCCAATTAACGAGAGGGGCGTGGCTAACGTGCAGGAAGAAAGAGACAACGTTTGGCATGACTTGGGCCATATTGGCTAATTAACAGCCCCTTTTGGACACCTACAATACAGTTTTGTGAAACATTTCTTCCCGATAATTGGAATTGGACCAATGATGTGTCAGGAAATATGTTAGAATCCAGGTAGTTTTTGACATACAGTACAAGTACAAATATATGCAGGTATTAGCGCAGTGAAGTAGCATGTTTTAGGCGTGGTTGACTGTTTTAAAAGGCCATTAGGTGCCACATATAGAGCACAATGGAAATGTTTGGCAGCGTATTCTTCAGCTATGGCATTTTGGTATTTGCAGATATTTCGTTGTAATATAGATGAAGGAGCAAAATGATGAAGCATCCTGTGCAGACCTTTGGTAAATAGATAATTATTCCTCCCTACTCAAACACCATCTGTAATGTGTAAATCTAATAACGAGGAAAGGTCAGGTGCACTGTGGGCAAACATTGCTCTCAGTTAAATAAGGTTGTATTTGTTTCTTCATTGGTCATTGATGTTTGTTTGTTTGTTGTTTTTTTTTCGGTTATTACTATTTCTCAGGGTCCCTCATTCACATTCTACACTGGATGCCCTTTATGTCACAGCCATTAAACTACAATATATCAACTTGGAGGACATGTCTTATGTACTGTGTATTTTTGCAATAATGTAGGGAGGTATGCTGTTTCTCGATGACACATGGACAAAGAAAAATCCAATTACTTATCAACATATCTCCAAAAGGAAAGAAGTGGGAAGAAGTGTAAAGAAGAAGTGTTATCCAGCTTACTTTCAAACAACAGCCCAAGCTTCTCAATTTCATCTGGATTCAGCATGATTTATTTACTTTCACATTACCATACTTTCATTTCTACAAAAAAAGTTCCATTATCGCAATAATAACATTAAATCACACATTGACATCTTGTGTAAAAAGATTGTATTGATGAAAAAATACATTTGATCTTGTAAGCGCATAAGATTAGAGTGAGAGGAATAAAGCAACAACAGAATAATCATAATTTTGTTTCCTTCCCATGCATGCAAAGTGCTGAAATATTAGGAATTTTGCATAGTAATTAACATGCATTGATAGGTTTTCATGTTTTTCTAAATATTACTCAGTTTGGTGGTATAGAAACTGCGGTAAATATTCATCATCGGTCGAGGAGCAGTTTGTGAGGAAAATTAGACAAAGTTAAGATAAAAGTGTGTACTAAATAAAAAATAAAATAGTGCAGAGTTCTAAAACAGAATTCCAAATTATTATATGTCAAATCATTACATTGATTTAGGCCCTTGTTTACTGTATGGTTGCTAGGTAACAGTTGTGGAATTTCTTCAATGCCACGTCTGTCCAACCAGGAAGTAACATTATAAACAAAACTGTCTTAAACCGTCTTAAATATAATCATGTTCACTATGTTTTAGTCAAATGTGTAGTCTAATTTGTCACGTCAACAATTCCAAACGAAAGGTTCAATATTTTAAATGGTCTAAAGTCTTCAGAATGGCGCTTATAAATATGATGCATTTTTTATGACCTGAAGTGAAAAGTCCTTCCATTAAATTCAAAAATTGTTTGATCAAAGCAAAGAAGTATTAGATATAGGGTAATTTGAATGTCAACTTCTGAGATTACTATACAGGTGTGTGGGGTGTGTGGAAAAGACGTGCAGCAGTTACCTAGAAACTGGCAAAGTCGTTTTGACAGGTCTGGCCTTTAGCCGAGCTTTATGTGATGGAGCGTTTTACATGGTCCCGAAGACCACTCTTTAAACTACCTGGATTTTTGAGCTTTACGTTTTTTGCATTATGAGTAAAATTTGTCTTCACTATATTTGCTTGACATAAAAATATACAATTCAGTGTTTACCTTGAAAGGAAGGGAAGGAGAAGTAATCAATTTGGATGCGGCAAAGCTGACATTTGGCACACACCGTTGTGCATTATGCAAACACAAAGATGCAAATGGAGACTGCTCATCTGTGACAAATGTTATGCCCGTGGCCCCTCTCCTTGTACAGACAGAGTTGATGAAGATTTGATGATAAGTAAGATTGCTTTGAAGCTCTTCTTTGCACCATTTCCTGCCTATTCACATTTTAAGGATCGCCCTATGACAAAATGAAGCTGAGGTGAGGCACATTTCTGCTCCATGTTCCATACACTGACAGAACTTTACTGCATGTTCTAGTCTAGATGAACATTATAATGACCTTAATGTTATTTATGAATTGAAAAAATCGAATTCGCATGTAACTAATGGTCAGTTTGCCATTGTCCTATTTTACTTCAATGCGTGTCTTTTTGTAAATTTTAAAGTGCTGCTATAATCTGAATTTCCTTTGGGATCACTAAAGCCATAATTTAATCTATCTTTCAACACTATTCCCCCTTTAGTCAGTGGTAAAAAAAAAGGAGCTTTGAGATATTTTGTTCTTGAAGTCGTGCTGAACAATGACTTTGCTCTTTGCACCTGCAGACAAACGTTTCCGAGGCCAGCTGCTTTGAAAAATGAGTCCACTGGTGCTGGTCTACCTTCTGTGGACACTCTTACATTTGTGGAACAAAATAAGAAAAGAAAAATGTAATATGTTTTTTTGTTTTTGTTTTTTACACCAGGTTCAATGACATGCTAATAGTGGTCAAAAAATCCTCAAAGCAGAAGCAAAGTCGTGTTCAAGAATATAATTTGTCACCTCCAAATATGACATAAAAATGAAGCTTAGTGTCCTTCAAAGTAAAGTTTAGGACACTTTATTAATCCTCATGAGGGAAATCCCTCTGCATTTGACCCATCCAAGTATACCACCTAAGATAAAATGTAGCTTTCCAGGTCCATTAATGAAATCGTGTCTTTTAATTATTATTTTGTTTGTTTCATTTATAAAGACAAAAAAGGTTGTTTTTTTTACCTTGTTTCGGTGAGTATCTCTCATCTCCTCAGAAGCGTCATGGAGATTGTGGACGTGTCAATTGTCAGCTGATCTTCCCGGAAGTGGGCCCCTGCCGCCCAGGGGTCTCAAGAGAAGACGCGTGGGAGCATGAAAGTTGTTGTGCCTCGTTTCCTGATTTCTATTGCTTCATGTATCCAACGGTTGTACTTATGTCTTGCTGTTCCAATTATTTTTGGGTTTTAGAATTGAGGTTTTTCTAAACCTAAACCTAAACTCGGCCATATCAGACCACTGCAAACGAGAGAATCATGTCATGGATTGGGACAACTCAAAAACAGACGATATCAGGCTTGCTAACAAAGGGCCAATCATGGACTAAAATGAGGCTAAATCAGGTCTGCAATAAGACTTAACCATGGATAATTGATTAATCCGATGGAGGTTAAAAACATTGATAGTTTTGTCACTAAATAAAACAAATGCTCAAAGTGCAGCTGGCCCCACGTACCACCAGTGATACCCTAAATTCTCCAAATCTGATCAAAGCTATGGTATCTGACTTTCAAACCGTGAAAGAAGAAATGTATACTCCTATACCAGTGGCCAGTGAACATAGCAAGGGTTTCACACACATGTTTTCAGGCACGAGCTTAAGAACAGCTTTTTCAGGCAGCAAAGTGGAGCGTGGTGAACTGTCCTAGCTCAGCAAACACACTTTGATCCCAAAGCATAACACAGCAACATGTCAGACTCTTACTTCCAAGTTGCGTTCGACAAAGTAGATAGGTGCATTGAGTGCCTCACCTTTACCTTTGTCACATAATGCTGCTTTTACAGAATACCTTCTACAAGAAAGAAGTCAAGCGCCCCAGCTCCAGTTTCCTGAATAGTTTTCGGATTATGTTTATTGTGGATGCTGTTCTTATACTTGTCAATCTTCTGTTTATCAAAACTCAGTGGCTACGTGATGGTTTTAGACAAACTAACAGGCTAACACATTATTGTTATAGACCTGTTTGATGGGGCATTTTTTTGATTAAGCTGTCTTCGCAGCCAAAGCCTTTTGACCACTAGCAGCGTGTTTCTTTGAACGTCTGTATTTCAAAGCCAATTAGCACCTTTACACACAAGTGAGCTAAGCCAGCCTAGCACCATTAGCCACACCGCCGTGCACACGGAGCTGTACCTGAGTGCTGCCGCTAATTTGGCTGAACGGACCACACTGAAAGGAATAATGAGCCTTTGATGACTTCACTCCAACAGTTTTGCTCCGGTGTGAGATCATCCATGACCTTAGTGTGACCCCTGACGTTTTATTCATTCCCTCCCCCAAAAATGAGAGACATGCTTTGTGATTGGCTGCTTCCATCGACGAACATTGTTACAAACTCATTTTAAGTAGAATGATTAAAGCGGATAAATGTTTAGTTTTTTTATGGAACTGGAATGAAGTGCTTTCAATTAGTCTAATAGCAATAGCTACAAGCATGTATCTATTACTGCTTGGACAATTTTAGTCTATTCCCTGGGCAAGACACAAGATTGAAATGGTTCTTTTTAAATTCAGTTACGTTAAAAATCCATGAATTAACTGACGCGTCTTGTTGATTGTCAGATTTCTTTTGTGCGTGTAAATACACACCAAAAATCAGATCAAATTGTCGGGTTATTCTCCGATTATTGTAGTGTTTACTGGCCATGTAAAAGTTCCCACTTTGTTACTAACTGGTTTGCTGTTGCCACCCTGGTTGACTAAAGAGACTAAATAAATGTTAAAGCCTATGACATGTTGGACTATCTTTTTTACTTAAGTGCATTTAAGATAATTGTATTCAAGATTTGCCACAAATGTTACAAATTGTATCCCAGTTTGTAATTTTTTTTCAGGGAACTTAAAAATTTTTCGGTCCAGGGGGACATTCTTATTTTGTTTTATTTTCTCAGTAAGTGTTTATTGTTTTGATCAGGATTAAGGGTAAATTTAGGAACAGTGAATTTGGTTAGGATTATGGCTTTGGAACATGGAATGTTCTGCACCGCAACAAAATGCCAACATTTTAGGGAGTCCCATTTTTTAGGTTTATAATTTTATTTCCTGATTGTAAATTATTCTTATCACACTTGAAAATTCCATAAATGTTACCTAGCAACCATGTTATACACTGGGTTAAAACTCCTCTAATGTCACAGAAATTATTATTTGGCAAATAAATATAATGTATAGGAGAACACCTTTATTTTATTGTTAAAAAGTCATCAATATCTGCTCTGCTCTACTTTTTTCACCACATTTTTCAGCTTTTTTTTCACACTACTACTTGATTGGTTTAAAACTATCTTTACTATCTCTATCCCACCAAATAAAAAACTATCATACACACTTGTTGGTTAATTACAGTAAATTAAAAGAAACTCTAGTTCTTTGCATTGCTTTCCCTGCGAGTGTTCTTGTATCATAGATACAAATAAAATAAAATTGCCCTTTTCAAAATGCTCATTACCATACACTACTGTCCGTTTGAAATTATTTATTTATCTAAGATGATCTGATATTAGTATAAAATATTTAAATCTGAAATCTGAAATTACTAGAAAGGTGTTATGTGGAATCCACCATCTGACTGAAACTCAGACCTTCATATAAACAACTTATGATTGTAATGTGCAAAGCTATATGTATCACATGTTATGATGAGCTTGCAAAACTATATGTACATTTTGCTATTGTGGTTGTTTTATTATGGTTCTATACCATATTTTTATCTGATGGGTGACTGAAGCTTGTCAATCCCACAATGATAAATAAAAGTGCAGTTTAAGGCAAGGATGTTGAAATCTATGATGCACAGCCTAATAAAATATCACAAAAACAAACAACCAAATGTGATAATATTATCTACTTTTTCACGTTGGTCTTAGTGGTTCAGTCTGGAGCTCGCACAGCGCTTATGGGGGGCTGCGGTCCGACCTTGAGTGAAGCGCGATGACGAGCATTGACACTGTTACCCTGCTCACATTACCACCCCTCTCCTCTAACGGACATCTTTTCACTGTCAGAGCTGACCTCTCCCTGGCCACCACGAGCCACAGCCAATGAACGCACTCAACCAACAAACATGTTTGCATCCCCCAAAAGTCATCTATAAATCTATAACGACGGGATGACAGCGATGGGCTCAAAGGTGTAGAGGATGAGAATAATGCGCACCGCACCTTTTGCCCGTCTGAGTTAGAATAATGAGCAGGATATTGATTCGGTTACTGTGCTAGAGAAATCTGAGGTTTTTATTTGCAGAAGTTCAATCAACTAAACATAACTATAGTTGCTCGTATCATCTGGGAAAATATGCAATATAGTAGATTTTTTAAGTGGATGATAGTGCTTTACTTGGCCTCAGCAATATTGCCTTATGGTGTGGTGGCAGTGGTTTGTCGATTGGAGTTATCCTTCATCCCGAAGCAAGAGAAAAAAACTACATAGATAAGTACTAGGGCAGGTTGATATGGCTTAAAATGTATATAAATTCAATTTACAATAAAATTGGCAATCTAATTGATGTTGGACACAATACTTATCAAATGCAAAACTAATAAATAATATCTGTACTAACTTGTTTAAGGATATCTAATAGACATTCAGTTGATAGCTGTAATTTCTGTTTCCACTCCTCACGGCCTTTTTTGGGCAGTATTAGTGTTGTTAGCCTCTGCAGACCCTCCACAGTCAGTGTTAATGCGTCTCTAGGCATTCGCTTTCGCAATTAGCGGCAATCTCTGTCTGCTCCCCTTTGCAGCTGCAAGGAAAAACTAAACAAAACAAAAAACCCTGAAATGCAAGCAGAATATCACAAATTTCCAAATTTCACATTGCCCCAAAAGTAAATTGAATTGAAGGAAATCATGAATAATTTGCTTTGGCCCAGCTCTAATTAGGACAGAAAATGGTTAACTCATGCATCTATGTGAACAGGCATGTGTTCTCAAAAACACTTTTGATTCTTTAAAAAAGCAGCTGAACACACTTGTGTTTAGAGAGCTTTTGGTTAACTGGGTCTTATTTTACGTTATCCTATTTTACTTATTGTTTCTCTAATTCTGTGTTCTTGCTCTCTGTAGAGCTCTTTATGATTTATATCTGTGAAAGCACTATATAAATAAAGTTGACTTACTTTGAAATGCATCAGTAATTAGCAAATATACAACATTTTTGAGCATATAACAATTTACAAAATGAATATCTTGATATTTCTTTGGAGTATCCTGATAACAATAGCCAGACAATATCATGTCAGTCAAACAGAAATAAGTTGAGGTTCAATTATTAGACTATCACAAAGGTGCAGAAACGTCACCTTATACCTTTAATTCAAAGTTCGCAACATCCCTGTTTTGTAGCACTATTGCACATTCATTTCATACTGTATCTTCAAAACAACATTCACAGTATTATCTACATTTCGATATATTGCCCACCTCTTCATATAACATGTTATTGTTGTAAGTGTTAAGTGTGTAAATGCTTTACTCTGGTGATAAAGTCTCTTTTAGTGCTACATGGACAACTTTTCCCATTTTTGAATTGTACTGTGTAAAGAAAGCGATGTAAGTCTGCAGCAAGGCAACATTGGCAAAGAGGATAGAGAAGTAGAAGATTGATGGAGGCAGAAGGTGGAAGAAAGAACAGTGTTGTGCATACAGCTGCTGCAGAACGCTCACCTAATGGGCAGCCAGGGAGGTGTGTGAGTCTGGGGAGAGAGACAGAGGCCTGAGGAGCACTGGAGGAACAGTGAAAAATGGCTCTCTGTCAGGTGAGGTGTGCACCCGCAACTGGCTCTAAGTGTTTTGGCCCGACCACAGAGAATATGTGTGTGTGTTAGAATATTCACCCTCATTTATCCCAAAGCATTGTGGAGCTAGCTATACTGTATGGTTGTGAGTGAAAAGTATCTCCCATGTACTGTAAGCGAACACGTACGCAAAAGCAAGGAACCGAGCACATGGAACAATATTACATGGTTCAGTGGCGCACAAAAAAACGTCTTAGCAGCAGTGGTTTACTTTAGATGATTTGTGAGCTTATAAATTGTTTTTATTCTCTGCATGATTACTAAAAGCTTGTCAAATCTCCTCATAAGCTCATGTCTTAAAAGGCTTGGTCGAACATCCAAAAGTTTGAAAGAATTATGTGAAATATTATCCCGGAAACACTGAACATTTTTGCTCCATTGCATTGTTTTTTCTTCTGGAGTGGCATTAATATACAGTATTTGCAAAGTACTTTATTGACATTGAGCTAGAAAATTCCCCAACCTTCCCTGTGGACAGAATGGCTGATTTCTGTCATTCTGACTCAAGAAAAAGTTGCCTACGCAATTTATTTTATTTTAAAAACAAAGCATGACTAACTTATACAGGCTATGATTTGACACATGCAGAGAACACTATCCATTACAAGCTCACCAAACCAGTCTATATGCATTTGGTTCATACTGATCAACCATTATGTTTTGTTTTGTTTCCCTGCTGCCGTTCCTGTGCAATGCCTCATGACCCTTTAACTTATTTAAATCAATAGATAGGATTAATTACATTTTCAAGCCAGCCTACAGGTTATCAGTGATTGCCTCTTTAATTTGTATGTATTTTTATCCACTTAAATGTATTATTTACCAGATTGTAGAACCAACCAAGCAAATATGTAAAATGTGGATTTGCCCTTTCTGTGAACCCGAGCTAACGCAATCCTCTAAGCAAGCATAAAAGTGTATTGATGGCAACGCGACTAGTTTACTTCTCCCTAGGATCCTTCTCTCTCGAGCTCATCTGTGCTCCTTCTGGTTTAGTATGCATATATATCTTCTGTATGGCTATAAAATCAGCATGTTAGTGGTGACTGATGGACTTCCTTAGTTTCAAAAGCCCAACATGTTTGCATACACAAGTAGCGATATTTGAACAATTTCCGTAATACAGTAAAAGTATGAATAGGCTAATAAAATGAATCGTGATCGAATCAAAATCTCAATTTGATTGGACGGAATGAACAAATCTCAAAGAACACCATCATTTCTCCACAAACGTCAATTGAGCCATATTGAGCATAAAAAGCTGCTAACCCTGTAGTTTGGATGTTAAGTTTACTTATTTTTATTTTCATTTGTCACTGACCAATTTCAGTCTTTTTTGTCAATTTTCCAGGAAGCGTTTAAATGTGAACTTTGAACAGAATCCTATTATTAAAACATAAATAGCAAATCCAAGCGCAGTTGCCAATCTTGTCAGACAAATTGCAATTCAATATTTTCCCCAAATTGTTCAGCCCTAGACTTGAAAGCGTCTCATGCATTCATAAAGAAGTCTATCTTTACTTAGTGCACATTTTCATTCATGTGTACTGTCCCATATTAAATAAAAATAAACATAATAAAATGAAAAGAGTGAAAAACGTTAACAAAAGAAAAAGTATAACATATTAGCATTCAAAGATAAAAATAGATGTACTTCATTTGGTGTATTGCTTGTGATCCCTGCGCTTTCTTGAAATTATTCCATTAGTGTCGTTCATTTGATGTACAATTGCATACATCAGTGTCGGAAGCCTGTCTCATTCCCAGCAACCGCGAGCCTTTGGTGGATATGTTCGACAAATAACCAAAAGTCTGAATGAGAAAAATATATTGTCAAACTGTCAAACATCTCACATTAATTTCCATGGGAACAATGTAGTCACCGATCTATGTTACAGTTGTATTTAAACGGTGAAAAATCCCAAATACCTTGCAGCATCTCAAAATGATTTGCCCATTCGGAATCTAGAAGAAAATGGTTTCCGGTAGTAATTTTTCCGTGTCTTTTTCTCTTATCTGTTCCCATGAAAGCCTCACTTCTCATCCCCAAAGCTCTGTCATCTTCCCTGAGCCTCTGCAGGGTGCAGCAGGCTCTCACCCAGTACAGTGGTGTTATTAGGATGACTCCATATACTGTACGCATGATCCGCTCTATGACTTATGTTCCAGCACGTTCAGTGCAACTATTGCATGCAGCACCTAAATTTAAATTCCACCCTCTGTTAAGCGGATGGAAATCCCCTATAGCGTGTTTGCAGAGCCCAAGTCAATGTAGTGTTAATGGGATATAATTGGAAATGGGTGGCGGTGTAAAGAAGTTGCTTGGGCTGTCGAAACCTAATCCCAAAGAAATCCCTAAGAACTTATTAAGAATCTTTGCGTTGGACAGTGGTCTGCAAATGGAAATAAGCCCTCAAACTTTGGTGTTCTGAGTTCAAAATAGTTGTGTTACAATGCGAAAAACAGTTGAGAAAGCATTCAAATTCTACAAAATAAAATGGATGAACGTATATTTTACATCAGTTGTATGGACTATGGGACATTTTTACCAACTATACATTTTGTATTGACAGATCGTCTTTCTTAGGACTGCTCATAACTGGAAATGAGATCCAAAATCAATTTCTCCTGCAGAGTATTTTACATTGACAGAAGATCATTGCGCATAGATTCAATGGATATGTTTGTAGGTGTTTTGCATTCACTCTCTTCCTCGATGTTTCCAAACAAGCCACATCAATACACAGCATGTCTCCGATGATTTTAAATGCTTCTCTTTCCCTGTGACACAAGCACACATTGAGTTAACAAACCCCCACACCGAATCTTTCTCTGCAGTGGACATTCATCTTTCTGCTGTCCCTTGACCTGGTCTGAACTGGTCGTGCCGCTCATCCCAAGGGGAATTCTGGACTCTAATTAATGCCCCTACTGCAGTGGCTTGTTAGGCCAGGACGATGGAGAGGCGGACGGGGCGAGAGTCAGTAAAAAGCCTATCGAACGTTGAGTGTATTTGCATAAACAGCTGCAGTGGAGTATGGAGCCCAATGTGACCCCACTTGCTTGCATTGCATTCTTGAGACATGCTCTCAAGACGATGTAAACATAGTAAGTGAGGAAGAAAATAGCTGGTTGGAGTCCAGGGAATGGCCGACATCTTCTGCATTGCGACATATGTTACAATGCAGTCTCAATCAGTCACTTCTAGTTACTGTTTTGTTGTGTTCATGATTTATTAGCTTTTGCAAAAAGGCTATTTGGTCGACAGGAGGTATTATCAATGGAAAACTAGAGGCTATCATGAAATAAATTGCTGAATTCAGTCGCCCATGTGTTTGGAATGATCTCTTTTGATTGTGTTTTGTCTTGTGAATGCAGGTTTTTAGATTCATTTTGAAATCAAATGTACTGTAAACACATATGAGTTTTATATAAGTTAACTCCCTAAGTAATGTTGCAATGAGCCAAGAAAAGGACAATGCCTTGTTCCTTTAGACATAGTGCATTCAAACATTTTATTTTATGTAAAACACTTTCAGCAAAATCAAATTGTCAGTCTTGAAACTGTAATGTGGTAATTCTAAATGGATTCCCACTCAAAAGTCTGCATATGGTAAACCTCCATTCCATTTTACCCAGAATATGTTAATCTGACAGCTCGCTAATCAAACTTCGCCATTCACATCGGTTGACAACAGTTGGCAAACAGATTAAAACTAGATTTATTTGCTACATCTGCTGTTGTGTTCCATTTTGTGTTGTACTTAAAGCATTAGGCAGTGAAAATGTCACCTGGAACAAATACATTATGTTAATGTCAGGAAGTTTCAAGTGCAAATGACTTTTCTGAACAACTGAATAAATGTATCAGATTTTGTCCCTCTTGCTGTTTTCTTGGGTCACCTTAAAAACTACAATTTGCTTTATCAGCAGGAGCAGCAGAGGCAGTCAAAGTTGTTGTAGATTTATGTTGTAATAATCAGTTGTAAGTCTTTCATAATAATGATTGTAGAAGATTATAGATCAGTGTAGAGATGGACACTATGTAATTTAAATGTTGTTTTGAAGATGTCATTTGGAATGACATGTTTTTTAGTGAAATGTGCTACAAATAGAGTTGATTTAAAAGAAAATAAACTATGTTGCAAACTTAGGGTATTCATTGTACAAACATTTCTCATGTGTCTAATACTCGTGAATATGTTTCAAGACATGTTTTAACACATTTCTGTTGGATTGACATAATAATGTCTGTCGTTATTGTGATACTCCAAAAGTAAAACGAGATATTCATTTTTGTCAATATTACCGACCCCTGGATCAGTGGTTCCCAAACTTTTTATAGTTATGTGACCTCTAAGACAGTCGTGTAGTAGCACTACATTCTTATTAAGCCTGGGAGATAATATAAATTCGTATCAAATACACACAAAATGGCAATTCTCTTTTTCCCCCAAACTGTCCTTCTGTAGGCATCCCAGGCTCCTTGGTCATTCTGCATACCCCAGTTTGGGAACAACTGCTGTAGATGAATTATGCTTCTGGTTGTAGTACAATAGTAGAAGCATGGTATATAGTACTGTGGTTTTAGATGTGGCCTACTACCACTAAATGCTACATCTTGTAAAACCACAGTACTATGTTTTTGTTATTCTGGGGTCATGAACCATAAATCTATCCTACTGTATGGCTAATTCCTCTATGTATGTGCCACATTGAAGCTCATGATCCAACACAACTTCCTGTTAGTGTATTTAGCGTAGCGGCGCAGATCGGTGTCCATGCTGAGGGCTTTGTCACAGCTGACCTATATTAGATGAAAGCAGCTGGATCAGGGGCCTGCAGGGACAGCCAAAGAGTTGTGTTCTAATTATCTCTGCAGTGGGCTAGCGACACGTCAACGCTAACACACACTAGCATACAGACGCGTGCCACAGCTAGAAAATCAATAGGAGCCTGTAGAGCATCTGCCAGCCGGTGCTTGATGGACGACAGGCGCAGATCCTCAGTGGAAGGCTGGCATCCGTATTGCGGCTAAGGGCACATCGTGCATATTAAACAGAGTGGGGATCAGGATCGGACAAGGACCTTGAGAAGGAGTGGCAAATATCAACATGATGTTAGTCTGTTGGGGCAATATAGTGGCTGTTGGTGATGGCCAGAGCAGGACGTGATGAAGGAAAGATTGGAAGTCACTACACTCGTTACATGGCAATAAATGCAAAGTGTCAAGGCATAACCGTGATCCAGATCTGTATCCCCAAAACCATTTATTTGGTTTGATTGACTTTTGTTGAAAGCTCAGACTGGTAACAATTAGGGATGAAACAAGTTATTAATTGTAACTAATCAATTATTGAAATAATTGTCAACTAATTTAGTAAGTGGATAATCGTTAACTGGTCTATACACAAACTCCAACATATGCCAGAGACAAGGTTTTATGACGCAGACCAAGAAATACATTAATTCATTCATTTTCTACCGCTTGTTCCCTTTGGGGGTCGCAAGTGACTGGAGCCTATCTCAGTGCCTTTGGGCCTTAGGTGGATAGTGCCCAATTTGCCACAGGGTTAACACAGAGACATTGACATACACACAGTCATTCACACTCACACTCATTCACTAGGGTCAATTTACAGTTGCCAATTTACCTAACACATGCATGTCTTTGGACGGTGGGAGGAAGCTGGAGAACCCGGAGAGAATCCATGGTAACACAGGGAGGACATGCAGACTCCACCCAGAGAGATCATGTGATGTGATGTTCGCCACACCAAGAAATAATTACAACAAAAATGAATATATGTGTAAAATGTTGTGTTTTGATGAAAGACCTTATTTGTCTGCAAGCTTACTTCGATCAAAATGTCATCAAGATTTATCCCTTTGGCTTTATCTTGGTCAAATTTACACACAAAAAAGAGCCTTTTGCGACCTAAACAACTGATAGATTAATCCCAAGAATAATCGCTTGGCTAATCGATTATCAAATTCATTTTTACTTGCAGCCCTAGTAACACTGTTTTTCTTTTGCACGCATAAACAATTATCCTGGCCTCTAATGCACTGGTAAATACAAATTCTTGTGGTGTTGCATTGGCCTGTGGTATTTTTGTTTTATTGCTGACCTTTCATCATTATATGCTTTTCTCTGACAATAACCCGTTGTTTGCAACAACAAAAATCCAGTCCATGTTTTTCCTTTTTGACAATAGCCCTGATTAACATACAGTATCTCTAGCTTGTGGTTGTACTATAATTTAATTATTGTAACTAAATGAGTGCAGTGTTTCTAAGGAAAACCGCATGAACTTTAGTCACATTTTCGACCAAACAATGTTGTAGGCTAGAATTTCTAGTTATTGTACTTTTTGTCAAATCGTAGCTGCTTTTTTGTCATCATTCTTAAAGCAAGACGGATATTGTTGCTATGGTTGCTCATGGTTCTCGTTTGTGCCAAGAACGAGCGATAAAAAGCTGTATGTACAGTAATAGGATAATCAATGCTAATGTGGAGAAGTAATAATATTTACAGAATCCTGTTGCATTTTACTGCTTGATCTTGTCCTTGCATTTTAGAAGAGGACCTTTATGATAATAGGCTCTAAGTGATGCTCTTACCTTTAGGAGCCAATTGAATACACACATAGTCATTCAAGCTATTAGCCACTTACTCTTGTGGTCCTTTGTTCTTCTGTAATAACAGGTTTATCATTTACTACCTTTTCTCTAATTCGGTTCTCTCCATTTGCTTTCCTTCATCATTTTACATGCTGTGGCTTCTCGACCTAAGATAGTATGATGCAGTTGCTCCAGTCAAATGAGGCGAGCAAGTCTTTCTGAGTCTATGTCATCACAACAAAAACTCTTTTCCTGGCATTTTATTTTTTTACTTGAAATTGCCAAATGTAGAGAAAAGTACCAATATTTTTGTTGAGTTGGACAGGGAAAAGGCTCGATTGTATTGCAGTATTTCTGTCACAGATTTTTCCAATGTTATGGTGACTGATGAAAAGAAGAGAGGAGTAAAAAATCTCATGAATACCCAAGCACCCAAGATTCGGCAAATGTAATTTGGTATTTTCTCCTTAAAGTATAATCCTACAAACTTCCTCTGACTAATCCTCCTATGGAAGAATGGCACTTTCTTTTTTGTTGATATTGATTAAGGAACAACTAAACTACAATTTTATTTTATGGCATAAATTCAGCTCTTGAGTATTTACTTTGGGGAAGGGTTGTTGTGTTTTTCTTGTCTGGTCTTGGTGATATGATGTCCTGTTTGTGGAGGTTGTTGAGTTCAAGGTTCTCTAACGTTTCTTGCCTTTGTGTCTTTCCTTCCGCAGAGTGACTGGGAGAGAATTTATTCAGACGGCTTTTCCTTCCTGAAAAAAACATGGAGCCCCGTTTCCTGATGACACTGTGGTAAGTCCGAATTGTATGAATATAAGAATGGCTTCACGCTAGAGGTGGGAGATATTCCAGTTCCATGTGTAATCTTCCAAATAATGGGATATTTCTGCCCTTTTATGGATAATTGTATGTTTCACGTTTTGAGCTCAACCAAGACTTTTTGCTTTGATTTTAGTCGATTCCTGATGCATTGAGAAAATAGGGTGACAATTGTTATCACTATATTAAAGGGGACATATTATGCAAAATCCACTTAAATAATACTTAAATAAGCTTTTAACCTTGTTACAACAGTGTTTTCTCATCCTTCGCATGCTCATGTTTGAGTAATCCTGAATTGTCGCGTAACTGAGAGTCAAGTATTATTTATTTGAAAACCTATTTGAAAACCTAAGACTGTGAGTGACACGTAGAGTTCTAAAATGTCATGTAGCCACTTTTCAAAAATAAAAACATGCATTCTTTGGTGAAAAAGAGGGAAGAGGCTTATCAGTTCTTCAGTTTTGACCTGTTTCTATAATCGATCCATTTAAGATCAATATAGCGGTTTACAATTAACAAAATGTAAAGTGATGATCCATTAATGTAATAGTTCAATGCTAAGTACCTGTTGGTGTAATCCCTCATTCGTCCAGGAGTGTTCCATTGTAGATTCAGTTGTAGTCATCTGGACTCTGGATATAAACTTGAGTTCTCAGACTTGTTTCACAGATTGAGAATGACTCTTGGATGAGAGTCGAAACGTTTTGTTTTTCTAAAACATAGTGCAGATGACTACAACTGAATCTTTGTCTTCAATGCTAAATAGTTGAAAAATCTTAATATGTCTCCTTAGAATAAATTTAAATATTGAGATAATTTTTTGTCATATCATTTACCCCTACCTCACACAAAGGTCTACAATTCTTGCCACTCCTTGTCACCTGTATACCTTCAAGAAAATTCCTCTTCTTTCATTGCGCATCCTTGAAATGCATCCCCTGGAGGAGTGCATAAGCGTTCCCAGAGGAACCTCTCGTGGATTAAGCCGTGTCACTGAAGCAGAGCTAAGAAAGTAGGGATCAGACGCATGCCACTCACGCTGTTTCTCTCGTGTGCTCCGTTTGATCTCTCATGTGAAGTAGGCTAGTCCTTTTAAGCCACAGTGCACAATCATAGCCATGTCAAATATTGACTAATTAGAGTGAAGTGACAGTAAAATCAATATTTATGCTGGTTTTTTTGGTCTTTTTTTTTTTTTAGGTTAGGTTTAGGTTAGGTTATTTTGTAAGTCAAGGAACAAGAGCAAAGAGCTATTACTATTACTAAAGAAAATGCTATTATATTGAACCATTCCACAAAAACAAGTATATTTTTTGTCTTAGTTAAAAGTTTAGTCAACTTGGTTTTTACAAATAGACAAAATTATTTTCTAAATAAATTCGGTATACAAAGGCTCCGGGAAACTGTATTTCATACTTTACTAATTTGTTGTCAACTACTGCCAAAAGTAACCAGCCAAAGTGACCTAACAATAATACTGCTGACAAAATGAACAGGACAGGTTTTCATATCTAGTTCGATTTGCTTATAACCACATTTTAATAACCTATGTGATCCCATCTCCGTTGATATATACGACTTTAGGTTCTAGGTGCTGTATCAAAACATTATAAAATAAATCTCTTGTGTTTGTTTTATAATGGGTCTAATCCATGCGCAGTCATTGGTTCGAACAGCAAGTCCAAGTACAGCCTCTTTACGGTAGCGTTAATGTCGTGAAGGTAGCAGGAGCCCGACCTGGAACCCGCAGCCAAGGCTCCTAAGATCGGGGGGAAAATACTGACCAAAAAGTTAACTGCAGAGCAGTAGTGTGCTGTGACTTTTATGAGTAGGCAAGCAGGCTTTAGATCATCATCAATATTTAGTTGATAAAGCCAATTGTATTGCATATCTATTATTAATACAATTATATTGCTATTTAGTGGGGTTATTATTTTTATTGGCATATGACACACAGCTCTACTACACACATTTATCAGAATCAGAAAGGGTCAATGAACAAAATTCACAAACATAGGAACTTGTCTCGGCATTAAGGTGCAACATGAAACACTGATCAATAATAAAAACAACATATATTCAATCCAAAGGGCATGCATTAAGAAACAATTTAAAAATACTATAGTATAAAACAAAAATAAAAATAGGCATTTCTATGTACACAAGAATTACAGTTAAATTTACAGTTGTAGTGGAGAAAGTGACTGAAGTGAGTGAATGAATAGTTGCAGTTAAAGTGGCAGGTATTTAGAAGTGTTCATGAGTCCTACGAACAGAGGGAAAGAAACTATTCTTGTGGTGGGAGGTTCTGGTCCGGATGGACCCTCCTGCCTGAGGGGAATGGTTCATACAGTCCATGTCCATGGTGAGAAGGGTCAACTGTGATCTGAACATGCAGAGATACTCACAATAACAGAGCACTGTTCAGACAGATGCACTTATAAGATTCATGTTCAACAAACGTCACATTAACAGCCCTGCGTTACAACAGCCAAGATAAATCTCACCCCTCACTCCCAGAGGCAAATCTCAGCCACGTCTTTCCTGAAGAAACATCCTGTATTACCCTCAAGTGGAGTTGGTCCAAAGGCACAGATTCACTCATTCTTCTGTATAAGCACTGTTGTTGTCATCCTGTTGCACACGCGCAGTAAGCTCACAGGCGCACAAGCTTCAGACATCGATGGTTTTTGTATTAGCCTGGCATGGTCCTCAGAGCGCATGCACAAATCTCCAAAACAAGCTGCTCTCCTCCAGTTTCATGTTAAATTTGATTTTAGAGAGTGGAACAATAAACCTTTCAACAAAATAAGAGAGTGCGCAGCAGCAGAGAATGAACAACCAAGATTCCCGCAGTACTGCTCAGTGGCCTATAGAGGCCACTAAAAGACACTGTGACTTCCAGCCAAGCTTCAGCAGCACAAATGAGGGGAAAATATGGATATATTTCTCAACAATTTATATATAGTTGTGACACACGGTAATTTTTGATTTTATTCTTTCAATTCAATTTATTTTTGTAACGCCCAAAATCACAACAGCAGTTGCCTCGAAGTGCCACTTTAGTAAACAATGGCCAATCTTCAATTACTTCTTACCATGATTGACCTGACCACACGCCAGTGCTGCAGACTATAGTAAAGTAAAAAATTGCCAGTTCCTCTGCTGTCTCCTTTTTCTCACTTTACCTTTTACTTTCTCTGCCTTTGAGTAAACAATGGTGTTCAACTAATGTCAACAGCATTTCTGCAAAACACTTCCTATAATGGCTCAAATTACTCTCGACAGCTCACCCCATATTAATCATAGCTTATATTTGTCTTGTTTATTTTTTTCCTTTATTTACTCATTTATATATGTCAACAGAGCTTGTACAGGCTAGAGTTGTTTTTCCATTAGTCAGACAGTATAGAATCCTCTTAATTATGTCATGTAGCTTTCAGAAAGGGCTTGGTTTGTATAGAGTTTCAAAGATGAAAGGAATTGTTGCAGGAATCGGATATCTTTGCTTTCAAATGCACTTGTGACATAGCAATGATTTAGTTGTATAACTGTAAAAGTATTCTTTTGAGTGGTTTTGCATAACAACTTCAATGATATATCGATTGGCCTTTTGGCCAAAGGGTTAGAACTGAAGGTCTGCTGTGTTTGAACAGTTTCTATCGAGGTACTCAATTTTCTATATTAGATGGAGTTGCATGTGGTCAAATAAATGCCATTGGTAGAATCACAATTGGTTTGTACAATGTAGCTAGGGTTTATATATTACAATTACAAACCTGACACAAGAATGTATACATAGCTTTTTCACAATAGGCAAAAGCTGTGTTGCCATAGTTCCTGCAGCCATTAAAGTTTTTATGGTTCTAAAATATCAGTTGACTGTAGACTTCTGGGCTGTTCCACATCCTTTGGAAGCATTTGCGCTGACAAACAATCTTCACAATGGCCCCGTCGACAACTTAATTTTTGACTCACACTATTTGAGTTCATGAAACGTAGAGTGCATGTGGGCCCGGGTCACTGCTGTCGACGCGTTCAACCCTCAGCCATAACACTTCAAACAGCATTCCTTCCTTTGTGCATCGTGGTCTAGTAGGAGTAATAGGAAAGCCTTCAGATGTTGCACTACAGAGAAGACAGCAATAGTATTCAATGATTTCAAAGTGATAAGAATTCTTGTCATAGTTCGGAGATAAACGCCCTGTCCATCTCATCACAAAATCCAACACTGTATGTCACAATGCTCAATAAAATGAAAGCACTTTTTCTTAAAGGTGCTCTTTAACTTTTTGAATGAGGGTCCGCCACATGCTTGTCTCCATGGAGATGTGAGGTCAAGTCACAGGTCAGATCGGTGGTGAGGCAAGCCCTTTGACAGTAATAATGTATTATTAAAAAGGTCCTTTTTCCAGACAGTTTTGACTGCTCACTAAAGATCAAATGAACTTGACTAATAATAATGCATGTTTTTCAAGCTATTTTTCAGCAATAAAAAATACACTTGCAATCTAACAATGCCATACTTTGGAACATTCCAGGCAAAGTAATAACATATTCATGGTGATGGATCCCACACCAGAAAAGTTGCGGTGTGTGCTACTTTAATCCATATGGCAAGAGATATAATCATTCTGAAATATAATTTGCTCTCGAGGTGTGGAAACTATCAAATATAAACTTAACAGTGTCAATACACAGCTTGTTGAATCAATACAATACAGTTTGGATCGAGCACTGAAACTGTAACTGTTGAAGGTTGGAACAGCAATTAAACAAGTAAACCGGACATTTACAGCAGGAGTGCAACTTGGATTGTAGAGATTTTAGAAATTGGCCTATGGTGCTCTTCAGTGTAGGACCCAGTTTTTAAAAACTCAAAAGAAAGACAATTGTTTAAAAGCATTTATTTCATATGGCAGATTAGGCTAGGATAATTTTATCCTAATCGGACACAATGTTTTTCTTCTTTGTAGTCTACTAGACTATCATTGGACCACGTCTATGGATTCAACGAAACACACTGAACGGTAGTTTTGCTCGTTTCAATACTGACATCAAACATGTGAATAAATACCATTGCATCAAATAGCTGGGAGCCACTTCTGAACATGTGGAAGACATATTGAAATGCATGTCTTGTGGCCTTTGAGGGAGAAATGAGCCAAGTTATTAACACTGTTACTTGCTCAGCAGTCAAATTACTTCCATAGCTTTTGAGCCATTGGTTTCATTCAAACTATTGTACAGTAAATGAGTCTATGTTGATGCCCCATATCTTTCAGAACGCTGTCTTCATAATGTAAAGTCCTCTGCAAACAGTGTGATGCTTGAAATGGCTGATTTTCATTTCTCCCTGCATTTCTGATTTGTCGGCATCCCTGTCCAACTCGCCTTGAGTCTCTAATGCTCTGTCAGTGTCAGTCTTCTTCACTCTTGTTGATTTATGGATATCTTTTATCAATGCCGAAAGCGGGGCTCATCTGTTCTGAACTTCCACCGGTCTCATATCATCCGGTGAAGTGCACAGATTTGGGAGAATTAAGTCTATGTGTGTGTGTGCGTGTTTGTGACGCAGAGACTGAGCCAGCCAGTGGATCAGCCTTCATATGATTTAATCAAAGCCATCCATCACGTCGGGATAATTAGACAGCAGTATAGATCGCAAAACCCGAACCTATTGCTTTAAGCTATTTCTCTTATAGAACATGCTACAGTGAGAAGGAAAGATTCTCTCATGGTGTTCATTGGGGTTACATTTTCTGTGATTTAGAGTATCAACACCAAAGAGCGATTTAAGCCAGTAACAGTTAGTCTCTTTCAGCTCAGGTCAGCGGGTGATGGTCAATTAGAGGTGTCAAATTAGCGCTGGCAGGCACAGCTCTGTACAAAGTCTGATAATGACAGAGACACTGGAGTTCATTACGCTAAATGTTGGCAAAAAGTCAAAGTGATGAGAGAATTTCACTAAAAATTACTGTCACATTTACATTGCCTTTGGAAAGAGAGGTTACAGATTCTCCCAGGTTCACCTCAGGCTACTGAAAGGGCTCTGGCTACAATGGTAGTGCAAGGTAATGGATTTTAATATTGTTAAGTATCATGTGTGGTAAACCAGTGGGTACAGAACATTAGGTTAGCTGCAAAAAAAACAGATTGCTTGGACAGTAGATGGTTTTAGTAGAGGTAGAAGTGGATAGTGAATTCAGGGCATTCTAGTTCGGCTCACCTAATTGTTGCAATGTCTTGATAGAAAGAAAATATTTATTTGATGAATGTGCCTCTGTCGGCCTGGCGAGCCCATTTTCACACATATATTTGAGACATAGTCTGGAACCTTATGCTGTTTCTACAATTTCTGATAGCTATGATTGACAGGTGGATTAATTGGAGATACGTCTGTTTGACGCATACGAGTTAAAAAAAAATTGAAAAAGGGATGGAGAAATAGGGCAGATTTCAGAGCGAAGTAGGCTACAAATAAGCAAATGTGATTGGATCATCTCAATATTTGTCAGACCCTCAGCAGGGAGGGCTGGCTTGCTACACTTCTGTGGTCAGTGATCTAGGCTAAGGATTTGCATGTGGCAGGATTGAGAAGTGCCACTGTACTAATGATTTGAGAGAACTAAGGTATGGTGTTGGCAAAAGAACATGCATATCTCTACTGAAGAGGCTTTGCTTGCCTTTTTCTCCAATTATGATAATGCCAGTTCTGAAGATGATTTACATTGCATGCGCAGATTAGCACTAATCCTGCCAACTTGTATTTTATATTACATTAACTCATAATCACTTGCATTTCCCTCTCTGAGGTACACTTTTAATGACGACTCAAGTTTACATTGATTGGATGAGGGTGTGTGGGCTGGGATCTGCGGGCTCTCCTGAGGTTTTAAAACAATATAGACTAATGAATGTGTGCATATCCTTATGAAAGCAAACACATCATGTACACTTATGGTAGTGTACATATTTTGTGTCATGATTGCTCGTACTACATTACATTTGAAACTCACAATGTATTCAAGGCTTGCCTGACCAGCCAAGACAACGTGCTTTGACAATACTTTACAAAGACATTTTGGTCTGGAATGATATTCCTGCCGTGATTGACAGGAGGATTAACCAATCTGAGTATAACGCGCGGTCCGTTCAAGGGAGTGGACTTCTGTAGAATCAACTAGTGAAGCACTGAACTATAAATCCTAGGTAAAATTAGTAATATGTTTTGTTTTGAATGTTATGATGATAGATTTACACATGCTACAAACTAGTGACTGTGGTTGGACTGTCTCAACTTAGGAGATTTTTAAATGCTTGGGCCTTCAATCATTTAGAATCTTAGTCGACGATAAGGACTGGACCGACACCATAACTGACTAAATCACAACCTAGAAACGAACACATTTAAAAGAATCTGGACTAAATGGGACTACTATACTTAATATAAATACTTAAAATACTTAAAATAAATAAATAATGGCAGTCGTTGGAAAACCCCTTCCCCATTTCAAATGATTAAATCTGCTAAATGCACAGGTGATAGAACAACCTACTTTGGGGTTGTTTTGATGTACAATTAACACTAGATTAGAAGAATGTTTATATTTTGCATTATATAGGACCTTTAAATATAATAATTTAACTGTATTTTACTAAAATGAGCAGTACATCCTGTCATACTCAAACAGCAAATCCCACCATAGAAAACTGACTTGATCCAGCTCAGTTTAAACTATAAGGTTCTAGAATGTTGTAATGTTAGAAAATAAAATATTCTATTTTTTTCCTGTTATAATCAGATCCATGTGGGGGGGCGGGGGGGTACAAAGACTAAGGAGCTTTCTCTATTCATGGGGAAACACTTTACAAAATATCCACAAGGTGAGATCTTTTGAGTATTAAGGTGCTCAGAAAGTGTTGCATATATTAACAGTGATTACGACCGTCCCATATACCCAAACCTTTATCACCTACAAGTACGGATCTACATAATATTTTCTTTCTATCTACGTTTGCATTCATCTCAGACAATATTTGTTCTCATCTTTGGTCAGTAGCTTTATCAGCTGGCTTACGTCGAAAGATAAAATTATTCATTAAATCTTTGAAAAGCTGAGCTCAACAGTCAAGTAACAGCATGAAGAATCAATAGCTTAGAAGAACCAATGAAGGGTATGGTCACTCTGGGAACCAAATCAAAGCTCCAGGTTTTTGTTTTGGTTTGTAATTGAGCAAGAAGTAATAATAGTTACATTTTTAATACCTTTTATATTTCTCAACCTCGTCGTATACCTGCCACAGATAAAGAAAAAAAAAAGAAAATTCATGTCTCCTTGCTGAACATAACTTTGGCTAATTAATGCTTTTACAACGCGCGATCCTCTTGATAACTCGTAGAGTAAAAGCTGCATACGATTTGCCGATGTCGATTTCGGACATCTCAATGATAGTAAAAACGGTCCATACCTTTTATGCACTGGAATGTCATTTTGTTTGCTTAAACCCATCTGTGTTTCTTGCGGTTTTGGATGATGCAGTTCAAAGACCCCATTGATACGAGAAGCTATTCAGGAGAAGGTCCAATTAAGTGTCATGATACTAAAATATAATTTTTAATTCAAAGTTTTAGACAATCTAGAATGACAATTTCAACCAAAAATAATTGTAACTTTCTCAATAAACCCTGTGGTTTTGTAAAGTTCTGAGAAAGCTCAAGCAAGCTCATTATTCCAAAATCAGTTGTTCAGTGAAACAGTAGCCAATATGGTGATAGTCAGCTGTTCAATCGTGATTCTTTTTTAACCTTTTGTATGGAGAAGTAACTTTCCTGGGTATTCTTTGTAAGTCTAGATTGTAATTCGGTATTTAAGCCTCATCATTCTTCCAAGTAGTCAATAGACTTGCTATTCAATTTGAAGTGATTCTCGTTTGTTTGGTACATTGCTTTTAGGGCAATTTAGTAGCAATGTTTCTACATCAGTATAATTTGGTGACACTATTGTGGGCTTCGCTATTACGAGTTATGCAGCTTGGCCGCACTGGCCTAATCAGGGGTATAACTCTTTCGGGAGGGTTTGTTACGCATGTATATCGTACACTTTTCAATCTACTTCATAAAGCACACACCAGATTAATATGAATTATATTAGGCTAGAATTGGTCTGAGCTACACCTCTCACTTGTAATTAATATGTAGCAGGAAACAAACCATATGAATAGTTATTGTCTGCTAGCTTCCAGCGATGTTGAGTGATTGATGGATATTGTTCTAAACATCGCCCATTGAGTTGAGCGTGAAGATTGGACTGGTTGTAAGGATTGAACCATTATGGCCGCATGCGTAATCACAGCCAGCTAGCTAAACTTCGTAGGAAATCAGCTAGTATAGTACTTGGGACCAATTCCTTGAATCAATGGATATATGTCATTATACTTTTGCAATTAACTTGTTCAATGAAAAGAATACATAAATTGTACATCTGGAACGTAGACTAACTGATTACATGTCATGCAAACTAAAAACTCTGGTGTATCATTAGACTTATTGACACATTAATTGAGATATGGGTAGGTCACTTTCCTCGACTCTTTACTCAAGTAGATATATGGTATCACATATGCCTGATTTTCTTTAGAAATGTGATAAATCTCAGATAAAATAGTACTATTTCAATATAAAGCACATACCCACATATCAACACTTATCATCAATTGAATTTATCTTCAACGAGTACGACTTAAGCTTTACGAATTCAGTTAGTGACCATCATTTCGCATGTACCTTGTGGCTCTTGTAATTTAACTTTATGCCATTACGGAACAAAGTATATAGATTATATCACAAAACAATGTATAAGGAATGATATTTGAAACTTATATCATGTATATATTATGTTCAGCAATAATAGTGTCATCTGCTGCTTGTAATTAGATTAAGTATGCATCACTATATATACTGGTTGTGTCGTTTTTCTGTCAATAATGTGTGATGTACACTATTGTATACTCAAACTATTGGGATGTTGGTCCTCTTATACTTACTCCCTATTTTACGACTGTCATAGAATCTGGATAAGATATATCCTCCAACTACAGTAATCCTGACCTGAGATATAATCAGAGATCTTAATCTCACATAATAACCGTAATGCTAAATCTAAGAAGTGAAAAATCATTGCATTGCTTATATTATACTTTAAACTATGAGACAAATGTTATATGTGCAAGAGGAACACGTGTTTATCTTGTCTGAGAGCATTCATAGACAAATTCTAGCATATCAACTTATGTTCTCTGTTGTTTATTTATGATTATTGTGCTAAAATACTTTGCAATTACTTCTAGCATTGCAGCTCTATTATATTGCCATTCTGTTATTCTGTTTAATTATCTAGTTATTTATCTCTAAGGATGTTGTGCATTTTCTCCTCAAATACAAGCATTTATCAATTATTATCAATAATTTTTCGCAACGGCTGTACCGCGCTCGATACCACTTTAGTGTCATTTACTTTCTTCTCAGTGACAATACACTTGTTTTGAACACACACTAAAAATATGAAGAGAGATCCCACAATCTCGATCACCCTCCTTTTTGTTGTTTGCTGGGGGGGCGAAAATTAATGATAACAAAAGCTTGAGGAAGCTGTATGAGTTGCGAATCATGTTGACGTGGAGATGCTATATTGGTAGCAACATTAACAATCTACAGTCATTATCCTATAATATGGTTCTTCCTAGCTACTGTTCTCTATACACCTGTGAGCATATAAGGTGTACACGATGATAGGAGGCGTCGAAGTTGGTTCTGCCATGATAGTATATAACACATCGTCTAATATGTCCGCAGTTCACTTCCCTTGAGTCGCTGTCGTGTCTCTCCTCCTCTATCTTCCCGTGGTGCGCGTGCTATATGACCCACATGACCTGGGCACATTGATCTGGGCTGTTGTGGTGAAGTTTGCACATGCCATGCAGATCTTCCGCCCGGCAGATCTTCAATGGTCGATGTGAGCAAGCTAAATCAATTACAGAGACAATTGACTTATCTTGGGGAACTCATGCAGGTTGTTTATTTTGTTTGCATAATATTTTGTCGTATACCCTTGTTATTATGGGGCCATGGGAGAAATGGGGCCTGGAATACGGCTTACATTGAGAGACCAACCTGCTGTAGAGAGAAAAGAGTCGTCGTCCTAAACAAGCAGAGAGTGGCATGCATGTCCACCAGCTGGTCCATCGGTAACGGCAAGCTCCTGTCACTCTAACACATGTCTCAGTATCAATGTCATCTCGGTTTTTATTTACTAAGGAAAACAAAATGCTGTTACCTTTGATGTCAGTCACAAATGAAAGGAAAACACTTCAATGGCACTGATCTGCCGATTTTATGTAGTATATATGTTTCGAACTTATAGTGAAGTCTGCATCATTAACAATATAATAAGCCAGGGATCAAAAATGTATTCTCTATATGGCTGTTAATTATTCTGAAATTTTGATCTAGCACTTTGTTTAAATCTTCAACATGATTAATTGCACACTTTTACGCACATATTTTTCCAATGCTGCTCATCTTATTTAATAACTACATAGTACGTGCTAATAACGAAACAAGTGAATCTAAGTAAAGAATAATAGAACGTTGCAGATTACTTACAAATTTATAGAAAAAGCTTATGCAAACGGAGTCCAGGAGTCCGTTTCGAGGGCGATGGGCGGTGTGGTACTTTCACGATCTGTCACGGGGATAATACGAACCATTGTGGCAAAACAGAAGGAGATAAGCTCTGAAAGACAGATCATAAACGACGCCACTCGACGTCACCTGAATCAGATCAACGTTATGAACTTTTTCAAAAGATACGAGGTCCAGACAAACGGAGCTGTGCAATTAACTTGCATGTGGCTTGAGATAAACCGCTGCAAGCCAGTGAAACAGTTTAGCGACTGATAGGAGCAACTGCCTGATCAAAAGTGAGCAGATTTGTCTGTAAAGGTCAATGAACCGTTAAAGTTGAGGTAACCTTACAAGCACCTGGATTATTTAATGTAGATATTTTATAATTGAACGGTCGCTAGCTCTCACTTACTTTTGTTCATTCACTAGTATTCCACACGCATTGGATTTTCTTGTCCACAGCACATTGCTCAGAGCCAGCTTTTTTAGAACGGAAAAGTGAAGTCATGGTGGACCACATAGGACTAAGCCAATCAGCTCTCATCCGCAAAGCTTCATATAGTTGACTCAATGGCTCTTTCTACAAGCTGAGCATTGATAAAATCTTACACATTTTGTACCAAGTATTCGCTTTTTTACAATACCACTCATGGGCAGGAACACAAATGAACTTATTTATAATGTTTGCAAAATGTTAGGTAGTGCATTTAAGGTTTGGTAGTATTCTCCGGAGGGACGCTGGCGATTGGTCCGCAGTGTAGGGACTTTGGAACAGGGCTTGGATTAAGGAGATGTATTATTTTATAGGTATCATATGCATATCTGCATAACCATGGTAAACTGCAGTCTTGATTCTAAAAGGGTTAACATATGCACAGGTCTCAGTGACTTCCTGTTGCAATAACTCACTAAGCCCCGCCTTTCATAGTAACATTTCACTGTATACGAGCAGAGGATTGTCATTTTTATATGTTTTTATGTTTTGAAAAGTGCTACATGACATTTTAGCACGTGGGATGTGGCGGGACTAGGGGGTACGGTGACAATAGGAATTTTCTGAGCAGTCAAGCTCAAGGTTGGCTAGGACAATCAGACGGATTAGCTCAAACATACAAGAATGAAATCAAATGCAACTTTGAGTAAACTATGACAAAGTGCATCGTCGTAAGCTCATTAAGCCTGAGTTTGCAAACGCTCCCCTTTAAGGTTAGGAAACTTAAGGTTTGGTTGAAGGGTTGAGTACGGAGAGTACTTACGTCCAAACCTTGTCTTCTCTTATATTCCTGCATAGTTATTGTTTCAGTGAGTGTTTTTTTTTTTCCTTTTTTTCTTTTCTTTTTTTACAATATAGACTCAGGTGTATCTTTGTGTCCTGGGTAAGACAAATTCGCTCACGTTGCCTCTGTGAATGTGTAGCTTGATTGTGATGGTTGATAGTGGTTGAAGAGGCTCTTATTGCACCCTTTTAGCGCGTCTCATCAGTCAAACCTTTTGGACAGAAGTAGCTTATAAAAGTTTGACCAAATTGTGAAACGCACCATGCAAGACAACTGATATTTTATAATAATTTACTAATATATACTCACCATTCAAACCTATATGCATATATTTGGCTACATTTTGACATTAAATCACCCAATGCTAATTAAAATCTTAATATGAATGGTAATTTTGAAATGATGACCATTTAAACAACTAAAATTCATTATAAATTGCTGAATCTTGATATGAAGGGTATTGTGACATAAAATTCCAAGGCATTTTGTGAGTCACATAATCAAAACATCCATTTAGTAACTTTTAACATCGGTTTAAGAAATATCCATGTATCAGGATATGTCATGTATCAAGCTCCGAGTATCTGGACAACGCATTCTATCACGGACCCTGTAACGGGATGTGTATAGTACTGTTGAGGTACTACTAAGGCGATACCCGCACTTCTACCTACACTACCATGTAAAAAAATACAGTCAATTTCTTGAAAATATAATTTGGCGCTACAGCAGGGCACAACATGTTAAAATATAGATGAAGTGGAGGGCAAATTGAGGGACATAGACGGCTCGTCATACACATTTGAATTCAGATTTAGGACGTGAACAGGTTTGAATGACACAAGTTGTACTGAAATGAATATGGACACAAATCACATGTATGTTTCTTCTATATGTCATGTTTTTGTTTTGAAATGTTGATATTTTAAAATTGAAAAAAAACAACAGGTTGGAGCTTGGAACCTTTATTATAGATATTATTTATTACCTTTATATACCTGTAAGAATTGTTTCACACGGAAATGTTTGGACTTTAAGGTAACGATGTCGGAATGTTCAATACGTACAGTAAAATGGAATACTTATGGTCTTCAGGGCGTGTAAGCAGGAAGACTGAGGGCCGCTTTTGTCCCGGCGCTGTAGTCTGAACATCAGGAAACAAAAACACATCAGCTGCTCCTTGTCCTTGGCTTTATGAGCTGTGAGACTGAAAGGCCCCCTCTTTGTCCCGCAGTGGTTTGGAAAACATCGTGACCATGGACTGGTGGGACGACCTGTTGGCTGAACGAGGGCTTCGCCAGCTTCTTTGAGTACGTGGGTGTGGAGAAGGCTGAACCCACCTGGGGAATGGTGAGATGCGAGCGCATTCACACAATCGATTATTTTGTTATATATATATATATATATATATATATATATATATATATATATATATATATATATAGAGAGAGAGAGAGATAAGATATAGAGAGAGATATATCCTGATTAGCATATATATATATGCTAATGTGATGATTAGCATATATATAATATTTTTGGCTATACCACTTGAAATAATGCATCTTGTTTGTCCAATGTACCGGTAATAGCGTTGTCCTAAATAAATAAATAAATAAATAAATAAATGAATACATAAATACATAAATAACTTTGACAACTATACAATGTATTAGCAAAATTCTCATCAAAATGTATTTTTAGAGTATAACTGAAACAAATAAAAACATAAATGATCATATTAAAATTAATCACATTTTACGATTAAAGAAAGGTCCGATAGAAATAAATAATCAGTTATTTGCTAAACAGAACTGTTTTAGCCTAGATTTGAACATTCATCCATTCAATTCTTCATCCAAATAAATGAAATTGGGTGTAATTTCTTGTACATGCCTACGTTTCATAAACATAGTATTTAAATAGTAAAATCATCCCACAGCGGGACATCATGATAATCAGCGACGTCCTGCCTGTGATGGAGGATGACGCGCTGCTCTCCTCTCACCCCATCATCGTGGACGTATCTACTCCGGCCGAGATCACGTCTGTGTTTGACGCCATTTCATACAGCAAGGTAAAGCAAAGAATGTTGGTTAGAATGTAATCAAAGCGTGCATTTCTGTCAATCCAAACTGTCAATGTTGTGTATATACTGGGTTTTTTTTATCTTATTAGTCATTTTTGTTATATTTTTCCCAGGGCGCCTCAGTGCTGCGGATGCTGGAGGACTGGATGGGCAAAGACGCGTTTAGAAATGGTTGTCGGGTAAGATGAGTAACAACAGCAGAATTGGTTAAAAATTCTGGCAAATTCAATTGAATTTTTAAAAATATATATTTTTTCACCAGCAATACTTGAAAGATTACTACTTCAAGAACGCCAAAACAGCAAACTTCTGGGCATCGCTTGCAAACGTAAGAATGTGTGCACAAGAATTCTATTTACAATTTTAGATTAACACAGTTTCACCAATCAATGTACAAGAATCTGTTTGATATAAAACAGAGGGCAAATTTTGATGTTTTATGTTTAAATTGTATCTGAATTCCAATACCTTAAAGGAAGTGGGTAGAGTAACCAAAAATGTTACTCAATCAAGAGTAAAGTCGCTTCAAAATAATATTACTCAAGTAAAACTACAAAATACTCAAGTATGAATCATTTTAAAGTAAATGTCTAAATGTAACATCTGATTTATAATTTGAAGTTTATTTGATGTGAAAGATGAATATTAAATTATTCACAAAACCAGTATTTTCAAAGATTGACACAAAATGAGAAAATGAAATCACATGTGAAGGAAGAAGCACAAACGTTCAAACATATTTATTACTGTCACATAAAGCTCTTGTCACTTGACTGAATCACAATGGGAAGTTGAGTTGACTGTCACTTCAATAAAAAATATAACTCAAGAAGAAGTAAAAGTATAGTGTCAGAAAGTTACTACTGATGATGAGGAGGCACTGTCACAAGGTAAAAAAAACACTGTTGTTCCCCAACCATATCAAAGCCATCTCATTTGAACACTATAATGTATAATCCAGTGCGAGCGCTTGTGCCTCAGGTGAGTGGGCTTCCTGTGGCGGAGGTGATGGACACTTGGACCCAGCAGATGGGATATCCAGTCCTGACGCTGTCTGTCACCGAGGCAGGGGCCAAACTGACCCAAAGACGCTTCCTCCTGGACCCCAACGCCGACATCAGCCAGCCCCCGACTCCTCTTGGGTCAGAACCACGAGAACTTCAAATAACATTTTTGAAGTTTTTGTCTTGAATTCTGTTTTTCATTTGCAGGTACAAGTGGACAATGCCTGTTGAATGCCATGCAATAAAGAGCAACAAGGACTTTGTGAATATGTTTAACAAGACTCAGTCAGGTACTATCTTGTATGGCTTTGGTTGTTTCATTGATTAATTGGTCGATGGCTTCTTAGTCGAACAAAATCTTCATCACCCGACTAATTATTTTATTGGGAATATAAAGAATTTACCTGGACCAAAGCAAAAAAGGCGAAGGCATGAGTATATACAATTTACAAGAACTTTTGCTAATGTCACGTCCATTTTAGTCAATGAATCGGTGCAGAGGCCAAGCGTTTATTCGACCAAGAATAAATATGATCGTTACTGTTACATCTGACACAGTTTAGTTTGACATTTCGCGTTCCGTAGGCTGTGTCGAAATGTAACGTTTTGAAGGTGACTTTCAGAGCTCGCGGTCCCTGATTACTCCCCCTTGGCGGACGGGCTGTTGAAGGTAAACAACGACCACATTGGCTTCTACAGAGTGAACCATGACGACCACATGTGGACCTCCATCAGTCAGCAGCTCCTCTCCAATCACATGGTAAGATAGGCTTTGTTTGGAAATGATTTAAGTGTAAAAACATGGCAGCTCTGAGGGGAGATAACTAACCATCTAAAAACAAATGTGGAAAAAGATTGGGTAATAAAAGAATCGAATCATAAAAGCAATTACTGGCATACATTTTATAAAGGGTGAATATGATTTAAGTGGGACAAAAGGGACAGTAACTTTTTTAAAATCTATAAATAATCCAAAATAATAGCTTTTGGGTTTGAGATTTTTTGATAATTGATTGATAGTCTGTAGCCTCAAATAGTAAATATATATATATATATATTTTAGTTATTCGCAACAACAAAAACGAACATATACATATATATTGTAGTGTCTCTCTGTAACATTTCTGATATTTTCTTTCTCTGATGTAAAGTAGAAAATGTGTTACAGTCAAGACTTTGGCATTTCAGTTAAAACAAAACACTTTCCCCATTATTAGCTCTCCAAAATAAAACACAAATTGATGCTATTTTACATTTAAAGGTGCACCTGCTCGTCTCTATGGTGATGCTATTGCTTTGACCAGAACGTTCCACAATATGGTCATTTGCGGTATTTTTTGGCGCATTATGACCACCCAAAATGAAATAAATGCTGCTGCTATTACAGGGGAAGGTAAAACATCTCCATGGAGACGAGCAGGTGGCAGACCCTACATAGTGCACCTTTCATTTTAATGTTATACTTTTTGTTGTGTTCCTACAGGAATTCGATGCAGCGGACCGAACCAGTTTTATTGACGACGTCTTTGCCCTTGCTAGGTTCGCTCTTCACACATGGAATGAATTGTTAATCGGTATTTTTACTTTCCACATGAGACATCAATTGAGATCTGTTCTTTTTGTGCTGTTGCGTCCTGAAGGGGAGACATAATAGACTATGGAAATGCCTTTAATCTTACACAGTACCTCACCAATGAGACGGACTACATCGTGTGGAAGAGCGTGTCCAGCTCTATAGCATACGTGCGAGACATGCTGTCGAGTAATGACGCCCTCTATCCAAAGTTTCAGGTAAGAAAAACATGTCAGACCAGTGAGTCCTTCAAAAGGTTCTATAGAGTTGGCAGGTTGAATTTCTGAAATGTCATATATTGTTTTTTTTATTTCCATGGGCTGATTAGCATACCGGAATAAGACAAAGATTGACCAACTTAATTTGATCTAAAACTAATGTATTCGCTTGATTATTGCACACTTGGAAAATCTACGGAGCCTTGAAATGTTAGTAAAGAAAACATTTTAAATTTTGATGGAGGCAAAAGTGAAAAATAAAGTGATTTCAATGGAGACACTGGGATCAACCACAGAATATCACCAAATATGACAAATCAGTCACATGTGAGTGATATCAGAGCCTGGTTTAAGACATTTACTATTGTATTTTACATTCTTTATTTATTCAACAGGAGATTGTAATAGAGTTTTAGCATTCTTGAGGAAGGCCAAATCCAGATGGTTATGTTGTACTGGACAAACAACTGACAGAAATAGTTTTTCATTGCAGCTCTATCACATATTTTACACAAATTACACTTTTTGCAAAGCTCAAATACAATTTTAAGGCAAGAAAATTTTACTTTTGTAATAAAAAAGCACACTTACTAACATTTCTACTACTTCTAATCTATGTTTGGTCTATTGCCTATTTTTTCTGTCTGATTAAAATTTAGATCTGATGTCAGTTTAATGTCGAAAAGGTCTTATGATCGACTATTTTACCTCCAGTCGCCTCCACTACATAATCTGGAGCATTTTAAAGGCTCTATAAGCTCTATAATAAGTTGTGATGCGTCTTTTCCACAGAAACTGTTCCGAGATCACGTTAAAACCATCGCTGCTCAACTGGGCTGGGATGACGTGGGAGACCAAAACACCAGGTACAGTGAGTGGAGGAAGTGTCATGTTTTGTTGCCATAGTGACGTGTGTGCTGTCTGTGGTCAGGCTGCTTCGGGAGACGGTCCTGGGCATCGCCTGTCAGATGGGAGACACGGCAGCGCTGGACGAAGCCTCTGACCTCTTTGACCAGTGGATTGACGGGACACTGAGGTATTTCTCCATAAACATTTCTGTAGAAATCAAGTGGTGAACCTCATGTTGGATTTGTCCCAGCACATAAACACTGACGTACCCAGTAGGACTGTCAAAATAAAAAAATGTGATGTTCCAGAAAATGTCATGATGAAGGATAATATTGCCGCTGGCACAGTAACTCAAGAATCCCAGTAAACCTTATTCCAAAGAAACTACTGAGATGGCTCACCACATCAAATCTGATTAGATTACTGAATGAAATGACCCTAAATGTGCACCAAAATACTGGAAATGTGGTTTTATATAGTCAAACATTTCTGGGGGAGGAGCCCCTATTCTGGCCACTCCTTGACCACCGCGGTTTCAAAATCCTGGAGGTGACATTGAATATATTACCAAAAAATAACAACTTAAATGTCCTGTTAGTGGTAAATACTGAGACCCAAAAAATACTGTTCCAGTCGATATAGTAATTCATCACTCCATGTAACCAAAACGCGTTTTAAAAACTGTTTTATCCTCATACGTTACATAGACAGATAGATCAGATTTCTCTTGTGAGCGAGTTCACACTGACGGGTTTGGACTGGCCTGGTTTGTGATGCGGTCTGAAAGCAAAATGAATTAGAGACTGACCAAAGCAACAACTATTTTTCCTAGTTATTGGGCCTTGGGTCAAATGAAGAGGGCAAATTTCCGGGTACAATAAAAGACCTAAACCTTACCTTTAATTGACCCAGTGATGGAATACTACCTATATGACTATTGACAACGGTTTTTATGGTTTATTAAATCCTCTTTCTTCATTAAATCTGCTCTGTAAGGCTGTACTCACAGTTGTTCTGGTTTTGCTACTGGTTTAGTCTGGGTATAAACATGGTTTGGTCCTGTTGTAGTCCTGCTTTAGTCATAGTCTAGTCCTGGTTAGTCTGCTGAAAGTAAAACCTTCTGTTACAGCAGTGTGGCGGTGAACCTCCGGCTGCTGGTCTATCGTTACGGCATGAAGAGATCAGGCACCACAGCAAAGTGGGACAAAATGTTCCAGAGATACAGCACCAGCACACTGGCCCAGGAGAAGGACAAGCTTCTGTATGGACTGGCCTCTGTGGAGGATGTGGGCCTTCTCTACAGGTAATGTTGCACCCTCTGCTCCGGCAGTTTGGGAGAGGTACGTGGAAGCTTTTTGTGAGAAAATAAAGGACAGAGACAGGCACTCTTTTGTTTAATTTAAAAAAGAACACTGTGACCTACTTTTTTAACCTGTCACAGTAACACAGGCCTTAAAACTGAGGAAGGGCCAATATTTGTCTTGATGTTATGACTTATTACTGATATTTGGTCATTTCTACCATTTTTACAACCCGAAATTGGCACTAATACTGTAGATTGTCCATCCCGATTTGTTAAAAGCTTTTCATTTTTCAGTGTGCGTTTTGAAAGCGTTAACCGTTCTGTGTGTAATGTGTTGCAGGCTGCTGGAGGCCACTAAAAACGAGAGCGTGGTGCGCAGCCAGGACCTGTTCACCGTGGTGCGCTACGTGTCCTACAACCCCCTGGGACAGAGCATGGCCTGGGACTGGGCCACACTCAACTGGGACTACCTGGTCAGCCGGTCAGTCTGCACACTCTCGCCAACAAAACTAGCAACAAAGAAATTAGCCCCCCTACAAAGGCAATGAGGAGAATGCCACGTGTCGCCACTAATATAACGTTCTCTTTAATCTTTCATTTTTGAGTCTATCAATAAGAAAAATATGTATACATCACATTAACCAGTGGTGGAAAGTAACTATGAAAGTAAAAAGATTGTACTTTAGGTATCTATACTGTACTTAGAGTTAATTTTACAGTGAATACTTTTTACATTTGAGAGGAAATATCTGTACTTCCTATTTTTTACTGGATTGACAAGTAAAAAGTACTTTTTCATATGGTTTGAGAGGTTATTTTTTAGCACTTTTTCTTCATAAAAGTTTCACGGTTCAAGTCCTGGCTTTGAGCAAACAAACTTATACACAAAGTCTATAAACACTGAGAAACTGATTTGACCCCAAAAAAAATCACCACATTTTACTGAACACATACTTCGATACATATGTAAAATGTACCACAAATAATAAAGAAACTTGTTTTTTTGCCCCAGATACACCATCAATGACAGAAACTTGGGTCGTCTTCTGAATTCCATCAGTACCTCGTACAACACAGACCTGCAGCTGTGGAAGGTCAGGCCACAGAATTTATTATTTTTATTATTTTTATTATTATTATTATTATTATTATTATTATTATTATTATTATTATTATTATTATTATTATGATGATGTTCTATGCTCCTGGTTAAACATTGGTTTGTTTTTGTGTACTGCAGATGCAACACTTTTTCAGCCTGACACCAAACGCAGGGGCCGGGGAGATGTCCAGGAAGCAGGCCTTAGAGACAGTCCGGAACAACATCGAGTGGATGCGCCGTAACCAGGACGAGATCAGGCTGTGGCTGGACAACAATGTGGTATAGTCCCAACACGTGGAGGCGCTCAGAAATGGCACTGGACTCCCAATCTACACCACTTTATTTACAAATACTGTATATTATTTTGTGATTTTGAGTAAATTATGTTTTAGATTTAAAAAAATATAAGTATATTTTATTTTTTGTAAGACGTTAGCAAGATTTGAATACTCAGTACAAAGATTGTAGAAGTATTTGAGGCTTTTATGTAATGTATAAAGCCATTTATGTAAAAAGTTTCACTTGTTTCTGTGATGAATGGCAACCAAAAGCCAGGGATGTCTGATCAGCATTGTCAGCACACAATTAAATTCTTGACATGGACTCATTCTTACTTCTTCTGTGTGGCTGGCTTTGGGGGACTTACTTGAAGATGTATCTCAGCCTTCAAATTAGGTGAAGATGAAAATATTGCAGTACTTTAAGAGCTGTTAATAGAAGTGTTTTTTCACTTTATTTCAACACTAGAAAAGGTCTATACAAGGACTGTGGCATATCATATTTTATGTGGTTGAACACACGGCACAGCCATGTGGATTTACACAGTAAATTCCACAACACATAAAATAAGTATATTGACAAGTACATGGAATAGAACAGTTTAAATGTAGCTGGAGGGAGAATGTGTACTAAATATACTGCTATCTACTCTACAAATTTGTATCTACTCATTCAGGCAACAGGTTTACTGGGTCAGTGGTTGTTGGGAGATCGTCATGGGAACCTGGGTGTTGATGGTCACTCTCTGTCTGGTCTGGCACCGAAGCATTCCTGTTATGGCTCGTCTGAACCTGCACAAAGTTCACAAACAGTCCATTGTACGGGTCTAAAGATAATATTTAAGCTACAACAAATGCAGAACCTGTGCTCACTTTTTGTTGGCGATGACATAAATACAGGGGTTGTAGAAGGTGGATGACTTGGCGAACAGGGGAGCGATGATGGCCATGGGGGCTGGGATGGTTTTGGGGTCACCGAAGGAAGCCCACAGACACACCATGGAGTAAGGAGACCAGGCTACCAGGAACATCACTATCATGACTATGGACATCTGCAGGAGCGAGGAGGGAGGATTATGCGTTCTATAGTATTTATTACAGCAGGTATATTGTACTTGGAGCTTGTACCTTGGTGACATCCATCTGATCAGACCAGTCCACGTCGATGCTGTCCAGGCAGTTGGAAGTCTTGTACCTCTTTACGGTCACAGACACATTGTAGTAGCAGTAAAACATGACGGAAAGAGGCACCACAAAGTTCACCGCGATTACGGCCATGGTGTAGGAGACGAAAGAGCTGGAGAGACAAGTACGGTCATCCATAACGTTACTTTAGCATGGTCTGACTGGCACCCTCTGCTGGCCGCTGTATGGAGTGGAGCATTTTGAAAAAGCAAAATCGGAGCACGGCTATTGTCCACATGTTGCTAACAGGTAGATGCTGGTTGTAAGGGAAATGTAACCGTTGTCTGGTGAAAGGTGTGGAGGTTTTTAAACATGTGAACTCACCCATCATTGTTTCTCCAGTTGATGGTGCATGTGGCTCCTGTGGGGTCCGGGGCATAGCTGGCCCAGCCCACAATAGGCATGGAGGACCAGAACACAGCATTGAGCCAGGCAGCCGCAATCAGGAGGTTATACGAGCGCATGGTCATTTTCTGTCCTGGGAAAAAAATGAATTAGAGGTAGATGAATCATACAGTTAGGATGCAGCCCATTGTCATCCACGTTATATATAACACACACATATACTTTGTGGCACAATGTGTACTTGATAACATCATTGTGTGTCGTACCTATGTGTGGTCTGCAAATAGTTAAGTATCGGTCAATGGCCACCACAGTGAGAAGGCCGATGCTAGCCATGCCAAAGAAGATGTTCAGAGCGGCGTAGATCTGGAGAGAGACACGTAACGCAAATGAATGATTCAGTGTTGAGTAGTTTAGTTGCAGCAGTTGGACTACTATTTCCTGACACTAGGGGGCACGCTAAAACAGAATAGCTAGCACAGTATTGTCAGCATTTAAAAAGCAAATCTGCATGTTTATATTTTGTACTGTAACAATAAAATATCTAAATATCAGGACAAAGTGAACTTTTGTGGACGAGGCACTTCCGTTTGAATGATTTTAAACACATAATACATCAAACAGGGGTCATCATTTGATTTAATCCATCTAAATTGTACCACCAGGAAAAGAAATTTCAGATTTTTGGCAAACTAAGGGCCTCCAAGAAGCTTTTAGAACGGAGCCCCCACAACATTAGAAATGGCCCTGTGTGGGTTGTGGATTTGGTCACATGATTTGGCAAATAATCTGCCAAAGAATGCGCCTCACAGCTAGCTTGAGCCTCTAGTCCATGCTAGTTTGTTTGTTTACCGTGTGAAAATGACATAACATTTTAAAGGAGCAGAATGTAAACTAGACTAAAGGGAAAGCAGTCATACGATAACTAAAATTATGCCATTTGAAAACATCGTGCCAGGCCCGTTAGCAGCAATTTGCGGAAAACGTCACTCAGCCCCCCCCCCCCCACGTCTGTAATGTCATTATACAGTATTCATGACAGATAATTAATCAAAAGTTGTTACTATAGTAATAGGCCAGCAATACTCAAATAGTGTAGGGTAGATGCAAAAAAAGTTCAACTAAAAACGAAACAAAACAACAATACACACGTTAGGTTTTTAGTGCTTTGTGGGGACATTATATGGATTTACATTCTTTGGAGACTGATCCTCAATTTAACCATAATTACAGTATACTTGCCTAATCTAAACCCTAAACTTAACCTAAATCAACATTAAAACATATTTCTGATCTAACATTGATGGATTTAACTTATAGGACCCTGATTTTTTTGATTTTTGTAAATAACTCTGAGGAAATGTTGTTCATTAGGTCAGATTTAGGCAGGTAGTAGATGATGAGCAGGCTGTGAAACATGAGATATTATTAAGTGTCCACATTCATCCAAACTATGACAGCGCTGATACATATATGATCGACCTGGCATCCCATGTATCCAAACTTCCAGCTGCCGTGGAGGTCAGAGGCCGCGGACATGGGGTAGCCGATCCCCGCCACGCCGATGTCCGTGAGGGCCAGGTTGATGATGATGATGTTGGTGGCCGTGCGGAGCTCCTTGAACTTGACAAACATCATCATGACTACAATGTTACTGGACAAGCTGACCACACCTGGGAAAGAAAGATGTGCAAGGACATTACACTGTTTTCTGATGTTTTAGAACTTGGAAGTAATGTACGCACTTTCTGTTTCATTTTCCATGTCAACGCTTGGATTGTCTGAACTCCTTTGTTGCAGTGCAGTCAAGTGTTATGGTAAGGACAAACTTGTTGTGAGCTTGGAGCTAACAGATCGATGCTTTGTACTGTACTTACAATTTAAGCTCTGAAATGGAGATTTATGGACTAACAACATGTAGAAGCACTTCCTGGTTTCATTTGTTCAGAAGAAAACGATTTCAAAAGGGATTACTTGAACATAAATTAATAAAATGAGCAAATTTAGCAAAAAAAAGCCACTTTAAAATAAGTACTAATCTAGGACTAAACTTGGAACTAAACATGGACAATGCCAGGGCTAAACCAGGACTAAAACAAGGCCAAATCAATACATCAGGATTAAACTGGGATCAAACTGGAACAAAGCAAGTACAAGCGTGAACAGACCTGAAGACAGAAGTGTTTCTTGTACCACTTCTTCAGATGAAATTTATTTTTTCAAATCTTTGGAAAAGCATTAGTGCATTATTTATGGTTTGCCTGACAATTTAGCTGAATTACTTGAGTGATTTCAAGGATCACTGCTTTACAACTGCTTTACCCACCTCTGAATAAACATTAGAATTGATAACATATTGTTCTATGCTATTGTCTATACTATAAATAGGCAGTTTCGCATTTGACACATGGGAAAGAATCAATCTAAAAGTGATGTGCCCATGTTACTGTTACACTGGCAATGTCAAATAAATATGGGAAAGAGGGTCTGGAGTGTCTGCCAGTGTGGTCCAATAGACTTGGTTTTCCATCTGGCGGATCACTAAGCACGGACAGAATGTATGATCCATGTCAGCAAAATTGTTAAATTGAATGAACAGAAATCAGGGTTTTTCTGATTTCTGCCATGTCTTTGTGATTTTAATGCCTTTTTTTTCCTGTTGTTTGAAGCACTTTGAATTGCCTTGTGGACGAATTGTGCTCTACAAATAAACTTTCCTTGCCCTGCCTTGCCATTTAGGCTCGGGTCTTTAAAAAAAATGCCCAATTTCAATGCTAAAGCAAATAATTGAAACAACTCAAGAAATACCAAGTAGAGTCACATTCCATTTATAAAACAAGTGATTAGATCTATTTAATGAGAATGTTCATGCAGTCCATTGTCCAGCTCGGGTCAAGTAAATGGCCCAATTTGCAATTATATAGTGACAATGTGATGCTAAGTAGGTACAGTGTTGCTACTGTCTTAACGCAGCTGAAAACATGTCTAAATTTAGAATGATTTATTTTGTGTATAAATGATTACACATTGCCTCGTTCAATCTATATTCAGTGCTAATAAACATTTACACGATTATTTTCCCAGATTGCACAGAAAAGGACATCATCTGAATCTGTTGCTTAATGTTACCTGCTGTGATGAGATATGCAGCCACTATGTTATGTTCCAGTTGGGTAAAGGCACTTTTCCCTCCATAGGGCACAGCATCATCTGAAACATTGAGCGCAAAGTCCATCCCCATCTCTTCAAGTCTAGATTTCCAACTGGTTTGTCTTGAAAAATAATAGAATCAAAATGTCTTAGAACATAAATGTGCAGCGCTGGTGATGTTTCTTCTGAAAGTACTGTGTGGAAAAGGGGAGGTATTAGAGTACAAGCAGATTATTACATACCACTGACAGACTGCTCCCTTGTTGCCTCTTGCATGGGGCTACAAAGGATTAGCGCTCACGTGGCGGAATCACTCCCATAATAAGATTGGATATTGCATTATTAAGAATGTTAAAATGAAATGAGTCTATTTATTACTGACCATTCCCTCAAATGTAGAACTTGAAGAGTGTGTGTGTGTGTGTGTGTGTGTGTTGTGGGCAGAGGTGTAAACTAAAATAGGTTTTCACTTGGATTCCTCTGTTTTTCCAGCCTCATCTTAAAATGAGGGGGAATCTTTTGCTTTGCAACATCAACAATTAACAATCATCTTAAAGTATACGGTCTCTTTCAAATAGGCCTACAACAAGGAAATGTGGTGCGTAACATTACTTTTTAATAAAAGTTAAATTCCTTCAAAAAGCAACTCAAGTAAGTGTAGGCCAAACTGGAACCCTCCACTTCAAGGCCTGAGACGTCCAAATTTAGTCAATTATAAATAGCAGGAAAGTGCATCAGGAATTAACTACTAAAGGTGAGATACTGCAGGTGAATATGAAACAATCTTAAAGAAATGCATTTCAAGTTTTTGTTATGTTTTCATATAAAAAGATTGTGCATATTTGGAACATATTAATCTGAAAACGTGATGCCTTGAGCCATGTTTAAATTTCATGCTTCATTTGTTTAACATGTTAGATTAAAAAAAAAAGTGCATAATTTGTCAAATCTTGAAAAAAATAATGTGTAGAATTGCGCAGATATCAACAAATCATTCTGGAGTGTGTAGGTTTAGGACTGATCTTTATGTCTCTATGGGAGAAAACTGCCTTTGAAGTTACAATGTCCCATAAGTTTATTAAATGAAATTATAAAACTTTTTCAGAACCGCTGTACATTGTTGTTTCCAGGTGAACTCTTGTCGAGAGAGCAGCAAACTGACCCAAAAACGGACAACTGAAATGAATTTTTTTTTTTTTAAATAACGACATAAATAAATACGCAGAATTATAGTAAATTACAAGTTAAAAGAACTATTGGGTTAGTTTGTACACCACTAAAACCCAGGAGCGTTTATACGGTTCTACTCCTGACTAGCAGGTGGCGCTACTCTGCTGCGGTGACAGTGACTAACAAACTGTAGACTGTAGTGAGTGTAGTAGACACTTCCACCTCCTTCACTCTTGACACCGCAGCGGATCGTGAGCTAACGCAAAACTAAACATGCCTGGGATTTTGAGGGTTCTCACCAGCCGTGTGGCCCCGGTGGTCCGCACACAGACGGCGAACCTGGGCTCCAAACCGGCTCAGGAGAAGATCGGTGTGATGGTACGTGTATTTTGTCTACATACGAGTCGTGAAAGTCAGCATGCTAACGTTAGCTGTTAGTTAGCGCTTAGCATTAGCTGTCCTTGGAGGAAGAGGTCATGTTATGTCAAAATATCGGGCAAATATTTGATTTGGAAACTGTAAAGAGATTATGCCTAAAACTAGAGTAATATGTGACTCAAGCAGATTTCTCGTCAGGTTTTGTTTGAAGGTTTCATTCATCTGCTATTTCGTTAGCACAGCTGCATTTGGTGTAAGTGGTAGAGCCAATCTTAGATAAGAGAACCTTTATTTTATTGATTTATTTAATCTGTCAGTTTATGGTCTCAGGATATACTCATACAAATAAAAGCTATGCCAGGGGTATTACTAAGATCCATAGGTATTACATACTAACTTTTTATGTCTGTGTCTAAAATGTAATCAAGAGCCCAGACAAGTTTGGGGTGTGATGAAAGAGAAATAGATTCTATATATTGTTGTAATTCAATCCGAAATCATTTCAATAGGGGCTTCTTGGGAGAAAAATTGCATCTATTATTGTGGAATTTGAGTACAATTATTGGTAAGTTTATAATATAGATATAGATATCTCTGTAGTGTTGCATACATTATCAGAGCCAAACAGAACCTTTATTTGCCCCAGTAAATTGTAGTGTTGCAACACAGTTCTAGGACGGCAGGAGAATAAAAATATGCAATCAAAAATCAAGATATATAGCTTCAATTTGACTAGAATATGAGACACTTACTTTGAATAGTTAAGATACAGAAAGGTGTAAAGATGATTACATGAAACATGATGCAAGTAGAGTAAAAGGCTATAAAACTATTTTGTACAATACGTGGCTATTTTTATGTACAGTTCAACATAAATGAGTATAAATGCCAGGTAAATTGACTTCAATAGAAAACTGTGTGTTTGCTGTAAGTTAATTTAGATAAATAAATAAATAAATATGGACATATGGTCCGTCAAGCTTTGGTAAGGTATTACCTTACCTATTTTACCTTATATGATCTTTTTATGAATCTTTATTTTACCTTGAGAAACTGCTTTACATAATACACAAACATACCAACAACAAACCTAGGGCTGCAGCTATCAATTATTTTAGTACCTTTGCACCTGCCACTTTAACTGCAACTGTTCAACCACTCACTGCACTGTCACTTTCTGCACTCACAACTGTACATTTAACTGTAATCTTGTGGACATAGTAATGCCTATTTTTATTTTATACTATAGTAATTTTAAATTGTTTCTTAATGCATGCCCTTTGGATTTCAATATGTTGTTTTTATTATTGCTCAGTGTTTTATGTTGCACCTTAATGCCAAAACAAGTGTCTATGTTTGTGAATATTGTACACTGACAATGGCAATAAACCCATTCTGATTCTGAGTAATCGAGTAATCCATCCATTATTTTCTTCGATTAATCGAGTAATTGGATACATTTGTGTACATACCATAAACCATTTAAAAGAATATTATTTATTTATTTATTTATTTAAATAAATGCTATACTTCATAGTATTAAACAAATAACAAATGGAGTTTCTGCTTAAAATAACACTTATTATTAATTTCCACATAAGTTTGTCCCCATAAGTTTGTATATATAGGATATATATATAAAGGACTAATTGACTTGTCACAGACTGTTTGTAAACAGTTCCAGTAGAATTAATTTGCGTCTATGTCACATCACTTAAAATAAGAAACTTGTTCATAAACGGTTGTTAGTGAGGCCAGTGATGCCTGGTGGTTTGAGCTGTAACTCTGCTGTCATTTTGCAGCATTCTCTCCGTGTGCCATTCACTGTAGCCTCTGTGTCTTCGCGCCGTCATTGCGGAATTTCTGTTTCATACTCACGGCCCTCCGTGCTCTTTCACACAGCAAAACTCTGCTTCTCAGTCCAACTCGTGAGTTTAAAACATGCTGCTCTCTCCTCTGTTGTGCTTAAGTTGTGGCAGGTCCGCGCGGAACAAACTGTGAAACGAAAGTGCCACTAGTCGTTCCGTGTGCCCCACACGCCACAGATTCACGTGTTTTTAATTACATATGTAAATTAAACATATCATCGAAGCAATGAAAGAATAATTCATGCTTTTTTGTAATCAAATTACTCTATTTACTTGAGTAATCGTTGCAGCCCTAAACAAACCAAATGATATTCATAATGTATGGCTAACCTTTTTAACACTCCTTATCACTCAGTTACATCTTTCCTAATTGTATGTTCTTATTTCAATCCTTAGGAAACCACCATCAGTCTGGGTTTGTTCAGCTTGGCGATCCTGGGACCATCTGGTTGGATTCTGGCCCACCTGGAGGACTACAAGAAGAAAGAGTAGAATGGACTTTTCAGAGCCAAGACCATGCGGGTTAACCCAGACAGCGCTGTTCCTGGGACCACAAAAACCACGTCCCTCTTTACAAAACTCCTTTTATTGTGGACTTTATTCCTCATGTCAACATTCGCACAATTCCAATTCAGATGTTACATTTTGTTCAATGCATAGTACAGTCAACTGTTAACCTCATCTTAAGCAGTTTGTACAATAAAATATAAAGGATCTTACACGTGTATCCCCTTTTTTCAATCATTAGAATGAAACCTAGACATTTAGGTAAAATGTAAATTTGAACCTAATGAGTCGGAGTAGGTACTTTAACTTATTCCTAGCTCCCACAAACGTCTGTGACTTGTGTCAACACAAACTAACTTGAAATCATGAAAGACTGCCATTTTGTAGGTGACACTGATCATGATGTAGCCCTGATATTTAATAGATATGTATTGGAAAACATGCTCTGCCATTAGATCTCTAAAGACTTCGGAGGCATCAGTGGCTTGGCATATTTCTGATCACCACAGACCAATCACCTGTGTTTTCAGTGTGCTGGTCCCATCCGGATCTCAAGCTTTCCATTCCCAATATACTGGGATCAACACGATCAGATTGAAACAGTCGTATCGCCTTTCAAACAAGCCTAATAGTCTAGCATTCGATAACTGCATGTAGCAGCCTGATTTAAAAAAAAAAAACTTTCTGGGGGAAAAAAAAAACCCTGTATGAATGAGAAGTTGAGTGATCGCAGTTATAGCTTTAAATGGTGACGCCAAGATATTGACAGCATTGGTTTCAGGTCAGACTGAACTCTTCAGAGCTGCCAATGGTGAAGAGGCCACTTGTATTGCACTGAAGACTTCAGACCCACTGATCGATGCAGATGTGTGGCACTAGAACTTTCAGCCTGTCCTGACCGTTGTAACAAAAATAAAACTGCAAACACATTTCATAACTAAAAGATAAAGACGCAGAGCAAAAATATTTAGACAAATTTTATTTTGTTAATGTTCCAAAATTCAGATAAAAAAACACAAGTAATTCGTCCTGGGACATCAGTCAATGAAAAATACTTGTTCGGATGAAGGTCTTTAGCATTTGCAGAGACTGCAGTCAGAGCTGGAGAGGCAGAGCTGAAGCCTGCGTGCACTGGCTGAAAAAAGAAACAATATTAAGGATGTGGCATTAATAATCACTGACATAAAACCAGACGTGCGTTTGTGCATTCTGAGCTCAGTTCAAGGTGTAGAAACCCTCATAACATGCTCTTCTTGAGAGCACTTCAGGTTAAAGAGGTTCACATCATGGCTCAGTAGTGAACACACACACACACACACGCGCACACACACACATTTTCACACAGTCATACACGCTCACACAGTCATACACACACCTTGCTTCTCAGGCATAATCTCTGGCTCAAGGCGGAGCTCAAGCTCTCAGATTTGGCTACTCATCATCACAGACTCACGTTACGTGCGTGAATCTCAGAAGGGACGTTTGAATGACTGACATCGACAGTCCCAAGAAGAAGAGCCTGCAAAAACACTGAAGTACCTCGTCCTCTTCTGCTCCAGTGAGGAAGAGAGACAAGGACAGAGTAGCTGCAGCTTCTCTCTCCAAATCTGGTGAATGGGGCAAGCAGTGTTTGCCTGTAAATAAAGAGAAAGAGCCAAAAGTTAAATATTTCATTCATAGATTATAGCTCAACGTTTCAAAAGCAATTAATCTGGACAATAAAAAAGACAGACACCACGTCGAGGTACAAAACGTGCTTTTCCTTTGGACTACCCTTTTTCCGGTTTCCTATCAACGTTTATTTCCGGCAGTTTTTAAGCATTACCGCCCCCTACTGCTCAGTAGCGTGGATCCCGCCCCTTCTTGCGTGCGCAATGATCACATAATATCATTTTAAAGAAGAATATTTAATGGCACGTTGTCATTGTAGAGCAAAGAATACGCCAGCACTGTTTTTTACAACAGTGCAATGCGTCACCCTTCAATATTGGTCTTTGTTTTAATGGCCACTTCCCCTCCAGTCCAATACGCGTCAGTAAGCGCACGCGTAAAGTCATGCGTAAAGGCGACGTAGAACACGACGTAAAACACGACAATCACATGACAGCGGTGTTTTGTGCAGTGCCAAACTTTCAACTCCAACAGCGCCCCAAACAAGGCAAAGAGGTGTGTATTGCCAATGAACAATCATGGAAACATCTGCAGCTACGAATTGCTATTGGCACAAAGTTAATTTTACTTTAATTGTTTTAATATTCGTTAAATGGCGTTGGCACCATGGATTTATAAGATGAACATGTTTGGAAAATCTCTGTGGTGTCTCATTACAAGTAAAAGGGCTGTTGCTTCCTTTTGGTACAGGTAATCATGAGGCCTCTGGTCATTCTGGACGACTATGACCTGGCCAGTGAGTTGGGCAGCCAAGTACATCCGCAACAGAATCATCCCAGTTTCCAACCCTGTGCTGAGAAATACTTCACTTTAGGCCTGCCAACTGGTGAGTGCAGCTGTCAGTCACAACACCTCCATTTGGTGCATTTGTAACTTTTCCTTTTCGTCACATCTGCAGGGAGCACACCATTTGGCTGTTACCAGAAGCTCATTGAATACTACAAAAATGGGGAGATTTCATTTAAGTATGTGAAAACTTTCAACATGGATGAATATGTAGGTAAGTCAAATAATCGATGCCAATAGTCCAATAGATTGATCACATGATGCTTCCTCGGTTTTCTATTTAGTCTTTAGTTGTATTGGTTTTAACAGGGTACCCATACAAGAGTTTTTCTCATTGGGTTTTCCTGTAGAAAATTAATTATATTAAATAAATAAAATGCATTGTGGCAGATAGGGCTGTCACTAATTATTATTATTTTAGCAGTCGACCTTTTCCCCCCGATTAGGACGTATGGTCATACTATTATTTCTATCATACACATTGAGACTTTTAAATACATTATCGACTAAAATAATGTGGTTACTGAATGTTTCTAGATGGGAGAATAGTTACAAATAAATTCTGACATAGATGAAAAGCAGAAATGATTTCATTATTTTTTGACATTTTGATTTACATTCTCTCAAATGTAAAGCGTCTTTGGTAAAAGTGCTTTAAAAGTGTTATGTATTATTATTATTAATAATGACAATAATGTCCACTGTCTTTGTTATTAAAGGTCTTTTTGTATGTGTTGAGTTTGTAGGGTCCAGATAAGAATTACGATTACAATAATGACAGTATATGATCATTTTTTTATTGTCACGATTAGTCGATTAATTGTTGCAACCCTAAACTTGTTGTGTTTCAGATTATATTAAACTAACATTATGACTGTAGTATATTAGGTGGAGGCTGTGGATTGTTACTGAATGATTGTCTTTGTTGATCAGGTTCAATATTTGTGGATTTTCCTTTTGGATGAAAATGCCATAATCAACATACTGGCTCTTGCCTCCATCTCAGAGAACACAGCGTTGTCACATTCTACTTCCTCTGCAGGTTTACCTCGCGCACACGTATCCCGGAGAGCTACCATTCTTACATGTGGAACAACTTCTTCAAGCACATCGATATAGATCCTGCCAACGCCCATGTTCTCGATGGGAATGCAGAGAATTTGGACACTGAATGTCAAGCTTTTGAAAAAGAAGATCGCAGAGGCCGGTGGAATTGAGCTTTTTGTCGGAGGTAGTAATATTTTAATACCAAATGTTGTGTTTTCTGATAGAATAGTTCAGTCATGCTTTGTCTACAGGCATTGGTCCTGATGGTCACATAGCGTTCAATGAGCCAGGGTCCAGTCTTGTGTCCAGAACAAGAGTGAAGACACTAGCTAAGGATACTATCGTTGCAAATGCACGATTCTTCGGCAATGACCTGTCTAAGGTTCCTAGCATGGCTCTAACTGTGGGTGTTGGAACTGTCATGGATGCTAAAGAGGCAAGTAAAATATGTTTCAATTAAAAGTAGGAATAGGGCTGCAATGTCCAATTTTTTGGGCTGTGCAATAATAATTGTAATATTTCATATGATTTACTACCAATCTTACCATGCGCCATGCTGCTACAACATGTCAACATTGCATTCTCTACATGTTGTTCGTTCAGGTGATGATTCTGATCACAGGAGCACACAAAGCCTTTGCTCTGTATAAGGCCATAGAGGAAGGGGTCAACCACATGTGGACAGTGTCTGCCTTCCAGCAGCATCCCCGGACCATCTTTGTTTGTGATGAAGATGCTACACTGGAGTTGCGAGTTAAAACCGTCAAATACTTTAAAGGTGCGACAACCATTTTGAAATCCACACATAAAAGTACAGAACTAATCATTTAACAGTGTTTACTGAATTACACAACGTCTTCTATCTATATTTAGTATGGTGGATTTTCTGTTTACATGTTATTCAAAATGTGAAATTTAGTAAATGGCATGGAATTACTATTTGGAAATATGTTTTGGGGTTTTTCATGGCTTTATTATTTAACTTTTTGTATTTCTCTCACTTTAAGGTCTCATGCACGTCCATAACAAGCTGGTGGACCCTGTTCTTAGCATTAAAGACCAGTAATCTACAAATTCACCAGTGATCCCTTCTTGTTGCAACTGAGCAGCACTTTATTCCTTCAGTACACTATTGGTACAAGGAGTCATCAGTGAAGACTGTTTCCTGTGATCATGATGGATTCTTACCTTTCTCTAGTCTGTTACAATGTTAGGATTTTTTTGTAAATGGGTATTGTTTACTGTTTCAATTTATTTTTGGGAAACTTTTCTTGAATATTTGTTTCATTTTAAGGATTCTAGGAACTTGCCTTACATTATAAATGATCTTTATACATGATTTTAATGCTGGCCATGATTGCCTTTAGTATTAGATTAAAACAGACTGAATGAACACTGTTTGAAGCGGTGCCATCTTGTTGGTAAACCTGCAGTTAATTTAGCATTCCACTCCACTGAGGCATTATCATTGTTTTTGATCATACTGTGCATTTTCAAAACACAATTTCTTAAAAATAAATGTACACTTCTTGTTTCTGAGTGTTTTTTACCAAGTGTCCTTTTAATTTAACTTTTGAGGGGAGAACATCTTGCCCTAACTTTAGAAAATATTTTGTAAATATGATTCTCATGTAAAGCCTTTTTGGTTTAAATAGTTGTTTTAAGCATTTGTTTAATTTTTTGTTTCAGCTTTGTGTCTGCCCAGTATTTCACAGAATGTTCAGTTTCCACGACGATACACATTTACATAAACAGCAGGCAAACTGCTGAAGGAATGCCTTCCTGCCTGGCCGACAACAATAGTCCTTTTAGTTTAGTACAAAACCGATAACCAAATTATTATTTGGTTATCTATTTTCGTTTTGAGCTAACGCTGCTAATATGCTGATGTAATTTAACCGCCTTTTTGTTGTCCCTAAACCAGGAGCTGGCGCTGATTGGCTACCTGGACCCTGACGTAACTTCCTCCCCATGTGGTGCGCACTCAATCTCCCGCCCGGAATTGTTTACTGTGAATTCCTGTGTCCTGCCCCGTCCCGCATCTGCGCTGCATGTCCTTTGTTTCTTGTAGCCTTTTCCAAAAAGACCATGGCAGCAAATAACGAAAACCCAAACGGAGAGGAGTCACTGACCGTAGACGAAGGCTTTTTGGAGGAGGCTTTGAGTGTTCTGGCTGGTAGTGACCCAGAAAACTGCTCCTATTCACGGGTGAGTACTGTTGTATGCACGGCGGTCCTCTTGCGCCCGTGCACATCTGGTCAATGTTTACCTAGTTTGCTTTCTGCTCTTTACTTTATCAATGCACTGTAAGAATGTGGTACGTTTTTGCAGCTACATTTAAGATTATTCCTATGCATGTTTTCATTGATTCATTCTCTCTAACCTAATCAAACAGAGTGATTTCATGTGATCAATGGCGGGGCTGTAACGATTAATCGGATCAATCGTGGCTAATCGATCATCATCAATCAGAACGTTTTTTTACTTAGCAGAATTTGTACAAAATGCAATTCAAGTGCTTCATGTACAATAAAAATACATGGAAATCACTATACAATGAAGCTTGAATAATAATACATTTTAAAATTATGAGCCATTAAATCATTGTTGCCTATTTAAGGCCTTTTAAGACCTTTTATAACATACACGGCATTGACATTTTGATTTATTATTTATTATCACACTTTATGGTTAAAAATGTATAAAAAAAAATATCAATGTACAATAGAAAAAAATCGTCAGCTATTAAAAATAATCGAGATGAATAACAAAGCTTGGGTGTGTCTTGCTGTTTTTCCAGGGCTACGTGAAGCGGCAGGCGGTGTTTGCGTGTAACACTTGCACGTCTAATTCCGAGGAGCCTGCTGGGGTTTGCCTCGCCTGTGCAAACAAGTGCCACGATGGCCACGACATATTTGAATTGTATACAAAGAGGTTTGCTAGTTTTTCAATTTAAACAAATAGAGTTGTGTTGTACCAAGTTGAGATCCTTACTTTCTTTTTGCCAACAGGAACTTTCGCTGTGATTGCGGGAATAACAAGTTTGGGGGATTTAAATGCCAATTGATTCCGGTGAGTTTTGTTTTGCTATATTACATTACATTTAACAAATTTAATTTAATTACATTTTTGTCTCTACAAACAGTCCAGAGATGCAGAGAATGTGAAAAATCAATACAATCACAACTTCCATGGCAGCTATTGCACATGTGACAGATTGTACCCGGACCCAGACGGCCAGGTACTTTTCCCAATACACTGGCTTTATAGAAAGTACTTTACAACAGTCATGTAACGCCCTCGTTTTTCACAACAGGACAGCGACGAGATGATTCAGTGTGTCGTCTGCGAGGATTGGCATCACTCCGGGGTGAGACGATTTACATTTTGTAACGTTTGTTTTCGTTATTACGGTTCTACATCATGATAGGAAACGTGGCCAAAATGCACATAGTATCAAATGAAGATCACAGTTTTTTGGTCATGGGAGGGGAAACTAAGACTATTTTCTTCTTCTGGGAGTTCACACTTTACTGTCATTGGTTAACTCTGTCTGCCAATCGCTCAGAACATGATAAAGGCTGACCAATAGAAACAGTGGGTAGAGAGAAGTAGACATTGTAACTACTGTAAAAGTAAAGATCAGACATTTTCTTGATAAAATTTAAGTATCCGGTATAAATAATTAGTTGTATGATTGTGTAAACATGTTTTAGCCTTTTATTTCCTCCTTTATTCATTACTATTCAAACTTTTGGCTTAATTATTAATATCAGGCGTGTGATATCTGGAAAATCGGCCAAATCCCTAAGCCCTATGTCAAATGTGTTTTCATTGACAGCATTTAGGTTGCACCGTGGTCGAACCCGAGGAGCTACAAGAGATGGTCTGCGAGACTTGCATGAACAAAGCACCTTTCTTATGGACCTATGCTGCACACTTCGCCGGTATGTCCTGGTTACACTCCTGTTATATGCAGGAGGAAGAGGTAAATAGCAACATGACAAACAATGATAGCTTAGTTCCAATGCCTCTTCCCTTCAGCGCCTCCTGTGGTCAATATCAGTCCTGAAAATGGAGAGGAAGAGGTGGATGTAGAGGATGAAAAGAAAGAAGTTACAGAATCAAGCCAAAGTGTGATTGAAAATCCTTCCACCAGCAAGACAAATGCAACACAAGAGGTAAATGGCTTTATGCTTACATGGTGTTTATAGAAAACATATTACGCTAAATGGACCTTTTTTGAGCGTTTAACCCTGTTCTAACATTGTTCCCTCATCAAAACCATACTTTGAGTAGCATTTAGCTTCTTTCGTGCTAGTTTGAGGAATCCTGGTTAGAAAATCTTGCATATTTTAAAAAGGCCAATACAATACAAATAATGCAAAGGAACGTGCGAACGTCGGTATGTATGTTCTGTCTTTTCCCAATCAACCTCTACTTTCGTCATATAATTCTGATTAAGATCAGGAGAATGGTCCCCAGCACCATCAGTGGTACAATGACACAAATACATTACCCCATGTAAAATGGCTGCCAAAACAATGTATACTTTTCCAAGTGAGCGGCAGAACTATTCGCAGCACAACTGATGATGTATTTCTTTGCCTTTTATGCCTGATTTTTGTCCAATATTTGAAACAATAGCTCTGCGGACAAAGTTAATTTGAGTGTGAAACACACTCAAATTAAATGGAAAGTTAAATGGAAAGTAGTTTCTCCGACTGTGCAGAGCAGGGGGAGATAAAGGACACTTATACTCGGCGGCCCGCGAAAATTCCTTTCAACAGACAAACCTAAATAGACAAACCTAAATAGACTTCCTAACTGTTTACTTGATTTCCTTTTTTTAGATGTCAGTTACAAACTAAATATGTGGAGTTGTAGACTTTTATATTTGTTATAACATTTCAGCATTTTTTTTTTCTTCTTACAGGAAAGAATTTCATTATTCACACCCTTACAATATTGACACTCACTGCTAAAATTCCTAATGTTGTAACGTCATCTGCATAACCTCTACAGTAGAATTCAGTTTGAGTAGTACTTTTCATACCACTAGATGGAGCTGTAGGGTAATTGGTGAGTCATTCTTGGAGGCTATTCTTCTCATCAGGGTAATTACAGGAGAAATAAGCCATGCGTCATGCTTCTGCTCTGTGGACAGCTCTGGCCAGGCTTCATAGGGCAGCTTACTGTAAACCGACCCCTCTCATCACCACCCACCTCAATGTGTCGCCGGCTGTGGAGACTCCCCCCTCAAAATCTGTGTCATAACTCAGAGACCTTTTTGCTTTCTTTTCTTTTTTAGGTAGCAGAAAATCCGAGTTCCAAACGGAAACGCGAGGAGATGTCCAGTAGCTCTGTTCTGGACGCAGCAAAGACGGCGGTGTGCAAAGTGAAGGAGCTGGAGGGCCGGGCTGTGCCGAGGCCGAGAAAAGGAGCGGTGTTCTGGCCCTACAACTGGCGCTCGCAGCTCTGCACCTGTACCAGCTGCAAGGTAGTGTTAACAATGACTCCCCTTTGTGCAATAATACACTAAAAGAGGGCGGTGTGTGAGATCATATAAATAATAGTAGTTTGAACATAAGCAAAATCACAGTATCAAGTAATAGTAATAATAATAGCTAAAAGATCTATTATTGCTGTGGTATATTCAAAGTATTGCCCCTTTAAAATGTCATCAGAATGATCAAAATTCGAGAATGGAGGGAAAATGAAGTAGACTATAAATCATGTTCAACCATGACCGGACGTCAGATCAAAACGCACATGATTAAGTTTTTGTAACAAAAAATAAGTGTTTGTCCTGTACAACCTAAAAATCTGGATTTTTCCCCGATCAAAAAGTGTCTGTCATAAGCTCCGGTTAGATACACAATAATGTAGAATACAATAGTAAATGTCTTTAATGTCACTCACATGTGTCTGGGTGCTTTTCATTTGTCAAAACCACCTTTTCATATTTTGTTACATTCTGATTTTATGCACTGTTGTGGTTAGTTACGCTCTGTCACTTTTTGTGCGATACTTGAACTTTGAGAAAGGCATTTTCATTTTAGCACACGATTTACACATTTCCTGATTGTTTGAATAAAAATTGAAACATGAAATATACTACATATCGCTGTGGGTTTGTAGTTAACTATGCGACTGCTGTGTTGGGCAGAGGGCCTATGTATCTGCACAGGTCCAGTTTCTCTTGGACCCCTCGGACACACTCGTGGCCTATGAGAGCAGAGGTTTGGAGGAGCCGTTCGGACAGCACCCACTTTTAGCCTGGACCGATTCAATGAGCCACGTACAGCAGCTGGAGGTCATCTACGGTGAGTGTGGACGCCGCTCTTGTATGACGCAGTTCTCATGTTGACATTTTATCGGTATTATCAAAGGGGAAACTATTGCAGTTCGGGTGTTGGTGTTGTTTCGAATCAGGATTGTGTTGACAGTGCACCTTTTAAACACGTCTCGCAGAAGTCACATTTGAGAGTAAAACTGTGTCCAGAAAAATAAAGGGATTGTGGTTAGCATTCTAGTATTTTTATACCAATTTAGGCAGTTGTATCACTTTAATCTCGTTCATATTTGGCAAAATAAAGCTCCTAAAGTTTGTTTGTTGTTGAACAGTGAGAGATAGAACAGCTCTTCTACATTGAAATGAATGTATCGTTTACCCTACAGCGGCCCGTTAGTGGGCGTTCCCTCGGATGCCAACTGTATGAATGTGGTGTGTGTTTGAGTGAATGAATGGTGGTGGTCGATGGCAGCTTCACTTTCTACCCCAGGGCAGCTGTGGCTACGGGAGTCAGATTACCAGCATCTGGAAAAGTGCAAGGGCATTATTAAACTCAGAAGAATCACATGCATGTTTGTAGTCTAAATAACAGCGTTAGCATAGGTAAATGCTAAATAACAAAAATGCAGTTTTCGCAAGTGATTCATTAATTGCGTACCCCTATGTCATTTAAGCAAGTCACATTAATGTCGCACACGAGATACTCCGCTGTAGCAACTATTATTGTCCAATTTGACCTTTATAATAGTGTATTTTTTCTCCAATTAGGTGTCCAGGAGATGACCACTGCCCTCACTACATTCTTCCAGCAGTGCGTTGATGAGGGAAAGGTGAGGGAAAAGTTTGTCGGACTTTGTTTTGTGCGTTTGTTTGTTTTACTTTCATCTGAATCCTAACATCTTCCCACGTGCTGCTTTACAGACAGTCACAGCAGAGGCAGTCCGACAGTGCTTTGAAGAGCTGCAGGAAAAGGCCCGAAAGCGACGCAGAACCAACGCTGGAAACCAATAACGCAGACGACACGCTGCTGCATCATATGCCGGGCTCACACGGTGCTCCCTGAACGTTTGTCAATAAAAGTTTGTTGGAAGCTTTTGAATGTAAAAGGCAGAAACTGTAGCATTTTCAGCTTTGAATCGAAAAAAGGCCTTAACTTTATGCCTTTTAATTTACTTTTGAGGCATTTTGATTTTATGTGCAATGTACAATACTGTGAACTGACCAAACATTAAACATATCAAAAAACAAAAGGTGTAAAGACATTGAAGACGCACATGGATTACATCATATCAAACCAGTTTATTTTTATGATGACGGGTTGACCACTGTTATGCACCCCTTGAGGTGACAGTAGAAAAATAGATTCAGTGAAACTAAATAGAACTTAATATCAGTCTACAAACATGTTTTAGAATTCAACACGAGCAATCCCACATTTGAAATTGAAAAGGTGCTAAATAACACTATGTACACAAACAAGCTACATGAGATTTCAAAGTGATGCAGGCTGGTTAGCTGGTAGAAAAGAGCTTGCATAGACATTTAAGTCACTTCTCCGATAAAGCCCAGCTGCAGGCAGGGAAGGCACTGACTTCTCTAACAGCAAAAGAGCAAAACGAAACCTTTAATCATTGGAACATTGTCCTGGAAAATTAAACGACTAACCAACATGAACATGAGGAGGAATCTGGACCGTTGCATTTTTTCCTCATGAAGCAAGCAAGATGGAAAATTATTTTTCTGCTTGGCGATCTTTAAAGCAGAAGGCTTGATCTGCAGATCCTCTTTTCAGTTCTGTTACTTTCAAAGTAAAAGAACAAAGAAAAACACCGTTACAAAGTTACTCCACCTACAATATTGAATTGCCTTAAATGCATAACGTTTAAGAACAAAATAGCTTCTTGGACACAATCTTTACATTGTAAACCACACATTCTTGGTGAGTTCATGACAAGACAAGTACACAGTGTTGTCCACTACAGTAAAATTACAAACCTTCAACATCCACTAAAATGTGACAGAAGCCATTCAACTCAGACATCTGGGTCTCTATTCATTATATACAAATTCATCAGAAAGGAGCCAGCACTTTGACTATTCAATTTCATATCCTTTTGTTCAAATGTTTGTCTTTTTCCGCTTCAACTACATGTGTGGCTCCCTACAGTGCAATGATTGTTGTGAGCGGGGCGGTGCACCGGCTACAGGGCGTGATGAGCTCGTGTGAACTCTCAGGGTGAGGGGCTACTCCTGCTGCAGCTGAGGAAATAACAGTATCAACAACATTGGCATTGACGTGACATACGCGTGGAGCCCAAACTGCAGCGAGTGTCTCCATAGTAAAACAACAGTCAGAGTGAGAATAGTAATGACATCATACTTAGCTGAATAAAGGTTGCTAAAACTGATATTCACCAGTTAAGGCTTTAGATTGCAATATTCGATGCTGAAATAAACAAAAGGAAAAGGAGGTCTCGATACGTCCTCCCAGGCTGACTACAATGAGTGGGTACAGTACTGAGATTGTCTAACTCAGGTATCCAAGTCATCCTCACATAGGGTTGCAAAAATTCAGGAAAAATCCATGGGAATTATTGATAATTTATTGGAAATAATGGGAATAAACAGAGGATCAACACTTCTGAAGGTCATCTTTAAATAAGTGATTTAAGGAGCGTCTGTAAATAAACTTAAATATAAATATCTGCGCTTTTACAGTAACAGCCGAGAGTAACCGCATTAAAAAGCCGTTAGAGCTAAATCTGAACACTAAAGCGAAGACGAGTTAGGCAGGCCAGACAAAATTTGCCAAACTTTCTGGAGAATCTAGCCACAAAACACTTCAGGAATACAGTTTAAGGCAGGGGTGTCCAAACCTTTTGCACAGAGGGCTATGACAAGCCTCCCCACATTTAATAAGGCTTGGAACATTAATATTATGCCAGTAGCATATCAAAATGGTTGTTATTTAGGTTATGAGCTATTCATTTTTACAATTTTGTTCAGTCAAATCTAAACTAAATAAGTAATGCAAAATGCAACTAGTACATCAACAAAATTAACCAATACATTTGTACTTGGCTCTTTCAATTTATCAGATTTAAAAGTATAAAATATGTGAAATTTAGGCGATTTTTACATAAAATGCCTTATTTCTATATGAAAACATTACATCATGAAAAACCTGTAATACATTTTTTTTCTTACATTTATGTGAGTAAACTACAGGAGCAGTTTCAAATTGATACATTTAAATTTAAGATTTTTCCCTATTCAACTGCAGTGCCTCGCCTTAAATATGTTAATGCAGAACCTGGACAAGATGTGGCGCTCAGCAAGTTTTTGATCATTATTGTTACTCTTTCTAATTCTATTTTTCATTGCCGTAGCTATGGAACACGTGTCTACACTTGTGTCCTCAATAAAAATGACAGGAAATGACTGAAATAGCGTAAATAGCCTATAATTTACAGAAAAGTGCTTAAAAATGAGGAGAATTTGTTACCCTCCGCTACTTGGCAGGATTTGAAAAATAACTGTACAAAAAGCATGTTTAATTGTTCAAATATGTAAGAAATGGTTCTATAAAACATAAGTGACCGACATTTAGCTTCATTCAGCATTTTAGAGTTTTTAACAGTGATTTTCCGGCCTTTTTGCAACCCTATCCTCACACAAACCTGCAGCCTTCCATTTTAGGACCATCCTGTACATCATCTGCTGTAAAGGCCTGTATTATCCACTGTATAATGAACCTGCTCCTACCTGCTGAAAATGCCCCTCATCTGGACGCTGGACTCTGATCGTCCCCATCCGACACAATTATCCGACAATGACGAGCTATGGTGACCTACTTCCTGTCAAATCCAATTCCTTGTGTGGTCAGGATGCGGATCATTACACATCAACACTGCATAGCTCGCGCCAAAAGCTGTAAATAGTCAGGTGGGCCGCTAGAGGCATGCTACAGGAACAAACTGGAAATGTACCAGGCGAGGGGAAGCGATACAAAGCCGTAATCTACATTTGATCTCCACTATAAGTCTTAAACCATGTGCCGTTTGCTTGTGTAAACTGAGATTGGGATCCTGCCATCTGAGCGTTCTGCTAATCCATTTCTATTGAAGTCTTGTAGTGTTGACGCACCGGGCAGGTCGGATGTAGCGCCTCTCTCTGACCTCTCCATGCATTTCAGTCTCCAAAGCAGCAGACTGAGGAGTTTGGGAGATCAATGAGAAGCATTGACTGTTAACCAGCCAGTTCTATAGTGACTGTGTGATGGATAGCACAGTGTGACAGAGGTAGGACAAAAGGACAAACTATAAATAGCTACTATCATCCCCCTTTCCCTGCTCCTCTCAAACACATTCACACAACATTTAGTGCTTTGCCATCCACCGGGACAGACGGCATTAGGTTTCCCTTTTCCAAACTCAACCCCGGCTCCTCCCGGGGTTAAAGTGCTGATTTTTTATAAGGGTATTCAGGTTTGTTGGGAGAGCGGCGATCCTCGGTCACACTGTTCCTGTGGGACTGTGGGACAGGGGAGGGGCCCGACTGTTCGGCCCCCAGAACCATCTCCTCGGCCGGCTCTCTGGCTCCTGTGTGCCTGTCCTCATAACTGTCTACATTTCCACTCGGGGAGCGCAGATGACCTAAGCCGTGAGTCAAGTCTGTTTCATTTGATCTCCCCCTTGGGACATGTCCCATTCTAGACTGGGCCCCAGAAGGGCTGGCGAGGACAGGCTCATGTCTCTGTGAGGTCATCCCAAGGACATCTAACCGCAGTGGGTCGGGAGCGCTCCGCCCCTGGGAGTGGCCCTGAGAGTCACAAATGTAGGAGGGCTGGTAGGAGCCAGAAGTGCAGCTGTGACTGTAAAGATCGGGCCCTGGAAAAGAGGGCCGAGGGTGACCGGAGGTGGGGGTAGCAGGGCGACAGGAGAAGTCATACAGGTCAGGAAACTCCGCCTGAGCCTCCAGCTTGGGCTCAGGGGCGTGTCTTTTACAGGAGTGACCATGTCCAGGGCCATGGCTGTGGCTGAGGCTGAGGCGAGCCGAAGGGCACGGGCCGTGGGGCAGGTGCAGGCCTGAGGGGCCCATAGGACTGTGAGGCCCTTCCCTGTCCATGTCTGCCATGTGCTGCTCCCTCAGGGACAGCACAGACACGCCCAGGGCAATATCAGGCATAAACTCCCTCATGACCGGCTCCACATTCATCTGCAGTCCGCACAGAAGACACAAAATCATGACATTAGCTTTAGACACAGAGAACATTTGGTGAGAACAAACGGAGCACTCACCGCCTGCTGGTCCAACAGGGCTCGCCCCATGGCCTGTGGGTTGGTGCAGTCTGGGGGCTGGGGCCTGGGCACTGAGGAGTACTCGGAGCTGCCATGTTTGGAGGACACATGTCTCTGGATGAGGGTGCGGTTACAAGGGTAAGAGAAGGAGCGGGTGGGGGTGGGCATGGGCACCCGCGGCCGCCAGGCACCTTTCATCTGGGCATGGCTGGGGGTGGCAGGAGGGTGGTAGGGGGGAGGGGGAGGAGGAAGTGGAGGGTGAAAGCCTCCAACTCCTTCCATGTCAGTGAACATGCTGTCCATGGCCGGGCTGCTATTGACCCGACAGCGACCCACCTGCCGCAAGGCCAAAATAGGACTCTCATCTCCAAAACGCTCATCGGGAAAGAACTTGTATGGATTCTGAAATACAAAACAGACACTAGTTTGAGTTGGAGCGCTGCAGTCCAAACCCGGTCTGTTGAGGGCTTTCATCTGTCCTTCAGCCACAGCTCCTCTTGTGTTTGCTCTAACCTGCAGTAGCTCCGTGGCTCCATCTGCCAGCCCAAACTCTCGGAGCACCCTTAGCTGCAGCTCGTAGCTCACAGTGGCTCCTTCTCCACAGTTCAGGGCGTAGGCTCTCTGCACCTGCTCCGTGTGCCTCAGCTCCTGCAGTCGGCGGATCATGTCCTTCACCACGGACAGCTGAGGCACTGCAACAGCCACACGAGGAACAGTCAATACACCTGTACAATCCAATAGTGAATATTCATGCTAAACCAGCTAAAACGAACCTGGGATTTCATTTGCTACGACTGAAGGGGCGGAGGATGAATTGCTTGTCATTTGCTGGTGGTTGATCATGTGGCAACACTGGGGGACGGCGTTGTTGACCATGTAAAGGGTGTCGGGGACGTTGGACATGCGCACGAGCCTCAAGCGCACCAGGTCCGTCTGCTCCACCATCATCTCATCCAGAACGGTCTGCAAACGGGTAGAAAGACGGAAACTTAGAGCTGTCTGAGAGTCCTGGGAGGAACTCAAGGACACGCACGGGCTCGGCAAATGAGTTCCACTTGATTGACAATTCATCTAATTATGGCTCCGCAGAGTGTGTGGATATGTTCATAAATATTCATGGGCAGAAAAGCTATAAGTTGTTGGAGGGAGAGTGAAAACTGACAAAAATTAATTACAGGCAAAGATGATGGAAGCAAATATTAATAATAACTATGAGAACGAATAATGGATGGATTTAGCAGTGTTGAGAAGGACCAGATGTTTTCTAGGACGCCCTTTTCAGAGGCACTTTGATGAAAGGAAATAAGCCGTTTGCTTTGGCTTGCGTTCTCCAGAGGGGAATTGATCAGTTGTCATGGATCTTACCTTCGCCTCTTCCACGTAGGGAGAGAAGAGGCGAGGGCGCACGTAGATACCGGCGTTCTTCTGTCTCAACCAGGAGTTGGCTTTGCCCCCTTCGGCTGTAGGGAGCATGTCCAGAGGAGGGGTGCTTATCAGACCCCGCTTCAGCTGAGAGCAGGGCGGAGAATGCAGATCAATACACCATTCATGACACTCACAAAGACTCAGGTGGACTTTAATCGGCCGGGAAAAGGCGGTGGATGAGAAATACTGACCGCGTCGGTGAGCACGTCGCTGTTCGGGGGCAGGATGTGCTCCGTCCGGATGAACGGCAGGAGGGGGGACAGGATCTCCCGCAGCTCCTCCACGTCCAAGTCCCTCCTCTTCACGCCCCTTTTGTTCACGCTGTGAGCCGTGCCACTCAGCAGATTGGGTTCTTCAAAGACACACAGTCATTAGTGAAGCTCATTAAATCACTTACTACGCAGCAAGTTTATACAGTATTTGAATGCAATTTAGATGAAAGATATTCCTTTTCCTTTATGCTGATTTGTCCCTGTTCGGGAGAGAGTTCCATAGACAAACTGAAGAAATAGGGACTTTGTCTGAACCTTCTGAATTATAGGCCTACAGTATAAGTGGGCAGGCAGTTCCACACTAAATAATATCCGTGGGTGTAGTCATTTTTCCAACTAAATCAATTGTTTAAAGGGAGGGTCTGTATCCTGCTGGCTTCTGGATTTAGTCGTTGGAACTGGAACCCAAATGGGACTCACGAGAGGCTCATGCTGCTTTCTGACTGGACAATCCTCTCCAAAACCAAAACACTAAATTACAACGTCAACAGCTTTCAATCAAAGTAAAGAATGAATCAACATTACGGATTATTATCATTAACAACAGTAGCTTTGAACATAAAATGGTTGAACATTATTCGTTTTATTTATGTCTGAAAATCATCTCGAGAGAAAAAAACAGTTAACACTTTGAAAACGACATTGTCCAAAGCCCTGGTCTGGAGCAGGTTAAAAATACCATTATAGTGATTGGACAAGAGTTATGACATAATAAAACAGTCCCATACTCAAAACCATATGAGTGAGAATATTATTTACAGTTTCCAAATCAATCACATTTCGAGTAATTGTTTTGTGCAACACACAATTTGCTGTACAACAAAATGTATTTTATCGTTGGCAATGAATCATACAATGACACTCATGAAAGAAACGCACAATTGCAATCCAAATTTTAATAAACGACTGCAATGATTTAGGTAATAGCATGTCCACTGTAAACAACAAAATATCCTGTTGTTCAAATGAAAACTGCTAACTTTTGTCTTTAAATTGCTATAAAAATATTCTGAAATGCAGGGATTTTTATAATGAAAGTAGCACCCTTCTTTTTAATGAAAGTAGCACCGTTTTATTCTATTGTTAAAGCAGTTTTTAGTGCTCTGTTTGATGTTGTTTAGCACTTTGGTAAGCTTTGGCTGTTTTAAATGTGATTTAATAATATATTTTGAGCAGAATCCCAAGTTTTATATAGCTAGGCCTGTCACCATAACGTTACATCAAAATATCCAGATAAACTATAACACTGAAACTACTTTACGCTCGCCCTTTTTTAAACAAACACAAGCAAAAATAAAGCACTTTAGTCATTAGTTAGCGTCTATAAATTGTCATAGAAGTGACTTGTTCAACTCTCTAAACTCTGATCTTATGCACAAAAAAAATAACGTTCTAACCATCATTTACAGCGCAATAAGTCGATATATAACATAGTTATGCGCTTACAAGTCAGAAAAATTTGTTATTGATTTCTTTCCCAAAAATTGTGCGGCCCGAGTTCAAGAACTCTTCAGTAGTAGAAAAGTTGAGCTCTTTGGTGCAAATTCTGGGAAAGTGGGCAGTCTCTTTGAAGGCATTAGAGGGCTGCTGCTGGGAGGGTAATTACACCCTGCATTATCTTACCCCCGGTCTGCCATCCTCTTTATAAGCTGCTGCTCGCCCCATTTCACCACATACTCAGAATGTCCTGCTCACTCGCCTGCCAATCAATCCAAAACAAACAAAAAAAAACAAAGTAGGATTAAACATTTCAGGGCAAACCGCGGACGTGCCAGCTCTGCCCGTCCCTTACCTGCAGGTGAGTCGGACTGGATGGCGGGTGAGAAGGTGCCCTTGCTCAGCTCGTAGAGGACGTCCGACGAGACCACCTGGCTGAACTCTTCGCAGAGGAAGTGCGCGGCCTGCCTGTGGACCCACTTGGACCCGTACGGCTGCGAGCTCCACTTGAGGATGTCACCAGGAGCCAGGGAGAGGCTTTCCACGATGATGTCCTCACAGCTGAAAGCAGCAGGAGTGATGTTCAAATGTTACGGCTACACGGCCCGCCACAAAGCCACGCTGACAACTGCAATAAAACTTCTCTGGTTCCCAAAAGGGCTGCACAATGTATCGCAAAAGTACTGATTGAGCAAATATATAAAATAAAAAATATATATATATATATATATATAATATTATATATAATATATATATATATAATATATATACATATATACATATTACATATATACATATACATAACACACACACACACACACACACCACACACACACATACATATTATATACACATACATACATACATACTTATTACTAATAAAATGTACTGATTTAACATGAAAGAGCAGATTTATTTTAGCTTCTTATTACTTTCTCAACCTAAATTATTCTTTGTTTTGTCAATGTTGAGCTTTTGTATCAGTCTGACAAGTTAGTTACCTTTTAGTTTCAATAAAACGGGAATTATTTTTGTCAAATAGTATAATAATAATAATAAAATAAGTGAATGTAATAATAATAATAATAATAATACAACAATCTCGTCATTGCATTAATAAACAGCCATATTGCCATTTCTCCCAGTATGGTGCAGCCCCAGTTCTAATTGCTAAGTTAGTTTGTTTTGTTAGCAGTATGTATGGGAAATGAGTAAAACCACACCGCCCTGAGAGCGTGTGAAACCTCAACCTACTTTGAGGACTGACAGTAATCAGGGTGAGAAGAGAAAACCATACTAGCAACGATCGCATCAGCGTTTGCAACATTTTATACATCGGAATGGTCAAAGAAGTTAAACCGATTTTTAGATAGAAACCAATGATATCTTTACAAAAGACATGTGTACAAGTATTTATGTGCATGTGTACAAGTATTTATGTGCACATACTTGACGTTTTGCATTTCAACTAACAGAAATAAATATATTTTTCTTTTTCCTTGATTAGGGATGCCACAATATAACATTTTCAAATCGATTATTGTTAGAGGAAACATTGCGATTTAACCAATATTCACGATTACTGACACCATGACAAAAGAACTATGAAATCCTTTATGTTCTCCTCAATATGTGACCAACTTAATGAAATCTAACTTTCTGAATGATAAAGTCACATAAACATATACAGCCAGATAATAAAGCTTTTTGTAGTAAACATTGAAAAAGAAACAACTTTTGCTTCTTGACATCCCCAATTTAAATGTTGACTCACTTGAAAACCAGTACAAAGTTTGCACCTCTTTTCTACAGACAGTGTTATGTTATTGTTGTTATCCGTTTGGAGGACCCTGGTGGTGCTCCTCTGGCTGCGCCCCCACATCCTCCTGCCCTGTCCTTTCCTCTCCTGTCCTCAGCGCGTTTCCTAAAGCAGCAGCAGCACATACCGAAGCAGCAGGCAGCGGTTTGACTTTGTAACGCGGCGGCCTGCAGAAATGCCTTTGATACCTCCATGTGTTTCGGGCTCGAGCTGCCTCGTCCAAACTGTGAGAAGTAAACAGAGCAGCCGCGCGCGCCGTCGAGAGTCTATTCACAAGCCTCGGGGGAACGAGAAACCTGCATTTAAGCCCTTTGGTTAAACGCTACACTCAACACCATCACTTTTATTAGATGCAAAACCGCTTGCTTGAAAAATGCACAAAAACATAACACACCTACACTCTGAAGAGGGTGAGAACCCGGCCTGGATAATCACAGGTTACGATACACGGCTACAGCGACACTGTTATTATGAGGCAGCACTTAGCAGTTTTCTTAGTTTTCAATGTACAATTAACAATTTGATTTTGTATAACCAGGACATAGGCGTTTTTAATCTCAATGGGACTCTCCTGGTTGAATAAAGGTTAAATAAAAACTAAAAACAAGCCCGATAATTCCCCTTTCCCAACAAAAGAACGGCATGTTAGTAATGATGAAAATACTGATATACTGATTGCCAGGCCTATAACCAGCAATGACGAAATGTGTAATTATTTGGTTTGTTCGGGTACTTAATCAAGATATCATTAAACAGCATAACTTTAGCTTTAATTGGGTCAAATTTAGCAAAAACGTCCCATTCATGCGAATAAGAATAAGAAGAATAAGAGGAATAAGAAGAAGAAGAAGAAGAAGAATCCATGAGAATCTGGAAGGTGAACATAAACCATATTCATGAAAAAGTATCTTTAAATGTAGTTACAAAAACACAAAGATGCCTGAGCTGCTTTGAATAATATTTGACAGTTTGACATCACTTTAGAATAAATAATAATGCAAAGTCAAGCCTTTGGACCTAGTGAACTTCATAGATTCATATAGTAAATAGATAGCTCTGTATAGTGGCGTTCTCTTACATAAACGTGAGGGGTAAAGTGGCGAGTCTGACCACAAACAAGCAAATACACAAACAAACAAACCCTGTCATTGTGATCTGTCATTCACACCTTTCGCTTGCCTTGCACTTTCAGTAGAACACGCCCCGACTTCTCTTGCATTTAATGAGCAGAACATTAGAATCCGCCTTACATCTAACACCCTCTCGGCCCGGTCTCGCCGAGGGCGCGAGAGAGTGACGGGAATATCAACTGCACTGACAGAAGCAGCCAGGCGGGAGGCTAACTGAGATGACATTTGAATTCAGTGTGGCGGTTAGTTTAGCACGAAGCCTCTGAAGTCACTGTGAATGCATGCACGTTTTTGGGATGTCTATCAGGTGTGTGTCTACGGACTGCTAATGGACTCACAGAACGTACTTTAAATGCTGAATTGGTCTAAAAATGAAGACTATACGTGGACTTTGTTTATGTTGGCCCTGACATTCCAATACTTTGAGCCTCCCCAACAACAATGGAACACACTTTGTACAGCGAAGTTAACACCAGGGCTACAAACATTTTCTTGATATTAAATTTTTTGCAATGGCTTGTAATAGAAAATACTTGCTTTGATATGTAAGATAAGTTATGTTAAATGTATTCTGGACAGTAAAGGTGTGGGAGCATTCAAATTTGTCTTTATCAATCACAATTACGTTTTCCCTCCAAATATATTTTAATAAAGTTCATGAACACGGACAAAACAGACTTTCAAATAAACGTCGGCTTAAAAAAACAAATGAACGCTTTCCACTGCAGTAGAGCCCCAATGCATGACTAGTCGACTACAAAAAAATAATCTTTTATTTTCACTTCAAACCACATTCTTTTACTGCTGCACGATTTGAAACGATGCGATTTTATTCATAGTGAAACTTGGGTGCTGCAGAAGGACCCGGAGCAGCACAAAAGCAATGTGTTGATAGGAATAAGGGTGAAAATCAAGGTTAGGTTAGAAAGTTCAACCGCACAAATATAAATACTACCAGTTCTAGTCTAAAGCGCTATATGCTGACTGAATGCTCCTCACAGAATAAAACATACCACTCTAAATCAACACTAATAAAGTAATTGTTCCTTTCTTGGTGGCATCACATTCTTTGTTAAATTGATTTAAATACAACCAAAAAACTAATCAGACTACACAATTTGTCCAGAGAATGTTAAATTACCCCAATGATTGCAAACATTGTATTTTGAACTGATTAACCAGCTCTACTCGTTCCTTAATTATTTCTTCTTAACAAAGAAAATGCAGAGCACGCCGCAAATTTAAAAATGAATGTGGCTTTTAATAACTGGTTGCCGTAGGAGTGAGATGAGGTAATAACGCAGACGTGTCTTGGCGTTAATGGGAAAAGTGACAGGGCGGTGTTCCCGTCTAGCGGCTTGACAAATTTCCCTAAGCTAAAAGTGCACGAGACAGCGGGCATCGCGGAGCTACAAGAACCCACAGGCACGAGGGCGTGCCCACCGACAGAACCCCACACTCCTGCCGCTGCCGACAGGACGGCCGCGAATGTCAGAGCTGTTAAACTGTGACCAAAATCAAGATTCAAAGTCAAAGGATGATGAATAGTTATTTTTAAATGCTGTGTTTTTAATTAACTTTATTCAAGTATTTAGTATTCACCTGTAACATTAGATTATCTTTTGACATTTTTTTCGTTTGTAACCGCATTATGCTCTAAAACTGCTTAATAATAGAAACAGAAACAGCTAAATTTGAATATTGAGTATATTGCTAATAGTAAAAGAATATGCTACAAAAAGTTATAAACTTTCAAATAAGCCTAGGTGATATTTTTGCCCCTTTGTGTATGAATTTACCGACAGTTCAGGGGAAAACAGGAATTTTTTGAGCATGTCACAACGATGATGAAAAAACACTGTAAAATGGTTCAAAGCTCATTATGGTTGATTCAGCATAATATGTCCCCTTTAATAGTTTCACAATGCCTCTAGGGGCAACTCAAGCCATCTGGTTCTTCTGACGTAACAATCACGTTATTTTTTTTATTCCCATTGTCTAACACGTTAATATTTCTCCCGTTTTTGACCAGCTTTATGAACTCGAACCTTCTATAATACACCAAGCCATTTACGTCTAGGTGCATTTCTTCGACATATAGATTGAATTAAAATACTTGCGTCTAATGCTTCTAAAATTCCCTCCGTACATAACATCCGGAGCGACCTCATTTCGGTCCGGTTTGTTGCTCAGCCTTGTCTCTGCATCTTAAAAGTCTGGAAATGTTTTTTTTTTACATGTTTTTTACCCCCTATTATGCACAGAGTGAATTGGCTTGATTTTTTATATTTTTAGTTATGATTATCAATTGACTGAATAATCTTGACATAGTACGATAATAGTAATAATTCTCGTGACAGGCCTACTCGTAGTATGATGAAGTGTAATAATGGAAAACTGTTAATACAAAATATCTGAACATTTGTGGAGGTGAAAAATGAAGCGAGTGAAATGTGGTTGGAAGGAGACAGTGTAACCTTTAAACAGTGATCGTAGATGGCAGTTTAGGGCTCCAACAGCAGCAGGTCAGAATATGACTACATTCCTTGGTGGACTGATTAAGGCGTGCAGCGCAGAGGCAGGAGGAGGATAAAAATACCCGCTGGCCGGGGCAGGGTCTTGTCGGGGGAGGGGAGGGAGATGAGGTGATGCCGTGTGGGGATGACACCATTTGCCCGCTCTGCTCTGTGCTTAAGCCGCCACACTGACCCGGACAGTGACACCAGAGCCTGAGGGTGCAGGCTGGTGTCACTGCACACTGCACGGATCAGAGTGTCAGCGCCACCGCTGCAGCGCGCACAATAACAGGCTTCAGGGCAGCTTTGGAGAGACAATGCCCAACATGACAACTATATAAACCTACATGTACAGGTTCATTTACTGCATTTCAACATGAAATTTACAGTCAATCTAATTTTACAAACAACGTTGTGAAATCTGTAAATAGAGTGTAAATGTAATAGTTTTACATTGTCCGTCAACTTGACTTGCGCTGTATAAATGGAATGAAACCCATTAGCACATCGCCTCTGAAAGCCATTCAGATTTAGTGGTAGAGCAAGCCACTGCCAGCAAATGTTAATATGAGGACTAATTTCTCACTAATCCCATAATCTTCATCTTTTATAAATGAAATGTTATGGCTACAGCCTTTCTGCGGCGCTGTATAAGCCGACTGTCACAGAAAGTTAAGGTCAAAACTATCAAGTTCAAACGCAGGGCTCAGTTACACCATTTAGTGAGAATCTGAAACAGCTATTCTTGTGTCATAAAAGACTGCTCTGAAATGACAGTCACATCATTGATTCAGGAAAGTCTGTTACTGGCAGCTTTCGTTCTTACTCTGTTACAGCCAGTAAACACTGCTAATGTTTCAACATCTTCACAATAATCACATTCCTACATCTGTCAAGGGCAATGAACGGAGACAATGTAAGAAATGGCATTTGTTGTATCTTTCTCTCTCTTTCACCCCACACCCCCCACACCCCCCTCCACACACTATGAGACAGATGCCTGTAACAGTGTATGGTGCTGAGTGAGGCTTACCTTGAGCCAACATGCTGAACTCCAGAAACAGAGCGATGTGGTAGAGTTCCATGGCCTCCTCTGTGCGTGTGCTGGCCCCGCGGCTCCCTGACACCAGCGCCTGGACCTCTCCCAGACTCCCTGTGGACGGGCTGCCCCTCAGCACCAGCCCCAGCTCCACCACGTCTGTGTACATGCAGTGCAGAATGACCTGCACGTACTTCCTCGGGATGATGGACTCATCCAGGACGATGCGAGTGGGTGCGTGCAGTGTGCGCTCAGTCATCTCTTCTCCAGTCCGGATACGCCTCTGTAAAAGGTTTCTGAAGAAGGGGGAGCGTGCAGAGAGGATGGCCTTATGGGCCCTCAGGTCCTCCTCCGGGGTCCCTGGGGCCACAGTCCCAACTGAAACTGCTGTGGCCACAGCCCCTCTCTCACCACAGCCCTCTACCATCTCAGAGTCTGAGGAGAAGCTGAGCAGAGCGTCATAGTAGCACATGTGGTCGAACAAGCCCTTCATGTCAGCCTCCAGGGAGTTTGGAGTCCCAAACTCTTCACTGAGCTGCACCAGGACATCTACGTTCTGCAGACGGCTGTCCTCCGCTGCCCCCGCCCCAAACTCCCCTGTGTACAGGTACTGCAGCAGAGCGGAGAACATGGGCACATCTATGCCTGCTGAGTCTACGTCCAGGAGCACCTCGGCTCCATAGCCCGGGGCTGATGTCAGTAGGGACTTAAAGAAGGGGCAGCGCACAGCCAGGATGGCCCTGTGTGCTGGGAAGCATGTCCCGTGAAAGATGAGGTCCACGTCTGTGCAGTACTTGTGCTGGTACAGTGCAGCCAGGTCCCTCTGTAGGTTGGGGGCCTCAGCACGGGCCAGACTGGCCTGAAAGCTTAGCTCCTTGAGTGCCGCAGTGCCCTCGTACTCCTCCACCAGGGCGTTAGTGTCACGGACGTCCCATCCGGAGAGCAGCTCTCGCATCTGCCGCGCATGATCCGCCGAGCGACTGGACTTCCTGCGCTTGATAAACCTGCGCTTGAGCGTGGCCAGCCCCAGACTCTTCTTCTTCCTGTCGGCAGGCCGCTCATGGCCGTGCTCCAGGCTGTACAGCTTTGACTCCCAGCCATAGCCCTGCTGAGTGTACGACGACGTTCCTAAAACACAAACGTTTAACCTTTAGTCTCCAACAACATCTTAAACATGATTTAGAATCAGATGAAAAGTGTGTTGGCTGAGGCTCTGTGACCTACGCTTTCAGGACAAGAACAAAACCCTAACCCAGCAACGAAAGTCTTTGGAATAAGTTCAATGGAAAATTCAAAGCAGACACAATCCTTTTATATCTTTTATATTTGAGCCAAAAACCTGCTACAAGGCCATCTAAAACCCAATTAGCCTTTTACCCGTAGGACGTTGTCTTTGTGTGAACCTCGGCCCACTCACATCTTTGGGTGCAGTCAATTACAGCGAACACTTGTGTTTGGCATGAGGCACAGGGCTCAGACGTCAGAGCGCGCTGTGCCAAGGAGATCCTCTCTCCGAGCCTGCACTTCTGTGGCATCCATCAGTGTGACCCACATAGTCATCCAATCTAACACATGGTTTGTAGCACAGGCCCGTTCAAGCAGGAGAGGTCACAGGGATGTACTTCTGATTACATTAAGTAATTGTCATGTAATGGTGATTTAGCTTGTTATTCATTTAAAAAGGTGCGCTGTGGGACTTCTCTGGTGCCCCAACTGCTTATCTCTATGGAGAGTAGAGGCTGAACGATTTGGAAAAATATCAATATCAAAGCATTGCAGTTACCATTCAATTGGCCATTTGTCAGACTTTACAACAAACACTGTTCGTCCTGAACATGTCATTCAGCTTTCATAATCCTATGCAATACTGTGACATAACGTCAATCATCCCTGTGCAATATTATCATATCTAATATTAAGATAATAAGAGCATTCTTTCCCCCCCCACAAAGTTATCTGTTTTTATTATTATATTGTGCCTAATCTGCTTCTGTACCCTTTGTTGCAATACTAGAATTTCCCCGTTGTGGGACAAATAAAGGTGATCTTATTTTCTTAGTTTATCTTATTTATGTTTCAAAGTTCACATTCTAAACACGTCCAGGACCATTGACATTTGAGAGAAGACTGAAATCTGAACTGCTAAACTAAAATAATCCCAAGCATTTCGGAACATGTTTCCTTGTAGAGGTCTGAACTACAGGGTTAGCAGACACTGTGGTTGGCTAAATAACTTCAGTCCTTGCGATTTGCAATTGTGACAATTTAAATTGTGGTTTCAATTCGACTCAGATACATTTTGCAGTCACTATTGGACATGTTACTGCTTTGCCAGGAATGTTCCACAGCCCGGCATTAAACGTACCTATAAAATCTATATCAAGAAATTAATGTAAGGTAGAAAAGCCAAGATCCTGATTCACTTCTTCTCTGCCATGGACATGGACTACACCTAAAATGTTCAGGGCGATACAGATAAAGATACTTGCCTATAAAGGTCTGCTGTGGCTGTGAACTCCCCCCTATGCGCGGGGAGCAGGAGTGAGGGTAGCTGGACCCATTGGCACCCATCCTGTCTGCTCTTCATGTGCTGTACGGGGGTCGCCCCACTGGCCGAGTCATTCTGCTCAGACACTGGTCTCCTCTCTGCGGGTCAAACGCCGACGCTCAGGGGCCCGGGCGCAGCAGGACGGCCCTAAAACGACATCATCAAAGCAGACAGGGTTAAGGAAGGACATATTATACATTATGAGACAAGGTAACTAGCAATATTTTGTTACAGAAAATACTAATAAGATAATGGTATTAAATGGCACTGTTCAAGAAATATATATTGAAAGCCATTTTAATTTTATTTATTTATAATAAGACAAAATCAAATCAAATCAAATAGAAAATTGCAATTGATTTATGGGCAAAAAGTTTTAAATTAATCTTTTTTTGCCCCATCACTATATATTAGTGATGGGGTAATAATATTAAAGGATATATTAGCAGGATAGCAAGCCCTTTTAACATAAAATATATCTGCAATGAACAAATGAGAAACATGAAACTCAAAAAATAAAATAATGCCAATAAGAGAGACATAAATATATCACTATTTTACCCTCTGCAGCGCAAATAATATGTACAGACAGGTTGATGTAGTAATTAGTTCGAAACCCAAACCCACAATATCTTCACAATAAAACTTAGTGAAGAAAATAACAGCTGAAATTACCACACACAAAAAACAATGAACTGAAATGTATGTGAAAAGCAGCACTTCCTGGTAGAAAGTTAAAATAAGATTCTGTACACAGATTAGGCACAGAAACGCAACCAGAAACAGAAAGGGAATAATAAAAAACTTCCCTGAAGCCCAGCGGTTACGACTGCTCAGAAAGATGACCTCACCAAATATAAAGCTGCTTGAAAGAAACTGCGCAAAAAAACATGACTTTGCACTATATTTCCCCTTCGGCCCGAGACAAATGGCAATCTAATTAACGTTTGAAGAGCTGAGAATGTTAATGAGGTTAATAAATGACCACAGCCATCTGTCGAAACATAAAAAAATCCCTTCCACTGTGTGTTGTGACCAGATTAGGTAGAGTAAAAAATAGTATACAAACAAGACGATACTAAATCATTTGACCTTTCCTGAATGATTTTGAGTTTCATCAGAATTAGTATGGTGACATAAAGAAAACACTATTATTGTGTGTGACAAATTAAACTTTATTATCTTAGTATCGTGACAACACTACGAAAACAACAACAACTGTATATTTCGGTTCAGAAGTCAAATCAATTTGTTGGAAAAAATGCATCATGAAACAAAATGGGTTTGATTTGTTTAGAGTGACTGTCTCCGTCTGAAGAATGCGTGTTTAGTCTTGTAGCTATAATCTTCAAGTGCGTGGACTGTGGCCGAGGTCGACGCACATTTCCTCTGCTTGGCCCTCAGGAAACACCCAGTGGCAGGAGACGGCAAATCTAAGGCAGATGTACGCCGGCTTTTTTTTCCTGGGTCGTCAACGGGACCAAAACCGGTCAAAACCGGTCAAAACCTCATCGTCGGCAACTCCAGTTTCACCGAGAACATGACGCTCTTTAGTTTCGGAACGAGAATGAAGGATATCGATAGTTTCCGTAGCGTCACAATAACGATAGTCACACCTTAATATGTCAATCCTGTGTTAAAACATGTCTTATTACTTATTATTTTAGTAGTTGGCGTTTAATTGTAGTGAAAAGTGCCACAATATCACCTTATATCCTCTTTTTTATTTGTAATCATCTTTTACTGTAAACGATACATTCTGCATTAATATAGTCTGAATTTAATTATAAAGCATAACTCAATCAGTTTGGCAGGCAAAAATAAAATAATATAGTAAAATAATTTACTAATAATATAAGCTAATGTAACTTGGAGCTTGTTCTTCTGGTGAAATATGTGAAAATCAATGTTAGGTTTGTGCAATGCTTCTTCTGTGACACAGTCGAGAGCGTTATTATGACAAAAGACAACTCTATACCCAGTCTTTTTTTCTAGGGCACAGGTGAAATCAAAGTAGGACAGCTATAATGGCACAACATGCAGCCATTTTGAAAAGAATCAGTTGGATTTAGGCGATGCGAGGTGAGGCGTGTAACATGGTGCACGCCGCCAATCCGACACCGCCGAACAAGCTCATGAATGATTGAGTTTACATGGCGGCTTAGACAAAAGAATTACAGACGGAAAATGAAATGTTGGATTAGGTGTCGGGCAGCAGCAGCCTTGACAATATCATCCCTTCAGCCGGTTCTGGCCAGCAATAACAGCAGGGCTCCGGACGAGTGGCTTTTGCGGTCCATTTTTCATGGGCTTTTGACAGGATTTCCAGGAAAACAATTACTTTTTTTTATATATATATATTGCTCTTGTATTGACCACAATATAAAAACAGGCAGGACGGTAAAAGCAGTGATTTTCAGTCTCGCCGCCTCACAGCAAGAAGGTGCTCGATTTCATTCCCAGAACACGGTGTTTGCATGTTCTACCTGTGTTTTTTTTCTTTGGGTGCTCCCGTATCAAGTCCAACAATAAAGAGCATTCTCCAAACGGCAAACTTCTGGAGGGTTGTATGTTCCAACTCCAGGCTAAAGACTTGGCCCTATATCGCAATGGTGAACTTTTAGTGGCAGTTTTAGGGCAGCGAGGTTAATTGTAATGAATAAATGAAATTAAAAAAGGCAACTATAATTTTGAGTTGGTATGACAAATCAATTATTCATAATTTCTTTCCTTACTCAACATTTTTGATTTGACAAAATTCATAATAAATAATGAATAAATATAAAGCCACAAAAGCAGTGCCATTTAACACAAATGTCCCCAAAGTCTAAACTCTGGCCCAAAACAAATGCTTTTATGGCAAAAAATATGTAAATAAGACATATCATTCATTCATTTTCTACCGCTTGTTCCCATTAGGGGTCGCGGGTGACTGGAGCCTATCCCAGTGCCTTTGGGCCTTAGGCGGGGTACACCCTGGACAGTGGACAACTCGTCGCAGGGCTAACACAGAGACATAGACACACAGACAACCATTCACTCTCACACTCATTCACTAGGGCCAATTTACAGTTACCAATTTACCTAACACGATATGTCTTGGACGGTGGAGAAGCCGGAGAACCCGGAGAGAACCCACGGTAAAACGGGGAGGACATGCCAAGAAGGAACCCATGTTTTCCTTCTTGGGAGGCGAAAGCTCTAACCGCTCTGCCACCGTGCAATGTTATTAATTGTTCAACCTTATATTTAGATAATGCAATGTCGATAATTACAGAAATTGTAATAATATATTCAATAGTTTTGCAATTGTCAGAAAATTGGAGATATATTTAAATTGTTCAGGCTTCCATATCGGGCAAAAAAAAAAAGAAGATAATTTATTATCACTGTAGGGAAATGTATCCTCTGCATTTGACCTAGGAGTGGGTGAAATTGATAAATGATTTTTTTTTGCATATTCTGATAAAGATCTTTTATGTCAATCCAACAGGAATTTGTTCAAGCGAGTCTTTAAAACGCATTATTTGAAGTTTAATTATCAGACAAATGTGAAATGTCAATTACAAAAGTGCAGAAATATCACCATGTTATAACAGCTCTTTTTGTAGCATTTTTACTATAAACGATAAACGCGATAAATACATTTTGTAGATATTGAAAACAACGTCCACTATAGATTATCAAAATGTTGATATATTGCCCACCTCTAATTTGACCCAAGTTGCAAGTTGAGGGGCAAATGACAATAACCCTTTTCATGATCTATAACCATTTCAGAACGTGTGCGATCCACAATCAGACCAACAGTGGCTCCAAAAAAAGCATTGCACTGCAAGAAAGGAGAAATGGGAAAATGGGTCGTGATGGAGGCCTGTTTCATCTCAGCCTGCTGCTTCTCCTCACCCAATGTGCTGTATAATAAATCACTGTGCCTGCTCCTGTGGAGTCTGACAACTGCACAGCGTCCCCAGGGTTTGAGTGGAGAACTGCGGCCTCGCAAAAAGTCACCGCCGAGCCCCGGTCTCCAGTGGTCCCGACGCCGGGACCCAGTCTCCGGTGGTCCCGACGCCGGGCTCCGGTGGTCCGGGCTCCTGGCCGGGATGATCTTTATTTCATTAGGCGCCTTTGAACGAGCCACGTCTTCACAGGAAACGCACTGGGACCAAATTAGTAGTTGGGTTTGAATATGGAGGAGAGGCAGAAGGAGCCCCTGAGACAGTGCGAGGAGTTGTTTACAAAAAGAGGGAGGCGGGGTTAGTCCCAGCAGCAGAGCAGAGAAAACACAGCCTTTTGAGCAATGCATTTCCGCATGTGATCCTGTTACGTTGAATATTGATTGAATACTGCTGTGAAAAACTATTTCGACTGATGACACCAAGACATTTTTTAATGTAGTCAATAATGAATCAGTATGTGCTCAGATTATGTATCGTCATGTGCTTTTTTGCTTGTTAATGCAAAACGTTGAATATGATTTAGCTGAACTACTTCCCCACAGATTTATACTGAAAGAACCAATGATTTCACTTAATTCATTTACTTCACTTTTTTTTTGCATCAAAGTGATTTACTAAATAATATTACATGTTTTTCTTCAAATCCCAAAAATATTTATTTTCAAAATGTGAGACATAAAAAAACCAAACATCACATATTTAAAAAGACACAAAAGAAGCTCATCTTTGATGCTCCAGGACCAGCTCTGTTCAGGTCAGAAAAAAATCTTATTTTTTGTAAAATCCAACTTTTCTGAAAAACTTTGAATGTGCACTATTTTGATGTCCTGCAGAGTGACAGCTTTCCTAAAGGAAAATATAATGCCAAGTGTTAAAAAAATATCTTTTAGGGTGTGACAGTTACATGATTATTTAAGTACCATAACATAGAGGTACATATTAGGTCATGTTTGTTTGTTTTTTTTAAATGTCAATTTGTGTGTGAATGTGCTGTGTTTGACAGTTGATGTCACACCATTGCACATGTAAAAATATCTCTAGAGTTACACCCAAAATGGAGTAAATCAAATGGAAAAAACTTTCCATATATGCTTGTAGTAGAACGGATTTTTAATTATTTAATTTTTTTTAGGAATGGCGGGACAGAAAAAAAGGCATTACACCCCAAATGGCAAGTACTCACTAAAGATATCTTTATATGTACCCTTATTTGACCCCAAATTATGACATTTTTCTCAGGCAGAAATACAATAGTTTCGGTCTCATTTACATTTCACGCAGACTTATCTCCACTACAACTTTCTATTACTTATTACGACTATACTTTCTTTTTGTTATCCTGAGCTTTTCTTATGTCATTTTTGAGCTACTGCGTCCAAGTAATTTCCCTTGTGAAGCAATAAAGTTTGATCAATAAAGTCTAAAAGCGTCTTGGAAAGTATTTTAAGCCCTCACTGTTCTATTACATGCAGGAACCACAAAGACACATTTATAGACCAATATTATCTTCCGCTTATTTCAAGTCTGTCCTTCCCAATTTGTGGTAAAATGTGAGTAAAATACTTGCTATGCTGCTCTGACAGTGCCACCAGCAACGACGGCAAAACACCACCACGGCACTGAGCTGAAACTTGAGCAGCTGTGGATAATCCTAAAAGCATCATTTGGGGCCCACGTTTCCTAAGAACCGACTCGCTCGGCTGGATCAGACACATCCCCGAACGCTGGTGCGCCCGGGCGACACTCTTTCAGCGTTTCCGCTCCGCCCGGGCTCCACACAGACATGCCCGGCGAGGAAAGGGGGGGCTGCTGGACTGTGCTTTCCTAATGAGAGGTGACAGCGTGCACTCCCGGCCCCCCCGCCTCGCCTCTCCCCCGCCTTTCGCCCAAACACACAGCCTTTTTAAACAGCTCACCTTACCGCACTTATCTTAATGGCTCCATTCAAACAAGCCACTCGCCAAAAGGGGCGCAGAGATAAAAGTGTGGTGTTAAAACCGCAAAACAAGGCCACAAAAAAAAGCAGGAAAATGTTTGCCAAAGGAACATGCCATGGCATTATTTATTTAGGCGGCAGCCGGGGCACATAATCAATCATTTAGAAGGGTTTTCTCATCAAGGCGAGAACAGAATCTTTACAAGTCACAGGCGGAAAGGTTATAAAATAAAATACATAATTGGCCTTATCTCGCATTGTAAAAAATTGTTGTATTTTTAATAGGTTCAAGGGTGAATGCTCGATCCAAAAATGCTGGAACTGCAACTTGAGACTAGAAAGAATTCATTGAAAATACCAAAATGTCTGGTTTTTGAATCCTTATTTAATTTATTGTAGTACTAGTATAATATAATATATAATAATATATAATATAATATACTAACTAATAACTTGTAAATTAACAAGAATAAACTCGATGAATATAAATAAACTAAAGTGATACATTTATGAGAATAAAGTCGTAGTCAAAATAAAGTCGTCATTTAAGTGTTTGGGGCCGGTGTCAGCGTTCCGACTCAAAGTGACGGGGGCAAACCCCACGGCCAGGACGCAAAAGAATGGGCTTGGAAGAGAAACAGCTTAGAACTACATAAAAGCAAGACAGATCTCCACTGCAGTTTAGCAGCACCTTTCCTGTTACGCATCACTCACAAACTGTTGGATCAACTCTTTACTTTCTCCATGGTGTAGCCGTAGTGGACCAGCCGTGCTCCGTGCCACAGCCGCCCGCAGACAGGGGAGGAGCCTCGGTGTTATAGTCACACAATCACTGTTCTTACGAGCTCATTGCGGATGTTACTACGGCCCCTGTAACGGCCCGAGGAGCCGCGCCCCTGTAACGGCCGAGGAGCCACGCCCCTGAAGCGGCCCGAGGAGCCGCGCCCCTGTGACGGCCCGAGGAGCCACGCCCCTGAAGCGGCCCGAGGAGCCGCGCCCCTGTAGCGGCCCGAGGAGCCGCGCCCCTGTAGCGCCGAGGAGCCGTGCGCACTGGGAAGCTCAGTTTTAAGCACTGATTCTAACCTCTTTTGGCATCGCTTGGACAAACTTGTAAACACCAGCCCACACTGGACAGCATAGTAGTGGTTGGTGTCACATTTTTGGGGCATTCACCAATGTGTCCAGCAGAAGAAGACGGATGGCACCAATTGTGTTCATGTTTGTTAGCGATGTTTTACACACACGACATTACCCATACAAGCCTCTTACATCCGAGTAACACAACTACAGCCTAACACACCCATGTAGCCCACGCTGATAACTACAATGAGGGGATACTATAGCTAATTAAAGACATATAGTCCTCACATGGCCATGCATTGAGCGCTGCTCCAACAACACACGTCACCCAACACCAGAGTACGTCATATTACACACATATCCCAATTGTGAGGTGACTTAAATTTGCCAAAAATTAACACAAATTAAATTCCTTGATCCACAGAGGACTAAGAGCATCCTCCAACTGCACACTGTCTCCAAAGTGAGTCCAATACACAGAGTTTATGGGTTTAGTCGCTGATCCTGAATTCTGCAGAACTCGTCCACAACGCCCCCAGGCCGCCGGTACAAGGTCTGGAGCAACTGGTCCCTGGCCCGCTCCTAACGCATGCCCTTTTGATTCATATACCGTATTTTCCGGACTTTTAGCCGCTCCCTATATAAGCCATTTGCTCTATTTTTAAAAAAACGATAATAAAACAATACATAGGCCGCACCTTTTGTATAGGCCGCAGAACTCTTTCCTTGACTTTGGCATCGCATGAGCTCGTCCGCTGTCCCCCTCCGGTGCTCTCCCCTCCAGCGTCTCACCATACATTCATTGATGTTAAGCTTGCGTGCACGCGCGCGGTTCCTAGCAAGATCGATGGCCTTCAGCTTAAAACTTGCTTATACGAACTTCTTCGTTTGGGTTCCATAATGATGGGGCAAGAATTTGAAAATAATTTATAGTTGGTAATTTGTCGTCCGTGTTCTATTTGCTAGCTGAATAAAAAAGCAACATCTGCTTCTTTGCTTAACTTTTCTGTAGTTTTGATCTAATTCCGGTTAGTTCGCCCTAGCGGTGAAAGAAAAAAACCACAGAAAAGCCGCAGCCTCTAAATAAGCCGCATGGCTCAAAACATCTGACAAAAGTAGCGGCTAATGGTCCGCAAAATACGGTATGTTGTTTTTATTATTGCTCAGTGTTTTATGTTGCACCTTAATGCCGAAAGTTCCTATTTTTGCGTATTATTTTCATTGACAATGGCAATAAACCTTTTCTGATTCTGATATCACAAACAATCCCATCACATGGCTCTTTTCAAGAGTATTTTCATTTTTTTTAGTGTTCAAAATCACTTTTTTTTTCTCCCCCACTTTCCCAAATTAAAATCATAAAAAAAGAAAAGCAAGAATACCAAGACCAGAAGAAACAAGTAAAAAAAATTAGGAAGGTGAGCAAGCAAAGAAAAGGAAGTTAAGGCACAAAAATAAAAATAAAATTTTTCATTCTCCACATTTAGATATTGTCTTGGTCCAGTCCTTAATTGTTGCCGCAATTTGTGTCATCCATTTTTGCCAGCTGCCAGAAGTATATTCCAAACTATCCATTTCTTGTGTCCATGGCAGGAGTTTTAGTGTCCGACGTACATAGTTCTGAAATTGAGTGGGATGATGTCAAAAACAGTCTGCAGTGTACTGTTAATTTCAATCCAATATTTTGTGTTAACACATGATAATGTGTCCTCCAGGCAACCACAGCCTCTCCAACATTTAGCATTTCCCTGTGAATAATGAGCACTTTGACATGGTGCTATGAAGAAAACGGGTCACATTCTTCCAACAGAATGCTTTCCAGACATGTGACTTTGTTATTCTCCATTGTGAATTTGAAATCGAAAATACAATGTTACATAATTTCAGTTTGTTGCAACAATAGCAAAAAAAACTAAAAACACATGACCTTTTCCAAGTATCAAAATGCCAATTTCGTTGTTTTGTTGTTACTGTGAGAAGAATTTCACATTGCAAGGTTGTCATGATTGTTGAACCATGTTGAAAAAAGTATTGTTAGATCACCATTCATTCTCTGTATTCGATGTGACAAAACTTACAAAGGTACTCTTGCTCTTATGAAACATGACAGACAAATGGGAAATAATGACACCCAAAAAATATCAATATTCAGTTAAAAAAAAAAAAAAAAAAAAAATCCAGATTTCAGAATTCAGACTGCATTTTTCTGACGATGATATTCAAACTCTATTTTAACAATGCATCAGGAATGTGCCCGTAAATGTCTTGATCGAGGTACAAAATGTGACAAAAGTGAAGAAATATCACTTTATACTCTGTTTTTAATTGTATTGTATTGTCTATAATTAAAACTGAGATGGGAGAAATTTTAAAAAAAAATGTATACTATTGTAATGTCGTTTTGTTGATTAGAATATTGAGTATCGTTAAAAAATTACCTCAAAAATGAAATAAATATTAGGTTCCTGAGCCGTAACCTCCCGGACTCTTCCTCCCTGATATGAAGACCTAATAAAAGTGCATGTTGGCAGTCTGCACATTAGCACGTCTTGACCTGGGGATTATGTGCGAATGCCTGGACCATATGGCAAACAGAGCGCCCCTCCACACCTCCGCACAGCAGACACAAGACGGGGCTCATCTGAATGCAGGCCCTGCTCCAGAGCTCCACACCTGACGGACGCTGCTGCTGCTGCTGACACCGCACAGGCCAGGTGCTGATGACAGGACAGACCAGCTCTCCATTCCCATTACGGAGAGGAGACGGAGAGGTTTACACAGGACATAGGACACTTTAACACCAAGCCCTTCCTGACACTGAACGGTGGCACTCTGATTGGTACTGTAAGTTTTAAAGCGGATTTCAAAATGGCTGCTTTGAGGGAGAATGAGAAAACTATTAAAAGTTGCAAAAGAAAAGTTGATAATAATTGTATAGTCAATTCAAATTTGCACAAACCTCAATTTAGACTTCTACAAGTATGTTTTAATTGTCAAAAAACATCTGATTAATACTTGCTAACAAGGTAGCAAGGGGGAAAAAAAAGGTAGGTGCAGTGATGTACGGATTTATTTAGCCAGAAACAATCTTGTTTGTTTATAAAGCATGTCATTGGCTGCTGTGATTGGCTTAAAACTCAGCTGAGATTCGCTCCTCCTCCAAAATTATGTCATGCCAGGTTCATGTAATTTCAATATAGCTTTTTAAACAGAATTTTGATCTCATTCCTGGGACTTTTTTGTAAAAATCGACATATTGTAATTGCGTAATTTTCTCTTGACTGCAGCTCTATGCTCAAACAGTTTTTTACAACCCACACTTCCTATTGTCACTTTCAGCAATGCTTGAGTGAAGCAACAGTGCATTTACTCAACGCAGCCACAAATCAGAACTTTCATAAGAAACAAACGACTTCAATTACCTCTTTAAGGTGATGTAAAGATACTAAGTTGACATAAATCGTGATAAAAACAAACAAACATTGGGATGTGGTCATATAACTGTCTAGGTATAACGGCCACACTTACTTTAGAATATGTATGTGTGCAGTAGTTTTGAAATAGGTTGCGCCACAGTCACATTCAGTCGACTAAACAGGAACATGCATTTACCAAAAAAATACCTCTCCCAACACTTTGCAGGTTTATTTATGAGTCTATTGTTACGCTTTTGTTTTAATTACTACTCAAGGCAATATTGAGTCTAATTGAAAATGCAGCAAATAAACAGTACAGCGTTATGACAACAGTTTTAAAGATACACTCAGCTCTGCAGCGCTAACTCTAAATAGCACACTAAATGACTGAGAACAACAAATGATTAATAAGAAATAATAAGCATAAATGAAGGACTATGGCTAAAGCTATTAAAAACTAATCAGCACATCAGCTCTCACATAGGTCCTTGGGGAAGCTAGGCTAAAATATGATAAACTATTTCCAAATGTGCAATAGAGATGGAATTCACCATTGTTGTTACAAGCATGCAAGCCAAAACAATGCTAAAAATCAAACAAAAGAGCCCTGGAACGACCAGGAACAACTGGTAAATACATTTCTCACTAAAGTGTCAGAATGCTTTGAGTGAAAGCTCAAAGTGCTTAGTCATAAACTCTTCAATGGTATAACACAGGGCCGGTTCGAGCCCACTGAACTTGGGCGAGCTGCCAGAAAACTTAGGTGGGCAATTGTGAAAGTCAATACACGGTCTTGTTTGCCCCCATTTTTATTAATTTTTTACACAAAGTAAATATGTGACCGTCTTTGGCCGTCCCAACACCCTCTGATAACCCCACCCATGAATGACGGACTGAATTCAGTCTGTGTGCGCGAAACAGAGGGGAGTCCTGCACCAACCAACGCCAACCAACGATTGCGTGTAAAGAGATGTGCGTGTGAGACTGTTCCAAGCACCAGCGTTTACGGGACATACCGGCTTTTTGCTTTGTGTTGAGGTGGGGTGCGTTTTTGATTGGGTGGAAGACATCAGTGTGTCTACAGCTATAGCCGGCCCCGGTGCAACATTTGGCCGATTTACAGAACTTTATGGGCAAGTTACAGTCATGATTTCTATTAAAGCTGCATGTTATAATTATTACGATATGCGACAAGGCTTTTATTGTGATATATTTAGTTGGCTGTGGCCGAGAGACATAGTCCCTCCAGCGTGTCCTGGGTTGTCCTCTTCCCGGTGAGACATGCCCGAAACACCTCCCCAGGGGGGCGTCCAGGGGGCGTCCATGAGGCGTCCAGGAGGCGTCCAGGAGGCGTCCAGGAGGCGTCCGGAACAGATGCCCGAGCCCCCTCTGCTGGCTCCTCTCGACGTGGATGAGCAGCGGCTCTACTCCGAGCTCCTCCCGTGTGACTGAGCTCCTCACCCTATCTCTTAGGCAGCGCCCTGCCACCCTACGGAGGAAATTCATTTCAACCACTTGTATCCACGATCTTGTCCTTTCAGTCATTACCCAAAGCTCATGACCATAGGTGAGGGTAGGAACGGAGACTGACCAATAAATCGAGAGCTTTGTCTTTCGACTCGGCTCCTTCTTCACCACAACAGTCCGATATAGCGGCCGCATCACTGCAGACACTGCACCGATCTGCCTGTCAGAGACTTATGGTACTCAGGACAGATCTCATCCACCCAGGAGCTCTGCCACCGAGAAGTTTGCCAATAGGGATTTCAAGATTATTAGGTTAATCGATAATCAACATTATGTGGATCACAATATAATTGTGAAGACTAAAACAATTATATTTGTCACATTTTAAGAAGAAAGTTTTTTTTAAATGTTTTTTTAAAAAACTATTTATAGAAAAACATTTTCAAACTGAGCTAGTTCTTTTTCAGGTAAATTAAAAGAAATGTGACAAAAGTAGAAGCAAGTCCTTTCTGCTCAGCCTTTCCTCAAAAAAGTAAACTGAAATGTAAAACTTTTTATCTTGCTGTTTATGTCAACTTGACCATTCAGAAAACTTGATTTCATAAAGCAGAAGGAAAGAAAATTTTGGATTTTATCGTTGTTTTGGTCAAGATGCTAATAAAAAAAAACCCTAACAACCTCAGTGACATCAGCTTGGGTGACGGGCGAGTCCGCTCTCCACCTGCACCCAAACACTGTTGGTGAAGCACTGCTTCCCCCTCCCGAGGTGTCGGATGGGTTGTTAAGAGTTTCCTTGAGGCCTACCAATAGTCCTCCTCCTAGCCTCCCCGAATTCCTCCCAGCCCCAGGTTAGGGTTGGACATCAGAGTGTGGGCCTACGTATGGTGCTTTATTGGGATGAACTTATTTAAATGAGGAATTCATTTAAATTCATAGAGTTTTGGGCAAGCATTACAAAACAAATGCTCACTGTGACTTCTACAAAATGGGGTCATCTTTCTACTCAAAACATTGCACAGTGAAAAGAACAGCTGGTTATCATAACAATATTTCCATCCTTTCCCAAAGCACATTTATGTTTGGTTTAAATGACAACACTGATATTTAGTACCAACAAAGACGGCACAGATAGCTTACCTCCCTCAACACTGCATTTTAACAACAACTGGGTGGATTAGCCTAACAGTCCAAACGATTACACCTCTCCAGCAGAGAGCTAGAGAAAGAAGACACGTTGATGAGTCATGGTGGGCAGCCTCTGGTTTAGCCTGGTGTCAACCAACAATAATATGAACTAGACATGGACCTGCATTTCTGGCATTTGAGAGAGACAGTCAGCAAGTTCTGGGTCTTTTGCACTGCAAGCAAGAACGACAGACATGATTATTGCCCGTGAAATATGACAAGTCAATGTGGGTTTAATGCACTTTATGGCCCCCCATTTGCCTCCTCGGTGAAAAGATGTGCAACATGTGCAGAGCCTGAAAGTGGGGCATTGACAAAAAGCTTGCGATTACTGATAAATACTTTTTAAAACACACAGCAATAGTTAGATAAATGGACAAAATAAACTAAATACATTAACACAGACAAAACTGACACATAAGCCTAATTTAGAAAGGAAAATCATGAATAAAAATCTACCCTTTTCAACTATCTCATTTAAAAAAGTACATTTCAGTCTGATGGAGAACATTGGTGTAATTGCAATAGTTTTAAATACTTTTTGACACAATAATATCAGGTGTTGAAACTAAAATGTGCATGCCTTAATTTACTAGTCAAAAAATATTAATATTGATAAACCAATATTAAATCAAGGCTCAGAAAAATTGCAGTTAGATTTTCTAAAATCATGCTTTACACAAAATGTCAAAATGTTTAATTGTATGCTGTGATTTGATGTGCCGGTCAGAATATACAAGTCATCCAAGGCTCAAACATAATAACAATTTTAGCGGAACCTTTTCCATCCTTCGACAGTGAACTTTGACAACCTTTTCTAAACATTTCCAAACCAAATAGTCAAATTCCTAGATATCTTAGAACCAAAGCAGTGGAAAAAATGCCTTATCATGCAAAGTGAATAATAAAGATAATATTGATTGTATTAAGAGAATACCGGCGAGTTATGATTCTGCACTGCAAGGAAGACTGAAAAACACAAGTATTTCCTCAAAGTCATGCAATCCAACATGGGTATGCTTTGCGAGCACAATTTCCCTCTTCGGTAAATGCAAGATTGACAATCCAAACATGCTCCATCAGTCAATGGTTGCAGACTGAGCGGCTGCTGAGGACACAATAGCTCTATGCTTATTTTAGGTCCTGTCAGTGTTCCTCGCTGGCTTCTCCGTTTAAACAGGCAACAGTAAACACTATTTCAGGCTAAAGTCCACCTCATTCACATGGCTCGGTGGCAAGTACTTACAAGCATAGCACTTTTCAAGCCACTGGGAGATGTCTGAAGTCAAATAATTACATGTCAATGGCTGGCCCCCGGAGCACTGACACATGTACTTAGCCTTGTAAAATGATGTTTAAACGCAGTCCAAAACAAATGCGTACACACGTTTTAGGTGCACATTAGGATTATTAGCGGATTACTACAGTTTGCTGTGGGCTCCAAGTATTTTGTCTGGTTTGGATTATAAAAGAATTTAAGAGTAAAGCAAACATGTAGAGTTGTATAGGAGCTTCAGCAAAAAACATCTAGTTAACCGCATTTTCACAATTGAAAAAAGGCAGATTAAACTGTCCAGTCACTCCAAAACACTCACTAGATGCTTCCTTCTTTCTGCTGCGGTTCAGATAAATCATAGTAAAATAGTAAATAAACGTGTTTTTTTAAAATGTATTAGGACAGTCAGCGATTTAGGGCTGCAACAAGCTAATCGATTATTTAATGTCAACTAATTTAGTAATCAAATAACGTTAACTGGTCTTTACACAGTTCCAATACATCCATGAGCCTTAGAAAATACGTTTTATGACTCAAATTGAGCCGCAACTGCATGAAAATGATAGGGTGTGTGTAAATGTAGTATATTTGATGAAAACACTCTTTTGTCAATACATGTGCTCCACCAGGATCCACAAACGGCTTCCAATCACAGTTAATCAGGGTCAAATTCAGCCTAAAGCAATTATTATTATATTTTTTTATTAATGGAAATGTCAGGCGATTATTTCGATTTGTGCAATGAGAAACCAAATAAAAGGTTGAAATATGGTGACTGAAGGGCTTCTAGATTGAAAATATTTTACAAATGAAGCGCATTTTTGTTAAAACTCTCAAATAGTTTCGAATTGTTTTGACATTTTGATTCATTAATGCCTTTGTCTTTTTCAAAAGGTCCATTAGCATGTGTTGTAGAGTCCGATAGTAGTCAAAAATAGTAGTCAATGAATCAAAATCCTTCCGATTAATCGTTCCAGCCCTCGACCCCATCACCAATTAATCAAAATGACTAAACACTGACTACAGCACTGACTACAGCCCTACAAATATGGCAAATAATTTCGCTTGCCAATACAAACAGATAGCATGAATTAATTTAAAAATAAGTTTATCACACAATTTGCATCTTGTAACGTCAAATATGGGAAAACACATGATCAAATGATGTACATTTACTATAACAACTATACATGGCAAATCTGCATGCCTTTGTGAATGTGGTTAATCAAAACAACAGCAAACTAACCCACTTCAGCCTACTATAAATGCCAGATAACAGGTTACAATGTTTGTCCAAGACACAACATCTCTTTGACAGAAGCAATAACCAGCAACATGTAGGACAACACAGAAGACAAAGTTAAAAAAAATTGTGTTGTTACGGATGAAAATACGTGTTGCCCTTCAAATAAATTATGCAGGGTATTTCAGTGTATTACATTTCATTGGCGCAAGAAGGAATTGCTTTGTTAGCATAAGGTTGAAACGGGGCTATTGCTGCGCGTAAAGGGGCTACCACTGGTCAAACAACAAGCTTCAGTTTAAAGTGGTTTGGAGAACGAAATGTATGATTGATCGAGTGAAATAAGAACTTTAGATTAGAGATTTAGCGAAACCTAGCAAGGGGAAACCTAAGTCAGCGCAGCCCAGTAATTAGTAGCATATCCAAAGAGGCTAACGCTATCTGCGCGCTGTCGCCACTTTACGCCTGGGAAAAGAGCCGTGGAAACCCAACACAACTGTGAGGAAAAGCTTGGTCAAACATTTACCAGAGAGAGGAGAGCTCCATGTGCAGGATGTGTCTTCGGATCAGCTCGCACTTTGCCAATACTCCGATCCAAGTTGTCCCTGGTAGAGAGAAAAAATGCAGCTCAACACCTTCTTTTTCCAACTCTCCTCATTACGCACGGCTCGACGTCAAGCTCCGCGTTTAGTCCTCAATATGCCATCGTTCATAGTTCCGACGACTTTGAAGAGAACTTGCCGAATTTACATCGATTCCAAACTAAAAACAAAGCCGTTTTCTGCGGGTTTGTGCTCGGTATTTCCCCATAGTAGCACGACGCCTTGTTGGGTGGTTGTTTTGGCCTATTCCAGCGTTAACACTGTGGCACGCGCGCTTCCGCACAGGACCTTTCACACTAAAAGTTTTTCGCTTCAGACGCATAATCACATAATCACGATAGCATAAACTCATACATAATCTCGCTTTGCACGTACTATGCCTTCCATCAGTATAATATGAGAATATATATAATATAATATAGTATAATATATAGTTATTATTATTTTTAAATATATATTTATTTGGTATTTTTCTTTTGCTCCCATTAATAATAAAACACATATATTAAAAATTAAATAAAGTTATTTCTATATATTTATAATTGTACAAAAAGCAAAAAATATATTTTTAATGTATATTGCTCGGTTTGTTTTAACCGAGGTGAAGTTGTTTGGATATTGGATATTCGACATATTCGCTCACACGGACGACACTACATGATAGTGCCGCATTAGATGCATAATACGCGGCATGTGTTCGCTCGAGGTGTCGGCAAATGTTCCGTGCTATCTTTAGGGACAGTCAACAATTTACCCTACTTGGACAGAAGCGAAAACAATGTTTGTTTGTTAATGTTGAAAAATGCATTTGTTAAATAAATAGACAGTACTAATAGGCCAATCAATTACAAAAGGGTAATTATTGTATTTTATTATAGATTCTATACTTTATATTTATATTTTTTCTTCAATAATTTATAGGCTTTGTGACACATTCACCCCCAAATTAATCCCAAATAATTCTATGTAATGAGCATTATCGGGAACGGCAATTACATTTTTCAGAATATGCATTTTACATTTTTTATGAATATATTTAGGCAAAAATAGGGGATTTTCGTCAATGACCTTTAGGTTTTGTGACCCATTCACCCCAAACTAATCCGCAATATTTGTACTTGAAGAGGAGGATTGGGTACGGCAATTGAATTTTTTCAAAATATGCATTTTTCAATATTTTATAAAAATATTTTGGCAGAAATAGGGCTTTTCTTTCATATAACGTTTGTTTTTGTAGGCACCACTCCAAACTAATCCAGAATAGTTCTAATTGATGTAATAGGATCGGTTATGGCAATAGATTTCTTCTGAATATGCATTTTAAATTTTAAGAATTATGTATTTTTATTTTTGCATTTTAATTTTTATTATATATTTTGGCAGAAATAGTGATTTTTCTTCAATAACTTTTAGGTTTTTGTGAACATCTCACCCAACTATTCCAATATATTACTTGATGAGTGGATTGAGTACGGCAATAGATTTTTTCTGAATTGCATTTTAAAATTTTTCATGAAATATTTTGGCAAAAATAGGCTTTTTTGTTCAATAACTTTTAGTTTTGTAAGCCCATTCACCCCATACTAATCCAAAATCTTTCTAATTGATGATCAAGTACGGCAATTGAATTTTGTCTGATATGAATTGCAATTATGAATGTGAATATGCGATTGCGGCAGGAGCGACTGTGGCAGGTGAGACAGGTATGGTACCTGAGGCTGTGGGAGCCACTGATGTGATTGCGGCAGGAGACACGGCAGGAGCGACTGTGGCAGGTGAGACAGGTGTGGTACCTGAGGCTGTGGGAGCCACTGATGTGATTGCGGCAGGAGACGCAGCAGGAGCGACTGTGGCAGTTGAGGGAGATGTGGTACCTGAGGGTGGGGAAGCGCCGACTGAGGCAGCTAAGTCCAGTCTGGCAACAGAAAACTTTAATATGAATGATGTTGGAGAGGAAGCATCAAGTGCATCCTCTTCACTGTGTATGCTGGGGGTTTCCACTGTTGCTGAAACCAGAGTCACTTGATGCATCATTAAAACCAGTGTCATCTACATCGGTGGCAGGTTCACATGATTTATCTGAAATATTAGATGGAGAAAGTATTTTGGGGGGATTTTGTGCCCGTAGGCTTTATTGATAGGAAAGTGGTGTGAAATGAGGAATGAGAGAGAGAAGGGAATGCATTAAAGGTCAGAGTTGGGAATCAAACTCAGACCAAATCACACTGCGGCCGGCTGGACTTGAAGCCTGGCATACGTGTGCTGTGCCTTAACCACTCGACCACCGGGCAGCACAGTGAACCATAGCCGAGTACAACAGATCTAGAATCTTAATGTCTCCGTCCATTGTCCCTTCAAATAAAGATTAAACTGAACTAAATAAATGAGTTCAGAATTTGCCCAGAGAATGCATTTGCTGTGCGCATTTAAGAAACCTGTTGAACCATCACACTGTTGTTTTATTTTCAGTTGGTTCAAGAGGGATAATGCAAATGTGAATAAAAACATTACTAGCTGTGGAGTCTACGAAATAAAACTTTATTTACTTTCTTTTTGTTTTACACCAGAATTCATTAAGTTGAGCTTTCTGCTCTTTCTGTACTCTGATTTCTGTGTTCTGTTGTGCCTACTATGTCTTTGGTTCATGGAGAGATTAAATTGTGCAGTCTTGAGTTTGACAAACGACAGTACTTTACACACAAACAGTGTTACAAATGGAATCTGTTTATTTATTTATGTATTTATCATTATATTATTTATTTATGTAGGCAGGGACGGTGCACAATATACATAACCTAAGGATGCATTATAAACAAATTAAATTTCCAAAGATAAAAAAAAATTAACATTTACAGACATTGCAATGAGTGGTTGTTGATTAGTGTTGATCAGTCAACGGCAGAGGGTAATTACTTAGTTTTAAGGTTTTTTTTTCTCCAAAACATTCTCCTTCTAATGATATTGATAATTAATGATCTATATAATGATATATGAGATCATATTAAAAAGAATGGATTCAATGCAATCCTTGGAGCCCCTTTTGAGGCAAGACAAGGCAAGTTTATTTATTACTAAATGTGATCGTACTTCCTGGTTCTAGTCAGGACCCGAGGAGCAGCATTCTGGATGTTTTTACAGCTCGTTTGAAGAGCCAGTGAGCAGGCCATTACAGTAGTCTAATTTACTAGAGACAAATGCATGGATTAGTTCTCTCCAAGTCTATAGTGTCTAAGACCACTATACTTTGGATTTTGGCAAGATTTTTTAGATGGTAAAAAGCTGCTGATGTTATTGATTTAACGTGGCTGTCAAAATTCAAGTCTGAGTCCATTATTACCCCGATTTCTAACTTGATTTGTAGGTTTTAGAGCGAGACTCTGGACGTGACTGTTAACACTTTCTTCTTTGTTATCTGATAGGGCCAAGAACGATAGATAGTTCAGTCTTGTGTGAGTATAAGCTGGAGAAAGTTGTTTTGCAAATACCATATGATCTGTTGGATGCAAAAAGTAGAGAGATAGAATCCACTGGTCCATATTCACCTGCCGTCAGTGAAACATAGATCTAAGTGTCGTCTGCATAATTGTAGGACACATTTTTGTCGCGTATCAACAGACATAACGGAAGGGGTCCCAGGATTGACCCTTGTGGCACCCCACATGTCAGGGGCATGTGGGGTGTACCTGTCTCATGTGGTCTGAGATACAGTTACCAATTTCAACAAAGTACTTTCTGTCCTGACCTTAACCAATTTAGGGCAGTGCCAGTGATGCCCACCCAGTCTAGTCTCTGTAAGAGGATCCAATGAGCGACAGTGTCAAAAGCAGCACTCAGATCTAACAGAATTAAGACTGATGCTTTGCCCCCGTCAGTGTTTAGGCGGATGTCATTTGTCACATTGACAAGAGCAGTCTCGACACAGAGCAGTGCTGTGATGAGGTCTAAAACCTGACTGGAAAACATCAAATGAGTTGTTAATTAAGAAGAAATCAGTGATCTGTTAGTAAACAACCTTTTCAAGGACTTTGCCCCAAATGGCAGATTAGAGATGGGCCGGTAATTACTCAGTACTGCAGCATCAAGACTGCTCTTCTTTAGGAGAGGCTTTATGACCGCTGTTTTCAAAGACAATGGAAATGTTCCAGATTGAAGCGATCCAGATTGTTAACTATGTGAGTGAGTGGTGCTAACAAACTGTTCAGCACAGACTTTAGAAATCAGCAACGCTGAGACTCAGTGCATCCTAGCTATGGCAGATACCAGGTGAATTCGAGGGGGGATAGGTGGGGCCGTTTTTGTTTGTGTAGCAGGAGTCAGGAGAGAGTACATCATTGTTGATATCAGAACTCTTGATCTTATTATATTGGGCGTGAGTAGAGCCATCTTAATGCCTGATTTGATCAGACATTCAAGATGGCTGGGAAGGCCCTGGGTGAGAGTGGAGATGGGAAGGAGAGTGAGAAATCTGTCACAGATGGGTCCAAGGCCTTTGATGAGGATCGTGCGGGAAAGAACTGAAATGCCTCCTGCCCTAGCCACGGTGAAGATTGTTGTGGTGCTGCTGATGATGAGTCCTTTGCTCGAGGCGGTGGAGGTGATTGTGGGGCTGCTAGAGCTGAATCCTTTGCTGGTGGGGGTGGAGAGGCTGCTGATGAATCCTTTGGTGGAGGTTGTGGTTGTGGTGCTGCCAGGGCCGGCCCAGCCTATAAGCGACCTAAGCAGCCGCTGGGGCCCCGGGGCGTTAAAAGGGCCCCCAATCTGGCAACCTGACTCATGTGAAGCACAAGTGCAGCGTGCAAACAGCGCATTAGTGCTGCTAGCGCGACAGCGCACACAGCGGTAACATATAACGTGGTCATCATGTTCAAAAGAACATATCCCTTCGATGCCGAAAAACGAAAGAAGAAAAGATTTGACGATGAAAAGAAACTGCAATCTCAACAACACTCTCCAGATATTATTTAACTCATTTTACAAAGAGACCGTTAATGCTGCTGTTTGAAAGTATGTGAGTCTGTCATGTTAGTGCTCCGATAACGCGCTGAGGCTGGTGGTGAGACGAGAGCTCTGGGCTGGGTCCCTGCCATGGGGGCCCCACACATACAAGTGTTAGCGAGCCCCTCACCCCTAATAATACGTTTGAATGAAGGCTACTAAGCATAACATTTACACCAGCCTGGTAGTGTTAGCAGCAGGTGAAGAAGTGAGGCGGCGTCTATGCCCCAGGTCACTAATAGTGGACTCCGGTCCGTATCCGTACAACAAATCTGTCGTGAATGATGTCTGTTTTACTTTGACTTCATAAGAAATAAGCGCAGCGCCGACTGACCAGAGGAACGTGAAGGTTTTTGCATGTAACATCTCATGTCAGCTTTAAATTCTAATCAACTTTTAATAGAGCAATAAAACTTGTCAATTTATTTAAAAAGCACCATTAGTCCATTATCTGTTATAAATTATAATAAATTGGTAAATTGTGAAAAATATCTTGGCCTATTATAATTACGTTATAAAATAATAATTTATATTATAATATAAAAGTGACAAAGTGGCAGAAAGGCAGTCTTTTAATGACAGTGTGTGGATCTTCACGTCTCGTTCTGTTCATTGTCTGTGGGAATTAGCATTTTTGCTCTGTGTAGTTTAATCACTGTTAATTGTTAATCAATCAATGCTTTTGCCATTTGTTTAATTTCAATGTAACTTGTTTTGTCTCTTTGGCAAGAGTCAGGAGTAGTAAAAGATAAATTAATTAAGGATAACTATTACTTTTCCTGTGGTCCCCAAACTGGACAATCTCATGATGTTGTCCTGACAAAAACTTATAGTCATATTAAAAATCAAACCAACCCGGGGCCCTGTGTAAAAACAGCCTCCCCTAGTGCTATTTCTGTAGTAACATCACACAGATGGGAAAACAAAATGCGAGTCAGACTGCCCAATCTGAGAAATTTTGATTCATATTCCCTGTAAAAAGATAACGCCCAGTCTCACTGAAACTAGTCTGAAACTTGCTGTGCTAAATGTCAGATCCTTATGTAACAAATCATTCTTAATTAATAATTTTATTTCTTCTTATAATCTTGATTTTATGTTTTTAACTGAAACATGGCTTGACAAAAACACAGGAAATTTAGTTCTAATAGAGTCTGCTCCACCCAACTTTTATGTTTGAATCTGAAACACGAGAAAACAAAAAGGGAGGAGGTGTGTGTGCTTTTGTTAGAGATGAAATAGTTACCCACAGGTTGTCCTTTGGGGTGTTTTCAACATTTGAGTATGTAGCCTTTAAAATTGAGCTAAAACAGTCTCCATCCATTCTCTTCATTGTTTTATACAAGCCTCCTCAGCACTGCAAAAGTTTTATTGATGATTTTACTGAGATGCTTTCAGTCGTATGCACAGACTTTGATGGTTTGGTTATAACAGGTGATTTCAATGTTCATGTTGATAATATTTGTGACAGAAACGCTAAAGAGCTTCATGCTGTCCTTGAAACTTTCGGTCTTACTCAGCGGTGAGTGGCCCCACCCACAGCAGAGGGCACACTCTAGATCTTCTAATTACAAAAGGGGTTAATATTTCCAAACGTCAATGTGGTCGATGTTGCTCTGTCTGATCATTTCTGTGTCTTCTTTGACCTGTCTGTTTTTCCCAAACCACCGGCTGGTCCTGCAATTGTCCGGAGGAGACACATAAATGACAGCACGGGAAAACTGTTTATGGAAATGATAAACTTTGAAAATGTCTCATGTTCTAATGTAAATGATTTGTTGAACTCTGTTACATCTAGTGTTTTGAATGTTCTCGACACCATTGCCCCTATGAAGGCTAAAATTGTTAAAATAAGCAGAAGGCGCCATGGAGAAATGATGATTCGGTCAGGGCACAGAAAAGGGAGTGCCGTCGGGCCGAACGAAAATGGCGCAAGTCGAAGCTCCAGGTTCAGAAAGAGATTTACAGAGAGAAGTTGTACATGTACAACCTCATTTTATGTAGAACTAGGGAAGGATATTTTTCTGAAATAATTGGAAGCTGCTGTAACAACTCGCGTGTCCTGTTTTGCCACAGTAAACAGATTAACAAACCCTCCAGCTCAGCTGCCGTTAGAACTCATTTCCACATCCAAGTGTAATGAGTTTGCATTATTCTTTAATGACAAAGTTCAGGGCATTAAAAAATGCTATCAATTCTACAATGCAAAAAATAACCCTCAAACCACCTACACTCTTAGAGCTGACTCACTTTGCACCTGTAACTGACAAAACTGTCCAGGAGATCATCACCAGCCTGAGTTCATCTACATGCTGCCTCGATGTGTTACCCACCAGATTTCTAAAGTCTGTGCTGAACAGTTTGTTAGCACCACTCACTCAAATAGTTAACATGTCGCTTCAATCTGGAACATTTCCCAATGTCTTTGAAAACTGCGGTCATAAAGCCTCTCCTAAAGAAGAGCAGTCTTGATGCCGCAGTATCTGATAATTACCGGCCCATCTCTAATCTGCCATTTTGGGCAAAGTCCTTGAAAAGGTTGTTTACCAACAGCTCACTGATTTCCTCTTAATAAACAACTCATTTGATGTTTTCCAGTCAGGTTTTAGACCTCATCACAGCACTGAGACTGCTCTTGTCAAGGTGACAAATGACATCCACCTGAACACTGACGCGGGCAAAGCCTCAGTCTTAATTCTGTTAGATCTGAGTGCTGCTTTTGACACTGTCGATCATGGAGATCATCTTACAGAGACTAGAGGACTGGGTGGGCATCACTGGCACTGCTCTAAACTGGTTAAAGTCCTATCTGGAAGACAGGAAATTCTTTATCGAAATTGGTAACTGTGTCTCAGACCAGATGCCCCTGACCTGTGGGGTGCCCCAAGGGTCAATCCTGGGACCCCTTCTGTTCAACCTCTACATGCTGCCGTTAGGTCAGTTGATACGCAGCGAGAATGTGTCCTATCACAATTATGCAGACGACACTCAGATCTATGTTTCACTGACGGCAGGTGAATATGGACCAGTGGATTCACTCTGTCACTGCATCCAACAGATCAGTGTGTGGATGCAAAACAACTTTCTCCAGCTGAACTCAGACAAGACTGAAATCATCGTCTTTGGCCCACAGAAACAAAGAGAAATTGTTAACTGTCACCTCCAGAGTCTCGCTCTAAAACCTACACATCAAGTTAGAAATCTGGGGGTAATAATGGACTCAGATTTGAATTTTTAACAGCCACGTCAGATCAATCACATCAGCAGCTTTTTACCATCTAAAAAACATTGCCAAAATCAAAAGTATAGTGTCTAAACCAGACCTGGAGAGACTTATCCATGCGTTTGTCTCTAGTAGATTAGACTACTGTAACGGCCTGCTCACTGGCCTCTCCAAACGAGCTGTAAAACAGCTGCAGTACATCCAGAACGCTGCTGCTCGGGTCCTGACTAGAACCAGGAAGTACGATCACATTAGTCCTGTGCTCAGGTCTCTGCACTGGCTCCCTGTGGCTCAGAGAATAGACTTCAAAGCAGCTCTGCTTGTATACAAGTCTCTCCATGGCCTAGCACCAAAGTACATCTCGGACATGTTAGTGCCATATGAACCATCTCGGACTCTGAGGACCTCAGGGACCGGCCTCCTGCTGGTGCCCAGAGTCAGGACTAAACATGGGGAATGTGCGTTTCAGTTTTATGCAGCTAAAATCTGGAACAGTCTTCCAGAGGATGTGAGACAGGCCGCTACTCTGGCAATGTTCAAATCTAAACTAAAAACTGTTTTGTTTGGCTGTGCATATGACTGAAATGCTTTTCTTTGCACTCTTCTCTTTTATGTCTTGAACTATTATTTTGTGATTTCTGCCATGTCTTTGTGATTTTAATGCATTTTTTCCTGTTGTGTGAAGCACTTTGAATTGCCTTGTGTACGAATTGTGCTCTACAAATAAACTTGCCTTGCCTTGCCTTGCCTGATGGCTCCATCAAACCTGGACCTGCAACAGGCACTGGGACGGTTTTCAGCCGAGTGTGAAGCAGCTGGGATGAGATTCAGTGGCTGGGCACTCCCTTAGAGATAGGGTGAGGATCTCAGTCACACGGGAGGAGCTCAGAGTAGAGCCGCTGCTTCTACACGTTGAGAGGAGCCAGCTGAGCTTCTGATGTTTGGTCAGTTTGTACTTGACCTTCCTTGTGTAATGTTATGATGAGTCCATTCATCCATGTTAAGTGGTGATTGCTTTAATTGTCTAATAACAACACTTAGTTATTAGTATTAACAAGCCCATTGTTTAACTTGGTATTCAACAAATAGCTTGATGTTTTAGGTACATTTATTTTGTTATGAACACAATTTGACCCTAGCTATTTCTCATAGCACAATATTGTATTGACGAATTAAGTTTACTAATGTATTAATAACTGGCTTTAGTCACTTTCTCCAGGCACAGTTTCATCACATCATCATTTTCTAGCATCTTACCTAAGCAGGTTGGACCACATTAAAATGCACCAGAATACACAAAAAAGGTCTGACCCCCCCTTTTACACCACTACAAATACATTTGTAGCAACATCTCTGAGAGGTGTGTTATTTATAAAGGGAGTAGAGATTATGTCAGCGGAAAACCAAGTTGAGTTGTGAGATTTCAATATTTGAGCTTGTGAGGTAATGATAACAAACTAACCAAAATGGGAAACGGATTCCCTGGCATTTTGTTTTTTTTTGCGTCGAAGCAAGTTCCTGGTTTGTGAATTGTTGACAACGTCAATAAAACTGATTCTGATGATGTGGTGAGGGGCCCCCAAGGAAAATTTCAATTAGGGCCCCCTGAAGGCTTGGGCGGCCCTGGGTGCTGCTGATGTTGAAACATTGGCTTAGTCTCTGAGCAGGAATTCTTCTCTCATTCCTCTCTTCTCTAAATATCTGCTCACGACCCTGTCCAGGCCCAGTCCAATGCCTCGGAGCATGGAGTAGGTTCTCTGTCAGCACCCTCACTCCACCTCTGCATAGGTGTGGGCCATTTCTCTTAAACAGGTCCTCTCGGTTCCAGAATAGATAGAAGTTCTCAATGTAGTGCAATTCTCAAGGTGAACACTCTTTGGACAACCATGTGTTCAGCTGAAGCAGCCGGATAAACTTGTTTATCTTCTTGTCAATGTTTGGAAGAGGTCCACTTATGAATGTTTTGTTTTCCATTTTATGAAGCATGTCGAATAACTTCAAGAAGTCTCTTTTCAAAACTTCAGTCTGTTCCCGTCATATGTCCACTGCACCCACGTGCACAATCAGCTGTTTAACTCCTTGATGTGTGGCCAAAACATCAGAGATTTAAAAATCCTCGAGACGCAATGTTTTTACGTTCCATCTTTTAATTAACCTGTTCATGGAACTATTGCACAATTAACTGGAGATAATCTGGATACACTTTTTGGGTACGTTCAGTCTTTCAGTTCAAACTATTACTGTATGCTATGCTATGCTATAGCCCTATTTTTGCCAAATTATTTTTATAAAAACATTTAACTATTGTGGATTATTTTGGAGTGAATTGGTCACAAAACCTAAAAGTTATTGAGGAAAACCCCCTATTTTTGGCAAAAATATTTTCATAAAAAATGTAAAATGCATATTCAGAAAAATTCAATTGCCGTACCCGATAGTGCTCATCAAGTACAAATATTGTGGATTAGTTTGGAGTGAATGGGTCACAGAAACTAAAAGTGAATGAAGAAAATCCCCTATTTTTGCCAAAATATTTTCATAAAAATTTAAAATGCATAATCAGAAAAATTCTATTGCCGTACCCGATCATCCTCATCAAGTACAAATATTGTGGATTAGGTTGGGGTGAATGTGTCACAAAACCTGAAAGTTATTGAAGAAAAAACCCTATTTTTGCCAAAATGTTTTTAAAGAAAATTTGAAATGAATATTCAGAAAAAATGTATTTCTCCACCCGATAATCTTCATCACATAGAATTATTCTAGATTAGTTTGGGGTGAATCGGTCAAAAAGCCCACACATTATTGAAGAAAAAAGATAAATATGAAATTTATAATAAAATACAATAATTAGCCTTTTGCAATTAATTGGCCTAATAGTAGGCGTGTCAAACATGTCTATTTATTTAACAAATGTGTTTTTCAATATTAAGAAAACAAACATTGTTTTTGCTTTTTTCTAAGTAGGGTAATTTATTGACTGTCCCTAAAGACATCACGGAACATTTGCACATGGCGCGTATCATGCATCTAATGCGGCTCTATCATCTAGTGTCGTCCCTGTCCAATATCCAAACAACTTCCCCGCGGGCTTGTTTTAGACTATGTGAGCCAAAATTAGGGGTGCAATGATTAATTGACTAATTGTGAGTGACTAGTCAAAACTAAAAATAATTGTAGTCATATTCTGATCATTCTCATTCTCAAAAACATACAACAAGCCATTTCATAATAAATACAGTTGCATTATTAATCAATATGTCAAAACGAAGACACCTTTATTTTCTTTTAAACAATTATACACTTTATTCATTAAAAATATCTATCAAAAAGTGTCCGGTAACAATATTTCAACCTTTATTTGTTTGGTAATTTATTATAAAAGTGTCAATGTACAATAGAAATAATCGTTGGACTAGACAACAATTATTGCTGACTGGTCGACTTCTAAAACAGCCCTAATCACCACTGTGACTTTATTATTTGCTGTTTTGGTGTTTGTCGTTATGGTGTAGTGCTACTCTAGCAATGTTCAAATCTAAGCTCTATTTTCTTTGCACTCTTCTCTTTTAAAAAGGCATTTTCTCATTGGGGTTTCTCGGTATAAATAAAATAAAATGAAAAGAATGAAATTATGTCTCAAACTGTTTTGTGATTTCTGTCTTGTCTTTGTGATTTTAATGATTTTTTTCCTGTTGTGTAAAGCACTTTGAATTGCCTTGTGTTCGAATTGTGCTCTACAAATAAACTTGCCTTGCCTTGGATCAGCCAAATAAAATGTAAGAACCTTAAAGCAATTATAGCCCAAGCCAGCAAAGATCTCCTGTAATTTTTAAAATAGTCAGTTTATTTTGAAAGCCAGAGTACTATTTCCTTTGCGTCCGTGCACTTGACAGAGCTCGGATCATTTGATGAGGCCATAAAGGACCAAAGCAAAAGTTGAGCATAAGGGGTTTACGAGCGACCTCTACTGGCACATTTGAGACAGTGCAGATTTGAGCTACTTTGCACAGATTAAATGTGGGCTAATAAACCCAAATCAAGGCGGTCAAATAAGAACAGTTCACCATTTTATTCAGAAAATACAATCCAGTCTGGTTGTCTGGTTGCTACTGGTTTGTAGTTGAGGACGCCGTCATCTCTCTGCTGCACCGCTCTCTCTCTCTCACCTGTAGAAGCATGGCCGCACTGCGAGAATTCTATTTTTTTTATCTCTCCAGCGCCTTCAACACCATCCAGCCGCTGCTCCTGAGGGACAAGCTGGAAACTGCTGGTGTGGACTACGACCTGGTGGAGTGGATCCTGGACTACCTAACAAACCGACCCCAGTTTGTGAGAGCCCGGGACTGCGTGTCTGACACTCGGACCTGCAGTGTGGGGGCGCCCCAGGGCACCGTCCTCGCGCCCTTTCTCTTCACCATCTACACTGCAGACTTCAGACACGACAGGGACAGCAGTGTCCTGCAGAAGTTCTCTGATGACTCTGCCATCATCGGACTGAACACGGACGACGATGATGCAGAGTACAAAAGACTAGCGCAGGACTTTGTGGACAATCAACACGGGAAAGACCAAGGAGATGGTGATGGACTTCCGCAGACGCCACTCTGCTGCCCCCTCACCAGTAAACATCCAGGGAAGGGACATTAAGAAAGTGGACTCATGCAAGCACCTGGTTGTTCATTAGAACCACAAACTGGACTGGACTCATCACACAGATGTACACTGTACAGGAAGAGCCAGAGTCAGCTCTACCTCCTGAGGAGACTCCGGTCCTTTGGAGTGACAGGGCCACTCCTGAGGACCTTCTACCACTCTGTGGTGGCATCAGCCCTCCTATATGGCGTGATCTGCTGGAGCAGCAGCATCACCACAGAGAGGGAGAGGAAGAAGCTGGACAAAGGTTAATAAGAAAGTCCAGCTCTGTCCTGGGCTGTGCTCTGGACTTGGTGCAGGAGGTGGGGGACAGAATGGTCCTGGTGTTGTGTTGCAACCCTGGAATTTCCCCATTGTGGGACAAATAAAGGTTCTCCTATCTTATCTTATCTTATCTTAAAGCTTTAAAATGGTATTATATTTGTACAGGCCAACATTTAGGCCAGGTACACTGTACTATAGGAGTCTTCGGTCTAAATCTATGTTTTCTATACACAATGCCATAATGCCACTTTACAATATAAATCTAATTATTATATATTTTTGAATGTGAAAAGGTTCTCAGAATGTTTCAAAAAACAGAAAGCCAAAATCTATTTAATGCACATTAAAGGGGACATATTACATCAAATCAATTTGAACAAGCTTTTAACCTTGTTTAACTGTGGTTCCTCATCATTAGATTACACAAAATGCTATTAAAAATGTTTTGAGTAATTCTGTATTCTCATGTACCTGAGGCTCAAGTGCTCACAAAATTCCTGTTTTCACCTACCCCCTATCCCTGCCCACATCCTCGAACTTAGTTGTGATTATTTGGAAAATGAAGACTTTGAATGACACATGGAGAGTTCTAAAATGCCACGTAGATAGTTTTCAAAATTAAAAATTACAATCTGCTGCTTGTTACAGTCAAATGTCACTGTGAAGAGGCGTGGCTTATCAAGTTAATGCAACTGTTACTACACCGTTTTAGATCAATATTGCAGTTTAGAATGAACATTAATGATGCTGTTATACTAACAGCATAATATGTCCCCTTTAACCTTATAGAAATAAGGTTTTAGCAAAAATGTTAGTTTCACCGTAGGCCCTGGACAGGTTGATGTCTCTATTACAATTACAATCACAATTAGAATTACAATAACAATTAAATTTTTAGCATTGTTAATGTAGGTCAACTGGACAGTGGAACTAAATATGAATGACCAAGTGGCCATGGCGTTCACGCTGGTCAAGTGCCTGCAGAGGGAGCCATACCACACACTATGATCAGTCTCCTGGGCAGTGAGCACTAATGCTGCAGCCTCTTTTCACAGCCTGTTTTGAAAAATCCTAGTGCCATACAAACAAGTCAAATGCTGGAGCTATTTTATTAAGAGCAACGCTTCCTTTATTAAGATTTCACATTGGAGTAAATAAATCATAATCGAGCTCTTTTGTTGAGGGAGGCCATGCATAAACCAAGACAGCTGAGAACTTGTTTACATAAGTGTTCTGGCTGAAAAGTGACTCCTCCCAGGGACAGAGATGGGACCGAGATAAAACAAATGAGCATCCCAATGTGTCTGGCAGGATGTCCCAAACATTTCCTTCCACCTCACCCGGCTGACTGCTGCCAGGGCTGAAGATGTTCTCTGTCCTGAGGAAACCCACCATGAGAATGAGAATCATCCTGTGCAACCAAAGAAACATCCACAGCAAGGCACCACAGGAGAAGATCGGACCAGTGGTATGACTCCAACATTTAATATCATGAGAGCAGAAGAGGGGAAATGAGGCGTAGACCACAACAAAACTGGTTTGATTTGATATGATCATGTTTATTTCAAACATATAAAATGTTTTTAAATACATAATATATCATGATGCATAATAGACAATATTTAATAATATAGTTGATACATTTCAGTTTGTTTGGTAAGAAGAATTTGAAACTTTTTTTAATCTACCCAAGCAGAGTTCATATATGCACATTGTACAACTGCGCCACTTACTTCATCAGATACATTCATACAAGTCCAGAAATGATTGAATAAATAGAGTAAGCCAGTAGTGAACACATGTGAAAATATCTGCATTACACACATACAAGTAAATGCATTGCTTTTATTCATATTTGTCTTATCAACAATATAGAATTAAATCCCTACACTCACTGAGGCTGCATTCACACTTGTCCTGTTCTAGTCCTGGGTTGGTCTCAATCTAGTCCAGGGTTAGTTCCTGCCCTGGTTTAGTCCCAGTTTTGATTTGGTGTGTGCGCGAGTGTGAACACTATATCTGCAATTGAACTGACTTAGTTTACCTCCAGTGATTTTAAAACTGCTGCTACATAATCTTGAGATATAACAACTATATAATATATTGTGTAAAAGTATACATGTATGTATATAAACAGCAGGTACAAATAAGCGTCTGGCCCAACAGCACCACTCTAGTTTGGAATACTTAAAGGGGACTTACGCATGTATATTTAACTGTATGAGCTTTGCCATGTTATAACTTTGTTTCCGCGTAAGTAGTTTACTCTAAGTTGTATTCTGATTGATTCCTGCATGTTTGAGTAATCCTGTGTTGTCCTGCAACTGAGGCGTGAGGGCTTGAAATGTCTGATTTCACCTGTCCCCGCCCACTACTGTGCTTACCAGCGATTACCGGTACACCAGAAATTCAGACTCCAGGTCATATCGTCATATCCACTGTTTGTTACGGTGAAATGCTACTGAAGCATTGGGGCTTGTCAGTTCCTCAATTTTGAAGTCAATGATCCTGTTTCTATTTTAAAGCCATTTTACATCAATAATACAATTTACAATGAACAAAATATAAAATAATAATCTACATATGTTATAGTTGAATACTGAATTCTCAATAAATTGTCCCAAACAAACCATTTTTACTGTAAAATTGGACGTACTTACTTAACTCACTAAACAAACACCACAATTAAATGACCACTTTTACAAAACCCCTAAATCCAAAGTTGAACCGGTGTCAGTATCAGCCCTTTATTGGCCCTAATACGAGGAACTCAAGCGCAGTGTGTTTTCCATGTCTGCAGAGTGGCTTTTATATTTTATTCATTTACCTATCCATGTCAGTTTTCCTTCAGCCGTGCGTGTGTGTGGGTGTGGGTGTGTGTGCGTGCATGCATGTGTGTGTGTCTGTGTGTGTGAGTCTATGAGAAGGAGCAAGCTCTGTGGCTTGTGTTGATACCACTAAAATTGCTGATCTGTCCCAAGGGAGCGGCATATGCCTTTTACAAAGACAGGCAGAGGTTAGAAATACTAAAGTGCAATGGGACACAGGGACCGCCGTGGTGGGGGGATATAAAAGGTCTGCTGAAGGACTTGACAAAATTATGCTATTGGGATTTGCAATTGATTTGAGGACAGGTAGGATTTGTCAAAATGTAGATATTTTTGACCTGGTTAATGGTTTTAGTAGAATGAATATATGTTTACTGTTATTACTAGGCCTGTCCTATGAATGAACTAAGGGAAAATACGTTTTACTTCAAGGCGTGTTGCTATTATAACCTCGGTCCTCCATTGTCACAGCAAAAAGCACAATTCTCATTAAAGTATCATAGCTTTTTAATGGGGAAAGGTCAGACTCAGGACGTTTTAAAATCTTCTAACTGAGCTGGAGGTCAGGTCAGAACTCTCAGGCAGAATTCACTGTTTAAATGTCAGATTGCAAATTTGTTGACCTGGTTAATGTTCATATCTCTATAATTACTGGGCCTATCAACATGACAGAAAGTAAAACAATAGCCTCAGAAACTGGTGCCATTTATCAACTCCAAAGGCACAATTGCAGTCAGTTGAAAGGACTTTAAGACGTAAGATTAATATGACAAGGTTGTGGAGCCAATCCCAGACAAATAATGAGAATGAGGTTCAAACACTGGGGAAATCTATTTTGGATCTTTCTTTCAAAAGCAGTAAATCTCCCATAGAGTTACACAGGCCCCGCCCACCATCTGAGATCATGACATCATCAGATTTTAGAACGTGAACACAGCTCATTAAGGCAAGGCAAGGCAAGGCAAGGCAAGTTTATTTGTAGAGCACAATTCATACACAAGGCAATTCAAAGTGCTTCACACAACAGGAAAAAATGCATTCAAATCACAAAGACATGGCAGAAATCACAAAATAATAGTTCAAGACATAAAAGAGAAGCATTTCAGTCATATGCAACAGTCCAAACAAAACAGTTTTTTGTTTAGATTTGAACATTAATAATAATATCATTTGTGAACCATAAAGTGAATTCCAAGTTGTAATTCTACCAAGAGTGACACACAGACAGACGAGTGAGTTCAGATTTAATTTGTTGTTGTATTTCTTTATTTTGTGGTTAATTTTTTGACACATTTTTGACAATACAAATGCATATAAATTGAGGGTTTTCTCTGTGTAATGTGGCTGTAGGTGGGCCACATTATCTCGGTGTCTAAATGAAGCTAAGACTTTTGTGCTTTTCTGTCTTGTGTTATATAATGCCAATATATACCATGCTAAATAAATTAAAGTGAAACACAACCCTTTCATTTTTACCTGACAAAAAAGCACAAAATGAAAATAGGAAAATGCTCTTTCAACTCCATAGATAGTTCATGAGACACCAAGTGATGGAAAAAACAACTTGAGATTGTAATTTGTGCAAAGTTTGGTGCATAAGAAACCAAATTTACAATTACAGTGTTTTTAGCAGAAAAAAGGTCCAGGCATGTGCCACCATGTGCCAACTGGCCTTGGGTGGCATCAGCAGATTTTGTCAGGATAAATCATTGTTTTGAGGTAAAAGCAGCGACTTCTGACACACAAAAGGCAATAACTGACACACTTAAAAATAATGTGACCCATAATAAAGGTGTTTTTGCTTATATATTTGTTCTTCAATTTTCATAATTTTCTTTTTAAGATAGCAGAGAGAGTCATTAACTTACTAATATTCTATAACAACTCATGAATAATAATATAATTTGTGAACTATAAACAACATATCGGTCATAATCTAAGGCGTACCCGGCCTCGTTCCAATGCAAGATGCAACAATAAGTAAACAAGTCATGACAGATAGAAGGTTGCAAATGACAGAAGCGTGCGCGTAAATGGACTCGTTGTGCTTTGATTTTACAGCAGTCTGCCTTTGCCCTGCTTGTTTTCGCCACGACTCTCCTGGCCCCAGCTGGATGGATCATGCATCACATCCCAGAGTATCGCCAGAAATCTTCTACCACCACCACGACCACCAGCAGCAGCAGACGCACCACTGACTAATACAGAAGCTCCAAACGTTTGCACCAAGAAATAACACCATGTTTTTATTATCATCACATTAATAAAACCCTATTGCTGTAGATGTACTTTTACAACCTTGTCTGGAGCTGGAGGGTAATGTTAGCTGTAATGTTGTTGCTGGTGCAGAGCTGATTACATGGACAGGATGTTGCTCAGTTATTATCAGATGTGAAATATTTACCCAAACACTGGCCTGTGACTGTTTACCCTCAACCTGTATATGGCGCCTGGTTACAGAGTGTCTTCTATCCATTGCTTTGGCTCAGCCTGCTGTTCCTGAAAAATACATTTAAAAAAAGTGAGATTTACGTACAAAACATGATCGAATAGATGTTCTTTGTGAAAAAATAAATCATCATGGCTTTTTGGGTTGTAAAATGTCATGAGCAACTGAAAAAAAAAGAAGATATGGTGCAATTGTATTACTATTATTATTATTATTATTATTATTATTATTATTATTATTATTATTATTATTATTATTATTATATTATTATTATTATTATTATTATTATTATTATTATTATTATTATTATTATTATTATTATTATTATTATGTATTATTATTATCTATTATTACTATTATTATTTCTTATATAGATAATTTCTTCTCTATCTATACACTTAAATTTATTATGTCCCACCACGTCCCACCACACTGCACAACTCTCCCATCTTTATATTACAATTTGTGGTTGATGAATGAAATTTCCAAATTTATAATGAATGGGGTTTGATATTTTTTAAAGGGCAGTACAATCGAATATTGCGCCCAAAATAGCTAACGATGCCATTTACGTCAGGCTTCTAGCAAAGGCCCTGGTTAGGCTATTAAAGTTAGTTAGTTAGTTAGTACACACAGAAAACACTCGAAAATGTGTTGAATAAGAACACAAATATATAAAAAGAATTAGCCATGTCTGTCCACTCTGTATCCAATGGCAGTTTATTGTTCAGGTAGTCAGTCACACACTGTTGACTTTCTTTAAGCCAGTTTTTCAGTTTTGTGGCTTTTTTCCTCTGCAGTTCCCAATTATTCCATCTCTTGTCTCTCACCTTGTCGGCTCACACCTGTATTCATAAAACAAACCGCCTATCAACAGAGTAGCCTTTCAATATTTGTTATCAGTTCACACATTACAGCAGCAGGAGCGAGACCATAATTATTAAGAACTTCGGCACTTCAAAATCGCTTTTACAAAGGAGAAATTGATTAAACAATCAAAATAATTCACCTCCTATTTCATTTTGATCAATTTTGACTTTTTATACAGATTTTTTTCTTCAGAGCGTGTAGTAGTATTAGTTGTTGCCTGTCAGCTCTGAAGCCTGACATAAATGCATTTTTTAGATCATCATTTTAGATTTTGTTCATTGCAGTAAAAAACAATTATATGGTGCCATATTGATCTAAAACAACTTAAAAAATCAAAACGGGTCTGTTGATTTGTTCAAACCTGCAGAACAGGCTTGACAGGAGCCATAATAAGCACATTTTCATGTATGTGTCTTTATTGCGAAAGACTAGCTACACGACATGTTTGAACCGTACATGTATGACCCGGGCTGGCGTCTGAATCCTTTTGAATAATGGCAAATAGGTAAAGCGAAGTGGGTGGAGATAGGGGGTAGGCAACCAAACAGAAAGGGCCTCAACAAGAACGGCCTCTAAAGAAAGGGCACAAAAAGTTAAGAGGAACGGGGGGTGGGAGGCGAAGATGAGTACGACAATAACAGGAAGACCATGCAGTGAGCAGTGAGGACCAAAACCACAGGAATGGTAGTCAAGCGTAAGGTAGACTATTGGATTGGGAGAAGAAGAACGCACAGGAGCCGACCGGTCAGAAGAAATACAGGATTAACAAATAAGGATTCAAACATGCAGGAATCTATCAAAATACAACCCTGAACACCAATACGATATGGTTTAAAGCTCGACTTTACAAATCTGTCCCCGTTAAGATTCAAAGTCAAAACAAATGCTTTGCTGTAGTGTAACCATCTGTTGCATGTTGAGCTTTGGGACTCTGAAAATCCGTACGTAGCCTACATGTGGCTAAATATAGATATTTTCCTTCATTCTTGTCTTGTAATCTGCTCAAAAAGGACTATTGGTGAAATCTTGAATGACAATTTGTCAAAACACGGATTAGTCCATTTGGAAAGGTACGCCGTTTACGCACAGCCTCATTAACGCCCCCGAAACGATCACGCAATTTTCTTAAAAAGTCTGTAAATAGTAGAATACGATATCTTGAGCAAAATTTACTACTTTCTCGGAGAACTTCAACCGCAACTCAAACCGTTTAGTATCACGGGTTCCTTTTAGCCAAAATCTGTGACAAAACGACTGAATTCCCGCTGAGAGTGAGCGTGCGAGCCCCCAGCGCCGAGTGGTACGTCCAAAGACCTGCTCTCAAAAAATAGCTGGAGGAACCGGGGAGGGGGGGCATTTCCACTTTTTCACGACCCGGAGAAAACACAGCGAACGCCGGTGAGGAAAAAAACCCACCAAAAACCCCCCCAAAAAACAGTCAAACATTTGCTACCGTGGGCTGCATGTTTCCTCAAGAGTCCTCAAAATGTCTACGAAGGCAGAGCAATGTAAAGTACAAGCACATTTCTACAAACATATGCAACATTGTGCCGTTTTTTGTGCAAACTGGTCATGAAGATTTGAAGAATTGGGAAGCGAAACGACGGGAGCTGTCCTTGGTGATGAAAACGGTTGCCAAGGCTGGTTGCAACACGTCCTTTTCGCTGCAGACCGTAGCTTAAGGGCTCCGCGCACATTTTACCAACCTGTTCTTTAAAAAAAAAAAAAAAAAAAAAAAAAAAAAAAAAAGAAAAGATAAAGAAGGGGTGAAAAAAAATCTCGGATATCACACCAACCGACGTCATGTCTTTTGATTGACGCGCGTAAAAAAGGCGAATGTAAAACGTACGTTGCCGCTCTCAAGGTCGAGCTGTACAGATTCTTTTCTCAACAATATGGTGGCAGAAGATTGATCAGTAAATGTGCTTTGGTTACTCGCGTCTCGTTCAAGCATTACAGCAACGTTACCATCGCGTTTTCTCCTTTATTCTTTATTTTTTCATTTGGAACAGGTGGAAAGGCTGCACACAACACAACTCTAACGCAAAGGATACACCTGCTGCTGCTGCTGTTCTGCTCGTTCAGTAGGACAGGATGTAATCATGTATGAGGAAACATGAGCAAACAAGACCAAAACTCATCATGATTGGCATTATATTGTTTTTGAAAGCCATTTTTCTTATTAAAGACGAAACTACACTGACCAAACTGGGTAACACATTGCATGACCCACTGCTCTGTTTTAGGGCAATTATAACTCATGGATATCAGACTTCATATTTGATCAAAACTGGCTTAAAGCAATGTTTCCCTGGTTGGTGGCTCGAGTTGTTCTAATTGTAGAAGTAGTAGATTTGAACCGACATCCTTTTGTTCATAATAATAGGTTAGTGCTTCCTCTAGGGCTCTTGCTTCCTCTTGAACACTAAGGAGGTCACACGGTGTAGGCCACGAGCCCAAAAGTCTAAAAATATTAAATACCACATTAAATATGGTATTTTTAGGCAGGGTAGCAAAAATACCTCCATGCAAATTTACAATGCAGGATTGGTACTTGCACAGTTAGACAGAGCGTTTGTCTAAAGCAGCCATTCCCAAACTCTGCAGCACCGCAGACCCCTTGTCAACCCGACAATCCCTCGGGCCCCCTTTAGCTCAATACTGATTTAAAGTAGTACATTTAGGCAAACATATTCTGTAAAGTGTTTTTTAAGTTAAATGTTCTTTTATGCTTGTTGTGTGGACACCCTTTGCGGGCCCCCTGCAGTGCCTCGTTCTTTATCAAAACTAGTAAAATCAAGAAAGTACTAGTTTCTATTGTCTAAAAAAAAAGATCACTTTATTATCATTTTATGTATCAAAATCTGTTTTGATAATCAGGTCTTTTCCTTAATATCAAAATGGAGTTTTTAATTCTGGTATTGTGACAACACTAGTCACAAAGTCACATGGCAGCCCAATAATTTGGTTGCAGCCCAATTTAAATGCATCATTATTAAAAATGGGCAGATTAGCCCATACTTGGGCTAAAATGAGGCCTATATTACTCAAGTAGAAGTCCAAAGTAGAGCTCCGTCATACTCAGAGTAAAAAAGTGTTTAGTGAAACTCCCGTAAGTGAAAGTGTCTGGATGTAACTTCTGATTTTTAATTGGAAGTTAAAGGAAGGAAGGACAAAACATTAAATAAAGCACAAAATCTGGTATTTCCAAAGGATAGACCCACAAATGAAGGAGTTAAGAAACACAAATAATTGAATACTGTCAACATAAAGCTTTTGTCACTTACTGTTTAAATAGATTTGGTTTATTTTGTATTCTACTGTTGGTGATTATTATGTTTCTGCTTTCTCCAGTTGCCTCTAAGATACGATACTTGCAGGAGTATCACAACCGTGTACAGCACAATATTTATCCTGTGCCCTCCGGAACAGACATCGCCAACACTCTGAAATACTTCTCCCAGACTCTGCTCAGGTAAGTACCCTGCACAGGTAACACCAGCAGCACACCACTGACTGTAGCACACATATAGTAGCTTCAACACCAGACCAGGTCACTCATGCACAATAGGATATCCACGTGAGCTAAAATGACTTGAATTCAGAAATCAGTATTTGGATAGTTTATAATCGTAATTGACTTGCTTCTCTCATTGGTTTGAAGAGAATCATATTTCAAATAAACTTATCTATCAGACGGGCTGCAACTAAGGATTATTTTGCTTCAAATATGAATTTTAAAGGTGACATATTATGCAACTTTAATGATTTTTTAACCTCTTTACAACAGTGTTTCCTTGTCACATTTCTATTCTGATTGATTCCTGCACATTTCAGTAATCCTGTATTGTCCTGCAACTGAGGCTTGAGTGCTCAGAAAATCTCAGAAAAACTTTACCCCCATATAACGCCCATATAACCACTTAATAAAAAAAAAAAAAAAAAAAGTAATCTACTGCTTGTTACAGTGAAATGTCACCATGAAGATGCGGGGTTTATCAGTTCTTGTAGTTTTGAACTGATTTCAATGGATTTGTTTCTATTACTAAGTTTTAGATCAATATTGTGGTTTAACATAATGATAGATGATAATCTATGAAAATTAGAGTTCAGGAAGTACCTGAAAAAAAGCATGAATATGTCTCCTTTAAACCACATAAAGCAAGAGCACCTTACGTACAGGCAAGAATGGGTTTGTAATGAAAACCTCTTCTTTCAGCACATGCCATATTTTATATTTCATGTATACAGAAGGTTATCTACAAAGAAATTAGTTGTTGACAATTTTTGTAATTTATCAGTCATAACTTGTGAGTTGTTAGGGTTACAATTAGTTGCAGCCACATCTATCAGTACAATGGAATAAAATGCGATTTATTTATTTATTGTGGAATTGCCATATTTCACACAACAAGCGTGAATATCCATCAAATAAAATAAGAAAATAAAATGTGACCAAATATTTTGCATTCCAGTCATTTTAACACTTCATGTGGATGGACACATGAAAACAGTAGCTGATGCTGAGATTGTGCATGCAGGTTTCAGGTTGAGCAGGAGCAGAGTGAGACCGTGGGCTGAGAGCAGCTGAGCATTGATTGGATGTGGAGGTGATTGATAAAATGGAGCATGTTGTGTCCTTCCCTGAGGGACGAGCAAGGGCCAGCATCTCTGGAAGTGCAGTCACAGGGTCAGTATGCTCCCCAGAGTGCAGAGAGAGAGCGACAACAGAGGGGGGGGGGGGGGGATTCTGACATGTCCCACCTCAATACAGGTCAAGTAGGCAGCCATTTTGGACTGATTGTAGTCTGCTGATGGTTTGACCTTGTTATAACAGCTCTCTATTGTGAGGTATGTGGTAGTCTGGAGATAGTTGGCTGCACAAGGTTATATCGGTTTATAGTTTTCTGAAATGTGTTCGTCTCATAAAGATATGAACATTTACGATATCAAAAAGAGTTATTACAGCCTTTTAGTTCGTTTTTTTGTTGCAAAGACTTGATTCAAAAAAGGTGTAAACCACATTGACCATGATCCTTTACTCCATTTCAGTGCAGTCAAAATGAAAAATGACAGTAGGGATTTTGTTGGGGCATTTTTATTGAACAGATGGCATTTCTACAACACCACCATGATTTTTAAAAATATAAATATAAATGATTACATCCCAATTAATTATTTTGGATTACGTCAATGGAGGCTTGGTCTATTGCTAAGACATAAGACTACGTTCTTCTAGTTAGAAACTGACAAGAAATCCTGCTGCAGTTTTGCTAATACACTATTTGTGACTATTTGTGACGTCTGTGATCAGCAGCACGGACGGAGCAGGGCCAGAGCTGCCATTCTTGGAGCTTGTGCTAATTTGAGAGCGGTTTCAGTCTCCAAAGTGGCCTGAATCTGCTCTCTAAGATGTCATGCGCCTCATACTAAACATAAGGGATCATCTTTTCATGGATTATCTGCTGTATATTCTAGAGATGCAAGGGGGAAAAAAAGACATAAATGGCTCGAGGCAAAAGGAAATTGGCACAAGCCGGTCTTAAAAAGTAAAGCGTTTGTGTCATGTTCTTGGAGAGAAAAGCCAAATGGCCAAAGGTGGTGGTTAGTCACTCATTCATATCCCAGATTTAGCTTCTTTTTTTTTCCTGGACGAAGAAACATTGATGATTTTGAATGTGACATCAGAATAATCTTGGACAAACAAGTGAAGTCTCATGAATAGTTTGTGGGTGGAAAATGTTGCAGTTTAGACCATGGTCGAGATGTCAGCATGGCGGTGAAGGGAGGAGAGGGATTAATCCGTTTGTAGGGCCAGACACTGGTGGGGAAGAGAAGGAGATGGACAGGCTGATGGTTCTGCTGTTGCGGTGAAGATAGGTGCAGTGTCTAGCTGACATGGGGAGAGGAAAGGCTTGTTTCCACTGGTTCACTTTGGAGCTGATCGGTACGGTCCGAACGTGTTTTAAGTGAGATGATTGGATAACAGAGACTCAAGTGAAAACTAAAGGGCAAAAAGTAAAAATGAACACCAAACGGAGACTTGTGATATATTTCCTGTGCATAATGCATCTTACATTATCCAAACGAGACCATGCGATGTATAGACCAGTGGTGGAAAGTAACAAAGTACTGTACTTAAGTAAGCTTTTTAGGTATGTGTAATTTACTTAAGTCAATTTTACATTAGATATTATTTATTTTTACTTCACTTCATTTGAGAGCTGGAATCCGAAAAGTAAAAATTTAAAAATGTACTTCAGTATTTTTACTGAAGTAAAAGTAAAAGTAACCAAAAGCTGACAATAAACAGGAAGTTGTTTCTTGTTTACTCTAGCTTTAGCCACATCTCAAAGAGCCACACATTTGGAAATACTAAACGTCCTTTTGTGAGATGGGCTTTCTGGTTAAATAGTATGATTCAGGTCGGGTTAAGATGATTCGTGATGTCAGCTGCTCACGTAGCAGAGCTCTGTCCGTGGTCCTGGAGCCAGCCCGTCAGCATGAAATTGCATTCCGCCATTAAGAAAACCGTGCCAAAGCCCTCCAAGGCGAACTGGCCTAGGGCAGAGGTTCCCAAACTTTTCAGGCCGAAACCCTCAAAATAACCATGCAACTGATCCCGAACCCCCACTGCTGCAGTAAATGCACTGTTTTTAATCCAAATACATTAAAATACCGTGTCATAATATAATATACTCAACATCTTCCAAGTCATCTCACAGCCCCCAGCTTGTGCTCAACGGGACCAGGGCCAGTGGAAACATGGCTAAAGTGTATTTATTAGAAAAGCTTGACAGGTTAGAGGTTGTGCTTGGCAGAGCGGTGACCGATGGGGCTGGGAGGAAGGAAAGAGGTTTTCCTAGTTGATTTGCACACCTGCTTCATGTGTAGGCTCAGTCTTCTTCACACGGACCTCACAGCAGTCCTCATACACTTAAGTTAGATGGCCTACATCACACATATGCTGCAGAGTAGGCCCGGACAGTAGCTGTGTGTCATGTGTCTGTACAGTGCATTCTACATGTGTTTTGTGTGTCGTATCGTGTCGTGTTGTGTAGGTGTGTGTGTGTGTGTGTGGGTGCGTGTGTGTGAGCGTGTTTGTGCGTGAGTGTGTGAGTAGGTGTGTGCACATTTGAGCGTGTCCTTGTGCACAGTGTACAGTGTGTGAGTGAGACTGTCTGTGTGTGTCTATGTACATTGTTCAAATTAATGATGTTGTCTATGATCAAATGACGGCTGTGAAAAAGTCATACTCTGGGATTCAGTGCATATAATCCAGAATGTCTTTGCTTTAAAGGTAAAATGGGCTCTTGTGTAGAATTCCAGGGTATGACTTTGAGGGGATACTAAAGAAATGTTTAGATGATAGAATATTTCATGTTTTGTGGAACTAATATGGTACAAAATCCCCTTTCTCACACGCCGAGATGTGCAGTAACATTTTGAGGGATCCTTCAAAAAATATTTGCATTTAAATGATAATATAGGCCAGTATTTTCACCACACAACTAAAGTTGAATAAAAGAGCAACGCTCTCTGGCCCTCCTCCCCTCCCTCTCCCTAGTCTCCACACATTACCTGACTAGTTTTGCTTTTGTTTTTCCCTCCCTAAATTGACTAGTCCGCCGCCTCCCCAGGGGACAGCAACTATTGTCCATCCTACATTAGCTCGCAAACATAATGCTACGGACCATCCCTGATACAACCTATTCCTTTGTCATTAGTTCCTCCTCTACCCTAGATTAGTGTTACATTTACTTTAGAAACCTGAATCCATATGCCTGTTGGATCTCATTCTTTCTTCTGATGATACTGAACAGTATCATGATGTATGCATACAGACATTATTTCTCTGGTGCAATAAACATGTGCTGTGACCTAGCTCTTTGGTCTAACTCACACACATGTTTATTACTGGCTGAAGCATGTTTCAAAAGTGTCACCTCTGTATTTTCCCCAACCAATTTGGTGTCACTCCCATCCTTGACAGCCCCACTAAAGACAAGGAAATCTCATTTGTTTTTCAAAAGGAAAATTGGCCATTTTTGCATGTTAGCAACTAACCTAATTGGATTATGGCAGCCATGGAGGGACAGTCTTTTACTCTGTCTCTTTTTGGAGAAGTATGGGGTTGCCACTGAAAACATGCCATTTTTTATATTTTTGCTCCTTGTCACCAGATACGCATGAGATGCAGTGATCATTGCAGTTTGTGCTCACACTTTTCTTGTCAACTACAGACAAAATGAGATGAATTGAAGTTCAAAGTCACTCAGGGACAAATTGCCCAAGCCTTTAGTGACAATGTGACCAGTGAGACACTGCATCCTATGTGGGGTTTATCTGGGTTTGTTTTTTTCTATTTACGCTGTCTCTGTAGTGCCATTTCAATGTAATGTGCTGTTTTTTTGTGTCTTTGTTGTCTCTTTTTTTCCCTTGTTCCCCTCCCCTCCCCCACCCTCCCCTCCCGCCCCGGAGCAGCATTCTGTCCCGCACAGGCAGGAAGGAGAACCAGGAAGCTTCCAATTTGGCCGTGCCCATGACCATGTGTCTTTTTCCTGTGCCATTCCCACTCACCCCATCTCTAAGACCACAAGTCAGTTCCATCAACCCTACAGTTACTCGCTCCCTCCTTTACAGCGTTCTGCGCGATGCCCCGTCAGACCGCGCGGGGCAGGGGCAGCAGAGTCGGGACGCTCAGCTCTCAGAGTACCCCTCTCTGGACTATCAGGGCCTCTATGTGACCCTCGTGACCCTGCTTGACCTGGTGCCCCTGCTGCAGCACGGGCAGCATGGTGAGTCAAGGCCCAGTGCACTCTACTCTATGTCATCATCATCCGAGCCTGTCGCCTGGCCTGCATGAAGCCACCGCTGCTTTTTTGGCCTCGTTTTTTGTAAAATCGGGAAGAGCGACGTCGTGCTGAGGATATGGAAGCATGCATGGGGTGATGGGGAGCACGCTGGATCCTGTCAACCTAACCGTTCATAAGCCATGGGAAATACACCAGATATAGGCCTTCTTCTGTGTATCACACCTGACTGCATGTTTGTATTGTTAAGTGGGAGAAATGTTCACTTATGTTGTCATGTGCAAATATATACAGTAGGTTATGTTGCTTATTAGGGGTGGGCCATATTGATATTCTTTTGGAGTATAAAGATATTATGTCAATGCAACAGAAATGTGTTAAAACATGTCTTTGAACGCATTAGCTGAGGTTTATTTAGTGTAATGTCGGTAAATTAATCACAGAGGGGCAGACATAGCACCTTGTAGCCTTATTTAAAAGAAATACATTTTTTACGATTTAATTTTTTTCATTCGTTCTTTTTTATGATTTTGTACTACAAACAATATACGCGATATTCCAATTTTCTTCAAAACAACGCTCATCAATATTATCTCAATTTTGATATATGGCCCACCTCTATTAGAAAAAAAAAGGTAATGTTTTGTTTGTTTTTTTTTCAACACATCGCGAGTACATCTGAGAATGACATTTTTGTGCATAATTGCTCTGACCCGCATCATACTCAATCCCGTTTTCATAAATATTTTACCATTGTTATAAAAAGCTTTAAAGCATGAAAAGCCATCTCCTTGAGTAAAACGCTTTGCTTTTCCTGAGAGCAATCCATGCCTCAGTCACTGTCAAGGAAAGCGCACTGCCCACTTGTTTTGAGATGGTTTTCTCACTGTTAGGATTGAGGTGTCATACTGATTTGTCATGTATAAGGCTGCATACAGTGTGTGTATTCTGTAAGTGCAGCTTATTGAATGAGCGTCTGTGTGTCTCTTGTCTTTTTTGCCTCTGCCCTCTCTTATCAGATCTGGGACAGTCCATATTTTACACTACAACTTGCCTCCTGCCCTTTCTCAGTGACGATATTCTCAGCACTTTACCCTATACCATGATCTCCACTTTAGCCACTTTCCCCCCCTTCCTCCACAAAGACATCATTGAGTACCTGAGCACTTCTTTCCTTCCCATGGCAATATGTAAGTATGGCTTCTGATACCACAATAAAGATGAAATGATACTTTCAGCAATATGATTAAATATGAGTGGGCGATATTGATATGAATGATCGCGTTTGACTTTTTTCTAATATTCTGTATAATAACATTTGTACAATCCATCTAAACTGTGCTAAAACGTACCTTTAAATGTCTTAATTGAGGGTCAACCTTTGCACCAAATAGGGCTGCACAATATATTGCAGTCGAGTCAAAATCGTAATTTGAGGTGCCGCAATGATCAAATGGCAAAGACTGCAATTGTTTGGGTGGTAGAATGTCCTCTGTCCTTTTATGGAAACATCTTGTTGTACCTGTAGTTTGCACCTCTACAAAAATGTTCTGAAATTCATGGGATTCTTGTATTAGTTCATCAGTTCATATTCCTCCCAAATGTTCAAATGCTGCTGGAGTACTTTACATCTTGGACAGAATCTTGCAACACTTTAGAATAAGACAAAGATACAAAGCATATAAAAATGTTTGTTAATCATTATTTAATCATTGACAAAAATATTTGCTAATCATGAACAAAAATGAACATCAATGATCATTAACATAAAGGCATATCTACAAACCATTTATAAATGTTTAGTAATAATGAACTAATTCATTTGGTTTGGGGAGGCACCAGCTTCAGCTTCAGCCTTCTCCCTTTGAGCTCAACAACATGAAATGCCATGTAAATGTATTATGTATAATAATGAAGAAAAAAAAAGCTAAACAATGAACATAAATAAACCAATCATTAATATGAACAAGCCCTAACACTAACTCTAACCTTAACCCTAATCCTAATCCTAGAATGACTAGTTGTTTGTCATTGAGTAATACATATTTATAAGTGTTTTGTATCTATGCCTTATTCTAAAGTGAGACCCAGAATCCTACTTTTTTAAACATATATCGCAAATCTAATCTCAAACGCAAAACTTGTCTGAAAAATGGCAATTTAGTTCCAAAGGTGAATAGACTGTAACATTTAAATAAAAGTGCAAAAGTGCAAAAAGGCTTTAGAAACATGTCTGTTGTTGTTTTTTTTTGGGTTTTTTCTCCATAAACTCCCATTGCAGCTTTTTTATGCATAGTTCTCTTATTATTGAAAATATACATGATATTCTAATTTAGTAAATCCAATCTCCAATAAAAAAATGCCATTGATATTTTTGTCAAACTCACACATGTTTATGTTTTACTGTCTGAATAACTGCATATTATTATTATGTTATTATCTGCAACCTCTTTATATAGCAAATATTTAAAAAAGTAACCGGTGAATAACAGATGGTAGTCATACATGAACATTACCAGCATATTTGTATGTATATGTTAATAGTGATCATTTACAATGTTAAAAAAGACAGTGTTTTTGCTTGACTGTGTAGTGGGCTCCACTCGGAGAGAAGGAGGCGTGCCCGCTTATGTCAACCTCTCGGCCTCCTCCATGCTCATGATCGCGATGCAGTACACCTCCAATCCAGGTAAACACCTCTGTTTTAAGCGTGCAAGTCTGCTCTGCTCTTTTCTTCCACATTTTCAGTTAAAATGTCCTTTTCATGTGTGCAGTCTATCACTGTCAGCTGTTGGAATGCCTAATGAAGTACAAACAGGAAGTGTGGAAGGTAATGCTAACTTCAATCAGATTCAGATACATTTAATAGTTTTGCGTACTATAAGACAAATGCAAATGCTTGTAGAACATACTATTACCACTTTTTATGGTTTTGACAGCTAAAGAAAAAGCTTGCTAGCTGGTAAACTAATCCATAGATATTTTCCCAATTTGCCAATTTACTAAACAACATCAAGCTCTTTTCACAAAGTCAAACAAAACAGAATTTTCTGAGCACTCGAGCCTCAGTTACAGAGCAATGCAGGCTTATTTCAACATACATGAATCAATCAAAATACAACTTTGAGTAAGATAATGATGAATAAACACGGTAGAAACATGATTAAAAGATCATAAAATTTAATTCGGCATAATATGTCCCCTTTAAGTCTGATTTTTACTAGCCATCGCCAAAATTGCAGCAAAACAACCCTGATATATCTACGCTATTACACAGGCCTACAAATTTCTGTGCATTTTGTATTAAACATTTTATTTCACACAACTACAGAATGAAATTAGAGCTGTCACTTCAGTAACACACACTTTTGTCCGTAGGATCTGCTGTATGTGATCTCCTACGGTCCATCACAAGTCAAGCCTCCGGCCGTGCAGATGCTGTTTCATTACTGGCCTAATCTGAAGCCTCCGGGGGCCATCAGTGAATACAGAGGGCTGCAGTACACCGGTCAGCCCATTACCAGCTCGAATACTCCTCTCTGTGGTTGTCCTTGCCCTGACCAAGCCTAACCAAGTCTGTTTTATTCTCCTGTCCCGTCCCTCCTCCGCCCGTCCTGCCTTACCTAATGGATCAGCCTGGAATCCCATTCACTGTCAACACATAGAGTGCCACAACGCCATCAATAAGCCGGCTGTTAAGGTGACATCTGCTCGCACAATGTGTAATCAATGTAATCTTACTTATGGCTATAGGGCTGAATCGTTCATATAATCCCAATCTAAATTGCAATGGGAATGGGCACGCGTAGCAATTTGCAAATCACTTAAACTGGAAGAAATATGTTAAAAATATTCTGTCTCCTACGGTGAGAATAAAATGTGCACACTCCTACAAATATGTTGTGACATTTTAAGTCTGAAGCAGTAGTCAGTTACATTTACTTGAGTGACTTTTTGAAGAAACTGTACTTTTCTGATACAGTAGATTTTCTTATATTTTAGTATATTTAGTTTGACTTAAGTAAAAGTTTTTTGGTTGCTGTTCTCCCTCTGTGAGTAAATCTATTAATTTGGGTCCATTTTAGGTATTTCTACTTGAGTAATAATCTTCTAAAGCAGCATCACGCTTACTTGAGTACTAATTTTGCCTCCTTTACCCATTTAATCATCACAAAAACAAACAAAACAACATGAAAAGACACAACTCAATGGGAAAAAAGTCAATAAGAGAGAGAGTGCGATATAAAGATCAATAACAATTCCAACACAGTAAGAGTAGCATAAAAGACAGCAAATAACAATTTATTTTGGACTGAATAAAACATTTAATTACAAGAACATAATTTTGCATCAATCGCCAAAGATGCAATTCAATATTTTTCAAAATGAATTCTTCTAACATCCCTAAAAGAAGCGTTTGTTGAGAAAACCTGCACCGAAAGCTCGGCCGCTCTCCTCCTCTCCTGCTCAGTGACGCTGCAGGCTTTTGTGCTCGCCCTGGCAAGTCGCATAGTAAATAAATCAGCGAGTTCCGAGGCAGCTGCTTTGAGCGTGGCAATGATATCAGCTTACTTTAAACACGCCTGGCCTGTCCCTTTGTTTTATGTTCTCTGCTGCCTTCACTCAACGCAGCAACAAGCCCACAAATTGAGAAAGGAGAACGCGAACAAGAGCCACATTTCAATTATGAGCATGGGGGGGGGGCCGTAACGGGGGAGGAGGGGTCTTAATTGGATGCGGTGACCCTTTCATCGCCCGTGAGCAAAAGGGTGGCATCCAACGAGCTTAGTAAATTACAGTGCAGCGTCTGAACATCGAGGGCAAGAGGAGAAGGGTTTTAAACGGGGCGAGGCTGTAGGTTACGGGGGAGCAGAGTGTAGCGTATGCAGCCGGTCAGTCGTCCATTTGGAGGTAAAGGGGAAACAATGTGGTGTCAAAGTGTTCTAGACTCAAAAGGTTGTGGTTAAAAACTTGACTGACAGGTGAGAATTGCAGGTTAGAATCTGTCAAATGAACTTAAATGGAATTGATGGCTTTCAGATGACATTACTACATTCCATAGGCCAATAATGTTTAATAAAGATGGGAGCAGATAAAATTAATATTGTTAAAATCCTGTTTTTTGTAGTAATAAAAAAGTTAATGCGTCTAGCTATCATTATAAATCATTATATTGAACATTTGTGAAGTTATCTATCCAATATTTCATGGCAAAGTACAATGTCATTAATAAAAATTTGTTTTTTTTGCCCCCCATCTGACAGTATGACATTATCATATTCTAGAATGTGAAAACAACTAATAATATACTATATAGACCCTTTAAAATGTCATCAGAACGGTCAAAATTCAGAAATGGACACAAAATGGAAGTAGACCATAATTAAATAAGATATGCTAACTGAGATTTGTTTGCTTTTCTATTACAAAAGATGTAAGTATATAATTGTATAACTTGAATTTTGGTTAAGTCTGTAATATATCTGCAGATAAAATGAAAAACTATTGTGAACTCAATATTTCTGTGAGTATTTCTCCAGTAAAAGAATAGGATTTAACAATCATCAAAAATCCTATTAAATAAACAAATAATACAAAACACAATAGTAACTGTCATTAAACCAGGCTCTGACATCACCCACATGTGTCTGAGTGGTTTTCGTTTGCTAAAACCAGACATTCGGTGGTTCGTCCCAGTTTCTATTGAAATCATATTTAGTTAACTTTTGCCTCCATCTGAATATAGAAGGTATTATTTGCACAATTTGAATGGGTCTATTCTACATGGAACAATGCTATGGAATTATCCTCAAAGGCGCACAATGTGACTGTGTTTATCTTCACGGAGAGGATGTTACACAGTATGGCATTAAACTTACTTAACAAGTGACATATTTGTCTCAGTCATATTGTAAAGCAAAACACGCGCAACTGAATAAATGCAAGATAGATACGTTAACTGCCACTCTGGGGCGCATTCTAGGCAATAGCATCTCCATGGAGACAAGCAGATGGAGGACACCCCACCAGAAAAGTTACAAAGTGCCTTTTCTTAACGAAAAGCATTTCAAAGCCATAAGATTTTCCAAATTAAATTGTGTCAAAAATATGTTTATCAAATTATCAACCAAATATAATAGAGATTTAACAATTCAATAAGTCTAACATTTCAAACTCTACTAAGCAAAAAGCTTTTTTTTTTTTTTAGACGTGTACTAACCTAACCCAACTAATACTTTATGTGACTTTGTGGTCTTAAAGTAGTTCTGGTAAAGTTCATTCTAAAATTGTTCAGGAAAGGTTACGTATTGTCCCATTAGCGTGATTTTTTTGTATCAATACTTGATAAAAATACCAATCTAGTTTCGATACTAGATTTAGCATCGATTAGTATCGATTAGTACCCTAAATTAGAGGTTGGAAATATATAGAAATATTGTCAATGTTATTTCTGAAATTTGAGGTGATATTTCTGCACTTTTGTGATTAATTTGACAGACATTTCCCATTTGTCTGATAAATAAACCTCAACTAATACGTTTAAGAGATGTTCTTTTTGGTCAGTATCGCCTATCTTAAATGCAGTACATCAAATTTAAGGCTCTAAGGGCTGAAAGGCATTGTTTTACTGTAGCGGTAGCAAATGCAGACATAAAGTTCACGCTAAATTGTAATACATAAAGAGAAAACTGTGAAATGTCATTGTTAAATCTACATTCATCGTGCAGTTCTCCAGTGCATAATGCCGCGTGTTTGCCTGCATTGTACAAGTCTATCTAATCTGGTCTCCTTCCGTTGCAGATGTGTATAGATCCGACCCTCTCCGTTGCCCTGGGAGACAAGCCCCCACCGCTGTACATATGTGAGGAGTGCAGCCAGAGGATCGCAGGGTATGGAAGTGTCACGTCCCCATCGCTTCGCAGTCGTGCCATTACCTTCTGCCCACAACATTATTTCTCCATTTAATGTTGCCATAGTTACCCAAGCCACTGGGTCCTATAATGAGATCATCATTACACAACCAGGCATCATTTGTTTCACTATGTCTATACAGTTCATGCCTCACAGATTTGCATCTCAATGAGGGAAAAGGGTTCATTTACATCAGTTTAGATGGAAATATACTTTAAATGGTTGTTAAAGGTGTGATAACAATGTTGAATGTGTGGCTTGTCCTTTTAGTGATCATGCTGAATGGCTTGTGGATGTTCTTCTACCACAAGGTGAGTTAACACATGTGCATCCACTATGTCTTATTAAATACCATTTCACCGCATGAGGATGATTGTGATTTTTACAATGGATCTATTTCTTGCAGCAGAGATATCGGCAATTTGTCAAAAGAAGGTAAGATACGCTCTGTTTGTTTTCTCCAGACACACAACTCGGCAACAGCCAGTATTCTTGTGTTTTTATTTATTTTGTAGTAGAAAAAACGCAAACAACTTTCTCCCATTTTTACCAGTGTTTCGTAAATATGTCATTTTCAAGTTATTTTGAGCGCTCTCCGTGGTCCAAAAGTATCCATCTATCTATTGCAACATGGCTTCATGTGGGCATTATGTAGTATTTTTGAATTTCTAATAACTGCACTTGTTACTAGGGAAACCACACTCATGCGCGTACAAGCACAAGTAATCAAGACGTCCAGTTTTTGAACATACAGAGCAAAGAAAATGAACACAGTATGAAAAATATACATGGTACAATATTTTTTCCAACCAATTTAGAGCCAAATTAGCTAAACAGTCTTGCTGAAAAGTTGTTACTGTTTCGACTAGAAGGTTCCACTGTATGGCATGAAATATATATCTGTACCTTTAGCTGCCTACATCAAAAAGCCTGCATTTTAACATCAGACATTATACCTGCTCATTTGAAAAACACTGCGTTACATTAGAGTATTGTTATATTAACTGAAACCTGGCAATTTGCTGTTACATGCTAATAATTCAACATAATTAGCAGCTTCACCATTATCTTACCCTTAGATCTTAATCCCATGCCATTTTAGCATGCTCTCAATTTCACGCCTAATTTATAATGCACCAGATATTGCAAAAGCTTTGACAAATATAAAAATCATAGTGCAAACATTACTACCGTAAACCTTTCCTGTAAATCTTTATATCATTAATTGCAGTATATTACCCGCACACAAGGTCATTTATTTTTGGAGTAGATTGAACGAAGCTGCTGGGGCGTGATGTTTGTGCACTCGGGTTGAGTCTGTGGCTGAGGGCATCAAACATGTTTTCCAATAAAGCGCTACAAAGCCCCAGGTGTGAGATGTTGGTCTCTGGTATTGTCATCATTTGATGCAACTACTGTGGATGAATCCTGTCATTTTTGGGGGGATTACAATGATCAAAATGTCTGAATCAAAATTACTCATGAAAATTCCTGAATGGTTGTAACTGGAGGCAAAATTAAACTCACTCAATAATGAACTGACATCAGATATAAATGCTGATGGATTTAAGTCTCTATACCAAAAAATAAGCAAGAATTTTGAATTTTGTTGAAGAACATTTCAGTTAAGTTTACTTCTCTGTTTAAAAAAAATGGGAAAAAATACTACAATCTAGGCTCAAAATAGTATTTGAAGTATAATTTGTGGTAATATCTGTAGATAAAAGCAAAAGCAATTGGAGAGACAACATTTCTGTAAGTAAATAATTTGTTTTCTCCATCAACTGCCATCATTTGTGTACCTAATAGTTTTTTTATTACCTTATAGGCATTAGACCACCCAACTCATAAAATAAACTGGTGCTTTTCCATCTATTTTGTCCAGCAGTTACAACCATAAGCCTTCAATTTTCCTGAAAGCCTTTGAACTCACCGTTTGAGTAGTATTCCGTGACATAATCGTGAGTTTGAGTTGTTGGGGCCAAACCACCTGAGTGTATTCATCTGATAGAGAGCAGCGCATCTCTCTAATGGCACAAGATTAGTGGCTGATCAGATTAGGGGGGTCCTCTGGTGGTATCCTTTTTATTTTTAGAAATTTGAGATAGCCTGGGGATAGTGGAAGCGTCATGATATGGGTTCCAGACAGTGTCAAATGATGAACAAAGAAGGAGCATTTTGAATATTTTAAAATGATGTAACTCATGAACTAGAGATGCCGCTTAATATAATTGGTGATTGATGTGAATATAAAACTTCCCAAGTGACAATTTGGCCGCCATGAATGAAATGTGTTTTATTCAGTTTGGCTATGTTCACATACACACCGAGAATGTGATTTTTTGTCTGATTTCTGGAGAAAGAGTTACATCTGACTTCTTTCTGATTGTTCTCGTCAGTTTTGACATGAAATATTACGCAAAAACAGGCAAACTAACATGGCAAAGATGAAAATGAAAGAGAAAATGTTGAAGATTGAAGGAGTTATTTTAAAATTCATAACAGTTACTCCAACAATCCGCTCTGACATGCCCACTCAAAATCTGATTGGAATTATGAAAAGGATATGAAAACCACAAATGCGTTTTAAATTCTCACATAAAGTGTTGCGGTTTGCATGTCATTAAAATAATCTCTAAGGTTCAGAAGTCAGATAATAATCGGATTATGGCGTGTACGTAAACATAGCTATTGATTAACTGGTTCTCTATCGGTCTATCGGATTTCTTTTGTAAACACACGCAAAAAATCAGCTCCATCTCTTGGGTTATCTGATTTTGACTGAGCATGTAAATGTACTCACTGATAAAGAACATATACTGTCAGCGTGCCCTCGAGCAAGACACTTCCAGCCCGTTGGCAACTCCAGTTACACGTGCCTGGTTGTGGTTGGTGACAATGGAAATAAATAAATCATAGATAACGGACTAAATACCTAGCCATGTGTTTCAGAATGATGAAAAAGTGGGGCCGTTGCCGTAGCAGTAGCAGAAATAAATATTCTGTCTTTTGAATGTTGAAAAGTTCTCTGCGATTCCCCAATTTGAGGTTGAATTTGCCTCAAAATGTAATCTGTTTATGCCCAGATACTTTACTTTTGCACTCTCTTACTACAGCAACACATGGGTGGGCAAACTACATCTAAAATCCTATTGATACATTTGAACTTTTAGTTAAATATGAGCTTAATGTTTGTGAAAATACAACATTTAACAGTTAAAAAACCTGAGCAAAAAGAAAACAGATTTTAGTGTAATATTTAATCTGTTTGGTGACTATGGAGGTACAAGATTATCAAAAATAGACAAAATTTTAATTAAAATGACTGGCAAACTATGGCTACAACTGACAGATAACATTTTTAACCATTTTTGGCATTTTAAATCGTGAAAATATAGTGAAGCTAACGACTAGCATGATTGATTTTACAATAGCATGCTGAAACCCATAAATATTATAGGCTGTATTAGATTCAAAACAAAACAAATCAGTGCATAACGCATCATTATCTAACATGTGGGAGGATTATTACTTTATTGAATTCATTTATAATCACGAATAATTGTAAACTAGCTTCATCTTGACTCGTGCTTCTCTCTGTGCTGTTCCTTGCCCTTGCAGAACTGTAGCTCTCACGTCAGGCGGGCCGTGGTCACCTGCTTTTCGGCCGGCTGCTGTGGGCGCCATGGTAACCGGCCTGTCCGCTACTGCAAGCGTTGCCATGTCAACCATCACAGCGAGGTGGGGGCTGCGGCGGAGACCCATCTGTACCAGACCTCGCCCCCTCCCATCAACACGCGGGAGTGCGGAGCAGAGGAGCTGGTGTGCACCGTGGAAGCCGTCATAAGGTGCTCATAGACCACTGTTGGAGCTTATGTTGGGGCATATGTTGTGGCCGTTTGCACTCAAAAGGGAATATATAGGTTGTGTTCATATTCTATTTATATTTTAAAACTGAGTTGGAGGTCATGTCAGATTTCTACAATAGAATTTGCTGTTCAGCTGTCAGATTGCAGATTTGTCGACCTGGTTTATGGTTCATATCTTTGTAATTACTGGACCTATCCACATGAAACAAAAACGTGTACAAAGTTCAAAGTCGTCTCTGTCAGTATGAAAAAAATAAAAGAAGAAATATGTTGTTGCAATATTGAAATCCCAAACAAATACTCTGCCTGTCCAAAAAAAAAGGATGCCACATTTTGACTGTTTTAACACCACCTGACGAGGATGAAACTGGTGTTTTAGCTGTTTGAGAGCGTGTGAGGCTGAGTAAAGAGAGAGGAGACGGGTTTGAGTAAGTTGGCAGTCAGTTTGCGCTCTAGTGAGGCGCAGGTCGGGGTTTATTCCAACACTCCGAGACAAGTTCCTATTTTTGTGAATTTTGTTCATTGACAATAGCAATACATTTTTTTCAATTCACCCCAATCTGCCCCCCGCGTCCATTAAAAAGGTTGTGTATTGAAATGCAGTGTAATTTGGACTGTGGTTTTGATTCCGGCTGAAAAAGTACCTAAAAACTGTTGACAACATGTAGGATCTGCACCTGAGCAATGATGCATTTTCTTTCTCATCCTCACTCACGCTCTCTCACTCACTCACTCACTCGCTCACTCGCTCTCTCTCTCACTCATAGAGCACAGGTGAATCAGCTCACTAGTGCTCTCTGCCTCCTCTGACTCTCTTCTAAAGTTTACACTGAGTGCTTGTTCTGTCTGTGGACCAGAGGCTGAAGGGTGTTCTCGGCACAAGGAGCAGGTTTTACAAACACAACGCGGCCAAACGGGTCCAAACAGTGGCGCTCGGTCCAGTTCGTGTGCACTTATTTCAGGCGTCAGTGCGTCAGTGTGCTCCATATACTCTGGTCCCGGTCTGTCTCTAAACTAAAGGGCATTTAGTGCAGGAGTTTGTGTGAGCAGGGAAATGGACCCTGCTGTGTTTCAAAACTCTGAACCAAACTCAAACTGTGTTCGGGAATAAAAGACCAACAAACTCACAGGCCTGTTGCAACAGCCTACATGAAAATGAGAGGCTTATTCGTGGGCAAGCACTTATAACTCTTGACTAAAGTTACTCATTTTAATCCTAGGCGGTAGGAATAGATGATCAAAAAGACCATTTAAAAAGCATTTGTATGAAAAAACACATTATATTGTTTAAACAGTACTATGGCCTATTTATAACAGAATATTATTTACTCTTAATAATAATACTAGTTCTAGAGTGTTTATTGGCATTCACCGTCCCCCCATACATCAAACTGACCCAGTTACCAACAAAATATTGCACAGGTCAAACCAGGTCAAAACTTCTGCCTTTCTTTAATCTTTTACAGCACTTTCTTCCATAAACACTTTACCAATCCTTGATCTTAATGTTGTATGGCTTTTAAGAATATTAGAACCTGTTTATTATAATGCATTCTGCATCATTTCTGTCCCTCCACAGTCTGCTGAAAGAGGCAGAGATCCACGCCGAGCAGCGAGAGTTTGAACTGAACAGGAGAAGGCAAATGGGCCTGTCCTCGTCCCATCACTCCCTGGACAACATCGAGTACGACAACAAGGAAGACGACCAGCACGACCAGCGCCTGCTCAGTCAATTTGGCATTTGGTTTCTGGTGTGTAATCTGCCCATTCAAATGTATTTTGTCATGAGGTATTGGCATTTAATGTAAGCAAATGAAAATTAAAAGAAAAAAGTGCCATTCCTCCTTTTATAATGTATGTCTGTAAGTCTGTATACAGCTCATTTTTATAATCATAATCCTTATCTGGGCCATACAGACTCTAAAACACATGAAAAGACCTTTATCACAAAGACACCGGCATTATTAAATCAAAATGTAAAAAAAGTCAGATTTTTATCAATAGTACACTTTATTTATAAATATTCTTTATCTAGAAGCCTTCAGTCACCACCTTTCAACCTTTCAAAATGTCTACAGTCTAGAAATAATCGTTTGACTTGACAACTAATAATAATAATAATAATAATAATCTTTCGTTTTTGCCCTACTAAGTCTAAATCTAAAATTTGTACTAGTCAAATACCAGTGCAGAATTCAAATTTGTTGTCAAACGTCACACTGATCCAAATGCAAAAGGATTATCTTGGTTTTCTTCCCCCAGGTGAGTTTGTGCACCCCGAATGAGAACACCCCCACGGAGAGCCTGGCCCGCCTGGTCAGTATGGTGTTCCAGTGGTTCCACTCCACAGCCTACATGATGGACGACGAGGTGGGCAGCCTGGTGGAGAAGCTCAAGCCCCAGTTTGTGACCAAGTGGCTCAAGACTGTGTGCGAAGTGCGCTTTGACGTCATGGTCATGTGTTTGCTGCCCAAACCAGCGGAGTTTGCCAGGGTAAGATGGGACGATTAGCTTAGCACTTCGCCGTGATTTACCATACTCATCTCTTGGCTTACTGTCCTGACAACCGACTAAATCACAGCACCACTGTTTGAAGGTATCATTGGGTGTCAGAGTAAAAGGACCGTTGCCATAGCAATTAACAATTTAAAAAGATAAAGACAAATATACATGAATGGTCAAAAGTCATGAAACACTTAATTATAGTGAAAAAATAAGTTCATGTTAGTGTGTTTGTGCAACTTTTGGGTTTATAGGGATAGGCCCGGTTATTACAGAGGTAATAATGTATTCATAATATGACAATTAAAAGCTCTGACCTGTCTTTTATTTTTTAAATATGGGCAGTTAAGAATGCCGGTGTAATCCCACATTCGTCCAGGAGTGTTCCATTGTAGAAAAAGATTCAGTTGTTGTCATCTGGACTCTGTTTTAGAAAAAAGCAGTTAAGAATGTTGTGAATATAGGCTGTTCTCATAATGAAAGATGGCATTTTGTTTGGAGTATCATGTGTTAAATCCTGGATTGGTTTACCATCTGTCTTTAGGTGGGAGGATACTGGGACAAGTCCTGCAGCGCAGTGACTCAGCTGAAGGAGGGACTGAACAGGATCCTGTGTCTGATACCTTATAATGTCATCAGCCAGCCCCTGTGGGAGTGCTTTATGCCGGAGTGGCTGGAGGCCATCCGCACAGAGGTGCCAGATAACCAGCTCAAAGAGTTTCGGGAAGTGCTCAGGTACTTTCTCCACTGCAACAATCTAAGCAGAATTGAACAAGCCACTTTTCACATTCGAGAGAGTCAACAAACCTTTCAGTGCAGCGAGAATGTGTTGTGCCATCAGTCAGCCTTTTATTGTGCAAAGTCAACCTTTATGAGCTTTGAGCCATGTTTTAACAGCGATACTTATTCAAGAAATGCATGATTGACTAATCCTGTATTCTCCTGCAACTGAAGCTTGAGTTATCAAAACATTTCTGTTTTCACCTACCCCCTATCCCCGCCTGTTTCCCTATATTAACTTTAGTTAATTTAGTCTAAACAAATTTAGACTCCAAATCACTCATGTAAAGGTTCAGGGATGTTGTGTCATTTTTCAACAATAAAACCAAGAAAAAGGAAACCATTTAAAATAAATTTTACAGTTTAAGTTCAATCAACAAAATGTAAAACTATTATCTACATATGTTATATATTACTAAATACTAATATTTATCCATTAAATTATGTCAGTCTATCTACATCTTTATACAAGAGTCAAGTATAGATTTTAAATGATAAACTACTCATGTTGTCATTATCGAGCCACTGCAGTTTGTTAGATGTATTCAGCAGTTCAGTCGTGGTCCAGCCGCTGAAGTACTCTTGTAGTATGTGAATCCATCTCAGTAATTGTTGGAAATGGGTCAATAGGTTTTGTACGCTATATTTCCAGGCTGAAACAAGGTCATTAATGAATTAAACTACTCGATTGTTGAAATAATGGTCGACTAATTTAATAATGGAATAACTGTTGTAACCTGTTGTAAATGTCAAGATGTCCACATCACTTTAGCTTTTCCATCACTCTAATTTAGCTAAACTACAACATATTCACAGGCCTTTTGCGATCTAAACAACTAATCAATTAATTGAACGAATAATCAGAAGATGAATGTATCACCTAAATAATCGTTAGTTGCTTCACTATTATATTTATCCACAGGTACTACGTCATATCTAAACATGTTCTATCTTCTTCCTTGCAGTAAAATGTTTGATATTGAGCTTTGCCCCCTGCCGTTCTCCATGGAGGAGATGTTTGGCTTCATCAGCTGCAGATTCTCGGGGTACCCAGCATCGGTGCAGGAGCAGGCTCTTCTGTGGCTGCATGTAAGCTCTGGCCCGCCCACGCGCACACACACACACACACACACACACACACACACGTCCCCTGTCTGTCCCCTGTCGCATGCGTCTGTCCACAGGGCCTGAACGGAACAGCTTGTCTCGCCGTGTGAATATGGATCTGGGTCGCTGACGGAGAAGGGGAGGAGGGATTCTGTCTTTCAGCTCATATGTGCTCACAGTCTGCCTTCAACACCGCATTGATCAAGTTTTCAGGCGCAGCTCTGATCAAAAGATTCCTGCTTTTAAATACAGTATTTAGGTCAGCCAAATACAACAAGTGAAAAGAAAAGAATATCTTATTATTTCAGTTCCTAGTGTATTCTTCAATGTAGTTAATGTGTCAATCAACTAAGAATGGCTTTTTTGTTTTGGTTTTACATTTGTTTATCTTAAATTTTTTAGGGCTTCAATGATTAGTCGCAAATCATGACCAGGAACTTTAAAAAAATAATTACTGTACTGACTCTAAAACACATGCAAAAAGAGCTTTTATAACAAAGACAGTGACATTATTACATCTAAATGTCATAATAATAATAATAATAATAATATTCTTTACCTAGAAGCCGTCAGTCACCATATTTCATCTTTTTATTTGGTGAAAAATGTGTTTGATAATCTCAATGTGGTACAGAAATAATTGTCTGGTGATGAAATGATCAGACAGCTGATTGATTTCTAAAATAATCCTTAGTTGCAGTCCTGTTCATTTTATATTTTGGCTGTTCTAATTATTAATTCAAGGTTGCCAAACAAGTCTCATTGTGATTGATCTATTTTTGTTTTCACCAGATGCATTTCTTGTCATACAGCAACATACATTACATAAGATTTACATTTAGAGTATCATATATGAAAGAAATATACTATAGGAACCCATCAGAATACATTTTTTTGTCAGAAAAGCAGTCACAATGGACGGGATTGAGTATTGCCATAACTATATTAGCTACAAATACAATAGACAGCAATAAGGAATGATAGAATAGGTTGTTTTTCATTGTAAATTACTACTATTTGTTTCAAGCTTATGACTTAACCGAGAATTAATAGAATAAATTAATAATAATATGTATTCTAAGCATACAAATACAACCACCAGAAGTCTCACCAAATCTCTCTTGTCTTGTCTCTGCTGTAGGTGTTATCGGAGCTGGATATCGTGGTCCCTCTTCAGCTCCTCATCGGGATGTTCTCAGATGGTGTCAACTCTTTGAAGGAGCTGGCCAATCAGAGGAAGGCACGTGCAGATCTGTCTGGCAACACTGGCGCTCGCCGGGTGAGCCAAAGTCACTGTCATGAAAGGGCTTCAGCAGAGTTAGAGCTTTTACTCTGAAAAATGTGAAAAACAGAACAGAACTCTCAACGGCTCTCATCGAACAAAAAAGCGAAATTAACAACACAACAACGTTAACAAAACCTCAAAGAACGCAAATAACTTTGACCACTAGTTCCAGTTTTCTGAAACTTAATTCCAGAAAACATAACAAACAGAAAACTAACCAGCTTCCAGGGCGCTTTAAAGATGTCCTGCGCCAAACTCCACCCACCTTGGGTCGTGACACTGACCCCACCTTGGGTCGTGACACTGACCCCACCTTGGGTCGTGACACTGACCTAATGCCTTCTGAATATCCTAATTATTCACTGCAATGAGTTTAGAAGCACTTTTTGTGATGGCCAGAGCAAGTTTTGCCATCACGGTAAAGCTAACAAACATCAGCATGCTAACAGCACACTTCCTGCTCCCTGGACAATAAAACTCTCTATAATTAGATGCAGACAGCACCTAGCAGTCTCGTTTTGACCTTTATATCATATTTATTTTTCTAACTGTTGTTTTCTGATTCTAGAATGGGATTATTGTACACTGTTAGAAGGCGAGTACTGACCAGTATTGATTATAGTATTATAATTTTCAAATAATAAACAGTATCTATAAAAGGAAACTCTACAAATGTACTGTAGCTGATCATTTCTGTGATATTATTATTAGTCTGTATTATAAATCCAAACACACTGTATAATCTCCAAATAGAGCCATTTTACACAACAGGCTGTTCAATGATGTCGTGTCATCTGAAACCCTGCCATATTTCTCTCCTTGACTTGGCTTCTATTTTGACAATCCACTTGGATGTACTGTAAGTTGCTATGGTAACTGGCAGTGTCTAAATATAGCTCTTTTAAGGGGATTAATTGAAGTTGACTGTGATGTAGCTTTATCACAAAAAAAAGCAACTCCTGTCTTTGTAAAGATGAGATAACTGCCAAAACAGGACACGCTCTAATTAGGTTTTGTTCAGGTGATGTCACAACATTCTAACCAGGTTTAAAAGGCGGAGGCAGCTAAGAATTCTATGGTGTAATATCTGGTGTATGTACTAAGAAAGTGCTGTCTGCGTGATTGGTGTTGGATAGAGGGGCCCATGGTGTTGATTAGCAGCCACACTTGCGTCCCCAGGGCAGCTGTGGCTATAGAATAGGACAGGACTGGTGCAAAGCTCTTCTCAAGTCCAAACCTCCACGCTTTAATGAACCTGAATCAGAAGCAGTGACAAGAGGTGATGACAGTTACAAGAAAGACTGTTAATCTGTGGTATTTAACTTTAAAAAAACATGTTCCGTTAATTCCTCCAAAGTCTGATTACAAAAGACCCAAAGCATTTTGTTCACCATAGAAGCAAAAAGAGGTGGTGTTTGTGTGTCTGTACCTGATTTTTCCTGTACATTTGAGGAAAGGCAGTAAAAAAAAATAAAAAAAATAAAAAAAAAATCCTCTTGGGGTCAAAATGAGACCGCTGTGGGCTACCTGCATCAAATTATAAAGTGCTTTATCGTCCGAGAACCTGGAAGTGCGCTGTTAGCGTGCCAGTTGTTAGCAGTGTTATCGTGACGGCCTTTGAAAGTTGTGAAAATCTATTATAAACTCTTCGCTGTGAAAAATTAGGATGCTGGGAATGCGTTCGGAAAAGTTAAAATGAACTAGTTCTGGTTTTCATGTTTTTAAGACCGTCAAAATCAGGTACAGCCTTTAAGCTGCAAAATTGTATCAGGGAAATATTGTAGACTTCAGAACGATTTGGGTCAATGTTTGAGTCATTTCTACACAGTGCCTTAAACACAGAGCAATTTTAACCCCCGCCCTCAATGCGGAATGTTTCTGGAGAACATCGTTTTTTTATATAAAGATATATTTTTTGCAGGTGAGTGTGGTGTCCGATCCAGGTCGCCGCGGGCCACACAACACCCTGAGCCCGTTCCCCAGCCCGTTCAGGAGCCCTTTCCGGAGCCCTCTGCGCTGTAGCCCTTTCAAAAACCTGGGTCACGCCACGGCAAACTGCGCCCTCGATCTGGACTGTGACGACGACGACATGAACCTGGGCTGCTTCATCCTCATGTTCGACCTCATCTTGAAGCAGGTGGGTGCTTTTGTGTGCCACTGCTTTGGAAACGGAAGTGACGTAGGGCTGAGATGTGTGGAAGTTTGGGGAGATACAATTCATTCATATTCTGATTTTCTTGTCAAATTGTCAAATAAAAAACTAAAGTCAAGACCAAGCATGACTTATACTGTATTTTTTTATATTTTATATTTACAATCACAGCACATTTTTATTTAAAGATGTAAATTAAATATTGTAATGTCATTTCTCAACAAACTCCAAAAGACGGCTGCAACTAACAAATATTTTAATTTATCCAGAGAGTATTTTTTTCAGTTGCAGTAATTGATTAGATGATTGGAAAAAAGGCCCTGAATTAGAGATTTTTAATACATTTGATCAAGATGAAGCTTAAAGAGATGTTTCTAGAGCATATCTTCATACAGTAGGTCTTTAAAATCTGTGTATAGTTCAGAAAACAATTAATTGATTACTAAATCAGTACAACTATTTCATTAATTGATTACCGTAGTTGCAATTAATCTATTCACTTTAGCCCTAAAACGTATTATTATAATGTTGGTGTTTGACGTAAGACAAACAGTTTGACTTAATACTTTAGCCTCACATTATTCTACCCTGCGCAGAGGAGGGATTTGGAGCTCTGCGTGCTGTGTTCTATTTTCTGTGCCCCCACTTGTTATGCCCGTCTCCCCCGCTGTCCCAGATGGAGCTCCAGGACGATGGTGTGATGCTGGGTCTAGACAGCAGCCTGGGGAAGGATATCGTGGGCATCATCAACAACGTCTTCCAGGCCCCGTGGGGTGGCTCCCACACCTGCCAGAAGGATGAAAAGGCCCTGGAGTGCAGCCTGTGCCAATCCAGCATCCTGTGTTACCAGCTGGGATGTGAGCTCCTGGAGAGGCTGACCCCCCGAGAGGAGATCCGCCTTGTGGTGAGGCACAGCGCCGATTTGACTGCATCAAGTACAAAACATTAACCAGGAAAATGTAGGGTTTGAAAATGTCCCTGGTCACGCTGCAAAAAAGTGTCACATTGTATCTAAAATATACAGTGTTAGTGATGTGCAATTATTGACAATATTTGTGCACTAAAACGGTGTAATCGGAAAAACAAACTTAATTCTGTAAAATTACACTCTGTTCTGTATGATATGGGCATTCATTCTTTGCCAGGATCCAGATTACATTCCAATTATTTACAAAGAATGAGTCTGGTCACCCTGCTTCCGACGTGCCTGGAGTCAAACTCAAACAGAACTGTGCAATCAGATTATTTCAATGACGCATATGACACAAAGGAGCTCATTGGTCATCTATCATTTGATATGAAATTTAAACTTCTTTCATCTCAGATTAACAGTTTAGTGCTCATTCATTCTGCAAAATCTGCTGTGTTCTTCAGTCCCTTGTGATGTAAGCAGCCATGCTGGGTTTGATACAGCTGGCCCATGTGAGAACCTGATTGGTTAATTCACCTGTCAATCCAGGGGAGATGAACGAAGTGACCAAACTGAAACAGAGCTGTAAAAAAATACAGAAAGATATAATTCTGGACTAAAACAAGTTCGTTCTGCCCCACAAAAGCAAATCAGTGCATTTTGTTGTGCATTATGATTTGAATGTCCAGTAGTTGGTTTTGATAAAAAAGTTATGCACAAAAGGCATAACATTTTTGAGAAACATTTTTGTTGTTTTGATTTGTTTGATTGTAATGTTAAATTGTCCAGTTGACCAAAACAATAAATATCTCACTCAACATTGAAACAAGTTAATTACAAATAATCATTATATATAAGTCTATACTTACTCTACAAGTTAACGTTTGGAGAGTACATGAATTATTGTGCACATATATTGATTGGAATTATATTGATTTTTTTTCCTTAATTGAGCCTGCACATATTTCTCTTTTCTTTGCAAATGCGGACCATTCTGCAGTGTAAAAGAATCACATTATTGGTAGTTGTCTGTTTTATTCCAGGAGCCCACAGACAATCTGGAGGAGACCTTGATCCTGCCCCATTCAGTCGAGTTCTCCCTGGGAACAGAGCCTGAGGAGAGTGTGGAGGGAGACAACCTCAGCAGCACCAACGCCGACAACCCAAGCAACCGGTCTCCTGATAATCCACGTACCAATGACTCCTACCACTGATATAAATACGTACATACAATTATAAATATTTTCTAATCAAACTTTTCTTTCATTTTTTAGCAATGAGAAACAACACGGATGTGAAGTTCTGCTACCAGCAACTCCCAGTGTCCTTGAAGCTTATTTACACTGTCCTGCAGGTATTTGATTTGATTGGATATAGTACTGATCAGTCGAATATCTGTAAATTCCTCGGTATACATGTTTTCTAAGCCGCCCCAGTTTCTGTCCCCAAGTGACTTTGTATGACAGACATTGAGTTCAAATGGGCATCAAAGAACAAGGAAGCATTTTAAAACATTCATATTATATGCCAAATAAATACATCTTTTGTGAATTTTCTGCTAGAAATAAAAAAATTTGCCGTAACAGCAGAACAAGTATCAGATACCAGTATTGGCAAAAAAAAATACATATCGTACCTAAATAACGTAAAATACCACATTTACTACTGGAGATATATGATTCTTTTTTCAGGTTCTTAGTATTGAACTATGACATAAGTAAATAATTGTTTAACATTTTGTTCATTGTAAAACACCATATTGATCCACGACTTCTTAATAAAAGCAGGTCTATGGACTTCCCGTTCAAAACTGCAGAACTGAAGCGTTGCAAAGTTACATTTCCCTGTATCAAGCGTGATCTGTGCTTTACTTGCTTTTATTTTTATCTTAAGTATGCGACATTTTAGAACCCAACATGTATTACTCTGAAAAGAAGAATTTTCTGAGCACTCGAGCCTCAGTTGTAGGACAATACAGGATTACTATGATGGAAAACGCTGTTATAACATGGTTAAAGCAGTTATTTTTGTCCCATTTAATGTGCTTAGGAAATGTCCAAATTTGAGGAACCGGACATTTTGTTCAATATGCTGAACTGCCTGAAGATCTTGTGCCTCCATGGAGAATGCTTGTATCTGGCTCGAAAGGATCACCCTCAGTTTTTGGCGTATATTCAGGAGAAGATGCTCATCCCCTGGTCTGTATCAACCACCTGATATCCCGCTTTAACGGTTACAAGTACAGTATATTGTTTCTTTTTGTGTAGTTTATTCAAAAGTATGCTGCTCTTCGCTTTAGCCTGTGGTCCATGTTGAAGTCGGAGTTTTGCCAGCTGGCCTCTCTGGCTGTGCCTCAGCTCCTGCATGCTCTCTCCCTGTCCCACGGCACGGACATCTTCTGGAAGCTCATCAACACCAATTTCAACCACCAAGACTGGAAGATAAGATTTGAAGCAGGCAAGGAAATACAAAATACACATAAATGTAACTAATCTGCTAGCATTAGTTACATTTATCATAATTTATCTTGTACAGTCTAAATTCTTTACACCAGTTTGTTCCTGCGATGCGTTCCAATTGCAGGATGATGACCAATAACAAAGGTTTTGACTCAAAATCTCAGTATCAGAATCAGAAAAGGTTTATAGCCTTTGTCAATGAACAGAATTCACAAACATAAGAACTTGTTTTGGCATTAAGGTGCAACGTAAAACACTGATCAATAATGTCGGTGTAATCCCTCATTCTTCCAGGAGTGTTCCATTGTAGAAAAAATGCTGTTGTAGTCATCTGGACTCTGTTTTAGAAAAAACAAAACGTTTCGACTCTCATCCAAGAGTCATTCTCAATCTGTGAAACAAGTCTGAGAACTCCGGTTTATATCCCACTCTGTGAAAGCCCGAGCCCTGCCACAGGGCGGGATCTCCTGATAATGGGCCATTGCAACTAACTGAGATTGGCCAATTTACATCCTATTGTACACTGACTTTTGCTCCCATCCCCCTCATTGAGTACCTGATTAGCATCAGAATGTTCGTCCCCGTCTCCAGGGTTTCAGCAAACCATTATAAACAAAGGGAAGGTTGAATCTTAAACCTTCCCTTTATCGTAACCTCCATTACGATTTAAGGAAGGATTCTCTTTTAACAAAGATTTCCTCCTTAACTCCTCTTTCAAACCATCTTTTCTCCCTGCTCAGAATCTCCACCTCACTGTCTTCAATAGAGTGGTCTGTGGCTTTGAGATGAAGATGCACAGCGCTCTGGGGTCCTGAACCCGCGTGTCTTCTGTGCTGATAAAGCCTCTTGCAATGTAGTGTATTCTATCCAATGCAGTGAAGAAAGTTGTAAAGAGCGCCACATAGGGGAGACTAAACAGACACTTCACAAATTGGCCCATCTCAGTTAGTATCTTTTTTATTTATTTTTTATTGTACAGACACACAAAGCACAACTGGGGACACACAAAACATATATATATATATATATATATATATATATATATATATATATATATATATATATATATATATATATATATATATTATATATATATATATATATATATATATAATATAATATATAAATAAAATATATATATAAATACATCTCAGTCTTCAATGGCCCATTATCAGGGGTCCCGCCCTGTGGGCAGGGCTTTCACAGAGTAGGATATAAACCTGAGTTCTCAGACTTGTTTCACAGATTGAGAATGACTCTTGGATGAGAGTCGAAACCTTTAGTTTTTTATAAAACAGAGTCCAGATGACTACAACTGAATCTTTTTCTACACTGATCAATAATAAAAACAACATATATCAAATCAAAAGGGGATGCATTAAGAAACAATTTAAAATTACTCGTATAAAATAGAAATTGGCTTACTATGTACACAAGAATTTACAGTTGTGAGAGCAGAATCTCAAAATGTTACCATTTCCATTTCATTTGTTGCAGAAAATTCTCTTGATTTTCTAGCACAGCAAACAAACTTAACGCCTACACTGACACCTAGTGGCCAACGCGCAAGATAGTAACCATCCATTATGTGCAAAAAGCTTTGATATTTAATGATTTGTCATCTAAAATTAGATATGAAGAATGTTGACTTCTATTTTTACATATGTGACGATGCTATTTCAAGCCCAAACATATCATACTATTTCAAGAAGCAAGCACTAGAAAGATGATGCTAAAATAAGATACTAGAACTCTATAATTAACTGTTATATTTGACCTTTTATTTCTAAATCTGGCAGCTACGATTGCTGTGACAAATGTATACATATGGGTATCTAATTTTTTTGTTGTCAGTGATGTTCATTATGGCTTTGCTTGCGCTTAATCGTTCCAGCGGAGAAGGTGGCAGTGCTGTGTCGCTTCCTGGACATTGGTGCGGTCACAAAGAACCACCTGCTCAAATATTCCCTGGCCCACGCCTTCTGCTGTTTCCTGGCTTCTGTGGAGGACGTCAACCCCTCAGTGGCCACGCGGGCTCGGCTCCTCCTGGACACCATCAAGAGGCCGGCGCTACAGGTGAAATACAACAGATAATATAAGATTTGTATAGTTTATTTTAGGTTAAAGGCAATGTAAGGGATTTCAACCTGGAGAGAATGGTAGATTTGTTGGGTGAAATATGTCCAAAAAGCCCACACAAAGGTGATGGTCAAGAAGAGAAGGTGGAGAGGCTGCAGAGGCCTTACTGAGCCACAAGGGAAGTTACTACTCACCTCTTCGAAAGCTGTAAAGTTAAAACCTAAACTCAAGCCTAAACTCATCCATTTCTTGGCAAATTCATGAAACCCAGTCAACAAAACGTCGCTATTAATCCAGTTTGAAACATTCTTTAAAAATAAAAAGTGAGACTAAAGTGAAAATAGATGCTCACGAGTGTCACTGTTTACACAAATGCTGCTGCTGGTAAACGGTTACACTATTTTCCTCATGGCTGTCTTCTGCACCTTGGCTCACGTTAATAAATCGTTTAAGACTCTAAAATCCTGTAGTGTGCATCGGCCTTTAGTCACAATAACTCAGTAATTCAAAAATAAATCTCAAACACACAAGATAAAGCAAAAGAAATAGTATAGTCTTCCAGGTTGAATTAAGCTTCATAGAAAACCACCAGTGCTTAACACAGGTCTAAACCTGCACAAGACCAGGACAAAACCAGGACAAGAACTGGACCAAACCAAGTCTAATTCAAGACTAATCTGAATGTTTGGGCATGTGCTAAATTAGAGAAAAGGAAACCCGGTATTTACACTACATCTTAATTTCCCTCTGTAATCACCTCACGTTTGGTCTTTTCTTCTTCAGGGCTTGTGCCTGTGTATGGATTTCCAGTTTGACACAGTTGTGAGAGATCGGCCCATTATCCTGAGCAAGCTGCTGCTGCTACACTTCCTCAAAAAAGACATTCCAGCTCTGAGCTGGGAGTTCTTCGTCAACCGCTTCGAAACACTGTCTCTGGAGGCACAGCTACACTTAGACTGCAACAAGGAGTTCCCCTTTCCCACCAGTAAGCCTGCCTCTGCCGTTACAGTGCCATTGTGTTAGGAACAACAGGTTGGGTTCACCCTGGGTCACCATTCTCAATTTACCATTTGATTGAGTTGTATGGTGGTTTAATACAGATGTTTTGACCTGGTTCATGGTTGAGATCTCTGTTTTTACACAATATATAACAAATTGTCAGACAGACCCTTTAAATGTCTGTAAACAAATTGATTCTAAATTGGGGAATGGAGGAAAAAGGGAAGTGCAACATAATGGGATCTCAGTGGGAAAACTGGGATTAACCCCAAAAATGACGCTGTTTTGGCAAATGAAAACCACTCAGCTACATGTAATTGATGTCAGAGTTAGAAAACATGAACAAATATATTTTACAATAATGACTTCATTGATTATTATAACACACACAAGGCAAAACTCGACAATAGTTGTTCATATTGTCTAAAGAATTACTACAATTTTGAGACAAGGGGGGAAAATTCTGTCTCTTGAATTAGAGAAGCAAAGTAACATTTACACACTGGATTTTTTAAAATGTTGTTTTTTTTTGTTAGAAATACTTTATTCTTACTATTTATATCTTATATAATTAATTAATTGAAAATGTTTTATGGTCAACTTCATTTTGCCGTCATTCTGGACTTCTGAACATTCTGAGGACATAGCATTTTTAGGAGTCCATAGTTCAACGTCTTTTTTGTGTGAACCTTTGATTTGTTCACTACAGTGGTGGAATTATTCAAACACATTGGCACAACCTTCAGACACAAAATTCATTATCAATCTAAAATTATGTGCTGCAGTCAGTAACTTCCCTTGTTTCCGACAGCCATCACCGCTGTCCGCACCAACGTGGCCAACCTGAGTGACGCGGCCATGTGGAAGATCAAGAGGGCCCGCTTTGCACGGAATCGCCAGGAGGGGGTGCGCTCGCTACGGGACAGCGTGAAAGGAACGCCGCAGACGGACGCCACGGCAGAGTCCAAGCGGGCCTTCTCTCTGCCCGAGACTCTGGGCAACAGGATCCGTGAGTGCACTTCGACTTGTACAGCCGTTCATTTAACCCACGTCACTTTGAACCACATTGTTATTTCATTAATAAATAGTGTTAAACGTTTTATTTCTCCATTGACACATGCATTACGTCTCCATCTCCACATATTCTAAATGTGATTCTTCATATGGTTTTAGCTCTAGGACTTACGAGGCAAGAACACTCTGCTCCAACACTGGGAGATATGATAGATGTCCTGCCAGGTAAATAACACAGGTATACAAGGTGTATTACAAGCAAATAGATCAACAGTGAACTACAATACTGGGCACTCAGGACGTTTTTTACCTGTCGTCATCCAGGCCCAGGGTACAGTTTGAGACAGAAGAAAAAACAGCACTGATCATTTACGTATTGTATGAATTAGTTATTAACCTGCCTTTACACAAATCTTCTAACTCTATGTCAGAAGAGGGAAGGTTCAGGAGATTCTCTCAAACTTGTTTTAACCAAATATTAGTACAAACCAAGAATAACATTGTTCTTTACTATCACTAAAACGATGTTGATAACGCACTGCTCTCTCGCTCTCCTTATGTTCAGTACTTGGAAGTGCTTCACATAACAAAAAAGGCCACAAAATCACAAAAACATGACAGAAATCACAAAATAGTCAAAGACAAAAGAGCAGAGTGCAAATAAAGTCCTTTCAGTCATATGCACAGCTAAAGAAAACTGTTTTTGGCTTAGATTTGAACATTGTCCTCAGGAAGACTGTTCCAGATTCTAGCTGAATAAAACTAAAACGCAGATTCCCCATGTTTAGTCCTGACTCTGGCACCAGCAGGAGGCCGGTCCCAGTACTTGCGCTCTCTCTCTCCATGCTTATGTTCAGCACTTGCTCCAATAGTTTAACCTTGACACGTGAGCTGCTGTTCCAGGCCAAACCCCTTCTCCTGAAGATGACAGCATCATCAAAGACCTGCTCCCGGAGGACGCGGGGATCGACCACCAGACCGTGCACCAGCTCATCATGGTGCTCATGAAGTTCATGGCCAAGGACCAGAGCAGCGCTGAGGCCGACCTGGGCAGTGCCAAAGCCTTCAACACAGTGAAGCGCCACCTGTATGTGCTGCTGGGATACGACCAGCAGGAGGGCTGCTTCATGATCGCTCCACAGAAGATGCGCACATCCACCTGCTTCAACGCTTTCATCGCAGGCATTGCACAGGTACTGCACATGACACTAAAATAATGTGCTCATTAGGCATGTCAGCAATCAGCAGGTGCACCATTAATAGTGATTGTAGGTGTCATCATGTAATAGTTACATTTAAAACAAAGTTGTACATGACACTGTAAAAATAATACATACAGATAAAATAGCACATTCACATAGAAAAACGTAAATACCTTTTCCCACAATAAAAGGTACGGCAATCTTTTGGCAATTTAACAGTTAATTTTAAGTGAATAGAAACTTTCACAAATTAATTCATGTTGTTAATGGTCATCACAACACATTGACATTGTGACATTTCTATTAGTGTTTGAAACTTTTCAAACTCAATTTTGATATTTATTTGCTCAATACTTATGTTGATATAATTATTACATTAAATTTTTTTTAAAAAAAATCTTTATTTAAGACAAAATACTCTTTTTTTTCTGTCACCATGTGGTCTTATACTAAAGCTCAAGATCATTCTAAAGCTGTTTATGCAAGCTTTTTAGTATCAATACTTGTTCTAATGAGTATATTGTTTTGATGCTAGTTTATTATTATTTTTTTTATTATTATTATTTTATTAAACTTTTGCCAGGTAGGAACTCGAGACCTCTTTCAAGGGTGACATTGGACACAGTGATAAATGAGTGTCTTATTTTTGATTCAAATTCTAGTTATGAACACAAATCTCCAATGTTCAACTTTTCCCTCAGGTCTTGGACTACAACATAGGCCTGGGGAAGCAGCTGCTTCCCCTGGTGGTGCAGGTGTTAAAGTACTGCACATGTCCTCAGCTCAGACACTACTTCCAGCAGCCGCCTCGCTGTTCTCTGTGGGCTCTGAAGCCACACATCCGGCAGATGTGGCTCAAAGCGCTACTCGTCATACTTTACAAGGTACTGTACTTTCATCCGGTCAAATTGTACTCAAATATTTGTCTGACTAAAACTGAGGCACATAGGGATTCATTGTCAATTTCTCCCTAAGCCCTAAATGACAAAAATCTTGGTGTTAATAATTCATTGAACACTCCACTTACTCCACCAAAATAAGGATGTTTTTTTCTAGTATCCTTACCGAGACATGGATGGCAGTAAAGTGGTGCTGCATCTCATTCACATCACAATCAACACACTGAACGCCCAGTACCACAGCTGCCGGCCCCACGCCACCACCGGGCCCCTGTACAGCGATAACTCCAACATGAGCCGCTACAGTGAGAAGGAAAAGGGTAAAATACTACTTTTATGTCAGCCCAGTTCTAGACACATTGTTGACTTTTTTTTTGCTTCTCAGAGGAGGACAGTGTTTTCGATGAGTCAGATGTCCATGACACGCCGACTGGTGCTGCTAACAAGGAGTCACAGACCTTCTTTGCTCGTCTCAAGAGGATCGGAGGCAACAAGTCCGTGAAGTACCAGCCAGTGGAGCTGAATGCCAAGAGAAGTAAGCCACAGACTGTCAACGTTGTTTGTAAGGTTTAGCTATTGACAGTGGCTACACCTCCTCAGGAGCTTTTCATGAAAATATGACTTCTAATACAGTGCAGTTACATCAATTGAAATTCATATATTTTGTATTTATTTTTAACAACACTGAGATCAACTTAATCAGAAAGGAGAGTCAAGTATTGCATACAAAATGAATGGACTGGGAAGTGATTTTTGCTGATTTGTTACTGTTTTCGTCATTATAGACAAAATGCAATTTGATATTCTAATTTTGCATAACCTCCACAAGGCTGTAAACATGAATACACAACAAGTGTTTTGTGGAGGGTCCAAGTCTTCTATGCTCCATGGAGATGTTGTTTTGCCTGGAATGTTCTACAAAGGGGATGTTTTGTGGCCACTAGATTCTTACCAGAAGCACACAAAAGATAAGATATTTCAAGATAATGTGGACGTAAAACTCCAGCAATGGAAATGATAAATAGATACCTGGAATATACTTTTGGTTGCAGCAAAAAAGCAATAATAAGGAGATCGATGAAGGGAAGAGAGTCGAGAAAACTGTCATGTACTGGACTGAAATAACTTTGGACATTTACAAAATGGAAAGACTATTTTTGCACTGAAACACAATGGACACATTGTGTTTGTCATGATGCTCTCTATGTCTTGTTCTGTTTTTTTTTTTTTAATACTGTATTTTATAAAAACAATACAAAAATATGAATAATAATGCAAGACCTTATCGTTTTTCTTTGAGGTGAAATCGAGCTGTCCGAGTACCGTGAAACCAGCGCGCTCCACGACAGCATTCTGCACTGTGTCCGGGAGGAGAGCACCCGCAAGAAGCGCCTCCAGGCCATGCACAAGCAGAAGTCTCTGGACATCTCCAACACTGACTCCATCCTCTTCAACTTAGACGAACACCGGCGAAAATCTTGCATCGATCGCTGCGACTTACAGGCACCACCCACTCTCCTCCCCCCGTTCTCCTCCTCCTCCCAGGGCAGACATCACGGCAAAGGATCTTCGGATGGCTCCTCTGTTCGGGCGGTAGATTTAGCGGACAGGAGGGGGTCGCGAGGAGGCCAGTCTGATATTTCCAAACCGGTTATCCCAGAGGTGCGTCTCAGTTGCATGGAGACGTTCGAGGACAAGCAGGATCAGGATTCCCCGAGCGATTCGGCGCAAGAGAAAGAGGACCAGGACCTGATCGATCTCTCCTCCGATTGCACTTCGATTCCAGAAAAGCACTCGCTACTCTCCATGTCCGACACTGATTCTTTAGTGTTCGAACCGCTACCCCCTTTGAGGATTGTAGAAAGCGACGAGGAATTCGATCTCAACACCTTAATAGCGTCCAAACTGATTGGCAGCCCCAAAATGTCTACCTCACCAGCAAGTAGCAACACTTTAAGACTTTCCCCGCTGGTGCAAGTGAGCGTAGAAGACTGCTCCATTGATACAAACTTTGAAGAACGATCTGAGAAAAGGGACGTTGAAAAGAAAGCGGACAAAATGACAGCAAGCACCTCCATAGACTTGTCAGAAAAGCCTGATGTCTCCCACGAAAGCCATCTGACGCTTAAGCAAAAGCGAGATTTACTCCGAAAAACGCCGCATGTTCCAGACAACTCTTTAGACGACACTTACGAAGGATCCGGGACGTCAGGTAGGACGGTTTTCTTGGACATTCCAGAAGATAAAACAGAGTCGCCGTCCTCACCAGAAAAGAGCGAAAGTAACAACAACAATGAGGATGAAGAGGATGGTGACGATGAAGAGGATGAAGATATGGGGGATGAAGCAGACAGTGATCCCAAACCCGAAAACACAGAAGAATTGGAGGAGTTTAAAATCCAGATCGTGCCCAGGCAGCGTAAACAGAGAAAGATAGCGGTCAGTGCCATTCAACGAGAGTATTTGGATATTTCCTTCAACACGTTCGACAAACTGGGCACAGAGACTATAGTTGAAGCAGGTGAGTTGCATTGAGGAAAGAAATAACACAAAAAACATCAATCTATTGTCCAATCATGTCGGGTTTTTTTAGATCACAAAATTCTCTCCACGTTGGAAAAACCCAGAGAATCAGCTTCCGCACCAACCCTGGAAGCGGCTTTACCTGAAACAAGTCATCGGTCTTCTGTATCAAGTAGGGAACAAATATTGAATTACTATTTCTATTACTATTATATTTGCGACCATGTGTTCAAAAAACTAAATTCTGCTACAGTTTTTCTTTGACACAGTGAAAACAAATCCTGACTACAATGATTAATGTCAGCGTAACATCCAATAGATTTTTATAACCACTGTAAATTGAAGTGGGCGGAGAGTAATAGATTTTCCTGGAACTGAATGTAAATTATTCAGTCAGCAATCAATAAGAAGTTAAGGACCAGCGCTACAAAGAAATAACTACAAGTATAAAGCACAACAAACCTCATGGCCTTTAGTGAAGTAATAAGGACACGGCCCACAAAAATACGAGACTAGAACATGGATACAAAAAGCAGCTTCAAACCAGGACTAAACTGGGATTTAACTAGGATTAAACCATGTCTAAACTAGTCCTAAACAAAGACTAAACCAGGATTACACCAGGTATAAACCAGGACTAAACCAGGATTAAACCAGGACTAAACCAGTTATAAACCAGGCCTAAACCAGGACTAAACCAGGACTAAGCCAGGTCTAAACCAGGTCTAAATCAGACCTAAACTAGGACTAAACCAGGACTACACCAAGTATAAACTAGGACTAAACAATGACTAAACCAGGACTACTCCAGGTATAAACGAGGACTAAACTATGATTAAACCAGGTCTCAACCAAGCCCATACCAGGTCTAAACCAGGTCTAAACCAGGTCTAAACCAGGTCTAAACCAAGCCTAAACATGGCCTAAATCGGGACTAATCCAGGTCCAAACCATGCCTAAACAAAATCAAACCAGGACTGAACTAGAATTAAACCAGGTCTCAACCAGGTCTACAATAGGACCAAACCAGGTCTCAACCATGAGTAACCCAGGATATAAAACAAATACTACCTTAAAACAAGAGCCACAGTCTTTCAAAGCCACTTGACATTGATCTAAAATAGATTCAACACCCATGTATTGATATGATCTAACTTCACTCACGCAGTATACATCACAAGGACATCTTTTCCACGGCGGTGTCCTTCCTGCAGTACATCCCATACGTCCTGTACATGTACTGCGACTGCACTGGGCCTAATGTCAGCTGCTGCATTGTCTCTGTGTGTGACCTCCAGCTCAGTACCGGGCGGTGAAGAGAGGCTCTCTGGGAGCTCTGACCATGAGCCAGCTGATGAAGAGGCAGCTGGAGCATCAGTCCAGTGCCCCACACAACATCAGCACATGGGACACAGGTGCATCAAAGGGCCCCTGATGCTGCACTGCAAAAAAAGAGCATATTGTATATCTCATAGTTCAGAACATTCATTTTTAGAGGTTTAGTAGCTTTAGAAAAAATCTAGTTCTGTTGCAATAACGCTGAACAATTCAAAACAAAATCTTTGAATAAGCAAAAGTTTAGATATATTCATTTACATTTCCCTGTAATAAACAAGATAGTAATTTTAAAACTCAGAGGTGGGACTTTAATTTACTACTCACAAAGCAATATTTTCAACGACCTATTTCAGTGCATTAAATTATGTTTTGTCTTACGCAATAGTTTTACAATGTAGTAACAAATAAAACAAAATTATCTTAGTTATTCATTTAATTTCTTTTTAGATATTGATTCTTTTTTAATACTATGTTAAAGGTGTATATGTAACTTTTCTGATCCGGGCCACATGTTGGTTTCAATTGAGGTGTGATTGCTTTGCCATGAATGTTCCACAGTAAGGCATTAAACGTATCTTTTTTTGCATTTATTCAATTACTTTTTTTTTTCTTTTTGCAAACAATACTTACAACATGCATTCTGACCTGTAACTTTTCCTGGTGGCTTCACCTGATATTTTAGTGTCATACTGTGGAAAATTCGAGGCAAAGCAACGACAACTCCATGGAGACAAGCATGAAGCAGAAACTCCACCAGCAAACATACATAGTGCACCTTTAAAACAAAACTTTCATACAAGGTTTAAGATGCTTTTCCTTATTTCAAGTGCAAGTGGAATAACATGTATATACAGACGTGCATTTCGATACCTGCAAGTGCGCACTTCATCTCATCTATTTTCATTTTGCCACAGGCCCTACCAAAACCAGCCTGCTCTCCGCCCCCAGCACCGTCAGTATGTTCGTCCCCGCACCAGAGGAGTTCATCGACGAGCAGCCCACCACCATGTCTGACAGGTGAATGAATCAGCCGTGAGCTCACAGCCTCCCTGCGGGCAGAGCCTGACAGATTTGGTTTGTTATTCTGTTTTTTTTGCAGGTGTCGCGACTGTGCTGCCGTCTTGGAGGAGTACGACGAAGAAACCCTGGGCCTGGCGGTGGTGGTGTTGTCCATGTTCATCCACCTCAGTCCAGATCTGGCCGCTCCTATGCTGCTGGACATTATGCAGTCCGTGGGCAGGTACAGTTCTAACCCTCCGCTCGCAGCAGCAGCAGCAGCAGCAGCAGCAGCCTACACCCTCACAGCACTCGAGTGTGAATGAAGTTTCATAACTCACTCTCTCCGACTCATGAATTATTCAAGCTCGAATGTAACTCGCTGCTTTTGCTCGTTTCAGGTTAGCCTCCAGCGCCAATTTTTCAGGACAAGCAGAAAGGTATGAAAGAAAGTAGGGTAACACTTTATACTAACTACAAGACTTAATTCAGAATGAACAAATAGCTTTGATTCAGGCTTAGGAACTAAATTAACAGCCTAACTCCTAACCCCTTAATCAAGTAGTTACTCTGCCTGAATCATTCTTAATTAAGTCTTTGTTCATGATTTATTATCTATTAAAGCTGGTGTACCTTCCCACCATAAAACTGGAAGTAGGTATTTAAACCCATTGGCACTTTGCTAATATACACATGCATTGGTTTTCGAGCTTGTGTACAGCTTTAGAACAGCTTTTTTCAAATGGTGCAGTGAAACTCAGGCGGAGCACTCACCCGCAGCCAATCAGAGCGCTGGTTTCGGCTCTTACTTCCAGGTTGATGAGAAATACAATACTTAATTATTAGCCACAGACAGCGCGCAGCAATCTCTTTTCATTACAATGTGCTGATTGTACTATATACTCTTTGGGGGAAAACACAAAATGTACTAATAAAAGTTGGGTACCTCAGCTTTAAAAGTGTAGTTCTTGTGAAGTTATATCAAAGTAGAGTGTTTGGGTAGTATTTTTGCATGTATAAGTGTTAAAATGCTGTACTATTAGACCAAAATGACTGAAGAACTGAACTGAAGAAACTACTTGGATGAGTAGCGAGATATATTCGCTCTTCACAACTTTTGTCCAGTTGTCAGAATTCAAATTTTCTTTTGCTATTTCTATACAATTATAAACATTGTGTCGAGCTGGGGAAAAACTTAAATGACTATTGTTCGTGTGCAGTGGTAATAAAATATACTTCAAGGGTCAAGTCATGATTATGATTTATCAAAACACTAGTCTCTTTTTTAATTAATCAATGTAGTATGTTGTTGTTATGAAGCACTAGCAATAGAAATGAGTGTCTACTTTTCTATTTATCTGTATGATATTGTTTGTTTTTCTCTTTTTAGTATGTTGATCCCAGGAAATGTAGCAGGCGTGGCCAAGCAGTTTCTACGCTGCATGTTCCACCAGCTGGCCCCAAATGGCATCTTACCTCAACTTTTCCAAAGCAACATTAAAGGTTGTGTTACAAAAAAAAAAAAATCTCTCTCAATTGTACTTGTCAATTATTTAATGTATTTATTATTTTATGTGTTTGTTTGTTTTCCAGATGGAAGTTTCCTTCGAACCCTTGCATCCTCCCTTATAGATTTTAATGATTTGAGCTCGGTCGCTGCCCTCAACATGCTACTTGAGGTGGGTTTTCAAATCTCTTACCAGCAGGTGGAGCTATTGTCAAAGCCGGTTCTGCAACGCTTACTTCAAGTAGCACCCACAGCAAACCAGTTCCAGGGAAAGGAAAACCTGCCTATCTCTGACTACCACTGGGCCAAATGATTGCTAATGTTAACTCAAATCAAATGACACAGTTAACAACCCACTGATCCGTGAGTCTAAACCATCGCTAACGCCGCATTCTACTGCTCCCCTCATGAGCTAAGTGATTGATCCGTGTTGAACGATCAGTTGTATAGAAATGTCTCGTATAGAATCTCCTTATATAACGTAGTAATGGTTTTGTCTCTGTTCCCTCCAGGGTTTAAACAACAAGAAGAGTCTACCAGCAGGGGGCACCATGCTGCACTGTCTCGAAAACATTGCTACCTTCATGGAGGCCCTCCCCATGGACTCCCCTAGCAACCTGTGGACCACCATCTGCAACCAGTTCCAAACTTTCCTCACTAAACTGCCCTCTGTTCTTCCTCTCAAGGTAGATGCAGACCAGAGCGATACTCAGTCATGCTTCGATTTGCTTTAATGTGATTATAATGCCAGGAAAAGGCATCCAGCAGTGTCCTTTTGAGCTGGATACAAAACAGACTTGAAATTGTACTTGATTTGACTCTATTGCGATTGACCTTGGTGGTTATGTTGGTGTTCTAATCAATTCACGGGCCATATCATTGCGCTTTTCTGTGTTTTCTGTTTTCCCAGTGCCCCATGGACTCCAGTTTGCGGATTATCATTTGTCTTCTGAAAATTCCAACCACGAATGCGACCAGGGTACTTGGAGAATTCATTTTAAATATTGATCCATCCGACTCCCAGCTGCGAGCATCTAATCGTTGTTTTCTGTCCGCGCACAGAGCCTCCTGGAGCCCTTCTCCAAGCTGCTGAGCTTTGTGATCCAGTATGGCATGTTCAGTCTGTCCTACCTGGTCGAGCTGTGCGGCCTGTGTTACAAATCTTTTAATAAGGTATATCAAAACAAATGTATTTTATAGTATGATCTGTTTATTATTTTAAATCCTGTGTTATGTAAAACTTGATGTTTTTGCTTTTCAAATCGATATAATGTTTTTTCCTAATCGAAAAAATATCTTTTGCTTCACTCGCCCGTTTGAGTAATTGTGCGTATTTTGGCCATTTCCCCAAAGAGCTAAAACCTCAACCCTGCTCCTCCATGGTTTTAAAGTCCTTTCACCTTCACCAAACTCATTCTGATCTCATTATGATACCATTTTAAATCCGACTTTGAAGCTTGCAGCAATTGTTTCAGCCTTTTTTCAACCACGTCGCTCCCCAGTGAACCAGCAGCCTTTTCTTCTGGCGCTTTGAATGTATGAAAATCATAATTCAATTACTTTTAGTTGCTCTTCATACATACTATATTAAAGGAGACATAACATGCAAAATTGACTTTTAGAGAACTTTTAACCATGTTATATTAACCATTTTTAACCATCATGTGCTTGCTTGCTGTTAGTTGTATTTTTATTTATTCGAACCTGTTTGAGTAATCCTACATCTTTCTGCATTTGAGTGTTCAGAAAATACAAATGTAGCGTATCCGTTTATCCAAACTGTAAATCTAAATCTGCTGCTTGCCACACTGAAAAGAAACTGACAGCAGACAAAAATCTGTTCTGTAATTGAGAACAAGAAGTCAGTCAATCTGTTCTAGATCAGTATTGTGGTTTACAATGAACAAAATGTAAAGTAATGATCCAGTGTACACTGAACAAAAATATAAATGCACTTTTTGCTCCCATTTTTCATGAGCTGAACACAAAGATGTGAAACTTTTTCTATAAGCATAAATGAATATTGTGCACAAATTTGTCAAAATCTTACCGAGCCATTTTAAGTATCACAGCAGATACTGCCATCCAATAAAGCAAAATCACACATTTCAGAGTGCCTTTTATTGTGGCCCGCCTAAGGCACACCTGTGATCAGCATCTTGATATGCCACACCTGTGATTATTAATATTACTATGAATTGCTCCGTAAGACAGATTTTGACAAATTTGTGAATGGGATATTTTAGGTTCATAGAAAAAAAATCATATCTTTGGGTTCAGCTCATGAAAATTGGGAGCAAAAACAACAGTGTTGCGTTCATATTTTTGTTCAGGTCATGTGATGGTTTACCATTAAATACAAAAGAGAAATTATAATACATTTTATTTGAAGGGGGCAAAATAAACTTTAAGTTTTCCGAGTGCTCAGAAAATTCCTCTTTTCACCTACCCCCTATCCCCACCCACATCCATGTACTTAGTTTTGATTTTGTTTAATTTCATCACAAAGTAAATAAATAAAAAACAGATGCTGTTTGTTACGGTGAAATGTTGCTATGAAGAGGCAGGGCTTCAGTTCTGCAGTTTTGAACTGGAAGTGAATGATCCCATTTTTATTATCAAGCCATTTTAGATCCATTTAGTAGGTTAGAATGAACAAAATGTAAGGTACGGCAAGGCAAGTTTATTCTTAGAGCACAATTCGTACACAAGGCAATTCAAACAATTCAATTTTAAGACATAAAATAGAAGAGTGCAAAGAAAATAATTTCAGTCATATGCACAGCTGAACAAAACAGTTTTTAGCTTAGATTTGAACATTGCCAGAGTAGAGGCCTCACATCTTCGGGAAGACTGTTCCAGATTTAGTTTAGTCCTGACTCTGGGCACCAGCAGGAGGCCGGTCCCTGAGGTCCTCAGAGTCCGAGATGGTTCATATGGCACTAACATGTCCGAGATGTGCTTTGGTGCTAGGCCTGGAGAGACTTGTATACAAGCAGAGCTGCTTTGAAGTCTATTCTCTGAGCCACAGGGAGCCAGTGGAGACCTGAGTACAGGACTAATGTGATCTACTTCTGGTTCTAGTCAGGACTCGAGCAGCAACGTTCTGAATGTACTGCAGCTGTTTTACAGATCGTTTGGAGAGGCCTGCTCACTGAGCGTAGTCCAATCTATGCATAGAAAAAAAGCAAATGCATGAAAGTCTCTCCAGTCTGGTTTAGAGATACTTTTGATTTGGGCAATGTTTTTTAGATGGTAAAAGGCTGCTGATGTTATTGATTTGACGTGGCTGTTAAAATTCAATCGAGTCCATTATTACCCCAGATTTCTAACTTGATTTGTAGGTTTTAGAGCGAGATCTGGAGGTGACTGTTAACACTTTCTCTTTGTTTCTGTGGCCAAAGACGATGATTTAGTCTTGTCTGAGTTCAGCTGGAGAAAGTTGTTTTGCATCCCACACTGATCCGGAAGCAGTGAAGAGTGAATCCACTGGTCCATATTCATCTGCCGTCAGTGAAACATAGATCTGAGTGTCGTCTGCATAATTCTGATAGGACATTTTTTGTTGCGTATCAACTGCCTAACGGCAGCATGTAGAGGTTGAACAGAAGGGGTCCCAGGATTGATCCTTGGGGCACCCCACAGGTCAGGGGCATCTGGTTGAGACACAGTTACAATTTCAACAAAGTACTTCCTGTCTTCCAGATAGGACCTTAACCAATTTAGGGCAGTGCCATGGATGCCCACCATCCTAGTCTCTGTAAGTGGATCCCATGATCGACAGTGTCAAAAGCAAGCAGAGAAAGAGGCTTTCCCGCGTCAGTGTTCATGTGGATGTCATTAAAAAGATTAATAATAGTAATAGTAAAATAATGATCTACATATGTTAATGCTAAATACTCGAAATAGAAATGTATCAAAGCTGTGTGTCCTCTCTTTAATTATAACATAAAATACCAACACTAAGATCTCTAAAACAAAATGTAGAAACCCTTAATCATCCACCAAACAGGGCTTTTGACAGCTTTATTGGTAAATAGTCTTTTAATTTGATATAGAGAGGTTAAAATGCTGAGGTCCCACTCGCCAGCCGTTATGTCATCTCACTAAGTGTCTTACCTGGTGCCACGGCCCCAGCGCAGACCAGATATGTGGCTGTGTGTCGCTGATGATTCAGGAGGCAATCAGGCCCTATTGATTAACATGACTAGCTGGTGAGCTCGGGTCCAGAATGTATGGTGTATTTTGGGACAAAGATGGAGCCAGTCCTGTCCTCGCCGCCGGGCCAGATGGATACTACGTCCTCCACCACTGTCAACGCGCTATGCTTTATGCCTCCTGCAATATTGATTTTCTGCACTTAATTCCGTGTAGTTTGATATCCGTTTTTTGGGGGAGGTTTAAGCAAGGGGCACTTTGAGCAATTGCTTTTGGGGACTGGTCTAGTTGGTTTGTTGTAGGTAGAATAGGTCGGGTTCACGTGACAACATTCTGTACTGTACATGAATTGCTGTTTAACTGTCAGATTGCAGATTTCTTGACCTGGTTTATGGTTTTATGGTTTACGGGGCCTGTCCACACAAAACAAAAACTGACACAACGTTCAGCACAAGACTACAATTTTTGTCACAAAGGTTAAAGAGGTTAATAGACCCATTTTTAGCATGTTAGAAGAATCATACTTTTGAATAAGTCATCGCCAGAGCGCAACTGTCAAATTGACGGCTTGGGAGTTCTAGTAGTTCTAAAATCCTGGTAGTCCTAGTTTAGACAAAGAAGATGTGGCATTATTTGTGTCTACCTTACATGACTTGTAACTTGGCTTGCCAGTGGGTTTCTTTACCATTTTATAATTTCCTGTTTACCGTTTTATAATTTCCTGTATTTCCTGCAAAGTTGTTATTGTTTTTATTCTATCCAATAGACCATTTATTACGAAAGCTAAACACTAGCTGGGGGCGCTAGTGGCCTTCAGCTTAAGAATAGGTCAGGATTTTCTATTTACTAAAGCTCCATGCTCCATTAAGTTTTAATTATAAAGTGACACACACACAGGTATGCACGGTAACCGCACAGCCAGAAAAGTCTGTTCTGCAGCCTTTTTGTGCAGGAACCCTAAAAACAATTAAAGTACAGTGAGTTCTCTAAGAATATTGAAATATGATTATAAACAATAATGGAATGGAAAACAGGTTGAGTCTTTTATGTTGGTGCATGCAAAATTTCAGCAGAGGACGCAAGGACTGAGTTAAGCGGTTTTAATCAGGCTAAAACATTGTGTTGTCAAGGTACATTATAATTGAAATTACAAGATAGATAATTTTTAGGGTCATACTGTGGAACCTTCCACAAAAAGCAATAATATCTCCATGGAGACAAGTACCTCCCACCAGAAAAGTTACGTAGCGCACCTTTAAGTGAATACGTTGTAATTATTCTACATTACGTTATTCACCTAATTTATTATCCAGCCGTCGATATGAAAATGTCTAAAGAGTATCACATAGATGACTGTGGTGTAAACAGGCAGCTCGCTTTTATGTGCATGACATGAACAAAGAGTGCAGCGTGTCCTGAGGGAGGCAGGAGGCAGTCTGACAGCCTGGAACTCGCCTGGGACTCGCCTGAGACGTGAACTGGCCTAAATCTACTCCCCCGTCCGCCTGGCGCTTCTGCCTCTCTCCCGTCTCCCCCTTCTATTCAGACAATTGACTTTGAGCGTTTGAGCATCAGTAACTATCTCTCTGTCTCGTCCCATCCAGGAGCGGGATAAGTTCTACATGTCCCGAATCGTGGTGATGGAGCTTCTGCAGGCACTCAAGTTCAAGTCCCCCCTGCCTGACACTAACCTGCTCCTGCTGGTCCAGGTACATGGTCTTTTCACGCTTAGTTATATTGACCCATATTTACAGTATATTCCTTAAAAAGTCATACAGTATATTATATATTCATATTGTTGTCTAATGATTTGAACAATATCTCATTACTGTCATAGCGACAGAGCAGAATGTGTATAACCAGATGCCAACAGCAAAATAAAATCTCTAGTTGGCCCATTTCTTTTGGATGGTAACTGTAAGAGTTGCGGTACATATACTGGCACATGAGTCTAGGGCCGAAAATTTAAAAAATGCAGTAGTCCTGGCCAAGCTGAGCTCAAGATCTGGAGATGGTCCCTGAGCTGCTCCTGACAGCTTGCCCCAGCGGCGCTGATGGATGGGTCAAATGAAGAGGACGATGTTCCCTCATGAGGGGCTAAAAAGTATATCTAAACCTTACTGTTCAGATAGACTTTGTACTACATGTGTATCATGCTGATGCTTAACAAAGTTGGGGGGAACGCTATAAACTGGATGCCATTCCTGACCAGCTTTGTAAGTTCAATGTTTGAAGCTGATTGGGTGAAGCACCACAACAGTGGGTTGTCACCATGTTTTTTTTTGTTTGTTTGGGTGCTGCACCTTTGGCTTTTGCCCAAATCACACTGCTGCTCTGTGATTGGTCTAGTCTCCACACCACTGGTGGCCCGGTCCCAATTGCAACAGCGGGAGCCACGCCAGATTTGTGAGCTCACAAATATCACTAGAATTTATCTGGCTGGTTCATCTTGCTGGCCAGGTTACATGTCCTTTTGACAGGGCTTAGGGTTACTAAACCTGGTGGATAAACTAATTTAACAATTAGTATGTACATTTGGTATCCTAAAACTCTTAAAATATTCAAGATAACACTATATAACAACTACACTTTTACTAGCCCTAATAAAGCTTGAACAAAGATGAACTCCTAAATGCTAACCCTGAACCCTTAATTAAGGTCATGTTCATGTTTTACTAAAGCTAAGTATATAAAGTGTAGTTATAAAATTCTACCATATTGTCATAATATTTGTCCCATAATGTGGCATCACATTTGTTCATGTTATTTGAGCATGACGCACAATAACTAGTGTGTTAGCTTTCGTGTCTTGCTTAGACACAGTTACCTCACTTACCCTCTGCTCGTGGCTGTTGTCAGTTTGTTTGTGCAGATATCGGTACACGACTAGCTGAATCCACCATCATCCAGAAGCACATGATCCTCACACTGCCGGGGGTAAGACTTTACTGTTTACATCTTATTATCATCCGCCTCATAAAACAGCGGGAAACAAAGATGGCCCCCACTGTGTCCTGCCTGTAAGCCAGATGAACTGTTTTTGTCTTCTCCAGTGCACCACAGCAGCCATGGAGTGCATGAGGCAGTACATCAGTGAGCTGCTGGACTTCATCGCCGATATGCACACGCTAACCAAGCTCAAGGTACGGCCGGGTCTTTACACTGCAAAAGAGGACATTCATTTAGGTAGTCTAGACTTACTTATTAGACCAAGTTTATTTAACTGATATTGCTAACTTTTAAATATTTATTTAATATCAAATAAGAATATTGACACATTAATCATGGCTGCAAGAAGGAGGAAGGTGCAGGAGCAGAGCTGCTATCACATGGTTACATTTACACCCAAAATCCATTAGTTTTCACATGGACGAACACAAATCACTCAATGTCAGTGGTTAACGTTTACGAGTGCAAAGTGGTGGTTCAGCTTCACTCAGAACAAACCAAAGATGCTGCATAGATGTCAAGTTAAACGCTGTGACCAAAATAAATGTTGTGTGTGAGTGCTAAAACAATATGGGCCAAGTCTTCCATCAAACTAGTACAGGACACGTAAACCCCAGCAGCTCACATCTGCCACCATAAGTGCCAGTAACATCAGCAAGCGGCAATGAAGGGCCTTGAACCCCACCAAGCCCACTTGGTCATGTGACCACACAGATTTATCATGAAATGTGAATACATAAATTGTAGCCAGTAAGGCTTTTAAATAATGAATAAGATTTGTGTAAATTTCTTAAAGAAAAAGCATGTAAATACTAAAATTATAACGCTTTATGTTTGTGCTTAAATAATTAAAATAAACATGCACTGCAATTAATTAAACATTTTAGTCAGTTTATAGTAATAGTTTAGTATTATTTTATATATGTTTTAGTGGTTTTCTTTCACCACAAACAGATAAATATACTTCATTAGACTACAAAATCTTTGATCACGTTGGATGGTAATTATTTTTAAGATGCCAGTTTCCCTATCTCTGACTGTAGTGGGCAGGAGCCCTGGTGAACTGTCCAAAGAATCAAACTGGCAACCCAACAGTTCACAGGCAACAGCATAACCCACCTCACCACCGTGCATTGCTCTAAATACAGTATTGAAACCAAAAGAAGTACAGAAATCGGTTTGACAAGTGATTCGCTGTAAACTAATTGTAGGTCTATTTCTGAAACAAAGATTCATATTAAAAATGTGAGTCATTTTGACCATTTTAATGACTGAAATGGCTCTATAGGTAATAATGTAATCGTTTCTGTCTAGCACCCTCATGATCTCGCTCTTCCATTATTCAGAGCCACATGAAAGCCTGCTGTCAGCCGCTGCACGAGGACACCTTTGGGGGAAACCTGAAGGTGGGATTGGCTCAAGTGGCTGCCATGGAGATCAGCAAGGGCAATCACCGCGACAACAAGGCAGTGCTGCGCTACCTGCCCTGGCTCTACCACCCCCCCTCCACCATGCAGCAGGGGTAAGCTAATGGCACTCTCATGGATGTTTAGGTTTAATGTAGCACTGGTAAGAGCATTTAAAGTACTGTTTATGTTATTGAATAGTGTCCGTGTGACCACAAGTTATTTTGTAAATGACTAAAGATTAGGCTCAAATCAATACAACAGACTTGTACACATGTTTTAACTTATAATGTGGACAAATTGGAGTATATGCTAAATTTTTGCTCACCTCATCCAGTCCTATTTGTCACTTTCTGGAGGTTCCATAGAAATAGAAAGTCTTCTGGGTTTTTTGAATCCATAATTCACCAGACTAATTTAGTGCACAAATTGTCTTCAGTAGGATGCATTTCTTGTTCTTACCCTCTTTTTAAATTATGTTTTTCTTAATTGAAGGCTTTATTTGACAGTAAAGTTGTAGTGTGAAATGGGGAAAGAGAGGGTAGAGACATTCGGCAAATAGTCAAGGCACGACGCTGCGGTGCTCGCAACCACACATGTGCCACACCCTTATCCACTGCACCACCGGCAAAGCACGTTCTTAGCCCAATTTTGTTGGCACAGTGCTGCAGCAGATGGCCTGTCCTTGCGCCCACTGCTGGGAATCATTCTAATGCTCAGAAATGAGAGCCCATTAACTTTAACCCATTTTCCATATAGTCATTGTACATTTTTAAATTGTAAAATGTGTAATGAAATGCTGTTCAAAAGTAGTCCAAAACGCGTGAACATGCATAATAAAACACTTTTAACTTTAAGATGGCCCATTAATATTTATGTCCACATCTTTGTTTGTCCAGGTCTATGCCAGAGGCCAATCACATGGAGCTAGTTTGACTTTGAGATGCAGCTCATCCAGGGATAACTGAAGTGTTTTGTGTTTGCAGGCCAAAAGAATTCATCGAGTGCGTGTCCCACATCCGTCAGCTGTCCTGGCTGCTCCTGGGCGCGCTGACCCACTGTGCCCTGCATCAGGGCTCCACCTCCTGCATGCCCATCCCCCTGGATGCCGGCTCCCACATCGCAGACCATCTTATCGTCATCCTCATCGGCTTTCCAGAACAGTCCAAGGTCTGCCAACTACCCCGCTCATCAATTTTAGGGGCTCTGGAGTAGGGCTACTCCACATGAGAACTAATATATTCAGCAGTAATTATGTTGAACACTGAGGTGCTAAATGAAACTGCAACATTATTCTAAAATGACTTAGTAGGAGATGGTGGTTATTCTTCAGTTAAATTAAAGTTTAACAATAGAGGTACATTTTAAAACACCATTTTTACACAGTACAAGTAAAAATGTATACAAATTTTCAGTCCTTTCATATACTAATCAAAGTGTGTCTGAATAAAAACTTGACAAGGACTAACCAACGCCGTCAGTTCATTATTTGAACCAGACTTCTTGAATATGAAATGAAACAAACCTATGTTTTTCCTGTGTCCGTAGACGTCGGTGCTGCACATGTGCTCGCTCTTCCACGCCTTCATGTTCGCCCAGCTCTGGACCATCTACTGTGAACAGGCGGCCGCTTCCCCGTCGCTGCAGAACCAGAACCAGACCGAGTTCTCGTCCACGGCCATCCTCACCGGCCTGGAGTTCTGGAGCCGGGTCACCCCCAGCATCCTGCAGCTCATGGCCCACAACAAAGTGGTCAGTGCCTCCTGCCTCTTCTCCATTCGGCTGTAGGGCAGGAATAAGGCAAAGGAGTTCAGCATTTCGTTTATTGAATGTGAAATATGAGGAGGAGTCAGACGTATTTCGCAGGGGAGATGATGCAACCAATCGCCTCCATGATGTTGTCTGTTTTTGATTCAGATGGTGGAGATGGTGTGTCTTCATGTTATTAGTTTGATGGAGGCCTTACAGGAGTGCAACTCAACCATATTTGTCAAGGTATTTTGTTTTAAACGTGCTTAGTCAATACTTATGCAATACTTTAGCTTGCTCACCAATACGTTTTCGACTAACCAGCCTTCATCGTTATGTATTTCTCCTTACAGCTCATCCCGATGTGGTTGCCAATGATTCAGTCCAACCTTAAGGTGAGTTTTGTCAGAACCACTTCAAATTAATTCATTGTAATTATCATTATTGCTTAAACCAACTACAGATAATCAGAGATACATCGATCCAGCTTTTTTTCAACACCAGAAAAAAGAAAAAAAAACATTTATTTACTTAAAGGGGACATATTATCCACTTCAATGAGATTTAAATTTTGAAACAACAGTGCTTCCTTCATCGTTCATTAAAAGTTGCATTCTGATAGATTCCTGCATGTTTGAATAATCCAGTATTGTCCTGCAACTGAGGCTTGAGTGCTCAAAAAAATTACCGTTTTAACCTTCCCCTTATCCACGCCCACATCCTGTACTTTGTCACAAATATTCTCAAAAAGGTCAGACTCCAAGGTATACATGTAGAGTTCTAAAATAAAAACATGTAAAGACAATCTGCTGCTTGTTACGGTGAAATGAAGAGGCGGGGCTTATCAGTTCTGCAGTCAGTTGATCTGTTTTCATTATGAAGCCATTTTAGATCAATATTGCAGTTTACAATGAACAAATTGTAGAATTATGATACACTTATGTTATAATTCAATACTATTTGCCTAAAAAAAAAAGCATAAGATCTCTCCTTTAACACACTATAACATTAATTATCTCCTGTGTATAAGCTAATGCAAATAAATATTTAAAACATTAAGAGATTTTATGGACAAACATATCCCACATTCGTCTCTGGATCGGAGCAGATTGCTGATACCAGTATCGTGTCAGTCTGTCCCTTCAAAAAATAGTTTAAAACAAGCAATGAATGAAAGTCTGTTCTTAAGTATGTTGCACTCATTCTGCCAAGCTAAACCTGGATAATCTACAAAGGCTTTAATAAGAAGAGAGAAAACATTATTAATAACGGATCATTTTTGACACTACATAAATAATAGTTTTGTTTAATCATGGATACAGTTGTGAGCCGAAAAATAGACTGGTGATCCTCATTGCTCTGTCTGTAGCATCTGTCTGCGGGGCTGCGTCTGCGACTCCAGGCCATCCAGAACCGGGTGAACCACCAGTGTCTGCAGGGCCAGGCGGCAGGTACTCCCCCGGCCGCGCTCCGCAAATGGCTGCAGTGCACACAGTTCAAAATGGCGCAGATAGAGATCCAGTCCTCGGAGGCGGCCTCGCAGTTCTACCCCATGTGACCTGCTGCTTTGTCCGGGGTGGGTCAGGGCACTTCTCAGCTCTGCCTCAACTCAAACCAAAAAGGACTTCTGCAAATGAATAGACTGCTTTTGGAAGCGTTTGCAGCGTTTCATTATTGTTACGTGTTTCTTTTGTACCGTGAGCAACTGCTATTTTCAAATATGGAAGTGGTAATACCATGTTTATAAAGTATGAAATGATAAGAGAGATAAAATACTCATTGAAATGACATGACTTTATAAGTTGTTTGGTCGCAGCTGAATAATAAAAGAAAGATTTTTGATAACTGTTCAGTCACACTGTCATTTCATAAAAATAGATTCCTCATTCAGAATTGTAATGTGACATTTAGGCCACTTTGAAAAGGCTGATGGCTGATAAGGGAAATGGCCAATTTACCATAATGTAGATGGCAGAGTGATACAATTGGCCGCCTTGTTTACTGTTATTGACTAGAACCTGAAGCTCAGGTGTCTCCGGGAAAATGACAGGACATGCATTAGCCCGCTCCCGCCTGTGATCTTTGTCAGGCTGTCAGTTAAGCTGCCTCTCGCCATCACAGCGCACATCGATCACAGGCCAATCCCAGTAGCAGCAGCAGCGTTGTAACTCGATAAGGTGGAGCCAGACATTGGAGGTAAACAAGACTATTTCGGCGGAACCCCCTCCCTCCTCGCCCCTCTCTCAAAGTGGCAAAACCCCCGCACTCTCGGCCGCTCCATCACGCTCCCCATTGGCAGTGAGAGGAACAGATTGGCCCGTGCATATGCCACGCAAAAACAATTACCTTTGGCCTAATGTGGTTTGTTGTGATTAAGCATTGTTGTAAGGTCTAACTGCATTACCACTGGGCTCTCGTCTCAGAATAACAGATGACATGACAGCAGGACTCCAAAGGCACACTGCACATTAATCTTTGTTCTGATCTGCAAAAATCATATTATCAAACTATAATATACAACGATGCTTAGGAGAGAATTGGCTTAATGCCTGAGAAAATTCAATGAGGACTTTTGCTTGTTTGCTTTTTGTCACTGCATGTATATGAGGGCACATGTTGAGACTTGGGTGACGGATGACTCACTAGTTTGGTAATATCGCACAATGTGACTAATAATTCCACACAGACAAAAGCCACGCACTCCTGACTGACCCCAGCGCTGATTCATGATGTAGTGGACCTTCTCCAGCCTCTCCATCCCTGTCATCAAAGAGGCCCCCTCCACCCCTGCTGTGCTCCTCTCCTGCAGGTGTCTACGTGGTTAGGTGAGCGCGCGCCTAATCAAGTCCCCCTTGGCCCGGGGTTGCATCTGTCAGCCTGCACCCGTCACTGTTGCTATCGTTTGAACTCGCACTTTTCTTTTTTCCCTGCCAAAGAAGCCCTCTCTCATTAGCAGAAGCTTATGTAATCAGAGTCCCACAGGTACCCAGGCCTGGCCCCGCCCCGCTCGGCTTTGGAGGAGCATCTGCGCGCTGACCTGATGAGGAGGCAGCTGGAGGTATGAGGGTAATTAGCGCTGACCAGAGGGCTCTCAGGCGAGGAGAGAGAGAGTGCGAGAGTTGCTCCTCAAACATGGTGAAGGTCAGTTTTGAAATGGACTGTGGATAGACTGACTTGAATCATCCGTGGATTATAGATACAAACGCAGACAGAAAGTTTTACAACATACAAGCTTAGAAGACAGATTTTGTATTTTGTGTAGTTGACCAGGTTCCATCTTTTAACCTGTCCGTAAGTTAAATGAAAGAGTTTTGTAGGATTTTTCTGAAAGATTTTATAAACAATACTCATTAGATTGAACGTAACTCAAATAATGTTTTTACTGACCGCAATTCAAATGTTAATTCATTCACAATTACACCAACATAATGGAAAAGTGGTTTTAAGTTTGTGTTTTAGTACAAGGAGCAGAGGTGAGTCCTCACAGTCAGCTAATGGCAACCCGGGTTCAGCCATGATGTTATTACTGTTTTTAAATCAGCATGAGCACAAGTGACAGCAATTACCTTTAGCAATTAAAGGTGCTCTACGTATTACAATATAATACATAATAATAATACATGCTACAATTTAATTAGCCTTAATAAACATTGACAAATACTTAAGTCATAATGAACAAAGAGTTTAGAAAGAATGATTCGGGCTAAGTACCTATATAAGGAGTTCAATCGGTGTAATCCCTGATTTGTCCAGTAGTGTTCATTGTAAAATAAAACATTAACTTAAAAGAGTGCAATAAATAGATAAACACGACAGATATTTACAGGAGGTTCCGTCCCGTGGGCAGGGCTTACTCAGAGTAGGATAAATATATGAGTTCCCAGACTAGATTTGCACATTAAGAATGACTCTTTGATGAGCGTCAAAACAAACGATGTTTGGTGTTAATTAAGTTACTAAGCCTAAATCATTCTTAGTAAACAATTTGTTCACAATAAATTAAGTCTTTGTTTATGCTTTATTGAGGCTATAAAAGTGTTGGCAGGTTCTACACAGAGTAGGATAAAACCTGAGTTCCCAGACTCGATTCACAGATTGAGAATCACTCTTGGATTTGTTTTTCAAAAAACAGAGTCCAGATACAACTGAATCTTTTTCTTTTTCTACAATGGAACACTTCTGGAGGAATGAGGGATTACACCGATTTATTAAAAGTGTAGTTATTATGACATCGTCCTGTGACATCACCTGGTTGTCTCCATAGAAATAGATCAGTTTAATGCCAGACTGGAAAACAATCAAATCACTTTGTTTATTTCCAAGTACAATTTTAAACACATTGAGCAGTCAAAGTACAAGAAAAAATAGAAAAAACTTCTAAATGTCTTTGTGCAGCTCAACCGGAGGACAGGTCCGGTCAGAAGATTCTGTGTGAGGGCAGTTTGAGGAGAGTTAAAGGCGTCAGGACAAAGATGTGTCCTGCAGCCTGAGCATCGCAGTCAGCGAGTTAAAGGAGACATATTATGCCTTTTTCAGGTACCTAAATATGAACTATAATATAAGTAGGATATCATTTTACATTTTGAAGAAGCTCCGCCTCTTCATTATGATATTTCACAGAATAAGCAGTAGATTATCATTTTTTGAAAAGTGACTGCGTGACACCCTACATGTGTCACTTGGGAGTCTTAATTTTTCAAATAATCACAACTACAAGGATTTGGCCAGGGATAAGGGATAGGTGAAAACAGGATTTAATTTTTTTGAGCACTCGAGCCTCAGTTGCAGGACAAGACAGAATTACTCATACATCCATGACTCAAAAAAGTACAACTTTGTGTAAACTAATGATGAGTGTACACTGTTACTTTAAAAAAGTAATCAGTTACACATTACTATTAACTTTTTTATGTTACTCCGTAAGTAACTTAGTTACATTACTTTGGGATTACTTTATTTGGGATATTGTATAAATGTATGCATTACATGTTTTATTATTGACATTTAAACAGAGATAGAAAAGTGAGTTTTATAAACTGGCTCAAATAGAGTAACAACAACAACAGAAATGGTCAACAACTCCACTACAAGGTGCAGATCTCTGCCTTTGAGGTGTTTATCTTAGAGGTGTAAGTCATGTCTCTGGTTCTTATACTTTGAGAACATTCACTGGGCTCCTCCTTTAGGCTATGTCCTGCATAGGAAGGTTGCTAACATTACAACTTACTTAAAATTGTAATTTCATTACAGAAACTAAGTATTAGTAGTTATAGCCAACACTGGTTGTAACAAAACAAAAAGTTGATTCAGCATAATACGTCCCCTTTAAGGTTAAACATTGTGGACCCTTTACCAGAAAAGTTACAAAGTGCACCTTTGAGTAGAAGAGAGTAACATTTCTAGCCCGTGCTGAAGAACAGTGCAGCAGAGTTTGCTCACCTTGACATGAGACTTGTTTGCGTGTGATTCTGGAGGACAGGGGTCTATACAGTTATAGAGTCTATATCAGTGTTGGGCGCGCTCTATGGAAATCCCTTCTAAGAGGCACATAAAGCTTGTTGAAACATTGACAATCCCTGGTCCCCTCGTCTAGTGCTGTCACATTGCTTTTATAACAGTGAGATCCACAGCGCTCTGGCTGGACAATGCATGAATGTTTAAATTGCTCAAAGTGTCCATTGGCATTAACATCAAGTGGCACATCTAAAGCGGGCCAGCCCGAGTGCTGTGTAATTCATTCACATTACTCTTCAGTGAGCCTCAGCTCCACCGGCTATAGAGGCTTGTCTCTGCATTTGTTTCACACCATTAGGTAAATGTACACTGTGGGAATTAAAAAGTGTCTGTAACGTTTAGTGGTAAAAGCTTTGATTTTATTAGCTCATTTTGTTTGGATGGGATTGTTTTGACTTTGAAAACTTCACGCATTATGCCACCTAGTATAACTTTTTACTTGGAATGAATTACAATTGATAATGATCATGATATTCCCACCAGACAAGAATGGCCTTTGCCTGGTTCAGAGCTATGGTTGAGTTGGCAAAGTTGGACTTTGAGCAAGAAATCAGTCCATTTTATGTACAGTTTTATTTACAACTGAAATCTCAGCAACAAAATCAACTTATGCACATTGCTTTCCACAGCTGTTTGGTATAATGCATAAATTGAGTGTGTACTATTGATTGCCATATATACATTAATGGCTTGCTCCAACAACATGACAACATTGACTTATTCTAAACGGTTGCACATTGTTTCAGCTTTACTATGTATAAACATACTGTATGTTGTGTTACACTGTACATGAGCTAACAGTCCAGAAGGCAGATATTTAAATAGCAATATTTACATTCATGCATCCATTATCTCTCATAGGTACATGGCGGGTATACTGTTTGCTAATACCTGTGCAAGTTTAGAGGCAAGCATGAGTTTCCAAATGTTCATTTATTTAGCCAAAATCTATGCTTTTACAGACAGCCATAGTTAGCCCACTCCCACAGTGGACGCTCCTCAGCATGCACCCCACACAAGGACAGACACAGACAGACAGAGAGACACAGAGAGAGACAGAGAGAAAGGCAGAGAGAGACAGGGAGACATAGAGAGACACAGAGAGAGACAGAGCGAGACAGAGAGAGACACAGAGAGGCAGAGAGAGAGACAGCGTACACACAGCAGACTCGTTTGGCTCTGTGGGACAGGCCTGTCACAGCCCGCTGGGGCCTCGCTCACAGTAACCTGAGCCCTGCCTATTGGCTCAACCTCACAAGGTCAAGCCCTGGCTCATGCCCTCTGTTTCTATAGCGATGGGCTAAGCCCTTGTGACACAGAGAAAAATAAAATAAAAATTGCCACATCCAAACAATAGATGGCTGAAGGCATCTAGCTGACTTCAAGACACTGAAGCAACAAGATGGAGCCCATGACAGGAGATGGCCTCACTTTCACACACACAGACAGAGCTGGACCCAGGGACAGGAGACTGGCTCAGCAGCCTTAAAGCGTTGGAACATCACAGATGGATTATACGTTCTAGAAATGATTCACTTAAAAAACATACTGTAGCTATCAAGAGAGAAAATAACCTCATCAAGTTCTTTTCAAGTGTGGATAATGTACAAGACAGTACAAAAATAAAGGTAGATACATAAATAAAAGCATGACTGACTGAAGTATGTTACAGAGAGTCCTCAGTGGTGTCCCAGGCCATGCACAGAAGCATGTCTCGTGTGCTGCCACAGCTCGTCTTTATTAAACTTTAGATTGCATAGTCAGATGAATCCATGTGTGGGAGCAGTTGGAGAGCATGCCTCTCCCAGAGAACTGTCAGATGGAGAACAGAAGGAGGGGGACTATAAAAGTTTGCATTGTGTGTAAAAAGTGCATGCATGTTTTGTTGATGGCTGTCCATGAAGCCCAGGGAATAGCAGTGTTGTCTATTGCTCAGCTGCAGATGTCAACAGGCCTGGATCTGCAGCAGACTGGCAGACAGTCCTCTCCAGTCAGCAGCCAACCAGCCTGTCAGCTACACGCGCTGTTACCAGGAGCATAATGTGGAGCCTGCTGCGCCGCTCTCCACACACTCCACCATCGCTCTTTCATTCACTTGATTTCTCCTGCCGTCTGCCGCAGCTTCCCTTAATGCTGAATGCTGTTGTTTTCTGGGCAACATGCCAAGCAGAGAGGATAGGGTCGAGCCCTGGTGAACGGGGCTGAGGCAGGGCTGTTCAGGGGTGAGGTGGGATGGTGTGTCAGTGGGCCCGGGACAGTCTATACCACAGTGTTGTTGGTGCCCATGGCCTTCTTGTTGCGAATACTCATGGCATACTCCCCTCGACTTGTACCATTCTCTTCTTTTCGAAGTGGTTTTCTGCAGACAGACAGTTTGACACAGTGAGAATAAATCCCTTGGTGACAGAGTTTTGACATCATATTTGCCCTCAGCTAAAGGCCAGGCCATTAACTAGACTTTGCGACTGGTAACCTTTAGGCTGATTGGATTTCTCTCCTCTCAGCAATCCTTTCTAATAAGGTCTGTGTTCAAAGGTTGTTTTGGATAGAAAATGTGAAGGACGATACAGGGAGAAGTAGGGGACAGGGAAATGAGTTAATGCTAGTGTTCATATAAGCAATGGAAGTGTAACTGCGGTGTAGCTCAGACTCTCTCACCACTGCTCTGCTGAGTAAAAGCCAGCTGCCACACAATTCTCTTGTGGCTGGATGCCGGTGAAGAGCAGTATAATTGAAAGGAGTTCTTTATGCACTCTTTATATTTGTCCAGTGTACTGTGGCTGTGCAGCGACCCCCTCAGTGGCGGACCCTTATGTAACGCACAGACAGACCTGAATACAGTTCGTACAGTCATTGTCCACTGGGCCTGTACAGTGCTTCAGTGATGCAGGAGCCTTAAGCAACATCTTAGCTCTGTGTCTCTGAAAGCTCCACTGACCGCCCTGGCCGTGACCACTCCGAGATCAGGCTTTTTGAGCGCACGGAAGGAGCAGAGAGGGAACCACTAAAACTTAAGTGAAGTCACTCTGGGAAAGGCTTGAGTGATGTGACAATCCAAATCGCTGAGAAAATGTTGTTTTGGTGATCCGCAATGCAAGCCTGGAAAGCCCCTCCTACTTTCTGTTCGAACGCAGGAGAGATGGAGAAAGCACACAGCAAATAATTCCCATCACAGAGGTTTACAGCATGCAGCACATTTCTTTTGTGTAGTACTTTGCACATTGATTCTGCAGAGGTTAACTCTGTTTCTCCGTCTTCTGCTGTATTTTATATTTCCTTTCTTTTTACTCATAAGCCGCCATGTTTGCTTTCACAAGAACGGCTCATGCTTTTCTCTAATTTGCTTAGCTGACTGTTAACCAAGTGCATCGGAACTAGGGAAGAAAATACTTGTATTGTATTAGAAAAGTGCGTGGCCTTGACTGAGATGTGGATTTAACCGATCAACTGCACTCTCACAAGCAGCAGATGGCTCTTGAGGGCCTTTATAAAGATATAGTGTTAAGTGTGGACAAATTCCACACTTATTCAGTTTCAATTGGACCGGTCAAACAGATAAATAAAATTAAAGATTCATCCTCCACATATAGCTTCCTTTATGACAGCTCTAGACTCAGACCTAAAAGACTACAAACAAAAACCTGCTTCAGTCCAAGCTTAGGCTCCTGCTGAGCTTTTCTTCGGCGTTTTCCTTGGTGCAGTTTTATGACAGCTCAAGTGCTCAGATGTGTGCTGCTGTTTGCTCTGCCTACAGTGTGTTTGTGCCTCAACACCTGTAAAACAATCGGCGCCCTGCTGTCAGACTTCAAAAAGGCTGCTTTGGAGCTGTCACTGGAACGCCACCACTCCCACTTACACCCCCCCCGCGCTCCCTGTCTTCATCTGAGCTCCTCTCAAATCATGCCCAATGGATCAGCAACTTTTATTTGCCACCTTACTATTTCTTGGCATTTTTTCCAAAGACTTCACGGCTGTCATGGCTCAATAACTATTGCCTATATTAACTCTATAATGGGAGTTCAAATTTAGCTAACATTTGGGATGTGTCTCATTCTTCAAGGTCAAAGGGTTTGTGGCTTTAGTGAAGTGATGTCAGTCTGACACTGTGCACACTGCAGTAACACACTGTGGTTGCTAAAGGTGATGTGAGCTAATGGCCTGAGTCTATGAGTAAAACGGCCCAGATGAGCTGAGGCCCATGCCAACTGAGAGTGCTGTGGGACCCACAGAGGAGCCCTACCCTGGACGACGGGGTCCAACTGCTGCCAGGCATTTTGGGATATACACCATATTTCTCTTGGGGACCAGTAAGATAGTTCATTTACATCTGTACATTTAACTGTAAATTCTTGTGTACATCGTAAGTCTCTTTTTATTTAATACAATAATAAATTAAAATATTGTTTTTATTATTGCTCAGTGTTTTATGTTGCACCTTAACGCCAAAACAAGTTCCTATGTTTGTGAATTTTGTTTATTGACAATGGCAATAAACTTTTTTTGATTTTGATTCTGATTCTGATCCGTCAGTTAAAGTTTTAAACTGAGAGGAGTTGATCTGTGGTTGCATGAGTAGATGTGAAAGGGTCGGTACATTGTCATTCTGAGCAGGCGTCTCCCTGACACTTGTCAGTGGCTGCTTGAAGGTGCTGTTTATTACTCTGTCTGTGGGTGATCCCGGCTCAGACAGAGTGGCCGCTCTGGGCCAGCACACAGGGCAGTGGCACTGGGCCGTCAGGCCGACCTCTACCCAGGCCCTTCAATAATAGATGGCATGCTGTTGACACATGGCAGGTGGCAACACAACACTTCACAGGTCGGATGAATATTTCATAAGAAAGCTGTGCAATCACAGCACACATTCCTGTTTGAAGTTTGGGAATGGATCACGCTGAAATTGGGACATGTGTTGAGCTGTTTACAATTACTCCAGCCATCTGGAAATCTGTGTAGCATGATATGGTTCAAAGAGGAGGAATTTAAAACACTCTAAACATACTCTAAAAACAGCACTAGATAAGAATGCTGGTTTGGCTTTCAAAATAAAATGAGCAAAAATTAACATCACATTTGCAGTAAATGGTAATCATTTATTCAAACGACAAAGTTCCCTATATGTGCACTGTTTTGGGTATTGCTGGCTGCTCTTGGACAGCATCAGCTGGGATGCATTCTCTGTCTTTGGACAGTGTGCAATGCGCTTGTAAAGAGCATTGAGTTCATTAGTGACTTGGTTGGAGTTGTGTTTGTTTTGGCTTCTTGGACGGCTGACAGGCTGGACTGCATCATGGCATCATGGCACAGCAACACAGAAAGGCAGCGTGTGTGCGATTGCTCCGCTCTGTTTACCCACACGCCTCCCTGGTGCTCTGCACTTTGAATACAATTGAATGGAAGTGTTTTTTCTCCTGACACATGAGTGGCAGACAAAGATTATAAAAAATAGCAAAAGGCCAGGAGGGCTGGAGCCCGCAGCGCGAGGTCCTCAGCTGTCTGTGGCTCAGGCTTTGGCACACTGCCAGCTCATTTTCATTGGGAAAGCCCAGAGCATGAGGGGCTAGAGCCTATATATAACTCACTGACAAAGCTGCTCTTTCATTGTTATTGACGCCGCTGCTCAATTACCGCCTGTGTTTGCTTTACAGGACAATATTTTATGTTTTTTTTTCTGTTGCGCTGTTGATCCTGGTCTTCCGCTATGCAGACGTGGATCATTAGATGATCCATGACAAATCTAAAAGAGTGACATTTTTCCTGGCCTACTCCCATTGGCAGGTGCCTAATGGAGGCCTAATGGGAGAGACTGGATGGACCTTCTCATTCACAGAGATGAGTAGCGCGGCCGAGCGGCACAGTCTGCTGTCTCCAGTCTCCCAGCTTCAGGACACGACCCGCTCGCATGTATAAAAGATGTGGCCTACCACTGAATGACTCTGCAAATTAATTCATAAATAATGACTTGGGTTTGGGGCTAGAGCCAGGATTGCAACAACACAGCTGCATTAAAAAAGGTGCCTCTTGGCTACACAGGACGCAGGAGAATTGTCATAATGATTTCCTGAGTCAACCAGCCATTACTTCCTTAGCCTGACTTTGTCTATTTGTTGTTTAAAGAATGGAGGAATGGAGTCCCGCTGAGGAAAGCCATATCTGGCTGACTCAACATAGAGTCATAAATGTAATATGGTATCATACTAAAGCTATTGAATGGCCCATAAATAAAGCATGGAAGTGGCCCGGTTAAACAGTGCCCGGCTCTGCACTGGTTCCACACGGCTGAATGAGTGCTTATGTTTATGCCATATTTTATCAAGTGTGTAAATATGCCAGCGTGATGTATCTATGTGTACGGCTGAGTGCACCGCTCTGCCTCAGTGCAGTCCTCCACACAACACATGTGTCACTGTGCATGTGTGTTGTGGTGCCAATGTCATTCTCAGAACTGGGTCTAGGTTGTGCGGTTGGTTACACAATCCATATTTTTTTTCTCTGTAAAAGAAGACTCTGACTCGTTTTAATTCAATAAGATGGACACTAATGTAAATCAGACATCATGATTCAAGCACAGCTCCAAATCAAGTTCATCTGAAGAATATTGCGCTGTTGTGGATCTTCTTTTATGACATTTACTGCCTATTGCATTAGCCGACCTCTGACCTCATGGTGACCTCATTGGGTGAGGACAGGGTCACAATAGCCTTCCAGACACCAGTCCCCAGTGCAGTGTCCCACAGGCCGAGTTACACATGACATGGTAGACAAGCTGTCCCTAGGGGCTCCTGTTTCAAATCCTGTTCACTTGGTCATATTTCAGGCCCACAGCGGCTCAGTCCAGGGCAGTGCAAACACTATGGATATGTGCAGAAGATAAAGCCGTTGTGACACCCACCTCTTGATGGCCTTGTAGCAGATGATGATGGCTGACAGCAGGAAGAGCAGGGAGGCGCAGCCCACAGTTCCCAGCACTATAAAGTCCATCTCTGACCACCAGGGCCTAACTAAGGGCACCATGGGCTCCACCACTACAACACACAACACACAAGAACAGTATCATCACATGTGCTTGGGCACAAATGTTACATATATCCACAATATGGAATGAGAATGGAAGAGAAAGGTTAGTCACATATTACAGAGAATGATTGCGAACAATGAAGAGGATACCGTTTGATACAAAAGGAGCGTGACGAATAGAGACAGATTAAACTTCCAATTGGATTGTCAATCCAATTGCACTGAATGCATACAAAGCAGTCTGCACTGCCCAAACACAGAGAAGCTCCATCATGGACAAAATGGAATGCGGTTATATGTGAAAGGAAAGACAGACACGCCGGACACAGAACAAGTACTTGATGACAGAAAATAATACTAATCCATTATGATTACAAAGAATAATTCTAAGAAAATAGTCAAATCAACAAAAATGTTCAGTTATTATCCACTTGTGTGTACCATTCTGAAAAGCTTTGTTTTCCTAACCCAGTTTTCAATTCAAAAATAGAGTGTGTTTGTTACCCCCTCACTTCAAACGATAAATCAATCAATGACAACATTTATCCAAATTGGAGCAGGATTTATGCTTTACACTTCTACTGAGAGTGTGTACTTTTCTTCTCGTATATCAGCACAAGATCTTGCAAGATTCAAATGCCACAAAAATAATCGTCCGTCCGGAGAATGGATGTTGTATTTTCTTTTTAATTTGCCACCAACCAATATAGGACTGTTACAGCTGAAGAATGCAATACTCATAATAAAACTATTCCATGAAACATACAGTATGTCCTTCCAGGTGGACAATCATAATATTACGACATTAATTAAGTATAACAATATTTATAAACAAAACGTGCATTTAATTACGGTACGTCTTGTTCCCACGGACTAAATATTGCATCTTGTATCATGTTAAATAGATATATGTCTCCTCCCACCCCTAATTAACCGTTGCCCACTCATTTCTGTTAAGCTCAAGGTAGTGTGATGTAGTCCAAGGCAACTTGAGAGGGATTTGTGGGTACCTAAAAAGAATGAAGTGAGCCGCTCAGGCTACAAAAGAATCTTGGTGCCATTTTAGACCTAATTTCAAAGCATAGCCTGCAATTTCTGCTTCCCTGTGAGGCCTCTGTGTCATGCGCTGGAACTATTGCACATCAATTTGTCCCTTAAATCAGCAGAGAAAGGGTGGCAGGTAAAAATAAACTGCCTGTGCTCCCTGAAGTGGGAAGTGTCCTTGCCTGTTCAGTAGGTCTTAGGTTCAAAGATATCCAAGCCGGCTACATGAATCATTTAAGGTCCTGCCAGCATTCCTTACACCAGCACTCCTGTCCACAACAATTACTCCGGTAGGTGAAAAACCTGCTGCTCTTTCCATACTAGATATGTAGAGTAAGACCACCCCCTGGGAATCTTCTGTAACATTATGTGTATCTGCAACCTCGTGGCTTTAATGCACAACAACCACTTCTCTCCTCCCAGCACCGCTCGATTTATACTGGTCCATGTATCTGTCGATTGTGTGCTACATTTGTAGTGCAAGCCTTGCTATGAATGACTCAGGGGATTACACACTGGCAACAAACCAGTCTCCAAATGCTCTTTTTACAACCCAGACAAAATCTTGGCATGGTTCTCACTGGTACAGCAATACAAATCACAAGACAGTAAAGACACTTGTGAAATCTGAAAAGTTCCATTTAATTCCAACATCTTGCGACTGTTGGAGAGGTTTAATTTAGTTGGTGGTAAGGAAGGACTTGGCAGTGATAAAGCCTGCTCCTTTGAAGGCACTGGGGAGTGTTTTCAGCCGCTTTACTGACAGTATTTCAGACCTTTAGCTCATAGATATGGTCTGTGTCATTGTCCCACTTTCCTTTTCACATTTGCATATTCATTGCATTTAAAAGACTGTTTAAGGAAGTGAAAAAGAAAGTGGTGATTAGAATAAATGGCAATAATGTTCCTTACGAGGGAATTATGCATGATGTCTGCACCCTGTGCAAACACACTTTGGTGAGTTAAAAGGGCTCAATACACAGCTGCTTTTATAGCAGTTCAAACGTATACGTTTAAATAATACCAAATCTTCATGAAATATCGTGATTCCCTTCTGTCCTTCACCTGGCAGATATAATCAAGAGCACATTTCTATACCTTGGGAGCAGTTGGCTAAACTCAGTGAAACACTGGGACAGATCAGCTGAGTGGGTTTTCTATATCGTGCTTGGTTTGATGTGCCAGTGGTCCACAAGCAAATCATGTAATAATGTAGGGGACATGGCTCTGCATCATGCGGGACTACACTAGACTGTGACGCTGTGAGGCTCGGAGACTGAGCCACAAGATGAATGCAATAATGCCATGTTTATCTGAGCTGCTGAGAATTCATTATACGGACAAAATACATGTACCGTCAGTTGTGTGTACTATCTGAAGATGGAAGTTTTTTCTACCCTTAAAACAAAACTATCACTAGAATGTGAGACAGTCTCTAATCAGCTTTTCTTTTCTTTTGATTATTTATTTTTTTACACCTGATGCCCTTCCTGATACACCCGTCTGCCGGTCAAGTTTATAAGGTGATTTTTCTCACTGTAGACGGACAGTGATTTGCCATTATAGTGTGTCCAATCTCTCTCCACAGTGCGGCGCACACAGGTGGCCGCTGACGTGCCCTCATTCATGTGCGAGCCTTAATTAGCCGGTTAAACCCCCCCCCCTCGCTTCAGTCAGATGGCCCTGGCAGCTCCATCCACTGACCTTGACAACAAACACGGGAAGGTAGCTGCATGGTGAGTCAGGGGAAAAAAGGTCCATCAAAATTGACCAGACAGAAAAAACTCATTGGAACTGATTGATTAAAAACTTTCCACTGCTGTCTGTGAGATGGTGATGATGAAGTGCTCCTCCTTCCTCATGATATTAAGGGCTTGGGGTGAGCCGTCCTTAACAGTAATAGCTCAAAATGGCTGCATCATCAGCAACCCCTGTCCCATATATCAGGCCCAGTTCATTAAGGTGCTACATACAAATCATATCAACTTTCAGCAAGCGCCAAGTGAAATATGTTTGCCTACCGTCAATGCAGTCAGACAGAAACGGAGGGATGTTGCGACAAGCGTTTCATTTGAGTGAAGGATGTTTTATTTCTTTTACGAGTGCTAAACCCAAAAAAGATAACGATTATAACAAATGTTTAGGGGTTGCACATTTTTAATACTAGTTCAAATCTGTGATAAAAGCAAAAATCAAACAATGTCTGTGTTTGCAGGGGTAATAATATATACACTCATGCAGGTAAGTGAACTATGCAGCCACCACAGCTCTGGTGCAGGCTGATGAAAGAGCACAGAAGCAGGGATGATCACACCGCCAACCTTATGTCACAACAGTGCATACGAATTGGCCACCTTTAAACCTAGAGGTATTTGAAGGTAAGAGCAGGTTGGTGTAGGTGTAACAGTGGTTGGAGAATGTGATCTATTCTGAACAAGCTAGAAGTGAGAGAAATAGCAACCAAAGTACTTTAAAAGTATATGCTTGTTATACACCAAACAACAACACAGTATTTCTGCCTCCAGCTCAACTTCAAAACCAAGTGCTGGGTTTGGTTCATTAGCCTCTTATCTTGATCAAATTAAAGCTAATTTAATTAAGTCATCTGTGTTTTAATCAGGGGTCCTCCGGGGAAAGCCCCAGCACACTGATCCACTGAGCCTGGCAGCCCAGCAGGCGAGAGTTTCACAGGCAGCTGGGTGCTCCCCAAGGGCAGAGCTATCAAAAATTAGGCCTACGTTGAACTGTCACAATCCTGCTGGCTCTATCAACACACGCCACTAAGACTGCCAAGAGAAGAAAGAGTGGTGGTGGTCTCCCAGGACAGACTTGTGTGGCTCTCTAAGAATCAGAGTGGTGTACATGCACACGCACATCTCGCTCAAGGCAGGCTAATAGCTCCATTCTGACTCACAGTTGGGTCTCTCACTGTCTGAGTTATCATGGGAAGAAAAAACACCAACAAAACCCTTTATTTCTGGTGAAAACTTGAAACTGAAATCATATGCATCCATTAGTGACAGAAAATGTCATTCCACCACAACTGCTCCCTGGATTGTAGTATTTGTACTTGCAAAGTGTTGATAATCTGACAAGGGCACATTCTTGTCTGCAGAGTCAGTGGCTACAGGGGCCAGACGGGCCCTGGTGCGGAGCAGACGGTTGTGAGCTCTGAGTGTGAGTTACCTGGGGGGGCCAGTAGCCGCGGCGGGGGCGGAGGAGGTGGAGGCGGAGGCAGAGGAGGGTATCTTCTACATTGGCATGCCAGCTGGCACTGGTCACTAACTTTCTCCACCACAGTCTGTGAGCATGACCTCTGGAGTTCTCCCTAATGAAACACACCACAGGACATGGTAAAGCACAGCAAACAGAAAAGATCTCCCCTGCATCACTTCAGAGCCTCTCTTCAATACTGAGGCGCTGCCAGGACTGCTGCCGATGTTGTTTTTATAATACATGCAGAATAGTAGCACGTCTGTGGCTCCCTGCAAGAAACCACCCACCAACAGAGTGGGCAGCAGGCCGCCCCGAGGAGTGTGCGTGGGCGGACTTGGAAACTCAGGCAGATCACATTACACATGAACCCTGGCAACACTGTGCGCGTGTGAACAACAGCTCACCACTATCTGTAGGCAGGCAGCAGCGCGGGGCAAAGGTTAGAATACTCATCAGTAGCATATGCCGCAAACAGGGATCCGGATGGGAATGCTGTTCTGATGAAAACACTCCAGGTTCCCACTACAAAAGACACAAGTGCTCGTCTGCCTTGCTCATGCATACATATCAGACTAGCTTTTCTTTCAAACAGGTGCCAGTGCTGCTTCTGACTCAATCCGCACACAAACAAAGCATCAATGTTTGCTGCTACATGACTGACATCTCCCTGCATGACCAATTTGGTTTGGGGTTTTAAACTTTTTCCATGCTTCAATTCAAGCCTATGATCAAAATGTCATATTACTGGCATGACTAGAATATGTTTTTTTTATTCGTTTTTTTTTTTAATTTTTTTTTTTTTTTTTTTTTTTTTTTTTTTAGTTTGCTTCTTTTAACAACATCAGCAAGCATTCTCTACTGGCTCCTGGGGCAGACGTGAGTGATCAAAGTACTCCGAAGACGGCACTGAAGCTATCCGTTGCATTCTGCCTACTCCAGCTCTAATTGAAGATGCTGGAGGGCATGATGCTTACCTGGCATGAGAGTAAAAGCAGTGAGAGGAGGCAATGACCGAAGAAAAAAGGCCAAAAACTTAAAGTAAATGGCATTAGATCTTGGACCAGCATTCCTCTTGCGCTGTTCTTGAAGACACTACTAGGCAGCGTTTCCAGCAAATGAATGCAGTAGACATAGGCTTGAATGTTCTGGAAATCACCATCCACCCGGTCCACTCCAGCGGCGGTCTTCTCTGTGACAGGCGTCTCCACAAACACTTTATGCCACAACCATTTTCCTCTTGCAATCCCGCTGTGGCTCGCATAGGACAGGTAGAGAGAAAGAGAGAGAGTGTGCCACCGAATCTCACATCTCGAAAAAGTAGTTTGGACTTGGGGGAGTCTTGCTGGCACTCAGAAGGGAAACGGCGGCGACCCGGGATCACGCCGCTAAACGCGCTCCTCCGACGTGCAAAGTGAGGGCGGTCGATGGCCCGTACCTTACGTGCTCCTGCGCTGCGAGCATGAGTGCAAATGGGCCGTCCAAGTTGAAGAGAACCCGCGGAGAGAGGGAGATCCTGGGAGTGCAGCCCCTTCTACAACTTATCTTTTAGGCTGAGAGCACCGTATGGGCGAGTCCGGAGGGCAGAGGCGAGGGTGAAACTGGTGCATCCCCTCTGTGTGCCAAAATACAGCGCGCTGTTCTGTGCCGGAGCATCACCCTCAGCTCATCCTGACAGTCAGCATCCCAACCTTCCGCTCAAAGGAAGAAAAAAAAAAAAGTCCCCAAACACACGGGAGTGGTGCTGGTGCTGATGCTGCTGCTGCTGCTGCTGCTGTTGAGCCGCTTTCTCTTATCTTTCTATCTCACACTGTGTGGTCCGACGCTGTGGAAAGTGGAGCCCACGATGCGCGGAGGAGAGTGCGTAAGGATGACGCGTACTAGAGCGAATTTAAGTCAAGTGCGGCGGGCGAGGGAAGGAGAAGAGGGAGAAGAGGGAGCTGAGAGGGGGGGAGAGTCCAGGCAAAAGACGCCCACCGAGTGCAAACGCGGACTGCCACGGCCGTGCACCCGTGCGTCAGGATTGGATGTGTGCGTGCTGGAAGAAGAATACTCGCCGAGGTCCAGCGTCCCAAAGTAGACTCGCACTAACAACGCTGATGCAAGCTGGCATTTAGCGCTCCTGTTCGACAACAAAGACACTTATAAGATATTTATGAGGCCGTTTATTTTTAACCCCAGCCTTATTCAGCAAACTTTGTCACCTTTGAAAGGAGACATATTATGAAAATCAACTTTAATGAGCTTTTAACCTTGTTACTACAGTGTTTCCTCATCATTAGTTTACCCAAAGTCGTATCTTGATTAATTCATGCATGTTTGAGTTCATCCTGTAGTGTCCAGCAACTGAGCCAACTGAGTGTTCAGAAAATACCTGTTTTCACCTACTTCCCATCTCCGCCCACATTCCTCAACTTAGTTGTGATTATTTAATATTTTTCAAAAAGAGTGACGCATATAGGGTTCTAAAATGTCACATAGGCCCTTTTCAAAATAAAAACATGTTAATGAAAATCAACTGCTTGTTACAGTTACATGAAGAGGTGGGGCTTATCAGTTCTGCAGTTTTGAACAAAAAGTCAATTGTCCTGTTTCTATTTATGAGCCGTTTTAGATGAATATTGCTGTTTATAATGAATAAAATGTAAAATGAGGATCTCTAAGTTTATAGTTTAATACTATGTACCTGGAAAAATAGTATCATATGTCTCCTTTAAATTATAGCGATCGAGCCAATTGACCAATGGCCCAATACAAACATGAGTAGAGCATTGCATAAGACCGTTTTGGTGGTCTTCTTTACACGACATTGGGCACAGTTATGAAATTACTTGGTGCCAACGTGACATAGCCAGTGTATTGTAAAACACATCTTAACTGGTTTGGGTGTTTATGCATAAGAGGATCTGAAATATACTCTGAGTGGGATAATCATGTTTAAAATCCCCAGTCTTGTAGGTGTGTGTGTCTGCTGGTCCGGCAAAGTGACGGCTCCCTTTAGAAAAACACTTCAAATCCCACCTAAGCCAGCTCTTAACTCTAAATATATAGATCAATGATTAGGATTTGTTCCAGCCTTCTCCATCACATGTCTCCACAAAGTGTAATAGGGTGCACAAGCTACAAAATAGTGCAATCACAAACACAATTCAGACTTTCCAAGCTACTTTTTTGGCTTACATTAAGTTTACAATTTCAGCTTATCCATCCACTCCTTACACAGCCCAGTCCCTCTATTGATTATCTGACAAGAGGAGAAGCACTACATCCTTCCTAGTTCCTTCCTGCTGCCTCAACTCATTCCATCAACTAGCAATCTCCCACTACATACATCACGGCCCTTTTAAGGCAGATAAGGCAACCTCTTAATAAGATTGCTGTGGTCTTTCAGCAATATTAATCTTACCAACATACCTAATCAGCGCTGACGTCGCTAATAACAAACAGAAACATGCTAGAACAGCTTAAAGCACTGCCAAGTTAATCAGGGAGTATTCAAGAGTCATGAATGTAGCTGTACTATGCATTTCTGGATGGATGGATGGATGGATGAGAGCAGTGGGGGAAAGACGTGGTGGAGGTTGATTGCCATCTAGTGGAGCAATTAGACAGCACAGAAGTTTCAATTAGGCAAATAACACAAGTGCTTACATGAGCTTATGGATTTGTTCATTAGGTTAAAGGCGCACGGAGTAAATTCAGGAGAGCTGGACCCAGTGGAACCACTTGGATGGAAAGTTTCCAAAAGTGTATTACCATTACTAGAATAGCTTGTATTTTTATTTATTTATTTATCATTATTTTTTTGTGCCATAGGCGTTATTAGACAGGAGAACTTTGCGTGAAATAGGGATGAGAGAGAAGGGAGGACATGCAGTAAATTGTAAATTGCATACACATACTGGCATGTGTGCTGCCGCCTTAACCACTCAACCACCGGGCAGCACTTGTTTTTGCTTTTAAAGTATGGAATTAGTGTGTGTGGGGCAAGGAGGTTATATGCAAGACATTGTATTTCAAAATCCAATGTTTTGAGCTAACAAGTGTAATAGATGATTCCTGAAAATATGTCAAATGCGTTTTCAGCAGTGTACTATTTGTAGTATCTCATTCCTCATTTGAATATCCAACCATTCTGCGCCAGATGGCCTGTACATAAGGCACTATTGGGAACCATCACACCTTGGAAGTCTCAGAGAGAAGAAAATGTGACCAAAGTCCCGAGAGATCGGTAGAGAATCCAATGTGTACTGCTTTAATTGACAGTCAAGAGTGGGCTATAAATAGGAACAAGAATTGAGTTGAGCGAATATTTAGAGTCCTTCAAATAAAACGTTGCTTCATTTGCTGACACCACAAAGCTGTTTTTTGAATGACAAATAAACAAAACATAACTGAATGGTATAAAGCCAGCACACACACACACACACACACACACACACACACTCCAGAGCCAAAAGCTGTCAATCGCTGTAAAGAAATAACTCACTTCCATTTGTTATGTATTGGCTCCAGAGCAGGAGCATATGGAGAAATGCTATCCAATCTCCCTTGCGGTGCAAAATGATTTAAAGTGTGCCCAGAGCAGCACTTTTGATTCTTTTGTTGATATTGATATTCCTGCATAGTAACAGTATGTTGAGCTGTCCATCAAGTGCTTTGTATATAATATTTTACAGTTTACTTTTATGTAAAGATATTTTGGTGTGAATCATGTTGGAGTCTATATGTTTTTGTGCGTATCATGTGGTCTAGAGACTGTTCAAAAGTGTGCAGGTCCTTAACCAGGGTTGTGCTTGTTGATGTGCGGGGATAGTGTCAACCCTACAGAAAATAAAATGAGTGTGAGGCCAAATGACACACCATGTCACCCAACAATAACACTTCATAAGCCAAGTAACCTTCACAAACTACAGAGCCAAGTCAGTGTAAACACCTTCATGCATACAGCACTGCCTGGTCAAAAGGACATCACTTGGATGTTTGAAGGCAAGTGGACAAGACTCTCCTTTTATTCAGCGATGTTATGTGCCTAAGGAAATGGGTCAACTGGACTTCACATGACTTTTTTCTTCTGTGAAGGCACAAGCCTATTTACTCTTTCACAAATTGATCCGGATACATCCTGACGTTGGAATATCCACATTGAAAAAAGTGTATTGGATGGATCTTGGTAAAAAATACACAAAAGAATAATAACAATAACTTTAAGATGAGGTGACTGTGACAGTGTTGCTCAGTTGGTGCAGTTTCTACTGCTGTGTCTGCAAAGAACACAAAAAACTTGCATCAACATGCAAATTTATTGAAATGTGTTTTTATTATGGCGTGTGCGCTTGTTCTGGGATGTATGTGACTGAGCAAGCCAAAGATACATTTCTGACATCATTGCGTACAGACAATAAAGTGATTCTATTCTCTATTGATGGGCTTCAGGCTTAAGGAATCCTCCTTGAAAGAATGGACATGGCAACGGTCCTACGTTGTTACAGCAATAGCCCAATTCAAATCCAAATATTGTATTTTTTAACATCCACACAAAATCTTCAAATCTAGAAGGAATCATTTGCCTGAAGGAATCTTCTTTTCTATTCTTTTTTCTATTCTCGTGATTATTTTGAAATTAGACACAGGGTCATACATAGGGTTAAAAATGTCTAACAGTGAAAACTTGCTATCTCAGTTTCACCAATGTTAAAACCCTTTTCTGTTTTCAGGCCATTTTAGATCAACGTTGCTGCTTACAATGTACAAAATCAAAAATCACAATATGTTATTAAGTATGTTATAATTTAATACTAAATACCCCAAATCCTTTAAATTGGACCTGTAACCACAAAATATGATGAACAGTGGTATGTTTGATGCATCAGAACGTTGTGCATTAGTTTCAGTGTGATGAAAAATGACAATATTCAAAACAATACAGTCCATCTTTTGAATGGAGAAAAGTCCTCAAAATTGGGTGTATAACCTGGAATATAGGGATATGATTTGCTTCTGCCTTGGTCCTGTTTTCATATACGTAGTAAATGTCTTGTTATTGTGTAATACGATTCAAACACAAGAATGCAAATAAATATGTTTTGAATAACTGACCACATCTGCTCGCAAACGGAGCAGTGCTGTGTCCCAAAAGGCCAGCAGAATCCCATCCCACCTGTCCGGGCTCAAGAGTTGGACCTTATTGTTGTGAGTTGAATGAAGTGTTCCTTCTCATTCCCGCTCACTTCAAAGGAGTGGGCTGACAGACCAGGGGATGGGACCCTTTGTTAATTGATCCTTTGAGCCGAACACAGAGAGGTTAAGAGAAAAAGAGAGCGGGACAATGGTATCTGGCTGGCTGCGCGCACCGAAAAGGATGCACTGCGCATATAGACTTGCGGGGGCTATCCTCACACAACCTCAAACTGACTGAACGAGGCCATCAATCACGGTGCCCGCAGTCCCCATCTTGATAAATGGTCCAGTGCCTTAGTCTGCGATTTTTTGGGAGAAATCCATATAGCCTGTGTTTTTTTTTGAGGGAAGGTGCCTTGACAGCAGCTTGAAGTGCAAGTGAGGTGTTTTACGCACAAGACAAATGGTGCCTCACGTCTCATTCCACCGCCTCAATGAAACGATAGGTACTCCTCTTTTTCTGCACCCACTTCAATGAGGGGATGAAGCGCAATTAGCATTTCACAAGTCCCTCTTTTCCTGCTCTATTGCAACCTTCCCGCAGAGCCCATGCTTTCTCTCCGGGGATTGTCCTGTTTTGGGCCCTTGTTGCCGTTGGCAGGGTGACAGTATTCAAGTGTGCAAACTTGTGCTATTGTGCCTGGGCCAGAGGGAGCCATGGAGACCCTATAATATGACACAGGAAAATGTTTGCTGATGGCAATTCTATGGGCTTTGTGCGACTCTTTCTCCTTCATGACGACTCGATTTAAGTCTCTAAATGTTTGACTACAAATGCAGGAGTGCTATCCAGCTTCTTTGCTTTTGTCCCGCGAGGTTTGAATGAGTAATTCAGCCTTTGTGTCGCTCGATTGAGGGGGCAAACAGAAAGACAAGATTCTTGAGCGTTCAAGCCCCTTTCCATGGTTATGCACTCTTAAGAGCCCCCCTCTTTCGCACCGGACTCTAGCTGACATCACTCATTGAGAGAATATCGCTGTGTACTAATGAACTTCAACTACACTATTTCAAAGAAGAAATAGAAAAAAGGAATTCCGGATTATTAATCTTGTAGGGCTATGTTTTTGTGCACAGAATTTGGCATAAATAGAAATATGGCATCTATGGTGTCTGCGCCTTTTTACGCATCTCCATGACAACAATTTGCGGTGGTGAAGAATTCCGATAGCAGGGGGCGTAGAGGCTGATCGGGGAGCATTGTGAGGGACCTGGGGTCGCTGATTGGCTCAAGAGAAGCACCATCACTACAAGGAGTTTATATTCATTCAACTTGTTGAGATGCTCCATTGCTGTGTAAAGTTTGGATACAGCGGCAACGGTGAGTTATTTTGGGCATTTTGACCTCAGTCAAGCGGGAATCTGGTAACTGCTTTGTTCATTAATATCTGGTGTTTTCTTCAGATTTGGATGGTGTGTTATGGGCTGAACTGATCAAGTTAAAGATGGCTGACAGTGAAGTGAAAACGTTGCTGAATTTCGTGAACTTGGCGTCTAGTGACATCAAAGCGGCCTTGGATAAATCTGCCCCGTGCAGGCGCTCCGTGGATCACAGGAAGTACCTTCAGAAACAGCTCAAGCGTTTCTCCCAGAAGTACTCCCGTGTGCCCAAGTGTCACGCGCACAGGCCCATTGAGCACGGTAAACCTGGAGGCTCTGCTCAGGACAGTGTGAAGGGCAGCGCTCAGGACGCGGGGAACGCGGGGAGCGCGGTGGAGCAGGTGCCAATGAGAAAACGCCAACTACCTGCGTCTTTTTGGGAGGAACCCAAGTTATCCCAGGAAAGAAAGAATACTTCCATCACTGGATTCAAAAAGTCAGATTGGGCAGAGAAGAGGACAAGGGCTTGTGAAGATGCGGCCAAGGCCAGTGCGTCTTCATCCACGCGTCGCGATAAAGACGCGCTTCTTTTGGACCTGACCGCTCATCACTGCGTGAGTGTTTGCGGCTGCTGTCCGCTCCAGTACCACGGTCAACAGGTCCTACACAGTCACATCGTGGTCCCTCATCCTCCCCTGGGACTGTGGAGCAAAGCAGCGCGCACGGACGCAGAGATGCCCGAGCACCCGTATGGACACAAGATCCACACGCACGTTGTGGTCAAACCTATTCCCACCAAGCCCACGATCCAGTCTCCAATATTCAGCGTGTTTGGCTTCATCTGACTGACCCATGGGTGGATTGTAAATAAGACTTCTCGGACTGGTTCAGTAGCCTAAAAGCACTTATTTGTAACACTCATGTTTGTTCTTCATGTGACAAGGATTAAGTTGCACTTGAGTTCTTCCGTCATTTTAATGTTCCTAGGGATGATGCCACTGAATATTTGATCACTGACAGTAAGTTTAAAAGTTTATACTTCATTTTTCTATTTTTTACTGTTCCCTTTTTAAATCATGCAAATGACAGTGTCCTGTTTTAATTTTCTCTTTGAACTGCAAAAATAGAATATGTGACATATTTTCTTTTGTTAAACGTTTGATAGATCGTTTTATTTTTAAATAAATGACATAAATTCCCATAAGAGCTCATTTTAGCACAACATTATTTTGTCAGGTTACTCTGTAATATATTCTTACAGATTCCTTCATAAACCTTACAATCACACCACTAATAAATAGCCTATAGATTAAATAGTAACACTTTCTTTGGATAAGTATTACACTTAGTCCTGCTGGTTCTATGAGAAACAAAAAGGGGTGCACAATGTTCAGTCAGTCCCACTGAGATATGAGAGCATCCTGTTTGGCAGTGGTAGGCTCGCTACTGAACGCACGATCTGTCCTCCTGTTTGAGTCCGGATCTTCACTCGGCAAAGGTGCATTAGTGGCCGAGGTGACACTGTAAAGACACAAGCCGCATGTTACTTGAACGTTCATTTCATTCATGCGAAACTTAAACTTGGCCTTACATGACTTCCTCCTGACAGCTCTCCATTCCTCTGTGCTGTCCAGGATGTCTGTGAGCTTGCTGCACAGCTGAACCTGACCCACATGCTCAAGCAGCAGGTCTACCATGGGTCCTGCCGATTTACACATAACGGATAAAGACAGCCACTCACAGAACTGAGAAGAAGCACAAAAACACTATTCACTCACAGACAACTTTCTCACTCTCAATCATTTTCATCCCCGTCCTCTTACCTGCATTGGCCTTCCATGTGGTTCATTGCAGGAGACACTGAGTGCACTGCTGTTCTGAAAGATGCATCTAGACATGTTTATAGTACTTGGGTGTGTTTTAGCACCATATATACAAGAAAAACATGAGAGGGCATTGCAGCCATTGTCCAGAAGGCACTTGAGTAGAGGCAGATTATTCACACAGAGGGCTATCGCAGTGGGGAACGTTGTAGCGTAACATGGGATTTTGGCATTGACATCTGCCCCTTGATGCAGCAGTAAATTCACAGTGCGCATACAGCCCCGCTTCACAGCCACCAGAAGGGGACTGACTGGGTCTAGATTCACACTCGCACCCGCTTTCAGCAGTACCTCTGCCGTCTCTGCGCTTCCATGGGCCACAGCGAAGTAAAGAGCTGTGACTCGGTGGTCTACAAACCGAGCTGAGTACGTGTGGGGGAGAGGCGTGTTGACTTCTGCACCTGTCTGGAGCAGGACAGCTGCCACCGAGGGTCTGTTGTGTTGAGCTGCCAGGTGCAGGGGGCTGATCCAACTGTGCCGCAGCCTGGCTCTACTCGTCACCGGCACGAGCAGGGACACAACCCTGAATGCATAACAAAGGCAAGGGCAAAAAGTCTGAAATACTGCTGCATCAACTACCAACCCAGACAGTATCTTACGTCTACAAATGTATTAATGGATGTTTTCTGTTGTGCAAAAGTGATACATGAGAATTTCTTCACATTTTACTTACTCATGGTGTCCATGTTGAGCAGCAACATGGAGAGGAAGCAGACCTGAGTTACAACACTTGTTTGCGTCTGCATTTTTACTCAACAGTGTCACCACAATTTCCCTAAAGCCATTTTGACTGGCCTCATGCAATGCAGTGAGCCCGTCACAAGTCTGCATGTTGACGTCAGCACCTAAACAAAAACAATACTGTATTTACCCTTTTTATGAATCCTTCTTTTTGTCATCAACATCACAAGTGATTTATACCTTTTGTAAGGAGGAAGCACAGTGCCCTCAGGTGTCCCTTCTGGGCTGCTACATTGAGTGGGGATATGCTGTAAGTGTTAGGGGGATTGATGAAGGCACCAGCGGTCAGCAACATGTCACAGATTTCTACATGGTTCCTGGCCACAGCCTCCAGAAGAGCGGTCCATGCCTGGCCACAGCGCTGGTTCACAGTGGCCCCATAGGACAGAAGGAGACTCACCATGTCCACATTCTGCAGCTCACATGCTTTAGTATACATCACAGTTAAGTTATTTAAGTTCATATACCTCATATGCAATCAGCCCACAAATGTTCAGAGTGATTTAACTGTTGTACCTTTGAACAATGGAGTCTCTTTGTATTTGTTGCCAATGTCGGGGTCGGCTCCAGACTGCAGAAGGCACTGTGCACATGACAAATTTTCACGACACACAGCAAGGAGCAGGGCTGTCTGTTCCTGCAACGTTCGTTTATCCACGGAATCCGGGTGAACTGAAGTAGAGTGAGACACAAGGAGTTACACACCTACACAGATTTATGATTTTACAAAGTGAAGCTGACAGTGTGGCCATATTGTTATACCCTTTAATAGTGTCTTCAAACATTCTGTCTCTCCACAAAATGCAGCATAGTGCAAAGGTATCCATCCATCTTTGTTCTCATTCAGGAGACTGAGAGGACAGGAAGTGGCCAATTCATTAACTGTGTGGACATCTCCTCTGTTTATGGTGGCCACCAATGGGTCCGCATCCCTTAAGAGAAAACATTACAAACATTATGATAAAATATACATCATTTATTAGCATAATAAATAACGTTAATCCAGCCCAGACAGTTATCATCAAATAATTGAGTCAACAACCACTAGGCCTAGATATTGGTACACACAGTTTGGTTTCCGTAGCATATGCCAGCAATACTTCTATAGAATGCTGTATATTGCAGCCTATTATTAATATTTGCTCACGCACCCCAACAATAGCCCCCACCCCCACCATAACAAAAACCTTACGTCTCCTGCTCTGACGTTACGTCGCTATTGCCCAGTCCGCTCTTGTCCTTTTGCGTCGCGCGAGCCCTACAAATACCGCTTGCATTACGAAATTGCGACAAGTATTCATTATAGCGGAATTTGGTCATCACTGGCGTTGTTTCTGTAGCGTTGTTTGCCCCACACAGACAAACCAAAATACACGGCTGTGGAGGAGGCGGAGCAGCGTGGTGCGGGCCGGGGCTCAGCTGTGCACGCTCATTATTTTGAGACTGTAATTGTCACTCATTGGGTATGGCGGAGTGACGGATGCATCCATATATGTCAGGAGGCCAGCACAGTGAGGGAGATAAGGGGAAGTGCAGCGAGATAATGCAACGGCCTGCTCACATGAAGGCAGATTAGGAAGAGGACAGAGATAAAAACTCCAGGCAAGAGCATTCAGACTAATATTAGAGCAGACTCACAGCCAGAGGGTACTAATGGTTAATTGGTCACGTGACATGACAGGGCACGCATGCATAGCCTAGAAAATAACAACAAATATACAAAGAAAACAAAGATTGACAATAAATAGTAAATAAATAAATAATCTATTAGACACATGAAGAAAGCATAGACATGTTATGCATATGGGCCATGTTTCCTTATGGGTAAGGTAAGATCTTCATTGCCTCCAATTGATCTTGGACATCAGGATGATTAACTGAGCACACCTTTTTGTTTCCCACTCACAACTGATAGAATGCTTAACCCTAACCTTTTTACAACAGAGGATCCTCAGATCTATGTAATCTGGAGCCAAGAGTCAGTGATTGTTAAGGTCCTTATGAAAACATTTACTATTATTAAGGCAGGTATAACCTTCCCTGTGCATCACATTCATAAATTACACAGGTAAAGCTGGGACAGTCTATATTTGAATCCTAAATAGTCAATTTACTATGCACTACAGTCAACAGTATTATCTTACCTGAGCAGTTCTGATGTAGGCCTAATGACTGCAGTCCGTGATAGGCAGCTAGCCGAATTGTCTTTGTAATCACTGTTCTGTCTCTGGTAGAGTGTAGCCTACTGGATCTGAAGACTGCCAGCATCAATGCAGTATCCAAGTCTTTAGAAAGGGAGGGCAATTACAACCAACCTAAAATCACACTCAAAGTCAGTCAAATTTGTTCAAACTAAGACAATAGCTTATGTGATGTACAGTACATCCTCGTGAAGTAGGGAATTTGTAGGAGCTGAAACATGCACTGGCAGACATCAGAGATCAGCTCAGACCCCATAAAGCTGCCTTTTAAGGGCATGTTCACGGTGGTGGGTTCCACTTGTTTCTGCTTCTCCTGATCTGAGGTGATGGCTAATGTTACAGTGAGGTACACAAGAAGGAATGGACAATAATTCTTAAACACACTCAGTGGTAGCTATGGACAATATTCCCAACAAAGATACAACTACAAAGTAATATAAACAATACACACAGTTCTGCAGTAATACATTGTGTATGACAATTTTCATAATATTCTGACTTAACTATGAAAGAAAACATGAATGTGAACTTACTAGTTGTGTCAGAATCCATCCCTCTCGTCGGAGCTGAAGAATGTGCTTTATAACCAAGACTGTCAAGTGTTGCACTGTCTGTTGTGACAGCAATAAAAAAAAAAAAAAAAAAAGACGTATCACGTATTTCTTCTTTTTCTCAAGAGTTTCTCTCAGTCACTTCCAGCCTCTAAATAGACGCCCTTTAACATATTTTTTGGCACAAACAAGTCTTTCAACATATCTGGACAGAGACCCTGCTTTTAAAGTTTAACTTTAGTACAAACACCCAACAAGTGTTTATGCCTGACTTGGAAAATGTAAGCTTGGGTTTTAATAATACAAATATTCTATAGCCAAAGTAAGTGTGTTCTGAACATTTGTGTAATGTAATCATTACCTAAAATGTAATAATATTTTAATATTTTTAGTTGAAGGTGCAATGTTGATCATGTAGAGCATGTAGATCCTTTTTTGGGTATGCCACCTAAGATATCATTGCTTTGCCTAGAATGTTCCACAGTAGGCTATTAGACTTCTCAGGTAGTTGGTCAAATGTATGGAGAGGCACTACTCTTAACTATTATTATTCATAATAATGATGATGATGATGATGATAATGATAATGATAATGATAATAATAATAAATCTTAAAAAATAAATGCAAGATCGATATGTTCAAACTTTAGTGCTAAAACTACTGTATATACTATAATACTGTGGAACAGTCTAGACAGGGCCATAACATCTCAATGGAGACAAGCAGGTGGCAAACCAACCACCATAAAAATGACAGAGTGCACTTTAAGATGGCCATGGACTCAGCACTGACTTCCTCCAGAGTGAGAGATCCAGACATTGTGATAGTTCTACAAACCAGCTCAGAGTGGGCGCTCTGTGCTCTTCTCCATCTCCGGCTTTCATTAAGGAGCTCATTTCCATGCCTCATTCAGTCGATTAAACAGAACCGCCCCCAGGCTGGTTGCCGTGACAACGACGAAGCGATCCCGTCGCATTCCCTGAGGTTGCGCTTGTTGTTTCCCCGGCAACAGCCACACAACTTCAGGACAACATCCGGAAAGACCTTGTTGTTCTTGTCCTAACGTGGATTGAAATACGGGCTGCAAGTGTTCGGATATTTAGGAAACTCGCCCCCTCGCACTATGACGACCAGCCAGCCTTTTCTGGACTGTAGCGACCCACGTTTGAAACTCACCGTGGAAAACAGAACGAAAAACGTGTTTGTGACACAGCCGGAGGACAGGTAAGCGAGCGCCATCTACTGTTGGCCTGTAACTAACTGTTCCATGCGCACAAGACTGAAGGACACTTTTATTCTAGGCCCAAAGAAGAACATGTCAACCTCATACCTGTAGTGACAGAGGTAAAGTAACCCCATCATTGACTTTATATTTCAACTGCTTACAAAAATGGGAATGTGAAAATGAACCCAATATTTAAAGGTCCACTATGTCACTTTTCTGCTTGCCCCATGGGGACATTACAGAGCTCGGGATGGAATTTGACCATGGAAATCCCCCATTTTTGTTGCTGGTGTGCAAAATGTCTTAAAGATACGTTAGCTAAATCAACATAAAAACTCAACAAAAGCGCTGTGGAACAGTGTGAAACATAGCTGGGTCACTAGGTAAATGTATCTAGCATCTTAAAATCTTCATTGGTTTATTAAGTGAAAATTCTATGACGTGAGATAAACTGGTTGCGGGCCCTTCACCAGAGAAATTACATGCGCATTTAACATTAATATTTCAACACAGGGAAATGGAACAAGCTCATTATAACACAACCTATGTTTTAATTAATTGATAATTAGGGATGTCACGATATCAAATTTTTGTGTTACGATTATTGTGAAAAAACACATCACGAAACAAAAGTGAATTCTAAAATTTTCTTTAATTGTCTATACAAAAATTTACTTTCTGTATTTAAAAAAGTACAATTTTAAATACATTTTACAAAAACAGCATGATAAAATAAAGTTCTTTACATTTAGGTCGTGTCGGTGTAATCCCTCAATCGTCTGTTACATTTAGGTACATTTTTTGGGCCGTATACTGAAAAAAGAAATAGTTTTGCTTTTAAAATTGTCACGATTATTACTTTTTCGTTCTTACCATTATATTGTGACCTGAATAATCGCGATTATCGATAAACCGAATAATCATGACATCTCTATTGATAAGAAATACACCGGTTTGGTTTGGTTTCGCGTTTAGCACAGACAGGTTCATTTCTTATAAAGCTAAAGTTCTATCTACTTTTCTGTAGACACCTTGCCGTCTCCTTGAAGCCGGGCTGAACACGTTGCAAAAAACAGTGGTTCTGCAGAAACAAGCGGAGTTGGAAGAAGTGAGCCGACAACTGGTTCTAAAACAGCAAGAGTTTCAGAGCCGCGTGGAGGGTTTAGCCCAGCGACGCTCAGAACTGGAGCTCAGACAGCAGCAGGTACGGAGCAAAGCAGCCGCTCGCTACTCAATAGGCATGAATGATTTATACCTGACAAATTATTCAAATTCTACCTAACACGGGCGTTTTGTTTTGCTTTTGTTCATTTATTTATTTCCCCAGAATAAAGAAAGAGTGACCAAGTTTGAGAAGTTTGTGGCTGAAAATGAATTGAAGCAGCACCAAGCCCTTAAGAACTATAAGGATGCACGGGAGCAAAACAATATCAAACAGAAAGATATAGAAAGGTTGACAAACAAGCTCATACAGCTTCGAGCCAGGTGAGATTTATGTCTTAATATGAGTCTTAATATTAAAGCAGTTATTTTTCAGGGACTCAGTTTGAAATGTAACATAAGTTATAAGTAGATTATCGTTCTATATTTTGTTGATTGTAAACCGCACTATTACTCTAAAAGGGCTTAGTAATACAAACAGGTCCACTGACTTCCAGTTCAAAATTGAAGAACTGATAAGCCCCGCCTCTTCATACCATAAATTTCAAGGTACTTTTAGTGTTTTGTAACTTATGTCCATTGTTGTTTACGTGGTTGCTTTTGCACATGTCGTTCCGATGTGATTTTTAACTGAAAATGGCAACTAAATAAACTGAACTAACTTTGATTAAACTAATGCTGAGGAAACACTGTTGTAACAAGGTTAAAAGCTCAAAGCTAAAAGTGTATATGTCCATAATATGCCCCCTTTAAGTTTGATGTGTGTCATAAAAGAACATGATCTAATAATAATGATCATTTAATCTACAGACAACATGTTTTAAAAGACAGAATGACCAAATACAAAATCTATGAAGACTATTTGGTGAAAACAATCAACTTCGTACCAAGCAGTAAGTCTCCAATATCCGTAAAAATCTGCGTTATATAACCATGTTGATCTCATTGATACAATAAAAGACTGTTTTCATAGGCTACCTTGAAAATGACTCAGAATCCTTGGTTTTGCCCATCATTCGGCGGCACGAGACACTCTCCATCACTCACCAGGAACTTTTGCAGCGTCTGGAAAAAATGGAGGATGAAGTGGAGGAGAAACAGCAACAACTCCAGACCATTAAGCAGGAACATGGCATTAAAAAGCTGGTGAGATGAAGAAGTGCTTGTTTCAAAAGGGACAGATGATTCTAACCATGCTGCATGGTGATTGCAGATGGTGAATAAGGAGTTATCAGAACTACAGAATGAGTTAGAGGGTCTCAAAGATATGAACAAACAGGCAGAAGTTTCACTGCTGATGGAACAAGGCCAGTCTAGAGAAAAGGTATGGATGTCAGGTGGAGGATGGTATTGTTAATGTAGATCTAAAATGAAATCTAATCCTATTGAATATATTTTTAAGGTGGAAGAAGTGGGAAGTATCCTCATGGCTATTAACAATTTGGCAGAGCACTGTTATCTTCCTTCATATGGAGCACTTGAAGACATGAATGTTTTAACAATGATGGACATGGTGAAGGTGAAATCTATGAGGCTTTTCGTATAAATGTTTTACTTGCATCTTAACTGAATAGTTATGTATTTCCAGGAGTACTTTCTGGACAAGGCAGACACAGAGCGGAGAGCCCGAAGCCTGATGGAGTCTAGCTCAGGAGTGGCCCCTCTGGCAGACAAGAAAGGCAGAGGCTCCACGAGAAATATGGGTTCTAAAGCACAAATCAAAAGTCCAAGTAAAGTTAGTAGAAAGAGTGACTCACTTAGTTAAATTAAATGGATTGTTTGTGGCTTAGTACTGAACTGATTCATCATGCTCTTTTGAACAGTGTTCTTGAGTGGAATGTGATGTGTATATTTTGAATTACATGATTACAGTATTATTCAAATGAGGCTGTGTGATCAGTTTGGGCTGGGAACTTCAGAGGAGGGTATGCAACGTTTGCTTATAAACTCTTATAAATGAATGAAGAAAAATGAAATGACCAGAAACATAGAATGTGCTTGTATTACACCATAAAAGTTCTGTATGAAAACTACAAGAATTCTTCGCTAGCGTTAGACGTGTGATAGACGTGTTTTGAGCAACAGAAAAACACCCAGCGCCAACACGAGGTCGATCTCTAAATACTAGAGGGTAACAGAGGAGTGGGTCAACCTGCATCTGTGCCCCCATCACACACGTCTGCCTCTGTGCCCCTCACACATGTTTGCCTCTGTCCCTCCTCTGTCAAAACATAGACAAAACTTGGTGAAAGTTATAAAAACCCAAAGATCAGGCTACAGTCGACAGGGGAATAAGGTGTGTAATATGAAAGAATGTATTACTGAACCATTTTGAATGTTTCTTTTACAAATGTATGGAAAACAGTGATGCTAATGTAATGAGCTAGTAACAGTGATTATACGGACGGAATCGGAATGGAGACAATAAAAACTAATTTAACCATCAGTTCTGGCCTTCTCAATTCGACTGGACTCTGGACTGCTGCTTCTTCTTCTTCTTTGGTGTTTAATGGCGGTTGGTATCTATAGTGTTACATTACCGCCACATACTGTAGATGTGCGTCTTCAAAGTATGTGTTTTACATGATACCGAAAAAGAGAGAGAGAGAAAGAGAGAAAGTGATAGAGAGAGACAGAGAAAGAAAGAGAAAAAGAAAGAAAGAGCAACTTGCACTGCGTCTTCTTCTTTGGTGGTGCTTTATCTTTTTCTTTGTCTTCTTTGGTGGTGTTTTATGGCAGTTGGTATCCATAATGTTCCATTACCGCCATTCTTTAGACTTTATTCATTAGACCTTATTGCTTAGTTGTTGGCGCTTCCAATGGCGGCCGGCAGCCAACTGCAAAGGTGTATCCTTCCTCTTCTTCTTTGGCTTTTCCACGGCGGATGGCATCCACATCATCGCCACCCACTGTAGTTGTGACTCTTGGAGTCACTTTCGCTGTTGTCACCTCCCTCCATGGCAGTCGGCAATTGAGCGTGTAACACTACAACAACGCACCCAACTCTACAATCTTCCAATTAACCCTGTGTTACATAAGTCAGTAACTATAGCCTTACATGACCCCTGTGTCTGGATTGTAAGAAGATTCCGCAGATTGAATTCCTGCCTCTTAGTTTGAAACCATGAAGATAATTCAGTTCTTTCTTTCATATGCTGTACCGTGAAGCAGCACGTGCTCAACAGTTTCTGGTTCTTGACAGCGATTACACAAACCGGTAGGATGTTTGCCTATCCTATTCATTGACCAATTGAGTCCAGTGTGGCCCATTCTCATGCGAGCAAAGGCTCTCTCTTCCTCTGCGTTCCTACAAATGGATCTGCATGGGCCATCACTACTCTGTACCTGATAGAGATGTCGTCCAGTATCACAACGATTCCAATAGTCCTGCCAGAGTTCATACACATGACTCTTAATAATGGGCTTGATTTCAGGTTTGCTTATTTCAACCAGTACATAAATTGACGGCCGCCTAAGGGAATTCTTAGACGGCAAATCAGCCATTTCATTACCATCCATACCAGCATGTGCAGGAACCCAAATGAAGTAGAGCCTCACATCCTTCCTGGACAGAGAGAGTATCAGATAGAAGATGCTGTATAGAATATCCTGTCTTCAATCAGATTTTCCTGATTTAAGGTTTTGCAGTGCAGAGAAGCTGTCAGAAGCTATCACAACGTTGTGACACTGTAAGGTAGACTCAGCCCATTCCATCGCTAATAGTATCGCTATGAGTTCCGTGGAGAAGAGAGAAAGATGATCCGTTAACCTCTTCTTGGCCCCTACCTCAAGGTCAGGTATGAAAAAGGCAGCGCCTGTCCGGCCGCTCTCGGGATCCTTAAATCCATCAGTATAAATAAACACATCATCTTAATGTTTATCGATGAGCTCTTGAACAATAAGCTGTGTCGCCTTTCCGGTTTTTCCTTTCAGCTTGCGATGCAAACCAGTATCAACAAGAGCCGAAGTAAACTTCCAAGGAGATATGGGTGACAAAGCCACCGAAGGGTTCAAGTTAAGGTCGCTTATTCAGCAAGTCGTGCTTTTGCATTTCCTACCCAGCTAAAAACAGATTGTCAGCCTCATGATGTTCCCCACATTCTCAAAGAAATTCCTTCCCTGGGTGTGTGCCTGTATGTCCTTGCACATTTACATCTCATATAACTGTAAACTTGTGTACATAGTAATGCCTATTTTTATTTTTATTTTATACTATAGTCATTTTAAATTGTTTCTTAATGCATGCCCTTTTGTTTGATTGAATATATGTTGTTTTATTGTTGCTCAGTGTTTTGTGTTGCACCTTCAATGTCGAGACTTAATGTCTGATTCTGATTCTCATATCTGCGTTTAACTCCACTCATAAGCTTAATCATCCCCCAGACATCACCAAGTAACGTTTCCCTTCCAATTTTGGAACAGTACTGCCTCCAATAGGTTCTTTTGGCTGTCCTTACAGTCCTTCGCACAACTGCATGAGCTTTCTTGTATTCAATGAGGGCATCCATAGTGTGAAGACCCTTTACCTTCTTAAAGGCCTTATTCCTTGCCCAAATAGCTTCACCACATGCGCCATTCTACCATGGCACCTGTTTCTTACGTCCATCACCTTTACTCTTTGGAATCGTGTCTTCCGCCGCCTGTGTGATGAGTAAGACTATTGCAGTATTTAATTCATCCACCATCTGATTCTTCCTGCTTCCGAAGAGTGCAGACGCATCCGTGCTTGCTCCTGCTTGCTTCAGCTGCTTTCCTTATTTATTTTGCTTTTAAATCAGTTTTGTCTTCCAAACATTTTTTATTATGACTTTTTTAAGTCAACCAAGGATTTTAAGAGCATTTTTCGAGTTTTAATCAACAAATCTGACGAACCAGCGACATGTCCGTGAGAAGAGAAACAAACTCCTGTAAACGCTGTTGGAAATTTCAACAAGAAATTCATGAGCTACAAGCACGGATATTTGCTTTGGAATCTGAAAAAGGACTGCACGATACAATCCCTGTGTCATCCAGTGGTAAGAAGTCCACATTTTTTACAAGAAAAACAGCTACTTTCAACCTAAACCGGAGTGACTCTGTTTCGTTCCCAAAACTGTCTAAAGACCAAGAAAATAAAGTCGGTTCGAAGCCTAAGCAATACAAAGATAATGTAACGCCACCTAAAATACATCTTACAAACTGATTTTTACCACTTTCAAAGACTGAAGTGAAATGAACAAAGGAAAAACGGGAGACATGACGTGGCGAAAAGGCAGACAGAGACAGAGAGAGAATCTGTGCCTAACGTCAAGGTCGTCTTGATTGGGGATGGTGCGATAAGTCACGTGATGCATGAAAAAAATTAAAACACATTCTTTTCCCAGCGCCACAGTCACTCAGATTACGTCACGTATTTTCTAATGTTTTGGCCACACATAAAGGAGTTAAACAGCTGATTGTGCACGTGGGCGCAGTGGACACACGACGCGAAGAGACTGAAGTTTTGAAAAGAGACTTCTTGGAGTTATTCGACGAGCTTAATAAAATGGAAATAAAAACATTCATAAGTGGACCTCTTCCAAACATCGACAGGAAGATAAACAAGTTTAGCCGGCTGCTTCAGCTGAACACATGGCTGTCCAAAGAGTGTGCAACAAGAGGATTGCACTACATTGAGAACTTCTATCTATTCTGGAAACGAGAGGACCTGTTTAAGAGAAATGGCCCACACCTCTGTAGAGGTGGAGTGAGGGTGCTGACAGAGAACCTGCTCCACGCTCTGAGGCATTGGACTGGGCCTGGACAGGGTCCTGAGCAGATAGTTAGAGAAGAGAGGAATGAGAGAAGAATTCAGCCAGAGACCGAGCCAATGTTTCAACATCAGCAGCACCACAACCACACCCTCCACCAAAGGATTTATTAGCAGCCGCTCCACCACCACCACCAGCAAATAATTCAACTCCAGCTGCTCCACGATCACCTCCACCGCCTCCAGCGAAGGACTCATCTGCAGCAGCACCACAACAATCTTCACCATGGCTAGCGCAGGAGTCATTTCAGTTCTTTCCTGCACGGTCCTCATCAATGGCCTTGGACCCATCTGTGGCGGGCCCGGCAGTATCCCTGCCATCGCCCCTGCCCTCAGAGCAGCCCTGAAGCCCCCCTGCAACATCTACTCCCACTACAGATTCCTCACTCTCCTTTCCATCTCCACCCTCACCCAGGGGCCTTCCCAGCCATCTTGAATATCTGATCAAATCAGGCATTAAGATGGCTCCACTCACGCCTAATATAGCAAGATCAAGAGTTCTGATATCAACGATGATGAACTCTCCCCTGACTGTTGCTACACAGAGAAAAAATTGCCCCACCTAAACCCCCCCGCCTTTCACCTGGTCCCAAACTCTCACCTGCTCCCGCTACACCAACAAAAGCCCCCTCACCTATCCCCCCTCGCCTTTCACCTGGTATCTCCCATAGCTAGGATGCACTGGGTCTCAGCGTTGCCGGGACTTATAGTCATATTAAAAATCAAAACAACCCGGGGCCCTGTGTAAAAACAGCCTCCCCTAGTGCTATTTCTGTAGTAACATCACACAGATGGGAAAACAAAATGCGAGTCAGACTGCCCAATCTGAGAAATTTGATTCATATTCCCTGTAAAAAGATAACGCCCAGTCTCACTTAAACTAGTCTGAAACTTGCTGTGCTAAATGTCAGATCCTTATGTAACAAATCATTCTTAATTAATAATTCTATTTCTTCTTATAATCTTGATTTTATGTTTTTAACTGAAACATGGCTTGACAAAAACACAGGAAATTTAGTTCTAATAGAATCTGCTCCACCCAATTTTATGTTTGAATCTGAAACACGAGAAAACAAAAAGGGAGGAGGTGTGTGTGCTTTTGTTAGAGATTGAAATAGTTACCCACAGGTTGTCCTTTTGGGTGTTTTCAACATTTGAGTACGTAGCTTTTAAAATTGAGCTAAAACAGTCTCCATCCATTCTCTTCATTGTTTTATAAAAGCCTCCTCAGCACTGAAAAAGTTTTATTGATGATTTTACTGAGATGCTTTCAGTCGTATGCACAGACTTTGATGGTTTGGTCATAACGGGTGCTTTCAATGTTCATATTGATAATATCTGTGACAGAAACGCTAAAGAGCTTCATGCTGTCCTTGAAACTTTCGGTCTTACTCAGCGCGTGAGTTTCCCCACCCACAGCAGAGGGCACACTCTAGATCTTCTAATTACAAAAGGGGTTAATATTTCAAACGTCAATGTGGATCGATGTTGCTCTGTCTGATAATTTCTGTGTCTTCTTTGACCTGTCTGTTTTTCCCAAACCACCAGCTGGTCCTGCAGTTGTCCGGAGGAGACACATAAATGACAGCACAGGGAAACTGTTTATGGAAATGATTAACTTTGAAAATGTCTCATGTTCCAATGTAAATGATTTGTTGAACTCTGTTACATCTAGTGTTTTGAATGTTCTCGACACCATTGCCCCTATGAAGGCTAAAATTGTTAAAAAATAAGCAGAAGGCGCCATGGAGAAATGATGATTCGATCAGGGCACAGAAAAAGGGGAGTGGCCGCCGGGCCGAACGAAAAATGGCGCAAGTCGAAGCTCCAGGTTCAGAAAGATTTACAGGGAGAAGTTGTACATGTACAACCTCATTTTATGTAGAACTAGGGAAGGATATTTTTCTGAAATAATTGGAAGTTGCAGTAACAACTCGCGTGTCCTGTTTTGCCACAGTAAACAGATTAACAAAACCCTCCAGCTCAGCTGCCGTTAGAACTCATGTCCAAGTGTAATGAGTTTGCATTATTCTTTAATGACAAAGTTCAGGGCATTAAAAAATGCTATAAATTCTACAATGCAAAAAATAACCCTCAAACCACCTACACACTTAGAGCTGACTCACTTTGCACCTGTAAACTGACAAAACTGTCCAGGAGATCATCACCAGTCTGAGTTCATCTACATGCTGCCTCGATGTGTTGTAGAATGTGTCCTATCACAATTTACGCAGACGACACTCAAATCTACGTTTCACTGACGGCAGGTGAATATGGACCAGTGGATTTCACTCTGTCACTGCATCCAACAGATCAGTGTGTGGATGCAAAGCAACTTTCTCCAGCTGAACTCAGACAAGACTGAAATCATCGTCTTTGGCCCACAGAAACAAAGAGAAAGTGTTAGCAGTCACCTCCAGAGTCTCGCTCTTAAAACCTACGGATCAAGTTAGAAATCTGGGGGTAATAATGGACTCAGATTTGAATTTTAACAGCCCACGTCTGATCAATAACATCAGCAGCTTTTTACCATCTAAAAAACATTGCCAAAATCAAAAAGTATAGTGTCTAAACCAGACCTGGAGAGACTTATCCATGCATTTGTCTCTAGTAGATTAGACTACTGTAATGGCCTGCTCACTGGCCTCTCCAAACGAGCTGTAAAACAGCTGCAGTACATCCAGAACGCTGCTGCTCGGGTCCTGACTAGAACCAGGAAGTATGATCACATTAGTCCTGTGCTCAGGTCTCTGCACTGGCTCCCTGTGGCTCAGAGCATAGACTTCAAAGCAGCTCTGCTTGTATACAAGTCTCTCCATGGCCTAGCACCAAAGTACATCTCGGACATGTTAGTGCCATATGAACCATCTCGGACTCTGAGGACCTCAGGGACCGGCCTCCTGCTGGTGCCCAGAGTCAGGACTAAACATGGGGAATCTGCGTTTTAGTTTTATGCAGCTAAAATCTGGAACAGTCTTCCTGAGGATGTGAGACAGGGCGCTACTCTGGCATTGTTTGCTGCTTTATTACTGCTTATTTTTAACAATTTAGCCTTCATAGGGGCAATGGTGTCGAGAAACATTCAAAACACTAGATGTAACAGAGTTCAACAAATCATTTACATTAGAACATGAGACATTTTCAAAGTTTATCATTTCCATAAACAGTTTTCCCGTGCTGTCATTTATGTGTCTCCTCCGGACAATTGCAGGACCAGCTGGTGGTTTGGGAAAAACAGACAGGTCAAAGAAGACACAGAAATTATCAGACAGAGCAACATCGACCACATTGACGTTTGAAATATTAACCCCTTTTGTAATTAGAAGATCTAGAGTGTGCCCCCTGGGGTGCACGGTGGCAGAGCGCTTCTCCCACCGTCCAAAGACATGCATGTGTTAGTAAATGGCAACTGTAAATTGGCCCTAGTGAATGAATGTGAGAGTGAATGGTTGTCTGTGTGTCTGTGTGTCTATGTCTCTGTGTTAGCCCTGCGACGAGTTGGCCACTGTCCAGGGTGTACCCCGCCTAAGGCCCAAAGGCACTGGGATAGGCTCCAGTCACCCGCGACCCCAACGGGAACAGCGGTAGAAAATGGATGGATGGATGGATGGATGGATAGAGTGTGCCCTCTGCTGTGGGTGGGGCCACTCACGCGCTGAGTAAGACCGAAAGTTTCAAGGACAGCATGAAGCTCTTTAGCGTTTCTGTCACAATATTATCAACATGAACATTGAAAATTACCTGTTATAACCAAACCATCAAAGTCTGTGCATACGACTGAAAGCATCTCAGTAAAATCATCAATAAAACTTTTTCAGTGCTGAGGAGGCTTGTATAAAACAATGAAGAGAATGGATGGAGACTGTTTTAGCTCAATTTTAAAGGCTACATACTCAAATGTTGAAAACACCCCAAAGGACAACCTGTGGGTAACTATTTCATCTCTAACAAAAGCACACACACCTCCTCCCTTTTTTGTTTTCTCGTGTTTCAGATTCAAACATAAAGTTGGGTGGAGCAGACTCTATTAGAACTAAATTTCCTGTGTTTTTGTCAAGCCATGTTTCAGTTAAAAAACATAAAATCAAGATTATAAGAAGAAATAAAATTATTAATTAAGAATGATTTGTTACATAAGGATCTGACATTTAGCACAGCAAGTTTCAGACTAGTTTCAGTGAGACTGGGCGTTATCTTTTTACAGGGAATATGAATCAAATTTCTCAGATTGGGCAGTCTGACTCGCATTTTGTTTTTCCCATGTGTGTGTGATGTTACTACAGAAATATCGCTAGGGGAGGCTGTTTTTACACAGGGCCCCGGGGTTGGTTTGATTTTTAATATGACTATAAGTCCCGGCAAACGCTGAGACCCAGTGCATCCTAGCTATGGGAGATACCAGGTGAAAGGCGAGGGGGGATAGGTGGGGGGACGTTTGTTGCTGTAGTGGGAGCCGGTGAGCGTTTGGGACCAGGTGAAAGGCGGGTGGGTTTTGGTGGGGTGATTTTTGTCTGTGTAGCAACAGTCAGGGGAGAGTTCATCATCGTTGATATCAGAACTCTTGCTAAATTAGGCGTGAGTGGAGCCATCTTAATGCCTGATTTGATCAGATATTCAAGATGGCTGGGAAGACCCCTGGGTGAGAGTGGAGATGGAAAGGAGAGTGAGGAATCTGTAGTGGGAGTAGATGTTGCAGGGGGGATCCAGGGCTGCTCTGAGGGCAGGGGCGATGGGCGGGATACTGCCAGGCCCGCCACAGATGGGTCCAAGGCCTTTGATGAGGACCGTGCAGGAAAGAACTGAAATGACTCCTGCGCTAGCCATGGTGAAGATTGTTGTGGTGCTGCTGCAGATGAGTCCTTTGCTGGAGGTGGTGGAGGTGATCGTGGAGCAGCTGGAGTTGAATTCTTTGCTGCAGGTGGTGGAGCGGCTGCTAATAAATCCTTTGGTGGAGGCTGTGTTTGTGGTGCTGCTGATGTTGAAACATTGGCTCGGTCTCTGGTTGATGGAGCAGGAATTTTTCTCTCATTCCTCTCTTCTCTAACTATCTGCTCAGGACCCTGTCCAGGCCCAGCCTGTCCAGGCCCAGTCCAATGCCTCAGAGCGTGGAGCAGGTTCTCTGTCAGCACCCTCACTCCACCAGAGGTGTGGGCCATTTCTCTTAAACAGGTCCTCTCGTTTCCAGAATAGATAGAAGTTCTCAATGTAGTGCAATTCTCTTGTTGCACACTCTTTAGACAGCCATGTGTTCAGCTGAAGCAGCCGGCTAAACTTGTTTATCTTCCTGTCAATGTTTGTAGAGCATTTTGTACCTCTGCCCACTCAGGATCCTTTGTTCCAAGGAATCTTCCTGCGGCTTCAGCGATGATCCTGATCTTTTCAGACTTCTTTTGCGTTCAAGCAGTACAGTTTATAACATCCACCACAAAGAGGAAAAAGTCCTTCCTTTTCATAACCAAGATATCCTCAGCACTCTCGGACGCTTTACCCTTGGAGGCTTCGCACTTGGAAATTTCACCCTTAGGAGCTCCACACTGGCTGTGAGCAATGCTGATTTCTCTCACTTTGCTCTGGCAGTGAGCAGTGCTGGCAGCCCTAACTGTATCCACTGTCACCTCTTTCCTTGGCACTTTCTTGACTGCCTCCACATAGGATATACCTTGAGAGACTTACATTTTTTCCACCTCAACAGCCCTTTTGCTAAATGTGCATCCCCTGTAGGCAGAGCTATGCTCTTCCCCACATTTAGAGCATTTCAGTTTTGCTCCTTCGTCACATTTCCCGTACGCTTGATCCCCTGCACATTTACCACATCTTTGCTTCCCTTTACAGACTGCTGCTATAAGATCATAGTGCTGGCACTTGAAGCAAAGTAGTGGTGGTGGAACATATGGCCTTACTGCATAGCTCATGTATCAAATGACCACTTTACTAGGCAGGCATTTTCCTTCAAGCTTAACACTACTGACAGGCTGTCACATGTTTCTCCATCCCGGGTTGTTTTCAATTCCCTGGCATCCTCAAACTTAGCTCCAGTTAAATACTTCTTTACTTCATCCACAAGTCATCATCGTAGGGATGAGTGTCATAACTCCTCTGACTGTGTTTCTTTCAGCATCTGAAACGACAACCTCCTTTCCATCCAGACTTTTAATCTAACCTTCGCTTTCCTTTGGTGAGCCGCGTCTTTGCACACAACCAGCAGCGAGCCATTCCCAAGAGCACTTGCATCATTGATTCCTCCCACTGCCTTTATTCCACTGGACTCCACTCCTTAAAGGATGCATTTTCCTGCGTAAGTATTACAATCACCTTACACTCTGTGCTCTCATTCCCGACCTTAGAAGTTTCCTCCTGCTTCTCACTACCAGAACCTTCTGACGCGAAGGACGCGAGGTTCTGGTCTGGATGGACCGTAGCCTCCTGCCTGAGGGGAGGGGTTCAAATAGACCATGTCCAGGGTGAGAAGGGTCAGCTGTGATCCGATCTGCTCGTCCCAGAGCCCTGGAGACGTACAGGTCCTGCAGAGATGGAAGTCTGCAGCCGATCACCTTCTCAGCACAGATGCGCACAATGCGCTGTAGTCTCTGTTTGTCCCTGGCTGTGGCTCCAGTGTACCACACGGTGATGGAGGAGGTGAGGATGGACTCAATGATGGTCTCAACTCACTCCCCTCCACCAGGTTGGTAACCATAGTGTTCTGCTTCCTCTCTCTCCCTTCTTCTTTGGTTGTGTTTTATGGCGGTTGGTATCCATATTGTTACATTACCGCCATTCTTTACTTTATTCTTTTGGTAACCATAGTGTTACTTTCTTCTTGACTGCTCATGTGAGCATATGTGAAAAGAATGTGTGTGCATTAGATTCCTTTCCACTTTGATCCCATGGGCTTTGAACACAATGAAACATAAACGCAGTGGTACGAGTCAGCTCCGTGCAGAAAGCAATCTGTGTGGCTTTTTCTCTTTCTCTCAATGTTTTTTCTCTCTTTCTTTTTTCTCTCTTTCTTTTCTCTCTCTTTCTCGTTCTGGTTTTTTTTTCTCGTGTAGCGTGGGACACGTGCTTTGAAGACGTACAACCACAGTAGGTGGCGGTAAATGCACCTTTCGGCTGCCAACCGCCATTAAAAGCACACAACAACAACAACATTAGTCTGTGTGTGACTGTCGTGGACCCGCAGTGGTAAAAGTGATCCACAGTGACGAGAAGTAACGTGAGTGCGTCTTCTTCTTTAACTGCCGTATTTACCGCAGGGAAGTTTCAATTCTGCGCTGTCCCAGACCATCATGAGAGTGAATTAACAATATATGAGCTGAAAGCTCTAACATACACAATACAAATGAAATATAAGATACATCTGACTAGATTTTAAAAAGTTTTAGGATCAAAGTAAACGAGGCTTCAACAGAGTGCGTCACTGTCTCTTTAAGAGAAGCACGTGGTGCATGCAAACATCCGGGAGATTCTAGTACAAACAAAATACCTTTACGTCGACATGCCATTTTGACGTTTTTATGTCTTGCTGGTAATAATTTCCCAAACCGTTTAGACTGAATCTAGGTGCCACTATGTGCCTGACTTCTGGACAAGCCTCTGGGTCACGGGCTGCTCAGTCACGGTGAAGTCGTCTCCACAGATGGAGGGCGGATGGCTGATCTCCGAACGACAGGACCTTTCTTCGTACTTTGCAGACCAAACGAGTTTCAAAATAACTGTAGGCCAATTAGTACTTTTGTGTGGTGCCCCGGATACCATGAATAACAATATAATAATAACTACTGTCTTGTCAGGACGTGTGCCGAGACTTTTCTACGGTGAGGAAAGTGCGTGGCGATGGGAACTGTTTCTACAGAGCCTTTTCCTTCGCATACTTAGAATCTGCCATACTCAATTCCAGAGGATTACACGGGTCAGTCTGCTGCTGTAGAAGCTTAAAGGGCCAATCGGCCTCTGTGCTGTGTGGTTTTTCCATATCTAACTGTGCAATATACTTCAGTTCACCCTTTGTACGACAGGCAGCACTATAATGTGGTTGTATTTCTAGGTTCATCGAGATGATCAAGGAGAGCAGCATTGCCTTGTCTTGTGCTGGTTTTGAGGAAAGAAGCTACAAAAACCACCTTTCCAAAGTAATGTACTGCCAGTGAATCATGACTGTACGGTTTAGAGAAATAAACTCCAACTCTCTCAGGTCATTGCCGTTTTGGAGCAGTGCCAGTCTGATGGAAGTGTGGGGACACTTTACAGACTGTTTAACCAGCGGTCCACCTCTGACAGTGTGGTCCAGTACCTCCGCCTCATCACCTCCGCGTACCTGCAAAGCCATGAAGAGTTCTTTTGCAACTTTGTGGAAACATCCAATTTCCAAGCCTATTGCCATCAGGTGAGTGTCACGATGCTGCCCCCTAGTGAATCTCAGACATCCAGTTCAAATGTACTGGCTGATCCAAACACTTTGTACACTTTTTGTTTAGGAGGTAGAAGTCATGGCAATGGAGTGCGATCATGTGGACATCCAGGCATTGTCGCAAGCTTTGAACGTGGGCATTCACATCGTGTCAATGGAGGGCGATGAACAAAAGCTAGTTGACCACATCATTCCAGAAGGTGCCGAGCCATCTGTGCACCTCCTTTATCAAATGTCACATTATAATATCATCTACCCACGAACTCAAGCCTGACCAGCCGGTCCAATGTGCCTTTATTCAACTCAGGAATAGAGACTATTAAGACGCAACTGTTTTCTTTAATATTTATGCATCAAAGAGTAGTTACAAATATAATCCAGGTTTTATAGTTAACAATATTAAAAGGAGGACATCATTTTTAACTTTGTATTTATTAACAAATCAAAGACAAAAAGTTATTTTTGCTTTTCTTTTTTTGATTTCCGGTTTCTCTTTTGTGAAAGACCTTTCTTAACTTTCTGTTTGCTCTTTTGCATTAAAACACTGTTCAGTGCACTTTGAGTCCCTGCCAGAGCGGTCTGTTTCAGAGTGAGTTTCCCCATCTGAGTGGGATACCTGGTCTTCATCACAGTCTTGAATACAGACTGAGAGACCAACTGCTTCAAGTGCTTTTTCATGCCCTTCACCATTCTCTGCTGCTGGACATCGGCATGCTCGTCATTTGATTTACCTGTAATACATACATATATATTTGAATTATGAAGTGTTTTTAATAATCAAATTTTGCAAGCCTTACCAAGTAATAGGTCTTCATCCAGATCTACCTCGAGAGCTTCTGCAGCTTGTCTGAACCACGAGTCGTGCTTCTTTTCTTTGCAGTTGTGATATTCAATATTTTCAATTTTTCTGGCCAAATCTACCCGCTCCTACATAAGAAACGTACTGTTGCATTAAATATACATTACTTATGTAAATTTGACCCACTGTTCATGTCTTACTTTGATAGCCGCCATACACTGTGTCTCTATTGGGAACATTGGGAGGTCTTCGTCCTTGCCAAGAGTTTTGAAAATCTTTTTGAAGTTCAACATGTCATCAGGGCCTGTCAGCAACAAACATAAGCCTTCTTTGGAAGCTCTTGCTGTTCTGCCACTGCGGTGGACATAGGTTTCAGATGTTCTAGGAATCTGAAAGTAAAGTGGCATTGTATATTTTAATATAAATATGTATATGATAAGCAGTATTTATCTCTTAATCCATCAATCTGTACCCGGTGTGTATTTATGTAATTAATACAATAAATGAGTACCAAAATATTACCTGGTAGTGAATAACTTGCTGCACATTGGGAATGTCTAGTCCTCTTGCTGCCACATCAGTAGTCAGGAGTACACAGCTGTGGGATATCATGAATTGGATTTCACTGAACAAAATATAGACAACTAGTGTGTGTGTTTTATGAGTTGAAATATACAATAAATAGTACATTGCTATGACACTTAGTTCTTTCAATTGTATAAAATCCTTCCACAATGTTGGAGGTTTTTCCATTTGGTGCTTCTGTACAAATTGCTTACCTTTCCCTGTCAGCAAATCTTTCCAGGTTTTTCAGACGCTGTTTCTGCTGCATGTTGGCGTGCAAGGAGAACGATGTACAGTCCAAGATGGTCAGAATGGATTTAAGCCTTTTGATGGTGTCTATACTGTTTGCAAACACCATGGTACGCCCTGGGTGCTGCAGCAAAAAGTAATATAGGAAGTAGTCCTTGTCCTCTTTCTGACAGTGGATCTGTGTCTCAGTTAGCGTCTCCACAGTAGCCTCCTTTCGGGACAGATCGATGACTTTTGGTTTGGTTTTAATGCCTACTTTGTCCATGAGGATTTCCAGTTTGCTGCGCTTATCCAACCTTTTTTTCTTTTGCAAGACGCGTGTGGGCAGAGTGTAAGACAGTGTGAGCGTGGCAGAGAATATGAACATTTGTCTTTTAGGGTTGAAGTGTGTGGTTTGCAACATCTCCAGGATGCTCTCCAGCTCCGCAAAGTGACCCCTTTCTACCATGCGGTCAGCTTCATCAATCACCAGACACCTGAAAGGCAAAGGAAATGTATGTTTTACTAAGCATTCAAGATCATTTAACCCATCAGAGAACTTTTAAAAACCTCTTAAAAAAGGTTCACAATGGGACAGTTCTGGTGGAGAGTTTGTCACTTGCTTGTCTTAACAGAAGTGTTATTTAATGTATATATATAGGTCTTGCATTATTTTGCAATTGCATGTGGTCTCCTCTCCAAAGATCTGACTTGTAACCTGGCCCAGTGGCATCACCCGCTTATCTTAATGCCATACAGTGGAACTTAACATCTCCAAGTAAAGTAAAAGTTACATAATGCACCTTCATGAGAACACCGTGTGGAAATACAACTTGACTGAATGTGTTGTATATTAAGTATTGCCATTGTTTCTCATAATTAGTTACGGTAATTCTGTTTCCTCTCCAGAAATGTTATTAAATCATGTTAAAGCAGACCTCTATATGCTGTCTTCATCTAATTATCAAACATCATCTTTTCAAACTTAAGAAAGCCATGCGAGTCTCTATATGACAAATGGAATGAGAGCTGATTGGTTGTTAAAAGGGCATCACCAATTCACTATATCACTATTTCACTTTTGTGTCTGAAAAAACTTATAGATGTGCAAGTGGAAAAAAAAGTCTGCATTGCTGAAATGAAAAGCAGATGTACCTGAGCTGCCTGAGGTTTTGCAGGTGTGGTTCCCTCTCTTTGATCAGGTCCCACAGTCGCCCTGGAGTTCCAATAACGATCTCTGGCCTGCGCTTCAGCAACCTCCTCTGCTTGTGCTGAGACATCCCGCCCACTACTATGGCTGTTTTGATATCTGCGCAAAGAGGAGAAATGCAAAACGGTATTTAAACCCGACTGATGCAGCGAGCGGCTTCTCATTTCTGAAACAACCATGTGGAAAGACAAATCCCGGGGTCATGGAGAAGATGTCAGTGTGTTTGAGAAGGGTCAAAACATTGGCATCGAGCAGAGAAAACATCTAAGGAGAAACAGAAACTAATCTACTACAGATCTGAACCCCAGTGAGATGTTTGGGATAAAGCGGTCCAAAGAAAGGTTTTTTTGGACAGGCAGTGTATTAAATGTAAATCAAAAGCTCTGCAATCTGGCAGTTCATTTGCAAATTCTAATATATTCCAATATGAAAAATTGTCAATCCATAAACACACGTTTCACTGTGAGTTCACATGCGATTTAGACTACATTCCTGGCCTGGCGTTAATAACTTACTTGTAAACTTGGCCACAGCATCTATATGGTGTTTGACTTGAACCGCTAACTCTCTGGTGGGGGTGAGGACTAGCCCGAGCAGGGGCTGATTTTGACTCTCATCATCCCGGCTTTCTTCTTGTGGGGCAGGGTCAAACGGAGCCTTCTCACCGACTTGAACGCACCCGAGCTTGATATCATTTGCTCCATCCTCATCACTACCGCCATCATTCAAATCCCCACCAACTTCGTCTACGTCACTGTCCTCCACATCTGCACTCTCCACCTCTTCTTCCTCCTCCTCCTCCAACTCTTCCATCTCTTCCATCTCTTCCATCTCTTCCATCTCCTCCTCCTGGTGGTCATGCCCTTCTTCTGCTGGTGGATCTGCATCTCCAGGCTCGTCCGGTAGATATAAACTCTCAACCTTACTAACCGTGTCCCCTTGAGTCTTTGGACTGTCGTGATTTTCTCTCCACTCCAGAATGGCATAGATCATGGGGATAGCAAAGGCCAGGGTCTTGCCACTACCTGAAACAACAGTGTTGAAGCTGTTTAGAAAATGACAAAAACAAATTAAATAAATAATTTAAGGACGTTGGCATTTATCGATTTTACAGTTAAAAGATATTTCAGATAACTGAAAGGATTTTACAAACAACAACACGTTTTCAATACAAGTTCAACAGAAGGTCATAATAGAATCTGAAGTACTTTTATATTGTGAATTATTGAATGTGAGTGTGTGCAAATGAAAACTAAGTACTGTAAGAACTGTGCTATAAAATGACTCCAGAGAGAATAGCTGATGCAGTACGGTGCAGATGCTGATGTGGGCTGATACCCTTCCCATCCCCCCAAATGGTTTACTTGGATTATCCTCCTTGAGTGTTATTGTGTCATTTACCAATTTTGAGTTCCAGTCTTTTTCAGTACAATTTGTTCTCAAACGTTTTTATTCTGTGCTGTACCCTAAATGAGACCTACATTTTTTATTTTTTTTCAATGCAGTACAAAACATTTAAAAATACCTCTATCTGCTTGAAAAGTAGCTGGGTAAATATCTTGAAACTTTACCAATTCTTCTTTTTACGTCTTTGGAAAGCAAGTAAAAAAAGCTAAAAAGCTAAAAAAAAAAAACAAAAAAACACAAAAAATCCCCGAACATTTCCCCCAATCTTAAGTAAATACTTTGTGTTCACCTGTCTCTGCAGCTCCCAGCACATCCATGCGGTCTCTGATAGCTGAGGGCAATGCCAGGGCTTGGATAGGTGTGGGTGAAGTGAAGCCCAGACTGCTCAGGGCCTGCAGGACAGGAGCGGGCACGAACAGATCTTTCCACGCACCCATGTCCGAGCTGGTGTCCTCACAACCAGACAGGGCAGCACTGGTCCAATTCTTTATTTGCTCTTTGGCAGGTTTTGTGGGTTTGCTTTTAGGAGCTTCATCTTCTAAAGTCGACTCTGGTGCTGGTTGTTCTTCTGTTGTCGATTCAGTAAGAGATTCTTGCTTGGTTTTCTTCAGATATTGCTTCTTCTTCTTCTTCTTCTTCTTGTTTTTCTTAGTTGGTTTTGATTCAGACTCCTGCTGAGAACTTGCAACAGAATCATCTCCAGGTTCTGATTTCCCCTCCTCTTTATCCTCGGTCCGAGCAGTAATTTCTGTAGACTCAGCCTTGATTTTCTTGTTCTTATTTTTGGCCTTTTTCTTAGGCGTCTCTCCAGATGCTTCTCCAGAGGCTTCTCCAGAGGCTTCTCCAGAGGCTTCTCCAGAGGCTTCTCCAGAGGCTTCTCCAGAGGCTTCTCCAGAGGCTTCTCCAGAGGCTTCTCCATCCACGGCCTCCACAGCTTTCCTCTTTTGGGCCCGTTTCTTCTGTTCCTTCTTCAGTTCTTTGGCCGCGCTGGCTGCTGCCTTTTCAGTGTCAACCAGACGGTAATTTGTCAGTTCCTCGAAGCACACCAGCCCCTCCAATCCCTCCTCGGAAAACAGACTCGGGTCTAGTTCAATAGATTTCCATTTGCCCTTCACCCGTATGCACCGTTTTGCTGGGTTTATGCGCCTGCTTTGAGGCTTCATCTTCTTGGACTTCATTTTTTTTTTAAACTACTAAGACATAAAAGAAATAGATTGGATCAAAACAAACCACATTGATGTGTAAAATATCTCTATGTCTTTACAGAATTACACTAGAGTGGAGAAAACTTACCGTAAGCGGGTTCTTGACGTTAAAACAATTGGAGATTACAAGTGTTGACAAGCACGCACGACGCACGAGGAGGCCGCCATGACAGTGTGGTCACGTGGTTGGGAAAAGTGCAAAATACGTCGCTGCCATCTACCGGACAGGACGTGTATAACTTTTTATTTTTTATTTATTTATTTATTTATTTATTTTAATAGAAAGCTTGACATGAACCATGGATATGAACCTACACCTCAATGTAAAACATGTCCTTTTTGGTGTCTCGCTTATTTGTGTTGAACTTAATCCCAATCCTGTCGAATCCCATTGCTCTAAATTTTCCAATTTGTAATATTCCAGTCCTTTTTTCCTCTTTTTAAAACATATTTCATGCATTGCACTAACTCAAATGCTGTGAATACCAAAAAACTATGCAATGAATTTGAAATGTAAACTGTACAAATGTATTTTATTTTCTATATACATGTACACATTGAAGTGTTTCCCCTAGCGCTGTTAATGTTAATACTATTGAATATTCGAACCAAAGGAAAAGTATAACTTGTCATATTTTATCTAATCTTTTTCACATCATATTATACTGTTATCATAAAACCTTAAAGAATTATTTGGCCCTTTGTCAGGCTTTATTAGACAGGACAGTGGAAGTGAAATTGGGGAGGAGAGCAGGGAGGAAATTTAGCAAATTGTCAGAGCGGGGATTCAGCAGTCTGGCATAAGTGCTGATGCTTAGACCACTCGACCTACAGGCAACACTATATCATATCATATCATATTGTTATTAAAGTTTTGAATTTATAGATTATAAACTCAAGAAAATACCACGTAATTTACGAAAACTATAGCCAATTCCCCACAGGCATAAATAATAATGGCATGTAGCATTTTTATTGACATTTTAGGAATTCCACTGGAGCTTTACAACACAAGTTAGAAATACGTATGTTAACAAGCAAAGTTAAGGCATACTAGTTTTTTGAAGGGTCAATCAGTCTGCCCATGAACAATAGAGCGTTTGTGTCTTCATGGTATATGAAGAAGAAGAACGGTCGGTTGACGATGAATGTGGGAGGTAAAGAATAGGGAATGATGCCAACTGTTGTGGCAGCTGCTGCAGTGGTTCCTGTTTCATCCACATCAATCACAGCCTTGTGCCGAACCTATGGAGAAACACGCAATAGCATGTTTAAATATAGGCATGATACTAGTGATATGTAGTAAAAAGAGACAGGACACCGACCTCAGACACCTTCAGATCTCCGTCCTTATGGAGCTTTGTCAGATTGGCAGTGTTAGTGAACAGACTGGAAACGCCCATTTCAGGTAAAAGCTTATGCAATTCATACGACTCCTCCATCTTAAATTTTGGCAGATGAACTTCCACTTTGCTGAAAAAACAATACAACACGATAACTAAATATATTCACCATATATAAAGTCATAAATCACTTTAAACATACATTTCTCTCATAGATTGAAACCACCCTTGAAACCTGTCAGCGTTGATCTCATCATCTATCACGGTGTAGTCGACGCCTTTATTTGGCAACAGGATAAGCATTGAAACGCCATGGTCGTAAGGAAGCTTCAGCATTTTGGCGCCGAGAAATTTGTCCTGCCCCATGAAGAACTTGGCCTCTTTGTACATCATCTGCACGTTCACCATGTTGTAATTGTCAACGTAGAACGCTTCTGTTTTAGTGTAGTTGGGGTTAAAGGGGCTCTTCCAATCTCCTGTGAGAGAAAAACACAACTGTCAGAACAAAATACTGATTGGCATCGGTGGAAAGTAACTACTTACAAATTGTTCTTGTGGTTGTTTCTTTGGTGGGGACAGTGCATGCTAATGAACATACATGATACACATGCTGTAAACACGCCGGATTGTAGTCATGAGCTCATTTGCATCCATTGTCCCACATTCACTCTCACAAACACACTCTCACTCATACACCAGCACACAGGGACACAAGAGGCAAGATGGGTGAAGTGTCTTGCTCTAGTTGTCTCCCATCCAAGTAGTAACCAGGTCCATCCCTGCTTAGCTTCTGAGATCTGACAAGTTGACATGGTCATACTTCTGCTACTCTAATTGAGTAGAATCTTTGGGTACTTGTACTTTTTAAAGTAGATTTTTAAACCTAGAAATCATTTGAGTACTGAGTACGGAACAAGTCCAAATGGTCCAAGTTTACAGTAGGTGTATGTGCTTTTTTCAAAAGCGACAGCAGTGCATCTCCAGCTCTGATTGGCCAAAGCAGAAAAGATGCAGGTCTTTAAACTATTTCATATTTCAATATTGATCCAAAATGTTATTACTAGTAGTATTTTTTATGTGTACTTTTTACTGTTACCTTTGGCAGCAGTACTTTGTCATTGAATAAATGATTATTATTTTACAAAACAGCAGTACTCTTTCCACCACTGCTGACTGAGTTACTATATTACTTTAAGCTGAGAGAAAAACATGTCACAAAAGTCAAAATGTCTCGATTTGAAAAAACATTTTTGACCCCAGAAATAGCTATAGTAGTATGTAGTATGTACGTAGTGGTAAAAGTTCACTAGTAATATCATAATTCAGTAGTATGGGGTAGGGTGGGAGTTGCATACTGCTGCAGTGTCACTGACAGCACCCACCTTGCCCACATGATTGAACCCAAATGATTCAAGGTGTGAAGGGTCAAATGACATCCTGAATGCAAAACTCTTTGAATGCCCAAGTAGAGCAGTTCTACAAAAATGATCCTTTACCAGAAATGACAAGGGTGTATTCAACTTACCTCGAAAGAATATCGTGTTTATAAGCATGAGCTTGGTCTCCGCATCAAGAGTGGAAATCATGTCCTTGATTCTATCCTTAGTCTTGCACTTAATATAGTCATTTATGTACGCCACGCTCTGTCCGTTATTAGAGAAGTTCACCGCTTTGATCTCAGCCTCAAAATACTTCCCCATCTGCTCTTCAAAGGTCTTCTTCATGTCCAACTCGTCACTCACAAACATCGCCATGTCCTGGTCTAACTTCAGTGACCCATTTTGCGAGATGTTTTCGTAGAGAAGCTGGAATAATTGCGGAATGCCCTCTGGCTGGTTTGCTCTATCAAGTTCCTTCAAGTTAAATCCCTTTAAAATTTCCTCGTGAGTGACACCATCAGTGGCCAAAAGCAGAGCGGCGAAACTTGTGGAGATGCTCAACGGTGAGAAGAAGATGTTTTTGTCGTGATAGTTGGATATTCTTCTGTACAGGTTCACTGCAAAGTCCATATTCTTGTAGGAAAGATCTGTGATGGTCGCATTTCGTGTTTCTTGGCACGCTGGAGCAAAGAAGCACAGAAAGGTGAGGGAAAACAGCCAGGTCATCCTAAAGAGGTGGTCCGTCATGGTTCCTGGCAAGACACTGGCACCTGAAATGAGATGTCATTGAGATCAACTTCCAAAATGATTAAAATTCACAACAATATGATACATGCCTTTTCGACCGAGATGATGTCCAAAGCTTCCTGCACTATTTGGTGAAGCAAAGTGCAAGTGTGTTCAAAACGTTACATATTAACCCAGCGCTTTTGTGAATCCAAAACAAGATCTTGAAAACGTAGCAGGTTTCTGTGTCTCCTCCCGTCTCCCAACTCCGCTTCCTATCATTTGAAGGCAATGTTTGAGGTAGGGAAGCTAAAATAAGTCCCACAATTCAATTTACGTGAGACTATTTGAAGCAGCGATGCCCCAAAATATGTTATAGTATCTAGAAATTACAAATGACAAGAAGCAGACAAGAAGAGTGGGTGAACATCAATTTAATTTTGGAACTAATAATCAAACTAAACCATTTTGAACTTAAACATACAACCAAGAATGAGGTATTAGTGCTGAATGTAGTGAGTAAAAATGACTAAAACCCAAATACCAACATAATAATAAAAATGCCTAAAGCTGAAGAACACATATGATGTCATCAATTCATAAGATGCTTTGTTCTGTTACTGAAGCACTAATTGTACGGATATGTTTAACAGAAAAGAGTGGAAAGTATACATTTGTATTATCTATGGAGAAGAAGTTCACGGCAAACAATATTGGTTTGGGAAAAACATTGAAAATATCAAATGATTCTTTGGAGTTAAACATAACAGTCATTTTTACTGTTCTCCCGACATTGTACAGCACAAATTATTCACTTGCTCCATTTCTTCTGCCCACGGGACAAAAATGAATGACTTTTTAATGCAATAATTTATCTTTTAAATACCTTTGCTTGTATGAAAACACAGCAGGACTCCAATTAGTGCAATTAAGCATTTGGATAGTACCACAAAACACAAAAGCACCGTTTACAGATTTTGTTGTAATTTATTCTCGTTTTGTGTCATACCATGTTTTAAATGATATCCTAAGTACTGGAGAGGTAGAATACTGCTCACCTCTTGAAGAATCTGGACAAATCAAATTATATTGTGTTTGGTTATGAAATGCATTTTATATACACTAACGTTAAAGCTGTTGGCCAAATACAGCATCAGCACAGAAAACTATTGAATGGAATAGATTGTAAGTGCTAGGTAAAAGACAACGCTATATAATGATACAAATTTAAAGAGCCAGTGTATGTTCATCTAAATCTGGGCAGAAGTATACAGTACATTTCTTTAAAACTATGCGATGGTTTAGTATGCATTAAAAGGCCTACAAATTCAGGTCCATTACATTTGAATGTTTACCTATGGCTTAACTTTTGGTCTCCAGTGCCACCAACAGTGTGCATTTATGTAAACACAGCAGCTGCATGTTCTAGATTCTGTCTCTTCTCAGAAAGGAATTACAAACATTGTACTATAGAAATTGAAGGCGCCATGGTAAAAAGGCATTTGCAATCTTGGATAAAATGCATCATGAATTTCCATGGCCACACCTTTTCCAGCAATGCTGAGTTTGTTTGAGACTAATCATGTCCTCCTTTTGCATGTCCATCTCTTCTGTATGACCTGTACACAAACTAACCAGCTGACCATAAATCAGCCCTCTGACTGTCCTTGTGTCCTTGTGTGCAAAAGGTTAAAGGAAGGAGCGAAGCTTCCCCTTATGGGGACACCAATCCAAAGCAGCTGGTAAACTGAGGCAGTCCTCAGGGCTGCTTTTGCTGCTCGTCCTGCTTGGTCCCCAATGTCTCTGATGCTAGAATGATAGAAGCCAACATAGATTTTATTGTGATTTTCATTAAATTGTTTTTGTACTAAAACTTAAATCAATGTAAAAACCCACCAGAGCTCTCTGATAACCTTGTCTCTTGTTGTGGAGGAATGTTGGATTGAACTTGTTGCTGTTGTCTAGGAGTCAAATGGGTGTATGAATGTCAACTTGCACAAAAACAAAGGCACATAATAACTGTAATATAAAGTCAGAGTTACCTGTCAAAGTAGGCTTGCCTCTTCTTTCTCAGCTCTTCAGCTGTGAGAGTTTCACTTTGGCCTTCCCTTTTTGATGTTGCAGCACTACCTGCTGTCTGGCTGTTTGACAGGACTTTGCCGGTTTGATGTTCTGAAGAGGTGTTGCTCATTACTGCCCCTATGATATCGATGAAAGATGCCCATTTGTATAATTACATTACAATATAAATTATGCAAGCCTCTCCATTACCTTGCATGCTCATCTGTATTGCCCTGCGCAGATCAGCCTCCTCATCCTCCACATCTATGTCCTGTCTGCTGAGTGCCAAGGCCCTCTTCAGCTCCTCATCTTCATCGACAATGTCCTCCTCAACGCCAATGGCCATCTCATTCTGGCCCAAAGCTACTGACCTGCTACTGTAAAAATAAACATACTCTTTTTGTTTTTTCATTTTTCAACATAATGGAATAAAACAAAAGAGCAACTAAAGTTGGCAGCACACAAGAGAATATTTAGCCATTTTTTAAGTCTGTGGAGTCAGTGCGATTCTGTTACACTATTTGTCGGATCGCAGCTCAAAAACCTCAAGTGCAAGGTTCAAACATGTTGGATATTTATGCTCGCAATCAACTTTACAACAGTCAAACTCCATCAGGCAACTTTTGCCTTGTGACGATCCTTAAACTGTAGAATTACAACACCAACACAGAGTTTGTACAAACTTTATCATCACCACTACATTGAATATAACAGACTCCTCGCCTCCAGCTTACACTGCAGAGAAAAACTTCTCCAGTGAGCCTTTACAAGCCGGATTTAATACACGCGTTTCTTCTTTTAGTTTCATTCCAATGTGCAGCTGGCCTTACCCTGAGCTTGTTTGTCCCTCCTCTTCTCCAATGAGCCGGGGCCGCTGCTGTTGTTGTACTCTCATGAATGCCAGAATCTGTTCTGCTTCACACTCAGGTAGGTTGCCTCTGATCACAAAAATGGAATAACCTGTGCACAGGGATAACGAATATTTCAATTGCAGCCAAAAATACTATAGTATACATTATGTAAATCAAGTACCCTCTTGTTGTAGTTGTGCTAGAAAAAGGGCTAGATATGTATCTGATATCAATTCAGGTCCAGTCAGCAATGAATTAAGGTTAAACCACTGCAATAAAAAAAATAACAAAATATTACAGGTTATAACAAGGTTATAAAGATTATGCTATATTGCACAATATCAGCTGTACCTGCTGTCCTAGTTTGCGAATAGTGAACCAGTGTTCTTTGTAGTTGCAGATAAAAGCTTTCTCATTTCTGAAATTAAAAAATCAATCTATAACTTTTTCAGCTTTAATAAACAGATCAAGTTTAACAGTGAAACCTTACATGGGATTTATCATCAGACTTTGGTATTCCCGACTGTTGAAAAGAATTAATTCTAGACCCCACACGCTGAGAGCATTACTAATGACCTGCAACAACAGGACATTCAGGAGGCACAGTTCAGGCATATCTGAAATAAATTGCTTTTAGTAATACTAGTGGTACTAACTTGTATAGAGAAGAATCCACTGTCATCCATATTCCCAGACGGTTGCTGAAAGCACAAACAAACCTTAATAAAGGAAAATGCACATGTTGTGGTTATTGAGGCCTCACCTGAAGGAAAGTCCTGTACTCTTCACTGCCCACTCCTCCTTCAGCCATCCGCATCCTCTCCTCCTCATCCAGCTGCTGAGCGATGGAGGACAGGTCCACTGGAGTGAAGTACTCCCCCTGGAGAAGATTGTTCAGGCAGTGTTGGGCACATAGAGAGCCCTCCTGCTACAAATACAATATTGGAAGCCAATTGTTTAGTTCTTTGTAAATGACTAATCAATGAAATCATGCAAGGAAATTGTACAGGATAATGCAATGCGATTATGTTGTTGTTTTTTTTGGAATAGCTACTTGGAAATATGCAAACTACAGTTTCCTTGTGATGGCATCTAAATTAACACTTGGGGAACGTTGTAACCACCCGTCCTGAATGTGACCACTACCCTAAAGCCCCCAAATCCTTGTTTTAAATTGAGACTATTCACCCTGTCCAGCCTGAACACAAGAGCGGCTACATGCTAGCTGACGTAAACACAGTATAAAAACATTACATACAAATATTCAGATCAAGTTGGCCATAGAAAAATGTGAATTACCAAGATCGGCAACTGCATACAAATATGTCCACAACAAAGGCCTTTATGTTTTTTAGCAAAAGTAAAAAGAAAACTTTGGTTAGCAGTTGTTAGCTTGGAGCTATGTGAACAATAAAAAACAATACATACAGCACTAACGCACAGCGTCATGTTCAGGCAAGTGACAGAACAGAGGAGAAAGCGCACGTTTAGCACACAAAACGCTGTCATTTTTAACAAACCATTACACTTACTTTCTCATGAAATATAGAATCCATTTCTAGTTTGAGTCAGACATTCAACTCTGACCCCAGTGTTTTCATCAGCACAGAACTGCAGTAGCTATGATCAGCGCCGCCCAGTGGACATTTGCAGTAGAACACACTGAGAGGTTTGTTACAATTAGGTTTATGCAGAGCTTCTCAAAGTGTGGAGTGCGCCCGTTTGGGGTTGGGGGGTTCATCTCTAAATACAAGAGAGCAGAGGAGTCTCCTCAGTCCTCAGTCTCTCCTCTGTCCCTCTGTCCCTCCTCTGTCTCTCCTCTGTCTCTCCTCTGTCTCTCCTCTGTCTCTCTTCTGTCCCTCTGTCCCTCCTCTGTCTCTCCTCTGACCCTCTGTCTCTCCTTTGTCTCTCCTCTGTCTCTCCTCTGTCCCTCCTCTATCCCTCCTCTGTCCCTCCTCAGTCTCTCCTCAGTCTCTCCTCTGTCCCTCCTATGTCCCTCCTCTGTCCCTCCTGTCTCTCCTTTGTCTTTCCTTTGTCCCTCCCTTGTCCCTCCCTTGTCCCTCCTCTGTCCCTCCTCTGTCGCTCTTCTGTCCCTCCCCTGTCCCAAACACGCTTCTGTTCTCCTGATTGCCTTCGTGCTCGTCTCCCTCCCTGTAAGGTTTTTTGGTAATTTCCCTTGTCACAGGAAATTGAAAAGAAAATCTAGTTGAGAGTCAAAGAAAAGACGCAAAGTAAAGCAAGCTACGGTTAACGGTGAAAACTTAAAAAAAAAAAAAACATGGTGAAAGTTTTAAAAATCCAAAGATCAGGCTACAGTCGACAGGGGAATCTACGCTATACACTAAACCATAAAAAAAATAAAGGAGAGAGAAAGAGCGAGAGAAAAAGAGAGAGCAAGAGAGAGAAAGCGAGAATGGCGGGTTGGTATCCATAGCTTTACATTACCGCCATTCTTCAGACTTTATTCTTCAGACTCCATTCTTTAGACTTCATTCTTTAGACATTAGACTTTCTCATTTAGTGCGTGCGTTTTCTATTTCTGCCCGATTATAAATCTTTTGTTCCAAGATACTTTTCCGCTCAAAAGAATGCGTGTGCATTCGATCCTTCGCCTTTCCGCCTTGATCCCATCAGGATCAAGCTTTGAAGACAATGACACGCAAACGCAGTGGTACGAGTCAGCACCGCGCAGAAAGCAGTCTGTGGTGTGACGGTTGTGGACCTGCAGTGGTAAAAGAGTGGTTGTGGACCTGCAGTGGTTGTGGACCTGCAGTGGTTGTGGACCTGCAGTGGTTGTGGACCCGCAGTGGTAAAAGAGTGACAAGAAGTATCGTGAGTGCGTCTTCTTCTTTAAACGCCGTATTTACCGCAGTGAAGTACCAATCCTGCTCTGTCCCTGAGGCCAGAAAAGCAGAAAAGAGTTTATGTGTAATAATTACCACGTGAGTGATGAACTTACACAAAATGCCAATAAATAAAACTCTCTTTTAAAAATATATTTGAATACCAATCCTTATAAATGTATAATGTAAAATTATATTGCATACTATAAAGCTTGGTAATAAAGGTACCAAGAATGGCACTACACTGAATTACAATCAAGCTAAGCACTTAAAAAACAGATGATAAACATTTATGAATGTCGTAAATAGGTTGAACCATCTCCTAGCAACACCCCCCTCCTTTACGGCAAATGGAACATGGCGGAGAACTCGCCAGACGGTTTGGAGCTCAGCAAGGTATGTTTTTGCAACACTTTATCTTACTGACAGTGACACAGACACACGATGTCAGTCAAACACGTCACTTCAAGTTTAAAGTTCAATTTCATCTTGCGATCAAAGCTATGACTTTCCTCCTGGAGGCTTGAGAAGCTTCACTGGCAGAGGTTAGCTCTGCGGTTAGCTCTGAATGTTTAGGGTTTCGCTTTGGAGAAGAGATCCGTGTTGAGCTGATGTAACGTTAATGTTAAAGTCTGTAACCGCGTGTTTAAAACACTGGTGATTGGAAGCTTTGTGAGTTTGGATGCAGATCCAGATCTTTTTCTGCTTTTGATGCTTGTGCTTCCCCGTTAGAGCACCAATGGCACTGCGTATATTTGACAGGACTTCTCTTTAGTCGCTTTAATTGGGACTGGAGAGAACACACTTTCTTTTACTATTTCGCACTGCACATGTCTTTGGACTGATTCTGAATGCATGCATTTAGATGACACCACTGTAGCATTCTCTACACTGCCCTTGTTTTGGTTTTTTCTTCACAACAAATGTAATCTATGTAAATGTTCATATGACAATACATTTTAAAAAATAGATTATGGTTACTTAGATTTGTATACAGTCATTAGCATGGTGTTTGAAGGCCACATTAACAAATACAATTGTAATTTCACTTTTCTATTTCACATGGGCACCTAGAGGTTTAATTAGCTTTGTGATCAAGTAGCAGAAAGATTAAAAGTAAAAGTTGTGACTGATAAGTGACCTTGCTGAAGAAGTTTCTGTGGATTGTCCGTAGTGATTGTCACAAGGAATGTGGTTTATAAAATATGTGTTGCAACATGTGGACCAATAATTGCCCGCCAGGAAGCACTTAATGAGTGCATTACTTATGGTGTTGTTTAAGAAAAGGCTAAGACACCGGTTTGGTGTCATGTGTGTGTGGGGTTGTGTGTGGCAGGAATGGCATGAGGCAGCAGACAGCAGGGCTGAGCTGCTCCGGCACCTGAAGGAGCAGGTGCCACGGATCTTCTGCCTGAAGAAAGAGCTCAGTCCTCAGGATGAAGAGGAGCTGGTGCAGAGCCGCCTCATCCTCCCTCTGGAGTGCTTCCTGTTTGGAGAGCATCCCCAAGAGGGCCTCCAGAAGCTCCAGCAGGGAAGCTCCTCCTCCCAGCTCTGTGGGCGGGTCTTTAAGGAGGGAGAGACCGTCTACTCCTGCAGGTTTGGCACACTCCCTTTTCCAAGAAGCACTTGTAGTACAGTTTAATGTTTAGTTGAGTGTAGAAGCCTCACATATCCTGGATACAGATCAAACCAATGGCTCATGTGCTTTTACTCTTCTAAACTGCCCTCACTGAGTTGGCCTGTCACAATCATGACTGTACTGACGTATCGTTCAATACTTGATTGAAAGAATCGTGGATATTTTTACTTTGTACTAATGGGGAGCTTTTTCTGTACTACGATAAGATTTTAGCCATAGAAATATCTCTTATGACTTATATTATAGTTACAACCTAACTAAAGTGTTTCATTCTGCAATTGATTTACTTTATTCACTGCAGCTCACCGTGCTTTAAGATGATTGTGTCAGTAGCATGAATTCCGTTCTATATTGTCGTTTATTGTCTTTATCTTCTTCAGTAATGTATTGCACTTAAAAATGTGTTTTCGTCACTGAGTCTTTGTTCACATTACAAGTAGTATTAAGCCCAAGAGTTAAAAATGAATGTTCCATGAGTAGAAGCTCCAATTTCAATCTGTGGCTTTTTTACACACAGTCAACACTGAAACACATTTAGTTAATCAGTCTTGTTACAAAATGCTTCAAAATAAATGTGACAACAGGTGTTTCATTTCAATAACACATTTTTTCCCTTGTATGTATCTGGTATATATAATATTGATGCTAACAAAACAAATAATGAATCCTGGTCTTCATTGCAGGGATTGTGCAATAGATCCAACATGTGTGCTGTGCATGGACTGCTTCCAGGACAGTGTTCACAAAAGCCATCGTTATAAGGTGCGTATTAATGAGAAACTAAATTCCCTTAGCCATAACGTTATGTCTTTCATAAAATGGTCCCCATCAGCGACACACTGTTATGATGTCTCACAGATGCATGCTTCATCCGGCGGGGGCTTCTGCGATTGTGGCGACGTAGAAGCCTGGAAGATCGGCCCTTACTGCTCTAAACATGACCCTGGAACCACCACTGCCATGGTAACGGTGAGTTGCATAATCAAGTGGAAACGGGGATGTGGGAGGGATTTACCGCGTGAAGACTCTGCGTCAGTGAACCCCAGAATGTTTATTTTCCCATCGTGGCCTGTTGACTCCTCACATTCAGAAATGAGAATGGGAAAAGTTCACTGACTAGAAGATTTAAAGCAGTGAATGAGCCCCAGGGTAGGGAAGTCACGCTATCACATGTTTGTGTTGTAATAATAATATAACAATAATTCACCAATCACGATTACTGATACCAAACAAAAGTGAGGTTTAGTATCGATGAACTGAATGATCTTGACATTCCTCCCTCAGACTAGACTAAAGCATTTGTTGGCTCAGAGTAGTGGCGGGCAATATATCGTCTCCAAAATACCACCATGTCAAGGGGGTATTGTGTAAAAATTCAGTTTGTGGTAAATTGTATTGGAAAAGAGAGAGGTGAAGCACGCAGCGTATTGTCCCAAAGAAAAATGGAATAAGATCACATATTTGTGTCTCATATGATTAAATAGTATTGCCCAACATCATCACTGTCGCCTCACAGAGCTTTACAGAAATGTTGATGTGCCCTGCAAAAAAGTTAATTTGCCTTTATGTGTAAAACTGCCTAAGTCTGTACTTTAGACCTCAACAAACGTGTTCTGAAATGCCTGTTCTTGTAATGTTTAGCTGTTCATATTTCAGCTTTCTCTCAAATGTGAATGCCTTTGGACGTGTTTAAAACATTAAAGGTTTGTCCGAAAAATACAGAAAAATCACTATTAGATATTTTTCCTAATTTTTAGCACATTTCTGATGGATTGTAAGAGTATGATATTATTATTGTTCCTAAAAAAAAAGAGTGCGATTGCCTGTCGCTACCACCTCTACCCGAGAGTCCAGGAGCTGTTTGGTCAGGGCTTGGCTCTACAAATGCTCGGATGTGGGGTAGAGTTGTCTCAGTCTGCAGCTCAGCACACTTGATGATGAATGGCTCTCATTAGGCGCTGCTGTGAGACCCTCCTCTGTGGCCCGCTGCGTCGGGCTTTTCCCTGATAAGATCACTTCAGGAGCTTTAAGCAGACGTCCAGGAGGCTGTTTCCGTAAACAACAGGTGCCTCTGTTAGCAGACACATCACTGACCCTGTCCAGACGATCTGCTTTGTGTTCTCTGGACCACATCTGAAGCTTTACCTGACCAGCTGCCACGTGGAGACTCATAATGCAGTTTTATAATTACAGCTGGGCATCTTCTTTCAATTTATTTTTGATTACAGCATGTAGGGCTGGGCAATATTGACAAAAAGGAATATTTTGATCATTTCTGGGAGTATTCGGATAACGATATTCAGACGATGTCAATCCAACATGTCTTAAAACGTATTTGTTGAGGTTTAATTATCAGACAATCAGATACCAGATATTTGCTGTTTAACATTATTGAGGTCATACATTTAATGGACACACATGCAAAATTCACACCTGTTTGATGAATCCTGTTCACATGGTCCTCTCCTCCTGAGCCTCAGAAAACACTCTGACTGCCTTGTAACTTTATGAGACCTCATCATTTTTAGAATAGAATGCCACTTTTTTGTTTAATGCCACAGTTGCATCTATAAATGGTGTTCAGCCCTCTTTGTTCTTAGTGTTGAATTCAGCACTTGTGTCTGAAATACTGAGCTGCCGTGTGGACTCTCTCTTCCCTCGTGAGATGTTCATGTTTCAAGGCCACCACTTTGTTTTGTTTGTTTGACTCTAGCAGAATGATTCAACAGATGTTCCACTGCCAACATACAAACAGGAAATGACATAAATATGGCTTAATTCGATCAGTAATGTGTGTTAGAACATAATGTGCTACTGTGAGATCCAGATTTGTGAAAGGGAAAATGTTCAAATGCTGACGGCCCCCTATAGACATTGTAGTTTAACTTTAATAATCAAATTGAACACCAAGTATTTTTTTAAACTCGCAAACATACCTATTTTTTGATGTATATTGGTTGTTAAAGGATACTGTTTTCTCATCTTCAAAAATAGATGTTGCTACAGTTTTTGTTGGCCTAGTTTATTGTTCTATTTATGCCTTGAATAAAACGGCTGTTCTTGATGTTGCTCCTTCACAGGACGATTGTGGGTTGGAGCCCGAGCTTTATGAACGTGCAGAGAGGCTGTTCCGGGTGCTGCTGCGATACGTCACAAATTTCCTGGTGTGGGAGGAAAACTTCGAACTCCCGTCTGAACTCCAGCCTCGGTACGGCTAACCCAAACTCACACAAAATCAGATGCCCGTTCTATCTCAGTCTGTCTCTATATCCAGGACAAAGGAAGATGCGTATTACTGTGTCCTGTACAACGACGAGCACCACTCGTATGATCATGTGATCTACACCCTGCAGCGCTCGGTCAACTGCGATCACAATGAGGCGCACACACACACTGCACTCATTGACAAAGAGGTACTTTCTGAATACGCCTTAGCTTAAATACTTGAATATCTATTGCCAAAATGTTCTACATTTGAAAATGGATGTTATTTTCTCTGATCAGGGTCGGCGGGCTGTTAAAAGAGGTACTCTACACTCGTGCCAGCAAGCAAAAGACATGATCAGGGTAAATGCCCACCTGTACTGTACTAAATGCATAAGTAAGGGCACAAAACAGTGTTTTATATGACTGTGTCGCTGTTTGTGTCCAGTCCAACTCGGAGCACATCTCCCTGCAGCCGCTCCGTGTGGAGATCCTTCACGCTGCCATCATGGCTCATCAGACCTTTGCTCTGCGACTCGGAGCCTGGTTCCAAAAGATCATTGGTTACTCAGGTGCTGACAAAATACTCGCCTAATTAAACTTCTACAATTGTGCCTTTTATTGCTCTTTTGTTTGTTTTGCCATGACTAATATTTGTGCTGTGCAAATGTCTTAAACCTAGAGAGAGTTGTATCTTTTCTACATGTACTTTTTGCAGTGGGCTTCAGACAGGCCTTTTGCCAAGTGTCCCTGGAGGCCAGTGAAGACGGCGACACACCCTGTCTCATCAGCCGCCTCATGTTACATGATGCCAGGATGTACAAAGGTAATACTTCTCCTTAGTGTGTCTATTGTTCATATTCACTTTCGACACTAGCTTTATCTCATTTTACAGGAGCCCGCAAAATAGTACACGAGCTCATTTTCTGTAGTCTGCTGATGGAAACAGAGTTTAAGAGGCTGTTTGCCATTGAGTTTACAAAGGTAAGACCATTTGCTGGAAACTATGCAAATGGTGTTACAAATTCTTTGCTTTATTCACTAGCGATTACTCTCATCTTCAGCACTACAAACAACTGCAGAAGGACTTCATCAATGATGACCATGAAAGGAGTATATCAATCACTGCTCTGTCTGTTCAGATCTTTACTGTCCCAACACTGGTATGGATTATACCTTCATAATGTATTTGTCCCGTAAAGATCCGGTTTGTTACTGTCTGTATTTGGGTTTTAGGCGCGACATCTGATTGAAGTAGGTAACGTCATTAAGGTCATAGTTGGCACTGTCATGGCGCTGCTTCGTGAGCATTTGGACGACAACAATCGCTTCTTCTTCCTCGGCTACAACTCAGACAAGTTTTCACGCATTCAGGTCATCTTCCATGACCTCAGGTAACATCTTTCACCTATTACACTGCCTTAGACTTGTCTCAGTATCTCTTTACAGGTAATGATTACTGTCACAGGTACATTCTGATCAGTAAGCCTTCCATGTGGACTGAGGAGCTGAGGAAACAGTTCTTGGAGGGCTTCATGGTCTTCCTGGGCCTTCTCAAATGCATGCAGGTGCTCAATGACATGTTTTTTCTCTAATATTTACTTTAATCTTCATAGTTATGAAAAAAAAACATTTAAGCGTCCGTTTATTTTGTTCCCAGGGAATGGAGGAGGTGAAGCGTCAGTTCGGGCAGCACATCGCCGTAGAGCCTGAATGGGAGGCTGGCTTCACTCTCCAGATCCAATTACGGCACATTCTGGCCATGTTTCAGGACTGGTGCTCCTCTGATGTCTGTTGGATTTACTGCGATTGTCCATTTAAAATGGTCTCGCTTGCTTTCCTTGTCTTTACATTTGCTTATACCCACTTTCCCAGGATGAGATCTTGCTGCTTACGTTTAAAGAGTGCCACAAAGCCCTGATGCGGTGCACTAATCAGCCGTTCCACCGGGAGGCCTCTGATTACTACATGTGCAAACACATCCTTCACGTTCGCCCGTACAAAGTGTCTCAGGAGCCAGTCAGCATACACCTCCCCATATCCAGGCTTTTAGCTGGTAGGGAAAAGCCCGGCTCAGATGGGAATTTACTAATGCTCTTAATGTAACGCAGTGTTTATGATTGCAGGTCTTTATGTGCTTCTGTGTAGAAGTGGTGCAGTTGAGAGACTGCAAGACCCTGTAAGTCACAAATGAAATGCTTTACAAGAAGGCTTCTTACAATAATAACTGCAGATAACATAACAGATAAAATGATATGTATACATGTTGCCTGCTAAAAATGTGTGTGCAACATGTGAGAAGGCTGAATAATTAACATGTTTGACTCAGTATAGATGCTATTTCTTCCGTTATTTGTGTGTCGTGTTATAGTAATACATTTGATTTATTATAATACAAGCTAGCCACAGGGTTTTAAAAGTATTACATTTGATAATGCCAGATTTAAGGCCTTTAAAGCATTAAATTCCACAATAAAGTATTACATTTGAAGTATAATTGTCCTTAAACTAGAGTGAACAGTTTCTTGCTCCCTGGTTCAGTTGTTGAAATATTAGGTAGTTTTAGGATTAACTATGACTAAATCAAATTTGTGTTGGCTTTGCCTGGCTCAAAATTTTGCATAAATTGTATTTTTTTTTTAAAACTTAATGGTCTTACTATTTGTTCTATCTTTTTATTGCAATTTCCTGCATGTGCATATAGCGTTATGTCTTTACAACTTAAGCGTGGAATGTCTCTACGCGGCGTACTGTATGTAGGTGCTTGCTTTTCCCGCAGGAGAGCTGTGACTTTGCCCTGCTGGTGGAGCTGCCCCTGCGCTGTGTGGTGCTGGCCGCTCAGGTCTCCGCTGAAATGTGGAGGAGAAACGGACTGTCCTTGGTCAGCCAGGTACAAGGATCTACTGCAATTCAACGGACACGCTCAAAATACAGTTTCAAATAGTCTTGTGACGTGACCTACTGCAATCATTTAGAATTTGAGTGTGTTTTGGTAAATGTAAATTAGGCGGTAAATTTGATCTTCGTTGAACAGGTTTACTACTATCAAGATGTGAAGTGCAGAGATGAGATGTACGACAAAGACATCCTCATGTTGCAAGTAAGGCCCACTTTAAATGAACTACATGCTTGAATTCTACACCACAATCAACTCAAACTCATTTGTCTATTACTTTATTATTATTATTATTATTATTATTATTATTATTATTATTATTATTATTATTATTATTGCAGATTGCTGCTTCCAAAATGGAGCCCAACCACTTCCTCATGCTCATCCTGTTGAGATTTGAACTGTTTGACTTCTTTAACGGGAGTCATTCAGGCAAAGATCAGGTCAGTATTTGCCCTTCTTCCTCGTGACGCTGCAGTTTATGGTGTACAGTACAATAATCATGCTTTTTTTTTATTTTTTATGCATGTTTGCAGGATGAATTGGTTCACCTCAATCGTTTGACTGAGGAAATGCTCTACCTCCTGATTGTCATCGTTGGTAATGCCTTCTAACGTCTAACAGTTTTGTTCTATCTAGCTTACTCTGAATTATATTTTGATTGAGTACTGCATGTTTGAGTAATCCTGTATTGTTCAGCCTTTTGGGCTCTAGAAAAATATTCCGTTTTCACCTACCCCCCATCTGCTCTGTACTTGTGATTCTTCCAAAATGCTCTGACTCTGGGTCATATGTGTAGGGTTAAAACATTTTTTAAAACAACAAAACGCAAATAATGAAGTTGTCAGTCAATGCACCTGTATCTATTATTAAGCCGTTTTAGTTATAATGATATACATCTGTTACAGTTTGATACTAAATGTCTTATTTAAAACTATATGCTGTGTCTCTCCAGGTGAACGCTATGTTCCGGGGATTAGCCAGGTCAGCAAAGAGGACGTGACCATGAGGGAGGTCATCATCCACCTGCTCTGCATCGAGCCCATGGCCCACAGCAGCCTGGTCAAAGGCCTGCCAGAGAATGTGAGACCCCTAAATCACTCTCAGTACAGTATACTGAGGATAGAGTGATAGAATGAACTCTTCTCATCTTTTAGGAGAGCCATGAAACTGGTCTGGAAAGTGTGATTACCAAAGTTGCTACATTCAAGTATGTAAACGATATTTGTGTATGTTTACAGAATTGTAGTTTATGTATCTTTATGCTTTTTTTTAGAAAACCAGGAGTTTCAGGGCATGGCTTATATGAAGTCAAAAAGGAGCTTCTAGAAGAGTTCAATCCATTCTTCTACCATTATTCCCGTTCACAACACAGCAAGGTAATGTGTGTGGGTAAATACAAATGTGTTTGTTATCTACACAGTTACTTACATTTATAATATGCCTTTTGTTTCACTGACAGGCAGAAGAGTCTCAGAAGAAAAGAAGAGCTCAGGAGGGTAATGATAAAGGTCAGTTTCACTTTGATGGGGATTTGTACTTTATACACTTATATTGTCCATAATTTAAATGTAATTTTAGGATTTTTTTTTAAATCATATTTTGGCAAACATTGAATCTGTTATTCTCATCTATTAAACTAAAAATGTTTTCAACAAGTGTTGATGAAATGATTATGTTTGTGTGGCCAGCTCTGCGCCCCCCAGTGCCCCCCGCCTTCTGCCCGGACTTTGCCGGTGTAGTGCGCCTGCTCTGCTGCGACATCATCATACACATCCTGAGACGAGTTCTGCAAAGGGCTGCGGAGGAGAAGACCACCCACTGGACCGAGGCCATGATCCAGAGGGCACTGCATCTCATGGGCCAGGCTTTGCTGGAAGAGAAAGCCCAGCTTGAAGATAGCAGAGTGGAGGAAGTGACCTTTGATTTCAGTCTAAAAGCACGCAGTAAGTGGCTTTCCCACTATAGTTACCGCAGAATGCAGATTTATAGAACCTGTTTTGAGCCTAAATATTTTGTTCGGTTCTAGTTATAGGTTCAGAACATGGCAAATCAGTGTTTCTATTGTTGGTAACGATTAAAGCAGTGCCCTCTCTCGGGGCACAAAAGGACATGATTAAATGGTTATTACAGGTAAGAAGCTCTCACATGAAAAAGAAATGAGCTTTGCAGTTTTTAAAATTCAGTATCAGTACTTTGTTTAAATTATGATTACTATTTTAGATGTTTGAAATTATAAAATGCCTACGAGAAAAGTCCTGTCCAGCAGCTTCTATGAGTATGGAGACGGCCAAGCCTGAAGAGGTAAATTGTATAAACAAGTGTGTTGAAGAAAACACATTTTCATTTCATTTACATTTTACATTTTAATATTTTTGCTTCAGAGCATTCAAGACAAAGAGAAAGCTGAAAGGAAGAGGAAGGCTGAGGCAGCTAAACTCCACAGACAGAAGATTATGGCCCAAATGTCAGCCATGCAGAAAAACTTTATAGAATCCAACAAAATGCTTTATGACAATATGCCAGAGAGTGGCCTGCAGGGGGAGCCTGTTACGTCAAGTGAAAGGTAAGCTCCCATTTCTGTAAATGAAGTATTGATGGTGGAGGCTGGTGGTCTCAATTCTATCTACAACTTGTTGCTGCTTCGTTTGGCTAAATATAATATTCAATCTAATGTGGTAGACCCTTGATTATTTGTTGTATTATAATGGGGAAAATAGGACATAGTTCACAATCGAATAAAGAGGATGTTCAACTCATACAGTATGTTATAATCAAATGTTTTTATTTCAATAAGCTCTGCAAACCATCAGAGGGAGCTTTGTGTAGCCGTCGGACCCCATCGAGGGCCCACTCCAGCAGAGAGGGAGGTGCTGACGTGCATCCTGTGTCAGGAGGAGCAGGAGGTGACCACCAGGGCTCCAGCCATGGTCCTGACCGCCTGTGTGCAGAGGTCCACTGTGCTCACGCAGTGCAGAGGCAAGATCCCTGCAGCCCACTCAGATGTTGCAGATGGGACGTCCTATCCGCTCTTCATGCCTCCTGAACTGGCTGTGGGTACTCACACTGGCAGCTGTGGACATGTCATGCACGCCACATGCTGGCAGAAGTAAGTAACTGCAGCAAATATGTCTGCGTAATCCCTCATTCGTCCAGGAATGTTCCATTGTAGAAAAAGCTTCAGTTGTAGTCATCTGGACTCTGTTTTAGATAACGGAGTCCAGATGACTACAACTGAATCTTTTTTCTACAATGGAACAAATATATGTTTACAAGTTATTAGTGGCTCTGTCAGTAAACTTGAGAAAATGATGTACTTTGAAACAATACAACTTTATACTTGTTCAGATATTTTGAGGCCGTGCAGAACACGACGAGGAACAGGCTTCACGCAGAGCTCATTTTTGACCTGGAGAATGGAGAGTACTTATGTCCACTCTGCAAGTCTCTGTGCAACACAGTAGTCCCCCTCATCCCGTTGGAACAGCTATCATTCAACTAGTATGTCCACACAGCAATGTACATCATATGTTGATTTGATCTGACTCTTCTAGTGCTTTAAATGTTTGTGTTTTGTGTAGTGAAAATGCAGAATTAATTGGACAACATTTGACATTGCCCCGCTGGATCCAGGTCCTCGGAGCCAGGATTAATGGACTGAAGTCTGTCACTCAGGATAATGGTACATCACCAAGAGATTTATTTTTTTCCTTTATACAACAAATCTCTTTACCTTTTATATGCTCTTGTTATGCCCAGATAATGATAGTTCTGATGACGATAAAGGTTTCTATGGAGAGAGCCAACCTGATTTTAGGTCTATACTGAGCTATGGGGTCCAGGAGCCGTAAGTTACCGCGTCTGTTTCAACCTTCTCAGACGTTCACTTTGGTATTTATATGCATTTATGTTTATATTTCCTTTTTAGGCGGAGGTTTTCAGACAGCATCATCGATATGATTGTCGTGTGTGCCACCACAGTCTACAGAGTTGGACTTCAGACTGCTCCCAACGAACTGTGTGCGCGTGTGCCCCTGATGACCTGGAACACCTGTGCCTTCACCATCCAAGCCATAGGTACGAATCACAGCTCTGTGAAGCACAGATATGTCCACGCTGAGAAAACCTCAACACTTACAATGTTTCTACAGAGAATATCCTGCAAGAAGAGGACAAGACACTTTTTGGATCGTTGCAAAACCGACAGGTAAGAGGCCGGAGTACTCGGAACTGTTACTGTAATGGATTGTACGTGGGGCTTTTTTTTTTTTTTCATTGTACAAAAATAGTTGGCAGGTCTAAAGGCCATTGTGCAGTTTGCTGCTACTCAGAGGATAAAGAGCTCTCAGGCTGTGATCCAGAGGCACTTTGCGGACATGTTTGGAGGTAAACAAGCATCACCTCAGTGTTTGTACAAGAGGTTAACGCCATTTTAAAACACTTTCCTATCCACGATGCATTGCAGTGTTGCTTCCAGCTTTGAGCAGAAGGAACACTCCTTCAATTGTGGAGGTGGACTTCTTCCATCTTTTAGTAAGTTTCTTGTTTCCGATGACGAGTGAAAGTCGGAGATGCCAGTCAGATCTGATCATTCTGCATGTCTGGTTGTCAGGTGGGGCTGGTGTTGTCTGTGCCGTCCTTGTATCAGGAGGAGACTGTAGATTTTGCACCCCTCTGCCGTCAGCTCAGCCTATAACCACCTGTACATCCTACGCCTGGTGACGATGGCGCACATGCTGCAGGTGCTCTTCACTTCCGCAGGTGCGTGCGCAGTGCGGCGGTCTCCGTTCCGTGCCGGGACATCACCAGGCTCACACAAGTTTAACATGTTCGTAGATTTTCCTGCTGTGGCCGGTGAAGACGACACAGAAGAGGCTAAGGCAGCGGCCGAGTGGTGCTCTGTGATGTCACAATACACCAAAAGGTCAGCGTTTTCTTGTCAGTACTATCAATAATCAAAAAGTCAAAGGTTTAGCTACAATTTGAAGAGTGGTCATATTATGCAAAATCCGCTTTAATGAGCTTACACCAATGTTTCCTCATCATTAGTTTTCTCAACGTTGTATTTTGATTGATTGATTCATGCACGTTTGAGTAATTCTGCAGTGTCCTGAACTGAGGCTAGAGTCTGTTTTTAACCAAACCCCTGTGCCCGCCCGATTTCCTGTACTTACTAGCATTTATTTAAAAACATGTAGACTCAAGTTCAGGAATGTTGTGTAGCCATTTCTCAACAGTACAACCATGTAAATAAAAATCCACTGGGCTTCTCAATTAATTTTAACAGGAAGTCAATGTTCCCATTTCTATTACAAAGCTTTTTAGATACATTTTGCAGTTTACGACCCAAACCCAAGCTGTAAATGACTGTCAATGCATGTTAGAGTACTAAAAAAAATATATGATGTCCACTTTTTAATAATTATCCTTCATTTTCATTATTTACTTTGTAGATTCTCACTGAAGGCGTCAAAACTATGACTGAACACACATGGAATTACATTATGTAGTTAGGAAAATGTGTGAAATAAATAGGCACCTTTTTTGTTGTGATGCTGCTTCTTACGCTCTTGGCATTGAAGTGAAAACCATAGCTGAAGCTCATTGAGGTTTGCTGTTCTGTCAATGAAACAAAGGCTGAAATATAGTAGTTATTTTACATATTTTCTTTGCTAGATAATGCCATGCACCTTGTTTCATATAGTTGATTTCTTCACTCTGCATCTACAACACAGGAAGTAGTAAACGATAAGAAAATAGTGTCCAAAGGTTTGACCGTTCGTGTTGTGACTGTGTTTGACTGTGTTTGACTGTGTTTGACTGTGTTTGACTGTGTTTGACTGTGTTTGACTGTGTTTGACTGTGTTTGACTGTGTTTGACTGTGTTTGACTGTGTTTGACTGTGTTTGTGGTTTGCCAGGCCGATGCCAGAGCTGTCCGGCAGGGCTGTGGCCGAGCGGGTCAAAAGAGGGATCGAGCCTTTCCTGAGATGCGCTGCGCTCTTCTTTAACTGCCTTACAGGAGTGCGCCCCCCAGAGGAGCTCCTGACGGCTGCAGGTATTTGTGGACGATTGGCCTGATGCCTGTACTGTGCAGTTTCTATACATTTTGAACTTTTTATTATTTCAGCAGTTGGAGCTCAAGTACAAATGGAGCCACTGTGCAGCTACCTGGCGCTACCCTCTAACGTGTTCCAGCTGTTTCAGGAGCACCGAGACACTGTTTCACCACTGCTGCAGAGGTCGGTCACGCCCACGTCACAAACATACACCTGCACAATCTTTTCCTTTTCAGTGCAATAACAAATCTGAAAAAAATCTCTATTATATTGCTGACAAGAACTAGTCTGAACGCAAGAGTCACCACAAATGCAATAAGAATGTAAAGGATGCTTCAAAAACATTGTGCACATTAATCAACATGTGTTAGTGCAACATGTAAATGTGCCAAAGTTAGCTATGCAGGCTAATTTTCATCTGTAGTCCCATTGGCAGGTTGATGGAGACAGAAAACAGGTCACGTAACAGACACAAATGATGATCTATTTATATCAACAAATAAAAAGTGAGCAGTATGAAATATAAAAATGAGGCAAAATAATTATTTAAATTCTATCAGAACCTTGTCTCGTTCTCATGGAAGCCAATCTCATGTCTCGCGTCATGCAAATGATGTCTGATCCCACTACTACAGACAGTAGTAACTGAAGTATCATGTATTTAAAGTTTATTATCATTTATCATTTCTAGGTGGAGTGAGAGCCCAGCTGTCTCCAAAGTACTTAAAGGCAAACTGCAAACAGTGAGGTATATATTTCTCTTTGAGTTTGCACTTTATTATTTGTAAAGGGACAACACATATGAATGAAAGATTAGCGCCAACGCGTCTAATTTCCATCTTCAATTATCTGCAGATACCCACGGAGAAGAAATCGCTTGATCGACTTGCCTGACGATTACAGCGCTCTCCTCAACCAAGCCAGTCATTTTCAGTGAGCCCATGTTTCACTGTAATCTTCCCAAACTGGTCATGCGTTTTAAGTGTTTTATTTGGTGTCAGATGTCCGAAGTCCACGGATGACGAGAGGAAGCACCCGACCCTGTGCCTGTGCTGTGGGACCATGCTGTGTTCCCTCAGCTCCTGTTGCTTGAGTCAGGTGGACGGAGAGGACGTAGGAGCCTGCACTGCCCACGCTGCCACCTGTGGGGCTGGGGTGGGCATGTTTCTCAGGTCGGTTAAATGCTGAATACTAATGTTTGGGTTGTCGTGACATCAAAACATTTTAAAGGGCTGGTCATCTAGCAAACACCTTATTCAGCTGTATTAATGTAGAATATTTTAGTCACTACTGTGCTATGAAAGCTGACGTACGTACAGATGAAAGGCGGTTAAGCCACTAGAGCTCAGTGTCTTGTGTTTTTTTATTGCATAACTCTCTCAACCTCCATTTAAATTTTGATTCAGATTAATTAACCTAATGCTATTTTGAGTCACTTACTGGAATAGACTATTCAATGAATTGCTAATTTTATTGTGGCAGAATCAGAGAATGTGAAATTGTCCTGAGGGCCAGTAAGACGAGAGGAAGCACATATCCTGCTCCATATCTGGACGACTATGGGGAGACTGATCCCCACCTTGTGTAAGTATTTTATCACATACTGTATTGATTTGCTTCCTTATATCACAGTTGCCTTTGAATAAACCAATAAATGTATTTGTAGGAGAGGTAACCCGTTGCACCTGTGCCCGGAGCGCTACAGGAAGCTGAACCAGCTGTGGCAACAGCACTGTATCCTGGAGGAGATCGCCCGCAGCCTGGAGGTGGTCAACGTCATGTTTGCTTTTGAGTGGCAGATGTTGTGATGATGAGTTCAACTGAGATGTGGAATCACACAGAGCCACAGAGCAGAGCTGCCCCAGTGCGCACACGCACACACACACACACACACACACACACACACCGCCAATCAACAACCAGGGCCCTGCACCTGCCTCCCATCAGCCACCGAGAAGGCCCAGTCATCAGGCTGAACAGAGGAGCAGGTCGGGCAGTATTGGAGGGGAAACCCAAGTCGCCTTTTTAAAAACGCTTCTCTGCTGTGAGGATGAGTTTCTCCAAAGAGGCTCTTTCAAATAGACATGCATTGTAGACACACCCACCCTTCCTGTCATCTGACCTTTTGTGATGCTGTGAATCTCCTGCATTCTCCTTCTTTGGTTCAAAATATGAATCTTCATAATAAGTTATAATTGTTATGTTTTGAAAGATTTATTGCTGCTTTTGCCTGTTACTATTGATCCAAATATCAGCGAGAGCATACATTAATACTAATATACAAACACGTATAGCAAATCAGGTAAAGGTATTACAATATTTTTCAATAGCTTCAGAATTCAGTGCCATTTTGGCTGAAATCTTTACTATAACCACATAGTTATTGTTGGTCCTTGGAGACCATGCAAATGTATTCTATCGATCCCAAGTTGAGATGTGCTTTACCATTCTGTATCATAAGCATGGATTATTCGTAAACACTTAATGTATGATTTGAACGAATGTGAGGTTCAATTTTTAGCCTTTATTACATTATCTCAATTATTAACTCAATCTATGTTTCCATTTCTGGTCAGTTAATTTATTTAATAAAAAATCTGACGGTAGCACACAAACGGCTTTGGTTTACCATGCATTGAAGTTTTCTTTTTCTTTAATTGCAAATATGTCATGGCTTCCAGGCAATTTAAAATAATAAAGACCTAAACTTATACACACCTCCTCCTCATGTCTCTTTTGTGAAACTATTCTGAAAACAATGTTTTCAAAATCCACGTTGGCGCATTTGAAAAATGACGGCAATCAATATTATAAAGATTTTAAAATGAAAAGATAAAAGGCGGAGAGAAAAAAGGTCACATTCCACCTGCCTGTTCTCACAGCCCACAGTATGTTTAGTAAACAACAGATATTACAGTATTCATTTGAAGGGATGTAAGGTACGCTACTATCATGTAGCGGGTTCAATCAAAGGCATTGTTTGTATTAAAGGGCACATTGCCTTTAAGGGCTTTTCGCTGTTGATAGTTTTCAGTTTCTTAAAAATAAATATTATACACAAATTGATTGATTTAATTACATTGAGGATTCAAGAGTTCAGCCCAAGTCTTATTTTCAAGAGTCAGCTGGTCACTGGCTGTTGTGGAGGCACATTGTCAGGGCCGTAGGTCGCTTTGGAGGTACAGGGCACATTGATGTTTGGGTCTCCGTTGTTGGCCGTGTCCACCTGGTTGCACTTGCCCAGGTTCTTGATGATGTTGAGGTTAGTGCGGGCTGTCTCCATGAAGCTGTTCTCCAGAAGCCAGCCATCAGACTCTGAGTACGGGTCCCCCTGCCTGAGCACGTTCTCCAGAGCTGTTTGGAGGTACCGCACTCCTGTCAGCACGGACAGCTACGAGACAAACAAGTCACATACTTGTCCAATTATTATATTAGTGATCCATCATAAAAAAAAAAAGTTTCAAATGTAGTCATCGGGACAGTGTTTTCAAATCAAGATGTTTCAGCTTCTTCATCTTGTTATAGACCTAATACATTGACTAAGCAATTTATTTTTTAGGCCATGAACATGTAAGAAAGCCAATCATGTTAAACACTTCATTCACACTGTTTCCAGCAGAGGGCGTCAGATAAAATGTTTTGTTACATTATTTGTTCTATGGGACACTGAGGCAAATATTTTAATGATGCACCAAATTATAACACAAAAAGTGACATATCTGAATATGTATAGTTTTTGTTGTTTAAAATAACTTATTTTAAAAAAGATAGTTTTAGAGTTAAATCATTTTAAACAAGACTTGCCCTGGTGCCACCCTTGGGCCACCCTCAGTGAAATGCTCTGGCCACGCCCCTGCGTAAAGTCCAAACGGGGCCTAACTAAAGCATTAGACCTCTTCTGTAACCCATAGTTGCAGTAGCGGACTTGCTCACCTCAAAGACCCAGATGACGAGCACGGTGAGGCCGATGGACTGCATGATGTGCGTGTAGTGGTCGAGCAGCGCCTGTCTGCAGCCCCCCGTCCACAGGTTGAGCTGCTCGGTCACGTGGTCGTAGTTGTAGTGCGCGGAGTTGTTGCTGATGCGGCTCTGGATGCACGGCCGCGGGGAGTTCACGTTACAGCAGCTGAAGGGGACGCCATCCTGCAGGTATTTCCCCGCCACGTTGCTCCGGAGTCGGCTGCACAACAAGAGGTTTCATTGGTAAAAGGCAAAATGCACCTTACGGCACCTTTGGCACAACGTGACTTTTAGTGTTATTTACAGTGTTTGTTACAGTTCCTAAGACCTTCTGAAAAAATAAGCACAATTATAAGCTTGACTATTTACTGTTCATGTTAGAGGAGACATAGATACAGTAAGCCTATTAACAGGTTATGTAAATGATATAACTAGATGAGTTAGATATCCAAAAGGTCTATTTGGGGGGAGTTAAACTGGGAGTTTTGGGCTAAGTTGATCCACTGCTGCTCTTATGAGAAACAATGGTGAGAATTATAGGGAATATTATGTTTCACAATTAATTTGTACTTCTATTTTTGTTTTTCAAGACCAATTAATCTAAAATATGTTTTTCTATGTATTTATTTCTTTGAATTAGGACAGTGCATATTAATCTATAATCAATGTTTCAGCAACAGCTTCAGCATAAATATGTCAGAGTTAGCGGAATTTCCAGCTGTTTTCCTAAAGCAGTTAAAAAAAACAACACAGTCTACTTGATGCTTTAATATGTGTATTATTTAGGTAATTATTAAAAAAAAAAAAAAAAACATAATTTGTACCTGGGGCCAAAATATATATTTTTGTGTCACAAATATATTTATGTTTTATTTTAAACATAACTTCAATTTAATTAGTGCACTTTACAGATCCAATATGTAGGAAACTGTGGCAATGTGCATGTGGTTGTCAAGCAATATCATCATGATTATTATTGTAGAAAAGGATTCAGTTGTAGTCATCTGGACTCTGTTTTTAGAAAAATAAAATGTTTCGACTCAGTTCAAGTCATTCTCAATTAGTGAATCGAACCTGAGTTCCCATATTTGATTCACAATTTGAGAATGACTCTTCCAGATGACTACAACTGAATCCTTTTCTACAATGGAACACTCCTGGACGAATGAGGGATTACACCGCTTTATTATTTTTATTATTATTATTATTATTATTATTATTATTATTAGAGGCCTAAAATATGTAAAATCTCTCGATGTATGCATGTTTCAGTGATGTTTTTGGTTTTATCCCTGTAATTTCCATAAATATTTATGTGTTCTTGGGCAAGACACTACTACACTACACTCTATGTTACCTCCAGTGTCTGTGTAACGTGGTAACCTATATGAATGAGTGAACGAATGAGAGTTGTAAATTGGCCTAATATTATTTACGGCGCATGAACTCTACCCATTGACATAAAATGATTCTATTCTTTTTTTCTTTCTTTTTCTTTCTTTTTTGTGACCACAGCTCGCACAATGTCTGAGGACTTACTCCGTCACCTCCTTGCGGGACATGTCCAGGTAGCGGTTGCTGATCCACTGTATTTGAAACCAGTCTTTGTACCCATTATTCCCACAGCAGTGAAACTCAATCTGCAGCATGTCCACGGTCCTCTTCAGAAAGCATCGTCCAGGCGTGTCCGTATCCTTGTAGAACTTCAGCGCCGCTGCCAAACCCAGGTCCAAGGACTCCTCCAGCTCCCCCCGCATACTGTAGCACATCAGCGCCCCCACCAGGATGCAAGAGGTAAAGAAGAACGTGCACACGATGTAAGGGAGCATGATCAGCTTCCAGCGCAAGAACTTGGACGTATCCACGCAATCGTAGCAAATTTTCCCACCCAAGAAGTTGATGGCGCAAGCGATTAGTCCGACAGCTATGAGCATGTTTGGGACGTATTGGATGTCTCGCTCCGCCATCAGCTCTTTCCTCTTGTTAATCTCCACTTTGAGGAACAGTCCCAGGCTGAAAAGTATCGCCCCTGTAATGACCGATATCCAGTTGAGAATCCATAGCACTTGGGCGAGCTTGTCCCGTTTGGTCTTGGTGAATTTCACAGGCAAAACAGCCATTTCCTTCAGGTTGCCTTGTAAATCCGTGGAGATTATAAATGGGACATAGGCGAAGTAGGTGAGCGCAGCAGGTTATCGCTCCGTACACGACAGGGGGGCGAGGAAGAGGGGGGTTAGTGGTACGATTCTCTATGCAGGTGTAAGAAGCTTAGCCCATTATCAACATCTTCTTGGATTATGAATATGACAGGTACGGTCCAAGCTGGTGGATGATCATTTTTCAGCCACACAACTGGATCTTATGGGGCCTTGAAAGACATGAAATGAAAACACACATTTTAGCATCATATAATCTGGTTGTATTTAACATTTAAAACTGTAGGAGTACTCAAGCAATAATAACATTGCTGTAAAATAATATTACTCAAACAGTACTGAGTAGTGATCCAAATGAGTCAAGTAAGAGTAATACAATATTTGGATGTACTACTACTTGAGTGCTGAGTAAAATGTATTTGTGAGTTTGTAATCTTTTAGACTTTTAGAAAAAAAAAAATGTTTGAAGTTTAATTCTTAGCTTTTGTCCCTGTAAAATTACTCACAGTTGGAAGAGGAACCACATATTTTATTTTAATTGCAGTTGTTTTTTTCAACTAACACGCTGGATAAGAGCAATGGATTGCATAAGAGTATTTACTATACATTAGCTATAGTGTCTTTACATACCTTTAACGAGCCCTCTTGGTAATAAGGTCATGTCCATTCCCTTTCCTTGTTTGCTGGCTAAAAGTCCGTTCTTTAGGAGCAGGCAGTTACCAAACACATGTGGCGTAGAGTGTCGGCCAACGCTCTGGAGCATTGGAGTAAGACACTAGTGGCCCGATCTTAACCCTTCTCCTAATCCGCCCTAATCATTAATCTGACCAGGCCCATGCAGGGATTTAGGCCCACCTTCTGCTGGTCAGGGAGGCCTCAGCATTGTCCCTGCTGTATTTGTCAATGTGGAGCTGGATTCAGAAGTGTGAATGGCGTGTGTGTGAGGCTATATGGAATTACGGATGTTACACTATTTTATCACTTTGTGTTTAAGAGTGACTGGACGAGTAGCATTTACAGTTAGTTGTATGCAGGTTACACTTTTTTTTTTAAACCTTTCATTCTTACATAATATTTGAAAAATCACAATGACTAATCATTGACGAACAAAATTATGAAAAAAAACATGAATTAAAAACAAATAAACTACTTCAACATAAGCATTTTTGTGATAGAGATGTGTGTTTTAAAAAAAATTAGAAATAGAGATAACGTAACTTCATTATTGTATTCATTTATTATTATTATTATTATTATTATTATTATTATTATTATTATTATTATTATTATTATTATTATTATTATTATAACCACAAGTATTATAATCACTTTTTTTTTAAAATTAGCACTCTAAATTATGTATAGGTGTTGTGGCTTAAATTGTAGACGTATCAAATTTGTCTAATCAAGAATGAATGAGTTACTATTAATGACTATAGAATCTGTTACATGTACTTACATACTCACCTTCTGCTTTAAGTGGCTCATGTTAAACCTCTTCGTCTTCTGCCATTGCACTGCGGTTTGTCTGTTGTTCTTATTTTTGCATGAATTTACGTAGAAACCCACTACACAGCCAACCAACCAATGAAATGTTAACCGAGAGTCAGATTAGTGGATTAACACGTTCCAAAGTAGCTTGTGAAAGAAGAGAGCGCGGCATGTGGTTACTGGGGCAGGTTAAACTCGACGACCGCGTGGGGCCATCGCAACTCTCCAGGTAAGGACCTGATTGAATTATTTCATTTTCTTGTGTGCGTACTACAATTTGCAAATGTACAAATCTGCTCTGTAAATCACCTGATCTAATAATACAGAAGAATGTCAACGTGCACATGGCAGGTTACAGTCCGTTATTTGACAAAGGAAAATATATTGCTTTATTTTGAGCATACATTTTGCCTGCCTTATACTGTAAAGAAATTCTGTTCTGTATTTAGTTTAGTTAATTTACCATTTGTAGCTTAAAGCCACATTGGAGGAAAAAAACCACAGTAAATTATAAAAAAACCGAACAAAAACAAAGTCTGTAATTTACCACTTTTTTTCACAAACTGTTACTTCACTGGTATAAAACTACAATACATATTTACCACGGCTCTTATCTGACCAAACTAAGTCATAATTCCAAAAACATAAAAAGCTTTCATATCATTTGTTTGTTGTCATTTGTTGTGGAAGCCATTTACATCTGATTTTTTAAGTTATTATGGTAGAATGTGCCTCTTCGTCGTAACAATGTCATCACACATGAATAGATATACATTTTACAATATTCTTGCATATCATTCTCTAGCACTAAAATAAAAAAAGACCAAATGGAAATGGCAAAAGAAAATGCCAGACTTTTTTCAGGCACTGTGGAGCCGTGCAGTGAAGAATGCTGTTGGATTTGGAGGGCGAGTGGACCGACCTGCTGGTCTCTAACAACGTCATGAGCATCATTCGTGGCCTGAGGAAGATCACAGAGAACGGTACCGTTTATGAGAAAATGTGTACTACTTCTACAAAAGATAGTCCAATGCAATCAAATGTTGCTTTGTTTTCTGTTACGCAGACAAAGCTGACGTGACTGAAACCCTGTCGTCCTTTTCCTGCTGGCTGCACAGGACCTCAGAGTTCACCAAGAAGGAGTTATTGAGCCTATGTATGTGAACGTAACAAACACCACGAGGTTTACGTTTAAAGTGTGTAAGACTGCTTATGCTTATCAGGTTTTAGTCGCTGCCAGGGCCTGTGGATGTTCTTGAACCGCTACTCCTCTCGCAGAGTCCACCACCTGCTGCAGAAGCTGAGGAACCTGCTCACACTGGTCCAATGGGCAAGAAGGAAGCTCCATTCAGGACATGGTCATGGTACAGAGCTCATATCTAGTACTGTACTCTAAACCCAAAACTAAACCAGAACCAGGACCAGGACCAAACCAAGTCTATATCAAGACTGAACTGGGATCAAACCAAGACAAGTTGATCGAAATGTTTCAGACAGTTGTTTCGTTTGGCATTTTTTTACGTATAGATCGCAAAGAAACGTCCTCAAATTCGAGACGTAGCTGCTGGAACCGAGAACACTGCGATCTGAAAAAGCACCTCTGGCTGGGCCGCCTGGTGGAGTGGTGGAGCCTCATGGGACTCCTGCCCAAGCGCCCAGGTAAGAACAAAACAAACTGCGGGGAAAATGCAATTCTCTGCCATTTAATAATTGCAAAATGTTTAATCTTCCTTTTAGAGTCACAAGGGGAAAAGCAAATCAGTCACATGTGGAAGGAAATGAGCCAGAGTCATCACAAATCTGGGTAACAGGGCATTTTAGTTTGCTCTGGATTGGAGATGACGAAGGAGAGGAGATCTTGGTTGAATCCAGGCGAGAGAGAGGAACATGTATATCTACTGTTAAAACTACTAAATTGCCACTTGCCCCAAAACTATTGATTGTTTTCATTTGAACAGTTTTAAGTCCCATCCGCTACGTTTTAGGAAGTTGTTTTATGTTTTGACCATTGTTTTTTCTTCTTAACCTTCATCAGATCGCCAAAAGGTGAAATGGAGAGGTGCAGCTCGCTCGTCCAAGCCTTGGTGACCCATCTGGTCCAACAGCATGGCAGCCTGTGGACACCTGAAAGCAGTGGACAGCAGTTCTACCCTCCCCCCGGTCTGAAGGCCTTACTGAAGCTCGTGCTGGTCCCTCATGTGGATCCTCAGTCGGTCCAGGCCCTCGTATCCTTCCAACCTTCGCTTTCTCAACACAGCATCGTTTTCCATTTGACTGACGAGGACTTAACTCAACATGTGCCCCAGCTCACGTACTTCATCTTGGACATTGCCAAGATTTTACAGTGCAGAAATGACCTCTTCAAATCCTTCTGCGACGCGTTCACCATTCCATCCAGTTTTTCGCTGCAAATTCGAGCTTTTTGGATGTTTGATCATGGCCAAATCAAGGTATTAAAATGAACATTCCGATTTGTTAATTCAGTGCCTCTTCTCTCATCGGTGCCATACTCGTAGTGCTTATAATTGCCTCGAGCTGACACTATGATAAAATAAAGTTCAAAGCGCTCAGATTTGCCTATTAAATGAGTCAAGTCTAATAAAAAAAGCACATTCAAGGCAACTGACATCTCACTCGCAGCTTGAAATGCGGTGCTTTATCTTTGCAGACGGCGATGGGGCTGTTGCTAAGCCCGCGGACAGCTCCGCCCCGCTTTCCATGGCAGCACCGTTGCATCATGAGATCTTTGCTGTTGAGGAAGGAGCATCTAATGGCTTTGCGGTACATGCATTTGACGAGCCCTGCCATGGAGAGTGTGGAGGACGTCAAGCTTGGCGCTGATGTGTGGCTGCAAAACAGGTGCGTATTGTCAAAGCATTTCACATCTGCTGTGTACTGTATATTGAAAGTTATCGTAATGCTTTTCTGCAGTTGTGTGTCAGAAGCATGGGCCTTGGTCAAAAGGAACTGCACAGAAAGTGAAGATGCGGTGCTGCACTTTCTAAAGGCCTGTGATGAATTTGGTCTAAGTGCAGAGGCTTCAAAGTACATCTCCTCAGGTCGTAAAGTACGTACATTACACATATAATATACTATGTCTATTATTATTTGTAGGGTGGGACAAGATATAATGCAATTGTGAGTTAAAAATGACCACATGCCGACAATGATCTCTTGAGATTTTCTTCCCATTTGTTGAAGCCAAATGTCCAAATCGCAGTGCTACAATGACAGCAAAAATAATAAATAATAAAATAGATACAAAAATGCGAGTTGTGAACTGGATTGCACAATTAATTTATTGTAAATCCTGTCAAAATCTGATGGAGCATTTTGGAGCATTTTATCATCTTTCTATGGAACCTTTACTTTCAAACTCTTTTGCAGGTTCAAAGTAACAGTAATATTGGAGTAGCGGTACATTTAACAGGTATGGACAATGGAGAAAAGCAGAAACATTCAGCGATAGTTACTGTAATAGTTACTGTAATCTGGCTTTAGGGAGTTGCAATAGACTTAAGTTTTGAATATTATTAAACTGCATTTGAATTGTTTGTTTACCATGAAAGATTCAAATATTTCAAAGTTAATTATCAGTAATTAGTATAGATGATTAAAATGGATTGTTTGATTTGTAATGAGGCATCTACAGGTTCATAACTGCTGCTCCACAGACCCCGCTCCCTGCCCCCTGTCGGCCACTGTGTATCAGGCTCAGAGAGGGAGCGTGCTGTCCTCTGAGGAGCTGCTCCAGCTTCTGACCCAGGCGGCGACACTCCTGAGACCGCCCCCTACCTGCACTGTCAGGTACTGCGTTGTACACACAGCAGCTGTCGGCTGAAGGACTGTGGCAGGGCTCACTTCTCACTCTGTTTTCATTCCAGAGAGTTCACTTGGCCTCAGCGTGAACAGAGGAAGGCCAAGGAGGAGCGCACTGAGGTGTTCTTGTCCACAGAGGTTCAATATCTCCGCTCACCCAGCCCATCCATAGTGGAACCAAGAACTGATGACTATACTGTATGAACTAGTCTTTGCTCTGTAGACTTGGTTCTTACTTCTACATACATTCATTTTAGAAATATTAGACATAATAATAATGCTTCATCCTATTATATTACATTATAATCATATTAACCAGCTATTTTTTATGGTAGCTGTGTGAGCCATGGTCCAGGTGGCAAAAGAAAATTGAATTCTGTCAACTCGACAAAAGTCTGAATATATTTTACCACTCATCCAACTTGCTTCTTCCATTCCTCTGGCCGTTAAAACGTATGTCCAGTAGATAGAATTGAATTTTCTTTTGCAGTTCATATGGTAACAAATTCTCTCTTCTCAGCTCAGAAGGGACTTAAACTCACTCATATAATTAGTCTGTGTTAAAGGAGCGTCTGCCATAACAACTATGTTCTGTCTCGTTTTGTTCTGCCAGTAGTTGTCACCTTATGAGACCTGTTGTGTTGATTAAAGGCTGTAAGCACAGTTATCATGATAATATTCACTTTTTCCTCATCTTCCTTGCAGTCTTCCTGCACCTCTCCAGTGGCTCTTGTTCCCAGCAGACGGCACGTGTCCTTCTCCTCCATCTCCTCTCTGTCCCCGATAAGAAAAGACCAGACTTTTTCATACGAGTCCACCGTGACCCTACAACAGATTTCAGCTCTTCTAATCGACGACCAGGGAGAGGAAGAAGAGCTGAGTCAAGTCTCTGTAACTGCTGACGTTTTCCCCGAGTACCACGAGCGGACACCAGAGGGCTCTGCTGTCCCTGTGATAGAGCATTCATACACTCCACACAGGTCAGAGCCTTTCAAGTAATTAATGTGCAAACAAAAGGGGGAATTCATTTCTTTTCTCTTTAAATTTTAGTTTTCGCAACAGGTTCTACAGCACGGATTGTGTTTTAGATCTTCCATCACTTCCTGAAGAGTTGCTTCAGACTCCAGCCAAGTCAGAGGAACCCGACGTGATCAGTTCTGAAATATTTCAAGAAGATGACCATGGCAAAAGTTTGCTGCGAGTTGAACTTAAAAAGGTACATAATAATCCAAGTTTTAAGCCATACTGTGAAATATTATAGGCAAAAAAACACATCTCCATGGAAACAAGCAGGAGGAGGCGCTTTTTTTAAGCAGTTAAAACATAAAAACATATTTAGCTGTATTCTGTCTTGGGTTTTTTTTCAACCTTTTTGACTGTTATTGTTTTTTGATAGTCTAAATTTTGTTACTTAAGTATTGCCCATGCATGAAAAACATATTTTGTTTCCTCTGTCCTTTTATTTTTCGCTTTCAATAAGAGCGCTTTGATTGGGTGTGGGTCACACGCTGCTGGCGGCGCAAGGGGAGCCTCATGCATTTTGGAGTAACTAATTAGCAGCATGATGATTGTCAACATTACCATAACACATACGGTGAAGGGAATCTAAAAACTAAAATGATCAGTGTGATGAAGGTTGTACTTCCTGGTTTGCATTGTTTCCCAACTTAAAACAAAAAGTGAATTTAGTGTAATATGTCCCCTTTAATTTCCAGGACTTCACTTCATGCTTGTTTGAAATCCACAGGAAGAGTGTGAGCTGAAACCCCCGTCAGTGATTGTGTCCAGTGAGACCCCCCATGACCTGCAGCTAAATGATCTGGCAGACACGCCCTGTAAATGGTGAGCCATATGTCCTATTTGTATCCTCTGTAGTTCTGTTATGACAGATGCTACTTAAGCTACATAAACTATTCAGGGCCATTAACATGCAACTATATATGAAATATTTATAAATACATCTGTTTATGATCATTCATAAATAAGCTTAATTACTCTGTTGTGTTAATAATCCAAAGATTGATTCACTTATGTTTGGACCTCTCGATCGTTTGTAATGTCAGAGAAACAAAACACCAGCCGAGGTCATTTATCAAGAGATATTATCATGCAGAAAAAGGAAACAACTGAGCTATTTTACACCATTTTAGACAAGAGGAATTTCAATTTCAAACAGTCAAATCTACTATAAATCTCTACATTTGTTTTGAATAATTAGTTACAAAAGTGTTTTTTTTAAACAGTGACTTACTAGAATAAACATACAAACTAGAGAAATGAATGTACTTTCATTTACAGTGATTATTATAGCTATAATAATCATTGTTACTAAATCATACTTTCTGATTAAACATGTTGTCTTTGTTCCACAAAACGTATTTACATATATTGTATAGATTAAAGGTAATGATGTCACTTTTTGGTCAGATACAGGTGGTTCATGATTATTCAAGTTTTGCCATTATCACTCTGACATGTATAGTCATAATTGATTGTAAAATGTATGAAACTTGACATCCCTAAGCCACTCCCTTCCTTCAGACCTTGTGCTGTCTTTTCCTGTGTAGTTACAGTTTCCTGCTGTGGGCAATACAAAGGCGCTGGCACCAGCCGCGGGGAGTCCTTTAGGGATTTACTGTAGGATCTGAAATGTACTGCGGAAGTGAGAAAGTCAGATTGCTTCCTTTAACCTTGGTGTAGTCAGTCACCCAGAAAACAGCCCTCTTCGCCCCCCTTCCCCTGCTCTGAGGGGGGACGACACCTACTGCCACTGCCAGAGCCGCTCCATCTGCGCCGCTGTAAGGCTGGGGTTAAAGATGTCAGGGCAGCGTGGCATAACACCGGCTCTGCTCGCTTAACGTTCATTGGATACAGACCAAAAGAATAAAAAATGTTTCAGGAATGGATTGACGTTAATGTCATTTGTAAGTGCTACTAAAATGCCTTACCATTCATTAAAACACCGGACTCAAATGACCCTGAGGTCAATCTACAAATGTCAGAAACGCTGTAGTTTGGCCTCTGGTGTCGGATTTACTCTAATTATAAGTGGAAACAAACTATACACAGAGGAACATCCGAATCCAAATCTTGCCTTGATTTTTTAGGGGGGAAATATACAGTGAATGTGAAGTAAAGCTGCATTTGTTGGACTTTGACTTTTTCAAAGCTGAAACTAATTTTACTAGAAATTTAAATTTAGGGACAAATTTTTTTGGCAATTGTTTTTTATTTATTTGAAGGTTTGTAGTACAAATTGATCCTGATTCTTTTAATTTGACTTTAAAATAAGTGGGTTGATGATTTGTTTTTTTTATATTTTACATGCCCAGGAGCTTGATATTTAGTTTAAAAATGAAAAAAATTCAAATGTACCGTCAGCAGAACATTAAAATTAAAAATATGATTTGATTCCAGCATACTGCTCTAATAAGGATGAGTGTTACTGGTCCCACGAGTTGCGATCGGACAATTCTTTGCCAATTCGACTAATTATAAATTGATTATCATTTATGTCCCCATTTCCACCTTCTCTATTTGAGTTTTTTGTGTGTGTGTGTGTGTGTGTGTGTGTGTGCAGATACTCCGACATGTTCACTTGCAGCGGGCCAGCTTCATTCATTCACCCTGCTGCCCTACATCCCTCCTACAAAGCACAAAGAAGGCAGCCAATATGGAAGACAGGTACTTCTAAAACTATTCAATCACTACCCACATGTGTCAGTAGGGGTCAGTATTGTTCCAGCGCATTCCAGCCTTAGATGATCTCATTTCTTTTGGCCCCAGAGGAGAAGGGCCCATCCCGCCCAGCAGGTGCCCTCTTTAGCCCCCTTTATCTTGTCATCCAGTGTCAGCGTCACGCCTTTCACCCCCTCCCTCTGCCGTGAAGTCATTGTGCAAATATGAAGGTGGGACAATCGATACAGAGGGGGAACGTGACCATGACATCACAGTATTCACTAGACTCTTCACTTTCTATTATTGTCACTTTTGGACTGGGAGGCAAAATATACCAGGACGATTGATTTGGGATCATTTCGTATTTTAGACTTTATTCAATATTATTTTTGGTCAACATTTTCACCAGAAGACCTGTCACCCGAAACGTAGCACAGTGCACCTTTAAACACCACCTGTGATGTCATGTGAAACCCGGCACTAAATATCTAAACATCAACGTTGTCATAAGGGTTAATCACGTTATCTTCCTTCCAGCGTACGTCCAAATAACATTGCTTTATTGGATAATTGTTTGAATTAGCGACATGACCTAATTATTTCTGCAGAATTGGGGGCCATATGGAGCCTGGCAGGTGAAACATAATCAGGCCATGTTAATAGATGAGTGTCTTTACTGTACGACACTGCTGCTGACTGTGTGGGTGTGCGTGTGTGTGTGTCTGAATGTGTGTGGGTGTGTGTGTGTGTCTGAATGTGTGTGTGTCTGTGTGCGTGTGTGTGTCTGAATGTGTGTGGGTGTGTCTCTGAATGTGTGTGTGTGTGTGTGTGTCTGAATGTATGTGTGCGTGTGTGTGTCTCTCTGAATGTGTGTGTGTGTGTGTCTCTCTGAATGTGGTGTGTGTGTGTCTCTGAATGTGTGTGTGTCTGTGTGTGTGTGTGTGTCTGTGTGCGTGTGCGTGTGTGTGTGTCTGAATGTGTGTGGGTGTGTCTCTGAATGTGTGTGTGTGTGTGTGTGTCTGAATGTGTGTGTGTGTGTGTGTGTCTGAATGTGTGTGTGCGTGTGTGTGTGTCTGAATGTGTGTGTGTGTGTGTGTGTGTCTCATGTGTGTGTGTGTGTCTCTGAATGTGTGTGTGTGTCTCTGAATGTGTGTGTGTGTGTGTGTGTCTCTGAATGTGTGTGCATGTGTGTGTGTGTGTGTGCGTGTGTGTGTGTGCGTGTGAGACTTGTTTGTTGTGGCTGTTTCACACATTCATCCATTTGCAAGCCGCTAATTGAGACATGTTACGACTGCACGAGATGGGAATGACAAAAAGCGTACTTAAACCTGATGTTGTGAATACTTGTTTATCATTATCTGACACTAATGTCGTTCACTTTGTCCAAATTGTGCTTTTTTTAAATACAGAACTGTTAGGGCGGGGCAATATGACACCTATTGATTGGTTAAAAAAAAAAAGTATTAAAATGTATTAAAAATGTAAAATGTGTTTAAAGGGACAATTTTTATTTGTCCCTTTATTACTTTATCAAGCATTAGCAATAAAATACTTTAAATTATGACCATTTATTGCAAAAACTAGTCAACATTTTTCCTCCATGGTCTGACCTCTGACCCTTTTTTAGTATTGAATTATTTCCCAAAAAGATTAAGCTAAATGATTTGACTATAATCAGTATCAGTTTACACAAATGATTTGAAAATAGATTTTCTTCAACAATCCAAGAATATCTATTCTTCTCCTGTTTGTGCTCTAGACTGTAATAAATAAATATTTTTTTCTTTTCTTGTTTATATAATAGAAAACAAAAGAAAAACAAACAGGACAAGCCACAGAGAGCAAAAATATAAAAAGAAAAAGCGTAGTCCGTCTTCTTTTGTATCTGTCCCATTTAACTTGTATCTGGCAAATGTGTCCATTTTCAAATTCACTGGAAATTTATATCAGTCCAGTCAGTCAGGCCCTGTCATCCATCTCCTTGTTTTTTTTTTGCTTTAGCCAAAAGTACATTCCACAGGTATCCATCTATCATTTCCATTGTTGGAGTGTTACATCCGAGATCCATTGTTTTACAGTCGAATGGAAAGTCTGCAGTGCCTCATTCATCTCAGTCCAGTATTTATGAATAATAGTACAATCAGCAGTAAAAACATGCCCATTCATTCTACAATAAAAATCCACGTGCAACTCTAAAATTCAATGTTTTTTTGTCGGGACTCCATAGCTAGCATTGACCTGACGTTTCTACTGCTCTAGATGTATATATATTTTGATAAACTATGAAAATGTATTCGATATAATATCACATAATTGCATTGTTGACGTGGCCGTGGGGTACTGCGACCCCCTGATGCTGGCGGAACTCAAGACATTCACGCAGTGTACAAATTCTACACATTTTTCTCACATTCTTGGTGAAAATGAAGTCATCTTGTTACTTGAAAAACATCAAGTCTGGTTATCGACCTCCCTTTAACACAAACACAGAGAGAGAGAGAGAGAGGGAGAGAGGGAGAGAGAGAGAGAGAGAGAGAGAGGGGTGTGGTGTGTGGTGTGTGGTAACATTTGGGATGGCGCCTGGAGATGAATGGCCTCGATTAGGAGCATTTAATCAGCGGCTGGTCCAGTGCTCCCGGCCTCCTCCGCCCCTCGGGGGAAAAGATGAATGGATCACAAGAGATTTCATCAGGTCTGCGATATGAGCCTTTAATAATTGTGTTTTTGGTTGCTGTTGTTGTTTTTCAGGGCGACAGAGACTACGCATCAGGTCGGCACAGCGCGGGCAAGGTGTCTGTGCGGAGCAGCCGCAAAAACAAAAGAGTCAGATGAGCGGGATAGGATAAAGTGACGAAGGTGAAGCTGCTGAATCATTTGACACACTTCTGCCTGTTCTGCAGTAGGTATTAGCGCTTCAACCATTCATCGAATGATCGCGTGTAAAAAGTAATTGTATTTTGATCATACGATTTTTTATCTGGACTACACAGACTATACAGACAAACAAAAAGAGCTTTTAAAACAAAGACAGTGGCATTATTAAATCAAAAAAGTGGAAAGCTAACATCTAACCATGGACCCTCTGGAAGGGCATCCAGTGTAATAACCTCCCCTGACTACATCCTGAGTACTTTACGACTCTCAACTACTGTGAGCAACAGTTCTATAGTAGTCAAATAGCTTTTACATCATAGTTTTTGTGACATTGGCAAAACAAAAAAGTGCTAATAAGTATTTTCAACTGAGAGTTTTTCCACAAAAATATTTTTTATTTAGATGCAATGTTTCCATTCTGAATGTTTTCAAATTGGTCTACAACATATAATATAATACACATTTCATCATACATTTCATCACTCATGCATTTTCAAACTAATACTTTATGTTGCTTTTTTTTTTATTTTATTTTTTTACAGCAGTTCAAATATACATTGTCAGAACAGACGGAAAACCCCTGTCTCTCCCTGAACCCACAAATAACCAGCTCAGATTACGACGCTTCTTTTGCCTTCTCATTCCAGTCCAGAATGTGGTCAAATCTAAATAAATGAATCTATTTTCAGCCATATCATGCAAAAGTTTTAACAGTGTTTCCTCATCATTACTTTACTCAAAGTTGTATTTTGAATGATTCCTGCATGCAGTAATCCTGTATTGCCCTGCAACTGAGCTCAGAAATTTCCTGTTTTCCCTGAACCCCCTATCCCCGCCCACATCCCTGTGCTTAGTTGTGCTTACTTGCAAAATATTAGAGTTCTAAAATGTCACGCTGCCACTTTTCAAAAATAAAAGCACGTTAAAGACGATCCGCTGGTTGTTATTAAGCCGTTTTAGATCAAGTATTGTGTTTTACAATGAACAAAATGTAAAATGATGATCTACTTATGTTACAGTTCAATATCAAGTACCTGAAAAAAAGCATAATACATTTAATTAATACATCTTTAATACCACATCTCAAGAACAGATTGAATATAAACGTGTAATGATCTCATATTTCAAAGCTTCTCTGGTGGACATTTTGTGAGTCACGTAACATATTTACTACATTGGACATTACAAGGCTGCTGGCTGCTGGGGGCATTAACACGTATACATGTTAAACGCTCAGACCGTGTCCTTGAGATGGCGCACTTTAGATTCATCGCTGGGTTTCCTTCTCTACAGGAGGGAGGGGAAAAAAAAGGATGTTTACTTTTGCAGCCATCGCATCTCATGAAAAATGGATGACCTCCCAGCGTTTGTCTTGCTGCCCCGCGTTTCCCTGGTTTTTGGCACCGAGCCCTGGGACTACATTTGGTTTAGCATCTTCCATTTCTCCTCCTACTACCACCAACAGCAGCAGATACAGCTTTTTTTTCCTCTCCCAGCGCTGCGTGGTTTGTTCAGAGAGTGAATAACTTAACGCATATTTCGGTCCGACACACTTGCTGTCCCGTGGGTGCGCAGTCCAGAAGCCCACACATGTTGTATTATTTATTTAAGAGCAGGTTTAGAGGTTTAGGCCACTCCACGGGCGCATGTGCATGTAATGTGCTGTTTGTTTAAAAAGAGAGCCTTGTGCGGGTTGTTTTTGTAAGCATTGGAGCACTCTTGTAGCAGAAAATTGTGAGATTTGTCTGTTTTTGTTTTGGGGTCTTTGGGTCATCACAGAAACAACAACTATGATCTAAACTTTGAAATTTGTAACAATGTTTATGCCAGATGTTCCCATTGTTCAGTTAGACTTAAAGAGTATTTATAGTGTGATTAAAATATATTGTAATGACAACACTATTCTTGTCTCGTGTGCCTGTATTCAACATTAGAACACAACATGGGGAATGAAAGATTTCCCTTTTTCTTTTTTTTTTTTTGAAGTGGCTATGTGAAAAGAACGGGGATAGGGGGTAGGTGAAAACTGGATTTTTCTGAGCACTCGAGCCTCAGTTGCTGGACATTACAGGATTAACTCAAACATGCAGGAATCAATCAAAATGCGAGTAAACAAGGTTAAAACCTCATTGAAGGTGATTTAGCATTATATATCCCCTTAAACCATAACTATAATTTGGTAAATTTGTGATCCTTTTCCCCCAATTAGTTGCGTTCACGTGACATTCTTGAATATAGTTTAAACAGATCAGAATTCGATGATAGAATTGACCGTTTAACTGTCAGATTGCATTTGTTGTCCTGCTTTATGGCTCATACCACTGTCATTACTGAGCCTATTCACATGAAAGAAAAAGTGGCACAAAGTGTATCGTCTTCTCTGTCAGCACAAATAAAACAAATATTACATTATTGTAACACAAGTGCCATTATTCACCTCAAAAGTGTAACCTTTGCCCTTTGAAAGAACTTTAAGCCTTGAGATTCGATGTTCGCAGGTTTCTATTTTGGATATTTCTTTCAAAAACAGTAAATCACAGTAACACAGGCCCCGCCCACCATCTGAGATCATGACATCATCAAAATCTCGAACGTGAATGCAGCCTGTGAACAATGGCATTGAATTCGCAGTTTGAATGTTTGAATGTTCTTCGCCCAACATCAAACGCTAGAACGTGAACACAAGCTGAATTTACATATTGCTGTAGTCCACATCAGTAGAGCTTCCAGACATAAAGTTGTAATAACTGTAATCTGTGACTCTGATAACATCACGGAAGCCTCAGTGCAGCGCCTCGGTGAAATGACCTATAAATCACATGCACATGCGATGATGCAAAACCCCTCTTTGTGTGGCGTAGATACAAGTCACTGCCCAATATCTGCAAATCACTCTTATAAATACTTGTCTTTGTGCCGCGCGAGGTATTTTCAGAAACAGGCCACGTGATTAATGATGTTTGATATATGCAATAACTCAACGTAAGCATTTGATTAACTGTCCATGAGGCGTGCGGGCAAATGTAAACGATTGGCGTTGTTTCGCGGGCGTTGCCTCGGCCACTTGCACATTGGAGGGGCGCGGGTGAGCAGAGCAGGGAGGAGCAGTTCTGGGTGCTGGGGTGTGTGAAGGGGAGGCGAGCCACCTTGTCCTGTGGAGCAGTGATGGGGTGACACCCAGTGAAGCGCGGGCAGAATGGGTCGTGACAGCTACCTGCTTTTATTTTAAGCTTGTTGTTCGCGGAGAGGGGGGGGGGGGGGGTGAAAGACCACAGAGGACCTCCGCTGACAATAGCCAGGGATGAGTAACAGACACTTCACTCAGCTCCTAAACTTCAGTCGCTTCACGTCAGTGTTAGTCAGGTGGGTTTTGAAGACTATCAGGATTGTGTGGGATAAACTGAGTGAACCTGACTTCGATTTTGTGGGCGAACGTATTGAACTGATTTCAATAAGTTAGTTTCACTCAACGCTGAAAGGTTTGAGAATGGGTTCCAGCTATGGGTTGTAACTGTTGTAGGGAACCAATTCTTCTGATTGTCATTGGGACAATAAAGTTAAAAAAATAAAATAAATTGTTCTTCTGTAGCCATAGGTGATAGTCAGAAAATATTTGATGCGACACTACAGTAGCACTTAACTTGTAAGTACAAGTAATGCCTCATTCATTCAGGAGTGTTCCATCTTAGAAAAGGATTGAGTTGAAGTCATCTGGACGTTTCAACTCTCACTCAAAAGTCGTTCTCAATCTGTGGATCTAGTCTGAGAATCCCTCCTTAAACAGAAATGGTGGTTTAGTTCTTTTTTTCTCTCCGCGCTGTCTACATGAGCGTTTTGAAGCTCTGGTGAGGAAACGCTACAGACCATTCAGATACTAACAAAGTACTCAGTGAGGTAACAACAGGATTTCTATGGCCCCTTTGCAGGACTGTTATGAGAGCGTGAACAAATAGATCCCTGTGGGCAGGGCTTCCAGCTCAGAGTAGGATAAATACCTGAGGTCAGACCCGGCCCGCAGGTTGAGAATGACTTTTGGATGAAAGTCGAAATGTCTTTTTTTCTAAACACGGTCCAGATGACTACAAGTGAACCTTTTTCTACAATAGAACTTACAGTAACTTAAGATATCTGTACTTTAGTTAGGAGTAATGGAGTAATGGAGCTTCCCTGTCAGTGTTTGCCACATATGTAAACCTAAGCAATTTTGTTACGACTAACAGTTAGAGAAATGTGAGTCACTTTTTGGAGTATAAAATATGTATAGACTACATCCATTTATAAATAAATGCACTTTGTCAAAATGTCTTTGTCGTCAGTAAACCTTTCTCCAATCCTGTTTTTATAAGTCAAGGTAGACAATAAACTATATCACCTCAGCCCTGTTTTTATGTTTATAAGAGTCAAAGAGCCATCATTGTCTCTCTAAAGAGTGTGAAAAGTCTGAAAGTCTGCTGTTCAAAGACAACGTTTGTTAGGCCTTAAGTGTGCAGTCTAAGCCCAGTTCAGAACCAGCCCATTACGACGCACCAGTGAAGTGTATGTGGGCTTTACATGGGCCTGGAAATGCAGCCGGCCCAACGCTGTGAATAATTCATCCACATTTGCACATGTTGTATAACTAACAGTGAGAACCATAAGTGTGACTGCTGTATGCGTCATCATTATACTCCTCTTAACCTTAAGGCTACAGCTGTGTCATTTTGCTCTCAACATATAAGCTTTCATGCTCTTAAAGATGTTTTTTTGACCTTAATTTCTCCCTGAGTTCAAAGGCTGATTTGTGAAAATGCACTTTTCTCCCACAGAGACGGAACGATCAGCGCTTAAAGTGCCTGCGGCCTCCACATAACAGACTTTACATTCTTGTTAACAAGATTTTGATGGATTGTACAAAAGAATTTGGTCCGTACTATTTTCAACCCTTTTTTTTTTGTAGCAAAAATTCTAAAATTGCTATTTTTATGCTGATTTTTAGTAAAACTACATAAGATGTCCAAATCCCCTCTATACTTTTTGGTCAAAAATGAAACAGGAAATTTAAACCTGGCTTTGTCTATTTTCAGATTTATAAAGCCCAAATATTTACAGTTTTATCAATTTTTACACAAAATGTTCATAAGAAAACATTAGATGATTAAAAAGTTGTAATACATGTTTTCCTTGCATTTATGTGAGTAAAGTATAGAAGTTTCTCATTGATGTCTCTAAATTGCTGATGTTTTCCTCTTCACCTGCAGTGTCAGGCCGTAATGTGATTCATGCTCACAGATGACTCTTATACAAACTATTAATCACAGACTAATAGGCCTAATTATTTCAAATCATATTTTCGCTGTAGAATAAATTGCATACTTTATTTTTTAGTAGGCTAATCATGTACATGCCTATGTGATTGTGTTTGGATTAGTTCTACATTTGAACAGTATTATTATGTACATTAGTGTATCCCTTCTATAAGCTCCAGTAAACTCCAGGACACTCTCATGTGAATCAGGCTGAGCTCAGACTGTCCCGAGCCGTGACTGGACTCAGGAGCGTCCTGGTCCTGGGGCAGTCTCAGGTCTGAGCTCTGAGGCTCTGGTTCATCCACAGAACAGCACACGCACTCAGCACTCTGCGCGCACTGAACGCGCACTGAACGCGCACTCTGGATGCTGTGCCTCCGCTCTCCTCCTCATCTACTGCGCAGGCGCTGCTAGTCCAGGACGCAGAGCAGAAGAGGGAGACCGAAAATGGCCCTCAATAATTTAATTTTCGTGCAATGCATCCTTTATTTTGTAGCCTTTATGTTCGGCTTCATCGCCGTGGTGCCTCTGTCGGAGAACACGGAGGATTTTGGGGGGAAATGTCTGCTGTTCACGCGGGGAATGTGGCAGAACGAGAACATCACAGTGTCCAAGCAGCGCTTCATCGTGGAGGAGTGGGGCCCCGAGTCCGCCTGCAGCTTCATCACTTTTGTCGGGATCGCATCCCTCGTACTGTCCGCCGTGCAGGCCTGGAGACTGCTCTTCTTCCTCTGCAAGGGACACGATGAGTGAGTCTGTGTGTCCACATCTGTGTGTGTTTCTGTGTGCGTTTCTGTGTGAGAGCATCTACAGTGTGTGCTGGTTGTCCTTCACCCACGCCCATGACACTCTCCTCTGTCCGGGAGATTCACTCACATAAATGCTACATTTATTATCATCTTTCCTGAAATAATTCCTCTCTGTCATACTGATGGAGATCCCCAAAGCAGATACCACAGGCTAATAAGGAACTACGTCACCGCCATTTACAGCGACGTCAGCCAATAAGAACACCACACACACACACACACACACACACACACACACACAACATAAAGTGACTGAGGTACAAGGACTAGGACTATGGCCCTCAAACATTTCACTCTAATCAGGCCAATCATCTCATAATGTCTTTCCAAATACCACCAAGACTGGATCAAGACTGGACCAAGACTGGACAAAGACTGAACCAAGACTGGACCAAGACTGGACCAAGACTGAACCAAGACCGGATCAAGACTGAACCAAGACCGGATCAAGACTGGACCAAGACTGGACCAAGACTGGACCAAGACTGGACCAAGACTGAACCAAGACTGGACCAAGACTGGACCAATACTAAATCTGGACTAACGTGGTCTATAAAAGGATCAAAATAGCCCTGAACCCGGACTGAACTGAGTGCATGGTCAGACCTCAACAGTGAAGCAGGACTGAGACTTAAAGAAACGCCAGATATCATTATTATTAGCGCGACTCAAATGAAAAGCTGACATGTACCAGAAGACAGAATGGTTGATTTCGTTGTGTGGTTGTTTGCGCTCGCAGCTCCATCTTCAACGCCTTCCTGAACCTGCTCATCAGCTCCCTGGTGGTGTTCACAGTCTTCCTCTCCAGCACCATCGTGAGCGTGGGCTTTAACCTGTGGTGCGACTCCATCACTGAGAGTGGCAGCATGCCCAGCAGGTAGGACCGCACCCACCACCCGTCCCTCAGCACTGACAGAACAATGCATCTGAACGCACGGGTTACTGCTCTCATCAAGGTTTTCCAGGAATAATTGGTAGTTTGGTTTACTTGGTTAGTTCTTTGGTAAAGTTGATGTTTTTTGTAGCGTGGTCTGGTCATGGAAAGATGTGCTGGTTTGTCTTGTGTGGTCCGTTTTAAAGTATATATATATATTTTTTCAAACTGAGAGAAAAAAATCAAGATGAAAAAATAAATATAAAATACATAATAAATACATTTTTAGATATAAAAAAACCCACACGATAATAATAATTGTACTGTTGCTGTGCTGTAGCTTAATTATCTGACATGTCTTAATGAATTGACATAAAGATGAGCCCTTAAAGTAGCACTTAATGTTCCAATCTTTTACTTAACAAGATTGTACAGAAGGATTTGTTGATATCTAATTCTAAGCCTGATTCATGAACGTTTTAACCAAAAAAATTAGGTGAATTTAAAAAAAAAAAATTTCATTCAGAAATACTTAACACAAATATGATGTAGTTAAACGATCTATTGGGATTAGAAAGTTTAATAGTCGTAGAATCTTTATTTATTTTTTCTGATACTGACAATGTACACTTAAGATGGACTTAATATAGAGCTACTTAAAAAATAAAAATCAGATAAATGTTTGTTTGCGAACTAGTTTACAGGAAGTTGCAAAAGCGTAACCTTTTATTAACATTTCTTATTTTTGAATTCCAGTTGCGAGGATCTGCAAGACACCGATCTAGAACTGGGCCTGGACAATTCTGCTTTCTACGACCAGTTTGCTATAGCGCAGGTAAATCCAGTCCTAGTCCAGTCCTAGTCCTAGTCCAGTCCTAACCCAAGTATCTGAACGTAATGGCATGCTTTGTGTGCAGTTCGGTCTGTGGGCTGCCTGGCTGGCCTGGCTGGGCATCGCCGTCATAGCCTTCTTAAAGGTCTACCACAACTACAGACAAGAAGACCTCCTGGACAGCCTGATCCACGAGAAGGACCTGCTGCTCGGACGCTCCCGCCGCAACTCCGACCTCAAGACCGGGCTCCTCTAGACCCCGAGGCCCAGAATCAGATCTAGACCCTATCAAGACCACCATCCCGACGCACAAATACCAAGTCCAACCTCAATATTGTCCCCAAAGATTGCGTTCTTCTAGACCTTCTTCCAAGCCCTTTCTTGACCACACAACGACCACGTTCGAACCCCAAAACGGACCCCACCTGGACCTTCTGTCCTGCCATGAAACACACTACTGCCTGTGTACACAATCACAGCCGATCGCATCGAGCTAAAAGTCGAGGTTTTTGCTTTGTTCTTCAGCGACCACGTATCAACCGCAGATTGCTAGTCCTGGTTCATCTCCTGTGGGAGTAAACGGAGACATAGTTCAGCTTCAGCAGTATTATGATTATTTAAAGGAATTGTATAACCTGTTGTTGTCAGATTATATTTCAAAGTATTAATTTGTGCTGTTTTCCTCATTTGCTTTGGTTCCTTTCAAACACTGGTGAGGCCTCCAGGGCTAAAGACAGAGATGCTTCAGAGGTGGTGTTGGGGCAGAGGTGACTTGTGCGCCCAGCGGCATGACATGTGGTTTATATACGCTTAGACGGAGAGCTGAAAGAGTGAATATAATGTTGAATCAAATATTTCCTTGTACACGGGAGAGGTTGGACTTTCCAGGCTGAATTTGAGATGTGCAAAAATCAGCTTTACATCCTATTGGCTCATTTAGTGAAAAACTCAATTCTATTTTAGATTATTAGGACAAATTAGTCGCCTGGCCAACCATGACCGCACTTTTACAACACATATTCAAACAGAATACAAGTACATTTTTAAGCAAATAGTTGTAATTGAGTGGAATTCTTGCCATGTTATTGTTATTTGCTACAGCACCAAGTCTGAATCGTCCCAGTGCTCGGCCCGCTCCTCTGGCTCGCGCAGTGCTCGTTGGTGGTGCACTGGTTTCGATTTCCGGGCCAGTTGCCGAATGTCTATACCTCCTCTCTATATTTCACGCTCCGGCCGTCCTGTCTCGTAGAGCCTTCGGGACAGAAAATCTATTGATAATTTTTTTCATCTGCTTTGATTGGCCAAAGCTCAGAGAATAAAAGGAACAGATCTAAAATTCTTCTTAAGTACAAATTTGGCAGCAGTACTTGCAATTGTAACTGAGTAGATTTGCAGCCATGTACATTGCAGCTGTGTTTAAAAGTACAGATTTGCGGAATTTGTGGAATCCGTGGGTTTCACTGATGAGAAATTAGGACCGTTTAAAACTCAATATTACATCTTTTGAATGAGAACAATTCCTCAAAATGTTGAACCCATGAATAATTTACACTCGCAGAACTACACAGACGTTTTATTATTATTTTTTAATAAATGAACCAAAGCGACTGAGGAACGCTGTGATCATGTGACCGGCTGATGGATTACATTGGAAAATTCGTGGCTGATGGATCATGTCGTCTTTGTGAAATATGCATGGATCTACTGCATGACAAACTATAGGCTTTTAAAGCGTATATCAATTTGTTTTCTATGATGCCTTTAGGTTTATCAGGCTCTTTCAGGTAAGACGTGGACTGCACTGCTTCTGGTCAAGTGAGACTCCTTGGCATGCTGCCGCTAAGTGCCGGCGCTCTCAGTGTGTTCGCACCTTAATCGACAAGTACAGGAGGTGTTTATCAAATTTATGAGTCGGATCCGCTTTGGTATTAGCAGCACAACTGAAATGCTTTTAGCTACCTGCTGATCAGAGTCTATAACGTGCCATACTTTTGACTTTATAGGCGTGTAAGGAGCAGTTTCACAGTGTACTCGCATGCATTTCTTTTTCTTTTTTTCTGTTGCGTGTTTTACAAGAAGAAAATCAAGCACCGGGATTTGATAGGCAATGACACTTTTATTCAAAACAATAGAAATCATAAAACTGTAAGAACTGAGGAAAGCATCCATAAAGGCACTGCTTCAGAGTGACCAGAAATGATTGGACAGATGTACGATGTAAAGTGGAGACTACTCGAAGTGTGCTTGTATGAACGATATGGGGTCGGGTTTATTATTGCTGATGGCAAATTCCAAAGCCGGTTCTAAATAAGCTGGGACACAGTCGGATGAAAGTAAAAACGTTTCATTTAGATCACAAGAACATATCAAGTATTGAAATGGAGGGAGTCTCAGAAGGAGTAAAGGGGCAACAAATGTGTGTGTGTTGTATCATGAATTTACCTTTTCTATTTTCTACTTTGCTTTGTAATTTTGTCTGAAAATCCCTTTGTAACATGTTTTTTTAATTATATCATTATTGTGGCTTACATAGCATGCCATATCTGCACTTTATCAATGTTTCTTTCATTAAAAAAAAAAACAAAAAAAACTTATGTGACCTGTATTTTGGCAACTCTAACATTAAATATTTGCATTTGACTGTGTCCCAAGTGTATTTAGAACAGGTTTAGTATTCTGACTGCGGAATAAACAGTATTATTTTGCCTCACACTGCTTTGACATTCATATGAGACATTCAGTATCCAAAACTCCATCGATTTTTCCTGAAAATGGGGTTATATAAAGGACGTGTTTTACTGACTCTACCGTGTCTGTGTGTTATTGCTTAAAATGAGAGGTGGTTTCATTTCTGTGCCCTTTAACCCCAACCCATTAGTACAATGGTTTGGCTGTTAGAAAATGCATCTGTTTGTTTGATAAAGGGAATTGTCGGTTGTTTTTTGGCCTCGTAGCAGTAGCGGTAATGTCGACAAACACCTAAAGTTAGTCCACAACAGTCTGATGAAAGCGCTTGACATCACAAAACCTGATTATTATTGTTATTCTCGTTTACAAATTTTCAAATACAAGGTAACAAAAAGTTTAAAAAATGAATATTCAGTTAAAGGTTTTGTGTGAATGCAGAAAGTGTCTCTAATATTAAAAGACAAAAGCAGGCGCATATCAACCAAATTTAACAATCAGTCTGGTCTAAAAAGTTAAATTCTGTACAACATTTTTATACTACCTTAGTTCAGTCTTTATTAAAATCTCCACAATATTGCAATTTGTTGCTATGCGCCTGGTTTAAAGGAGGTTATTCCGTGGTATACAAGCGGTTATAAAGACAAACACCATTGAAAGCAGTAGCATTCATTCACTTGATTATATCCTCTTTGACAATAGATAAATCTCAATGGACATGACACAGAGCAATGTTTCTTTCCCATCCACATTTTGTGCACTAAATCTCTAAAGGTGTAAGTGCCATTTACCGTAAGCCGACCGCCCTACATTCATTTATGTGCAATATCAAGGCTGAGTAGTGCGTTAGTCCTTAGTATATTGAACCATAGATACAGGGGGAAAAAACACACACAAAAAAAAGATCCGCATTCCATGGAGACACAGACGGACAGAAAGTGTATGTGAGCGTGTGCAAAAGTGTATGTGAGCGTGTGCAAAAGGATTGGGACGGCCCTCTCCTGTTATATACATACAAGACACGTAAGCTACATATTTCTGGGATTCCAACGCCGTCCCGTGTCCGCTCGAGTGCGCACCGACGCCGCTCTCGCGTTTTGTCAATCGTATGGCTGAAGTGTTAAAGATGCTCAAGCACCGTCAAAAGAGAGATTTGAAAATAACCCAAGAGGACGCTGGGTAAATCTTCCTGTAAGTGGTCCGAGTCACTGCATGGTCAGCCATATCCAACAGCCCCACAGCAGCTGCTTCATGTGGACTATGTAGACAGCCAGAGCGGCCTCCAGTTCCTCGCACACCCTCTGGGGGCGCCGGCGGTCCGTGCAGTACATGGCCACGCCCAGCAGTGACATCAGCAGGAAGAGGCAGGTGAAGAGGGCCAGGTGAGGGCGGGAGGGAGACGTCTCGTAGGCTGAGGGCATCAAAAAACACACCACAAACTGATTAGGAACGGTTCGATCTGCAGAGGTGTTTGAGGTAGGAAGTGCACAGCTCTGAAGGAGGAACCTGAAGTGGCTTTAGTTAAACACATGTGGCATGAAAACTGTGCTGTTAAAGTAGCCTTGGCCAGTCAGACAGATGAATTGAGAATTTTAAAGGGCCTGTATCGCGCTCATTTTTTAATCTCTGTTATGATGTTGTTTCCTCTTCAAAAACATGCCTGGAGTTGTGTTTTGTTTCATTCACATATGGTCATCTCTCAGATCCTGCATATTCACGCGGCGTTCTTTTGCTGTTCTGAAAACACACTGTTCCACCTTGCGCTGTCATTCGACTGACACTGCAGGAAATGCTCCACTGTGTTTTTAAACTCCATACACCTTCACTAGAATCATTGGATAATTTGCGCCCTGGAAATGCTCAACTTTGAAGCTACAGCAGGTCAACTGAGGCTTAATTAAACGTTAAAATGACCACTTAATGACATCACAATGTGGAACAGAGCATTTTGAGCTTGGAGTGATTGTTGCATAATATAGAACATATAACATTGTGTTGGAGCCCAATTAGCACACACACACACACACACACACAATTATTTTGGACAACAACTTGTCGACAGTGAACCTTGCACTATTTGATACAAATTCTAGATTCTAGTTCAGGCGTAAATGCTCACGTACGGTGTTGGTTATTGATGCAACATAACAAATGCCCCCTTGTGGTTGGAGGAAGAAGCTGTGACCTACAATCTAACAAAGGTAAAACATGTCTGTGATTGGTCAGGATGGACAAATCATTTTCGAGAGCATAACTTGAGCGTGAGAACCCTTCCACTTTCAGAAGGCAATGCTAAAGTGATGAGTTATTCCAATCAACACGTGTGAAGCTGTTAGGTGTCTAACCAGTGCTGCCTGTGATCATTTCCTCTTGTGATAAGCCAGTTCATGCACACTTGTGACTGAACATGACTCACCAGCGCCCCCAGTGTCAGAGTATGGTATGTCTGTGGAGTCGACACAGTAAAAGTCAACAGGAGCCGAGTGTGCCGTGATGTACAACAGCTGCTAACTCTTCTACACGCCGCTATCTCCCAGAACAGACTCCTCTCTCCTCATTTGCATGCATAATTCATTTTCAGGAGTAAATCACTTGCTAATGTCTGTGCTTCTTAGGGCATTACATTATTTTTTAATACTCCACAATCCCAGAAGGACAATTGTCGACAAAGCAGCCTGTTTGAATGCGGATTGAAGGGACAATAATAAACACAGTTTGACGGTCCCCCTGAGAGCCTGCCATATGCATGTAGGACAACACGGACGGCTAGTTTGTACAGTTACTCATTTCACTGTGAACACGGAATACACATAAAAGTCTGTAAATCTTAACCTGATAGTAAAACAACAAAGGGCGTGTGGACTTTGTGCCCAAACAGGAGGAGGGATCCACTTCGACGTGTTTCTGCGTTTGAGGAAAACCACAATGAAAAGCAAGTTCAATGTCAAGTCCTAACTTTATGTTGACAGTTTTAATGGCGGCAATTTGTAAGTAGCAAAGCCAGTGGTTATTTAAGTGCTATAATGTCCTCAGTGCCATTTCCCGGTGTCAATGGGATGTCTGCAAACACTGTAGTTTAGACCTCTTTCTAGTTTCAAATGTGCGATGAGGACTGAATCTACGACTACTTTCCTCTCTCATCCTTATTTAATGCTACACTGTCCTGTCCAATAAAGCCTGCGGGCCAAAAAAAATCTTAACAAAAATGTAGGGGCAACAATAAACATTAAAGCTCCACGGTGCAACATTTCAGACAAGCCAGTTCACAAAAATGTATAACACTTATAATGAAAAACTTAGTCCATTTATTGCCTGAAATGTTATGCATGTTATGAGCTTTAATTTTTGGGATGTTTTTGTTTAGTTGTCTCACAAAAAAAAAAAAAAGATTAAAAAAATCTTGAAATTCCAAATGAGCTATATTTAGGTTCTCATGTTATATTCCACAGTGAAGAGGAAATGGCTGTAAATGCAACATTCTCACCGTGTACTGTGGTCTCCGGCTCTCGAAACCTCACCCGCCTCTCTCCTTTCCGTCGGTGACCCGGCTCCGAGTCGAAACCGTAGCTTGGACTTGGCCTTTTGAGAATCGAAGTAGGGACCTTCCTGTATGTTACCTGGGCAACGCACACAAGCAGCCTGCTGTTAACAAGCTCCCAGGAGGAAAAGTGCTGATGCTAACCGCTAAGCCTCTGCTGTACCTTCGCCTTGTCTGCGTCCTCTGGCTCGGCTTGGTGCTCCTTCCTGTGTCTGATCTCTGAGTGCTTCTCGCTGTGGTGGTGGTGTGGAAGACAGCTGTTGACAGCGGCGTCCTTGATGGATTCGGCCGCAGCGAAGCGTTTGGACAGCGCCGAGACACACTGGCCCAGGGAGTCTGAGGAGAGGACCATGATAGAGTGAGAGACAGACAGTGAGGAGGAGGAGGAGGAGGAGGAGAGGAGAGAAGACTGAGGCAAAGTGTAGACGGCTTAGACAAACAAAAGATCCAAATGCAAACATGCAAATAAGAAACAAATTTACAAGACAGGAGGAGCTGGTTGCTTCACCTTACAAGAGAATGAGAAGCACAGGGAATGAAGTTGGTGCAGATGTTTTATGCCTTTTATGCTCTTTTTTACAAACTGATTACAACCTATTTGTACAGCACATTTTACCAACTCAAAGTCTCCAAAGTGCTGCACAGAGTACAAAACAAGCACAAGTGAAATATGTTAAAAAATAATAAATAAATAAATAAATACGAACAAACCAAATAAAAACAAATGAGTTGAAAATGACAGGAAGTGACAGCACATTAGGGACACTCGTTCCATCCAAAGTTTATGCTGAATAATTAAGACAAAATAAACTACTTTTTTGACCCTTGAAACAGATCACATTAAACAGGAAGTCAAATGTACTGGTTGTATCAATATTTTTTATTAGGCTAAATTTCAATTAAATTAAGAGATCTAGATATATATTCACATTATTTCATTTGCTTTAAAAAACTACCTCTTGAAATGAACTTTTATGCTTAACAACATGAACGACTGAACTAAAACAGACATTAGCACAAAGGATAATGCTGTATGTCCTTTTTATACATGCAGGTAAGTGGCTTTTTGGTGCCCTACTTGTGTTAAGACGTGTGCACAAGGGCTAAAGCTGGAAATACATGCATTGTGTACAACACAGCAATTCAAGTCTGCACTTTTAACCCCTAACACGCGAGGGGTCAATTAGTGTTGTGGGGTCAGTATATGTACAGTATCTCCAACACAGGCACATGTAGGGCAGCGTGGTATGCCACAGCCACTTTGAATAACAGCATGATAATAATATATAAATATAATTAATGAAATGATAATAAAAATAGCAACACTTCCATAATTTTAGGCTCTGTGTGAAAATACAGCACACATCTGCACTGTAATGTGAGTCACATTGAGTCACATTACAATCTTATTGATATAAGTCCAAGTTAGTGCTGACAGGGCTGCCATCTACTGTTCCGTCATTGTCAGAAATGACAAATTCATTTTTTTTTGTCCATGCTTTGGCCATGGTTGGTGTCATATCCTTGTATAATCACAAACATTTATGTTTCATTAATATTTGTATTAGAAATATCCAGTGCAATATCTATTAGCTCATACTGATACATTTGAACCTTTATTTAACCAGGAGAGTCCCATCAAGATTAAAAACCTCTTTACCAAGAGAGTCTTGGCCAAAAGGCAAAGAATAACACAGGTTCTGAGAAACAATTGCACATTATTGAGGAAGTTTGTTTGCAGTGCTTCAGCCTGGTTTTAAAGGCATTTAAGGGTAAGACCACAATCAATTCCCTGTGTGTGTCCAAAAGTGTCCAAGAGCTTTCTTCCCCAGCTCTGTGCGGGCAAAAGGAACAGCTGATTGTTTGATCATATGTGAGTCAACACCTCGCTGTGTGTGACCAAAGTACAATTGTACAGAGGCAGTATTCATTGCCTTGTAAATAAATGTGTACCAATGTCCTGCCTCCTAGTGGTCAGAGAAGGCCGACCCCCTTACGAGTACAAGTCACAGTGACGTGTCATGGCTCTACAGTTAATAATGAACCTGAAAGAAGCATGATGAACTGTGTCCACCATCTGAAGACATGTAGAGGAAGCGCTCATATAAAAAAGATCACAAGACATTGACACAGTCTGTAGTTTGTCCCTCTTGCCTTGCCGTACTCACCTGAATACTCTGTTTTGCCGATCTCTGCGTACACTGTGGCCATGAGCTCTAGACTCCGGGCTGTGATGGGGTGGTCATTGCCAAAAGCCCTCTGGTGGATTTTAGTGGCCTGAAAAAGCAAACAAACCCATATCGCATGAACTATAATTAGAGTGTAGCCAATTACATGATAACAACGTCTCCAGTACTCACCTTACCACTGTATTCTAGAGCAAGATGAGGCCTGAAAGAAAAGAACAAAGAATTCTATAAAGATCTTATTGTGTGGCAAAAAAGGGATGAGTGGAATCATTAGAGCGCACTTTCCCCTGATGTGTAATCCCCTCTGCTTTAAGCACATAAAGGCCATATCCATTACAATGCCCTGTGTAGGTTCCTAGTGTTGTCAGATGATAGGATCTGTTTCACTGTGTGGACAATAGCAGCATGACAAATCCAAACAGACAAGGGCCACCGCTGCTGCTGTGATTAGAGGTGTGGGCCAGGGTTTGGTGAGTGCAGCCAAACCCAGTACTGGACAGGAACTAAACACTGTCACGAAGGGAATTTAATACAATGTATTTTGTATGACAATTTTAGGGAAAAACAAAGATTTACCTAAAACTACTTTAACAACAATACCCAGATACTCATTCATACTAAAACTAATAACAAAACTAGATACTCAGATGAACAAAATCACTCAGAACTCACGTTAAAAATCTCTTAAAAAGTCATGTTAAATCTCTTAAGAACTCACATTAAATCTCTTAAAAACAAATGTTAAATCTCTTAAGAACTCATGTTAAATCTCTTAAGAACTCATGTTAAATCTCTTAAGAACTCATGTTAAATCACTAAGAACTCATATTAAATCTCTAAGAACTCATGTTAAATCTCTTAAGAACTCATGTTAAATCTCTAAGAACTCATGTTAAATCTCTTAAGAACTCGTGTTAAATCACTAAGAACTCCTGTTAAATCACTAAGAACTCATTAACTTATGTTAAATGAGTAAAAACATATGTATGATGTAAGTCTGTCTTGTCATGTGAATGTTTATTTTATTGTTGCCCTTTAATCATTGTCTTTATGAAATTGCACTGTCCCCATAACTGTTCCTCTCCTGGTTTAGAATAGAATGATTAGCTATATTTGCATCTCGTGGAAATATTGAAGTAACCGGTTTTATAAAGTGCTATCGAGCCTTTTCCTTAGCATCGAAATGGAGTCAGAAATGTCATCTCAGTTAATATCAGAGTAGATTTAGTAGTAGTTTTGAGGTTACTTCTCAAAACGTAAATGGTAGCAGTTGCAGAATTATAAGCAGCATACCAGCTTTACAGGTAATTGTAGGTGAAGTAATAGTAGTAATATAGCAGTCATAACAAATTAAGCCCCCCAACAACCAATCTTACCCATTCATACAGGAAAATTAGGTCAAGTGGTTTGCCCAGGGACACAACAACAAGGATAGTGGGCAAATATCTCCAGCATCTCCAAACAACAATATCAGGCAGTAGTATTTACATTTTTTTTAATAGTAGTAGTAGAGGATATAGTAGTAAATGTTCGAAGTAGTATTAAGCTGTAGTACTAATCGAGGTAGAACAATGTGCCCAGTGGAAATGTCTTGTCCCTGCCAGCCCCCGGTCCAGTCCGGGCTGCATTACCCAAACCGTGGTCCTCTCCGGTTACGTCCCCATCCACTGGCCTTCACCTACGCCTGCCTCTTGTGGGCTAAAGCTTGCTCATGTATGGCACGTCCAGGATGTGCATTCTGCTCCGCTAATATACAGTATCCAGGCTCGGAATAGCAACCAGGGACAGTCAAGGCGACCTCACGTGTGTTTGTGGATGTAGAGCAAGCCCGGCTAAGTGCTGTTCCAAAACCGCACTTCCCTTCAATTAGTAATGGCAGGTGTCGCCTTGCAGTGCTTAAAGGGTGCTCCTGCAGGACATGATCTGATCGCTGGAGATAGAAGGAGGTCAAGGTGCAGCCTCAAAGAACTTCCGAGGACATTTTGCTTTTGTAATTCCACTGAGCTCAAGGGCACATCTTTTTTACACAATTACATCCATTCGTATTGGGACTTTCATTGACAATGGCAATAAACCTTTTCTGATTCTGATTCTGATCTGATGTTGAGTATAGATAGTGTTGTAGGCAACTTTGGTTTTAAGTCATCTCATCCTTACTGTAGTGTGATTAGCTTAAGAATGCTGCCGTATGCTACAATATTATCCCCAAATTAACATCATGATAGAGAGAAAAGATATTTTGAGGAGGCTGACAGTATTGTAAAGAAATGAAACACTTTTTGCCTCGTGATATTATTAGTCATATTTCAAAGGTTTAAGATTGAATATAGTGTTCAATAATAGTAATGTGTTCATGTGGCCCTCAGAAAAAGTGCATAAGTGAAGTTCAATCTGTTTCCATAGCGTTTAGGTAAATGCATTTGGGAGATATTGCAACATCATCCATTGTCTCTGCACTGGCTTCAGGCTCAGAGAATAGACGTTAAAGCAGCTCTGCGTGTCTCTCCATGGTTTCACACAAAAGTATATGTCTGATATTTTAGTGCCATATGACCGGCCTCCTGCTGGGGCCAGAGTCAGGACTAAACATAGGGAATCTGCAGTTCAGTTTTATGGGTTTAGAATCTGGACCACACTGAGGTCGTGAGGGAGGCACCTACACTGGCAGTGTTTAGCTCTAAACTCAAAACAGTTCTGTTCAGCTGTATCCACCACTGAGGGAATTTTATCTGCATCTTACTACGATAAATACATTTGAATGTGATTAATGAATGAATGCATTTCTTTTTTGTATTGTGATTTATATTGTGTTGATTTAGCACTTTGAATTGCTTTTTGTACAAATTATGCTCGACAAATACATTTAGATTGATTATTATTATTTTGAAGGTGCACTATCTAACTTTTCCAGCTGCTTGTCTCCATGGTAATGTTATTGCGTTGCCTAGAATCTTCCACAGTATGATATTTCACCAGTGTACCCACCTTTTTGCTGTGAGGGCAAAGTAGACCAAATGTATTCATTCACTTTAAATGTTTTGTATACTGTATAAGATTATAGAAAATAACTTTACATTACATTTCTGTGTGGCTACGTTTTCAAATAAATTATAAAACATACATCTTTAACCCTTTTTCAAACTTAAAAGGTACATTTTTCAGATGGGGGATCAGCTACCTAAGCAACATATTCCACCAGAATTTGATCTACAGTACTGATGCTACTTACGTTTTCTACTTTGTACAGTTGCATCACCTAATTCAAAGATTAGATCACTCTCTCTGAGGCCGGTGCATGTACAATCAGCTGTGTCTCATCTAACATTAACGGTACAGTACATTTGGAGCTAAAGGCCCTTCAACTGTGTCACCCTGTCACCCTCTCCCACAATCAGGTTAAAAGGGCCAGTCCCAACAATGACAACAGATCTGCCTTTCAACCCGGTAACACACACGTACGCAGCGGTGTCGACTTTTTCACCGGGGAAATACAACTCTGACCAAAAGCATTAGGAGCTAGACTTTATCTGCAACTGAAAATTTCCACTCAACAACCGTGTGTATGCGCAAGACAAAGAATGATTTGTTGAGCAGATTTTTTGCGTCAGAAGTATGTTATTGTAGGAACAACACATGATACAAAGCTCAAAGTACAAAAATAGAGGCACAGTGTAGCCAGCAGTTGGACCCGGAGTCAGTGTTTTGAATGCTATCTACAGGGAATTTAGAACCAAGCCACGGTTTGTGTTTATCAGGCTGGAGCGGTCTCACTTGCGTCACATGACAGATAACAGAAGCAAATATACTGTTTGTTTCATGCAAAGTGTGAGCAGTTTTCCCTTACAAGTTTCCTATATTTTGGTGGTAAGAATCTTTCATCATTTAAACCATTTGAATCAGCAATACAAAGTCCTTATGCTATGAGGATTAGGTCATGTTGTAAAATTATGTCATTTTGGATAACGTAATATATTGATCTGATAAGTATCTTGAAAATCCTTTTCATGAGGTGCGTTTATTTTCTTCTATATATTTATTTTACAATATGGAGCTATTGCAACTGTGACATTTGCAAAACTGAATGTTGTACAGTGTAACTGGTCTGAAGATTGTCTTAAATATAAAACCTCCCCTAGACTGCATTTAGTCTTTATTTATTCAATTGACTGCTTTACTACTCATTTTTAGTTCAACTTTCAGTTCAATTTATTATTTATGTTCCAACTAAACAAATGTAAAGGCGATAATTACAAAAATATCTCAATCGTTATTTCGTCAAAAAGTTATTTTCACACTGCATGAGGACTCTGCTAAAATGTGAGTCTAACCATAAAACTAACCACAAAAGTGCCCTTGTTTGAGAGATTACACATGATACGTCACTTTAGGTCATTTCTAATATAATATATACCGGTACTGTACAGTATATAATGTGATACTAATATACTTAATATTCTAATTTTCATAACAACAATTGCACTTATATACATTTTTTAATCAATATCTCACCCCTCTAATACAAATGGCAGAGCCTGCGGATTTTTAAAGTTTAAACCTTGAGTTTAAATAGACAACAAACTGGTCAATAAAGAAACAGTAAAATACTACCAGGTAATCTAAAAAAAATAAATAAATAAAATAAAACACCCAAAAAACAATAAAAATATGCAAAATTACCTTAACCTCCACTCCACTCTTTCACATACTCTAAAGCATTAATACACCAATGTGCACAGACCCTGGAGGCAGGGTGAGAAAGGTAACTTGCCCAAGGACACAGCGGTAAGGAATGCCAACCTTCAGGTCAGTGGGTGGACTCTACCAATTAAACCTATAAAGATCCGAACCTGCAACTATAGCCACAAATGTCGCTGCAGGTTGGCCACACACGTACAGTTAGCATGATCCCGGCCCCCCTCCACAGGTGACTTACTGTTTGCTCATGATGCAGAGCTGGGCCAGCCTCTCCAGGTGCTGTGCTTGGGACGCCTGCTCCGACAGCTCCTCTGGACTGCTCCATGCTGCCCCCGCCGAGCCCAGGGTGGCCTCCTCCTGCGGCCCTGCGATACAAACACACGGCATGGGAACAGATCTGCTCCTGGCTCCCTGTGTGGGGCTAGTGCACCGAGAAGTAGAGCCAAGCCAACTGAGGACAGCTGAAAGGAGGGACTGATAAGAGTGGAAGAGAGAGAGGCAGAGAGAGAGGGGGCGGGGTCAGGCACCTACACCATACACCACCTACACACACAAACACACACAAACACACACACACACACACACACACACACACAGGAGTTTAAGCCACGACAGTCAGGTGCTTGTTTTGTTTTCAGATTTCAGCAAGACAGGGCCAGCCATACCTCGAAAGAGAATTATTGTAGCGTTTTGTTTTGTTCATTTAATTCGTATGAGATTGACAAGTATCTAATTGTTCTATTGTCTTAACATAACATTACACTTAATAGATTTTCTTTTTTGTCTATTTAAGAGGCGAGATCCTACTTAGGTTCAAATCTGAGATGTTCACCACCACATTGTAACCAGTCCAGAGCATTCTTATACACGGGGAGAACATGCAAACTCTACATAGGAAGACATATTACATCCAGCATCTGTACGTGCTAAGTGTATCTGGTTTTCCAGGTACACAGGTTATGCAGGTTATTACATCTTTTTCATTAAAAAAAGAAGTGTTTAGCTCCAATGAATGTTTGGTAAAATGAAAGCTGAAAGTAGTTTCTCCGTTGTTGCCCGGACTGTGCACAGCTAAGCTAGCCTTTTGTTTAACCACAGGGGTAGATAAAGGACATTTCAACTCCCCTAAAAAGTATTTTCCTCAGAAAAAACAGACTAAAAACATCTTATATACTAGTTTCTTATGAACAGACCTCTGTTTTTATACCTTGACAGTTTTGGCCGCACTCTGTAGACTTCCTCTGAAGTATCACTGTTACTGTGACGTGTCTGCTTAGCTGATTTAAACAGATTTTGGCGTTGTCTTTTAAGTACTATGAATCACGGCCAGAAACATCTTGTTTAAAGAAAGAAGGTAATCAGTTCAGCTGTGTATGATAATAATAAAGGCAAGGCAAAGCAAGGCAAGTTATTTTGCGGAGCAATATTTGTACTCAAGACAATTCAAAGTGCTTCACACAACAGGAAAAAAACAGAGATCACAAAACAGTTGAAGACATAAAAGAGAAGCGTGCAAATTTAATCATTTCAGTCATATTTACAGCTAAAAAAAAACAGTTTTTAGCTTGGATTTGAACATTGCCAGAGTAGCGGCCTGTCTCACATCCTCAGGGAGACTGGTCCAGATTTTAGCTGCATAAAACTGAAACGCAGATTCCCCATGTTTAGTCCTGACTCTGGGCACCAGCAGGAGGCCGGTCCCTGTGGTTCTCAGAGTCCGAGATGGTTCATATGGCACTAACATGTCCGAGATGAACTTTGGTGCTAGGCCATGGAGAGACTTGTATACAAGCAGAACTGCTTTGAAGTCTATTCTCTGAGCCACAGGGAGCCAGTGCAGAGACCTGAGCACAGGACTAATGTACTTCCACAACTATGATCGTACTTCCTGGTTCAAGTCAGGACCTGATTAGCAGTGTTCTGCTGCACTAATCAGTGATGAATGTGAGCGTAGCCTGCAGTGCCCCTGTTGTTCTGTTTTTCTACCACTGTTTAACTGTTAGTCAGGCACAAACTAAATATTTAGCAGCGTTTTTAGACTTATTTGTTTCACCTTTTAGTTGTGTTTTGAGTTCCTACAGGGCAAAATGTCATTACTCACCACTGACACAAATTCCCTACTCACAGCTAAAATTTCCTCATAAATGTTTTTTGTCTACGCATCATATTATTCTGGACTTTAATTACACTACTGCTCAAATATCTGTCATGCGTTCTAGCAGACAGCACATTACAGTACGAGGTGTGAATTGCAGGATGGTAGTAGCTTGCTACGTGCCAAGTCTAGCCTCCAGAGAAGTCTACCATTCAATTTGCTGAGTGCTGAATCAGGCCGGCACTACTCTATGGTGACACAGTCTTCCTAAATGACATACTGCAGCCCGCGGCCATTTGTCTTTCTCACTGTACACTCTCTAGCTCGAGGGCCAGTGTGCAACCTCAGCAGCCCCCACACACGCACACACACATGGGGGCAGGGACAGGCAGACGACTGGGCCGCCGACGTGATGAATGGAGAACCAGCACTTAACAGCTAACGGTGGCTATGTGCTAATCTGAGGTCTCTGCACCAGGCGGGGATGGGACGTCCGGCGACATTAGGGTAACATTAGCGAAATGAGCTAACGGCCGGATATTCACAAAGACACCTTGTGCTCTGTCACGCCATTTGACAAAAGGGCTACACTTGGAAATTGTTTGGAAAGTAGGGCACAGGAACAAGCGGCTAAGACGAAGAAGGATTTGTGTCATGCCTATTAGCCCCCAGTGATTAAAAAAACCTTTGATAAAATTACAATTTTAATAGTCTTGATCTAAAAGCATGAACAAATAGTTTAATAAAAATTATTCAGGCTTTGCAACTACTTAATACCCTTAACTCAAATTCCCTTAATTAAATGGCTACTAAGCTTGAATCATATAATGAATCTTAATAAACTATTTGTTAATTATGAATTAAGTCTTTGCTCATGCTTTATTAAGGCAAATAGGCTGTAGTTTATAAGGTTTTACCAAATGATTGAAACACAAATAAGCACACTTTTTTTTTTTTTTACCACTGGACCTATTAAAAATAATATTTATATATTATGAGACATGGATTGAAATGTTTTCTTTCTTACCAATTTTAGGAAACCAATTTGGAATTTACAATAAAACTTGTGACCATTGTGAATTCAAAATGTGACAAGAAAAATGATTCTATATATAGATTTTGAAAAAAAAGAGTGTCAAGCGGACATGGTAAATAATTATTTAAGTCATCATAGCTCACAAATCTCAGTGGTTAAAATGTAGGTTTAGTTTAGGTCAGTAAGGTTTAAATTAGTCTCCTGAAACTGAATAACTCAGAGTAATCCTACTACACCCACAAAGCATGAAAAACCAAAAACACTACTTACCAGTATCCCTTTGCAGAGCGGTCAGTTCAATCAGAGCCACCTCGTAGAACATCTTCTCAGCTTGAATGAACTGCAGCGCCTTCTCATCTGTTCATAAGCGTTAAGGTGCAGCAACATGTGGTGTCGACCTTCAAAACAACCCCCGTCTCCTATGCAAAACATCGTCCCTCTACGTCACAAAACAAGCCATAATCCCTGTAGCAAATATAGACAGATCAGGTGAGGTTTTACAAATCAAGATTAGTAGCTTCCCGGCTTCCGTATGCCTTTGTTTTTTTTGTGTTTTGTGCATTCCAATATTACAGCGTCTTGAATTTCTCTTGCTCTAAATACCAGCGTTGTTGCCATGAAAAGGGGGGGTCTATTTAAAAGAAGCCTAAAAATAACAGATCCAAATGCATTGTGCGGTGAAAGTGGCTGTAAAATGACACCACTGAAACCTTTCAGGTGAATTCAAAAGAGGGCTGCTTAAAATACACGCACGCCGTCCAAATGTCCTACTTAGCACCGTCTCATATGCTAAACGCTTCAAATTTATCCCCTCTTCATCCCTACGGACAAATACTTACTAATAATACACTAAACTACAACAGTACATGCAGGACTAAAGTTAGCAGGGCAGACAATAGGCCTTTGGTGTTTCAGAGTGCCGCTAATCTGTTCAAGAGTGGAAAGAGAGGCAGCTGCTATGTTTTTCTTTGTAGCCGACAGAATATTGTTCAAGGAAATTCCAGATATATACCAAGAACTGGGACAACACAAGAGGCAGGATGACTACATTTGGAGATGGAGAGGTGAGGACCGAGCCAGTGTGACAATAGTGTTAGAATGTGTGAGCGATAAAAGCTGTATGTGAATAATGTAGATACAGAGGAGATGGCTCAAGGAAATAGTGACACGTTTTACATGGTGGCATTAGAACTAGGGCAAGATTAGAAAAGCATGCGAGCAAGGGTGTGAAGACAGTTTTAAGTATTGAAGTATTGACAAATAAAATGACTCAACCTAAGAGTGGGTAATATAAACATTTTACAGTCCTTTTTTTAAATAGCAGAGGTGGGTAGAGAAGCCAAACATTTTACTTAAGAGCAACATTACTCCAAAAATAACTCGTGTACTGGAAAACTCTGATGGTGGCAAATAACATCCGCCTAAACACTGACACCATGCCCCTGACCTGTGGGATGCCCCTGACCTGTGGGGTGCCCCAAGGGTCAATCCTGGGACCCCTTCTGTTCAACCTCTACATGCTGCCCATTAGGTCAGTTGATACGACAGCGAGAATGTGTCCTATCACAATTACGCAGACGACACTCAGATCTATGTTTCACTGACGGCAGGTGAATATGGACCAGTGGATTCACTCTGTCACTGCATCCAACAGATCAGTGTGTGGATGCAAAACAACTTTCTCCAGCTGAACTCAGACAAGACTGAAATCATCGTCTTTTGGCCCACAGAAACAAAGAGAAAGTGTTAGCAATCACCTCCAGTCTCTCTTTCTCTCTAAAATCTGTAAACAAAGTAAGACATTTAGGAGTAACAATGGACTCAGACCTGAATTTCAGCAGCTACATCAATTCAATAACATCAGTAGCTTTTTACCATCTAAAAAACATTGCCAAAATCAAAAGCATAGTGTCTAAACCAGACCTGGAGAGACTTATCCACGCATTTGTCTCTAGTAGGCTAATGGATGCTCACTAAAAAGAATAGACCCAAAAATAAGAAAAACAAGGAGGAGGAGCAAATGTTCAAATATGATCAAATGTTCAAATAATTTTAAATTTTGCTAAAGCTTTTGTCACTTGCTGACAGTGGGAGCGGGAACTACGGTGTAACGTTTACTCTAGTAAGATTAACATTACACTGTAAAATATATTACTAAAGTAGGAGTTAAAATACAGAATCTGGAAATTACTCAGAGAAGTACACATTTTAAGTAAATGTAAATGTACTCTAGTACTCTATTTATGTGTTTGGACAACTTAGTGCAGATATAAAAATCGAATGTTATTGAATATGCCGGTGTGTAGGGCCCACAGAATCCAATGTGAACATATGGATAGCGTGCAGAGGGTCAGAGGGCTCGGAGGGGGATTAGGGGCACAGCTCAGCCACAGGTCAGGGCTGCACTTGTGTGTCACAGGCTATTTTTACTGCACCAGCCACTCCACCACAACAACACCGGAGCACACACACCTACACACCTCAGGATGCTCTCAGGGCGGGGCTCTGGTCCTGAACATCCCATAGCCTCCTGCGCTGGAACTGGATCACTCAGACTCAGACTATACATGAGCACACAAGATACATTTGTGATGAAGTGACCCCAAGAGAACGCATTACCACTAAAAGACTAATTTATTATTATATACAGAATTATGAGGTAATACATTTACAGTGAGTATTTATTGTGTGCAAAATTACATCTATTCAACGTTATAATAGTATTTGCATATACAGATATTTTTAGAAAGGTTTGGATCGAGCATCAAAAATCAAACAATACTGGTAACATATATTTTTTTTTTAAATCAATTTTTCTCGAAACAGTGCAAAATATTCATTATGATGAAGGCAAAAACAATAATAAAAGTAGACAAAAGAGCTGCGGAAACACTTTTGAATGGCTCCACAGGTTTAACATTAGGTTAACTGAAAAGTCAATGAGATGTGACCACACAGTTCCAGTCTCTATTCTCCCACACAGTCATTTCAACACTGTCATATAAAATTGCTTTTTGTTGTTTTATTATTGCTTAACAAAGACAAGGTACAATTCTATTTTGTTTTTAAGACAAGTTGCATTGCTTTAAACCTCCTCCTTTCATTTTCTACAGGGTGGGCATAAGTTTCCATACATAGGAAAAATAAAAAGGTTATCTTGGACAGTTTTTATTCATATAATGTGCTCTTATTATTACTAATAAGTCATTTTGGCCAGCATTTTATCATCTTTATCACAATAATTCCCAAAACATGTATGACTCGCAATAGTCTTCTTACATGCAGTACCTTTGAGCCGCGGTGTTTATCAGAAAAAGCAGAACAAATCAATGTAAAACACTCGCTAGAGCTCAACCAGTGCAAACATACAGTCTGTATTTTATTCGCAGTCACAGTGAAAAGTCCCAATGTTCCTAGAAGCCTATCATCAAGCTCTCAGACTCAGAAGAGCACCAGGCTTTGAGCAAAGGTCAGTATAAAGCTGCCAATTCTGATAACACTACATCAGACCTTAAACACTCAGAGCCGCACCGCATAGGTTTATCTGGATCTGAGCCAGAACATGAGTACGGTGGGAAAATACATACAAATATACAGATGAAGGACAGAAGCAGTGTTTACCATGTGATCCCTGACCCACTTTAACTATGACCTCTGGCCGCCATCTCCCTGAGGACTGCTGCGACTGGTGCACATGATGAATACATACTTGGGAAAACTGTTGTTTGAGGAAGTTGTGGAACATTGAAGAATTCAGAAAATATCTATGTTTAAAAGAAGTTTAAAGCATAAATTCTGCATCAGGTTGTGATAACAGTTCTAGCATTTCATTAAAACATCTCTGATCTCTTAGGTATGGAATTATAAAAACCCCAAATCCACATATGTTCAGTCTGCTTTTTGGATTATTTAGTTGATGATTGGGTTCACAAACTCTCTATATTTACCTATCTTATGGTAAAATGCACTCTTACGATGGCTGTGTGATTGAGTACATTGCAAAAATTAAATATCCAGCCGCTCTTGACATGACTTGAATTTAGAATATTATAATCTGGAGTTAAATAGCATAGACCAGTTCTAATTGTTCAAGTGACATTTTCAACTGGTAACATTATACTTTAGGAGAAATACATTGGTGTAGATACAATTTTCAAACCCAATTGTAAAATAATTCAAATACATTTTTTTTTAAACAAATCAGGAGCTACTTCAAAAATGTAACTAGAACAAGCCCATCAAGCAAATCTATCTTAGTCAAAATTATATAAATATCCTGAATTTAAGTGATTTTGTATTCATTCATGTTTGCAGTGTAATATCACTACTTTTTGAAAATAAGATAAGGACAAAATATATTCACCTCGTCAATAAATTGTTATTTTTTGTACTGCCATAAAGGACATTGAACTATGTGTCATTTTTTGGTTCATGTGGATGGGTTTTGTGACTAAATATAACAGATATCTGATACCATTCTTTATATACTGTACATTTAGTCAAAGTCAAACTGTGAGAAATGAGCTTTACCAAGTTGTACTAAACTTCATTGTATGCAGATGTGATAGAAAACATTGGTTGTTTAGTGAAGGGTGGGAGGTGGAGACCTATCAGACAGGTGAAGGCAGAGCTAACAGACGTTACATAAGACTCTTCACATGCTCTGTCCTCATGCCACAGTTCTGTTGACTCACTTCATTTAGCTTTTCATTGAAGACTGAGACAACCCCACAGAAGACAGGAGGAGGCTGTGTAAACATACCAGTGGTGATTGAAATGGGTGTATTTCATATTCAGTTTTTGCACAAAGAACTACTGTTGTTAAAATGCATTTGGTTCTTAAATATTAGCGATAAAATGCAATATAACATCGATTATCAATTATCCTATGTGACACAAACTTGTGATTACATTGTGTGAGCCATGTGTGGTGCATTGTAGTAAAATATGCCACATTAGTCATCTATTTTTCTAAATGCATTGTCTCTTTAGATGTCCTTATCAAACTAAATAAACCGCCATGTTTTTTTATTCGTCTTTTTAAACCGTTTTGGCCTGTAGGCTTTATAAGACAGGATAGTATAGCCTGAAACTGGGATGAGACTGGGGAAGGACATGCGGCTGGATTCAAACTCACAACGCAGCTGTCATGGAGTGCACATGTGCTATCCACTCGGTCTCCAAGCGGCACAGATAAGCATGCTTTCATAGGGTTTTTGAAAGACACCAGAGCATTTTGAAAGGCATGGTGAAAAGACGGATGGTAAAAATACTTGTATTAATCTGCAGATATTGTAATGTCATTCGATGCGTATAGTATAATGGAGCGTGTCAATAATATAAACTATATGGACTACCAACATTTGTGTATTTCGTGGGCATTTCTTGGATAACATTCTTTTCCTGTGTTGTCATTATTGCTGTTACTATGTTTCTATTCAAATCACTTCCTTCTATCCAACCACATTACATTTATTGACACCTGCAGGTACCATTACTATTGATGACATCATGTAACCACTCATCACTTTATCATTTGTCAGGACAGATGGCCCTCTTATGTAGCATCCTTTTCATTTCATGTCAGTGCGAGCCCGGTGATGGCTATCGAACAAAGCTGTTGTGGAAAATGACTAGCTGGTTTAACCTGAGCCGCCCACAGAAGTGTTGGGACTGTCTCGATAACAGGCAGGTAACGTATCCTGAAACCTAACTCGCTGTCCTGGAGTGTCATAGTTTAGTTTGTATGCGTTGGTGCGTGGACAGGTTAATTAGCGGGTCTGCTGTCCTGAGATAAGAGCCTACAAATCCTCTTAACAGACACAAACCAAGCTGAAGCCAAGTGACACAAGACCGCATGGCACTCTGGGAAAATGAGTTTTTATGAAGCTGCCCCCCCACCATGCTGGCTTCTACACAAGAGCTGAATGAAGAGCTTTCTGTTGGAATTAGCAGTCCAAAGCAGCCTCCAAATACAAGCGTTTACAACCACGACGGAGGGAACAATGGAGCGTTCAGGCTATTTTCATTTGCGGCGATAAAGGATACAGTTCTTTTCAGTGATGAAGAGCTCCGCAATCTGCAAAGCACAAAAAAAGCAAGTTTAAGAACAAGAACGATGTCGTTACCAGCTGGTAGGTCAGAAAGTCAGGACAAAAGTGGGTCATCGTTGAAATGGTGAATTTGTATTTCTGTTTAAGTTTAGAGTTGAGACTAAACTGAAATTGTGTCACTTATTTTGACTACGGGCTGATTCATTCTGGGTTATGTTGGAAGTTAACAAAAAAGAGATTTATTTATACATCACATTCAAACTGGACATAGGCAAGCCGGGTGAAGTGTCTTGCTCGTTAGCATACACACACTGGGATTGAACCGTAGGGATGCAACTAAAGAATATTTCAGTCTAGTCAACGATCTTTTTTTCGATCAGGCGACTGGTTGAAAATGAACAAGAGTTTGAATTGTTTAAAGGCGTCTGAATGTTTCTAGCTAGAGAATATTTAAAATTTAAATGTATGATTCAAATCTTAATTATTCTTTTTTAATATTATAATTTATTAATGCCACTTTGTTGGGGATTTAGAGTCTATATAGTCCATTTAACATCAAAATATGATTATTGTAATAGTCGACAAGTCATTATTATTCTAATTAATCGTAATAGCCCTACTGAACCAGCAGCCGTCCTGTTTTAAGACAAAAACTCTACCGAATGAGCCGCTGTCACCCTAATCAAATAACATACAAATTGTAATAAGCGAGATAATCTTCTGTCTGTCATGCTTTTAAACATACTCTAATAACAGATACTCACACTTTGTAACATAAAGTGATTGCAATTTCACTGATCTTATGTTTACTAGCTCCAGCTCTCTCCCTCCAGATTTCCAAAGCAAACAGTCGCCCCTCCTTGCGTTTCTACTGGTCTGGCTAACGTCACTCCACTTTGTTTTGACTTTGGTGATGTTCCACAAAGACAAGACCCCAGTGTCCAGCTGAAATAAGGATCTTTAAACATGAATAACATCTGCATGAACCAGAACATCTATTTGCGAGACATACACACACACACACACACACACACACACACAAGTGACCTAGATAAGAGCCAACCATACTGTCGATCTACACAAAAGGAACACTTTGAAACAATGATCTGACTTGTTTCAATGCATTTCTTTTTTCTTTTTGGCCGTGGGTAAGCAAATTGCACTGATAATAACGGTAGAACGAAACACAATTCTGCCTTTTGTCGTGAACATGTTGTGCTCCATTTACTATGCCCCACTGGGAGAGAAATACAGTCAACATGTGATGAAGTGGCCTACTTATCATGACATTGGGACAAGTCACATGTTTCAAGTCGACATTTGGAACATGTGTCAGTGGCTGCTGCTGCTTGTGTGGCCGCGGCTCACCTGGTGGAGGCAGTTGGGCAGCGAGTTGAAGCTCTGCACATGGGTCAGTCCGAGCAGGCAGCTGAGGAAGCAGTGGAGGGCAGCCTGGTACTCCCCCTGCTGCTGGAGCCTCTGTCCCAGCTCAAACAGCCCCTCCCGCCCCCCGCTCAGCATCCCCCTCTGTCCCCCGCCAAAGCACTGGCTCCCATCGGCACCCTCCTCTCACTTGTTCAGGTACGGGGCAGCTCTGGAACAGCGGCGGAGTGGCAGATCTCTGTGCGGCTCTGCGGAAGGCAAGAAGGACAGGTGGTGTGAGAGGCAGAAGCTTCGGCTGCTGAGCACACGGCTGAGATCCATTCACTCCCGCCTTCCTCCTCCTCCTCCTCCTCCTCCTCCTCCTTCCTCCTCCTCCTCCTCCTCCCGGCTGCACCAGGAAAGGAGGACAGAGGAAGTCAGGAGAGTGTGGGCAGCGAGAGGGGCAGCGCTGACGGCCAATCGGAGAGCAGGACCGTCACAAACGCACCGCCCACGTGAATGTAGCACACGGTGTCTTTAAAAGGGAAATTGCCATGCTGTGGTAATGAGGAAAAAGCCAGGCCCAGACTAAACATAGCATCAAAGAATAGCATCATGGCTCTGGAGAAGGCAGGGTTTGAATGTGATTTGACTATTCTAAATTTGCGTTCAGATAGGTAATGCATATGTGCTGTGAGTTCTTGGTCGGGTGATCACTTATAAATGAGCAGTGCATAGGGAATGTGCACCAATAAGCAAAGCAGGAAATGCTGTGCGAGCATGTTTCACATTATGGTACATTCTTTGAGCTTTGACACTATGCAAAAAACAAACAAAACAAATAAAAAAAAACAATGGGGTGCACTGGATGAAGCAGTTCAACCAGTCTGGTGCTCATTGGAAGTGATGAGTGACATTAAATAAATACAAAACGGGTGGAAGATGGGGGGGAGGATGGAAAAAGAACTCCAAGGCACTCTTGATGGTAATAATTAAACAGCTTTAGTTTGTACATGGCTGTAGCTTTGGAACACATCAACCAGTTTCTGTTTTTAGACAGTTAATGTTTGATGGATTGTTCTTTAGGTAGAGTAAAATCAATTATGAAATATCAAATGTTGATCAAAACATTGATTCAAATGCAACCATTGTTAGATTCTCGGCAGAATAACTTTGGAATTTTGCAAGTCAAGTTAAAGTTTAGAGTTCTATATTATGCATGAATCATAAGGAAGACTTGAAAGCTTTATAAACAAGTAAATGTATTCAAAGTATCGGGGGAAAAGTAGTTCCGTCTTCAACATGCAGGAATGAAACGAAGCACAACTCCAGGTTTGTTTTGTCATTTTGAAACATTATCACATGGCAAGCAATGTAGAACCCTTAAGTACTTTCAAATATTTAATCTAATCCATAGAAATGCAACGAGGCGTCACAACACTAATATTACCTTAACTGTAGTGTAAAAACTATATCCCAACTCACCCGTGCATATCATTAGAAACATCCTCTCTGTACCAATATTTATTCAGAAGGAGGAGTATCCCGTGGACGTTTGTACTCTTCTCTTCTCTAATCAGCATTAATGTGGCCTATGTGAGCCGCGGAGAAGAAGATAAGAAGAGCAGATAGAAGAGCCACTCAACACCAGCGATGATTCAGAGAGGTCAGGAGTGAGAGCCGAGTCCTTCTCCTTCTCCTTCTCCTCCTCCTCCTCCTCCTCCCCCACAGCAGCAAATAAACCCGCTAATACAAAGCAAATGGCCACCGTCAGTCTCCATCAGGGTACAGCGCAGCCAGCAAAGCACTATGGGGCTTCAATGCAGGCGAAAGCTCGAGGCAAAGAGATGGGAGGGTGTTGGAATTGCTCTGTTAGGTAAAGGGAAACAGCTTCAAGAACAGGCATGGATGTGCTGATGCAGAGGAGAGCGAGAGCAGGGATCACTTTACTCACCCATGCACTAAAGTAAAGAGGGAGTGGGCAGGGAGCAGAAAGGACAGGATGTAAATGTTGATTAAAAAAAAACAACCTCAAACGATAGAAAAGTGCCTGTGGATGAGGTTGCCCCTGCTTTATTTTTTACAGTTTATTTCCAAACCCTCATATTTGCTCAGTTTTAATCTCTTTCTGTACAGATCACCTTCTTCCTCATCCCTGAAAGCCCAGAGTCACGAAAGTCAGATTTACTGGATTAAGTTTCATAGATCACAAACTTCTTCTTGAAAGTCATATCTGCATTTGTTTGTGTTAAGACCCCTGGAAACTTACAGAAATCAAGGCGTTTTGACTTCCCTCCAAAAGTCATTTAAAATCTGATAAACAGTTGAAACAGCGAGAACTCTCCAGAGCTCAAATTAGCCATGCCCAAAGGGGAGGAGTTATAACTGAGACGTGCCCTACCCTTGTTTACAAATCAGTTTCACACAGTTTCACACTTGGTTGTTAAGGCCTATTGAGGTCTGGCTACCTCCCCTTTAAAACTCTAGATTATTACCATTTGACTAGTTAGATTTCTGCAAAGGTCTTATGAGGCTACTGTAGACAGAGGGGAGAACGTTTAGGACCCCCTAAGACACAACCTAGCGACGTACCTGACAGCTTTGAAGAGGTGAGATGACCAGACCTCAATAAGCCTTAACGACCCAAGCTGTAATAGTGACGGCCCAATTTGAGCTCAGGAGACTACATATCCAAGATGCTCCAGCAATTTCCATCAGATTGTAAATTATTTTCCAAACATCTTTTTTTTCCTAAAACAGTGTTCAGACGAGACCTTTCAAAAATGTTTCTAGTATGGACCAATGAGAGATTTCATCGACTAAACCCTGAGAAACCATCTTTAATCAATGCAGCCAGTTCATTAGCATTTCAGCGCAGCACTGTGTTCCATCTGCAAACAGCACAAACAATTAAGCAATAGTCTAAAAACTACACATAGAATAACAGTAATACAGACTTTAAAGATGATGTTTCTACACCTGAAAAGGCCTCTGTAATAGAGCTATACAAAGAGCAAAGAGTCAAATACAGTCTTAACGCCAAGTCGCACGGTGCCCTGACCTCGCTGCAGTACATGCACAGAATAGTCCTAGTTCAGGGGTGAATGGTCCAGGCACTGTGCGCCCGTAACATCATTGGTATAAATTAATGTCCCCTAAATTTGATGAGAGATTCTACCAGAAGCAACATTTTGTATTTTGAAGGCGTGAAATCATTTGTCATTTTATTGTTGGCTTATGACCAACGTTTTAAGCCAAACAGCACAGAGATCTGAGATTTCAGATTTAGAAAAACAAAAGCTTTGATATGTTGAAATAACCTTGGAGAAGACTTGGAGACACACTACTTTTATAGATATTTACGACTAAGGAGTTAACATAACCAATAATTCAAACAAAGCAACAACAATTTATAACCCTCTGACTGAAATCTTGGCATATAAATCAGAGCTTTCAAAGGGAATGGTATCTAAAGTATATATAATGTATATACTTTTATATTATAAGGCATTTATATTTTAAATGCCTTAATGACATGGAACAGCCACTCTACTAAATATATTAAAATTAAATGGGAAAAAGAAAATAATTTAGTTTTGAAGGATGATGAGTAGGAAGTTCAGAGGAATTCTGTTGGAAAACACCACGTCAGAGTGTTCATTATTCACAAGGAGAGGTTGAATGTTGGAGAACTTGTGGTTGCCAAGAGGATGTATGACTCAAATGATTAAGGACTGGACTAATATCACAACAGACATATGTAAAATGGAAAAAATAACGTCTAGACTAAACATGAAAATAGACAATTTAACAAACAATGGACAAAATGGGACAGTTATTTTAAATTTGATATGCTTTGACCCTTTTTTTGTTGGCTGCCACACCTTTATTTTCTAACTTTATTTCCTTACTTATCTTGTTTTCTCTGGTCTTACCCGTTTCTGTTTTATTTATTTATTTTTATTCTTATTAATAATATCTATTATTCATTTAGTATTCTAGTATTCTAATCATATTATTATTATTTTAACAGATGTTTTAATATATATATATATATATATATATATATATATATATATATATATATATATATATATATATATATATATATATATATATATATATATATATATATATATATATATATATATATATATATATATATTTATCTCGCCAATTCCCGGGCGAACATCACATCACATGATCTCTCTGGGTGGAGTCTGCATGTCCTCCCCGTGTTACCGTGGGTTCTCTCCGGGTTCTCCAGGTTCTCCGGCTTCCTCCCACCGTCCAAAGACATGCATGTGTTAGGTCAATTGGCAACTGTAAATTGGCCCTAGTGAAAGACTGTGAGAGTGAATGGTTGTCTGTGTCAACCCTGCGACGAGTTAGGGTTACCCCGCCTAAGGCCCAAAGGCACTGGGATAGGCTCCAGTCACCCGCGACCCCTAACGGGAACAAGCGGTGGAAAATGAATAATGAAATAATTTGTCATTTTACATTCCATTTCAGGTCATTCTTTTACCATTTTGGGTGGATTGTCTTAAAAGCCTTATTATATTCGTACTTTATGGTATTTCTTATTCTACTGTAATTCCTGCGCATTACTTCAAAGTGGCTGTAGAAGGTCTAAACAGTTTGTCAACAGACTTGACCGAAAGCCATCACAAAGCTATAGCCTGCGCGCGCTGACATGCTTCTTCCAACACATCTGCGCGCACGTGACCACAATCACTCATACAAAACTCACGGACTGACGCTCCAGTCTGCGGCACACAAATGGAAATCTACCTGTAATTGTAATATTGATTGTCTGTCAGGTGGAGTTGCTGGACGAATACATCAGTGTGATCAGTAAACAGTGTTCACAGCAGCATTTCTGGGACAGCCAATACACCAGCCTAATGCAAATGAATGGAGAGCGGCACGACAAACCGTGTCGCCCATACATATAAATCCAACGCACCCAACACATTCAATTAGAGAGTCATTCATCTTAAGACTGTCATAGAAGGTCAAAGGTGCAGGGAACACAAAATACATCCAAATTAGCACCAAAAACAAGCCGAACTGAAGATGTAAAGTAGACATATTATGCTTTTCTCTGCATTATCTATGATACTTGTGGACCATTAGTTTATATCTTGCACGGTTTAAATTGCAATATTGATCTATCAAAAATAATAAAAAAGGTCAGCTCACTTTGTTTCAATCTGATGATTTAACTGTGCCGTCACTGTAAACGTCATCGCAACAAAGCGCCGCACTCCCAGACCAAATGAACATGTCCCTTTCGTGTGTGAAATATTTATGACTTGTTATTTATGTTTTATTTGTACTATAACTGTATTCAACCATACTGTTTTCTTGGTAAATGAAATCGAACTTTACAAAATAACAAAAATATAAATTAAAGTTACGGCATAAAGTGTTTTAAGTTGTTCAGCGCTTGTAGTAAACAGTTCTTACGTGGTTCAGGAAATAAAATCTGGGGTTTTACTGCTGTGAGGCATATTTTATAATGCAGTAAAAGAAAAAAAAATCCATATTTGTTGTATAATCTGTATAAGAGGCACATGCAGCATAAGAAGTTTCTTACAAGAGTCAAGAAAGCAATAGCTAGAAGACTACATTCTGCATTGTCCAGCAGATTTGTGGAGCTGGCATCTCTAGTGTCCTTGTGTCATTTGGAAACGCTGCGCACTGCCCTACATCAGCATAATACTATTTATATTTCTGCTTTGTGCACATACAGCTGCTGCGTGCAATACTGCTCTGCCCTGGAAACCTCTCCTATGCACTCGGCACTTTGACTGACAGCTTCACATCCCCAGCTACAATACGCCAACGTCACTGATATGAGCAGCGCATCAGGCACGCATTGTAGGCCAGGGCGTTTATCCATGAACGCATTTATGTATGTGGAAGAAAGGAAATATGTGGCTTTCATGCTGTTTGGCCAAAGATGTAATGTAGGAAGGTTTAGAAACGGATTTAGGATTCATGGGACATATAGGTAGGACAGACTGTGCCATCCTTTTAATGATGTATTATTAGTTATTATTGTGTGCATTTTGTGTTGATGTTATTATGAATTATTATTACTTATTTATGTATTTTCTATTCATGTAGCTCCAGCTCTATTTCTTTGTTTTCTATACGTTTATGTGTCAAAAACAGAAAATATAGACAATATCAACTCAATCACAATGAAATGTTTATTGCGTTGCACCATTTAATCTAAATAAGAGTGGTAATTTATGTTTGAACACCAACCGCCACACCACCCTAAAAAGATCATAAAATAGAGCACTTTTCTGATCAATCATGATTTCAAATGACTGTATTATAAGTATAAACCATGATTTATATGGAATATATTTGGAATATATATATTAGCACAAAAGGCTGGTCAAGACCTTAGCAATTAGTATTTATCTAATATCTGCAGTTAATGTCTTCAAAAATATTGCTATTATTACACATTTTCACCAAGTTTGACTGACAACAGATTGAATAATGCCCACAATTATAATCAAATAGGACAAATGAGCTTTACAAATTAAAATATACAAGTCTTAAAGTCCATAAAGTATCTCAACAATGACGCATCGGACGACCTAACACTATTTCAACAGCTAACTTCACTGTTATATGCAAATTATTACTAAGAATAACTTTTCATGTTGGTGCACTTTAGTTTGAACGCAAATACATTGTCTGCGGTGTCCAAGAGGTGCATGCAGTGTGCAGTAGGTAGAAGTGTGTGCGAGTTGTTGGTGGTGCGACTCAGGCTCGGCTGGTTTGATAGAGCTGGACCTACTGAAAGCCCGTTTATGACCTCCATGTAATCAGCAGTAAACGCTAGCGCCATCTGTCTCCTTTTACTCAATTATCTGACCCAATGCTTTTTACTGACAAACAGCGGCCAGGTAAACACAGCGATGCTCGAGCTCCAGGGCCGGCGCATTCATAACTCATAACACACACTTTATGATTTTTCATTTGAGTCTCAGTCCCACTCATGAGGGGCCCATGTGCGAGCGAGGCGTTGCTCCCTCAGTCACTGGTTCTGGAGTGGAGCCTTGATGAAAATAGCCAGATAATTATGTTTGGAGTCAGTCATGTCTGCCACACTGTGTGAAATTCAGTTTGGTTCAGTGTTTGTCCAAGAGTAGCGTGTGAGCGCTTTATTGACTTCTGCTCCACTCTTGCGCCCTCTAGTGGACAAAGAATAGCATGGAATCCTTTTTTTGGGGGTCTATTATAATCAGTTACACAGAGGGCTGCATGAATTTTAACAAATGAAGGAAAATATTGGTTGAAGCTTTAACACAATCACATAAAAGAGAAGAAAGAAATACAAATAAAAGTTTCTAGAGCATTTATTCCTACAATTCTACACTGATTGCCATAAATAGATGTTTAAAAACAGACTTAGAGACTATATATTATACCTTACATTATGTCTATAGTATAGTATGTGTAGTATAGTTTTGTTTTTTTTAAATGAAAGATTTGCATGAAAAATGGCTATTAAGCCAAACTATATTTTATGTAAATTCACAATATCTTGTCACAGTTATTAAATTGTTGCATTAATTTGTAATATTTTTTTGTCGTTTATATTTCATCATCTTCAAACTAATATATTATGTAGTAAAGCAGCCTCAGAGCTCAGGATCTAATGTTAAAATGTAAAAATGTCCATTGGTTTAATATTAGGCTAATCTATGTGCTTAGCTGTGAGGTGTGACGACATAATCCTGAGCCCTATTCACTCACTAGTTTATAAAACTGTGCCTCCTAAATATTTGATACGACTTATACAAAGGAGAGGTCAGGAAAAGTGTGTCATGGGGATACCACATCACCACATCACTGAAAAGATTTTCTCTCTCTCTCTGTAGACATTTCCACGTCTCAGATCCACATTTCCTCCTCTGTATCCACTCTGATCTGATGCTGTAGTAACACTATCGTAATCCTGTACAGCTGGTTACCTCATTCCACATAAATGCCATGTCCACTTCTCCAGCTCCAGGTTACCATGCCAACTGCCATCACTCACACGCAGCCCAGTTTGTGGAATAGGTCAGCGCATTTCCAATACAGCACAATTCCTGAATAAGCATTGTAAACAGTCACCTGGATCCCCTCGGCTGGTTGAATTCCGTCCTTTTTCATCTCTTTCACCCCCCCATGATGCACCTCTTCCAGTGTAATCATGCAGGTGTGAGACACTCCATTAGGGCTGTGGCAGCTCTCCCTGTGCATGTGGAGGGAACCCTATTGGAGAAAAGCATGACGATATATTGAAGATGTTATAGATCTAGCACTTGCACCTTTTTACATTTGCACTCATGACAGGATTTAAATGGAGAGAAACACAGGGGCATCACCTGGAGACAAGAAGAGTAAAGTAGCATCCTCTCTCCACTAGGAGTCTGAAGTGAGCTATGGAAAGCTCTACTCAGAAAGCATGGCGAGTTACAGTAGTGCAGAACGATTTGGAGGCAACAAAAAGCACCAGGCAACAAACATTCAATACATGAAATAAATATTGAGATTGCAGTGTGTCTTCTTATCCCAACACATTTGTAACACGTACGTTTAAATAAAATCAACGACTTTTGGTGATAATACATTACCTTCTCATTTAAAAAAAAAAATAATACAACAAAACGGTGCTAAATGTAGTTAATAATGCACATAGAAGAACAAAATGGCAAATTATTTTACCATCTAAAATAACCACAAAGGCAATTTCAATGCGAACTGAAAAGATGAATATACAACAATATCGTTTTTCATTCTTGATGCTTGTGATTTAATGACTATTCTACTGTTTCGCATAATGACTGTGTTAACACTTACACACACGCCACATCAATAGGTGGGACTAAACCTGGAACTAAACTTGGACTAGATCAGAACTAGACCGGGACTTGAACAGCACCAAATCAAGTCAGGACTAAACTGTCTGGGATCAAACCAGTGTGAATGCAGCCTGATCTGTTTTGGGATGAATGGCTGAAATTATTAAAAAATATATATAAATAATACTTTAAAACTCACACAGACAAAAATGAATTTGCAATTGCAAAGTACACTAACGGAAAATATTCTACCAGCACCATATTATGACTATGTATTTAGAATAATAATAAGGGGCCAGATACAGTCAATTCAATCGGATGTAGATAATTAAACATGTACCCATTATAGAAAAGCCCATATAGATTATCACGCACAATTGCACACAGCAGGTTTGGTCAAGAAGAGCCTGTAGTGAGAAGGTTAAGTGTTGAATTCCCCGGCTCACTGACCCGTGCACCACCAGCGCCTCAGGAGAAGGAGCCGCCGCGGTCAGTGTCATGGTCAGTCAACAAATGCACTCCCCTCTTTATGATAACTCAATACAGACAAAATATGTGTGTATGTGGTTATAAATGCCCGCTGAAGATCAGCGTCCACCAGGGACTGACCGCCCACAGTAAACGTTTATGTTCTCCACTCTACTTCTCAAATCCTTTTTTTATCACTGTCCATTCTGCTGCGAGATAAGCATTTAAATTTAACAGTTTGGAAAATTTGGTCGTTTTGTTTTCAATGATGCTACAGTACAATCTTGGGGAATTTGTGGGCGTTTTACGTCTGAGTGGTTGGACACTGTTGTGGCAATGGATTTTTTTTGCTGATGACATTTCCATTAACAACTAAATATAATATGTTTATAGATCTGGGTTTGTAATTGGTTTTTCGGTGCTACAGTTTTGAGCAGCTGGGGGGGCGTGTCGGGGAGGGGCACTGATTGTCTACACACTGAATCTATAGGCAGTAAATTGTGCTGACAAAGCATGGCATGGTACAGGCAGTAAAAAGACACATCATAGGCCTACAATACATAAAGCTCTTAATTAAGGAGCGTTGTACACAGAAGTGCAAGAGGAGGACTAAAGTCAAATTAAAATGGATGCTGCCAAGATATTTTGGCATTCAAGTGGTGCATTTAGTCAGACAGTTGTCAGTTAAAAAGACTTTTATCATAAGATTAATGACAAGTTTGTGGAGCCTATCCCCAACAAATAACGAGAAGGTTCATCGTTTATCAATTTCCATTTTGGATACGTTCAAACAGAAAATCTCCCATAGATTTACATAGGCCCTTGCTCACCATATAAGATTATATCATCACATTCTAGAACTTGAACACAACCTATACGAAAACCAATCATGATGATGTGGCATATTTATACTGCAACTGTTACTGCAACTATGTCATTAATATGCATTATCAAATGAATAAATAAAAGTACTGTATGAAAGCATTGTCAGCGAGAAGACAAATGAATGCAAAGGATGTCTATAAAATGGATAAGATGAAGAGGAGGGTTGTGGAAGATGGATTGAACCACTGGAAGGAGGAGGGGAGAGAGAGTTTTTTATGAATGGCACGAGCTGGTCGTGTTCAGAGACACTGCTAAACAGCTACATTCGTATTTTCTTTGGTACTTCAGGAAATCTGTTGTAACAGTAAAGATGGTGTAGTGCTGATGTCATTATGAGACATGTTTATAGAGGATGAAGAAAGGTCCAATGACAGCTTTGCCAGACTTCCTGCTTGTGTGTAATGGCTCAAGATGGCCACTCACAGACTATAAACAGGGCTTTATTAAAGCTGTAGGGGAGACCGTTGGCATAGAGATCACACAATGTTCTTTTGAATTTTCAAAAATGTTCAAAAAAGTTACTCCAAGGAATTGGTTTAATCTGGTGCACCTTGAATTTGTTTGCCCCTGTACTGTGAATAATACTTCACAAACATGTCTGGCCACTTGGCTGTGTGACCTGGCCGCACACTGACTGTGACTTCACAGTTCTGGAGGAGGATTTGGAATAAGACATTATTACTTAAACCTTCTTTTCACTTCAAGATGTTGACAGCCTGAATTAGACAAAAACAAAGAATTCAGAGCGACAAGATGATTTAATTCAGTACAATATTTGATGATGTGTGGGTTGCCATGTTGGTAGTAAACATGCCCCACCTCAGTTAGGTCGTGTGCCCTGTGATCATTACCCCATAATAATTACAGAGGCCTGGAAATCCAAGAGCTACTGCTCCACAAGCTCTTTATTTACGGAGTCATCAAGATCTGGACAACTTCATCATGGGAAATAAACAACCAGGGTCGCGTCCTTCACTCGTGAAATATGTCAACTCGTTTGAGAGGCAGCATGTTAATAAAACATTTTGGCACTGAGACATAAAACTCAAATATTGGGTGCAAGGCAAGCACAAGCACTAAAGCTTTACAAGGTTTGGACTGGAATTAACCCTTCGCAGTGCAGTACAGTACTTTCTCTTGGTTTTCATTATCAGTATTAAATTATATACTATACTATAAACATCTAAAGAATATAACACAAATCAGTTAACAAATTCAAGAACAGATTATTATATGGATCAGAAATGTGTATTTAGGTGAAGCAAGGATTTTAACTACCAACTTTGGAATGAAGAGTCAAGCATAAAAAAAACAGGATCTTTTTTTTGAGTGAGGGGTAAATGCCCTATCAGTTAAACCCAACCATAGAAAATAGAAATTCGTCAACAAATATTTTACCAAGATTTTATTTACTTAAACATTCCTTCTGCACATTCCTTACCAACAGCATTTTTCCTTGTGCAGTAAAAACAAAGCTTTGTAAATGATTAAATCAAATCTCACAGCAAACGAGTATGAAATGAAAGATTCACTGACTGACAGCCTGATCTGCATTGCAATTTACAGCCGGTCCCTTTGTCTGGTTAAGCTTCTCTTGCTTTCAAAACGGCATTTTAAGTGTTTTCACGTGATTGTATGCATGTGTGTGTGAGAGCGGGCTGGACCCATGGGAAATCTGGCAGTTTGTTTGGCGGGAAACGGTTGTCGTAAACAAAGTGAAGGCAGAGGTGGATTTACGGTTTCCTGATGTGAACATGGGTGTGCGGGGACAGTCCCACCAGCTCCGCCATGCCTCATACTGACAGCCTGTGCAGAGGTGCTGAGGGGCTGAGGCAGGGGCGCACCATGTCTCCTCTGTTATTCCGCCCAAATAGACTCAAACTGTTGCCGTATATTCAGCGCAGGCACTTGAAGCTGGAGCAGAACAGCTGGAGCCGCTGCCTGATATGAGGCGTTAAATCAAGCCACACTAAACCTCAGCTGCTCTAATTTACTGAAGAGAAATTTGCATCTGTTTTGGAGATCGGAGGTGAATCAGTTGAACAGAGTCTTGAATTTTAGATGGTACATTTTGTAAAGCAGGTTATACGTGCTTTGGGATAAGGTACACACACATTAGCTATGCAATTATGAAATCAGGATATACATGTGTTCTTTTGCTGGATCGCACTGAAGGTGTAGAAACTAAGGTGATTTAGTAGCAAGAACAGAAATGCATTAATTCAAGCGTACGGACCTCACGGGCACGCTCTTTTGTAGGATTTCCATAACGCAGATGTATAATGCAAAGTTCTATTACTTTGAAGGGAATGCATACGTGTATCCAGGGAGACCTCCTGTCACCTGCCTGCCCCTGTCAGTCAGTGAAAGCACAAGCCCTGCCACTCAAGCCATTCATATACTTATATATACTTATTCATATACTCTCTCCCCCTCCTCATCACACTCACACATCACATCTCTTTGTTGGTAAAAAAACAACAACAACAACAACAAAACCCTTCTATTATTTCTGTTACCAATACATTAAATAATATCCCATGTTAATTCCGGACATTGGCAGTAGCCTCTTGTATGTCTCGTAAAAAACAAATAAAACACTGGCTAACGCGACTACATTGTGCATAATATGCTTTATGTTGGACATTACATTAACATGCAGCTGCTCATGCATTTATTTTTATTATGGCTTCCCTTGACTGTAAAGTCTTGCTGTTGTAATACAGGCCTGCTTGTGAGGCTGCCTTTTACAGAGAGCTAATAAAAAGGCAAATTCATCTGCAAATGCTTGACAGTTTTCCCTCCAGGAGAAATGCACTGGGCATATTGTAAAAATCCATGATAATTATCTGGCAATATTAGTTTTATCACTGGAGGATGTGCAGGCGACCACATGCTGCGTGTGGTTATCATTTCAGTGCTTCAGCAACACATCAGAAGGAGAGAAGAGACAAAGGCAGAAAGGACACAAAACTGTGCCATGGCTTGGTTTCACACACACAAAATATGATTACTTTTACACATGGAGGAGAATTCAAATTTTAAGTGTTATATTTGTCTTTTTGCTTTGGTCTTCTGATTCTTACCATGGCCAGAGGATATGTACTAGTACTATTTGAAGGAGTAGTAGTACATTGTGAAGTAGTAATAGTACCAAAACCCTGCCTAGTTAAACATTCGACACCATGCAAACATTCTGAAACAGTTTCTTTCTCTGTTTACTCTTTTAAACTGTGGACTCAGAACATAATCTCTACAACAGCATGAAAAGCTCGAACTCTTCTGTTGGTGCACGTACTCCTCACAGGAAACGTGGCCGCTTTACTTAGACCAGAGCCTCTTGTGACGGGAGAATGGAGACAGCAGGAGGGACCACCTCGGAGCGAGCCCCCAGCCGAGAGCAATCTTCACCCAGACTAAACTCGCAGTGCCTGGGTCAGCACAGCCCGGAGCACCCCCCTGTGGAGACCATCACAAAAACATGGCTCAGGATCAAGCACTAGCCCACGCCAGTCTGCTGCTGTTATTCTGCAATTCAAGCTTTCCAAATGGGAATGGAATGGGAACAATCAAATTAACAACAGCACAGTCGCTCTGCACAGGAACTAGGTGAATATAATGCATAACTGCATTATGTAATGCATAACTGCATTATGTAATGCATAACTGCATTATGTAATGCTGTGAAATATAGCTTTTCATCCAGCTTGCATTTTTGCCATGTAAAGCCCAAAGTTTAAGAATATAGAATAAAGGGATAAAGTACCAGTCCTGTCTCAAAGCATTAGACCAAGGTCATTCAACATAAGGCCCGGGGGCCAAATCAGGCTCTTTAAGCGATTTAATCCGGCCCACAACCCATATTCCAAGTATATGTAAAATAAAAATCTTGTTTACATGTTTAATTCTGGGTTAGCACTAGTTTAGACCTGGTTTGGTCTTGGTTTAGTCCTTGTTTAATTCTGCTTTAGACCTGTTTTGATTAAAGGTTAGTCCTGGGTCAGACCTGGTTGGTAACTGTCTAGTCCTAGTTTAATTCTGGTTCAGTACTGAATGGGCAATTTTGCAAAGCAATGTTGGTGAAGCATTTTGTACATTATTTCTCACTAAACTCTAGCTGTAGTTATTGAATTGTATTAACTCAATTTATTGACATAGTGTTGGGGATATTTTGTGTGACCAAACATTTTCTTACAGTAGTGGCTTAATGTGCACCTCCAGCCCAGAGGCTTTGGCTTTGACCTTTGGAGATGATTAATACTTCTTTTTAGTATCACTATTATTATACCAATGACAATATTTTGCCAATATGATGGAAACCCATCAGACATTTGATAAACATGTCTGTAAATATTGTAGCTAAGATTCAAAAATTGCACACAAACATGAATAAACTGTAACATTGACCACACCACCGTGGACTCCTTCCGCTTCCTCGGCACCACCATCACCCAGGACCCCAAGTGGGAGCCCTCCATCAGCTCCCTCATTAAGAAGGCCCAGCAGAGGATGTACTTCCTGCGGCAGCTGAGGAAAGCCAAGCTGCCAGTGCAGATGATGGTGCAGTTTTACACGGCCATCATTGAGTCCATCTCACCTCCTCCATCACCGTGTGGTACGCTGGAGCCACAGCCAGGGACAAACAGAGACTACAGCGCATTGTGCGTTCTGCTGAGAAGGTGATCGGCTGCAGACTTCCATCTCTGCAGGACCTGTACGTCTCCAGGGCTCTGGGACGAGCAGGTCGGATCACAGCTGACCCTTCTCACCCTGGACATGGTCTGTTTGAACCACTCCCCTCAGGCAGGAGGCTACGGTCCATCCGGACCAGAACCTCCGCACAAGAGCAGTTTCTTTCCCTCTGCGTTGGACTCATGAACACTTCTTAAACACCTGCACTTTAACTACAATTCAATCAACCACTCACTGCACTGTCACTTTCTGCACTGCAACTGTAAATTTAACTGTAATCTTGTGTACATAGTAATGCCTATTTTTATTTATACTATAGTAATCTTAATTTTTTCTTTAATGCATACCCTTTTGATTGAATATATGTTGTTTTTATTATTGATCAGTGTTTTATGTTGCACCTTAATGCGAGACAAGTTCCTATCTTTGTGAATTATGTTCATTGACAATGGGAATAAGTCTTTCTGATTCTGATTCTGACACAAGTTAGAAATATAACTCTATAATCTGGCCAATTTGAAAGATGCAGCCTTTTAAAAAGAAGATTATATATATAGTATATATAATATACTCAATATATTTTCAGTTCACGCATCCCCAAACCATTACAATATGGTATTATAATTCTTAACATTATTATAACATATTTATGACTTATTAGCGATACTGACAAAAACACTAAAGATTCATTGTGCTATTTAGCGCTCATGTTTTCATTACTACGTCCTTGTAATTGGGACTGTAATGCCTTTTGTGTCAGTGTTCAATATTATCTTTATCATTATGTTTTCTGTAGCAATTAAACACACTTCAATGTGACAAAATGTGTTATGTCATAATGGCAACTTCATCATCATCATCATCCATCATCTGAAACAATTATAATAAATATTTGGAGCTAGAGCCATCCATCATTAGCTGGCCACAATCTCCACACAGGACCACACCAAAAATGCAACAGTTGCCGGTCCCGTCAGGCCTCGGCACAGTCTAACATTCTATTGGGGTATCAAGACTGGCATCACAAGCATCGTTGCCATTTCAGAGCCGTATAGTCTCGTATGGAAGTGTGTCAGGGAGGGGGAGTGGGCGACAAGTGGCCAGCTCAACAGGCTCACACAAGATGGAGAGAGATGAGAGTAAGGTGTAATTTCCTGGGAGTCCCCTGGAGAATCCCAGCTGCTGCGGGTAGAGGATGCACTGAGGAGGACACACACAAGTTTGAATGCTCTCTCAGTGGAAGTAATTGGTTCCAGATGCTGCTGGGGAGAAATGGGGCAAATAAAACACATTTAATTGCAAATAAGTCACCTGGTGAGTTGAGTTTGATATTTTCTCCTCTAGGACGGGAGAGTAAGGGGAGACTAAGACAATGAGGAAATGCATTCAAATGATGTACCCAGAATGCACAGCTGTGAGGTTAATTGGGTTTGTTGACATTCAGAGAAGGTCGGGTGTAACAGTGGTTGTGGCGATGGGTTAAACTTTCACTCAAGGCCTGAAGAGGGCAGACAAGGCTAGTCCAAGTGAACAAGAGGCAGCGCAGGGGAAGATGGTTCCACAAATGAAGCAACACGCATGTGGATTTGATGAGAATTCAGCATGAATTGGTGATTCACAAGCGTGTTTTTATATTCCTGCTAGCGTTAGTGAGCAGAGAACAAAAGATGCATAACATAGTCAGGTCAAACTTCAGAATCAAAGCACACAGATACAGAAATGTGGCATACTGTCCTCCAGGCAAACCACTACATTGGTTCTGCGTTGAGGAACTTATCGTTTGACAATTTCACATATTTTCAGTTATATACATTTTATAGAAATGCATTTTCAGATGACATTCATACATTCCATAGGCCAATAATATTTCATACTTATGTGGTGCAATTAAAATGCGTTCTCGACTGACTTACCTGCTAAAATATCGAATACATTTAAAGAACAGAAAAAGCATTCTATATTACTTGATAATATCTTTCAGGCAAGTATTCTACTTTCACAACAATTGCAACTCATCCTTTAACCTTTTTTGTGACTGCCACTAAAGCTACAGTATCTTCTGTATCTACATCTTCAACTCCGCCTTCTCTTCTAGCTCCTCTTTCTTTCATGCTTTACGGAGCTATGCAGTGAGCTGCACGACACACAATACTGAGCACAGACTATTGGAAGTGTAAACAAAATATTTATTTCTCCCAAAAATATCCACATTATAAACCCGCAGCAGGCTTCAGTAATCAGATGAAATGGAAACCTATTTCTGTGTGACTATAAAGGGCAGCCATCCACAGACAAGAGTGTAGTGAAACAAATGGAACAAACCTCCCCTTATCTCTGTGACGCTGAGGTGGCACTGGTGTAGGCAAAGTTCTCCTGTTCTTTGAGGCTGTTTGGTGAACACATGGGCAAAGGTATTTTTCTGTTTGGTTATACTATATTATATTATATGTATGGAAATGAAAATCTCCTGTGGGCTGCTATTTTTTAATCACACACAGGATGCTAAGATTAGGAAGTGTTACCAAAACCCACCCATTCAATGCTAATTGTACAGAGTATTATATATACATTCGCTCACTGAGTTAAAGATGCACTATGTCACATCTTGTCTGTCGCTGTCTCTTATTGCTTTACCAGGAATGTTCCACAGTATGACATTAAGCGTATCCCCACAAAGACAAATAGGTCAAGTTACAGGTCAGATCTGTGGAGAGGCTCACAATAAGAATGCATATTATTATTATTATTTTTAAATTCTGATCTAATCCAGGTTTAGTTTCGGGTTTAGTCCTGGCTTAGTCCCAATTTTGATGTGGTCAATGAAGTGTGAGCCCACCCTGAAGTACCTGTTATTGAATAAATGTAAGATAGATATGTGTAAAGCCATGCTGTGGAACATTCCAGTACAAGCAATAACATCTCCATGGGGACAAGCAGGTGGCAGACCCTTCAATAAACCAGCAGTTTAAAGGTGCATTCACACTTCCACATTCACCGGATCAAAATTGGAACTAAACCAAGACTAAACCTGAAACTGAACCCGACCACTAGAACAGGGCTACACCAATTCCACAGCAGAAGTAAACTGGGCTCAAACTAGTGCCAATCTGTTTTATTACAGTATTTTTCCCTGAACAAAAATAAGTCAAAGCCATATGCTGAGGATGAGGTCACTCCTTTGGTCCTGTCTTCACATGTCCTCCGCAGTACCATGGGGGCAATGAACTGCAAAAATCTGCTTCCTATAAACTCATTCTGCTGATGACAAAGAATCTAATAAGGCAATTAGACAAGATGGAAACTGTTCTGGTTCTTCCATTAAAAACGTGCAGGAGCAGCAGAAAGTCCAGAGGAGAGAGTGCTGCGCTGACCGGAGGAGACGGCCTGGTTCACCTATCAAGCCATCCTTCGTGGAATATAATGTTGTTAGGGAAAAAATATCATGTATTGTGCAGTAATAAAGCAGTAATGTAGTTTTTGCTTTTCTGTTTGGTTAATGATCTTGGTGAAGTTCATATGGATGCCATTCATTTGTGGTATACATGAAACTACTGCTATTTCTGAGTCTTTTACTACAACTATGGTTTACAAATGACTATTACTTCTGGTATTGCTACGGTCACTGTTGCCATTTTACTCCTACTACAAATGCATGTTCTATTACTACTAATATACACAAAAACGACCACTATCTTTTGCTCCAGTTCAGTGCAGACAGGATGAAGACATAAATGTTATAGCTTCATTCTTTGGAATGATTTGCACCAAATGCTCGGAAAGGAATTACACAAAAAGGAAAAAGTTGCATTGTTACATCGCTACTTCAAATGTACTGTGCTACAAATATAACTGTACTCCTCACAATGTACACTCTTTAAATGTTTAGTAAATGACTTGCACTCCATATTGTTCTTCATGGTGGGGTAAATGGACAGTAGCAGAGCTTTTCCTCTGTGTTTTGTTAACGTCCTTGGAGTGGTAAAAATGACTGCCATTAATCTGCAGTAGATTTGTCGTCACTGAATCCATAATAGTTCATAAATTCCGGAGCAATCATCTCTCGGAGCAATAACAATCCACTATGTCCGTGAAAAACAATGAGCTGCTTGGTGTAAAATGATACGTCTTTGGGGTCCTCGAGGAGTTTGTCTTGTGTAGGACAAAATAATAGCGCCGGGTGCCACTCTGTTCAGTAATATGGTGGAAATGAGAATGAATCAGGCTAAAAGATAAAAGCTTGACAAGCGCCACAGCCAATACCTCAGAGAAACAGCCCAGAACACAGGGCAGAGGAAAGGATAAGACTGGAGGGGAGGAGAGGGTTATTGTGAAAGAGGAGAACATCAGGAGAAGGAGCTTAACATTTGAGCAAAGCAATGTGGTATCTTTCGGTTCTCTTCCTGCAGCAATGACCAGCCTCTGTCTTTCCTTTGCATTCTCATTTTCTCGCAAAGCGTTAAACTAAATGTAATCACACACATTTCAGCATTTAGTTCAAGAATAATACATAAGTAATAGTAATAGTGTGAGTAAAATGCCCAGTTAGATTGACAATATCATTAGACTCCATACAATATTACACTAAATATTGTACCATTATACTATATTTGTGCATTGTGACATTTTGGTATTGCCACATCCTAAACACACAATTCAGCCCATTGTGCACATCCTTTGAGTATAGCCTTCACATCAGCTCGGGCTAAGCAGTGTGGACTGATCTAAGTGAATGCCCTTCTGTAGAGAGGCCATGGAGGAGCAGTGTTTTATTCAGAGCACTTACTGGGTGTGTGGCCGACTTATAATCACAAACCAGGCCTAGCCTCAGCATTTGACCGTCTCGGGGGCTGCTGACCTAATCGCTGCAGCTAGCAATGAGCGCACTAATCCATCAATGTGACAGTGGCACTCCGTACCCACCCCACATCTCCGCTCATATCCACAAAGCTTAACGGTGACAGCGGGGAAGTGGACATCTAAAAGGAGGGCACAGTGTTAGAGGGCCTGGGTACTTATTTTGATTTTTTCAGCTCAGGAAAACACATTTCACTCCATACAGTATATTGTAAAAGCAGCTATTTGTGGAACAGAAACATTTCTATTCTATATAAGGAATCAGCAGCTGGGGACAGAGAATGATAACCATTCGGAGATGATGTCGGGTAAAAACCATGTGGAAACAACTATTTATGACGTTTGTGTCTCTGTCACGGTTCAACATCAGAGTGTGGCGAGACTAACAGTTCACTCCGAGACATGTTCTACACTTTGGGTTAAATATCGACAGCAGAGGTGGTGAAATGGTCAGCTGAATCGTGGGCACAAAGACTGAATTATAATATCTGTATCGATCAAATAAATCTCTGCGTCAATCAAAACAACTGACGTAGCTTTTCTTTACATGTCTCAATGAACTATTCCTTCATGTAAGACCTAGTAACGGTGACAAACCAGTGAACAGGCAGTATAGTGCTGGCTTTAAATCAGTTGGTCAAGTAGTCTGGTAGTCACAAGGGACATACTAGCAACTGGGGGGCCACAAAAAGCTTACACAGATGCTTTGATGCACAGCAAAAAGGGTGCTTCCATGATTTTCTATGCGACGCCTGTGCCATGATTGGAATTTGTTGAATTTGGATGGCTGAAAACACATGCTTTTGACACGCAGTAATTACAGACAGGTCTCTGCTCGGTAAAGTACCACTGTAAAGTTGGAGAAGAGAGGCAAGAGCTGAAGCGGAGGCAGAGAAAGCGCTGCACTGTGGTGTGAGTCGACCTTTAGCCTTATGTTGTACAGTAAACAGACATAAAACAGCTCGCCGTCAATTGTATCTACCTCGGAAAAGCTAGAAACAGCCCTGGTGAAGTCTTGCTCAGTCACACAACGCCATTATGTGCTTGGTCCTGAATCTAATCAGAATATTGGCACTTGCATGTAAACGCAGTGAGTGTCCTTGCTTCCTGTCATCAGATGTGCTGTATGGGGTCCTGTGAATACGCTAATGTCATTACAACACTCCCAGAGGCCACACCTGCTCACTCTCCAGCCCACAGCCCTGATCTAATCATCGGGTACAGCCTTCATGGATTTGCAGCTGGAGCGTCGTGAATGAGGCTCTCCGCACACGCAGGCCGGGGAAATGACGAGTTACAAAAACAGATGTGTGTGTGCGGGGATGAGGATGATGTGCGTGACGGTGCAGGAGGCATGTCTCACTCCATTCTGTCATCTGCACTTCCCCTGGGCTCGGCGCTGTAAATCACGGTGGAGAACAGGGCTAGAGACACATAGACGATCTCAAACTGACATCTGATTTCAACTCAGGGGCGCTTTTGTCAAGTAGACCACAAGAGTTTTAAATACGTATTGGTCAGCAACGTGAAGTGGAATTTCAAGATATTTAGGAATAAAAATACTGTCTCAAAAAACCCTTGAAATAATAATAATGCATTACATTTGGATTCCGCTTGACATGGATGAGATTAAGCCACAGCTGCCCATGGGTAAAGTGCTAAAACAAGGCTGCCAATTTCAGTCCACCACTCACTCAAGCCGGGATTCAAACCGCCAACCTTTGGGTCAAACGTTCTAACCAGAGCCAGTGCCACTCTCACATTATGTTAAGTTAAGTCCCCCCATAATTTTTTATTTTGTTTTTCATCCCCATTACCAGTCTTGGTCATTTAATTTTGAGCAATAATACATGTATTTATTATTATTTCATTGTTTCATTATATTCTTTCAAAAAATGCTTATGCTTATACAAATGACTATAAATAGTAAAGGTTCCAGCAACAGTTTTTGAAACAAGGAAAAGCATTTGAAAAAGTACTTGATTTATTTATGCCCATTCAATTTAGCAAGTCTGGAATCTACTCTCTTTATGGCTTTTAAATAAACTATACATCAAACCTGACAGTCAAAATTATTTTATAGAACACAATGGAATTACAATGGTTTTGCTTGACCCCATGTCATTTACACATACGATACCCTTTTTAGGCTATTACTGAGAGTCAAAGGTCATGACTTTTTAACTAATGCTTTTTGCCCCTGTCATTGCACATTGTAATAATGGATCGATTTGTTAATTTTCACTTTCTTCTCTTAATGCTTATTCATTTAGGGTTGTCACAGGGATCCGGTTGCATGATAATAATAAGGGGATAATGAGGAATTCTGTATCCAAATTGTCTTTTATACTTCTCATTTTAAGATTATTCTTCCTTTAATGATAATCGAAGCAATATTTCGATTCGTTCTTCTTTTTCCACCAGGAGCTCATTAAGCCTTCTCACGATAGCCCTCTTTTGTCTGTGATTGTTGGGGTCAGGCAGCAGCAGGTCCGGCACAAAAGCGGGGGGTATCAGACTGTCTGCTGACGTTAGCCCCACACACACAGACACACAGGCTGAGCAGCAGTGAGACTGTACCCTCCAGGGACAGCTTAACAACACACATTACAATAATTAGGAAACGCAGAACGGTCCTGTTTGAAATTAGTCGTAGACATGCCCCTCGGAGACGCCATGCACTCTTCCATAACGGCCTGTGACGAGGGCGGTACAAGATTTGAAGGATAGTTATGAATGAAAGGGGTTGACAAATATTACTATGACTCAAAAACAATATTTCCAGTGTTGCCCGAACCAAACCAGAAAGTATATCAACCAGGAAAATACATACAGATACATTTTACTGTCTGATTATGACCCAACAATGCCCATCATTCAGCACATAGATTGCCAGATTGGAAGACCCGCCCACTTGATTTGCCATTTGTTTACAATATTGAAAATGTGCACTTATATGAATATGTATTTTGTATAATTAAAGATAAAAAAGATGTTCTAATTGCTGTGTGTGGGAGATTTGCTGGAGATGAGGCATATGTTCTTTACAAAATCCCATCACTGGAAGCCATTCACAGCAAAAACATCAGCCTCCTCAGCGTCTCCTTCTTCTTCCCTTCCTCAGCACCAGTGTTATTTAGTATTCACTCTATTTTTTTAAACCCACTATTTATCCATATATTTTTCATCCTTTCACAATTATTTTAAGTTGCAAGGCTTAGAACAATTATAAAAGTAATACTTAAAATAAAATCCTAATCGTCCTTTATTCTGGCAGTATTCATACCAATTCAGTTTTCGAATTAAAACGGTACGTCAAAACCACTCACAAATCTTTTAAAAACAATTAAAATAGCTGTTCTTCAAATCAAATCCACAATTCTCTCCCTAAATAACAGTCTTAGCGCTAACATCTATCAGAATGTCTTTCCAACAATAACCCGTAATGAAACGCGAGTGTGACCAAAGTTACCATAGTTCACATTCAACACCTTTGATCAGATTGATCCCGTACTTTCCGATAATATTCCAGTACTGTACGCCTTTACAGTTCCACAGTTGTGCTTTGATCGCTCTATCTCCATTCCAGGGCCCAGTTCTGCTCTACGTCCTCACCATTTCATGCTCCTCTCTGAACATTTGCCTCTAATGTCTCTCCACAACACTAAACACACCATTGTGCTGAAATTACATGACAATAAAGCCATGAATGATGAGTCATCGTTCACATTCCACTGCCTTCTTATACAATTAACTTTTCAAATTAAGACTAAGGGTGTCCATAGATTTTACTCAATCTTTCACGCCGATATGAGCCTCGAATGCTAAACGAGGATGGAAAATCGATTGCTTGTTTTGGAGAAGAGACGTGACTGGTGTAATTTTACAGTAGGAGCTTCTATAAAAAAAACAAAAAAAACAACAGTAACTAGAGATTGCAGGATTCGCTGAGAATTTATAGTCCACAAGGGAGGGTTAGTTTGAGTTACTTGTGCAGAGGATGAGGCTTCATGTTCTCCTCAGCTCCAGGGAGGGGCAGTCCATCTTGCTTTAGGTCCAACAGAGGAGAGCAGAGGCAGAACAAGTACTCAAGTAAAAGTATTGTATGTCATTGTGTATCTTGAAATGTACTACCTACACACCATTCATAAAACAAAAATTCTCTCTATATTTTCTACTAATATTTTCTATGCTTAGTATCTACTACCACTACTACTACTGCATTATGACCACTACTAAAGCAATACAGCAATAATACTACGACTACTGCAACGACAACTGCTGATACTACAACTATTCGAACAAGTAGAACAACAAATCCTGAAATTGAAGACAAACAAATGCAGGTACATGAAGTATTTTCTCTGAAGAATATTTGAATTCCCTGTAAGTAAAGTCCTTGAGTAAAGGTATGTGCTTACTTGGAGCCAGTGCAACCGGAGCTGACAGCTAGCCCTCCTCCTGGTCCCAAAGCCGGGATGAGCTGGCACTGTGGAGCTCCAGGCCCCTTGGATAATTAAAAGAGAGGTATAAATCAGAGTGTAAGCAGTAATCACAGCAGCCCCCTGCCAGCTCCCCACCACAACCCTCATAAATCTGAACAAAACAAAGCTCCAGTACTAACAAAAGAGCTACAGTCCCCGCTGATCTGGCTACGACAGCATTTCACCCGAAACAAACTAAAACCACACTCAAATAACACTGCCCTGGCTTATGTCGGGTCGATTCACACAGATTGTCACAGAGTAAACTGTAACTTCATCTAAGCGCTTTCTTTCAATACATGCTGTATGTGTGTATATTATAGTGAGTATTACAGTATTTCCTCATCTGGGAGTATGTACAAGATGTGAGGAAGAGCAGGTAAGTATAAACTTTGATTCCCAGGCTGGAATCTGGGAGTCGAAGCTTAGAAAATGTAATGCTTGTTTTGGATGAAAACTCTCTGTGCAGTTTGCATGTTTCTCCCCGTGTCTGGGTGGGTTTCCTCCAGGCACTCCGGTTCCAATCCTCCGGTTACTGTGGTCCTGGCCAAGCCCAGCGCAAACATCTGGAGATGGACCTGGCCGCTGTGTTGTGGTGTCCACTGCTCCGGAGGACATGCCCCGGCGCCACTGAAAATGGCTGAAATATACAAAGGACAAATTCCCAACGTACCTTAATCATATAAATCATTTTCCTATTTCTTATTTTTTTAAATCTTAAAATAATGTAGCTTATAGAGATCAGGGTTGTGTCGTCACAATTCATAGACCGACCTATCACCTAATTTTAAACCAAGCTGTTTTTGTTAATTCATCTTTATGGAAGTTTTGCCCCTCTCAGCAGTAACCATAGGTAACCAAGTTATGCACTGATCAAACAAAGACATACATTATGTCAGGTGTGCTGATAAATTTGTCATTTTATGCCACACTTTTATCCGTGAAGCTTTTGTTTCCCTCAAATTAACTTTATACCGCAAAATGGAAACTGAGTGGAAGGTTCATTGTTGCTCATACAAAGCTTGTTTGCCAAGCTCAGTGCAAACAACAGATAAAGGACGCTTCAACTCCCCACCCGACAATTCATTTCTTCAACACACAGACTCCAAAACATCTTATTTTAGGAGAAAAAGGGTAATCAGCTGTGTATCAGTGATAAATGTGAGCTCAGTCTGCAGTGTTCCGGTTCTTCTGGTTTTCTACTGTTGACTTACTTTTTAGATGTCAGGTACAAACTAAATTGCAGAGATGCAGTTATTTTTATTATTAGACTGTAGCAGCATTTTCCCATTTTAGTTTTCAGCAATTACAGGAGAAAATGTCATTTCCCTCAAAAGACACTCAATTTTACTCTCTCCACTGCTAAAATTACAAATGTTGAGATGTCCTCTGCATAATCTAAAGCCGGGTTTCTACTGCACGATTTTGGCAAAAGAGTTCTGATCATGGGGGAAATCTTCGTCGGGGACTTGAAAGCGGTTCTTTGCTGTTTTAGAGCAAAGAACATGAAAATACTTGAATAGACCCTCAGTGAATAGAATAGAAACTTCTACTGTCATAATTGAATAACTTATGTATATATAATACGTTTAGTTTTGCTGATCTGGTGTGGGCAAGCGGATGTGGGAACGTCAAAACACCCCATCAAGCATATAATGTTCTCCTCCGGAAAAAAAAAAGAAGAGTATTGGACATGACAATAAGTTATTGATCTGTAGTGAAATCATGCAGATTAAAGCCGGCGGTACGGGAGGTCAATAACGCTCCTCCAATCAGTGCGTCGCGATAAGGTCAGTGTGCCATTGTACTGCAGAGAAACAACAGGGATTCAATGCAATCCTGCCACTTGTTAAATATGTATAAACCTACGGAGCATATCTTCTATCACGTAAACGCAATCTATTTGAACAGAGGCCTGGGGACATGAAACACAAGACCAACATGTAATAAATTATGGAGGCTCTTTCTTTGTTCGTTAATTTTACCTTGTTGATAAAAAAAAGAAAAAAATACAGTCAAGGACGCAGAGCAGCAGAGTCGGGATCAAACGTGTCTGGTGAGCAGAGCAGTGGAGTGTGACGCCCAGAGCCCCAGGACAAAGCGAGCACAGGAGACAAGCGACTGCATTCAGGAGCTGTCCTGGAAGCATTCAGGATATAGTGAAAAGATGCAGCCAAAAAGTGTAGAACTAGCTTGGAGTTAAGACATACAATGATTGGAAGAATGACCCCCCTGATTCTCTAAACCAGTGCTTCTCAATTATTTTCTGTTAAGCCCCCCCACCCAGGAAGAAGAAAACACTTTGCGCCCCCCTGCTCTCCGCCTGGACTATACCACTGCCACCGTCACAATATTAATTTTAGAGTCACGATTATCATGAGGAAAACGAAAGGAAACATTTATATTGTATATTTTCATGTTAGTCTCCTCCGCAAGCAGCTGAATGTCTTTCTCTTCTCCACCACCAGTGCCTGCGTCCCAAACAAACCACACTACCTTCATTGCATCACTAACATGAAAAAAACGACTAACCCTGACTGTAGCTCGCGCTGTTCACTCGCACTGGTGTGGACCCCCGAGTGTAAAGGATCGGTCATTCAGCGTGTTTATCCAGTTCTTGTTGACACGCTGGGCTGCGCGTGTGCACACACCGCTGGACGTGACTCGCGTTGCGCTTGGAGACATTTCTACGTTTAACCGCAGATTCCAAAAAAAACACGAATTAGCGTGGCCATAAATAATTGTGACATCCCTGCAATTACACTTTATTCTATACCATTTTACTTTCAAAATGACAATAAGAAAATTCAAAATGGGGTCACACGCGCCCTCCAGGCATTGCGCTGCGGACTGCTCTAAACTGTTGACTCTAATGTTTCACTGTTACAAAGCAATATTGTGGTTACCAAAGTAAGAATGAAAGTAGAAACAGAAGATAGTTTTAGCCTTTTTGTGGCCATGAGGGTTAGGGGAAAGAAAGGAAGCATTCTCAGACATTTGCTAAAGCTGGGGTCGATTTTCCCAAAAAACGCCCGACTCAAATGACTCCCAATTCAAACTGACACTGTGTCGGGAACCCTTTGGTGTTAAAACAAATGTCCGGGCTCTTTGTGAAGCTGAGACTTTGGCCTCTGCTGTCGAAAATGCCACGGAAAATGCCATGGAAAATCAGATTTGACGTCTCAATTTAATTTGGTAAATATAAAGAGTAAAGCTTCTGTTGGGAGGAATGCACTTCTGTTTGGTGTTGACAATTCCCATTTCAGAGCTGAGGCATCACTGAACATAAGATCTAGGGATTTGTAAAAAGTCCAGGGGAAATGTCTATAAAAAATGGATTAAAAATGTTGTGAAGTTTAGTTTTTTATTTGTGGGTTTGACGTACAAGCTGTCTCTGATTCTTCCCAGACTCTTTGATCTGACTGGAAATAAGTGGGTTATGGTTTTCCCTTTGTTTTACAGGTCAAGGAGCGTTATAGTTTGTACCCCTACTATACAAAAAAGAATAAATAAAGAACAATTCCAGGTCAATTTAACAGCTCCACTATCCTATGGCTTAAGCAAATACAGGTACAAGAAATGTATCCATAATGTTCTTAGGTATAAAGATCATTGGGTATTTCAATATTAAACCCGGAATTAAAACAGGACTGGACATGTGTGAACACAGCTCTATCTAGTCACTTTTGGTATTTACTAAACAGTACTTAATAGCCCAATCGTTGGAACAGCTCTTGACCCAAACTGGGGCTTTACAAAATCCATTCACTGCACGTGCAACAGATTTCTGAAGGATTAAATTCCATCCGAGTTATTAGAACAAACATATTGCACATTAGCCGTTTCCTAATCTGCAGGGATCACAGTATGGTACAAGGATTACCTGCTAATCAGCCCCAAAAAGCACAATTATATTCCAACAATGCATGTGTGGTGCTTTCAAAGACCCCTGCGATCAATAAGGCTAAAGCTCAATCAGCCCAGCTTGTGTTCTAAGGTAAACATGCATGTGAATGGGACAGACAGCTACTGCCACTGTTTTCCCAGTCAGGGCCATGGGATTTTAAACAATAATGACTTTTTAATGTGGACCTGTGATTACATTGTCACGGTGAAATATGGCCCTTCTCCAGCGCATTGGAAATGAGGGGCTAAACGTGAATTACAACGACGGCATAGATTACAACGGCTAGTCAGGTGAGGCAATCTTCATAAATTCAAATCTAATCTTAACAGAGCGGCCGCTGACACCTTAGAAGGACTTAACCAGGGGACGGCCAAGGCTGAAAAGACAAAGAGAGGAGCTTGAGCTACTTTGCTAATGGAGACTCATAGAGTGGTAACATCATGTCACAAGTCATGTTTTCAATTACAGAGACGAAGAGTGATTTATTTTTGTTGAAGTAGAGGACTCAAATGTGTGAGAAAAAAAAATAAAAATTTGCCAAGACAAAATGGTTCATATAATAATCTTTGTGTTGTTATTTGGAGTTCGCAACCGATCAATACTCTGACAAAGACACACACCCTTTAATCTATGCCCTGGAGGCTGAGCTGCAAGGCGCCATACCAACAGGGGGCACTCCAGAGCCAGCCCCTGAAGCGAGACTGCAGGAGGTGTGTGCTGCATCTCCCGGCTTCCGTCCTTGAGGAGAGCCTTGTGGTCCAGGAACTCCTACAACAGCTGGAGGGGATGAAAGCTCAACTGCATAATCAGATACAGGTCAACAAGTCTCAGGATTAAACGTTCAGGAGAGACTGCTCAATGACTCAAAAGAGCTGAAGGTGTTCAAGACAGACAACACCGTAGTGAACGACAAGGTCAAGCTGAAACAGGAGCTTTCCTCTGCCAAAGTGAATGATAGAGAACAGCAAAAGATTCGAAGAAAGAAGAAAGGCGAGAGAGATCCTGACCTCTAGCACTGAAACTGTTGCGGAGGCATTGAGTAAGTACAGCGAGAAGTCTCCTCAAAGCTGTACGCACAGGAGGTCTGTTGCCTCATCATAGGGAAGGAGGATCAGAGCAGGCCACCGGGCTGATGAGACTGCCCTGATGTGAAGGAGCAGAGGAAGGAAGTCTAGTCGCCTGCAACCATAAATCAACCTCCATCATCTCCTCCGCAGGCAGCTGAATGTCTTTCTCTTCTCCACCACCAGTGCCTGCGTCCCAAACAAACCACACTACCTTCATTGCATCACTAACAACTAATTTTGTTCATCCAGTCAATAAACTAGTCATCATACCTGTCTGGTTTTTTTCTGTATAGGACTGTCCAGATATCGATTTTTTTTTTCCATAACGTGCCGTTTTAGCCATCGGTTTCTCAGAGCCTTTATGTTCACACTCATTTGTCTCTTTAAAGCTTTGTTCTATCTGTCAAGTTCGGCTGTCACTCATACTACAGCCCCAGAACTACGGTGTCAGGGCGATGACAAATCAGGGGGCTCAATTGTGGGGGATCTGTCACCTGCTGCAAACCTGCTTTATCTGCTCGCTCCAACCACTACAAGCGATCACAGTTTGATGGCTGAAGTAGGGCATTTCTTATTCCAGTCACAATACAACCATCGACGTTTCCGAGCCTATGGGGTGATAATGATAGCAGCGCTCCCATTAGCAGCCAGCATTCTGACAGTTCTCGTTACGCCGTCAGTCTCTCACACCTCCAAATACAAATCAGACATGAGGAAGAGGTGGATAACGGCGGATTATTATTATTTTTTTTTTTTTACACTTTTAACTTGCAGTAGTCTCTTTACAAATGGAGCAAGGACAGATAGGCACACTTCTCCAGACAGATTTGAAGCATGATTGAAACAGACTGATGAGAAAGTAGAGTGCTAAAAAGGTTTATGTGCTATAATAATAATAATAATAATAATAATACATTTGTAAGGGGAAGACAACAAAAACTGCCAAACTAACTTGTGTATTTCAAACATACTATATAAAAGAGTCTATAATGTTACCATACATTTTCGCACTGGTCTGGAACACTATTAGTAGGCTCTTGCTAATATTATAATGTTGCTAGTATAAAGATTCTGAAGTGAATTTCCCTTCTCCCCTTGGAGACTGTATTAGGTACAATGAAAACATATTCTGCTGGAGAGAATAAAGTCTGCAGGTTGCTATGATTATCCACAATTTCAGACACAGCCAGACATTGGTGGGTAATCTTAGAGAGACACCTCATCCCTTAACCTGTCACACTGCGCAACCTTTACACAGTCATTCGAAGTCATGGTGCCATTCTGCTAACTACACATTGTCAGAGGCTAAAACTGTGCATTAACACTTAGAACACATTTCAACAAGGACAAGGGGAAAAAAGCAAAATATGGAAAAATTACAACCGTAAATCTAGTGGTGTGATACAGTCTACAAACAGTGGGGATTTACCTAAGATACATTTTCACAATTAATTCATTGTGATGAATTATTTTGTTGGAGGTTACGTGTATCCATCAATAAAACTGGATCAAAGCTGGTTTATAATGGATTCAGCTGAGTGCAGGCATCTTAACGCAAACCTGAAGCATTTGAGTGTCGGGCGCGCACAGCAAAGGAGCAAAGGCTATTATTATTCCAAAAAGTTACTTAGACGTCCCGATACAAGTGGTCTGTGAAGCCTGGGCTGTTTAGGGACCACTTTAGGCCACTGCTGTTCGCTGCTGTGCATATGTCCAGCATACAAATAATACACAAACTGTGCAGACCAACACTCTTGACATCTTTCTTCAAGCAAGAGAAAGATGGCCAAAAAGTAAAGTTCATGAGCAAATGCTTATATTTTGAACCTTTTTGTAAATAAAAGCCCAGTAAGAAAGCATGTTCTATTTAGTGTGAATTATACCTGGGCTAACAAGTAAAAAAAAATATTTTTTTTGACAATACCCCCCAATTTATAGAGGAAAGAAAAAAAGGAAAACATATTTGAGTTTAAACATGTAAATCAGCCAGAAAGAATGTTGTAATTTAGATAGAAAAAAAACACACATATTTATGAGTTTTTAAGCATGCAAATTTGCAAGAAACAAACAAATGCATATCTGCAAGGAAAATAACATGCTAATTTACCAAAAATGGTGAGATTTGCTAGAAGTGAGTTCCTGCTCAACCGGAAGCGCCATTACAGCGGAAGTGCTGATCCATGTTAAAAAGTGGGCTGAATATTGACGAATATAAACTACACAGATTTTTTATAACAGGTGTTTTGCCAATGTGTGCTTTTCTTTGGATTTTGATGAGAAGTTTGATGGTAGGCACTAGCTGTGTGGAAGATGGGTCATTTTCAAACCATGTCCACCATTGTGCGGACATTTGGCTGTAGCCTAAATGCACTGTGCAACAACAAGACATAGGTGACACACAGTCTAGACCAGTGCTTCTCAACCCTTTTCAGTCGTGACCCCCAAAATAACAATGGCTGGCATTCGCAACCTCCAAACATAAAAAGTGGGCTACTCAAAAAGTGATAAAGTAGCCTCATGTCTTAGGTTTAAATTTATTTTGAGGATATAGACCTGCATAAAGCCCTTTGTTAGCCCAACAAAATGTAATCATACAGCAACCACTGCATTTGAAGAGGGTCAAGCCTTGGTGAAGACAATCATTTTCACTTTTTTCCTCATGTAATTTGGGGACCCCTGAAATCATTTCGTGACCTCCATGGAGGTCCTGACCCCCAGGTTAAGAACCACCGGTCTAGACCAATGTTAGTTAGGTAGTCCTATGATAGTGTGATAGCTCAATACAACAAACTGATGAGGATCATTGTCAGCCTCTGCTGTTCTGGGCTGTGGGATCTGGAAGGATAAAAAAGAAGCAAGTATATGATATGCAAATTTGAAAGCTTTTTCTAGTAACTATGCTTTTTTTTTTTTAGCATATAAAAATAACACTAACAATAATAACAATAATTTTTCACACAAATTTGCTGCTTTTTTCACACGCATTTGCATGTTTAAAAACTCGTAAGTTTTGATGTTTTTTTTTTTACTGGTACATTTGCATATTTCTCATCTGTAAGTGGCCTTTGTACAAATGCATTGTGGGAATTGAAAATAACTGATATGCATTCATTTATTCACCATATGAACTACTGTGATCACAGTTCTTGCAGTCTGCAGCACGACACAAAGTCACTCTTCGGACGAGGTGCACGTACGCAGCAGAGCAAGTATCGCAAACTTTCTTATTGGCTGTCTACCAAAGCTGTGCACCAAGTTGAATATAAACTAGCTTTTAAAGACCCCTGCTCCAGTCTGCGAGCCACTACACTTCCATTTTCTCTCTGTCGGTCCATTCAGCCATCAGATATCTTTAAAGGTAAAATGTTCCAGTGTACATTTATTCTATCACACACCTTAAGCCACTTAAAGTAACTTTTCAGATTGATAATGTAGTCAAAACTTCTTGATAAAAAACAAAAACAAAAAAACTCCAGATAACTTTGAAAAATTTTCTACCATTAATACAGATGTTTTTATTGCTTAAAATATCTTTGAAAAACATGCTTTTCCTGCAACTAGTCTGTATTAAGATCAATAAATTCAATGCCATACTGTGGAACATTCCAGGCAAAGCAATAACATCTCCAAGGAAACGAGAAGTTGGCAGACCCTCCCCTAGAAAAGTTACTTAGCCTTACTTTTTACTATTCTCTGGTGTGATATGTTCAAGAACTGCCTAGTGCTGACAGTACTACAGAATGTAAATCACAATCCTCCAGATATCCAGAGCCTGATATGAATGGATGTAAAAGACATGAAAAGGGATTTTATTCCGAATACAAGGCTTTAAAAAGCTTTAAATTGTATGCCAAGAATTTTAACCTAGATGTACAAGCGTTATGATTCGCTTCACCACCAGTAATTGGCTAGTCTGTCCCGTAGTGTTGCTAAGTGCATCTGAATATCCTCTGCAGCTTTTAAATACTAACCAAGGCCTTGCGAACGCTAACCTCTGGGAGACTTTCCACTTGGCTGCTGCTGCTAATGGTATATCAAATGTAAATGTGCATTTCCCTTAAGAACGTGTATCTATCATCAAGTATCTTTTCACTACTACGTCATACATTAACCTTTGCCGGCTGACAAGTCATTAACCGCTCTTATTAACCGCGATGCTCTGGTAGTCAGGGGTGCGCCAACCTTTACGCCCCAGTATCACCACTCTCCTCGGGGGTCTTTTTCAGCCGCACCACCGGGGCCTCCAGTGAAAACCGTTGTAGTGTGGATTTTACATCTCTTCACAGCAAGACTGAGACTCAAGGAAAGGTCAAAGTACCTACGCTTGAGCTGCAGCAAACAGAAAACAGACAAAAAAAGGCTGGATTGAATGGCTCACTGCTCACTATGTAGAGTAAGTCAGCCATCTTTACTTGTGTCTAGTTCCTGAAACATTGCCATAGACAAAAGAAATGACAAAGTGGACTTCGACATAAATAGAAAGAACCATTGTAAATATTGAACTTATTGAAGGAAGAAAGTACAAGATTATATTGATATACTCAAATAACGTGTTGGCCACTCGTTCCTACCCATGATATAGTCTCGAGGGAGAGAGCTTAGCCTGGCAAGCCAAGTTAAAACCATACTCTTCAAGTAAACACACCTTAAAGCGCTGAACAGATTTAAAGACCTAGAAGAACATTATGATAAAGTATGTCAAATAATAGCCATTTCATACAATTTTACACATGCTATGATTACAGCTAATGTGCTCCCTGCTCCAGTGTGAGGCGGAGAGCATTGTGAGAACGGAGAGTGGGGAATAAAGAGTGTTGAGTGAAAATGCATCTCCGCTCAATCCCCCAGTCCTTCGCATGTGCCCATTATCCTCCTCGTCTATGATCCTCTGATGTCTCGTATGCTCTGCTAAAGTGCTCCTCTCATTAAAAAACAATGTGATATCTCAGATTTCTAATTAAATAGGACATTATCTCAAAGACAAGCCGGAGCAGGAGTGAGGGCCTCAGACGTGTTATGAAGAAGAGGCTCGCAGCCCCATCATCTTCGCTGAAGAGGTTTTGAATGGAGTCTCTTCGCTCAGCTGATATTAGAAAATAAAGCGGGGTTATTACACAACTAATCTATTCTGCACAATGCTGATGCTTTTTCACAATCCATGGGTAATTTGAGGAGTGGTACTCAGCACAAGATAAAGCCCAGGTGGTTTGAGGCGTTTGATGAAAAAATTAGTGTCAGACTAATAGGCTATTGTATGGTGTTTCAACACAATTTATGTGCACTTGTTTGGGAGTTTAGAATGATTATTTGATGTCGTGTAAAACATTGTGGTATACATCTGAGCAATTTATGCCCAGAGGTGACAAACAGGGCACCACAAGAGGAAAGTCATAATTGTGTAGTTTCGATTTGGCACAAAGGAAGCTATAAAAGATTGGGTAATTTGTTCTAGAAGTAAGTTGGTCTGTGTGGCAAAGTAAAAGATTCCTCATGTCGCTCCTCAACTGAACTGTTTGGGCGAATGCTGTGCTAACAAACACTTTGCTTCATGATGTTGTTAACAAGCAACAAGAGGTATGCAGCAACACAACTATGCTGTTACTACAGTATTTATCTTTGAGGGCGTTGTTATTGTTGCTATGCTTTGTCTGATTAATTGTCTATCAATGAATCTCTTGTCTCTCCTGGGAGACATTCCTGAATGATATACAGTAATTAAATAAACATACATACATACATACATACATAGCAAACATTTTGCTGTAGGTTTGTATTGTGTACCTAAAATAAATAGCTTGTCATCATCACAAAAGCTTTTGGCGTTCAGGGTTAACAGCAACATTTTTTGAATCCAAATCTTTTATCCAACCATCTGAGTATCCCTGAAAATAGTATTTCTTAACTTGCACTTCCATTTCTTCCAAATCATGTTAAGTTAGATTGAGAGGAGACATAATTTAAAACAGTCAATGCACAAAGTGGTTTTAGTCATGGCTGAGCAGTGGAAATAGTGCTATTGTGCATCATCTTGTTCCAATCCATTATTGATTCAGTCGTTGTAGTAGTGCAGGCAGGGAGTACGCGTGTATGTGAGTCTACCTCCACAGTACACACAAATGATGTCATTCACCACGTTATACTGTGACATGACTCCAGGAGCTCCCTGTGCTCCCTGTGCCTCTGCCCCTCTGACTGCCTGAACCACTCCGGCCTGGATTCTTCTGCTAAGTGTTTGCCTGTCAGATCACATCACTTTCTCCAACCATGATGGCCCTCTGCTTCCTGTGTGTGTCCTGGTGTGAGCTGTAGTGGGTTAAATCAGCTGAAACACCAGTTGTGCTCAGATGGACTGAAAAGGCTGTGGTACTACAGTTGAATGTTTCTGTTTACATGACATGATTTGGTGCTCTCAAAAACTGTCTTTAAGCATTTCCTACCTTTGTCTCTCAACCAATCACGTCTCAAGCTACCCAGCATATGCACTCTCACAACCGAGCTAAAAATAAGAGGGAAAGAGAAGGTCATTTCGCTTTGACAAAGGAGGTGATCAATACATTTCAACGGAGGACCACAAATTCTCATGTTTGGAGTAACTGAAAAATGGAAAAACAAACATTTGCACTCAATTTGATAATGGACAAATTTGACAGATTTTGGACTTAATGGGACAAATATGTTGGACTACACGTTTAGGACCTTGTTCAGTTATCGCGTGCTTCCAATGTTTGTAAGGTCTATTCTCAGTTTTGTAATATTATATAAAATTATATTAGATAATCAAAATCAGGATAGAATCTTCTGTCTGAAACCAACGAATATGCAAACTGCAAATCTTCACCGCAGCAGCAGAAGCAGAAGCAGCTGCCACAACAGCCTCTCCATACTCTTTCCTTCATCAGCAGCAATGAAAATACTGGCTTAAATGATGAGAGAAGTTAGAAGCATGAGTCATTTTGGAAACTGTAAAAAGTTGAGGTTGAATAGACTTTCAACACACACCAGTGATTATGTATTAGACCAGAGGAGGCATCCCAAAAGGCACCTTCCCCTTCTCAGTGCCATTCCTCTGTACCCTGGCTTGATCCTCTCTGTCCAACATGGCAGTCACGGGGTAGAAGACAAGGACACAGCCCACACCCGTTGTTCGAAAGCCCAGGCTGCCCGCGGCCGATAAAAGACACATAATCACCACGCAGCGTTTATCTACCCGGGTCAATCCCATCTCTTACCTGACCGTGGAACAAAGTGTCAGGCGCTCGAGCCAGCTTCAATTTCAGATAACATTGTCTGGACGTTTCATCCAGCTCGCAGGAGTGGACAGCAGTCAAGCTGAAAATGATGTCCTCAATGATGGTGAGGATTCAAGCAGTCTTCAGTGGGTCCTGGAGTCATGTGACATTCTATACAATAAATAAGAATTCACTCTCATCTTCAAAAATGTACGAGGTTACAGCTCTGCCTAATTTGTCCACAGCAGCAATGTACAGCAATTTTACTCAAAGCTAATCATCAAACCAACAACATTATTCATTATGCTGACGCCATGACACTAACATGCAGTCCACTTATCAGCCACCAGGGTACCCCATTTCAAGTCTTTAGAAAAAGCAGCACAGGAGCATGAAATAAGAAGCAATCATGAGGCTGGAGTCAATTACTGGCAGTGGCTAAATTGGTATTGATCTGGTGTTTGAGGTGATGAGAACCAGGGTGACAGGCCTTTTTTACGCACCTTCATCCACACGTCTCCTCTCAGCGGGACGGCACTTCTCCGTTTCGCTGTCTACAGAGAATGGACAATCATATTTCCTATTTGCACATCCACCGTTATCCCTTGACAAGTCTCGGTATAGCACGCACTTGGCTAAAAGCAGCAAACTGAAAAGAATGATCTCGGGATAGTATGTAATAAATTGACGTCTGCACAAATGGGCATACAGGGGAGAGAGGGGAAAGCTCTATAAGTTTCAGAATCATGGCCTGAATGATAAATGGGTTTAAATCAGTCATTTATATTCATAGTGTCTTAAAAGGGCTGCTACTCCACAGGAGACAGGTATTCAAGTTATGGACTCACAAGCTCTCACAGTCTAGTTTAACATCTCTATTTCGGAAGAGATTAGCAAAGAAAACCATATCTTAGTGAAAGTCAAATTTAAAGTCATGAAGTTGAAGCATAAATTGAACCAGGAAAACGCCATATTCTATCTGATTCAAGCCCTCTATTACTTGTATGCCACTGTCAGCCAATCACAAGACATTCATTTAACTTTACATTTCCCAACGCAGCCCAGCAAACATTTAACTATTCGATTGGATTTATTTGTTCTCTTTTAAGTTGGCATATTGTAAAGAAACTTCCGAAAGGTTATTGAGTTGACATTGTGCAAAGGCAGCAGCTTGGTAAACCATGTGTTTGCGATAATGAACCATATCAGAGGTCTCCTTCCCATAAACAGGAAACTCATTCAACAACATCAATTATGCAAGACGCCTGGCCTCTTGATATCTAATCAGACGTAGCTGCAGGTGATGGTGGTGGGCGTGTAAATGTTTCTCCATGTGAATTACACGCAGCCCTGCAGAGTCTATTGTGAGCATTGATCATTCGGGTGATTGGTGAGACTACGTTTCCTCAATCTATCTCTTTATGTTGCTTTTATAGAGATGAGTTGTCTTCTAAACTGATTGTATAGCCATTTTTATTACAACAGGAAGTAACAGTGCAGGAAAGGGAGTTCTTCAATGAATGTAATAGTATTTAAAAGTGCTGTATATTCAAAACATGTACACGTGAAATCAATTGATCAATTTAAATATAAAAAAAGAATAATTTATCGTCTGTTCAATGAATAACTTAATCCAACATAGTTAGATATCCAAAAGAGAGCTCTGTGTTTTGCAGTAGATAGGAAATCTTCAGTCACCATCATATCCTGCAAAACAATCGTTTAGTCCAAATAGTGCATTTCTCACGGTAGTCTGGTCAGCCATTCAAGCAGGTTTATTTCTTTAATGTACGTAGATGAAATTGCTTCAGTCAAAGCAGTTCTATGTTTGGTGATATTGCCTCTTATACATTCTGAATAAATGTATCCCCTGGCATTTGAGGCAGTTCAATCTGCAGACATCTGCAGGAAAAACATCTTCTTACCAAGGTTGTCCTGATCAAGACTAGCTTAGGATAGAGATAGGTCCCCGGGGGCTGCACTGTGGTGCCCACTGCCCCTAACAGGTGGCCCCAGGGGCACTGAAGGATGGGTCAAATGCAGAGGAACATTTTTTATATGAGGATAATTAATTAAGCTTAGCAGCAGCAGAACCATCATCCCCCTCAAACATCTCCTCCTCTTCTCTAACACCAGTGTCCTTCCTTTAGTCTCTATCTGCCGGGGTTTAAACGCCAAAGTGTACATTGGACAAACTACTCATATTTAGTGAAAATATTGCTTTATACTTGGCATTATTGCGCTGTTCTAAATCAGTGATTCTCAAACTTTTTCAGTCGTGACCCCAATAATAACAACAGTTGGTGTTCACGACCCCCAAACACAGCTGAATGTATCTGGTAGACCAGCAAACAAGACTATACATATATCGCTGCATCTGAAGGGTGTCAAGGCTTATTTAAGACTGTTGCATACATTTTCAATAGTCCCCACATCATTGGGGACCCCGTGAAATCATTTCGACCCCCAGGTTGAGAACCACTGTTTTAAATGATGGCAGGAAGTTGTATCTGTCCAACTTCTACACAGCCCTGTCGGCTATTTTCCGACAGAAGCCCAGCAGTCAGCAGAAGCAGAAGCAGAAGCAGAAGCAGAAGCGCGCCGCTACAGCTGCTCCTGGCCTAATGCAGAGTGACAGTTTGTGATCAGACGGTGCAGGTGAGACCAAACGGAGAGGGATTAGAGGCAGGGCCGTGATAGATGAACAGACAGAGGAGGGAGATGGCGGCACTTGTCGGCAGGTCAGCTGTGAAATTAAACACAAGACACACGAGCCATGCTGGAACCAGTTCAGCATGTATAAATGATGACAGAACAGAATAAGGGATGAATTATATAAGTTATTATAAGTTAAAAGCGCTGTCTTAAAATTGTGAAAAACAGAACTAGTTCATTCATTAAACTGTTTGCAAAGTTATTCTTAACTTTGCTGACACATTCCAAGCATCCTGAATCTTCACTGCCATGAGTTTATAAGCATATTTAACAACTTTTAGAGATCAAAGCAGAGTTTTGCTGCTTCTAACAATAACTAGCACGCTAACCGCGCACCATGATTACTTCCGGGCTTTGCGAAAGATAAAAACGCTCCATAATTAGATGCAGACAGCATACAGCGGCCTCATTTAGATAATAAGACTGGACTGGGCCAAGACACATTTTACGTTATGACATTGGGTACAGCCTCTTTAAACATGGAGTCTAAAATAGGGGAGACTGAACGATATCACAAAAAAGAGGAGACTTAAGACCTATGATACTTCTTTAAGGTATTCATTATTTGAGTTATTACAGTAAACAGCCTGTATGAACTATAACGTCACAGTTAGAGAATAAGATATGCTGTAGTTGAAATATTGACTTGAAGATACAAATTCAGATACAGGGAAATTGGGCGCCCTTCCCAATTCAAGACTTGAGATAACCATATTTGTTGGAGGAGGAACTCACTATTTCACAGCACTGTACTGAGCAGACATCACTTATTTTCAGCGATGGTTACTGGGGTAGTCCCAGGGAGAGCTGAGGAAACCAATTTACCATCTTTTCAATATAGAGTCCAACCATGCAAATGAATGAAAACGTCATAAATTAGCATTAGTCTAAGGGCAATATTGATTTTTGAAGCTTTATAGAAAAAGAAGCAAGAACCATCCTCATCCACAAGACAATAAGTGTAATCTTGTACAAAATAATGTGCCAGCAGATATGAAGGCAGCTGCCAGTAGGTAAACAACATTTGCCACAAGCAGCAATCTCAGCCTATATATCAGACTGGAGTGAAGGGAAGCATCATGCTGATGCCTTGCACTATACTGTATATGTAGCATGTATGTATGTCGACGGCAAAATACTGGGGGTGGAAGATGATCGAGGCAGAGCATGTTGAATTATTGAGTTGAATTTTCACGGGCTGAAGGTCAGTGTGCAGAGTGGGGGAGAGGAGAAATCCTTGCTTATTAAAAATACATGTTTTCTTATTGTCTGCCAGGGCTAGCGCTGAAAAATACCCCAAACTGCACATGTCAACAGTAAATCAAAATACACAAGAATGGACAGAGATGTAATGGAAAACTTCAGAGACAAATTGTGTTAAAATTCAGCAATCATTATTATGGAGCTTGTGAAAAGTATCTCTCCCATGTGCTGCAGAACTTCACAATCACGACTTCTCAAGCAAGTGAAAAATCCATTGCACACTAATTGGATTATCGGCTGAAAATTACAAAATGATCTAGTCTCCTAAATGAGCTCTGTCCTCGTAAACGTAGCACTGGGCCCTAATTGATATTTCATTAGAACCTTTGTATTTATGATTTTAATGGCTTGTTCGGTATCGTACTACAGGGGGAGGCTGTCGGATATATTGTCAGCTTCATCATGGCAAAAACGAGCTCCAATAAAAACAGGGCCGATTTATGTTTTTACCCTTTGCATGGTGGTTTACTGGAGCCGGAGTCGTTACGCAGATTAAGATACCCCCTGTCCTTCAAGAGCATAAATAGCAAGTGATGAGTTGGGCATTTCAAGCTGTAAAACGTTACAGTCGCTTACTGGACATATTATTTGTTAGGGAGTATACTACAATGCACTATAATCTGCAGTCAAGATGGTAAAACAATAAAATATAATTCTATCAATCAAAAAGGATATATTAATAACAAAGATGGACTACCATAACAAAAACCACACCACTTCTGTTAACCCCCGTCGAGTACAAAAATTGGACACAATTGGCATTATCTGCTAGCAGAAAGCCTTAGGGTAGAGGCTGAATATGGGACGACATCTCCCAACTGGCCTGGGCCTGACCTCCAGAGGAGATGGAGGAAGAAGGCAGGAGAAGATCAATGGATTGACAAATAGATTGGGAAGTCTAACATGTTATTCAGATGGATATAGGTCCAAATTTGGTCGCAAAGGCTAAATTAGTGTTTGCTTGAAGGAGTTAGTGTTTTGAAATGTGAAAAACTCAACTAGTTCATGTACCCATTTTTTTTGCATGTAATAAAGTAAAATCTGTTTTGCCCCAGTACAGATGTATTCTAAAAGCATCTATTTGGGTGAGAATCAGACTACACCGCCTTTTCTGTATCTATTTATAGAGCGTTTTGTTCTCCGAGAAGCAGAGGAAGTGCGTCCTTAGCATGCTAATGTTTGTTAGCCTTACCGCTTGCGCAGGACAGCATAAAAAGTGCTTATAAAGTCATTGCAGTTAATATTTAGGTTTCTCAGAATGCATTAGGTCGGTGAGTGATACATGTGGAGTTGAAAAGAATTTAAAATTAACTAGTTCTGTTATTAACATTTCAAAACAGTTAAAAGTATGCTGTGTTACTTTGCTAGTGGAGGCTACACCACCTGCTTGTCTCCATGGAGATGCCAAAGCAAGAACATATCTATGGAGACAACTAGCCACCAGAAAAGTGACACAGTGCATCTTTAAGTACCTACGCTGATTATGGGTGCGTTCACTCTGGTTTGAGCCCAATTTCGTTTCGATGTAGAATTGGGGTGCGTTCACATTTGTACAATCAGCTATTGTACTATACTATAATAAATTCAGGACTAAATTGAGAATAAAACCAGGACAAAACCTGGACTCGATCAGTACTAAAACCAAATCTACACATGACTTAACTGAACCCAAAGCCTTGTTTGGTCTAGGTCTAGTCCAGGTTTCGTTCCGACCTAAAATTGAATGATTACTTAAACCATAACACCTAAACTCAAAGCTAATCAGAATTCTTGTAATATTTAGTGGTTCATACCTAATAAAATGACCAATAAATGTTGCTAATATGGTCAAATATACAAAATTGCCAACCTGACTGGTATTAATTCCTTTCATCACTGCTGTATTTAACTTCATTCATCCTGCTCTCATTAAAAAGATTCAGTGGGACAAGTTCTCAATGCTACATAATCTTTTTACTGCTTGATAAATGCTAATGGCAGAAGAGGAGCTTTGTGCTTTGTGGGGCTGCAGTCAGAAATGGGCGTTAGTGTTCAATGAAGGGGAACTGTTAGAGTACTTAATAGATTTGGGCTGCCAAAAATGATCCCTCTCCTCCGCTCTACACCTGTCCCGAGCCCTTGGACCGTCGGACGATTTGTCACGCTCTCCTTTTCTCCTCCTCATTTGGACGGAGCTAAGATGGAGGGTAATGGCTGCTCAGGATGTTGGGTCACGCTTAGATGCTACGGAGCTCATTAAGGTTTCATTCATGGATAATTTCTACAGTAGAGTAAGCGCAGACAATGGCTGGGAGACAGATTAATAGGGAATGGATAGGTGTCCGTCTTGAGTATTTATACTAATAAAAATTGAGTTCAAGTCCAGCCCATGTGCATTCTGTCGCTGTGTGCCCATAGGAGGCACTCTTGTCGTCCGCTCCGGTTACAACACGCAGCTTATTGGGATTGTACATTGGTGTTTTACAAAAGTCCACTGTGCAACAAAATATAGTCAAGCTGTGCAATTAAACTAGATATATACATTAGTTGTCATTTGAAACTGTAAATTATCAGCTTGTGTGTTTTTATTATTTTTATTGGGTTTTTTATTTTGGATGAAAGAATATTTTTGAAAATATGTGCCTAATAGCACCAGTTCAAAATGTGTTGCTGTGTGACTGATTAGAGGTTCTACTCTGAGTAGAGGTTCTACTCAGTCACACAGCAGAGGTTGCCTCTATTTCTAATGCTTCCATGACACAAGTTATGGCAGAAACTCTTTGGGATGAACCTGGTGAGAGAGAAACCAATGCATCTCTCAAAATGTATGGATTGATAAATTCTCCAGTCACTTCATCAGGAACCCTACACTTGAGGCCACTGTGTGCCCATTCTTTTTTGGCTTAGGCGCAACACAAAACTCTTTTTTGTTTCATTTTACGTTCCTATACTGGACCATGCTAAATGATATACTGCAACCATAGTGCTGAAAAATGCTTGAGGATTTATCAAATGCAAATAAAGTGTTTTTTGACTCTCCATCCTGCTACGGTGAGCTGGAGGTATCCCTTGTTTGGAAGCACAGGCCCTCCTCTCCGGCACATGCTGTTTGAAGACGTCTTGCTTGAAGGAGTGTCCACACACTCTGAGTACAGTGGGAGTACTGAGCAGTGGCACAGTGAATCAGACCTGATCAAAGACAGGAGACTTTGATGAATGCTCTTCATTAGGCACACACCAGTGAGCTGGGAGTGCTTACAAACACCAGGGGACCAATACATGGAGAAGAAACTGGTATTGAAGTCTCACATGAGGAATATTATGCAACTTAGTCGCAATACATGACACGTTAAGTTAGTGGCCACATTATTAGGCACACTGTCCATTAGGAATAAAAAGAGGTCTGAGCTTGGACAGCTGGGAGGAGTTCAGACTAGAGCCACTGCTCCAGGAGTCAGATGAGGTTGCATACATTTTTAAGACTCATTTGACACTATTAAGTCCAAACGTTGCACCTACAACTAAAACACTGAGAAACTGGCTTTTGGTTTGGCATCAAACTCTTTGGGATGAACCTGGATCGAGTGGAAGTGTCTGGGGAGTTGGAAGTCTAGGTATCTCTCAAACTCCAGCCACTTCTTTAGGAACCCTACACTTCTTAATCACTGGTTATTGTAACTATATAATGACAATGCAATCAAAAATCTCATTTATTTTTCAAACCATTCTATGAAGACAAACAACGTAGTTATGCATGATAATCCAATGCATCTTTTATTACTCTAATTGGCCAGATACACCAACTGCAATATCTTTCTATCCCTGTTTGAAATCAATCACATGTGCCTAAATGCATTGTTAAAAGCAGTTCAAAAGGCTCTCCAAACAGGCACTACCACCGTTTTCTACTGGCAGTACCTGTAAAGGCCAGTGGGTGGAGACAGCTGTCCTGTGAGTGCAGTGTCCATCAATTCTCAGCACGGCTCCTGAACAGCTCCATGACCTGTATTAATATGAAATAAGTGGAGCAGTGTGTCAGCAGCAGCAGCAGCAACAACAACAATAATATCTTAATGTGAGGATATGAATAATGAGCGTCCATTAAAAATACGTAGCACAAGGCCATTGGAGGGCAGGTCTGGCTGACTGATGTTTTCTTGAATGAAGTCTGACTAACAGAATGGGGAGTGACACACGGAGTCATCCTTCACTCATTAATATCTACAATTAGATTACAATGTGAAATAGGGGTTTAGTGCCAGCTATTGATGGATTTCAATTACATCATAACATAGACTCGTATATTTGAATGTGAAGGCGGAAAGTAAATTAAATTATTGTTAAATATGCTGATTTTGGGAGGTTAAATAAATACAGCGGAATAGTGGGAAGTAATAATGTAAATCAGGACTTTGAAAAATAAATATACCTCTTGACACATGAGGGTCCGCCACCTGCTTGTCTCTAAAACTATAAACGTTTCAAATTAAGACGGAGGAGACGTAACATTTGCATTGTAGAAAATGCTGCTAAAGATTCAAATAGCGTTTTGAGTGTAATGTCTTCTCTAATCAAATTCTAAAATGTAAACACTATAGACTATTGCATGCCCTTCACCAATCCAGTCTGTTGTCTTGGTGCTTGAACTGAATAGTTATTCCTCCCGCCTACACCAAAGCAGAAAAATAAATGTGCAGAACTAGATGTCACAAGAAGTTTTCTGAGATATACCCAAGATTCAATTCCACAGATATGAATGCCATTTTCAGATCCAGTGCTTTGAAAATTAAATGGACTGACAGCGGCAAATGGGAAATTGCTTTGGTTTATACTATTATTTGAAAATTCAGCGCTCATAGGAGCCTCTCCCCCTATATGCTTAATCTAATTCCATAAGCAATTCAATTCCACTTTATTTCACAAAGATAGCGTTAATAGATATATATATATATAAAAAAATAATATATAATATATATAAATATAAATAAATAATAAATATATATGTATAAAAATATAAACATATATATATATAGAGAGAGAGAGAGAGAGAGAGAGAGAGAGAGAGAGAGAGAGAATAACTGCCTCAGATGTAGACGTGGATACATATAGAAGAGATAAAACACAAAGCCATACATCAGTAGAAGAGGTATTCATAATGCCAGCAGTGTCTGCATATGGAAATTTGACCATGCAAATAAACGGAGCATCTATTCATGAAATTCCTCATATCTTCTTTTTATATACTTTTGTTGTTTGTTTTTAAAGACAAAGTAGGTCGTTTGTTACAGTATGACAAAGTCAAAACAACCTACTTTGTCTTTAAAAATGAACAAACAAAAGTGTAAAAAATGTGGATAGATCTACTTGAAGCAATAAGTGAGCAGAAGGCTGCAGTTTAATCAAATATACAAAGATGCTGCCTTCTTATTCATATTGGACAGATGTTGTACAGGTTGGTTCACATTGCTGCAATTTTGCAATATTGTATTGTTTACAATACAATTTCTATGTCTTATTTCTAAGTCTATCTAAAAAAAAGTATTGTAACTATGGCCAGATACAACTGCCAACTGGTTGCCCAATCGATAATGCAGGCTGCCTGTGTTCTGTGTTCTATTATGTACATTTAAAAACTGATGTAGAGAACCTTTAAAGCACAGTTCTTAACCTTTTTACATTGAGGCCCGACTTCTACATAGTTACTACAAATTAACCTGGGGACCTATTGGTATATAAAATGTATTACATCTTAGTGATTGTGAGGCCTTACTTTGGGCTCCGGCCTCAGGGCTTTCAAGGTTCCTTACATCTTTTCTTCTGATCTTTTGTTTAGCTCACACATGTTTGAGAAGTCCATATATATATGTTATGCATAAATATGCATACATTGGTTTCAACATGGTCTTTTTCACCTGGTGACATCCTTATGTGGTAATCTAGGAAGTGCTTGAACACTTTCATCAGACTAATTCTCATCATTTCAATGCTTGAATTGATTTCACTATGACGCAACTACATTTAAAAATTAGCAGCTATTGTTTTAGCCTGACTTAAAGTGATTCACTCCACTTGTACATCAATTGTGGGGTTATCTATGCTCAGAAATCAAGACAACATGTAATTTATATCTTAAAAATATATATATGGAACACAAGTAAAACATGCGATATCAAAGCTAAAGTGTCTTTGTACTATATAACCTTCACATTTACCTCTCCCATGCATGTAAACACGTCTAACTATTACTTAGTGTCCTTAAGCCTCTCCAAGCACTTGTACTAAGCTTTATAGATTGCTCAAGGACAGCGTTCAGACATGACGAGTATGAGATGTTCCTCTAAAGGTAACCGCCAGGTAATCCTTTACTCATGACATGACATTTTCATTAGCGTGTGCTGCCTTTGTTGATTTAAAAAAAAGGATGAGTGTTACGCAAACAGAGTGACAGGCAATTAGCTTCCCCTGACTTCAGCTAAATTACATATCAATTATGTGATAATGGGAAATTAGAGCCACTCATATAGTCTGCCGCCGGGGAGGTATGGAAAGGTGATGGACTAACTAAACTAAAGAGGGAAGAAAGTGGGTAGAACTAGATAAGTATGTGTCTACTAAATAAATACTGTTCAGAATATAATCACAGTGCAATTTTGGCAGCTCTAAAATGCCTGGAAAATGATTACAAACACTCTTCACAGCCAATATAGTAGCACAAGTAATATGTTGTTTGTAGTAGTTAAAGTTGTACTATTCTGGACGAGTAATGGCTTTGGTAACTGTCAGAGAAGTTAGGAAGGGAGACTCATAAACGGCATCGTGCTGAAGAAAGGGGTGGATAATACACGGAAAAGGAGAGCTCACAGAGGAAAACGCTAAAGCTTCTGTGTTGTCAAGGTCTCGGTATGATTTCCCAAACTTCCTACTCTTAGTTTCATCTGTTTTTCTGAACTAAATGGTCTATTTTAGAGATTAAATGAATCTACTCTACTTCAGCAATAGGTGGCAAAATTGGTTGAAATTATTACCAATATTTATATAATATTTTATTTACCTTTAGTATATATTTTTTGAGTTGTACAGTATAGTCATTTTTTTTCAAAATCCTATGAATCCCTTAATTTCCCCTGTATTGCCCTTTGGTCTGCAGAGTGCCTATCTTAAAGCAGTTACAGTCAGCATTCTGGTTCTGGGGAGAAGGCTGACATTTGTGAAATACACTTGTTTGTTGTCTGGGCCTGGGTTAGATGTGAGGATCAATATCAATTCCTCTCCGTCCAGAACAAAGCATGGTGCAGGGAGCCTTTGGTGTGGGATAGATGGGGGGCCAGCCTGCCAAAACATACTGGTAGAAGCAACATTTGAGCTTTGGCCTTTTCAAAGTATTTCCGCTTGCCAGTCACTATTGTGATCTTTCCAAAACAATCAACAATCACTTTCAAGTTACAAGGCAACAGGGTAAGCCTCAAGCAATCCAGCCAATCTGTGCTATTGCTGTGAACAGTGGGCACAAAACTACGCAGCCTCATTACTACTGTAGGTACGCCTGTTTCTCTCCTGGTTATTGCAAACAGATATTCAGCTAATGGAAACTCAGTTCATGTGCTATATATGTCCACTCACTCAGAATGAGCTAAACTACAATAATAATAATAATAATAATGATAATAATAATAATAATAATAATAATAATAATAATAATAATATAACAATAATAATAATAATAATAATAATAATAATAATAATAATAATAATAATAATAGTAATGTAATATATAATGTATAAACTATAATGCAATTCGTAGAGTTGGTAAATATTTATATATAGCTAGTGAAAGCATACATTACTTTATATCTGTCAGGCATTCCCTGATAGGGATTTGTGTTAGAACCCCATCTACTGGCAACATGCTAATGCAGGCACGCAGTTGTAATGGATGCGATTAGATGGCAGAATGGCTCAGAACAAGTCTGGCAATGATTTATGGACTTAAAAACAGCACAAAAGATCTCTGAGCTCTACCTATGTCGTCACAAAACTGGGAAATTGTGAGTGTTTTCTGAGGCACAGAGGGGAAAAGACTAACTAACTAAGAGTTTTTGATGAGGAAACTTGCTTAACCTGGTTAAAAGCTCAAACAATTGCATAATATGTTTCCTTTATATTACAGTCCATTCACGTTATGTGTAATACTTGAACCTCGACAAAGACATTTCCAGGCATGGTTTAGCACATTTCTGATGCATTGTCAAATGACTGTCCCATCATTGCCATAATGGCTAATGAATACTGAGATATTACTTTTTGCTAATGGCCACCCCTAGTAATTAGGTGATTCTTGCTTGTCCAAAGTACTTGTGATTCTTAGATACAAATCTAATCCCCAATGCAATACCTATCGCAATTACAATGTTCCGACTATTGCAATCCTACCTCTTCACATATCATGTATTCCTTCAAACAGACCCTCTAATGTAGTCTTACAATAATAAAGTCAGTCGGCTGATCAAATGAACATATCGACAACATATTGCAGAGTGAGAGAAGCTAATGATATGCACTTCACACTTACATCCCAGGAGAAATCTCATGCTTTATGCATGATCATTAAGAATTAAACCAAGAACGCCCCATGGTACTCTGTTAAGTGTGTTGATCTAAAGGAATAAGCTACAGACAACTTTGACTACACAGCAAATATTACAACCAGATGTGGATTACTAGTTTAATTGTTTTTTTAATCTATAATTCAGATTCAAATGTCAGAATAAGAAAAGTGAATGGTCAGCTATTTGAGCAAGATTTGAACAATGATAGCAAATGAATACAGAAAAACGATACGGGTGTGTCTCAACCTGCACATAATGATAATGTTGATGGCTTATTGATTGTGCTATTGGACATAATTCAGAATTTTCTCAAGAACAGACGAGCAGCAAGGCAGAGAGATTTCTTCAAATTGGTCATTTGAAAGGGAACTGCTAAAGCTGCTGGACTGGAGAAATGCACTTGGGAATGGTCTGAACCAGCCACTCACTGGTCGATGGGTTCATACTTAAAGGTGCACTATGTAATGAGTCCAACACGTACTTGTTTCCGAGGAGATACTACTGCATTGGGTGCAATGTTCCACAGTATTGCATTGAATTGATCTTTTGGAACAAGACATACTAAACTTGTTCAAATGAAATAATAATATAATCTCCTTCACTACCAAGCGTTGTGTGTCAATGTCATGAGCTACTTTTGAATCCTCTATCCTTTCAGTTAGGATTATAACTCTTTGGCATCTCATTAAAGCCTATTGAAAGAGTAAGATTAGGAGCAAGAGAAAAGAGTGACAGTGAGAAGTGTGAGCCTTGATAGCAGATGAGCAGATATCCGATTGCGACTCTGTGGATGAGGCTGACTGCTATAGCCGGGATGAGCTGCTGGTATTGTGTCTGGGAGTATTCATCACAGCGTAATCCCATATTGAGGAGTTATCCACGGGCTGAGCAGTCAAAGGGAGCTCAGCCAGGCCTAACTCGAGTGGTGAGAGGATGTGACTGTCTGGTGCTTTCTGCTGGGTCAGAATGAGGTGAACGTGGGACATGCTCTGTGCCAGCAAGGCGGAGACCTACTGGATATCTGGGCATGTATATGCACATTTTTATTAACCTTGCCAGCAAGATGAATTGCTGCAGGTGGGACTGGAACCAATCACAGAGCAGCATTGTGGTTTGGGCCAAAGTCAAAACAACCGAATCAAAACAAACATGGCGCTGCCAATGGTTGTACTTCAGCCTTTTACAGACTTTTTGGTTTTTCAAAATCATGCACACAATGACACGGTGTACATTTGTGGATGAGAAAGAGGACTGTGCTTTTCTGAACACTGGATTTAACACTATTTACATTTTTCTGCTTTTGCCGCTGTTTGACCAATAAGCATGAAGTCTTTAACATCCAGAAGGCTTTCAATGAGAGCCTTCCCAGATTGATTCATGTGAAGAACTCAATTCAGAGATACAGATTAATCTGGCGTGAGCCAGGTTAGCACAATAAATGATTGAACAAGTTATTATTATAAAAATGATAAAGGTAGTTTGGTCCATTTGATCTTGAGATTTCACATTCAACAAAGATATACAATACATCAAAAGAGTTATTCAGAATGGATACACAAACAAAACGAATTGTGAATAAATTCTTTGCTTGTAATATAAAAATCATTAGACTGATCAGCCAGGCTTGATACTGCAGGCATCTGCAGCCATGAGTGTAAAGGATGCATTCAAACGCCGTTGGAATTTTGATTAGTTGGCATTTGTTGTGTGCTCAGCAGAAATCACCAGAGGCTTTCTGAGTACATGCACAAACACACCCGATAGCCTGGCATATGGTGGACTGAATGACTTGTTCTGCATGCATCATTCATAATTCCAAAGTGTCTGGGAAACATATATTCTTAAGGGAGGAAATCCCCCACATCAGCACTCCACTGTAATTTGGGCACAGCCCGGGACGCTACACAGCTGAACGACAGGCCAAATTGCAGCAGGAGCATTATGTGGGAAAGGTGCCTTAGACGCTGTGAGACAGGGCTATTAGTGCTGAAGTGAGCTCAATGATACGCTGATCCCCTGGGAGCAGGCGGCAGGGGACGGGCTCTCATCATCCATCTGCACGGAGGGCCGCACCAATCAAAACTTTCAGATCACATATTGGGTCTTCAAGGCAAAGAATAAAAAAAATACATAAATCTAAACTTTTTGCACACATTAAGGGATTTCCACACATAATTTCTTTCCCGTTTGAAATCCTCATTATTATTTCATTTAGCTTACCTTTATAGAAGATTCATAGTCTTTTAAGATCATTTGTCTGCCCTGATTTAGTTTGGCAATGGCCGAAATCACATTAGTATGTTACATTGGAAATATATAGTCACATGAAAAACAAAAATGACCAGTGGTAGCTTAATTGGATACTTCTCTTGTTACAGAGTCAAACATATTCCAACAATGTGTCACAGGGACACAGTTGGAATATGCTGATATTGTTTATATTTATAAATTTATAAATGGCTGTATCTTATGTTGTCCACCAACAATCTAGTCTGGCCAGCAAAGACTCGATTCGTGGCTAACCTCAAATCCAGATTCTCGTTGGCTGTGAATGGTTCAACACTGAGCATGTGCAGCACTGATTTACTGTGAGGACAGTCCCAGACATTCCTGCTTTCAGAAAGACAGTAGGGGAGGGTGTGAAAAAGTTACATTTCTGAAATGCTAATTGTAGTTTACAAACTCTTGGTGCAGTAACAAGTAAAGAGTGAGTCTGTGGCGTCTGGCTCCCACCATAACTTGGAAAGCTATCACACACCATCAGATTACAGGCTTGTAATTTAGAAGGTGAACAAAGCATGCAATTCACACAGTTATTCATAATTACATTTTGGAAACCAAATTTACCCATCCTAAAATCACCTCCTCTTGTGTAAGCAGAACCAAACCACAAGACCATGACTATAAAAAAAAGATAAAGTGCAAACAACCTGTGGCAAAAGTTATGCATTGACGCAGTCTGGAGCCCCTGAGGCTGTCCGCATTGGCCTTGACTCCTACAGGTTCACTTTTCCAAGTCTTATCACTATTATGCAGACTACAGGCGTAACAACAAACCCGTAATCCTCTTAAAACACTCCACACAGCAGCATCACATTAACACACTCAGACAAGAGCTCTCACTGCTCAATAGAGAATTAATTCAACCTGTTAACGCATTAGTGTCCATTAGAGCGGGGCGGGCAGAGCGCGGTGGATGAGAAGTTCTGGAGGAGTTTCAGGCAGATCCATCCATCCATTATCTTCCACGACCCAGCCCCGAATAAAGCAAATAGCACCAGTGGTAAAAGATGAGGTAGCAGAATACCTACAAGGGAGGTAGTACAAAGTAATGCTAACAAAAATACTGCATATTTTAGACAGCGTGGCAGTATTAGAATATATCATATATATTAGATTGGAGGATTACCATCTTGCAGGCTTTTTGTCAAGTATTCCCTCATTCTTTCACAAATACAATATCAGATAAGAGTTAAGTTGCTCACAAATTTCTACTCTAATTCAATAACCATTTACACTTTTATTCTTGGGATGGTGGCTGCTTGGAGCCTCAGCTCCTCCGTAAAATAAAAGTGTACTCCTGCAGAGATATATATATATATATATATATATATATATATATATATATATATATATATATATATATATATATATATATATATATATATATATATATATATATATATATATATATATATATATATATATATATATATATATAATGTCAGTGTAGATAGATCACAATTTAATTAGTCAATAACTTCAAACCAAAGTGACCTCCCTGAAGAGTTACATAATACTCGTAAGAGTTCCAGTACCTCTGACTGGGAAAGTCTTTTAGAAGTGATTTGGCAATCTCATTTTCTTTATGGAAATGCAGTTCTGCTCCTTAAAAGAACCTGTAGCATCTTTCCTTTTTGCGTGATCATTATCTACATAAATCAACGCTTTGCATATTGGTTTGACAAATTACCCAAAATTTCCCTAGGAGGAAACATTGTTAACCTTCTTTAATTTCATGGCTGGATTTGACATTTCAATAAATCTCTGGTGACAGTGGTCCAGACATGTTGGCATCTATAACTCCACATCTGCGTGTGTGCTAATGACCTTGAGTGTCTCCTGCATGCCAGCCTGTCACTGGCTGCCACACTTTTTGATTAGGACTCAATTATGCTCCCACATCTGGTAAAGGACCCCCCTCTGCCTGTATGAAATTCTGTCTTCCTGCTTTTTTTTTCATCCATTTCGCTTCTCAAAACAACACGGCAAATTATTGATTAAACGTCCGCTGTTGAGCTACCGGTTGTGAAACAAATTCTCCATACTAACTTAGGTTTGTGTGTCACTGTTTATGTAAGGAATTCTATGTCACTGTCACCTTAGCTTTTGATCGCAGCACCGCGCTAACCAGCCACTTGAGCGTGCCGGAGATGAAACGCCGGCGGTTTGGCAGAGTGCGGCAGTGATCCTTATAACCAGACAGGGCTCTCCCATGAGCTGCCCCCCCCCCCTCAAAGGAGAACGGAAACTGCAGGGAAATAAACAGTTGGTTTGAAAATGTTGCACTTCAATTACTGACAGCAGATGTGTGGAGTTGCAGGAAGGGCACGGGGCTGCTGTTGGCAAAAAGTTCAAATAAGAATGCGTGAGAGGAATAGGTCCAGAGTTTATATGAATCATGTTATACCTTACAGGAAGTGCCCACCAGTTCAAGCGTGGTAAATTAATACATCAAAAATAACCTGAAACCACAGGACACTGGTTGACACTGTGGGTGTACCAGGTAGAAATGTGCAAGGGATGTCTTGACTAAACTAAAATTAACATTAGAATCATAAAATCGATTTCCCTAACAACATAAGATTACCATGGCTGTTTGGGTCACACGTAGCAAGAGTCAAAGCATGGTTCAGTTCAAGAAAAGTCAGTACATGTTGTGAAATAAAGACAAATCAGGAAAGAAAAGGTCTCCCTCACTTTCAAAGGATTTCACTGGCCATGCTAACATTTATTCAGCGCTAAAACCTTGTCTTTTCTTAACACACCCTCATTTGTATTCTATGCGAATGCCTAAGAAAAACACGCAAGGTCAAGTTGTACAGGCTAAACCATAAATAGGCTCACTCCTGGACAGCACGCAGCTCAACTGTCAACACGGACCAACCTCTCCGCCCCCTACTACCCCCACACACACACTCACCTCTCCATCGACCCTCATGGAGCAGTGTGTGCCTGGATCGGGAGGCCAGGGAGCAGCTGATTGACCACCGAGAGGGCCATGTCCAGCCATTATCACTCCCAGCATGAAGCTGCACACAGCCCGGCAAAGTGAGGCGCCCAACTGCGATCATCTGCTAAAAGCTCTGGTGTCGGCCCCTGCACGGCATCGGCCTGTTCATGTACAAAGAAATCTATAAGTGATTCAAAAGATTAGTCTGTGCAATAGGGATTTATAATCACCTGCTGCTATGGGGGCTTAAAGAAGGAATACTTTTACTTTTATCTACTCACAAATTTAAAACTTAATGGAGTTTAGGCATGAATTTAGAATACAAATATGTGATGTTATGTTGTTGAATGTAACATCAGTGCCTTGAGTATTACTCTAACTCAGAGGTTTCAAAAGTGGGGGTCGCGACATGATTACATGATGTAATTTGATGTATTACATCTATTTTTTTTAATTGAAAACAGTATGCTTTCGTGAAATTTGGTAAGATAACATATTAAACTACTAAAATATATATACAAATGTAAGGTTATTTTGGCGGTCCTGGCCTGAAAAGTTGGCCCCTGCTCTAACAATCCTTCAATCTAACTTGACCTTATTGTACTCCTATGGATGCTTTCAAGTGGTATTCTGTAACTGTAACTCAGTGAGACTGCTAGCTTGATGTTTGGCTAACAATAATGTTGCTCTTTCTTGTGAGACCCAAATAATTTAGGGTCATTGAGTTTGCTATAGAAGAGTGACAAACAATGAGAATGTCAAAATATAGAACACAAATACATGGGAAATGCAGGCTTACGTCTACGTGCATGTTTATATTTAAGACACTGAATAGTGTGTTATTGTGGATCTGTTGTTTGAGCATCATATCTGTGTCAGATTTGGCAGAGGGGGATGTATATTTAGAGATGCCATTTGTGTGGAAGTTGCACAGATAAATATAGAGCAGGGACCCACACAGGTGAAAGGGCACAAATGCATGAGCGCATGAATAAGCACCGCTCTCCGTCCTGCCTCAATTACAGCCTGTGAGCACTGGCTGGAGTAATTGTGGACGCAAAATTCACTGGGAACAACTAGAGCAAACTGCAAATTGGGTTTCCACCTACATGATAACCAGTGATGGCTTGACCACTGGATTGCTCCCATCTCCTACTAATGGTCCGTTATATTTGGGCTGTCAGCCATGATGGGTGACTTTGTGGGTTTAGCATATTTCATATTCCCGTCTACTGCCAGTGCGTGCGTGATAAAGCCCGAGATTACTGTAATTCGAGAGGCAATCATGAGGAGATGTTTTGGCTGCCCACACAGAAGTTGTCTTGTGTTGGCGGACTATTAGGCAAACAGACAGTAAATCAGTCTGGCCGGGCAGAGGAGCTGTCGTCGGATAAGCGCAGGGTTTAGGTGTGAGAGGCGCCACAGTGCATTAAGAGCTGCTGGGAGTGATAAGACTCAAATGTGCTGGGCCTCCCGCTTGGTCTGAGACAAACCTGCTGTTACTGCACGAAGGCAACTGCGAGGGGCGCAAATGTAATGATGGTCAGTAGGCTGGAATACAGAGCTAGCAAGTACAATAAAGCATTTCTATTTACAGTCATTCTGTTTGGTCTAAATGAATACATACAATTGTTTGTTAAAGATATTTTCAATAATCCTTCCCTCACATTTTGACACAGGTATATCAGCATGAGGTTTATTTTGTGACTCACAAAAAAACCGAAAAAAAACCCCCCATCAATCCACAGTGTGTGCACGATTGAAGAAGTAATCAGGTGCAATTTCATCCATTTAGCGTCCAGAATCTTAATAAATGGCTCCACGATTTATCAGGATCCATGTGAGATGGGCATGGAAACGCTTCCTTTTACATCATTATCCTTTGCTTGAAATTACTTGGACAAAACCTGAAGACTGTTGGATCGGGCGAGCGGTTGCTTCAATAGTTCATTAGTTGTACTTAATTGCATCCCAAATATATCTATGTACAGTTTACCTTTCCCCCCCACCAAAAGTACCCTGTAGCTATACAAATATTACTAATCCTTTTGAATAGTAATGCCAGACTTAAAGGTGCACTACGCAGCTTTTCTGCAGTCAATTATAGGTAGAGAAGATGATATGGCCTAAAATGTGCACCATGATGGAAGAGAGAAAATTGGTGAACTAACTCTATAACAGACGCAAGGACAAAAATACGTTCCTTCTCTGTCCTTCATAGTGTTTTTAGCCTCTGCAGGGACGCCATAGTCATTGTCAATGCGTTTCTAGGTGTTGGTGTTCACAGCTGACCGCAATCTCTGTATTTCGCATTTCATACTGCCCCAAAAGTAATAAAGTGTAAAAATGCATTCTATAGTGGGTGGGGTCATCTCTCCACAGAGCTTACTTGTATACTCTCGATTCATTTAATGCTCCAGACAATGTAACATCATGGAGACAAACAGCAGGCCGATCGTCCACCAGAAAAGTCACACCGTTCCCTCAGGTTTACTGCACTTTTCTATTGTATGTGTGACGTCATGTTGAACTGGGCCACAATTCTTCTCTCGTGGCCACACAGAAAGCCCCGACAGCCATAAATCTCCCACATCACCACCAGGAAAATTGGATTTGATAAAGTGAGTCCGCTTGGTGGAGACAGGACGATATTTTTTGCAGTGAAAGAAGCATTAATGTTTTAGACCAAGTCGAGGTGACGATTCAATTTAGAATGTGCCGTCATCGCTCGATCACGGAGAATTGAAAGCTAATACATCTCCGGCTCGCTGAGTAATTAGAGCTCGGAGGCTATCTTAGATGGATCAAGACATTAACAGCCAGTGGCCAAGGAAATGAGCCCGATCCACACCATTTATATTGTTCAAACAAATGGAGGCTGAAAGCAGTGGTCCGAACTGAATCTCCATTGTTATGCATTCAACTGGTCAAATGAGCCGATTTTCATTTCAGTACAATCCACCACGCGCTTAAATAGAATAAATACACAGAGGATATTTAAAAGCAATCAGGCCTGTTGAATTATGCAGTTCAATTGGTCCTGAGCTTGACACTAAAGCGGCTAGTCCTGGAAGCAGACCAAGATTGTGATTTATAAGATTAAATAAATGCAAGACACGATAGTCAGCATTCACAAGTCGAGCACTGAAACAGAATGTGGGAGAAGATAAGGGAAGAGAAAAGATTTCTTGCGGGCTTAAGAATGCAAAACCATTACAGAGGGGCTTAAGAACCATCAAGCTGTCATAACATTTATACTTGTTACAGACATAAATTGGGTTGGTTGATCTTATGTACATTACATGATTTGGAATGCAATATGTAAAGTAAATACAAGCTTTTTTCCCATTTCCATTATCTGAATACCATCGACTGACAAAAGTCGATTTACTAGTGAATTTGAAAGAAGCCTGTGGTGAACAAAGTTTGAACAAATACCTAATAATAGTAATATCTAATAAGCCATTCAATCATTGTCATTGATAGTTCGGTTGCTTTGTCTTTGTTCACCTCAATGCAATAATCATCCTGAAATAAAAATGTTCTGTGGCCTAATTTGATGAAACGATACAGTGGCCATGCTCAGAAGATTGTTTTAAACTTGGATTCATAAATAATATAATAAATACCAACAATGCCACTTGAAAGATGGCTCAAGACCAAAACATATTACAGCGCACAGGTACGTTTATGATAAAAAAACACATTCGTTTAATTTAGCATTTCCCTAAATAGTCAAGTTTAAATGCAGTACACGCTAAAACTCCCCGCTGCCACACTGAAATTAAACCATGTTAGAATAAACCTCAAGAGACAATTTTAAAAGCACTTCTAGTCAAAGAAACTGAGTAAATATATTGAAGATGTATTGCTCTCACTTGATGCTTCTTCCAGTCCACTCCTTTTGTACAGTTCGTGGCTTTTAAAGTTTCGGTTCTATTGAAGTGGTGTGCTTTCACTTGGTACGGATAATGAGTGATTCTGAAGAGGCTTTCTGACCGCAGCGCACTGGCCGCTAATGGTGCATCCAGGCCTCTGTACCAGCATGTCAGGGCAACACGAACGCCCCGGAATGATCAAAGACAAATCTACTCCACATCAGATAATATCCTTTACCCAAACACTTAGAGCCAACATGGATGTCCACCAACAAAGAACGCATTTCCCCCAGAGATCCCCTACACCCTAAGTGAGATTACGACCATGCTGGTTTGATCCTGATTGAAGATTATTTAATCATCTCGCTGGGAATGTCCGTGCATAACTTAGAGCCGCAAAGATCCACATCGTATTCTGGTCAGGAGCTCTAATTATGGAAATCCAGAACAGAAATATTGAACTAATCATGTGTCATTTACATAGTCCAAGTAAGTGATATGTTACATCTGCTAAAACAAGCATTGGGGTGGGGTTATTAATAAAGAGCAGCGCGTGTTTCCTCGTGATTTTCAACAACTTTAGCTGGAAGCTTTGGTATTTCCAGTGTATTTGTTTTAGTGGCGGGCATGCTCAACTCACGGTAAGAAAGGTCAAATTCCATGAGCAGAAGTTTACATGTTCATGTTGTGTCTTCAAAAGTTCAGTTCAGTTCAACCTAAGCATATTGAAGGAGCATAAGTCACAACACTGTAACTTTGAGGCACCTTAGAAACCATGTGTGTTAAAGTAGAGCAAATAAGAAGGCACACTTGGTCGCCCAAAGCCCCTGACAAACTGCCCTGAAAAATGACAATAAAATGGACTAAAATTTTTCCATATTTAATTTAGATTTTGTTTCTACCTTCAAATAGTCCAACAAACTGCAAAAGAAAGAAAACGAGGGATGTTTTGCAAGGCATGAGTAAAGTAGTAAGTACGAAGCCACTGCCGCCTCAATAATGAGCATATAATTCTATTTTTTATAGCATGGCACAGCTTTACGTCTTTTATGCACAATACATTTTAATTAACAGTAAATAACTTGGTCTCATCTGAATACACAGTATCCAATAACGAATAATGTTACGTTTCTTCTCCATTATATTTTACATGAAATACTTCGGTCCACTTCCATTACACGTCTTTTGCACATTGTTTCGTGAACAGGTTACGGTGACATCTCTATACACTCTACCCCCTTCATGTTTAATTACATTTTCGCTTCATGCAATGTGCACTTTTAATTATGTCTTCTTGCATAGAGTTAAATTAAGAAGGAGCAGTGTTGCATTCGGAGGCACCAAAGAAAAACAATCAAGATTAAATTCTACAAACGCATTAAAAGGTGTAATCAGCATAGCATAACAATTAAGTCATTATTTTGGGTGCTGGAGAACACCACATAAAAAAAAAAAAATTGGTTGGAATGTTGCGTGGGCTGGGAAACTGTATGGTTACGGTGGCAGACTGGTTTGGAGCGCATAGTGGGAGTCTAGATGGAACATTCTTCTCCTCACCAATACTCCACAAAAATGCATCACAAAAAATCACCACCATGTTATTACTAATATTTATTTTTTACCAGAAAGAATTTAGGCTAATTACAAAACGCAGATCTACTAGAACAACAACAACATAAAACTCCCCGCAGCGATGGGAGCTTGAATGCGGCTCTCGACAGTTTGCTGCTATGTCCTTCCCCAGTCTGAACCCCATTTCACACTCTACTGTCCAGTCTATTAAAGCCTACGGGCAAAAGAAAAACAAGTAAATATCTAACATGGACAATCCCAATAAAGATTCAGAAGGTTAATGCTCAAAGTGGTAAAGCAGTGAAAGTAAATGGTTGTGAACAACATACTCTTGTTATGCCGATCACATGTTATGTTTAGCCTGGACTCCAAATGCACTTTCCCTGTGTCTCGTGTTGGACATGGATGAAAGGGAAGGTTGACTTACACAAAAGCACATAGCAAATGAACACATTTGCATAATTGAACATTCAAACGCTCCAATTCAATCCTGGTGCATAATTCACACGGCGCTAGGTGTCGAATAAAATAGTATTATTATTGAACTAGGTCTAAATGGAATAAGGAGGATGAAACGGGGCCGCGTGGAAGCATTTCGGTGGACTGCCTGCTGTACAGACGTAGCCTCAGGAAATTCACAACCATGCCGGGGAAATTTGCATTTAATTAGCCTAATGTTGTATGTTAAAACTTTCCCCCGACATTGTAGATAAAAGAGACGAGCAGAAAGCTGGTTTTCTGTCCGTTTGCGCTTGTAATCCTGCCTTCGGACAGAATATGGAACTGGTCATAAGCACAGGCCCTATCAGTAAGCCTACCTGCAGGTGGGGCATTCAACATGTAAACATTCCACACTCACCATTCTCCACAGAGTAAAACCTAGTCATTCTTTAAATTCAGAATCTACAAAATGGCTGTAATTGAGGTTGTGTTGGTAATGTTACACAAAAGCTTCAAAATTGGGGGTTGTATAGCTTCTGAACATAGCTACATATCACTTAATGCAACCGCAACTGCATGTGAATTATCTTAATCACAGATGGAGACAATAGCGCTCTGGCTAATCAGGAGAGTCGGGGCGTTTCCCGGTGGGCCGCACGACTTTTGGGCCGGTGGCTACTGTGGTTCACGGCCCCAGCGCTGACAGCTGACAGGCCTCTGCTCCGTGCCTTTCCCTGAGCGCTGATTGGCTGCTCTGGCTGTCTTGTTGGCTCTTCTCTATCTCTGATTGGCTGCTGGTTCTCTTTCCCCGCCGGAGAAGAAAACGATCTGATCTGGTTTTTTCCACATCATTTATTATTATTATTATTACACTGTATTTATATAGTGCTTTATCATTGATCTGATCCTTATGTGTGTTTCACAAAGTACAAGGCACACCCATGGAGCAGATAGACAGGAGCATTTGGGACGTGTGCTGTAAAACCAAGTGAGTTATGGACAAAGACATGAAAACAACAGCCCCATCTAAATGTTAACATGAATTAAAAGCTAAATATTGTGAATTAAAGTTGTTTATTTTGTGGTTGGCAGTGGAGCAGTGGCTCAGAGAAGAGGTTTTAGTCATCTGTAAGAGCTAAAGCAGAACAACTAAAGCTACAGAACTAACAGCAGCTCATTCTTTCTGAGGCGTGTGTGTCTGCTAAAGGTGAGAGTGGTTTTTACTTGGATTCATGACGAGTGAAAATGTAAGTGAAGCGGAATGGGCCATCGATAAAAACAAGCCGTGGACTTTCTGTCTGAAATAGGGGTCCGAGCACCGAGCTCCTGGATGGAGAAGAAGGAAAAAAGCCAAACATTTGAACAATTCTTGCTTCAGGTTTAATGCTTTATAAACAAAAGCTAATACAAATGCAACTGTATGACTTTTTTTTTAATCTATATTCTTTAGCCTACATGTAATCAGTAAAAAAGAACAACCTAGAACATTCTTTACATGTAACCGAACTGAATTGGATGTTTGGAATTGCTAGCCACTCAGGTATGTGCTATCACAACAAAGTTACTTAAACACACATAAACTCAGTGCCGCTGTAACAATCATTTACAGCCGCTTCCAAGCATCGCTCCCCAGCAATGAAAGCCGCAGTCTGAAGGGAGCCAAAAGTAATAGGATTGCTCAATTAGGTGCCAAATGGCTTTCAGGGGGCCGGTATTTCACCAGCACTGCCACAGCGAGCAAAGTGGAAAAAGAAGGAAAGGTGTGCTTCCACATCCGCTGCATACTGGAGTGATTTTTACAGCCTTTTAAAACATGCCTGGAACACTGCCGGGCTCTCAAGGTCTATCACACAAACTGATATAAGATTAGGCCCAAAACATTCTGTGCCGACCAAACAGCACTGATGGTATGAGAGGGAGATTGCATTTTCATGGAAGGCTGTGCATTACAAGTATTGAAGGCAGAGGGAAAGGGCACTAGACAGAAATTATATAGACATGTATTCCACACAAAATGGCAGCAACGAGCGGCGGTAATGACCACTGATCACTGCAGCTTCTCTCTACATCAAATTCAATTGCTGCTCTTAAATAACAGAGTGGACGAACTGCAAATACTGGCACGGGTGCCTTAAAACCTTCTAGTTTTACAACCACGCACAGACAAATGTGTTTACTATTAGAGTTTGTTACAAGGATATAGGAAGTCCAATTCAGCTACTAGAGATGGGATATAGCAGGCTTTGTCATAACATCTATGTGGGATTAGGGTGAAATCACTATAGTGACACTTTATAGGTAATTCTGGCAGATACAACTGCTAAATTGTCCAATTCTAAGTCCAATGACCGCAGTGCAGCTTCTGGGGACCCTTCTCCACATCGTGAACCAGGGTTGTGGTCAAGAGTATCTAGCATCTTGAGGATTAGCCAAGATGTTTTAGACTGACCCATCCAGACTCAGGGAGAACATGCAAACTGTTACTTCACTAGTCAAACTGGTGGCACTGTTCAATCCACCGCATTCAAATTCATCCGACCACCACAGAAATGATCCTTCATGACTCCAGGCCCTTTTGCAGTAACCAACACGTTTTTTTTTTTAATACATTCACCATATAACTAATGCCGTGCAGTCTCGTTATCTGGCCTTCTGTAGCCCGCTCCTCCAGGGATCCATGGTATAATTGTGTGGAGCAGATTTCGGGCGGAGGGCGGCAGAAATCCCTGACCGGGGCACAAACGAGAATATCAATAAAAACACACTGTGGCTGATCTTTGCTCTCGGCAAAACTGCTCAGCTCTGGATGTAGAGCTTTGTAATTACATTCCCGTGAATAATTGAAATGGCTGTCCCGTAGCGTTCAGCTAAGCCGCTCTTCAATATGACTATTTTATATATGATGGGTTTTATATGGCCGTGCTGGGAGACATTTCTAATGCCACAGAGAGCATTTGAGTCAACACAAGATGGTGGCGGCACAGGTCAGCCCAACACTCTACACATCATACTTCAAATACACTGTCATCTATAACTACAGCTGCGAAGTGGAAGATTATACTCTGCGCTCTGGGATGGCAAGTATGGTTTTATCAGGAAAGCGCTTCACATTGATGATTGATTGACATCTTCATGAATCATCTAGATATATAGAAATGGTGGGTCAGGATTCAGGAGTATATAAATCACTACTATTACATGAACTGGTAACTCTGAGTCTGCTCTTGATCAGATTTTTGACTTTTAGCAGACCAAAACAATGCAGTTTTTCCGTCCATAGCTTCCCATTCAATAGATTTCGTTGTTTTTGCGAGCCAGTGCAGTCCTCCTTCAGCCCTGTACATCATAGTTTAAGCAGAGCTTCGCCCTCTGTTAGCTGACATTAGCAGACACTACATTCAGGAAGTGCTGGCTTGTGCTTTTCGCCCGAGCGTTGTGAAGGTGCTCTGGTCACCGCGCGCTCGTAAATTGCCGCCGGGTTTATTGGGTGACCGTGGTGGAGCTGGTCTTGTCAGTCCATTATCACAGTAGTATAGCTTTCTGTTTTCATGATGTGTGCTTCGGCTACAAGGATTTACTCCCAGCACTGTCTGTAATGTGTATATAATGCAGGTCTTCTATACTTACAGTAATATGTATTAGTAAGGCGTAAGCAATATACATTTGTCTTCAAAATGGTGGGTTATTTTTAAACTGTATTGTAGAGTAGCTTTAAACAGCACTGTTAATAAAATATAATATTGCACATGCGCTTTACCACTATGGCCATGCAACGCTCGAGAAGAAAATAGTTGAACTAACTTTGTGAAGGAGTGCACTGCGAGCGGCGCCGTCCATGTGCGAGTCATTTGGTGTCGTACAAAGCCAGAGCCTTCATAAGACAGACGCGCACAGCAGCATTGCGGTGTATACAAAAATTCAATAAATCAGAGAGATTCTTCACTTAATCAATAACTGTGATTATTGAGGTCACAATAAAATCGTAAGAGCTAAAAACTAATAATCGTGACAATTTTAGAAGCAAAAATAAGTTTTATATCACAGCGCTCCTTTTGCATTCAGAACGTTTGATTTGATTAGACTATTGTAACATTGATGTATTTCAGTAATGTAATCACTTTTGTTTTTTTGTTGTTATATTGTGAGGTTTCTTCACACAATAATTGTTAATGTAACATTATTGCCAATGCCAACAAACCCAAACATTTGCTTTTCAATCCCCACTACAGGTACACTATTGATTGAGTTTGCCTCAAGACAGCTGTGGCTATAGAAGTAGTTCATTGAGTGACTGGGAAGAAGCGATTGAATCACACACATAAAGTGAATTGACTTACATGACATGATGTTAGAATATCTCACTGACCTTAACAGAAAAAGTCTTATCTCTTCTGTTTAATTAGCAACCTAAGCGTTGAGGCCTTTACACTAGTGCAAATATGCTCACATCATTACTGTGTTGTTATCAGACATTAGCCAGTCTAATATCCTTCTACTTTCTCATTAGTGTCACAGCGGCAGTGGGAAGGCCAGTATGCAGAGAAGAGATAGTGTGAATGTGACTTTCTTTAAGCATCTACGCTACTATATAACGCTACTTGACTTGTTACGGCTAAATCCGATAGAGTTAATGCCATGGAAGGCACATCTAAGATGAGGGGCCTAATTGAACTCTGAGGATTCAATTACCCGCTAATGAAGGTCAGGACAGCATATAGGGAGTTATCAGAAATATGTATTTATGTATTGATCAGAATGGGAAAATATAACATTAGGTTGGGTTTATGGTGTGGAGAATTATAGATCCGGCAGATGAATTATTTATGTGTATGTGAAAATAAGATTACACTTTATAAGCAATCATCATGTGTATGTTTGAATTTGAATCTTACAGTGGAAACAAGGTCAAAGAGAACCACATCTGGAATTGTAATAATGATGTTTGCAAAAGTTGAAATGACATATGGAGCCCAGTTTAATCCCAAACGCCACGACAATGCCACGCACGCTCACACATTCACTCATACACACAAACACACACACCCTCAGGCTATGTTTGGTCCTCAGGTTGGCCTTGGTTTGCTCCTAGCTTTTGATGTGGTCAGTGTGCCAGCGAGAACACAGTCCAAGTGTTCAAACAGAGCTGCTAACAATGTTTAAAACTAAAAAGCGTCCCAATTATGACTGGTTTATGTCCAATAAAAAAGCAATATTCAGAACTCAAAAACTGATTCACCTAAATTCTGCCATTTATCACATGGTAATTGCGTAGTCAGCCAATTGCTAATCTCCCAACCAAATTATGTGGAATAACTAATTCAATTGAAAGGAGCAGATCAGGAAAAGCTCCACAGTTCACTTAATGACCTGACCAATGAGTCTGAATGTGATTCTAAGCTTGAGATTTAATCATGTTCTGCTGTTCTGAGGGACCTCCATTGCTCATGCAGACTGGGGGAGCGTGTGACCTTGGCTAGCACTCGCACTCGGCCCCTGGATTAAATCACATGAAGGAGGAATGGAGCACACTGACCTGGGGCCCGAAGAGGAGGAAGGTAGCAGTTTTAAATATGTCTCATTAAATACCAATGGGCTAATGTTCCTCGCTAGCATAACTGTGATGGCTTTCCCTGCCTGGTCCGCTGACCCCATTCATATTTTACTAGCCAGCAGTCGGCCATTTTTTGCTTGTTGGAGACATCTCATTATATTGTAAGCCCTGTGGCAGGGAAAAAATAAAAAAGGCACGTTCTAGACTATAGTCATTGGTATGTTGAATAATGCTGACCATTCAGGCGGGACCAGCAAACCAGTAAAATGCAATGTAGATTTGCACAATGATTTAAAATATTTCTATACAGAGGTTGTAAATATTAATGTAATTTGGTAGGCATAAATTGGTGTTTCTTTGTGACCAAGGACCAAACATAAATGTGTGGACCAATTATCCAAACACCAGCAATAAAAAAAACAAAATTTTTTGATTAAGATTAGGCTAATTCATATTAAATTATTCAGGAAGTGCACTGTTAGCATGCTAATGTTTGTTAGCTTTACTATGATGGCAAAACTCACTCTGGGTTCAGACTTTGCAAAAACCCTTATAGACTCATTGTAGGGAATATTTAGGAAGCTACAACATTATGTAAGTGAACAATACACATGGATTGCTGCAAAGAGTTTGAAATGAACATGTTATGTTTTTCATGTTTTAAGTAAAAATCAGGTATAGCACCTTTAATAGCAAGAATAGACTTTGAGAGGACTCTTGTTCTTAACGGCGTGTAGGCGTGCGATGCCACCATAAGCACTATGTGCGTCCACTGTGCAATGCCATGCGACCCCTTTCCTTCCTCCTGTGTGTGGGTTGGGACATACAGCTGCCGCTGCATGCGCTCCTGCTGCAGAGCTGTCCGTGTCTTTGAGGGAAAAGTTTGATTTTGGCGTTTGTATTTTGATTATGGGCTTGTTTTCATGTTGGACGGTATTCCACGCTTATTAAACAGGACACGTTGTGCATCAGTCAAATGAAAATCACAAGCTAGACGAGTCACTTTTGGAAAGACAGGGCTTTTTGCTACACCGGTGGTGCAGTGGTGTGGTGTGCGGTTGCTACCACCACTACATTTGCCGAGTGTCTATACCCTCGCTCTCACCATATTGCGCTGCTGCTGTCCATTAAAAATAGTAATAAATAAATAAATAAAAGGCAGTGTTCCGCTATCGAGGTGCTGCTTGTTTTTAATGTTAGACAAAAGGAGGTCCAAAACTAATCAATTAGCAGCTACATTGACTACAATTGATTTATAGACTATATGTGTATAGGTCTAATTTAAAATATACTAAATTAGTCAAATTGTAATTTGAAAAAACACTGAAATAAAATAAAATGTATTTTCTCAACAATTTGAGTCACTGTCATAAGCCAACTCTAACATGGAGATCATGAAAAAGCTACACAATCAAATAATACAATATATTATCAAACTCAAACCCAGGATTTTCTCTTGCAGTGAGGTTGTGAGTATTATTTTGATACAACTTTGAGAACTTTTACATTTAGAGCTGGGCGATATGGCCAAAAATGTGTGATAATGATATAACTGACTATAAAATTGACGCTAGACAAAATACTTAAAAAAAACGCACCATTTTATTAGAACGAATGAAAAAAGGAGCTATTTCTTTAAGAAGCTCTTTCTGATATGTATTAAAGCTATAATTTTATACAAATTATTATATTTTTTTATTTGGTCAGGACATACAACATACAACATATGCTGTAAACACACCAGATTGTAGCCATGGGCTAATTTGCATCCATTGTCCCTCATTCACAAACATATTCATACACCAGCATACTTGGACACTTGGAGGAAGTGTCTTGGCCAAGGACACAACAACTGCCCCCCTGTGGCCCCTGGCATTCAAGCAGTCTCCCATAACCAAGCCCATCCCTACTTCGCTTCCGTTTAGATCTGGAGATCTGACGAGATCGGGCATTGACAAGTTGGTATGGACAAACTAAGTGACCCTTTATATGTAGTCTATAATGCAACATCTTTCCTGCTTTTAAGTTCATAGCCTTAAGTATGGCCTGTCAGGTAGATTAACATTTCATAAAGACTTGAGATGGAACGGGACCAGAGCAAATGAAGGTGCATGTTTGAAAATGACTTACTTATATGGTGAGTCAGTGAAAAAATCAGGGGGAGGACACTGTCATTGTCTGAGAAAGGAGGGGTCACGTCCCCCCCGTGATTTTCGCCTATATTTAAAGTTAGCGGAGGAGTCAGACAGTCCGCTCACTCTACATTTAGCTGATAACACGTGCCGCTGAGTAGAAAAACACGATCTGCACAGGACACCATCATCATAGCAGCGGCTCAAACACAAGCAAGCTCCTCTCACTGCACAAAGTGGAGCTATTGTCTTTGGTTTGATCAAGAAGATCCTCGCAAAGTCTGATCCGGTAGTGTCCATGTCCAGCTTGTTCAGTGCTGATGATAAGGGCTGCATCATGTTTTCACACGTCATCTAAAACTGCGACATTGTTAGATTTAATGTAAGAAACCTGCAGTCCCTCTCCTGTGTCGAAGGGCTGCTACAGAGCGGTTTTGCTGAAATATCTTCCCTCCTCCTCTTGCTTCATGCACTCTCCATTAAAACAACGGCAATGCGTATGCGCATTTCAACCCAATTCTATTGCGGTATTTCAATTTCATATCGTCAGTCAAAATCATACCTCTATAACGTGAAAGGTATGATACGGCCCGTGACACTACATTTTTGGCGGAAAAGGAACATAATCTCATTACCTCAACAATAAACAGGATGACACTAAATGGAACATGGATCATGTAAATCGGTTGAAAAATGAGACAATCCAAGTTTACATCATTTGCATCAAGGGCTGTCTAGATAAAATGCTAAGTCCCTGGTGCAACAAGCTCCAAGGCGGTGCATAATCCCCTCTCATGGTCAAACATCTAACATTCACACATCTCCGTGGGATGTCTCTCCCAGTGGACCTTTCCAGCTGCATCTCCACATGTAAACAAATGAAACCAGGGGCTGGCAGAAAACAGCTGAATGCAAATATATACTTCCACATCCCCGGAGATTCTACATGTCCCTCCGCTCTGAATGAGGGACAAGCCTGTTGGTCGTATAGCTGTGCAAAGCCATCAACAAGTTTGCACAACGTTTCTGAAAAGCGTCCCACACCATAAATCCCCCATCCCAACCACTAACCCACAAACCCACAACAAAACCACAGCCACATAACCCAAAAAAAAAAAAAAAAAAAAAAAAAAGAAAAAAAAAACGACTTTGTGTTATAGTAAGGTGCTTTTTGCTATTCATACCAGGGGGATAAAAGCCAGCAATCTCACGCTCGGAGCGCCTCACTGTTAGCACACAGGCTTTTGCTGGTGCCGCTCTATGGATGAGCCCTAGTAGTGGCCACAAAGCCCCTCAGATAAAAAAGTGAGAGAAAAGAAGAGAGAGGAATACAGGATTACCTCCTTCAGGTGACCTTCCACTGAGGCAGAGAGAAACAAAAAGCAGAAGAGGCATGAAGGAGAAAGGGGCTAAGGCGCATAATCCGGGCTCCTCTAGTGGGGAGAGCAGGGCTGGTGAGGCATGCTGGATGGATGCTGATGGAGCATGCTGACTACGGACGCATTTCACACAAGGGTACATTCAATGGGCTTAATCCAACAACGGCATTATGGGATATCAAAGAATCTGAGAGAACAATGTATAATGAGCTGCACTTTGAGATGGGGAAGAGGAGTAGTTGAAGAAAAAGAAAAGTAATTGGCTATTTATATGCCATTTTTTAAACTAGAAAATATTGCTGTTGATTTTGCTGTTCCCTCATGCCAGTTAAAACATCACTCCAAACAAAATTATTGTTTGTGGGTAGAAATACTTAATAAGTCTCTTAGAATGGGAGTAAAAGATTTTGGTTCCAACTCAACCTAAATAGTACCTTAACAGACAAATATTTCGCATTATTTGTATTGTTACTTTAAACATGCTATTAAGTACCTTTACTTTGGCATCTCATTTACTCATCTCATTTAGTTCCAAAGTTTACTTTATAGAAAAAGATTCAGTTGTTGTCATCTGGACTCAAACCGTTTCTACTCTCATCCAAGAGTAATTCTCAATCTGTGAAACAAATCTGAGAACTCAGGTTTATATCCTACTCCGTGAAAGCCCTGCCCACAGGGTGGGTCCTCCTGATATTGGCCCATTGAAACTCCCCAGACACTTCCTCCAACTCCTCTGGGGGGATCCGGAGGCGTTCCTAGGCCAGCCGAGCCGGGCCTCTTCCTGATGGGACATGCCCGAAACACCTCCCTAGGGAGGCGCCCAGGAGGCATCCGTAACAGATGCCCGAGCCACCTCAGCTGGCTCCTCTCGACGTGGAGGAGCAGTGGCTCTACTCCGAGCTCCTCCCGTGTGACTAAGCTCCTCACCCTATCTCTAAGGGAGCGCCCAGCCAACCTGCGAAGGAAACTCATTTCGACCGCTTGTATCCGCAACCTTGTTCTTTCGGTCATTACCCAAAGCTCATGACCATAGGTGAGGGTAGGAACGTAGATTGACCGGTAAATCGAGAGCTTTGTCTTTCGACTCAGCTCCTTCTTTACCACAACAGTCCGATGCGGACGCTGCACCGATCCGCCTGTCAATCTCACGCTCCATCCTTCCCTCACTCGTGAACAAGATATTTGAACTCCTCCACTTGCGGCAGGGACTCCCCACCCACCCGGAGAGGGCATGCCACCCTTTTCTGGTTGAGAACCATGGCCTCAGATTTGGAGGTGCTGATTCTCATCCCAGCTGCTTCACACTCGGCAGAAATGGAAAATATATGTACTTCTGAGGGGAGATCCACAAAATCACCAGTTTGGAGGAATTCTGTGAGAAAAAAATGTATCACGTTTTTTCATACACCAAGTCAAAGTGCGCCTTTTTCACAGGGAAATGCCAGCTGTTGGAGAACATGTGGCAGCCAAGAGGCAAAACCACTATCATGTGTTTTGCCTGTTGCTCAAAAATATTGACACTTCTTCCTTCTCAGTTTTAGAACTATGTATTTGGGCCTCAAAACCCCTGCCATGGACACAATCAGCGGATACCTTTGGAACGTACTATTGGCAGTGGGAAAAAAGGACATTGCAAAGAAATGGACAAACCTCAGCAATGATCCAGGGCTGGACTGACATCGTTACAGACATCAGACAAATGGGGAAAAATGACATTTGGACAAATTCAACAGACTTTGGACTAAATTATACTTTTATTTATTTCAAATGTGCCGTGATTTTTATTTCTTTTTCTGTTGATGATTGTGTTCTGTTATGTTCAGTGTTCTGTGTTCATTCTTTTTTTTTTTATTGAAACAAATTAAATATAAAAAAAAAAGAACATGTAAATGAATGAACTAAAATAAAAACAATTGAAATATACACACTGTACTGTACAGAACCCTGGTTAATTGAAGCACTGTGCCATATGGACGAACAGAGCACAGAATTCTGCATGTCAGAGTAATTTACTACCACTCTGACAGCTTCAGCGGTAAGTTTTACAAGGCCTGTGAATGCGTCAGAATATGAGAGTCAGAGGATGGTGTTAAGGCTCACCCGGGGACCTGAAGCCTCTCAGAAACACTGTCTTTCCAAAGCCTCCTCTAACTCACAGCTCAATAAATATGGATATGAGCCCAGATTTATTGACAGAAATTGGTAAATAAATCCCAGGTATGGGAAAGTGGTGTTGAAATATTGCACCTGGATCAGCTGCAATGCTCTATTGTGAGTGGCGTGATGCAATGATTTGTTCTGCCAAAGCAGGTTGGTAGTCTAATTAGGCCGCTATTGCCATCTTTATTACCTGGTTATGTCGCAGGAATTCTCACATTAGGAAAGGCAAAGGCTTTCAGGAAAACTGAAGCTTCCAGTGAAGGAATGAGTGGGGTGAGTGCGGAGGGTCCAAAAATGACTTTAAATGCACTATGTACTGACTTTCCTGATGGAGCCACCAACCTACCTTTAAGAAACAAAACAAATTAATCTGATTTACTGCATGCAGAACTTGCAGTATTTGAAGCCAATTAAGCATCAATAATTACCAAGACGCTTTGATAGACATGAGTTTAGTAAAAGTGTATAAGCTTTAATGCAGTAGCAAGTCCTCATTTTCTTACAGAGAAAGCTAAGCCAATAATTAACAACTGTGTTTTTCAGAGAAGGCGTCTCTGATCTAAATAGCAGACCGTGTTGTCCAGGTGTGCTACTCGGATGAAGGCACATTTAAATGTTCTCATCCTGCATGAAAACAAACTGGCTACTCCTGAATGTCCACACGAATTACCAGAGTAGAGCTAGCGCTAATGTAACGGAGTGGAGTGTCGCGCTTGGAGCAGGTGGATAATCAGAGCAGCAGGGACAGGAGCCAGGGTTTCATCCATCCAGGCTCAGCCCAGTAGAGCAAGTCCCTGCACTTTGTTCATCAGAGCCTCAAATGGCTATATTACAGACAGGCTTTCAGGTCGCAGGATTAAAGCGTGGCTGTGCTTGCCGAGTGACTGGAAGGAGACTTTTAACCCGACTTAAACACCTCCATCCATCACCGGAGCTGGCCCGGCGCTAAGAGGTTAGGCTGCAGTTACAGGGCTGACACACGGACCTAAGATGACTGCGCAGCTGTGCCTGATAAATCCGAGGCCTGACAGGAGCCTCCAGCTTTCTCAGGCCGCTGCACTCTATAGGTCCCACACGCATGTTCACACAATGTAAAAAGTAGACAACATAAACAACATGGTAATGTGTGGGGCTCTGTGGGCCTGTGCAGCCTAAACTGTGCTTGTCAAAATTTAACAAATAAGATCAATTTGGGAAAGAGAACCACACAATCAAGATGTGAATAATATGGCTGTTCACAATAGTCAAGACATTTATGAGCATTGACAACCAACTACACATATCCTATTTATTGGGGAATATATGTATTTAATAGTTCAAACAGACATCAAATCTAGCTATACTTGGTTTCAGTTCTGGAGGTAAACTGGAACTGCCTGTATAGTCTCTTCTTGCATTTGAATGACAGCTTGCCTCGCTCCAGACTGAATTTGAATTCCAGGTGGACTTCTTTGACCGCTGCTCTTCGACCCTAATACTTGTTGCCTACAGAATCTCATAATGTTTGTGCGCTCCCTCACTTGACAGCATGTTATTCTTCCGTCCATCTTCCCCAGTGAAAGAGCCGCCTCCAGCCTCCGATGAGTCTTTCATTAAGGTAACTGTCAGAGCTGAGGCCAATTCCACGTCTCTGTCTCACAACTGGCCACTGCCAAATTGTTTAAGGATGGATGGTCTGTCAGAGAAAAGAGGGGGAAAGAAGGGTTGAGCAGGAGGAAATAGAAACATCCCAATCCATCACCGCACACTGTGACGGAGCAACAAATGGAAACTTCAGCTGCTAAATGTAAGCCTCATCCTGTGTATTGTACCTGCTGCTGTTCCGAGGCCACACCACTACATTTCAAGTGGGATCAAGAAGCCTTGTGTTTGAAGAACAGAAGATTGGTCTCCACGGGCATATCCAGGGCTTTCATAACAAGGACTCCACCTCCTTGGGCGCACTCGTTAGGGAGCCATTCACTGAGCTAATGAATGAGCCTGTTGAACAAACATTGTTTTTGTAAGGGAAACACAAGATGTGTGAACAGGTGGGTTCTTCTGCTCAAACGTGTGCGGTGGTCTCATTTTAGAATGCAATAAGAGACCTCCAACAAGCACGGACAAGACAGGCATTGTTGTTGCTTCTAAACTAATCTAAAATGAGGTTTAATCATTGTTTGACAATGTTGTGAAATTTTATTTAGAATGTTGAGAACTATTTAAAACCTCTATATGCAACAGTTGACACGAGACCAACAACCTCATTTTAAGCTTGAGAATTACGTATACACTTCCTATTCCTGATGTTTTAAAGCTTAAAGCTTAGGTGTTCCAATAACAACAGCTTATGGCCATTCAACAGTTTCTCTCATTGACATGTAAAGACAGACAGACTGTTTTGATTACATCCCTTGTTACCTGGCGTGAAACCATGTCATCCATCAATCTCTCAACACAGAGAAATGATCAGCAGTCAAAAGGATGGGCCCTGAACGCTGCTGTTATGTCTCAGGCCCAACCCACATTGACAGGCCTGGACCCACCTTTGACCTGCAAGACGTTACTGCAGCCTCTGGGCATGTGATGGACTATAGGTTTGGGGATAAAAGACGCTATAGGACAGTCGGCCATGTTGAATAGGGGGTTGGTTGGCTTGTAGGTTGGTTGGTCAGAAAAGATGGTGCATGGGGGGGCAGGCTTTGGAGGACTTGTGGAGGTCAAGCAGTGCGGGTAGTTATTATAGTAGACCCCATAAAATGCTGTCCGGCTCCATGATTACACTGTCAGGCTGGAGGTGGGGGTCTGCATGGGGGAGGAGACACATGGAGAGGCAGAAGGCAGTTCATGTTGTCAACAAACACTGTTAGTCTTGAACGTGTTATTCGGCTTTCATAATCATGTGCAATACTGTTATACTCCTGTGCAATACTGTGACATAATGTCAATCATCCCTGTGCAATATGTTCTGTCCATATGACAGCTGTAAATAAGAGTGTTGTTATTATTGTTATTATTATTATTATTATTATTATTATTATTATTATTATTATTATTATTATTATTAGAGAAAGAGTTTTCTTTTTTTCTAAGTTATCTGTTTTTTGTTTATAATTTAATTTTATTTACAAATACAAAACAGTAACAATAATGAGGACAACAAGAACAAAAACACAACCTCTGTGAAACCCATTTAAGCTAATCTGTTACCCGTGTAATGTGTTCTGTGAAATGTTTTGTACTGTATAAATTGGCATTTTTGGACATAAGATAAATATTTTTACAGATTTGGGTCCAGAAGTTGGCATCAGAAGTTATTGAAAGGTCATTTTCCCATTTTATTGTTGGTAGGCATATGGTCTGAGATGGCGTTGAAATGATGTTGTATATTCTATAGAGAAGTTTCTTTGGATAAGAGATATTAATCAAGTCTGATATTGCAGGCGGGAGTTCTAAATTTGTGGGTCTGAAATGTATGATGATTTGATTTGTAGGTACTGTATTTTAAAAAATTAATGCTCCTGATGCCAAACTCCTGGACCAAGCGTGGAAATGTTGTTAATGTGTTGTTTTTAAAAATATGTTTAATGTGGGTGATACCCTTTTCAGCCCATGTGGGGACATTTGTGTTTTTTTATTGCTTAAGAAGTCAGGGTTGTTCCAAAGTGGGGTGAAGTTAGATGGGGCAAGTGTGGAATTTGTGATTTGGTGAAATTTCCACCAGGCTCAGAGTAGAGACTTTGGTTATAGCATTAAAGCATGTGTGTTGTTTTATTGATTTGGTGAGAAAGGGGATGTCAGCTATATTTAGTTCTTTGCATAATTATTGTTCCATTTCTAGCCATGTGATATCAGATTGGGTGGGGTGGGCCATTTGTGAATGCATTGTAGTTGATTAGCCAGTGAGTAATTTTGAAAACGTGGTGCTTCTAGTCCTCCTTGAGCTTTGCTATTTTGTAATGTACTGAGTTTAATCCTTGGTGTTTTATTTTTCCAATTGAAGTGAGTGATAATGGAGTCTAGTGATTTGAACCAGGTGAGTGTGGGGTGGGTTAGGATCATTGAGAATAAAATAATATCTGTTTTTTTCTTTTTTTTAAGTTATCTGTTTTTATTATTATACTGTGCCTAATCTGCTTCCGTACCCTTTGTTGCAACAGTGGAATTTCCCCATTGTGGGACAAATAAAGGTGATCTTATCTTATCTGCATAAGTCTTCAAATGTTCTAAGTCCAAACATAACACACTTGGAATGTTGTTTGAAATAGAAATAACATAACGTTTCAAACTACATTACAAAAGCATCAGTACAGCAATATCAGATGTTGAATTTCATTGAAGAATTTCTGGTCCATACACAGTAAATATGTCACCAGGATAATGCATGTATGGAGCATTCCCACTAGGAAAGAATCTGCTTGGACTGGTCATTCTTACTTGTGAGCTGGGAGATGGTCGCGTGACTCCCACTTTACATTTGAGATAAACTGTGGTGGGTTACAACAGAGGTAATCGCCACAAAAATGGGATCTGAGAGGTCAACAACCACGTAAACGCTGTAAACATTCTGTTACAGGTAAAGCCGACAATATTCTGTTCTCTCATATGTTAGATAACAGTTAGATTGCACTAGCCTTTGGTTTAACATTAGCCATTCTTTACATACAAGTTTTTTTTAAATGTATTTATTTATTTGATTAGGGATAGTGCACAAGCTGATTCAGCTGGAACGTTCTAAGGAACCCGTAATGTTCAAGTGGGATAAGCCTCAATGAATTCATGTCTCCTTAAAACCCATCCGATACATTTAATATCTATCAAATTGGCTTCAATTCTCTATTGTGCCTAGTTTGAGTATTTTAGTAAATGTATTTATGTATTCGTACCCTATAATTTATCAGGAACCACTGATTTCATATCCCCTTATTCTAAAATGTTTCCAATTATTTCAAGAAGATAATTAAAATGGTAAAAGGTTTTGAGATTTTGGTATGATATCACATGTTTACAATCTCAACTTGAAAACTGGGTCCAACATCAGTTTGTTACAGCAAAAGGAAAACAAGAGCATTTAAAAAGCTGAGATGGACATGGCACTTACAGAGAAAAAGTACCATTTGTATAATTAAGTGTGCTCATTTGGAAGCTGTTCATTTTTATATTACAATTTATATTAGCTTTCTGTTTTTGTATAGAATCTTCAACAGAAGCCCAAGCCTACAGATTATTTATTATTTTACTCCAGTTGAAACAACCTTCCCCTGGTCAGCCCTGACGGATGAAACTGTAGCACCATCCCTCCCTTTCCAACGCTCACAGACCCAGCACAGCCCAGGGCCACACACTGCTACTGTTCTCACCCACATCTAAACACATGCAATCTATTCTGCTGTCAAAGCCCCCTGATCCACGGAAAGCTGTTTGACACGGTTATAGGGAGTCAGAGCTGTAGGCAAACAACTGCTGAACTCTCCCAGAAGGACACGCAGCTCAAGTTAACTTAATATGAACAGGACAATGGACATGCAACACACCCAAATAAGCTGTCTGCAGTTTGGGGGCATAACCTGTCAAAAAGAAAAGGAGAAGATGGTGAGAAGATGGAGAACACGATGAACTTACAAATGCTACACTTTGGATCAGTGCTGTGATGTGGGTTGGATGGAGAAATGTATGGCGCATTGACTGGTGCAAATAAGAGTCAAAACTTAAAAAACAAAGAAGACATTTTCATACGGTTGGAAAACTGCATATATTTCTGATTAATTGGAGACTTTCATTATATGTAAATATTTTGGACATTGTAATGAAAGTGACAAATGGTTGAGTCTCCTGCTCAGGCTCTGTGCTGGAGACAGTGGGGTTTGTGTGGGGAAGTGAAGGGCAGTTTGAGGACATACAAGCTCTATAAATACAGGAGTGAACAGGAGCCGGGTCCACTGGGACACACTCAGAAAGAGAAGGACACAGCAGTGCTAAGGTTATCATGATGGCACTGGCTGCAAACTTTACCTATTGACACTGACTCTACTGCAGTTCCATCCAATGTGAGACAAGCGATTAATAAATAGTGATCCATTACAATATTGTGCTTGCAGGTGGACTACAATGGATACGGTGTGACAGTAGTCTTGTACAATACAGTCTAGCATGGTCCAAATGGAAAAGATTTGGAAATGAAATGATCTTCTGTAAAAGTGAAGCGTGCCATTAATGAGAGTTCAGGTACAATGCGTTCCATGGCAACAACACATTGCAGATATTCATTTTTCAGAATCTATGTTTCTAGTTTTCTTCTTAAGAAAGCAGATCACAGCAGCGTGCTGTGCAAATCAATCATCTTAAGCAAAAGGTTCTTAAAACCGGCTCCACTCTTGTAGGTGTGGCAGTGGGAGACTGATGGCAACAGCTTAGGCCACAGCATTCCGGATCTCTGGATATTTTAATGATTGTACATTTTGAACACCCCAGGGAGTAGCGTGTGGGCTGTGTGAAGGCCGAGGGACAGACGGGTATGAGCACAGAATTGACTTTTCTCAACAGACCTGCTCAGGTAATCAGTCATTTTGACTGGCAGTGTTCGTGTTAATGTGTGCACTGTATGTACTTGTGACGTTTCAATGGTGTGTCCTTTCCTGCTTGGAAATCACTTTGTGATCTTTTACTCCAATCCCTGCCAAGCGACACTGGATACAAAAGTGTGAATATTTGCTCGTGTGTTTGGCAGATGGGCTAAATTTCAGAATGTCTATGCATATGTGAGTACATAAACACCAGCAGTATTTCTCAAATCATTCCATCCTCTAATTATAAACATTTTAGGAGGCATGTATTATATTCTTCTCAACAGCCCCTGCAATGTGCCACAAGGAGGGGGAAGACTTTAACAGCACTCTCCATTCTCCGGTATCTGCGAAAGCACCCAGAAACACCTTCCTTTCAGAAGGTCATGTGATGACAAGAAGGCAATACTACAACCTAATGTCCACAACACATTCTAGTCTCCCACTGTCCTAGTGTTTCTCTTATAGAATCTGTGTGACTAATGGGAGATAAGACTGTAGCCTGATGTTTGAATTGTAGTTAGAGTTGATCAAAATCTCCCGTGGCCTCCCTCAGTCACTCCTGGTGCAAATTGAACTTGTCAACAAATAACCAAAGCCCACCCTCCCTGTCTGTGTCCCTGCTCTGTAATGATATCCTAAAGAGAGAAATGGCCACATAAACAAGATAAAGCCCACATAGCAAACACTGGCACTGTTATATCTGTGGAACAGGGGAAACACATTATTTAGGCTCAATGCAGCAGTTGGATGGATGAAAATGGGATTTTGGTTGTAAAACAAATGAACTCGACTGATAGAATCCCTCTTGAGTTATTATTAGATGATTCAATTCACTTTTTTCCTGTAAATATTAGGAAGAAGATTGTTTACTGATAGAATCTGTACAGTAAAACAATAAAAGAAAATATATTTTAAAATGTTGCAGCAGTATTTGAACCTGAAAAGACTTCTGCTGACCATTTCACATTGTAAAGAAGAATATGTTTTCTCTGCGCTGTATACTGTTTTTAGTCTATCCGACAGGTTAGACGACACGTTTCACTAAAATGTAGAGAACACAATTATAGTTCCGATTTTACTAAATATTTTGCCTATTCGTCCACAGTTTGACCATTTTTGTAAATTTTATAATGTTACTTCCTGTTTGGACATGGGCAGCAAATATGACATAGGTAGAGGTAATTCCACAACTGTTACTTAGCAACCATACTGTAAACAATTGCCAAAATCCATATAAATGACACAATAGTTATAATTTAACAAACAATAATACCATATACACCTTTATTTTGCTGAATTATTATTTAAACTGTCATAAAAATCAGTGTAAATTGTCTCTGCATTTTCAATGGATGTCGCATATTGATGACATCACAGAAGGATTCTGTTTTAGAACTCATACAACTTTTGTATTTCAAAATGTTCTCACAAACTTCAACTAAACAGAAGTAAAACTATGACAATATATTTACAACAGGAGCGACCCTACCAAACTAAGACATAATTAGAAAAACAAGAGAACCTGCCATATAGACAACATCATTTACTTTAATGGAAGTGTACCTGCAACTAAAGTAATACTTATTCTGAGGTCAAAGCAGGTGAATTCCCCCACAACGTGTTTTAGACCAATTTACAATCAGATGACGTATTCCACTCACGCTCAACTCTTTGCAGAGGATTGGTTCTCAGACACGGGTTAAGATTCTAAACTGAGTTCCCAATGAAATCTAGCGCAAACGCAAGCCAAAAGATTGTGAAATACTGGCATCATCAGTCTAGCAGCTTGAATGGTTTCACATAAAAGTTATTACAAGAGCATCAGTTTTCCTTTAGGGTGTACGATTTCAGGTACAGCCAACCCAATATACAGTGGAGCAAACCATCATCTTTAGCCATGAAGCAGTCATTGACCAAAGCTCTCTGGTTCAGTGACACGTAGAGAATGATTTGGTGACAGGCCATTAAAGAGCTGCCCCTCCATTCTGATGCGCTGCACACTGATCTGTCCAAGGTAGTCTGTGTGGGGCGTTTGATTGACGTGACTCGTGCTGCTCTGATGTCCTCCACTCTGCACTGCGCTCAGCTCTGCCAAGGACAATTACCACACCGCCCGCTACATAGCTGCGCGACAACGTGCTGCTGCAACGTGCTGCTACATGGAGCAGAGTCAGGCCACTATAGAGACCAGTGCAGTCTGATGGCGACAGGCGACTTACCATTAGTGTGGACGGTTCAGCAGAGAAGGCCAAACGTGAACTGCAATAGATAAATAACTGTAATAAGGTAAATGATGACACAGCATTGGTTGAAGGGCAAACAAATTAAAATAGAAATAGAAAATAATGATTTCCAACAAAATGCTGTCTTGATTTGTAATAAATCAACAAACTCTGATAATGAACCAGAAATACTTTACAGTTTACTCTAGTTTAGAATTGCTGACATCTAGCCTAAGAAGAAATTTAGGTAAGATTTAGATTTTATTTAATGTGTTACATTTGGCTGATGTGACTTGCTCACGTAGCAGACTCCTGTCCCTGGAGCATGGAATCGCACTCCATAAACATGCAAAACAACTCCAAGTCAAACCGGTCTGGGCATCTTATTTCCAATCCTCCAATTATTTTTCCCCCTCAAATGTCTCAAAAAATCTAAAATCTTATGAGCAAACCTGGTTATGCTGATTCATGTTCTGCCCAACATTTGCATGTCCAAGTTTGCATGATCTCCTCCTGTGTCTGTGGCAAAGTGGCTGCCTCAGGCCTGGAATCACTGATAGAGGCTTCCTTACCTCAGAGTATGTACGCATCCTTGTAAGTGGTACAAGATGAGGGACTTAACGTAAGAGCTTGGTCACATTAAAATATCAAAATAATGATTGCAGAAATATGTCAACCTTTAGGCAGATGCTAATAACAGTGTGTTTAATAAAACTTCATATAAAACGTTGCACCTGCATTATTACTGCACTTTCAGTCTTTCTGTATAAAACAAACCGCTGCAGGGCCTAAAGTAAAGACTTAAAATCCTGTTTTAATGAGACTTTAGCTTATGAAAGTATCGCAGGTGAACAGGTTCAAAAACACTACAATATGTAATCAAATTCATTCTCCATGGCCTGAAGGCTGCGTTAACCCTTTGTCGAAAATAGGCCACATAAAAATACCTGCTGCATTAGAGAAAAAAGTGCAGCACTCTGGATGAGGACAGCCAGCTCATGCCAGGGATAATGATAGTGATGTGGGATAATTACAAATGAGCTATCTTGTAAAGTTGTCATTGCTGATGCCATGTATAACCTCAGCTCGTGTCCTGTCTTGTGCGGCCTCTCCCTCCACACTGTCCTGTATGAGAGGAGCCATTCAGAGGAGCTGGCTCTTCCCCCTTTAACCTGCCCTCAACCCAAACACAGAGAGGAACCCTGTAATCACCTGCTCTCCTGCTATGTTTACTGCTGCTGAATCAGGGACGCGGCATACTTACCCATGGGGCTCCTCAGAGCTTCTTCCCAGCATCCGTCTGACAAGAACAGGCACGGCCCCCCCACCCTCCCCCCCGCTAATGACAGTCCAATCACGACGCACTGATGGATGGCTGTGCCTGTGACAATAGGCATAGGCAGTTTAGGGTGAAACTGACAATCTGACAAATGACAGAAAATATTTCGGTCAAGTCTACATACAGACAATCAACTGTACTGACATTCCGCAGAATACGATTCGATATTAGATTATGTACTGTCATTTTACTACTTTTACATTAAGTTTTGAGCCATTCCCACTGCTAACGCAAAGAAGAAGCTGGAGATGGTGAAAAGTATGTTGGCTGTAGCGGCAGGTCACTTGCATGTATGTGTTATATGTTGAAATGCAAAGATGAGAGTCGAGAATGCAAACGAGAGGTCTGAGGGGCGACTGGTTGGAAAAGGTAGGCCGGTATATTAGGAAATAGTCAGCAAACATAAGTAAACTTCCTGTGAATATTTCTCTGCTGAAAGCCAGGCAGCCTCACATGGTGCGTGCTGGCGACATCATGTTCACACGCTCCACAAGTGAGACCCTGAATTTACCCACACAATCTCGTCACTTCAAATCGATGCTCACTCCATTTGCCACGCGGGAATCGGGAGCACTTTTCCTTGCTTCGTGACTGTCCATGTTCTGTTTTCTTTTCCTTATCTCATCCTCTAAACCTCCAAGGGCTCACGCTCACATTAGCTACTCCAAATCCGACATGCAACTCTAGCCCGGGGGTGTAAAAGACCACATCTATGGCGCATCTACCAATAAAAATGAGAATCAAAAGACCTCGGAAGCAAACTCATTACAGTCGTATTCCTCTGTGGATCTAAATTGTGATAGAGAAGATTTGTGAAAGTTTCCAGCCGAGCGTTCTCCGTCTGCTTGATTAATGTGGGATCGGATGATCGCAGCAGGTATGGCGGCACACAGGGAACGTGGAGCATGCAGGGATTCTCGGCGCGCTACAATATGGCAATGTTTACACTTGCTCCGAGCCGTGTAATAGAAATGCCGGCCCGCATAATCACTGCCTATCTGGAAGTTTAATTTAATTCCCCTCAGTGTATCACCTGAGAAAAATCGCATCCAAACAAGCAGAACAAACCAGAGAAGGATGCCAGTGGAAATTTAATCTTCTCAATGAAAGAATGATTAATTTAGAGTCGGTGATTTGAAAACATGTTTGAATGAGCCGTGTTGGAAGAGATGCATCACACCGGCAGGTAGACCCAAAACAATTTATTGCTTTGCCATTGTCAAGGAGGAAAAGGTTTGTGCTGGATTGTTTGTTTTTAGCCAAACTAAATCATTTCACTTACTCTTCTGTCTGTGATCCATCATGGCAAATGGGAGTTCTATAGTATGGCATACTTTCTGTACTTTGAATTAAGGCCCACACTTACAAAAAACTTCATATTGCACAAGATATCCTTTGGCCCAACCATTCAAAATGCATGAGCTGCCTGCGTCAATCACTAACACTTCCGTATTCAGCATCTGATACAGTTGTCCAGCTGTAAGCAATTTTGTCCTGGTGCTTTTGATTTTCTTCCGAGTGCGTGCCATTCCTCTCCACTTCTCATTTACCTGACGCTATTCAGGAGGTGAAGCCATTTCCTCTTCTCATGACCCCGGGATGTCTTGTCAGCTGCACATTATCTGACATCATGGCTCCAGAATTTAATTTTGTCACAACAGAGCATCCTGCCAAAGGAGCGCAGGGATCTGTAATGCCATCCGTGTTCAGGGCGACACGTTATTAGTCAGTACAACGGAGGCAGTTTATATCCTGATAAAACATTATTGTGTTTATCTTCTTGAGGCAATGCACACTTACTGTTACTTAGATGGGTTTGTGGGCAATATATTTAGGTTAAATGGGGAGCAGCAGGAAAAGATGCAGAACATGATGCAGTTCCGGTGTTTGAACTGTAGATAATAAAAGACGGCCATAGCCATAACATGCAATCTTGTTTTAAAACTTTTCTCTAATGGGGTCACAAACCAGCTGAATGGCATTTAGAGTCCTTTCGGACGGACAATCCTCTCTTCTCTTTCGAGCATGGATTTTAACACAATATAAAAACTTCCAGAAGAGAATTGTTTTCTAAGAATCTTCCAGAAGAGAAGCTGTTTTTAGTTTTGTGAGGCAGAGACCTCGATCTCACTCTGCCAAGTGGCGCACAGGCAGACCACTGCAATCCCCACCGCTGTCAACTCTTAAGTGAATGTAACTTACTGGCCCAGAAACCTCCAAGACCTCAGTAAGAAGTATTTTCTGCAGCAGCAAACATTAGAAATGTACCAGACTCTAAAACAACTCAAAAAGGTGCAACGCAAATGTTAGCAAAGCCATTATTGTGCTAACAGTGCGAGTTGTGTCCAAAAGGTCATCCAAAGATATGAATGGGATCATATCGTTCTAGCCTTTTATTTGATTAGAAGTACAACCCATACATCGCTTGGTTAAGCAGTTTTGTAATGGAGAAGCGAGCTGCATACACAAACTTAAATTAGAACATTCAAATATGCATGGTTGCTCCAAAAAGAAGAATGTTATGTTCATGTAATAATGAATATTTTCCTAGAAACCTGCAATTGAGTGTACAATACCAGAATATACAAGCAAAAAAAGTGTCAAGAACATTGTTGTTGTTCAAGAATATGCCAAATATACAGGTTTTTCTATGTCTGGATGTAGTTTCAGATGAAATCAAATTGAAAAGCCAGCCACATGTTGGTTTACTTTTAATTATCCAAAACAGGGCAGAAAGCATGCAGCTGTTTGCTTGTAGCATTGTTTTGTGGCCACCTCTTGGGAAATCAGCTGGGAGAAAACCTGCACAGTAATCTGTCTATAACTGGGAATAATTGAAACTACACACGCCCATGCAAACAATAAAAGTATTCTATCTACTCCGAACTGTTTGATGTATGGGATCTATCAGCGTAATTGGGCCCTGCGTATAATCGATGACATCCCTTAACAAATGGCGTCACAAGCGCTATTTTACACCATTGCCAATACACTCTTGAAGAAATATATATTCACTGTAAAATCATTCACATCAATCCAACCTGTATTGCTACAACTATTGATTAGAGGTGTATTAAAAGCTTTGAAGTCATTGTCTGGCCTGGATCCCATATGCTTGAGGAAATGTCTTGCGGTTTGCGATTCAGGGAAGCATTTATCCCCAGCCGTTCATTTCAAATTCCAATTGTGGATACTAGTGCAAGCTGTCATTCGGATTCTCAGGTGTGGGTAGGCTACCATTAGTGGTCAGTGTTTCGGTAAGAGGACAGGAATGAGGAGATGGAGGCATGCTGGAGTGGAGGGCTGTTTTTTCCCCTCCTTCTTTCAGATGGCTCATGTTTTCCACCTCTTGGGTAATAGCTATGGATTGCTATGTAATCACTGGTCTTTGTGCTGCGACTTGGCTGCTGCACTATGATTGTGAGAACGGTGTGGGAAGGGGTGTTTGAAAAGAGATGCAAGTGCAAATGTCAGGTTCAAGAAAGGAATGCTTGGTAAATGAAAGCATTGATAGGACACAGAAAAGCAAGAATAACTGTCCTATTACATATTCAGAATCTCAAATGAGTTGGTGCAGCACAGGTGACCTAGAAAGACACGAGGAGAAACAAGATGGAGGACGTGGTTTTTGAAAAGGTAAAGGAATTATTTGTGCAGAGTTATCTTGATCGGAAAAAGCAAGGAAGCCCTAATAATCTTTGACTAGATGTGGTCTAGAGCCTCCAAGTTAGTGGAGTTAGTTCTGTTCAACAAACACAAAGTATTCAAAATTTAAATATTGACCTAATATTGAGCAATTTTTCACCACCTAATATGTACTATATTGATTGGAAGTAAGTATGCAAGAGCAAAATGATATAGAAAACATGCCTACTGATTCAAATTCCAGTGTCCAAACCAAGTTGCGCAATTCCTCCAAAACAGAGGTGACCCAAAAAAAAAGCAAGCACAGAAAATGCAAATGAAGTGTGTTGACACAGAAATGGGATAGTGTTGAGGCACCCTGAACTCCAAATGTTATGATTACAATTACCATAAAGAGAGGCCGCTGCGTGCAAAGCAAACGTCTTCCCCTTGACAGATTTATTAGAGGGCATGCACTCAGAAGGAAGGTGAGAAGATGATTTTATTTATTTTTCCCATGATTTACAACTTGGCAAGTATCTATTTTAATACAGCCTGCAAGACATTTCTTTAGTATTTGGAGTGATGGATTCATGGGGAGACCATTGTAAGTGCTGAAATACAATCAACTGTAGTCATTTTTACATATAGGTCATCATATAATTGAAAACACAATATAATATGTCAAGATGGATTTTGTAACAGGCCTGGGGTGTTATATCTGTAACAGAAAAGGGTGGGGAGAAAAAAAGGATGAATAGTACCACTTGTTTACTTCAGGTAACTGGATAAAGCTTTTCGTATCACCAACTAGTTTTAACAACCTGCTCAACCTCATGGGGTTTTTCATCAATATATTCACATTTCAATAAATACACAACACATCATTATGCATAGATTTGCTGCAAGAAGAAACCGACAAGTTCCAATAACGCAACCATGCTCTTTTTCACTATGTCCAAAAATCTTCTTTAAGGCATCGAAGCCTTTGTAATGCTGATGTTGGATCTGTTCGATACCTATGTCTCTTGTGTAAACAGCGCAGCGAAATGATTCATTATTCATGAGCTCTACATATACAGTATACCCATGTAAATCCAACAAATGTTTAAAAGGCTACCGAAGGGCATGGAACAATTAAACCCCTCAAAGCCCACACAACAGACACTGGGGGATAGTCACAGATTTGTGCAGTCCTGTGTAGCCCCGTGTGCATAAATGTCACAAGCAAAATAGAGGTGCTTCAACACTTCCTCTTTCGGGATTATGCCAAAGCCTGTTCAAATATCTAAATGTCAACTGCGTATAAACACTTTGCAATTACAGCCTGTGGGCAGCAGCCGGGGGGGGGCGGGGTCACTCTGGCTTTGACAATTCCCAATGGGCCCCAAAGCACACGCCATTCAAGCATGACAGAAAGGACATATCCAGCGACTCAACGGTTTCTAATCCAGTGTAAAATTTGCCTGTTTACAAATGGCTTTACCCATGCTGTATACTTGTTGATGATGATGTGGTGTCGTCACTTGCCACCTTTGCCCTGCCACACAATGGTACATTAGCGGCTCAGTGGTGCAACCGGCGAGACCCTCTCTGACCCGCTGCTAATTACCCCCTCAAGACATGAAGCCAATCAGCGCAGGGCGTTTGGATGTCTACTGCCCAACTGAGAGCTACCCCGCCCGCCTGCTGCTCAGATACGGGGCAGTCCTCCTGTGCACATTTCCGCAAAATGGAAGCAAATCAGAGGAGGCACTTTCCGACAGCGCCGGGAGTGCGTGCGATGAGTGTAAAAAGCAGAATATTTAGGAGGTCAGTGCGATCAGAGTGTCCGCTGGTGGGGCGTCTTTGGGCTGAATGCAGATGAGGACTTTTTTTTAGTTGTTTCCACTCGCTAATTGCCCTGCGCATTAGCATAAATAGCAAGCCTCACTCCCCAGACTGGGAAAGAGAGATCCCGGCCTAATGATTAGAGCCGCATGCAGCGATAGCGGTGGCGTGTACTCCCAGCAGTCTGGTTAACACTAGAGTTGGCAGCACTTCATATTCTGTACATCTACTAAATGTGCGATGTATCTCCAACATGACTTTCAAGTGACACGCAGTCATTTAGAACACAATCATCTTTTAAATAGACCAGATGTCCGTCAAGAAGATTTCCACCTATCTCGCAAGGGTCAACGCCAACCAAATTGCTACTTATCAAAGTTGACGCAAAAACCTCAACCATATTCTATTTTCTTACCTTCTGTCACCTGCCACAATACTCCTCAGCCTTTAAACACTCTCCTCATCATCACCACCACCACTGGCAATAAACTGTCACTATATACTTTGAAGTGGTTTTCTTATATGTTTGCTAGACTAAGAGCAACACAGTCCTATTCTATGCACAGTGAAACAGTATATCCCCTTTATATTCCCTCTTATTTTTAGTTACAGTGCTCTAAGGGCCAACAACCTGCCATGGCTTTGTGTTATACAGTGCTTTAAAGAATTAGCAGGGGAGATATTCTGTGGCATAAACTCCAGTAAGTGAGATGGCAGATTGTGTAGCAGAGAACATCAGTATCTAACAAGAGGAATGTTAATCAGCTGTTTGTCACGTCTGATGAGGGGTTAAGTGGATATCTGACAGGAGCGTTAATAGACTACATACTTTCTAACTTCACCCAAAATATACTGCATCTCAGGCTCTTCAGCAGGTTTCCATTGCCCTTCCTGACTCAGATCCCTTTCCTCAGGCGGCTGAAGGTGGCTGGCCTTGAACCAGATCAGATATGTGTGCGAGTGTTCCTCTGCTTTCAGCTAAAGACATGCTCGGATTACAAATTAGCCACTATACTCCCCCGACCAGACCAGCCCTACTCCCTTTGTCAGAATGATGGCTGATATACCAGGCAGTTGGAAGCAAAAACAAGGCTGACAACAGGTGCATTCTGGGTAATCAATAAGAGCTCAACAGTTTATTCATGTGTTATTGTAGTCATGTAAACAGACGCAAGTGCCACAGAAACACTGCGTTGTTTGACGCCAGGCTATGTCAGTGGCAAAGATGAATTTAGAACTAAATTATTGGTTAATACAAAGTGGTTCGTGCATCTCCTTTACATTATCGTCACGACTCTAACGCTGGCCGCCATTATATTGATTGATTCATCTACACATGGCCTAACTACATAGTACTAATTCAAACAGTAGCCAAACATTAACCAGGACCTCCCATTAGGCAGGAGGCCCGGTCACACCAGCACAATGTCGCGTTGTGGTTAGAGGAAAGGTGACAAGTAGGAGGCTGTGTACTCAGTGTAAGTGGACAGTTGTGGGAGGATATTGTTAATAGTACAGTTGGTAATGTCCCAAATTAATAGCAGGATGTACCTCAGGACATGTGAAGATTTTCCTTTATCTAGAGGTGAGCATATTGAAACTTTTATAGGATTGATTGATCGATTGTTTTGTTTTTTATACAGGAGGAAAAACTCAATGAGAGAAGCCCTCTTTTTCATGAAGACACTGTTGAATACAAAAAACAAAACAAACACTAACAGAATATCTAGCTAAAATGTCAATAAAACAATCAATAATACAAAAAACAAATTTATAAAAACACAGACACTACGTATTGTGTTAAGATCAATACAAATACTGAGATTACACTGAGAGTTACATAAGTATTGAGATCACCCGCCTATCTTGTCCTGATACCTTTAAAATATACTGTAATACTGTAGTGTTGATACTAAAACTTGGCCGTGATAGATTATTCTTGTGTCAGCTGCAAAAAGAGTTTAAATCCTTTTCCCAGCCTGAATGTAAGCATGTGCCAAACAATGCTGCAGATAAGAGCAGTCATTTTGTTCTTGGTTGGGGCATAACAATCAATCAAAGAACAATACTGTGTTTCCTGCCTGTACATCTCTGTCTCTTCCGTCCCTTTACCATTTATCTCTTTAATATCCTGTAGTCCTCTGATGAGCAGGGGAGGGGGGAACTGACCTGTTTAAAGTCAAGCTGATGGTCCCATTTGCCACAGGATGACCGAAATGTGGAGATAGAGGGCAGATAAGGCTTGGAGGACATCCCACCTGGCTTTATTGGACCATTCAGTGATGGCATACAGTCAATGGTTATACTGTATGTTTTCTATATGAGCTATTGGGCCAATAGAACACAATGCACTGGGAGTTATGGTCAGCTCCAGCACAGGGACTCCATTTCCCGATAAGGCTCAATCTGTCCCGACGGACTCGAGGCTGTCAGATAAGAGCAGACAGCTATCGGTCCATAGTATGAGGGTGGTCAGGCTGAAAGGGAGCGGGATGAGGGGGGTGGTTCGGGAACTTGTACGCCACAAGCAGGCTTATCACACCTGCTCTGATGTCTCTTTACCAATGCACTGACAGCGATAAGGAACGCGCGAGGGAATATGATGGAAGATGCCATTTCTATGCAAGCGTCCTTTTTTTTCAGACTAGCTTTGACATATATTTATGTACAGTCGATATAAAGTAAAAGATATGATGTTGTGTCTGAGGATTAAGAAACAACTCCTTGGAGACAAAGCGATAATCGTGTAATCATCAACCTGTTAGTTGACCTCCTCTTATAATTGGGAATCAAGTTTAGATGTTGCCCCTGAAGACCCCCTTCCATGATTCAGGCATGATCCAGGCTCTTCGAGAACCTAAATGAAAAAGGGTTCTAGTTTGTCTAATTATGATATTGGGACTTCTACCTTGATCCAGCTATATAAAGCATATGCATACGATCTATATGTCAGACTACTTCAAAAACAAAACACAGTCTCATGCAATGTTGTTTAGATAGCATATTCATTCCCTTTGAATAATAAATTAAGGCTCTATACACGCCTCATTAACTTTCAGGCCGCAGCAGATAATAAAAGAGACATATAGCATTGAAGCCTCTGCATATTCAATTTTCCATAAGTCTGACCTTGAAGCCACTGACCTAAGGCTTGTAAACAGGAGGCAATTTAGAAGCTGCTCTTAAAACGAAAAGCAAATTAGTAGTAAAAAGGTACACGTAATGGGAGTGTGCCATGAATATGTAGCATTTGCTGAGCTAATTGGAAGCACTTTTATAGGCAGCGGTTATGCATTCATGCCACATACGCTCAAAGAAAGCCACTAGCTGAGGAAAGCATAAAAGATGAATAGATAAGTAAATACAGGCTCTAATTGAACTTTGGATGAAGATCAAACATGGAGCGCTATTTCCACATCCTACCAAGTGCACAATGCATAAGTCATAATATGCTTTGTACATCCTGTGTCATTTGTTTAATTGAGTTTCCACAGGACTTGGCTTTACACTTGTGATAAAATTAGTGATATGTCTGCTATAAATGAAATATCTGGTTATTTATTCCCTTTTTAAATGGATAATGCAAGTATTAATGTACACTGCTTTTTAATGACTATACTATAACCCATGCCTTACTATGACATATGATCCAGGCATAAAAGAACAGCATAAATCTCTTTATACCTTTGGAAAGACAAAGCAACTATGTGTTTTGTACATATTCAAATCAGTCTCTCGACAATTTGCTGGATGTCATTCCCCGGTCTCATTCCCATTTCACGCTGCACTGTCTTGTGCAGTCACATTATTCTCGTGGATTCTCGCAGAGCATTGTTTTGTTGTAGCTGTAAAAAAAAGCAGAGAGCCGATTTTACAATATCACAAATAATAATGTAACTCGACCGTACTGTAAGATTTTAATAGTGTCACGCCGATACGCGAGCACAAACAAATAGCTTTATTATTTTGCACCTCTAGAATCCATTGTTTTCCTGCACACCTGGCAAAATGAGATAAGTCGGCATTCTGATAATGATCACTGCTATAACTCTTTCCCTTTTTAAATCAAGTCAGAAGGCATTTATGAGTTAACATTTGCAGCTGCACGTACTGACACCCATGTGCAATCTCCACACACACCGCTGCAACCTCAATCTACTTTGTAATTGTGGCAAAGGTCATTTACAGATTAGAATCAACAGTTGGCTTGTGTCCAGACAGCGCCCGTATCAGTCCTTTGGTCCAAATGTCAAACAGGACGTTCTGAGTTCCTCTTGGACCCCCCGCCAGCACAAACGCAGTAAAACCATTAGATTCAATTTGCCTTTGTAAACGATGTACTGGCGCCGTGGCTCCCATTCAAGGTTGCCTGGGTTTTAATTACCGTTAATTACAATTTGCATAAAGCTTTTTAGGAAATGGCTCCAGAAGCGGCTGTAATGATTATACATGTAAATGAGTGGTAAGCTGATAAAGCCTCGCGAGTGCAGGGCCGCTCAAAGAAGAAGCATCTGATAAGTGGAAATTAAAAAGTGCAAAAAGACTTGGATTGAGTTCAGAGGAGATATAGGAATGTTTATGGGCGACAACTGTGAGCAAATCGGAAAAACTGTCAAAATTGGAGTTGAATGTCAAACCGGGGAAGAGATGGTCACGACAGATATCGTTGGTGACCGAAAAAAATACCACTCTAACAAGCTAAATGGAGTGAAATTACCACTTTTGTATAGCTGATTATTGCCAATATGGTGGAAAATAACTCACACCTCACAGCAAGAAGTTCCCGTTTTTAACTCCCAGACTGTGTGGGTTGAGTTTAGGTGATCTTTTAGCATGTTTTCCCTTATCAACAAACAAAAAAATATGCAAATACTATTAACTGGCATCCACTATAATTAAAAATGTCAAAACACACTCAAACATAATTTCCACTGTAAACTTTGACTTCCAGAAAAGTTCTGCTCGTTATACTGTACTCGAACTTCCCCATTTATCATTTATGGGCTGAAATGTGTATGATTAAGCTCCATATCGAAAACAAACCTGTGCGTGTCGCTAACAAGGCAATCAGCATTCGCGCATCCTTCAGTCATGTGTCTGTGCCAATCGCTGCAGTTGTAAGGTGACACTAAATGAATCGCTGTGGACTGAGATAACTATGGCTGAACAGTGAAATCACATTTGATGGCAGTCATTAGCTCGGCTCGTTGGCCAGATACATCACCCTGTCACGATTTTGGCCCAAACGATTCTATTAAATGCCATTAGTGAGGAACATCTGAAGGTGGCAAATTACCCATGTGTAACAGGGGTGTTAGCGGCAAAATACTGTTTTCCAATCACAGGCATAAACACTGTGAAAATGTGAGCATAAATAAAGTGTTGTTGTGAATAATTAGACTCTGAATGCAAAAGCTCGAATGGTGATGTTTTCTGTGAAATGTGTCTATGAAAACAAATGATCTGATTAATTCGAGCTAAAAAGTTCATTTAACTCAAAGTTGGATGTTGTTTGAAACTGATTTGAAAATGCATAACTGTGGTTGGCTCATGATCAAACAAAACAGAGCTAAGATTTAAGATCTGATTATAAAAGGTATAAACATTTTCAGCAGATTGTAAAAGAAAAGAAAAGAATATTTTTGGGATTATCTAAAAGAATTTGCTTTGCTTGCGTACAAATAAGTAGTTGCTACAACCATGAAGTTAAACAGCAACAATGACCACTATAATCCTCTGATTGAATGTTTAAATCAGAACTTTCAATGGAATCATTTCTAAACTATATAAATGCAACAGTCATTCTACTAAATACATTCAGCGCGAGTGGGAAAAAGGTCATTTTGCTTTGACAGTTGAGGAATGGTAACCGTATACTTCTCAATGGAGGACCACAAAATCATCTGTACTTTATAACGCCATGTCAAAGTCCACACTATGCACAGGGAAGTACTATTTGCAGGGAATATTGTGGTTGCCAGGTGGCCCATCATTCCAGTTATCTTAAATATTGGCCTGAGGTTAACAAAGCACTGCACGCGGTTGGCATTGCCATCTCACATGACTTCTGAACAATGTATTTGGGCCTCAAAACTCCAGTGGAGAATAGTGGGAAAGAAGGCAATCCCAAAAAGTGAATGACATACCGGTACTTCAAATGAATATAAAAACAACCTTTTAATGTATTTATTTTTAAATTTATTTTTGTATGTGCCTTAATTCTCTTTGGATGTCTTTTGCTACCTTTTTCCCCCTTTTTGTTTTCTCTGGCTGTGCTCTGAACATATCATTTATTTAAAGAAAAGAAAATACACATTTTGAGGAAAGGGCATGTTAAAATAATATAATACAGGATATGTTGTGTTCAGCAATCAGACTATCATGTTGCTCCATATGCAAAGTGTCTGGTAACATTTAGCCCACATTTCAATAATGCTAGCAGCTCCTGTCAGCCCACAGCTAAGTCCTGCCTGCCCTGACAGGTGCAGTGCTGATCTGGACTGGTCAGTGGATCAGAGTGAGCCAGTGTGTCAGTGCTGCCAGTGTCAGGGGAGGAACCGTGCAGTGACCTTTGCTTAACTAATGGCTGCTTCATCATCCCCTATGCCACCAGCACCAGACCGCTGTTTATTGCTCTTTATTTTAAATTAAATCCACAGCCGTGCCCATCCATCATGGTCTCTGGTGACCTTTAGTGGAGGAGATGACTCGGCCCTGGAGATCACTGCCTTTAAAGCTGGCAATACACTGATTGTGACAGTGTCTTTTGGAACATTTTACATGTATTTGGTTTACTTTTACAATCAAGTGGCGTTTCATTTCAAGGTTAGTGAATCAGGGATGGTCTGCTATGAATTATTCCAACTGATACTGAGATTTAACTTTCACAGAAATAATTACGGAATGTATTTATCTGGCATGTAAAATAAGTAGTGCTTCTGTTCTGTATCAATTTTGACTCTTTTTAACACATAGAGACAAAGAGACTGGGTCAGTTTAGAGAATTCTATTAAATAAAACATTTAATAAATCAAAAATGGACATATGGATATTTGGAAACCCCTTCCAATATCACCAACAGCGATATTACCACTGGCATATCGACTATCCCTCAGAATTATCCCATTTTTGTTGGGACTATTGATCTTGACTGTTGAAATTGCAAGATAATATAGCAAAACCTCTTTCATGTCTGACAATATTGACCAATCTAACTTCACAAAATCGGGTTTGACCTTGGTCCAAGTCTTTTTGCTCCTTACAGCCTTGTACTGTATAGTCGGGTACATTTTTCTTTTTCCAATAACACTCATATCCCTACAGAAGCGCTCCTCTACTCTCTGTATTTCTCAGAGAATCTATTTCCCGGTGCGATGTGATGAAATGGGCTGGAGTGTGGCTGATATGATCTTCCCTCCAGGTTTTCTCGCTCACGTGGAGAGAGGAGAGGCTGCATGTTCCGACTTTCAGTAAAAGCTTTGTCATTTTATTCGATCCATCAACACACTTAATGGTTTGTCATGTCGTATAAAACTGCCTACAGATCAGCTCGGCCCTGAACATTGCGTTGAATCAAAGGAAACACTGCAGACTCGCTGACCGTGTGATGTTATTGCATGTAATAGTGTGCACTTTATCTGTCAGAAACCTGAGTGTTAATGACATCTTTTCTCCTAAATTGCAATCAGAAATGCATCCTACAAGATAACTATCCTCCCTCCTGTAAATCAGATCATTATATATTCTATTTGACTCTGAATGGAATCATTTTTTGTTGAGGAAAGTCTTTCAAAAACACGATTTTCCATTTCAAACAAGGATTTCTGCACAAATTGTATCATGATTGTAAAATCTATGAAAGCGCAAACGCAGGAGCTGAAGGGGAGTTGACCGATGCTGAATGAAACAGCGGGTGAAGTGACCGACTGAGACTTTTATGGATGTTTATTTGAGCGTGGTTTAGGGAGAAAATCTGCCACGCTTTCAATCACAAACGTTTTTATGTTACAGATACAGCCGAACAAGTCTGATCAATCCTAATCTGATCAAATGTTCTGTCAATACTTCTATGCTGAATTGAACAAAATATCAAAGTCCTCTGAAATGCTTTACTGCAAACATGCTGGTGTGGTGAGGTGATGTGAACGAAAACCCCAACACAAACAGTATAAATATGTTACATGACCACGGACCACAGAAATAACCCATGGAGAGGCGTGTTGTAGAAAGATTATTAATGACCAAGTGTTACAGAGAAAGCTGCTGTTTTCACTGAGAATAAAAAGTTAAGTTATGGGTCCACAGGGAAAGCCTTAGAATTAACCCCAGATCCCTTATCTTCCCAACATAATGCTTTTGTTATGAAAGCTCCAAACATGACGACCACATGCACAGTGCTAGAACATCCAGCATAAATCGTGTCAGCAAACCAGAGTCATCTCCACAATCTCATCCAACACCCAGTATCTTTATGGAGCAGTCGTGCACATGCAGCATAGAATCTGTGATTAAATGCATATTTTGGGGCGGAGCTGTCAATCATCCTGAGGGTGGTTGGAGCAAAATGCTGAGAGGGGATATGAATCTTCTTCAAAACCCTAATATGCAATAAAACCCTTTCTTAATGCTTCTATAGAATAAATATTTGAAGTGTGTGTGCATTTCTTGTGTGCACCTTCAGATTTTTCTGACTTGTATTCTTATAACTTGGGCAAAAACATTCCGACAGTCATTGTAGCTTCCAGTAACCTAAAGTTGCATTTTTCTTTTACATTTTTCTTCATAGCTCATCTGTCAGCCAGCTGCTAGCCCCCTCATACACTACACATGTTGTACAGTCATCAAACTGTCAGCAGGGATTTACTCCAGGGGGGAGGAGCCAAAAACACCAAGAAATTATCAGATTGAGAGGGACAAAAGAGGCAAGATGGAGCCAAATATTTGAAGCCATAGTGCAGTAAGGCGACAACTGTTCCAGATAATGACAAATGGGTGGAGTACAAAAAAAAAATAGGTTTGAAAAAAGGAAATTTGAAAATGGTAGTGTTATTGCCATCAGCACTGTTCTCTGTACCGGCGGTGTGATCGTTTTTCTCCACGCAACATTAACCTTGAAATTCTACAATGGAGTGATTCACATTCATGGTTTAAGAAGATGTAAGAAGAACAAAAATGAAATCTTTGATGTCAGTGCAGAGATTTGATGAGAAAAGTTACAGAATCAAAGGGCAGAAACTAAATGGAATGGCTTGTGTAAAACCAATATGTTTATAGACGATAGTAAGTCATGGTGATTTAATTGCTGCTGTAGGGAAATTTGTCTTCTGTATTTGACCTATTCTTTAATGCCACCATCAGGAGCACCTGCGGAGTTGTAAGGAGTTACCTTACACTGGACAAGCCACCCTGTAGCCGCCCTCTTGAGTGCCTTACACCTGTAATGCGCTTCACAGTCATTTGAAGCCTCTCAAAGCGCTACACTGTGGTCATTCTTTCATCCCATACTCGGTGGTGCTATTATTGCAGCAACAGAAGTGAGGCTGCCAATCTGTACCACTGGCCCCTCCAACCACCACCAACATTTACGCACACACCACTTCCATACTTACTTACATAGTTATAATGACTAGTGCACATGCTGCTGAAGGTACTGCAGTGAATGGAGGCAGGTCAGAGCTTCCACACATTCTAAAAGTCCTACCAACATGCACAGAGGAATAAACCGTGACAGGCAGAATGAGGCCAAGGATGTAGGTATTGATGGCTCTATCATACCAGCTGCACTCAAAAGGCATCATCCGCTCCGTAAGTGTGTAATCCTGACAGCCAGAATAATAATGGCTGCCACACATGAGCGGAGGAGCTGCTGGACCTTCACAGGCCCATAATGCATCAGGCTCGTTTACCTAGCATGTTTTCTGCCTAAAAATGGTGGGTCAGCAGAGCTTGGGGGGTACGCGTCAAAGCTGCAGCAGTAGGAGGAGACGGGCTCATATGAATTGCAAAGGATGGGTCATAAAGTGAAGGATGCTAATGATTCTGTGTGCTCTCATTATTTTGGAGAAAGAAGTGAGACATCAAAGTCAGAGGCCCAAAGGGTGAGAACCGTATGCAGTGCAGGAATCAGCTAAATCATACATTCTTGGTTGTTATTCCAAATCTGAGAGCTAACTATTATTTTGTACTTTTCAATAACTTTACCAATAGCAAGGATAATGGAAAATAGTACATTAGTTGACATCATAAGTAAACTGTATACTGCATATATTCCACTCCTGCAAAAAAAAAAAAAAGTCTTATTCATTTGTAGTGCTGTACTGTACGATCAGAGACATGCCCATTGAATCATATTCCCCACTGCATTCGGCTGGCACGCTGAGGCGGGACTGAGGCAGGACTGCTAACCATTCTGCCAGTGTGCACCATAGTCATTTCATGTAAATTTACAACCGTGTCTTTGCAGGTTATGTTAGATTTTTCTAATCATAATGCCAAGGTCAACTGCAGCAGATATTAGCGACTACCCACTATCACAGAGCACGTGGCACTGGTGTATTGTTCTCACTGATATCTGCTGAGACAATGCTCTGAAAGGAATTACGAAAGCCTATAATTATTATTCATAGAAATCACAATCTGACAGTATGCATTTCCTATCTTGAGGAGGAGTGCAGAGGAAACATGCTGCACTTTATTGACAGCCCAGGGGAACTCCATTCCCTTCAATGAATATCATTTGGCATAGGGTGCCTTCAATAATTTACAGTATTGATTGGAGACAAAGTCATACAGTGTGAAGTGGTGTAAGGGTACAGTGGTCCTATTTAATGCTTGTGTGGCTCAGTACCCTCGCTCATGTCTCTCTGTACACAATGGGACATGAGCGTTGGCTCGCCCTCTGGGACTGATGACATAGGCAAATGTCAAAATGAAATAGTGAGAGGGGATAGAAAGATGCTGCTCCAAACAGATTCTTTATTTCTGACAGCAACAAGCTTGATGAAATACATGATGTGACCAATAAACGCAGTATAAAAAGAAATCACTTAATCTACATTTGCTGAAAAAGTTCTGGCGTTATTAATGGTATGGCCCATGCCTTTTGACATTCCCAATCAATTACAGATTGTATCCAGGTGATTTAATTCGATTTTGTGTTGCAGCGGGGCGATTTTGGGATGTGCGACATTAATCACAGAATTATGCACAGGCAAACTCAGGGGAGGCCTGTTGTCACTGTTACAGCCAAATCAATCAAGTGTGCTTTGAAAATACATGCCATCCCTTACCTCTGACGCAGGTACTAACACCAGAGCCCTAACTGTTTACTGTCTACTCTAAAACTGTCAAGATTTATGAAACTAAAGGAGACATTACCATGTTTCCTGTGAGTCAAAACTGCAGGAGACAACTAAAACTTTTTATGGAACACATATCATATTGATACAAAGATTGTGTGAGGTTTTGTTCTCACTCCCAGCATTTAAAAATAAAATCTTGATTTTGGGGGCAGATAGTGGCAGTCTTCGCTGTCATAAATGACGGCCGGTTTTAGGGGTCTGAAAGGTTCCGTGAGAGGTACTAGCATCCAGCTCATGCTGGCTCGCTTTTGGCTCCCGGAACACTTGACAGTGAGATGATCGGATAAGAGAACTAGTGTTGCACCGATATGGACAGTCCAGTCAGACTGGAGGCCTTTAGACGGACTCTGAATGTCAAGTGCCCTGCTCCAGGGGCGGAGCAGAGATAGGGACAGCAGAGGTTGGGCCAGCAATAGAGCTGATCCAAGCGTTGAAATCTATAATCATTTAAAGTCATTTTAATATATTTACAGTAAATGAATATATTTTTTCCCCACCCGTTTATTTTCTTCCTTTTTTTAACAATCTATAGAAAATCTTGAGTATCTTGAATAAAAACATCAAATGGAATAACATTTTGTCTTATGTTAATAAGAATATAACAGCAAAAATACACCAGATTACAGCAAATTCCATATGGTTTATTCAAATTTTCCTGACCGTTGAAAATCTCGACTCTTGGCCTCTAACCAGTTAACCTCCCCGGAAAAAAAAAAAACAACAACATTTTTATAAATTGTGCTATTCCTCGTACAAAGGTAAACATAAAAGGGGAGTTGCAATATTGGTTCAAAACTATATTGAAATAGTTTTGAACGTAAAAGTAAAGATGGGAGATTTGCACTGGTTAAAAGAGCTATCAATGGGTGTTTACTCTACTAAATGTGTATGCTCCCCCTGTCAGAGTTATCACTTTATATATCAATGTTTTCGACCTGATCGCAAACCACTCCGAGGGATCCCTTGGAATCTTAAGTGATTGGAATCTTCATGTTCAGCCCACATTCGACGTATCAAATTCCAAAAGTATTGGACAAAATCCGCAAATTGATTAAAAAGAAAAACATATGGCTAATTAATATCTGATCTAAGTGTTCATAATCCTTTTTACATCACTGTAGATTTGGCGGTAAAAGGAAAAAACAACATCCCTAGCTTGTGGTTGTTTGCAAACAGTGGATCACAATACACACTTTGTAACAATGGCTTATTTATAGTATGTTTAGCTAAACAGCAATAATATTTCAGCAATAAACTAATAACTGGATAAATCATTCAGAAATGTTCTGCAAGCTATTCTCATTACAGGGAAATTAGCACAGATGTTTTTTTTCACTTTAACCCTTTCACAGTTCATCTGATCCCCAAACACATGAGCAAATGAGGAGATTCTGTCACAGGAGGAGCTCATCCTCGGCCTGCCTATTACACAAGAGGGAAGTGTTATTCAGACCTGTCGGATCCATTTCAGAGCCTTTCTTTCGGTCTGACAGGAAAATTCGACCAAAGATCTGCTTCCATTCACACCTCTGAATGATATACTTCATCCACGCTTGGAAAAGCCAAATAAATAATTCACAAACATTATCAACTGCCCTTTGGAAAAGCACAGAAGAAGAGACACAAGCCCTTAATGATCAATGCATTGAATGATCCTTGAATTGAGAGTGATAAAGCGGAACAAATGGAGCACTAATAACCCAGAGTGATCGGTTTTAATTTGAGGAGATCGAATGCAGCCTCTCTTATCAGTGCTGTCATATGTTCTTTGTGATGCCATTCCAACATCAGACTCACAGCAGGGAGTGCAGGATTAGAGGAGGATTGCGCTGATGTGCCTGGAAGAGCACCACTCAGCAGCTGTCTGCAGTCGGGCTGGTGTTGCCCAGGCCCAGGCCTCTGACTGAGGATCAGCCCAGCAGACGGATTGGTGCTTGCTAATTAGCCTATTCAAATTAAGTGCAAGGAGAGCAACTACAGTGCCTCCGAAATGTATTCACATTCACATATTCCACATGTTAAAGCCAAAAAATAAATTCATTATTCGTCTCAAAATTCTACAAACACAACCCCATAAAGAACACTGATCATCCTTTAGATGCTTTCACAACATGATTTGGACCTTATATAAACAGGTGTGTGCTTTTCCAACAGTTAACAGTGTCAGAGCACAAACCAAGACATGACGTTCAAGGAATTGTGTTTAGACCTCAGAGGATTGTATCAAGATTTGGGGAAGGGTACAGAAACATTTTGCATTGAAGCATTGAAGGTTTCTCTGAGAACAGTGGCCTCCATCTTCCTTAAATGGAAAAGATTTGGAACCACCAAGACTCTTCTAGAGCTGGGCCCGGCCAAACTGAGCAATCGTGGGAGAAGGGTCTTAGTCAGGGAGGTGACCAAGAACCCAGTGGTCACTCTGACAGATCTCCAGCCTGTCTCTGTGGAGAGAGGAGAACCTTCCAGAAGAACAACCATCTCTGCAGCATTCCACCGATCAGGCGGTTTGGTAGAGTGGCCAGACGGAAGCCACTCCTCAGTAAAAGACACATGACAGCCCACCTGGAGTTTGCAAAAAGGCCCCTGAAGGACCCTCAGACCATGATAAATTTAGTTATTTACAAGTTCTTTTTTATTTTTAATACATTTGCAAAGACCTTCTGTCTCTGTCATTATGGAGGATTGTTTGTAGAATTATGAGGCAAATAATGAATTTAATTTTGGAATAAGGATGTAGCATAAGAAAACGTGGACCATGTGAATACTTTGTACAATATATGAAGATCACCAGCATTCAGAACACAAGCCCTGGGCATGTTCGTGGGAAGCAATAATGCCGTTTTGTCAGGATTTGCTACGCATCTCGACACATGGGACACAATATTGATTTGATTTTGATATGTTTTGGCTCTCGTTACAAAAATAAATAAATAATAATGTTCATGGTATTTTTGCTCATTAGAAAAATATATTAAACAGCGAGGATATTAACTTGAAACAAGGGCTGCAACCAACAATTATTTTGCCAATCGATCAGTCTAGCGATTATTCTTTTGATTATTTGAATAATTGCAATTAATCAATGAACTTGTTGCAGCCCTTGATACAGAACATTTCGAGAAATTGCAGCATGACAGCTGTAAATGTGACTTTTTATAATATAGTCAATATGAGCTGCTTGGAGGAATACACTATCAGACCTTTCCATTTTGTGCATTTCATGATTTGTTTCGTAATATAATGTATTTTCCTCCTGACTCTCATGTATGTGAATGGGTTGGTCGGCCTCGTCTCCGCAGCATCGACAGCCAGAAGCTCCTCCCACAGTCTCTTTCAGATCACTGAAATTATGTTTACAGACGAGTAAAACTTTTAAGATAATGTCTGAAAAGAGCGCCTTCTTTTAATTTAATCAAAAGCGATTCTAGAGTACTTAGAAGTTCATATTTTTGTCATTCCAGGGTATATCAACGTAAAATAAAAAGTAACTGAAAGGTAAAACCCATCTCGGTCAAAGTATAGCAGCTGTAAGTCTCTGGGGAGTGGTTTACTTCCTAAATTTCCAAACCAAAACATATGACAACACAGCGAGCATGGAGCGACGTGCATTGAATCGTGACAAACGTATCGAACGATTCAATGTTACATAGAATCTCGTTGCATCACTCATGTGGATGCACCGGTCAATTATTTCTGCCATTTTACAAAATGATTCTTTTGAAATGCAATAACATTTAAAACAATTTCACTGGTGGGAGTGCAATGGGATCTGTTCTCATCACCCATGTTACTACACAGGTACACAACACTACAAAGTCATTTTAGACTGTTAAAACTGTGATTTAGGGCAATTGACCACAATATTTTTGAATGTGTCTTTATGTTAAACATAAGCAATACAATTTCAACAAGTGGCAATTAGTGCAATATTCATTTATGGCGAGCTTTTGGTTTATACATAATTACACACTTAATGTCACCAATTGTACTTTCTCTAAAATTGGAGAAAACTAATGGCACCAATGATAGTGGGATGAACTTTACATAAGTATAATAGTAGAAGATAAAGGAAGTTTAGACTGTACAAAGTCTAAAAGTCATACCATTCTACAAATGGACTTTTAAGTAACCACTAGATTAGCTTTAAAATGCCTGACACTGGCGTATTCCCCCAGTTTGATAAAGCAGCAGTTTGCCATCATTAAGTGCTGCAGTGGAGAACATTGCTCCTGGTGAGGAATGGCGTCCCATGTGCTCATCGCTTACAGCAGCCATCACACTCTGGTATAACAATGTTGAATCACTGGCCGTATCAAGAGCCGGCAATGACAAAATTAAGCTCTTAAATTTCCTTAACAGTGTCTGATGACTGATGGATCTTGTGGCTGCGGGGCTCTCCCATTCTTTACCAGAGACATGTTGATTGTCTGGAGACCGTGCCCTGTCTGGAACATAGACGGAGAGAGCCACATTCTGCATGCTAACGCTACGGCAAGAGACCATTTCATTTTACCTGGAATCTTCAGATGGTAATGGCACATATTACTAAAGGGAGCCGCCAACCTCTTTCCATTCCCTAGACATACAGCGCTTGTTCAATGGGCCATCTGATACATAGTGATGCTGAAGGTGTACCTCTAAAGGCACCTTCAAGTCGATGATATCAAATGTAATCTGTATGCATCACATTTATGCTTTTTAAGTGGTTTGGTTGTGAGTCAAATAATTGCAGCAGATGTGTTGAAAAGTATGGAGGTAAGACCAATGCATTCTAAAAATCAATTTATCTTCAACCTCACGCATCTGCTCATCTTGGCTTGGGACTGTCCTCACTGTACCCATAACTGAATACTCCTGCCTTGAGAAGGTATGATCATTTGTAATATGTTTTAGGTGTGTGCATCTAATTTACTGAAAGGACCAGCCTTGAATATACATATTTTCGAGTGAAATGTTTTTCTTGCACTCATTCGTTTACTGAAAAGTCATAGTCATAATGAAAAAGCTCTTTTTTTTTACAATAAAATGGTGTATTGGAGAAACGTTGCGACACATGAATGAAATCAAGAAAATCTATTCTATACAACACACTATCCAGAAGAAAATGATACACATTGCAAACGCCTGTGTGTATCTTTACTTTTGTGTTGCGTGACTTGTGAAAAAATACATCTCTGGGTTTTGTCATTGAATGTACTAAAATACCACTGTTATCCTGTGCACACGTATAACTTTAGTCAGTCAGCTAAAGAATATAAAATAATTCTCTTCTGTGCCAAAGCATGCAAAGCACAGCTCATGCACGGACTGAGTGTGATATCTTCATGCATTTGAGAGGTCTGAAAGTAGCGTGCTAATGATGAACGTTTAACACATGACCTGAGGAGGCACAGCACCTTTCTGTTTGAGAACACTGGATGAAAAATGTACAGTCCACGTTGCCTCAATCAATACTCCCATTAAGCACTAATCAATTGACCATTAACAAGCTGTTACCTGCTAAATTGCCAGCCAAAGATCGGTCTGGAGCAGTAACATAGAGTGAAGAAATACTGTAAAAAACATTCTATAGTTTATGAGTTATATCCAAGTGAAGTACATGGTTTCGATGTTAAAGATTGTCACATTTGTTTTCCTACCTCATTTCCAACCTAATTTAATGAAGAGTAATAGTACTGTTCTCACTGTCAGAATGAAAGACCACATCAAACACGAATGCACAAAACTCTAGTGTTTCTCTGTGGTACCGGTACCGGTTGGGTTTAGTTCAATATTATATGTTTGTATTCAGGGCTAGGCTCAATTAGATCTCTCTCAAGCCCCAGTTTTTTGCTTTTGTTTAGCTTTTGTTTGGTTGTTTTTGTTTTGTCGAGAATTAGTACAGCTTTAGGCAATTTTTTAGACCTGGTTAAGTCTGCATTTAATGTTGGTGGTACTTTGGAAAATGTAACATACATACATGAGCTGAACTTTTCAATAAACACAAAAGACGCACTCTCAAATATTGTTCACAAATCAGTCAAAATCTATTTTATTGTACAATTAATAATACAACTAATAATAATCCTACCCGCCTCACAGGTGTGACATCAAGATGCTGATGAGATGGCATGAATATTGCACAGGTGTGCCTTAGGCTGGCCACAATAAAAGGCCACTCTGAAATGTGCGATTTTGATTTATTGGATGGGTTAGAAAACCAGTCAGTATCTGGTGTGACCACCAAAATGGTTCCTGGACCACCAAAATGGTTGCTGGATACTGGAACACTCTTTACAGGAACTGGAACACTCTGTATATAGTTAGGACTTGGCGTGAATTGTTTTACTAATAATAAAAGAGCCTCAGAAGACACTCCTACGTGGCATCATTCATTCACTCCACACTCAGTGGTAGAATGACAAGTGAGTCTGCCAGACTGCACCTCTGACCGTCATCACTCATTCACAGACCACATTCATTGTAAGATGGATGAAGCGTATTGCCTAAGGACACTACAACAGTTTGCACTAAAACTGCTGCTGCCCTACAGTAGCACCTGTCATTTCCAGCAGTTTCCCATCCAAATACCACTACTATTGCTATAGTAAACTGTATATATATATATATATATATATATATATATATATATGTGTATGTATATATATATATATATATATATATATATATATATATATATATATATATGTGTGTGTGTGTGTGTGTGTACTGATGATTTTGTGTGTGTGTGTGTGTGTGTATATATATATATATATATATATATATATATATGTGTGTGTGTGTGTGTGTGTGTATGTATATATATATAGATATAGATATAGATATAGATATATATAGATAGATATAGATAGATATATATAGATATATAGATAGATAGATAGATAGATAGATAGATATAAAATGCCTTGTCTTTTCTACTTTGGTTCACATAAATCCTTTAAAATCACAATTAAATATGATATCATTATATTGACAATTGAATAACACAATGTTTGACTAAAATGCCAGTAAGGGATGGTTACTAGGTTGATCAAAAATCATGATTATTCAGGTCACAATATAATTGTAAGAACAAAAAAACAATAGTTGTGAACATTTTAGTAGCACAATTACATATTTTTTGGTCAATATATGTCCAAAAAAAATATTTTTATCAGAGTGTTTTTGTCACTTTTAACTTTATTTTGTTGAGTGGTAACATATTAGACCATGAGAATGAAAGAAAATGATACATTATTTTCTAATTTTATTCTTTACTTATCTTGTGTTCTCTATGGTTCTTGTTTGTTTATGTTCTAATAAAACATATTTTAAAAAGAGATTAGATTGCATTGTTGTTTCGTCACAGTCACAATAATCCTGAATAATGGTTTGTTCTCACATTAAACCTTCAAATGTGATATTGTGACATCCCTAGACGCCATCAATCAATAAATAAATAAACTAAATGACTGAAGGCTCTCAGACCTACACATGCAGTGAAAACTTTATAGGATAAAGCTAAGGACAACATGATAGCCAATTTCCTTTCTTAAGTATTTTGAATACTACATATACTTAAATTACGCATGATGTAGAATAGAAGACATTAAAGATAGCTTTTCTTGCACAAAGAAATGTATGGTTATCATTAATATTTGAAGAACAAAATGATTTTGGACAGCCTTTGTTACACATCCTATTGTCCGATCAGTCCAGCGACTTCACTACTGCCTTTTTTATGGACATAAAAGGCTAATCCCATCCATAGCAGGCCTATAATCTCCATAGATAAGTAGACAAAGTCCACTGTTTATCCTGACTTGGCTCTGTGTGCACTGCAGAGGTGTGGGTGCAGAGATAACCACAGAAGAGGGGATTAAAACGTCTCAAATATGGGGGCTGTTTAATTGAAACCTCTCCAGGGAGCAGAGTGGGTAGAGTCCACCTCACGTAAAAAGTAGAGGTGAAGCTATTCCCAGGTCACCTTTCAATAACAGCTGATGAATTGTGTGACGACAGGGTCCCTAGGGTGACATAGAGGTGTCAGTGACTGCTGGTAAAACTGTATTTTGGATGGCTATCATGGCAGAGATGGAGTGATGGGGCGGGGCTTGGAAGGGATCAATAATTAATCAAGACAGAGAATCATTTTGGGAAAAGCTAAATGATCCATCTGTCACACAATAAGGAATGTTGTAAAGAAAGGGCCCAAAATAAATGAAACAGGCTCTTTGGTTGTAGCTAAAGATTGACCTTTATTTAACCAGGAAAGTCCCACAGAGATATCTCTTTCAGGGGAGTCCTGGCCCCTGAGGGGAGGAGCCTATTGTACATGTTTTTAGTGGTAGGGGAAACCAGAGCACCCAAGGGAAACCTACACAGACACAGGTAGAACATGCAAACTCCACTCAGAAAGCCCCAGGATCCCAGGACCTCCTTAATGTGAAGCGAGAACTCTAGCCGCTGTGCTACTGTGCCGTGACAGGGTGCCAAGGGTGAACTAGGTGCCAGTGAAGACACGTTCGCATAAGGCACGGAATATACACTGCGATGTATAACAAGGCTTTTGAAAACAAATGTACAAATGTATACACAATTTAGCTGGAGGACTGTGTTTCAAATATCATAGAAGTCAAGCAAAGCAAAACCATGACAGATCAAACATTTGGTTGGCACAGTGATTCCCAAAGTGGAGTCTGTGGCCACCTGAAGGGCCTCAGAGGGACAACAGGGGGGCCCCGAGTCCATGCTACATCATATCACTTTGTTGCTACCTCTTGGCCAGGACTCCCTTGGAAAAGAGGTTTTTAATCTCAATGACTTTCCTGGTTAAATAAAGGTTACGGTAAAGAAAAAGAAAAGAAATAAATATATTTGTTTAAATGTACTACTGTAAAGGGGTGTTAAGTTGTTTAATATCAAATCTAAAAGAAAAGACTAACGTACAAAATAATATTGGCGGTCTCATGAGATCTTTGCAAGGGCCAGTCATTCACAATTTCCCCTTCTGTCAATCTCTTTTGATACATTCTAATTGAATCCTGAACCAGCTAAACAAAGCTGGGCAAAACACTTTGTTCGATGAACAGTCATCTTTTAGCAACTGAACCAGTTAATGAATTTGTTGTTCGGTTATCATTTTTCGAAAAACACAACTAGTTGTGTTTTTCATCATGAACAACATTTAGTAGGGCTTCATATAAAGATCCAGTGAACACTGAAACTCTTAGTTTATCACTATAGCTTTCATATAATGGCTCTATTCTATAATAAAGTCCAAAAACGCATAAGTGTCAACGTCACTGATTGATGGCTTTTGTCAAATCAATGAGATGTGAACAAGTGCTGTGATAATGTTGTTAGCGACATCATTTTCTCCCCTTCTTGCTTGAGAAGGTGATTGATAGTCAGGGCGGTCATGTTACCCAAGGTCAAGAGTCTGAGGTGCCGGACACACGCTTAGCTGCATTAGACATGCCCCAACACAGGGACTAAAGCAAAAAATACTAATCATTTGACTGAAAAATGTTCATAGTCAAAAATCAGACCAAATAATGCAGCTATGTGCACATTTTAGATTTTCTTCAAATACGAGGACATGTAGAGCATGTAGGCCTATGTTTTTGTGGAAATAGGCCTGGTCTAGAACCACAGTAGTATAGAAGCACATTTTAGAGTTTCTACCACCGATACAAGTACCATGAAATTTAAGAAGGTGTAGCCTAGGTTACAAGGAGATACTTACTACGTGTATTTTGAAAAACAGCTGATCAAATTTCCTACAATCTGGTGTATTTGATCAGTTACAGAGGGGACCACGGGGGGAGCAAAATTCTGAATATGAAACTCACAAAAGGATGTCTCCCATTACATTGTTACATCATAGTAATAGTCCTACACACTAGAGTAGTGCACAGGGGCGAGGCTCTCACTGGCCCACCAACTTGCGCATATCAGAGCTTCATTAAATATGCGTGTGATTTGCATAACACCTGAAACTTGACAGTGACTCTTTCGTTGGTTGTGTGTCACCTGCAGCTCTTCTGTTTACAGAGGGACAGAGCGCATCGCCACAGTGACACACTTTTGGGAATTCAAACATTCTAAAACTCAGGTGAAGCGGAGTGACATTAGCACTCTTCCACGTCGCAGACATCGCCGCACTTCAACCTGGAGAGACTCAAATGAAGATGCGATAGAAGATGATGAATGATAATTAACATATACATATAGAGAGAGACGAAGAGGGCTGTGGGAGCTGAACTGCTGAGTGCCGTTTGAAACAAGTAGGCTGAGGGGTGATTGGCAGCTGTTCAGCCTAGCATAACAGAAGGGCAGGGAAATGATTGTACAAATGAGACGGTGGGAATACTCTTCCAGGCTGAAACTCTGCTTCACTTGTTTGAGCTCAGCTCAAGCTGCGAGTTGATTAGAGCTTAGATTGGGTCAAAAAAAATGGAGCTCAACCCAGCTCAACTCGTGTGTAGGCTAAACTGTCCAAACACAACCCAGATCAAATGATTCACTGCATGTCTGGGCACTCAAGGAACCCGGCAAGTGGCAGCGGCGGGAAACAGTTATAGGGGCGCAGCCCCGGGATTTGTCGGGTGTAGACCCAGAATCCACACTCTACTGATGATTAAGCAACAGAAAAGCTGTCGGGCTGGGGCATTTATAGTGTAGTCTTTAAACAACACATTACGGATTGACGGAAATGTTTCCCCAATTTGTTCAATTGAAGGAAATCCGTCAAAGCAACAGCAAACTATAATCCCCGCCTTAACTAAAAAAATAAATTAACTAAATAAATCATGACTGAATGGAATGAACTACAATACTTTAAAGTGAACAAATGTATTATCTGAAAAAGATCTAAATTAGCACATATATAATGCAGAATATCTTTAGCATACCAAGCTTCAATAAGAGGTGGAAGATATATTGTAAAAGACTTTGTAACAGAAGAGAAGCTGCATCACATTACTTCTAACCAATGAGAATTAAGAGTTTTAAACTAACCCAGCCCGAGTATAGAGGACATACCAGCACACACAGTAATATATATGAATGAGAAGTACTTCTGTCAATGATCTTACAGCAGGTAAAAGGCTGTGGACTTGAGCGGGTCATTCCTGGGAGATGCGTCTCATCTCTAAAAAGCATCTCTTCGAAGTGCACTGTAAAAACAAACTCTAAAGAGGTTTTAACTTCCCTTTTCATTAACTGCTAAACATTTGGCACTTAGCTCTAGCTTCAAAAGTGCTTTTAGAGCAGAAGTGACAATGACTCAGAACAGCTATTTAATAAAGAGAAGTCGTCATTCGGGGAACCATTGCATGTGCTTCATAATCAGACCACATATAGAAGAACTGTACAAAACCTGGCGGCTGCGATGCAGAACTGCCAATCTCGCATCATCCAAACACACCAGAGAGATTTTAATTGCTAGACTACGAATATTAATTCCATTGGAGAATACTATAAAACAGATTAGAGATGCTTAAGTAATTAGCCGCTTAAATAAAGCTGTTTGTGTGCAGAGCCGGGTTGGTTCCAAAACTAATATGGGTATGCAAATGTTGCACGCACGGCAGCCACAGCGGTTAATTCAACAAGCCAGACAGAAAACAAATGGATGTGTCCGCTCGCTTTGATCAAAGGGGAATCAAAGCGAGCGGCTACTTTCAAACACAAACTCTGACAAATTGCTTAGAATCATCAGAATATTGCATTAGAGCAGAGTTTACCATAGGGAAGGTTTAAGCATTTATTACAAGAAGAAACTACAGGATTTTCTGTTACAGATAGCAGGAAACGCTTAAAATGAATTAAATGAAGCATTTCTCATACTCAGCGTAAAGAGATCTGCATAGAATTTATGGGAAAAACACATCTGGCTGCACAAGCAACCACTGTGGGGACGATTACGATCATCATGACAAGAAACATCACAATTGAACAATTATTCACGATTATTGTCACTCTGACCAAACAGTAAAATGTTTCATTCACATTTTCTAATACATTACTATTCCCCAAGTACGCAAAATAAACTGTCAGAATGAAAGTGACGTTTCCTTTTTTTTGGAGAAAAAAGATTCAATTCAAATGACTTCTTTATGCTTGTTAAAATGCATGTCATTTTTTTTTACATTATGATTTGAATAATCACAATTATTGATAACATCCTCTCTTTTATTGCACTTATGCCAATCTCAGACTTGAGTATTCAAGACAGAGGCATGTTCACTTCTGCGTGTAACCATCTGGTGGCAGTCTTCCAACCCTCACAGGCCCAGTGTGCTCTGACTCTGGGTCCCATAATGAGGGTAAAAGCTGCCAATGCAACTGAACAAAAGCTTTGTGATGGAGATGATATCCACTTCATCTTTACATCTGCACTGTCTCAAACTGTGTGCATCGGCCTTCATGGACAAACTAAGTCAAACAAGGATGCAAATACATTTACTGAAGCTGACTTCTTCCCAAATTTGCAACTGTTTCCTTGATCCAAATAAAACTGAACATTTGAAATCCTAATGAATGTAATTTTGTCATTAAGACTTTAAAGAAGACCTATAGAGCTTTTGTCTGCTATGTAGTTTTAGTCTGTGGATAATCATGTTATATTTTGGACGACTTGATAAAAAAACACTCCCTTTACTTCCGGGTTGAAGATAGGGGCACTGATTTCCGCTGCCTCTTTACGTTACGTCACCCTTTGGAGAGCTGTAGTTCATGAGAGCAAATGATTAGTGTCAAAACGATGCAACGCTCCCGAATCCTACGTGTGTCACTGTCTGAAAAAATTCAAATAACAGAACAAAGCAAGTAAAGAGCAGTGGGCGTGTATCGGTGGGGAATCTGGGGAGCAGTGGGACTGTCAAAGCTATGGCATCGTGTCCACGGGAGAATAAAGTTCCTCAAACATGCATGAATGACATGAATAAATGAGGAGGAGAAACAATTATAATATGGTTAAAAGCTCCTAAAAGCACATTTGCATAATAGGTCTCCTTTCAATTCAAATTCTTCCCTCTCAGTAATAAAGAAGTTTAATCTACAAAAAAAAGCGAAAAAGAGTTCAGTTATTGCTTGTACTATTTTAATACTCATAACATAAAAATGTGTCAAAGCATCAAACACACTTAGCTCTAGTATGTTAGTTCAAGCCAAGTTTCGTCAGATTGAACCAAACGGCCATCTTGCCCAATGATAGATGAAGACTTGTGGATCCCGATGACAGAGCAGCACTGTCCTTGTGTGATGTACGCGCTGGTATAATGTAGCAGACTGTGCTCAGCCGACAGAGCTAATGACGGCCGTATGGTGTGTGTCCGTTGTGCCACATGTGGACAGCAGCAGCAGCAGCCGGCCCAAGAGCTAATGTCTCTCCCGAAGTCACAATGGTCCTTGTGAAAGTACTCTGGCTGAGCCCCTTATTCTGTTTGAGTGGCAGCATCCCCCCTTTTCCCTCACGCCCCCCCACCTCGTCTCCCCCTGCTTCACCCCGGTCCTAATGAGCGCTCTCCTGGGGCACGGGGCTAAAGAGGCCATCATGTCTGCCGTCTAAACACCGCACACAGCCAGGACTTCCCCTAATTGTCCCGCTTGTGTTGGCTCATTTGTTTTTGTCGTTAAATTTGCACCCTCCATATTTGCCCCCCCCACTAATACAGCAGCTTTGAGGAGCGCAACACGGCAGCTACAGGCTTAGGGAGCGCATTTCCCTCTGAAGTACGGGGAAACACCCACAGACACACAAATAAAAGCAACTTGAAAGAAAACAATAAAAGAAGAAAATTTTTTTTTGAACATGTTTTCACAGACGATCCAAGAAGCCTAGGGACTGTTTGTGCACTGCATTTCAAAGTGGCACACATCAAAAACCAGACCGGCTGTGACCTGTAGTAAGAAGACCTTTAGCAAGCGCATTAAATTATTGATGTGCTAAAGATATGCAGATTGTTTATTGACTGGCCCCATAGAATAAATGGAAAGGGATCATTCTACAACCAGCTGTATTTGAGTTGTAATTAGTTTGATTTCTATAAAATCAAGACATAGTGTGCTAATCCTCGGAACAAACAAACATTTAAGCAAATAATGAAGAAATATTGCAGCTTTGCTAAAGTGCTCCTCCAGAGTAATGCGTCTGTGCTGAGTAGATCCGGGAGAGAAGAAACAATTAGAGCATAATACCCCAATCATGCACACATTACTGCTGATTCAATGTAAAACACAGGCTGTCGACGGTGACTTGACATTTGCCAGGTGCCACTTGCCTTACCGTGCGTGCATTATTATCACTCCAATGCCCTCCAAGCATCCTGTGCCAGCCGCAGTGCATTTCTGAAGGGCTACAATCACCCACTGTACAATTAATTCTCTCGTACGGGAAACAGGTCTGGGAGCAAACATAACGCACGAGACCACGGGCTGATTATTGAATGTTTCGTGCAGATTTGTAGCAGAGGCAGTTCATTCATCACCTCTGCATCATTAACTCCGTTCACTCAAGCGCCTTAAACTAATGGCACACTTGATCTGATGCGCCTCTCTGTCAGGGGTCTGTGTCTCCTAATAATAAACAACCAATGCATTATATATTCACGTGTGAGGGTGCAATGCTCAATAAATCATAAAAATGCAAGCTCAGTCGTTGTAAATGCAAATACTTCATTAGCCAATCACATAACAGCTGACAAATAATGACAGAAACCACGGCGTTAAAGTGGTTTCTGAGCTCTTTCATGCATTTTGCACTGTATCCAGCCGTTTCCTCACATTTTGACGTATTAGATTTCAGATGTCACTAATTTTTCACATTTTAGCATTTGAGCTAAGTACTAGACTTGGTTTCAACCTTTTAAAATGGAATAATACTGTACATGGGTTCAGCTTTTGGTTTATTTTAACCCATGGGTAGCTCATCCAACAAATTGTTTCATATAATAACTGATTTACTGTTTGTCGTTTTGTTTTTTGACGGGATAGATATAATACATTCTCAAATATCCTAAAATAAATCTTTATGCCATGATCTTCTTAAATCCTCCCCAAAACCGTCTAATCCTTTTATCCAGCCAGACAGAGCTTCCTTCCTCTGAGACTCATCCCATTGTTAAATCTGTGCGGCTGTAAATGAATATGCCTAATGAAGGGAGCAGACCCCATCTTCTTCTCCAGCGTACATGCAGCAGACAGACAGAACAGCCCAGTGGGGTGAGGAGCGAGAGGAGGGAAAGGGGGGGGGGGGACAGGCGGGACACGCACGCACGCACTCTCACACCGGGCTCCCTGCTAAACAATGAGCTGGATCCATGCCACAGGTTCGGATCCGCAGGTAATCTCCTTTTTATGCTAACATCACATTCGCTGGTATAATGCGCCGTCCATGTGGAAGCTCATGTCTGCCATTAGGCGTTGTGACTGATATTGCAAATCACATCATTTGCAATAAAGATTTAAACGCCGCGGGGTAAATCAAGTCACACCGGCGTGCTGGCTGGGTGTGATCGGTGATGGGTTGGTTTTGGCACCGGCGTTGGCCTCTCGTGCCTGGGTGCTGCATTACACAGTGTCATGGCATGTCCTGACCTTCTGTTCATATCACCCTCGCTCTATGTAGCCTTCTGCCAGGAACCAGGCCAGCTAGGATCGTTTGGCTAATCTCCTGATGAATCTACACAACAATACAAGATTCTATAGCGTCATTAAAGAAAAGTCGGTCGATGGAGTGAGTTAGCTGGAGATTTGGCAGTCAACCAATAGTTTATTCTGCCTTTGGACATACATATAAAGACTGTTTCCAAGTACTTTTTTGTACATGTAGTGGTTTTTTGCACATACTTCTGCGCAAATACCAGAGTTTACCATTTGTTTCTTCAATTTTGTGAGTTAACAGTGATTAGGATGACGCCAAAGAGGGGAAATTCTAGGACAGATTTGTGGTGATCAAAATGTATATAACTAGGATTTATCTGATAATTCCAATATCAGTTTTAATAAGTATGATCTAAAACAGGGCTATTCAACTTAATTTTTGCGAGGGCCAGATTTTTCGGTGGGCCAAAACCTCTGGGCCGGAGGTGCACAACACACCACCAGTTTTGGGTCGCACAAAATATCCCCAATAACTGATAGATAAGATTTTTGGGAGAAATAATATACAAAATACTTTACCAACGTTGCTTTGCAAGATTGCCCATCCAGGACTGAACCAGAATTAAGATAGAACTAGACTAAAACCAACCAGGTCTGAGCCAGGACTAGTCCAGAACCAAAAGAGGTGTAAAGCAGAATTAAACAAGGACTAAACTAAGACAAACCAGGTCTAAACTAGTGCTGACCCAGAATGAAACCAATAAACAAGATTTCGTTCTTATTTTTGAATACCTGGACGATGGGTCGTGGGCTGGATTAAATCACTTGGAGGGCCTGATTTTGCCCCCGGGCCGTATATTGAATAATAGTACTGATCTAAAACGTACTCTTGAGGTAATAATCTGACAAATAGATCATTTATTGTTGTAACTCACAGTGCTCCTGCTTGCTAGTAAGCCTTGTCTTTACATGTGGTTACCTCATGTAAAGACCTCCCTTTTAGTGCATTTATTGTAATAGTCCAAGGGCAGAGAGAGCGGGAAGACAATGATGCAGTGTTTTCGCCTTAGGTAAGACACCTGTTACAGTTCGACATGACAGAAAATAAAATAAAACAGAGTGGCTCGGGAGAAAGGGCTTTGTGTTTGCATTGCTAAGCTGCCATTAGTGGCACAGCTGTTCGAGACCATCTTAAAACAACAAAGCAAATATACGTGCACTCCAAACTCCTCCAGCTATAACACCTACACGCCGACGATCACAAGCCCGGGCAGAGGTCCCTTCTTCACACCATTTCCCACCGTGAGAATCGATAGCTTTACAACTCTCTCCCCTGTTTCCCTGATTCAAGTGTTTCTATGGACGTCAGATACTGTAAATAAAAAAGCCTGCCAGAGACAACACAAGAGCAAGTGGGTGAATCGATGCTGGCAGCCACGCTACAGTGAATACACATAACACCTCAGCTCTTTAAATCCCCGTTTAGGTAACTCCGAAAATACCACTATCCCATCCAAACAATGTGAATGCACGTTAGAGTTGGAGGGCCGCTGGTGTTGTGACAGGGAGTGAGTGTGGACTTGCAGGGGCTATAGGAGAGGCACAGCAGCAGGTGACGTGAAGGAGGTGTATGGGATTAGTGTGACAGCTGATTGGCATGCAGGGGCAGTGCCACTTTTCTCCATGCAGCAATATTGTGCACTGCAGCAAACCCACTGACAAGCAGCTGCCACTCAAACACTCCAGCATTGTTGACTTTTTTGGATGGTTCTGTTTCATCATCCACACAGCCATAAAAAACATTCTTTATTAATGAAGACAACATCCAGTTTGCTGTGTGATGTAATGATACTAAACCGGAGTTAAATGAGTCGACAAAAGCAGTGTGCGGGAGTGTCTAACATGACAGCTCACAGTGCGACACGCAGCAGCTGCTTGAGTGAGCCTCTGCCTTCAGGGCAGGTTTAGGAGGAACTTCAGTTCACAACCTGCTACTCACGCTTATAGAGTTCCCTAAAATGTGTCATAGTGAACATGAATGTGTTTTATCTGACATGTTAAAGATGTGTGACAATTTGAACAGATTTACAATAGTCTGAACGCCTTGCTCTCTAAAGTTCAAATCCTGTCTGCTTATCTGTTTATCTCTATTCTGGCTTTGATCTTCTTTTTGTGGCAGGTGCTTTTCTGTCCAAACTAAAACGGATTTGAAAGCTTCCATCCTTACAAAATTAAAACATTGAAGTGAGTCAGGTCATCACCACAGCCTTTTCCGGGATTACAGAGCAATTAGGACCCTTATCACTTAACAATAGAAACATATTAATATTGCTCAGTATTTTATGTTGCACCGTAATGTCGAGATAAGTTCCTATGTTTGTGAATTTTGTTCATGGACAATGGCAATAAACCCTTTCTGATTCTGATTCTGATATGAATCTAAATTAAACTAAATATTCTTATATCCCAACTATTCATCATCACCCCCAAAATGATACAGTGGCAGTAGTTTATTCATGGTTAAAATATCCAACTATGCAAATATTAGGGAATGGCAAAGGTTTGCAGTTTTTCCAAATTACTGATTGCACTGTCAATACTGATACACGTTTGATGAAGCAAGAATTGCAAAAGACACTTTCTCTTGAATATTGGCATGTATTAATTTAGTATTGAGCTGAATGGAAGCAGCAGTCAGAGGAAGTGTCACTGCTTTTAATTGGATTCTCTCAACGACCAAGACTTGTAATACGCTTAAAAATTCCTTGGCAAAATAAGGTTTTGTTTCTATAAAAGCTATCAAAAGACATATGTGAGATTCACAACTGCAGCCCCCCATTGAATTTGAGTTGCTGTGGTACGTGTTGGAGTTTCCCTACAATCTGACTGCTATCAAAGCCCATTCTGGTCTATCTGACGACATCGTGTGCTCTCAGTGTCCTTTAATCCACTTTATCATTATTGCTCCTTTCTCCCCTTGTTCCCGTCCTGATCTCACCTCAGACAACGCAGTGACTCCTGACCCCGCAGGTCCTGGAGGTCAGCCCAAAACCTAATGCCATTGGAAAGTGACAGTCTAATTCCACCAATAAGTCACACTGAGGAGAGGTGACAATGAGTGAAATTTTAAACCTGAATAGGATTAAGGTGAGGCTGAGGAATCAAATTAAACACTGCATTTCGCTTCGGCAGCTTTCCTTGATGCAACGTAGGTTTTTCCATCAACACCTCGGCAACCTGGAGAATACATGCAAGCAGATGTTATCACAGATTGAGGGGCTTTTATGGAAGAAAACAAGGACTGAACAGACAGCAGGAACTATATAAGGCAGGGACACTTTTATTTATTTATTTTATTGGAAAATTACACGTTACCCTTTTAGTGATCCGGTAGAATTATACGCCAGATGTGACTGTGACTAGAGTAAGCAATGGGGGTGTATCCAGGGGTCATTGTGGATGTGGTGGAGGAGTACAAGTCCTTGGGGTATATGGGCAATGAACCAGACTAGGGGAAGAACGTGGTCGCTGTCTACCAGAGGGGTCAGAGCCGTCTCTACCTTCTGCACAGTCTATGGTGGACGGTCCCATCACGTAAACGGTGGTCTGTTGTGCCCTCAATAGAAAAACCTCTTTGTCAAGTCATTGTGCAATATTCAGTTCACTTACTAAACAAGTAATAAGTAAATATGGGGTGAGGGGACTATATTTCAATAAGTCAAGTTAAAATGTGATCTTGTTCATACCAAGGTTTTAGATGATGAAAACAGATTTATTGTATCTTATTCTATGATGATACCGATATCTATTAATTTAGTTTCTTTCTTTTTTCTTTTTTTTCCTTCTGTTGGTCGGTTGCACAAAAAAAGGTTCCCCTTGGGGCTGAATAAAGCAATTCTGATTCTGAACATTCAACTTTCATACTTTTCTTGCGGCATATGTTTTGTGGGGGAAAGCTAACAGTTGATGTGGGCCGTACCATAACAGACAATTTGGTAAGTGTAGCTTTTACAGGGGCACACGGCCGACACATTCAACTGGATTTGTATTTTCGATATTTCTGCATTGCACGGACATTTCCAATAAAATGTGTGACAGGACTGGATAAGCTGTGTTGTCACAGAGTAAGTGCTCTAGTTTATAGCCACTGCTGCCATTTTGGATCCTTGGGGGCTCTCACTAACACGCTGACACCATTTTATCCATGAAAATGACAGGAGAGTGCCTTGCAGTTTAAAATCTTAGCCCCTCAAGGTTTCTTTCGCTGCTGGGATGTCTAAGGCCTACGGCATGGAGCAGAGCATACCTTTGCCCTGGGTAATCTATACAAACGCCCATATTCTTCTATGTCTCCTCCAATGTGTCCATAACCTCCCAGTGCTCAAAACAACAAACTGGGAAATAGCTTTTAAGAAATCAGATAAGGTAGAAACTTTCTTGTAAGGAAATAACAGTATACAAAGTACTCACTGAAGAGAAAAAATAGAAATATTATGTGAAACAATGATTATAGCGCGGGTGAGGCCATGAGAGCAACCATCAATAGTACAAACATGCAAGAACATTCCTAAATCCCTGAACATACGTTACAGATGTATTATTATTGACATTTATCTAACCAAGAAAGTCCAACAGAAAGAATAAATACAAATAAAATTAGAATCTCTTTTCCTGGCCCCAGAAGGGAAGAGTTTTGTAGATAAATAGGAGAACCTGGAGGAAACCTACGCAGACATGGGGAGAACATGCAAACTCCACACAGAAAGACCCCACGACCTTATTGCTGTGAGGCTAACTGCTGCGCTACTGTGGCGCCCATTTTGATCAGTGTTGTTTTTATTCACTTTCATAGAACGGCTGTACGCAACTAACAATCAATATCACATTAGTATTTCCCATTTATGTTACAGATAATTAATGTTGGCTTCAAGAACAACCAGAGATAACATGTCATAACACTCCACTCTGGGCACTGTGGGTGTCCTGGGTGTAAATCACTACCTGTGCACCCCTGGGCTCTCACATAATAGGTGACAACTCCAGACACACACAACACCCTGCTGTCTCTATTCAGCTACTGGGTTATGGTTAGGGTGCACCCTAACCCAATGCTCAATCACAGTAAAGAATGTTTAGGTTGTCTGGTAACCCTCAAAAATGTTCTAATATATAGAAACTCATTCTGGACCCTTAAACTATGTATATTTCACTGTCATAGGATGTTAATGTAGACAACTTGTTTTTCTCTCTGTGTGAAAGCTCTGTACACCAGCATCATTCGTTATTTCATTTTTGGGTTTTGTTTTATGTATGTTAAATTTATATATATTTTTTTTTCCTCCTGCAGGTTTTAAAGTGTGTGTGTGAGAATATAGTCAATGGCCATGTGTTACAGCGACTCTTGGCACCTCTTTTTTACTAACAGTAAGCTTGTTCTTTCTTATTACTGCTGTACTTCTTATATTACTGCTGTACACTCTTATATTTGAAAAAGTCAATAAATAAAGTTTACAAAAACAAAATATATTATTTTAATTTCGAAGGAAACCAAACCTCTATTACAACTGCCCTTACACATGTTTAGCACTTCTTGATGTTGTATGCACCGCATCGTCCTTTAAAAAGTATTAGCAAAATTCTGTTGATATATATATTGATATAATTTTGGTTCGAGTTGTATAAACCCTGAAAGAGCCACTCACCCTGAACCTAACCTGGTCAGGGGTAGGTTCTAGTTTTAGACTGACCGACCCACAGAGCGCAGCAGCATTTGAGCGAGACACGGTGCAGCTTCTAAAAAATTGTTGCCTCACCAAATGCAAAAGTCAAACGCTTGGCTGTCATTAAAAGCTTAAATGTACAGCTACGATGCCTATTTTTCAATATTATATTTGTATACAAGCCTATAAACTATGTTACAAAAATACTAAAAAACCTTTGGTCGTGTCAGGTGACCAATTAGAAAAAGTGGGTCACCAAAAAGTTTGAGAACCACTGATAAAAATAAATATTTTTAATGCGACACGCAAATGATTGAAGGTCTAAGGACAGGAGACCTTGGGACATTTGTCTAAGGACACAGGATACTGGGACATTTCTGAGTCCTTATGAACGTTGTTTAATCTGTTTTTCACTGTCGCCCTTCGAGGCAACCGCTGTTGTGATTTTGGGCAAAAATAAATTGAATTGAATTAAAATAAATAGAACCTAAGTTGTCCAAAGTGACATAACTTCCCGTTTCTCTAAGATGGACGCCTCCTCTGGTTTACCGTTGCCATGGTGACTCTTATTTTCTAGACTCCGTTGATAATAGCTTTTCTTCTCAGTTAAAAAAGTGAATACACGGAGTGGACTAACTCTATTCCAAACCTGTCATATGAAAACAAGGAACTAAAATAGTTTTTAAGAAATCAGATGAGGTAGAAACTTTCTTGTAAGGAAATAACAGTATACAAAGTACTCACTGAAGAAAAAAATATAACTATTATGAAAACAAGGAACTGAGCTGGCCCTGTCTGAGTGAGATATCTTTGAGTCAAGAATAAAATCAGCTTTAAAAGGATCGATAACTTTCTGTATTACTGTAACATACAAAAGGTAAAACATTGAATTCATTCTCCTGTCCCTGAAAGCATAAAAACAAACAGCTAAAGTCCATATTCGAGCCATCTCTGATCACACTGAGGACTTGTAGGGCAGATGCACAGAATGCCATGAAAGCCACAAGACAACAGGCTCCAAATCCCCGCTCCACTGCAAACTTAATAATCATTTAGCTCAGCCAGTGACAGTTGAGCTTGTAACAGGAATGTATGCGCCTGGTTATCCCCCATCTGTGGCGGCATCTGCTTCCGATTGTGTGTGTTTGTTGTTTGCCAGTGTTTGGCATCAGAAGGTCTACACTGTTCGTTCTACATGAACATGGTCAAAGCTACTCTCTACATGGGCTGATTTAACACAATATCTCTATGTGGGAGAGAATCAGCACAAGGTTATGGCAGCCAGTTATGGGGATAATGTGGGCAGTCATTACTGCCCACATTATCCCATTAGATTCATTAAGTGATAGAGGAAACATGCAATATTTAATAATGATGCTTACAAAGATCAAAACACCACTATATGAATAACATACAGTGAAGATTCTTGCTGAAAATTTGGAACCCTTAAAATTAGATTGGGTACAGATGTCACTATATATTTTTATAATTGTATGTCACTGATTCACAATATAATTTAAAAAAAATATCATTGATGTTTGGAATGACCTGTTGTATGAATCACACTGCTGCAGCTCAGTCAGGGTCAATGACAGAAGTCTTCCCAAACTCCTGTCAAGTTCAACAGCCCATAACTAAAGTCTAGACTGTGGACACAACATTATATTCTGATGGATGTACATCTGAGCACTTAGCATTGGGTCAGGACCCTGCACTTTACATTTCATCTGATAGCCACTAAGTGCAGATTTCATGTTCACTTATACTTTGGAATACACAGTGGTAGGTCACAAAATCATACATTTAAAACATAAAACCTTCACCTGAATGCTTTCAAATGTCACAGTAGTTACATATAAACGCTTGTAAACAAACATATTACATTTGAAGGGAATGTGGTGCTTCAGTAAACCAAGCTACTATCCCAAACCACTTTCAGCCAGACAAGACATAAAAAACTAATTCTTCTGAACTGCGGGCAACCCTGCACATACATTTTGCCTTTAAGCATGCTCCAGATTGAAGAGTAATGGAGCCTATGAAATCAAAAGGGCGCTAGCCACGCTAAAGGAATATGAAGTGGGATTCACCACACATCATTTCACCCATGGTGATGTAGGTGTAGGTATGTGCGCCCCTCCAAACCTATGCATTTATACACAGTCAAAATCCTGAACATATGGGGGATGGTACGACGGCAACCATGAAATGAACATTTTCAGAAACATGCTGGCTTAAAAGAAATCCACAGAACGCAGCACGCCTGTAGGGCCCCAGTGTCAGGTTAGAGTGAACCTCAAGGTGAACCCAAAAAGCAATAGTAGGACTGTTATTGCTTTGCTTTTAAAGCTGTGGATCATGGTCCAGGTGGTAACACTGTCCTAGATTAGCTAACTGAATTTGATTACAGTGTATATGGACAAGTACAAAATGAAATGTGGAAGTTGATGTGAGCTTTAACTGATTTTCTGGGTCATGTGACGGTCACATCATTTCAAAGATGCTGGGACTTCAATCGCTCCAGTTAAGTAGAACCTTTTCTTGTTGCACAGTGGAACTAGTTGAGTCAGAGCTTCTTAAGTTACTATTCCAAGTCGTAAACTCCTTTTTTATTATGACTTTTACGAGGCACGGTCACTAGTTTCTGCTTACCACTCAACAACCTCTGATCTGAGTCACCCTTCCATTCTCCTGCGTCCAGCTGCAATCCAGGAAGTGCTTTTGAAGTCATGCATGATTAACACATAATAACATGCTCGACTTTTAACCAATCATGCCCCTGATTTCCAAAGGCATAAAACACTGAGAACACACTATAAGCCGCCTTTATGTGACAGAAAAGGAACTCATTTATGTGCGGATTTATAGAGCCCACTGCCATGGCGTTATTGGCCACAAAGTGACTAATGAGCATGAGGTGAGAAGTGAAACTTGTCATTAGAGGGAGAAATATGGAGAGGGCCAGTCAAACAGCACAAGTGATTGAAAGTGGTGCAGAGTCAAAAAGGTACGATGATTAAACTGGAGGGACAGACATTATGGCCTTTCCATCATTTAGCAGCCTGATTGCACGTCTGCCATGTTCCTGTCAGGCTCGGACCGCTCCATCACTGGCCTTTGTCTGGAACAAGTGCCCTGTATGGTCCCACGACGCTGCCCAACAGTGTGGACACTAGGAATGTCAAGATTATTTGGTTAATCGATAATCGTGATTATATAGGTCACAAAATAAACGTAAGAACAAAAACATAATAATTGTGACTATTTTAGAAGCAAAATGAATGGTTTTAATTCAAACTATAGTCTGAAAAAATACATCAAAATATAAAGCACTTTTTTAATTTGACTGTTTTTGTCACATTTACTTTATTTCATCATTCAGACAGTTTGATTTCATAAAGCTGGTCACAAACTTCAGATTTCACACAGTCCCAGTAATTATCATTAAGAGTGAGGTTTCTTCTCCAAATAATCACATACTAACACTAAAATTGAACGTACCTAGTGTACAGTTAATAAACCAGTGAATTATTTTAGAGGACAAATATTTCTCCCAATAAAAAATGCAGATTATAGACATACAATTTCCATCACATCAAAGCTGAATTTGAATATATACGATACAGACACAGGCCAAGAATCTACAAACTTAACAAAGAATTGAGTGATTCTTTTTCAGAGCAAAATTAAGATTAAAAAGCTATTCAGAGGTTTGGGCTGAAGAGAAAATTACATCCAAAACGCTTCTCTTCCCAGTGCTTTCAATAAAAGCTTCCCAAATTGGTTGAGGGTTATGGGGTGTCGCACTCGAATGACAGAATAATTACACAAAGGGCATCGGTGGAGCGAAAAGTAGGGAACAGAGAGTCAGACACTTGGAACATTTGATAAAATGATAGAGTAGGTAACAGCCTGTTGGAGCACTACAAAAATAAGGCCGTGTTTTATAACAGGATTTGGATCTATGTGTGAATCGGCAACCGCACAGGGGGGTCGGGCCTTCCAACAATGGCACGGGGTCGTTTTATAGTGCCCTGAGACAGATGGTCGTCTCCGTCGCAGCGGTGGTCAAGGTCACCCCTCCCGCACCGTTCGCACCTGCACCCCAAACACTCTTATCATCTTTATTCCAAACACCTCACACCCACAAGAAACCGCCCCTCCCAGCTGCGCCCTTATGGGATCCACTGCGGACAAATGGTACACCGAACAACTAGCTAACCGCCTAATTACAGTGAGTGTTTTGCCATATTACCCTGCCCCACCTGCAAGCGTTCAAAACAGTTCTCTCCATTATAAGGAATGAGATTGAATTGTCACTGGTTGTTGCTAACTGGTGAACTGCCTTTTGCCCCATCTTGCACAATGCAGAGAGGCAGCTACCAATCCTTAAACAAAGCACTGTGTTCGAATCATTTGGAAAAACTTAATTTAGCAAGTGTGTTATCAACAATCAAGATGGGATGCTATGTTAACACAAAATACTGGCAGAACATTGTTAAATCTGACCATAGATGAACGGCAGCAATTGTCGAATCCCTGATCAATTGGCACCAGTGTGGATGTATGACAGGCTTGGCAGCTGCTCGCTCAGACGGGGGAGTGCTATTGACGTGGCGGTCAGATCCATGAGACGGGCTTCCTGTCACAGGCACATCGGTCCCTCCCCACGCGTCCAATACAAGCGTGCAGCAGATCAATGTCCACAGATGCAGTCCTCCCCCCTGCAAAACTAATTATGTGAGCGTTTTACACTGCCAAATCCCCACCATGCTTTGTTTATGCATGCTGCAATTAGGGGAAACAGTCAATAAAAGGCGATGGGAGGTGAAGAATGGTGTAGTTGGGCTAAATCTGTCAATATTGAAGTTATGTTCTGTTAGAAGGCTGCAGAATACATCATTCTTACTCCAACTGACAGAAACAATACAATTCTTAAATCCTAGTGACACGTGTTTGTATGGTTGGTCAATGGTAGTTCGGGGTTATTCCATTAAGGGGCAGTCACGCGGAACAGCAAAAATACTTGAAATATCTTGTTTTGCTATATCAACAAGTCCACCAAAGGCCTTCTCATGTAAGCTAAATGCTCAATCATAAGAAAGCATAGAGAGTAGAGAGCAGACTGTTGAGAAGTACAAATTAGTGCAAACTGCCAAAACAGGCAAAGCCATTTGGGGGACTGAAGACGCTGTGAGATATACATTAACAAGATGCATCTAATTCCACAGTGGAAAGTGAGCAGCAGCAGGCCAGAAGGCGGGAGAACGCAACATTCAAACTGTTCCTGTCACTTGTTCACAAGTTAACTCTGAGGTGACAGAGCGCTACTCATCATCTCATCTCTCAAGAGCGATGCCTCCTTCCTTCTACATCACTTTAACATGCACAATTAAGCCGCAGTGAATATTTATAGCCGGCTTAAAGACATCTTTCCTCGGTCCCCCAGGTGTCACAAAGTGGCTGTAATCAGGATTCAGGAGCACCTCCTGTTCGATAGCGATACGACCCAGGTCTACTGAGAACACTAAAACAAGCTGAAGGTCTACCTTTTTAACGCCTCTTATATGCAAAAGGTGTGTGTTTGCCCCAAGTTTCTCTAAAAGCAAAACGATGAGACAGATGGCCAGTAAATCATGTCAATACAACAATGGCATTTACATTTTGATGTACACACGTTGACTACAAGCTGTAAATTGTATGCAAGGAGATATAATTTGATTCATTTTGTTCCAAGAGGCGGGTCCACACACGACAGCGTTGCTTTCGGGCTGTCAGCAGGTAAAATACACATCTGCTTGAGTGCAGCCCAGCAGGGGACAACGGTAAAAAGATTCATACAGGGGGTTTTTTCACAGGGAAATAATGATTGTTTGTGTTCGTGGCAGGTCTAAGGGCTACCATCTGTCAATAGAGCCATTTGAGTGTGGCCCGTGTGGTTGAAATTGTGGAGGCAGATAAAAGTGAAGGAAACGGACCCACAGTGAAGTCTAAATTTCCATTAGAGAGTGTGTGTGTGTCACTGTCCACTGTGATAGTAAAACTCTACTTCAGTTGTGGCACAGGCCATAGATTTCCATGCTAACAGTGAAGTCTGTGTTTAATCTGCCTCGGGAGAGCCTCAAAGCCGGGGCCACCACCCTGTAAAACCAACCTGAGAGCCGTCGTCAGTGAGCGGTCCTATCTGTAATTAAATTAAAAACAGATTTCCACAACTGAGACTTGATTTCCTCCTGGGCTAATTATGCCGTTCATAAAGAGTCCACAGTTCTGGTCACTACCACGGGATCCATAAGGTCAGCACTAATCTGACCTTCAACCGTGGAAAACTGTCTTCTCTAGGATCCCTTCCAAGTATCAGTAGAACATAGACATTCAATGCAAGTCTGATGCTTTTGGGTTGAATGTTTCAAATTGAAACAAAGTCAAAAAGTCTATCCTGCTCTATCAGCCACCTCTCCAGCGCTCACTTGGCTTCAGGTGCTACGTTAACTATATCTCGTCTGACTTGTTATACTAACTGAATCCTTTTGTCTTCCTTCTCTTCTCTTTGAGTGTTCTCTTGGCAACCATAAACAGTGTAACGCAGCTCCTTAAAGAGCCGGAGGAATTTGCAATAGTGGGGAGTAGTGCAATTGCTTTTAAGCCCTGTCAGAATACTGATTTTACATGTCATCTTCTTTCAAGGCGCTTGCATTATCCTCTCAACATTGTATTTTTGCAGAGATCAAAAGTCATGCGAGCAAAGCTTTAGTGCATCACTCCTGGCTGACAGTTGATGCTCAGTGGATGTGAGTTTCCCAGCCCCGCTCCACCAGCTCAACCCCATAATGAAACGCTCTAATCAGGCTGCAGCAGGACGGTCGCCTCTCATTAGAACCGGAGCTGGAGAAATGCTCCTCCGCTCTTTGATGTCGACAAAGATTCCCAGAACAAAGCGTCTTCCTCTGTGATAAGGAGAAGCTCACGCGTTCTTCTGCTGCGACGGGGATGTCAGGAAGCCGCTCCGGTTGGGGAAGCCTTTGTTTTGCTTCCAAGGCAAATTATTGAAAATAAACGCGACTATTATTGGGACTGCAGAGCCCGATTTAAAAGAGTGAATGCAAAACAACTCGACAGCATTGTTCTGGCTGATGTGTTTTGACCGGTCTGGGCCTAAAACATCCTCAGTGGTAATTAGAGCTGCTAATACAAAATCTTTTTTTCTTAGATCTGGAGGAAAATAAAAAATATAATATGAATGAATGTATGTGCGCTGTGGGTTAGAGGGATTGCATGCACGGTCCCAGTTTGGACAGGAATAGGGCAATCAGTTCTCCATCTTTTTTTTGATATTTCTGAAAATATTGGAAACAGGATAAACATGGATTTGATCAGACCATGTTTGGAACTAGTGTTAAGACATGATCTCGCCTTTTAGGTTCCCGTCTCCCCTCGCTGCACATGCTGCTGTCTGCAGATAACGCGCAGACCGGAGTCACAACCTTGTGTCAAAGCAATCGCAGAAAAGCTCGGGAAAGGCGAGTTGTAAATGGGGAAAACACTGATTGTGGAAGAACCTGTGAGCTGGCCAGAGTGCTGTTTATTTCTGCGTGTTGGAGATTGTCTGGGGGTTGTGGTCACACATGGGAGCGTCCTACTCGGCGCTGATTAAAAGGCAGCACCACTCTTCTGCCTTGAGCTCCACAACTGCGGGGAATTATACCAAACACTGCATGATTGTGTGCATACCTACAGGCTGCTTTAACTAACTAGCCGCTAATCGCATGTTGTTTACTTTCACTTTCTCTATTTAAAAGACACAAAGAAAAGGAAGAAGTCAAAAGCACGCTGAAGTCATGTTGTTAAGAGTCCAAAGTGAGGATGAGAGAAAAGGTAAACACAATATATCGCCATAAAATGATTGCAATATGAAGGTATTCTTGCATCTATTCGAACCATAAGCAGCATCTGTCTTAGAGGTTAAGGAATAACTATATTGACCACCACACCGCCATAAAGCCACGAAAATGAAAACATGTGAATACTGATAATGTGCCAAAGGGTCAGAGCTCGGAACAAGTTTGGCGAAAATCAGATAACGCAGCTCTAATAGAACTTTAAAGAACGCAGCCAACCACTTTATAGTTTTTATCACTTGCTGGTGTCCGTGTTCACCTGAGAAAAGCGAGTGTTTCACAGGGGGACTATATTCTCACTGGTGCCACGCCTCGCTTCACCCGCACACATACTGTTATAGATTATTCTGTTAAATCGCTCGGTGTAATTTATCGTAGTTTATGGTGAGATTAATTGCTTGACCTTTTTGGGCCATTTATCTAAATGTGTGTGGGGAAAACGCACATTTTATTCCCAGCGTAGTCTGGTAGCATCGTGTATGAATTACTGTAATACTCTCGCTGACCTGTATACTTTCGCTACACATTTAAGCAGCATCAATTAGCAACGGCACATCCGACTGCGCCTCTTCATACAAAGCCGAGCGTCTCCACCCTCATTTCTCCCTCTAATGAGATGAATCACTCAGGCCTCCACCCATCACTCTTTAATTATTTTCTATGAATTAGGTCTCCCATTAAAATTAGCAATGTTCTATGGTAATTCTTTTTGAGAAACACAGTTGCTGAGGGTGATAATTATGTCAATTATTCAGATCCCATATCCAAGATCCATACAGCCTGCGCTCATGTTTAGCTGGAGGCCATTCTCACCCACAAGTGGAAAGAACGGAGATTGGGGCAGATGTTTAATTATCACTTTTCTTAACATGGATTATAAAGTGGATTATTTTCACATTGACATTCACTTAAAGATTCTTTATTGCTGAAGAGGCAGCCGCAATATAACCTCAAATATTTCTTTATTATACAGTGTCACTAATCGCAATCGGCATCACATCATCACTAAAAACGGGTCACTGTCAAAATGTATGGTTTGACGGTTATCACTTTAGCTGAAAGTGAAAAATGCCTCTCCAAATGTTGCTTTATTAACAAAACTGTGTGAAGCTGAGGTTAAATCGCTCTCCTAATGTTCATAATGAATAAACTTTTAAGAGCAACTTTCTGATCCAACATTAGACCAACATGGAGAAGGAAAAAGTCCTGAAATCTGCGATCTTTGTGCAACAGCCTGGAAACATGATGGATCAGTGGTGGCTTTTCAAAGGGTTTCCAGTAAGACACCAAAGGCGAGGCGCACTCCTGATATGATGTGGGATTCTCTTCATAATAAAAGCGGCACAAGGGCACTGGTCCCACAGGACGCATCTATAATTCATCTGAGGAACACATGAATTAACGATGAGCCGCTTTTATCATATATGTTTTACACCATAAACAGGAAACATGCAATTATACTCTTCTAACACTTTGTGACCATACTCTAAATGGCACGTCATAATCAAATATGTTTTTATATGTCAGAATGATATCATACTTTGTAGCAGTAACAGAGTGTCATCTTAAAATGATTCATGTAACATTCCCTTTGATTCATGAGTTACAGGAAATGAAAGAGCATATGAATCCAAATTAAAAAATGACCAGTTTAGCTCTTCTACAGGTATTAATATATATGTCCAAGTGCATATCCTAATTTCAGTAGATAACTATGTGGTTAATTCGAGAAATATAGAATTTGGGAAAGTTGTAAATGCATGAATTCATGAATCTATGCCACAGTGCAATGGACTGATGTTAAAGAAACCTACAGTGAGACATTGTCATCTTCATAACACTTAGCTTTAAGAACCCCTCTGAGGAGTCCATCTGTCTATGAGCTTGTGAGGGCAGATGTCCCTCACCCAAAGGCCCACCTCTAACACCCCCACAGCCTCTCCTCACACCAGCGGCCCTCTTAATTAAAACATTGTATCCACACTGTTGCATACGTGTGTGGTGCAGCGAGTGCTGGTCTGGGCTGAAGCACATCGCCGTGATACGAGCTGACGTGGTACAAGAACCTCACAGCAGGAAGGCCACAGTCGACGATTTACTCCGGCGTTAATCCCCAGACTGAGTCCAGATGGAAATATGACAATGACAAAGACAAGAAAACCTCAATGTGCTGTCAGCCTGTCCATCATGGATTTAGAAGCTTTTCAAAGTGAAAGTGGCAGTCACGTGTAGAGAGGAAGTGGCATGCCCCGAGGCACACTGCTCCTCTTTGTCACTAAAGCAGAATGGAGCTTGAGCCCATTATATAGAAGATTATGAGCATATTTCAAGATAATGCTGTTATAAAATCTGAATTTAAAGAATCACAATTGTCAAATATATATATTTTTTAACCCAAAATGGATTAATTTAAAGTGATTTGTCTTTTTGATCTGGTGATGGATTCATTTTTATTCAAGTAGAGAGAAAGGTGTATTGTCCATAATGTGCATAGATTGCATTCACATTCAATGATTTGATGACATCATAATTTCAGATGGTGGGCAGAGACCTATGTAACTATGGGAGTTTGGCTGTTTTTGAAAGAAATATCCAAATTAACCTTATGGCTTGATATAAAACCATCCGATTCTGACCGGTCCAGCTCAGTTTTAAACTTTCGAGTTTCTAGAAGGAAGTGATGTCACATGAATGTCACTTATTATTCCCCTGACATGCTGTACATCTTTCTGCTATGCTTTTATCTAAAGTGTTAGTGTTGATGAAACGCAGTTCAGTGCATTGACAAGGGTAATATAGATATCATTCCTATTTTGTAACCATCTTAAACACAATGCAATGTTAAACTCAACTGTTCGAGAGCGCTCCTAGGAGGAACGAGACTATTTAACACTTTAACAATGTCTGATAAATATGAAGGGAGAGATTGCTTTCAGCCATTTTGACAAAATATAGCTAATAATTCTGTGGCACAAAAAAGGAGATCTAACACTGCTCATTTTCCCCCTACCCTAAAGCTTTTAATTAACTAAATGACAGTATACTTTCTGTATTTGATTGTTGCTCTGGGCTCTGAATGTCCATGTGGTGGTGTGCAGGAAATTGTCACTCTTTAACGGCATTAAACAGACAAAATCACAGCAGTGAACACAGGACTAAGTTTAAACAGACAAAATCACAGCATAATCGCCCTAAAAATGTAATACCAGGCTTGTTTTTGTCCATTTTTAAGGGTCAAATTAAATCAAACTAAATCAATTCAATAGTATATATTTTTTAGTCATGTCAGTCATTTATAGTTCAGGATATTGATATGAAGCGTTAGTTTGTTCATTTTGGTGCAAGTTTTGGTATAGCTGCCTGTGACCTTTAAGAGCAGATAGAGGACATCCGTTTGGCTGGACCGTCACTTTCTTGGCTCTTGTTGCTGTGGGTGACACTGAACCAGCACTCAGCCGCAGTCGAACACTTCTGCCAGGAAAGTCCGCCGCGCCGACACACAGGGACCTGGAGACTGGCCAAGGAGGATCTACTGCAGCTAGACTAGAACACAACAACCAAAGAAACCACGACAGTTTAATTGAGTTGAATGAGAAGCCGTGCCAAATGTTGAGTTTAATATTTCCATTCCTACCACATCCCTGTTGTTCTGATATTTGAAGTCAGTAGATGCTAAACTGATGGATAGCCTACCTTTATGACAACATTATTTGCATACGATGGCTCGAGTTGGGATGAGGGGGCTTCTGAAGGCTCATCCGGAGTGAGACGGTGCCTGGGGCGTCTTGTGAGCGCGCTGCAGGCTGTGTGCGCTCAGATGTGCTCTTAGCTCGATCGCGAAAGGCTAAACTTTATTCAAATAGGAATTCCACTCACGCCACAAACACATGCATGCTTATTAGCCGCTTGTAGCTAGTAGTGCCACGGTCGCAGCTGTATAAACATGTGTCCACTAGTTTGCCAATGGTAATTAGCATCTGAATGTGGCAGTATGCATATGCCACCTTTAGTGACATTTTCTCCAGCTCTGTACATGTGCTAAGATAGGCTGTTCTCCTCCACCTCCTCCACCGCCTCTTCTCCCCCTCCGTGGCTGTCAGCCCAGTGCCACAGCAGCAGCCCGTGGGGTACAACTGACAGCACGGCGGCTTCAAACCTCCAGCCTTCAGCGAGCGCAGTCGACGTGTTCCCGAGTCCCTTTCAACACACGGAGGTTTTACAGCTCGAGTCAGGGCTAAAATACCTCGCTCCGGGGTAACAGCATCTGCTCCATCACAAATGGGACGAGGAAAGACTGAATAAGCAGGGTGCACTATCCAATCACCTTGGCCATTGTGTTGTGGAGATCCACTGTCCGTCAGGGTCAAAACTACATGTAGTCATGGTGATTAATGGCATAAACTTACTGAATACTTTGTCAATTACTTGTCAATGAACTGCATGGTTTAATAATATGCCTTCATACATTATCATCATTTTCCCTTGTTCAATATCTGCCTTCATCTCGTCCCGTGGATGTACTGAAGCAGCCTCCAGACTCAAGGGTTTGTGTGCTTTGTGTATTTGTGGTGAGTACACCGACATCAGCTCTGACTACTTTGCATTTAGTAAAGTATGTTTTGTATATGATTGATATTGTAAAAGTGAATAGTTGGAGAATTAGGATTCCATGTAAACCCAGTTTCTGCTGCAGTCATTTGTGCGAGGCAGCCAGTGCTTCGGGTTGTCTAGAGCTAGTTTAACTGGGCCTGTTGTTTGGGGGCGTGTCTTCCCCAACAATTTCAAAACAGGCCACAAACCCTTTATGATATTTCCTCCTGTGTTTTCTGTCAATCCCACATCTCTTTTAACATGCTGTGGAGGCTCCAATTTAAAGATTTATGTGGAGCTGCGAGGGGATTTAGACGAGAGTTTATCCAGCCAAAATATATCACGTGATCAACTGTTCAGCTGCAGGACATGCATGCGACATTTTTCAGCGCATTCTTGTACGTCCACCCCCAGGGAAGACAATAAAAGCCAGATTTGTGTGGCTTTAGACGTGGGATGTAAGACTCTCTTTTACAAAGATGTTTATGTGTTTAACCCAAGTCAACTTGGTACAAATGGAAGTGAAGACTCTTTTATGTGTGAAGTAGATTGTACAGAATAAACACTGTATTGTATCGTACTTGAGGCAAAGGAATGACTAAACAGACACAAAACAAACTGCTTATTGTGCGTGCATCACTGGCAGAAACATGCAGGTAAACAGTTGATCACGTGATATATTTTGGCTGAATAAACTCGAGACATGCCGCTCTCATCCAAATCCCCGCAGCGCCACATAAAGCTTGTAATTGGAGCTTCCACATCCACAGCGCGTTAAAAGAAATGTGGGATATATCAAAAATATCAAAGACAACGTTTTGAAAATAACAGCCCCAGATAAACTAGCCCTAAACCACCCAAAACACCCGCCACTCCTGAATCCTGACCGCCATGGGAAAATGACCCGACCCTGCCTCTGTGGAGTTCGGACGTGTTGCACACTGTCCATAAACAATGGACAACGTGCTACACACAAGAATAAGCTTGTGTGTAGCATTAAACATTACGGTATGTATTTGGAGGCATTTCTATTAATCTGTTAGCATTTACTTCCACGAACACGCACACACACGCACACACACATGCACCACGCACACTGAGAGCAGAAAACTTTTTATATCTTCTCTTTGGCTAATTTTGAAGTTTAATGTGTAATCACTACAAAAATGGGGCCTAGATAACAATGAGTATTCCTATTGTTTTAATATAGTTAAATATGCACGTAATGAAGTTTCCGCAGTCACGTGACATTCAACCGTCAGCACCGCCAGGGCAAGCCTCTGGGGCCAGAGGAAACACTGGGAAACCCAAACAACTGAGTGGACTGACAAAACAGAAACTGCTCCATGTTTATCCGGACTAAAAATGTGTGTTTGGCTAGAAGCAGTCTTCTTGTTGACTGCTGTTGCACAGTGTCAGTCTCCCAGGCTCCGTGCCAGTCCAGTGCTGTGGAGTTATTCTTAGTAATGTACCAAAGACTGTAAATGACCAGACGTAGGTCATCAAACTGTTTGGCTCCAGCCAATTGAAGCCAATCATGCTAGCAGTTATGCTGTGCTTCCAGGTTTTCTTCAGAGGTCGGATTTTACGAGTTACAATATGAAAATTCACACTAGAACACGCTCACATCTCGGAATTCCTACTTTGAAACTCAACTCAACATTTCAGACAAACCAACATGGCTGGGTCCTGTATAAAGTTTAACAACTGACAGTTTTCTCCTTCATTGCTCTCGACTGTCCAGAAGCTGTGAACCTGCTCCTGTGCTGCAGCTGAGCCTCTGCAGTTGGAAATGCTTGGTTGTGATATTGTTGCGAATGCCGACACAGAGCTAATGACAACAAAAGCAAAAGTTCACATTGAAATGTTGATTTATTTCAGATGTAATAACAGTGTTCGGGTTGATAATTGAACTTAATTGAATCCATTGTTGGTTGATTAGAGCACCTTCCTGGGGTTTATTGTTTGATGTGAGTCGTTCCAGTACATGCACTGTTTTTGCTCAGTTGTTTTTTCCTCGATTTAACCGCTGGGACACAGAAACTCTGAGAAAAAACGTCTCTCCGAGGTCCGAGATCCGACTGTATCCAATTGTAGCGGCTAATTTGGGGCTGAATTCCAGATTTGTAAATCCAGGCGTGCGTTTCATGGCAGCCGCGGAGCCAATCAGGAGCAAGATTGTAGAACATAACCGCCCCTTCCCGCCCGCACCGCTGGTTTCCACGGGGTGCTAGGCGTCACTTAATACTGTTGCTAACTAGTGATGGGTGATACTGATACAATACCAAGAACTTTGGGGGACATTTTTTTTTTATTTTTACTGGTCTAACCTTATTTTTGCAGGCGTTTCTATAAATATATACATTAAAAAACTCTGGTATTATGTAGGATGTGCTTCATGTAGGTTGGCTGTTGTGCTAGTTTTGCAGATAAGCCCTGAATCCTTAAGTTTAACTCTACGTCAGTGTGATGAAATAGTGTTAAATCTCATTAGCTGCAACTTGAGCCTGTTGTCCTCACCCACATCACTTAGAAGTCATTAACCTCATACTGCTCTCATTCTCGCTGGTGCTGATTCAAACACGCTGCTTTGCCTGACTTGGCCTGTGCTACTATCAGCATTCGGTTCATTTCGGTCACCTGTTATTTATCCGAACTTACAGCTATACGTCCATATACTAAACAACCTTTCATCAGAGATCAAAGCAGCGAGTGAACTGAGGGTGTTTGAAAACTGCGCCGCGTGAGTTACAACTAGAGGAGTTCCCCGTGAAGTTGTGCCACACGCGATGTGACAGGCAGTAAAAGAGAATTTACACATGTGAGACAGTCAGTGTGCTTAGATTAGTGAGCTGCATAATCCAACTCCCAATTGATGTGTCTTTATTTTACACGCTGTCAGCAGGTAGCAGGCACTGAATCAAGCCGGGACTAAAGTCAAGGCTTAATATATGCCAGACCATGGTGGACGTGGACAACACTAAAATCTCACTAAATCTCTGAATGTGTACCTTGTGAGTTACTGTATTTTACTCGAGACAGGGAACTTAAAATCAAGCCAACCCAAGCGTTTTAAATTTTACACAATGTAGGATCTTAGCAGTACAGCACGATATGAAAAAAGAGAAATAAAATCAATATTTGAGCAGTCTCGGTCTGAGCTTCTTCAGGAGCATACATATTCAACCAAGGCTGCATTATTAATACTGTGTGGCTGTGTAATGTTAAGTCTTGAAAATGAGACAATCAAAGAGAAGAGAGTCTTTCTTAAAAATCAGAAAGTAAATTCTGCTTCTATGTTTATAGATATTAATTTAATGTCAGTGTTTGACTAAAACCAATACTTCTCCCAGCTGCCATCACATGTGACTATTTTAATCCACGACACACAACATCAGCCCACACCCCTCATTCAGAATCATTCCCCTGCTAAAGTATGTACAAAACATGTGTGCCGTGAGTCTTACAAAACGGTCTGCAATTGTTCACGTCATTTCAAGTGAACCACATGAGTTCACAGCAAACGGCAATCAGGGTACAGCTCGGACTTGCTTTAAAATGTACTTTATAAACTGTCCAAGTCCATTAAAACCCTGAGACAGACAGGGGTCACAATGAGATGAACGCTGATATGACAATGATGGCAGACAAATGGGCAGTAATTGAATGAGCGTTGCAGGACGAGTGGTGTCACGGCTGTATTGACTGTGACAGGGGCACACGCGGCTGCAGACATGTATTGACCCAGGGCACACAAAGTGCTGAAGCGTCACTGTGCAAATTAGGGACGAGCCTCTCTCCTTCACCTTTGACCCAGGCTGAGGACAGCTCTGAGGACAAAACTCTCCTTCAAAGCTTAGTTGTCATAATAATAACACTGGATCTGATGAACAGACTAGATTTATTTGGAACATATTTCTAAACAATGTCAAAAGGAAAAAAAAAAAAAAAATCACTAGAACTACTAGTTAAAAAAGGAGGGTTTGGAGCCCTCAAAGGGGTTCCCAAAGTGCAACAGACACAAGTCCAGATTTTAGCCCGAAATAGCCTGCAATAAAGCTTCATTGATGCCAGTATACACAATAAAAGCTTGGGCGCTGTACTGGAGAGACCATTTACCAAAAGGCTGTCTTGACGTTGTATCAAATTTCCCTGGTAGTCTTTAACTATCCGGTCAAGTCAACACATAAAAACAACATAAAATGGTAAAATCATGTTAACAGTCCAGCTCCCCTCCCTTTTCTCTGGTCAGTCTACATCCAGATGCCATCCATTAAATAATTAACATCCTTCGAGACGAACTTTGATTTAATTGATCTGGCCATGCTCTGCGGAGAAACATTGATGGAACGGAGCGAGAATTTGCTTTCAAGCAGCACAGACTGACATTACAGCGGCGGCCACACGTCAGCACGTCTCATCAAGCCCCATGACTAATGTTATCACTACAACGTAAACCAGTTAGCCGTGGAAACTGTTCAATAACCACGTATGTATCAATGATTCTCCACGAGGGAGGGGTGGGTGTGGGTGGAGTCTCATTGGGAAGCACTTGCACTGCTTTTATTAGATTTAGCGTGGTTTGGGAACAAAGAGAAAGCAAATGTTGTGCCTGTTTGGATGGGGCACATGAAGGTGATGGTGGTGGGTGGTGTTACCTGGGCCATGACACCTCCGCTCCACAGCTTGTACCAGACAGGTGTTAGCTGCCCCCGGGGCTTGGACAGTCTTTCAGCGCACTGCACGCCATATTATTTCAGTAGCACAAAGAACAGAGGGATGTAGGGGCGAGGCTCGGGCGAGGCAGGCACAGAGAAGCGACTGTGCTTCTATAAATTGGCTGATGCTGCCTGCTTTGCCAGATGAACTCCACAGGGCGGAAGTCGAGCAGGGAGGGGCAGAGTGTGAGAGGGGGGCTGGGTTCACCACTTTCATCTGAGGGTCTGCTCCCCCTCTTTGTTCAAAGTGTGCCAGTGATAGAATGGGAAATTCTTTCAGTAAAAAAAGAAGGAAAAAAAGCCTGTAGCGCATTTAAACAACATAAAAATGTAATGTTTTTGTATAAATACAGTGCATAGTATTGATGAAAGTGAATGTATAAACTTTTTTACTGATAGAGTTGTATAATAAAAGTGCAGATTTGTAATGCTCTGAATATTGAAACAAAAAAGACTGAACAACATGCTTAATCGACTTCATAATGATGTCTAAAACTACCATGGCTGGTTGGAAATTGGTAAAGATACATTGATATTTGGATACATTTACAGACTATATGAGTATGACATGCCTCATTATTGTAATGGCAGTGTGCTGCTGGTGTGTCACAATAATGGTTTCATGTGTGACACCTGGCCCCGGGCCATGAGAGCAGCCTCAGCCGGAGGAGACGGGGCTGTCACAGCCTCTCTCAGAACCACTTCTGTCTCTCGTCTGCTCTGAGTGGCTGTAATTACATTAAGGAGTCAATCCCAGCTCAACCTTCAGTGCCCCAGCCACATTTGGTGCATATTTTATCATAAGCTTTTTCTAATCCAGTCCTGGAGCAGTTCTAATGACCTTTGTCCACAGTGTCACAGCCTTCAGCTGCAAACTGGTCTTCTGGTCTCACTGTACCAGCGCCAAAGACCCTATACACAAACTTTGACTGACTTTGTTAGCAGACAAAGATGCAAATACTTTATGGTCCTACGGGTGCACTATGCAACTGTTAGAGGGTCCCCCACCTGCTTGTCACCATGGAAATGACATTGCTTTGGCTGGAATGTTTTACAGTATGGCGTGACACAAATCTATCTAAGTATGTTACAGCAGTTACAGGTCAGGTCTGTGATAAGGTGAGTCTATTCAATTTATTATAAGGGATTATTTAAATACAGAAAACACCTGCAATTGAATAAATGGCCATACCAACTTGCCACAGCCAGATCTCGCCCACAGGAATGCCAGGTGCCACTGTGGGGTGGTAGTGCACACTGTTGTGTCTTTGGGGAAGACCCTGCACTCACCTTGCCTCCAGTGTCCGAGTATGCTGGTGTATGAATGAGTGTGTTTGAGTGAATTCAGACAGATGAAACATTTGCCCATGGCTACAATCCAGCGTATTGACAGCATGTATGCATATGTATTAATATATTAACAATTAACAAAGTATTAACATTAACATACACTGTTCCAACCAAATAAACAAATAATAATAAAGATTGATATGTTTAAAGTGTGGGTTACCCATAGAGACAAGCAGGTGGTGGAGAAAAGTTTCATAGTGCACCTGCTCATTACCAGGGGGTCACAAAAGGGGTCTACTCTCTTACTCTCATTTGGGAATATTCACGGGCTCATCTAAACGCTTCAGCCTAAAACCTGTAGTCCTAATTGCATCACTGGGTTAATATCAGGGTTGATGCTACAGTTAACCTGATTTCATACATGGAGGATGAGCTTGTTCTGAAGTCATCCTAATCAAGTTTCAGTGTATCATTTTCACTACATTTGTGCCCATTTGTGCCATTTTCAATTGAGGTTTTGAAGAAGAGCAGCATCCGTATGGAAGACCTTGATCTAGGGCTGGGCTATCGGCATCTGAATCTATCTAAATTGTTTTCATCATATTGATCAAAATCGATTTTATTTTATTTGGTCTTTTCAAAAACAAAGTAAAATGGCTTTTAGTAATGATTTTTCAAGAATTGAAACAATACAGACTTTAATATGTGCCATTTAACACAAATAAGCCCATTTCTGACTTCTGCTCCAAACCACCAGTTTGTGTTTCAGGGTCAGAGCAGGCTTAGGGAGTGCCACAGACCATCAAATCAAATTTGTTTTTTTGTATGTGAACTGGGGGTCTTGTACTTCAACAAGTGCTTTTGACTCATAACAATAATAAACTGCATTTGAAATAAATACATTTACAATTTGGCAACAATCTGCAATTTGAGAAGAAAACACAAAAAATGTTTTAGTCTGAAGTCACTTACAGCTGATCATGGAGCAGATCTGAATCACTACCTCTGAGTCACCATTGTCACCATTTTTTGATTCTCATGTTGAATGGGTGCGATTACTTTTTTTGGCTTGAAACTGCCTTGAATTCTCCCCTCCAGATTTTGGCAAAATATTTACCCTCTCCTCTTGAGGGTAAAACAATACATTTTGAATTCACCCCTTCAACAAAGACACAAAGTGAAGCGGGCTGGCATTGTGGTGCACCCCTCCCCAGAGCGCCTGTAGGAAGCCCTGTGTGAAGGGCTTAGCAGGAGAAGAGAGATGCCCTCCTGCTCCATATTCATGTGAAGTTTGGTGGGGCGCACACACTCATCAAACAGCTCAAAGTCCAACACACAAACATTGTTGTTGTGGGGTTGGAGGCCTGTTTGATGTGTGTAGTGGTGAAGTGTCATGGAGAAAATGCAAAACAACTGCTGCACTCCCCTCTGCTCCTGCTCTGGACAGAGGGAGGCTGCAAGCGGAAGAGGAGAAGCCTTGTGGGTAAACGTGAAGGTAAGAAATTGCGACACTGAGATTTGTAAAAAGCAGCAGCAGTTGCAGTTATCGTCAGCATCAGCACAGCCTTGGCACACGCGCGCACACACACACACACACACGCGCACACACACAGCTCCCGTGTATCACAAGCTGAAGTCATGAAGGTCCCTTTAAGAGCAGAATACAGATGGCTTCAAGGACTGTGGGCAGCTTTGTCAAAAAGGATGAAATTGGAAAAGGCTGGCTGCCAACAGATTGTCTGAATGCCCTCAGAGTCCAGGCACTGCTTTGGTTATTTAATGAATTTTATTTTGCCTTACCCCTACCGAGGAGTGTTAAAGGAAATATTGTAATAGCCTGGGACTGAAAATAAAGGTATTCTGTCTGTCATTGAGGAGCTATGTACTGTGGTGAGAAAGCAGAGTGGTAAGAGTTGTGTAGTGCAGCTGTGCATGAGTGGCTGTCATCACATGAGCCAAGATAAACCACAGTAACTGCATCCACTTGTCACAGAGACATCAGCTGTTAACACTTACAGAGCGTCTGAGGAGCGGCCAGAGCTAACATCGTCCTGATACTGCTGCACTGCTGCCTTCTTTAACACAGCGTTTGGGCTCTTTACGGCAAAATCATTTGTGACGGCTTATGGCACATTAATGATGCCAGGACATCCATATTCATGAACAACTGTGTTTGGGGGAGATGCAGGGAGCCAAAAGTGGCCAGTCTGGAGAGCGGACAGTTCACATGCCTGTGGGCACAGGACACCTGTTCAATCACCACAGAGGACCAGGCAGAGACAAACACATTTCACTGGGTGATGGATGGATGACTACTGCAATTAGTGACACACCAATATGGAAATTTCAGGCTGATTCCAATGTTACAGGAAAAGCTTGGGCCGATAACCGATATTAGGCCGATATTTTCTATACATCGGTTATTTTAAAACACATACTTTTTAGAAAGAGATATTGCAGCAAACTAATTCCTTTTTATTCTAAAATAAAGATCAAATCTATTTTAAAATGTATAGAATCAGTTATTACACATATTACCCTTCTTTGTGAGAAAAAGGAAAAGGTTTAATAGGGCTATTATTTATTTAGCGCTGTTTAGATATAGGTATCTACAGGCTATAGTATGATTATTCTTTATAAAGCGTAAAATCAGCCTTCACACTTTTCGATTCTGTGAATTTCCTTTTCCTTTTTTAATTGATTTTATTTATCGGACAAATGTCTGTGTGTCATCATTGTGTTGCTCTGCTTCCTCCCGTAACAGCAGCAGCGACAGTCTTTCCTCTTAGGACTCTGTGTCTCTTCTCTTTTCCTTTACATGTGGTCGCGAGTGAATTTGTCACTCATATTTAATGTTTTGTCTAAAACATTTCAAAAGTCTGTAAATCTGTGTGAGTGAATTAAAGGCCTGTTCTGTTAGAATATAGCCTCTGTCCACAGAGCTGTTGTTTTCTTCCTTGTTTCCTTCCTGTTTCTGCAAAAGGACGGCAGGGTAAACTCTTCATTACCGGAGAGTAATATCAGTGGACTGGTGGTGCTTTTGGTTGAAATATTATTCAATGACATGAATATCGGCCGACATATCAGTGCATTCCTAACTGCAATATATGCAACCGAATACTTTCACTGTGATCCATAACCACCCAACTAAACAGACTTGGTTCATTTCTAGCACGTTGGCTTACGGCCACTGGGAGATCTCTCTCACAGACACAGAACTGCCTGGTTCTAGATTAGGGGATGGAAATACTGACAAAAATAAATCTCAATATTCTTTGAAGCCCCCCCCACTATATCATAAAGCCTCTCCTGAAGAAGAGCAGTCTTGATGCCGCAGTACTGAGTAATTACGAGCCCATCTCTAATCTACCATTTTGGGGCAAAGTCCTTGAAAAGGTTATTTACCAACAGCTCACTGATTTCCTCTTAATAAACAACTCATTTGATGTTGTTTAGACCTCATCATCGCACTGAGACTGCTCTTGTCAAGATGACAAATGACATCCACCTGAACACTGATGCGGGCAAAGCCTCAGTCTTAATTCTGTTAGATCTGAGTGCTGCTTTTGACACTGTCGATCATGGGATCCTCTTACAGAGACTAGAGGACTGGGTGGGCATCACTGGCACTGCCCTAAACTGGTTAATAAAGTCCTATCTGGAAGACAGGAAGTACTTTGTTGAAATTGGTAACTGTGTCTCTGACCAGATGCCCCTGACCTGTGGGATGCCCCTGACCTGTGGGGTGCCCCAAGGGTCAATTCTGGGACCCCTTCTATTCAACCTCTACATGCTGCCATCAGGTCAGTTGATACGCAGCGAAAATGTGTCCTATTCACAATTAATGCAGACGACACTCAAAATCTATGTTTCACTGACGGCAGGTGAATATGGACCAGTGGATTCACTCTGTCACTGCATCCAACAGATCAGTGTGTGGATGCAAAACAACTTTCTCCAGCTGAACTCAGACAAGACTCAAATCATCGTCTTTGGCTCACAGAAACAAAGAGAAAGTGTTAACAGTCACCTCCAGAGTCTCGCTCTAAAACCTACAAATCAAGTTAGAAAATCTGGGGGTAATAATGGACTCAGATTTGAATTTTAACAGCCATGTCAAATCAATAACATCAGCAGCTTTTTACCATCTAAAAGACATTGCCAAAATCAAAAGCATAGTGTCTAAACCAGACTTGGAGAGACTTATCCATGCGTTTGTCTCCAGTAGATTAGACTGCTGTAATAGCCTGCTCACTGGCCTCTCCAAACGAGCTGTAAAACAGCTGCAGTACATCCAGAACGCTGCTGCTCGGGTCCTGACTAGAACCAGGAAGTACCATCACATTAGTCCTGTGCTCAGGTCTCCTGCACTGGCTCCCTGTGGCTCAGAGAATAGACTTCAAAGCAGCTCTGCTTGTTTACAAGTCTCTCCATGGCCTAGCACCAAAGTATACATCTCGGACATGTTAGTGCCATATGAACCATCTCGGACTCTGAGGACCTCAGGGACCGGCCTCCTGCTGGTGCCCAGAGTCAGGACTAAACATGGGAAATCTGCGTTTCAGTTTTATGCAGCTAAAACCTGGAGCAGTCTCCCTGAGGATATGAAACAGGCCTCTACTCTGGCAATGTTCAAATCTAAGCTGTTTGGCTGTGCATATGACTGAAATAATTTTTCTTTGCACTCTTCTCTTTTATGTCTTAAACTATTTGATGGATAGCCTGAAAATGGTACCTTTAAATTTCTTTAAATTAAGGTTTTATGATTTCTGTCTTGCCTTTGTGATTTTATTGCATTTTTTTCCTGTTGTGTGAAGCACTTTGAATTGCCTTTGTGTACGAATTGTGCTCTACAAATAAACTTGCCTTGTCTTGAATTGTTTAATTGACAGGTGTCTGGTTTCAAAGCTCAAATCTAATTGTACAGCACCTCATTTAAAAGAACCCACTAAAACAGCCAGTTCAGTGCCCTGCAAGTCAACTGATACGTGTGATGAATGTGATAAATGTGATAAATGTCAACACCTGCCATCAGCTGTTCAATAAAGATTTAAAGCTCACAGAGTGCAGTCCTCCTGCATTGGAGGAGGCAAGAAGACTCCACACCCTATTAGCAATCATGACCTAATCAATGAGCTGTGCCTTTAAACAGATGACAGCTAATTACAAGGGCAACCCAGAGCATGCCATGGCGTTCAGGTGAGCAGCTGTAATTAGACAGGAGGACTTCCACAGCTCAGGTCGTGTAGAGCAGGACACACTACACCAAGATGGATCCAGGGCCAAGCCTCATGTGCGCCAAAGTTGATCAATTTTGTATGCAAAGCAGCAGGGGCAGACGCTTTGGTTCTTACCAATTTTAGTAACAAAACATTCTCATAATAAGTACTTAGGTGTGGAACTGACATAATCAACAACATTGATTAGGAAAATACATCAACACATTTGAAGCGAATCTATGTGTCATCGTTTGAGCAGTCTTTAAAAGGGGGTATTTTATGCCATATCAACATTTTAGAGCTTTTAACCTTGTTACAACAGTGTCATTAGCTTAAAGTTGTATTTTGACTGATTCCTGCATGTTTGAGTAATTCTGTATTCCCCCTATAGCCACCCACGTCCCTGTACTTAGTTGTGATTAGAGGAATGAAAATGAAGACTCCCGAGTGACACATGTAGAGTTCTAAAATGCCCTAACCCTAACCCAAAAAACGTAAATGACAATCTGCGGCTTGTTACAGTGACCATTTCTATTACCAAGTGGTTTAACATCAATATTGTATTGAACAAAATGTCAAATAATAATTTTCTGTTATAGTTCAATGCTAAAAAAGCATATTATGTCTACTTAAATAATGTGGCAAATATACGTAAAAGGGTCCAGGCACGCTCTGGACATCGGTGAAGCAGTTCCACACAAAGTGCTGGGGCGCATATGAGAGACACTACAAAGACCACCAAGAGCGAGTTTTCTGCCCAGGAAAGGGACCTAATGTTAACCACGGCTGAAATGGGAAGTGATCCTCGTGTTGGAAAAGCCACACTTATGCAGCCAATCGGAAGTTTTGGCCAATTACACTACATTAGTCGCCCTTCAGGCAACTTATTTTCAGTGGAACAGCAAGTGCACAGGCCTGTCACAATATATATTTTTAGACAGACAATATCTTTCCTCTGAAAATATCTCAATAAACAATATTATTACATTTTATAATTCTCATGCAACTTTATTTAGTTTTCAATGGGACAGTGTACATTAATAATCATAACAATGTAAATGTACCCGAATTAGCCAAAAGGCTCGTTTTCATTGGCAGTCCCCCCTAGTCCATGAAAAAGGCACATGCATATCACAGTATCAATATGGTGAAATATATCTCCTCATTAAAAAACACAATTATACACATTATATATCACATTATTTATTGATAAAGTGTATATATTTACAACACTATAAAATTAGGAAAAAAGATTCTATTGTTAATGCTCTCATTTTTGTGATTCCATTAGCCACCTTTTGGCATTTATTTTAAAAGACTGAAATGATGGGACCTCTCTCACTGGTTGTGGATCTGAGTTCCTGTGACGTGAGTAAAGGAGAACACAGCCTGGCTGAATGCTGTTTTACTCAGAGGTATAGTTCTCTCCCCTCGTGTACATTGTATACCATGTGGAGATAGATGGATTAGAGGCCTCCTGTCTAATACTTTAGGTGTTTTTTGTACAATGATTTCAGAGGTATGGTTGATTGGTGTGTATTGGCCCAAGTGGTGAGACAGTAGGTAATGCGAGACATAATCATTGAATGAAGACACATTTTTGCTGATTGTGATGCAGTTTTTAATGAACTAAAATAGATTTTTATTTTGTTTTGGCATGGTTTTGGCATATAAAAAAAATATCTACTTATATATTTAAAAAAAAGACGAGAAAAAAAAAAAAAAGGATCAGTGCAACTATTAAAGAACTTTAGAGCTTTAATAAACTGCTGTCTCAGGTCCAGTTTGAAATACATACATCATTTTTCCACTTTCACTATAGTGATGATAGAAAATGATAGAATAATTTGATTCTATCATTTCAAATAATGGTTTTAAAATGAATTGAAATGTTGTATTGCTTTGTTCATTTGAATTTATGCAGAGGGGGAAAGCTCCAAACCTAACGATAAGTCGTATAGTCATTATCGTGACAGTTATCATGACAAGCCTACAAGTGCGAAAACATGTTCAGCAGTAGTTATGGGCCAGATCATAACTGGTCCATAACTACAGTAGCCTACTGCGCTGAGCTCCATTTGAAATCCTGTAGCCTTCAGCCTACATTGACTGAAAATACCATAAATCTCATCATCTTCAACTGCAGGTTTGTATTTTTTAGATGTTGTTTATTATTTGTATTAACGATTGAAACAATAATTTATTTCAGCACATTTTAAGCAGAATTGTATGTCATATATGTTTGTATGTTTAGGCATATGTTTGTATGCCTAAACATGAAGCTGTCTTACAGTTGTCAGGCATACAAACATAATCAGCATGTTCCTCAGACAGGTAACAGGTAACAAATATGATTCATCTTTGAACAAATACAAATTCATACTGGACTATCTCTAACAAAAAACAAATGGGGAAAGATAAACTAAAGTCAATATCAATAGCCAAGACTCTGTCAGAGGTAATAAATGTTGTTTCTCAAAAGAACAAGAAAAAGCCTTGTTGAAATATGCAGCTTGTACGACTCGCGCCTAACTATTTGTTGTAATGTCTTTCCCCACTCTCCTCCCCATTTCTCGCTACATTCCTGTCCAATAGCCGGCAGGTCAAAAACAAATCCTTAAAAAAGGCTGCGGGCCAAAAAATCCTAAAAATAAATTAAAACGTCAAATAAATACACAGTTCATCATGGCATGAATCTATACAATTAGATAAATTAACACATTGATGATATTATATAATGTTCAGAGTCTGCAGACCCAAATCTTATGAATAAACACTTCTGTGGAAATGTACAATTAGGCAAGGTGTGGACAATTTTTAATTCTAACTCCATCATTTTTGTTGTGACAGCTGTGGCACAAATGAGACCATCTAACTCAGATGCTTTAACAACAGCCTGCCAACTCGCTCAAATAGACAAACAGCAGGATGTGCATGCAGCACCAGACAAGCCAGCATCACGGTAACTGTTGCCACGGCGGCACAGAGCTGCAAGCCTACGTTTGATTAGTGCTGATCTCACATGTGATTGGCTACGAGTGTGAAGAGTGACAAGAGAGGTCTTAAATGTTGTGCAATTAACCTCTTTAGCTGTACATACTCAGCTTCACACATCAAACCTAGTGACAGGCTCTTGTCAGCAACCTGCAGCCGGCACACATGTGCTAATGTGGCAGACAGAGGAAAATACAGAGACTGTCACTAATGGGGGATGTGAGGAGTCTATACAAGGAAACAAAGAGAAAGCCTCTCGCCATAATCACTCTGTGTAGGTGTAAATGAAAGCACACACTGGATATATAGAACGTTATAGGTGTTAGTGCGTAGAGGCTGGACTGGAGGTTGGGTTATGACACTGTCACCGTCTCATACGGCTTCATGTGTTTACATTAGACATGTGGGGATTCTCCGTGCTCTCTAATAAACAGTTATGACGAGCAGTAAAATCCAATGTGATTTTATGTGCACAGGCTATGCCATAAACTCAGCATTAGTTGATATCTTTAAGAGGCAATTGGAAATGTTTATGTAAGGAATATAGCCACTCCACAGTAATATACAAAACAAATTAAGGAGAGAAACTGAGAACATAAAAGTAGATCTTACCTTTATTTCTGCTGCTTTTGAATCCATGGTGCAATTACAGTTTTTCACAGCTCACCACTTCTGAAATGAAAAAACAACTGTTTTATTTCGATTGATTACTGATTATAATGCAATGCATCGATAATTCCCTACAGACATACACATTATAGGACATGCACACAGCTGAGAAACGTTCTGACTGCACCATTCAGCCAAAAATGAAAAGAACTGGAGCAGTACAAGTTATTCATGGGTTTCAGCTAACTGTTTAAGGGTGACATTTTGAGGATGTTTTAACAGTCAAAAGATATAATATATAGTTTGAAAGTGTAGATTGCGATGGCAACAGTTTTACTTCTTATTGATTCTTATTAACTTGCTTAACTTCACTTGACTCTTTACGAGAAGAGTACAACTTTGGGATACTCAAGTCTGTCCAGAATACAGGAAGAAGACCTCAGGCAACACAAACTCATTAACAAACTGCAGTGCAGCATAACTAAACCCAGTTGATCTAATCAAGGGCTTTTGTTTCTCTTTCTGCTTCGTTGCATGGGACCTTTCAAGTGCATCACTATTCATGAACTTGCACTTGTATTAGTATTCCTGAAGCATTGTACTACAGTGTTTAAAAACAAAGAGTATATGTTAAGCAGTGGTTATATTACAAGTAATCTGGTCACAGGACAAGGAGGCTGTAGGTAAACAAGGTCAGTGGCTCCCACAGAGGAGACTCTTCTCATTACTCTGTGACAAGGTCAGTACACAGGGTGACCATAGATGATGAAGCCATGCACTGAGGGATCAGCACTGTCAACAAGAGCTCAAATACGGCACATAACAAAGCATGCCCATCCTGTCTGCCACACCTCACCTGAGCAGAATATAAAGACACGTCCAACACGTCCTCAGAACATGTACTGTTCTCAGGCCTGTCCAGCACACAACAGGACTTTTGAACTTGTGACCCAGATCCCGCTCCTCGTTACTACCCAAAGCAGATGGTTTGAGCAGGATGAAAGTGAGTTTCCACTAGGGGTGGTCCTGTCTTGCTTTTGCACCAAACCCATTACACGACTACATCAACAATGTCATTGTACTGACCGGTAAGATTTTGGCTCCTTAGTCACCCCATCTTTGTGCAAAAACAGCTCATAAATGTATAATTAGTAACTGTGTAAGACATTGAATCAGCTTAGCTTTACCAAAGCGCCACTAAGCACTTAACTCACTAGTTGACTGGAGATTGTCAGCCTGAGTCTACTATTTCTTTACTTCATGGATTACAAAAGCAGAGGCGTGAGTAAGTGCCTTGTGGTGCCTTATCTCAACTTTGTGGCATGTTGTTGGACGTGTTTACTACCTATCTGAGATTTACTGTTGATACATGAAGCACTTGTGGTATTCTACCTGTAAGGTTAGGCTTGTGTAGAGTCCTCACACGTTACATACAATCTATCCTGAGGATGGAAATGTCAATAGTTACAGCGCCCTGCAGCACACAGAAGCAGCGCAAGTCTGATAATTTAAAGACTTTTCTCCACGCCAGCTTGTTTTAATTACTGTGAATAAGTGGCAGCATTTGGTCAGGTTTATGGGGCTTCTTCAAAGAGGAAGCTTGCTTTAGACAGACCAATCTGTGGCACTGCAGAGCAGTAAATCCAAAAAGTGAGCAACTAACGCCACTAACAATGCCCCAGGCACACACAGCCAGGCAGCCAACAGGATTAAAAGGAAGCAGGAGAGATTTCTTAAAGCATTAGAAAACCTTTCATCATCATTCGGCCTGTCTGCAATCATGTGGTCAACCACAAACTATAGAATCCACAATCAGAAATGACAAAGCACAGAGTCATTTAGTGCCTCTGAACTTCTATCAGGACCTATGAGAACAGAGCCATGGGCAACTGTCATGTCTTATGGATAACAAACTGTCAGTGCTATGAGACTGGACTTCACCCGGGGTCAGCGCTGGGCTGAAGAGAACTCCTGACTCTTCTGTGAACTCATTTCAATCCCCATACAATACTGGCCTTCCTAATGATGGCAGCCCCAGGCTAAAGGAACTTAGATCCATGGAACTGCTCATATCAGCTCATGCCGCACACACAGCCTTCATACTACACCACTGGTCATTCTGAGATCCTACGGATGCAGAGCTGAAGCCAAACAAACCACATGCCAATAAAAGAAATACGAAAGCAGAATGATAATGGTTTTGCAGATTATGGCTATAAACTAGGGCTGGGCAATAGAGCAAAGGCAACAACAAAAATACATTTGTTTTTCCTCATACTGAACTCAATTACACAGGCTTTACAGACAGGGTATATTATCGACACTTAAAAATGAGAACTCAATCTCCATCTCGAATAAAGTTAAACTAATTGCACTACTATAAAACACTGTGATACCTGTATTATTACTACTACTATTACTACTACTACTACTACTACTACTACTACTACTACTACTATGTTAATCTGTCCCCATCATCAACACAATAAATAAATAATCATAATTATTAGTCATATTGTAATATTTATACAGTTTAATAGATCAGATAATCTATTTTGCTTCTTCAGAGACGCGAGCAGACACACAGGGCTCTTCCACTCATTCTCTAAAGCGGATGTTGAGCCCTTTTTCCAGGACACACATCAGCAAAGTTAAAAAGCAGTCTGTCTGCCACAAATGTATTACACTTGTATTACACTTGTATTATAAAGTTAGATATATGTATGCATAAAGTTAGATATATTCCCCATTCTTTCTCTAGCCTCATGTACTTCCGGATGAAGTTATGCCCGTGTTTTGGTGCTCGGTGCTACGTCATAACAGGTAGAAATCAAAATATTAAAAATAATGGTTAGTAGACTGGCGTAGACTGGATTTATTCCAATGTATTCCTTTTTTTAGGTTCAAGCAGTCAGTCTACAAAGGTGCAAAAGAGTTGGGTTGTGGGCCGAGAGCGTCTTTCGGCTTTCATTAGTGAAAACATCCGATCTCTAGTCACGCCTCGCCCGCTTTTGCCTATTTTTGCCACAGATCGGCATTTCAGTTGTGATGACACTTCCAGTTAAGCGGGAACTCCGTTCTTTTCAAGTAGAATGAAAGTAGATTGATTTGTGTAAATGTCTCAACCGGAAGGAGGATTACATTGGACGGCTTCCGGAAAAAGGTGAATTGAGGAAGGAAACAAAATTACACATGAGCAGAATATATTCTTATTATATTTTTCAGACAAACGCCATGGTCGTAAACCAAGTCTCGTCGACATAAAAGAGTTTGCGATCCAAGAGCGATACACTTGGGCCCGTGTGAACAGTCTGGAGAGCATTAAACGGTCGCTACGAGAACATCTGTTTTAAAAGGTCCTGTCGCACTCTGAAGCTGGATGACTGTGGTGTAAAAGCGGCTGACCTCCGGCTGACCTACTTCCAGCGTGCAGTCTGCGATGATCATAAAAGTGCTTGGAATTTGATGGACCATATACATTTGTATGAATGGGCGCTGAGGCCCGTTGTCATGTACATATATATTCGGCGTCAGCTGATGGTCTCTTACGTGGCTCATGTTTTATTTTTTGCCTAAACTACACAGTTTAGCATATGTTCGCTCACAGTTGGGAGCAGCGCGAAGGTTGGAGCTCAGGCGGGAGCTCAGGTGGGCGGGGTTTGTACCAGCACGAGAATATTGCCAGATGCGCTATTGGCTGATAGCAGGCGACACGTCATGCTTGTTGGTAGCTGTTTGCGGTTTTTCCCCTTAAAAAAAAGACACGGATTACCAGAAAAGTGCAAGAAATACATGTAGCGTCAAATTGATTTAAATTCCCTGATAAATGTAGATATTTAAGTTCGAACAGCTTTTCCTTTGAAGGTGTGACAGTTCCCATGTTTACGCACGTTTGAGCATATCGACGCTGACACTGTGTGCTTAGGGTCGTAGTCAGCCAGCTCACACTCTTCCACATTTTATTAAAACAGAATTATCAGAAGCAGAGGACACGTTATTGCTCAGCAGGTTGTAGTTTGATTTTGCACACATGCACAGTGTTAACTCTACAGGGCCCCTGCACCATGCTGCGCTCATTGTAATCCTGATACAGGCTCTAATTAATCATTCCTCTGTCACACCTTCTCTAATAGAAATTCTACTTTATCATTTTATAATTACTTCTCAGTCAGGCTATGTCGATTGAGATCACTTGAAATGTGAAATTCTTACTCACTGTTATGTGCATACATTTAACGCGGCCTTACTTAGAGCTGTAAGTCGGTGTGATAATGATGGACCACTGGAGAAAGTGTTGATTAAGTGAAAAATAATATTTAGCAATAGATTATTTGCTGATTTTCATTTATATTGTAGGCGACAAATTAGTATACACACCCCCGCACATAAATCAAGCTGACATGCAAAACATATTGAGCTACTAATACAAGATAAGGATAGTAGATAATAGTAATCGCAATAGTACTAGTATGGAAAAATAGTGATGTGCCTAGAACCTTGGAACGATGTGCTTAGAACCTCATACTTATGTAAAACGCATGCATTTACAGTTTATAGAGGGTCTAATAGTTAACGACGCAACAAGCCCATGTTCGCCGAGGTGGGAATGTGCATGAATAACATTTTTAAATTACTCTAAGACAATTAGAGTTTGCATTTTTGGTTGATTTTTGGCCTCTAATCTTTTATCATTTTACATGTGCACGTGGTCCCCAGCAGAGATGCTAATGTGGCTATGCTAACTTTCATATTTAATCCTAATTTTGTCTGGAAAACCATGAATGCCCCTGGAAACAATATTGGCATTTTGTTCTTCGGATCTCCCAGAGTGGCAGTGGACTTTTGACACATAAATAGCGAAAGAAACGATAATTAAAATAACACTGCATGACACTTAATCATACAATACGTTAATAAGCATGCGCCCTGAATGTCCCATCAGAGGGGTGATTGAATGTAAGTCACGTGACCAGAAACCGAATTGAAATGATAAGACCACCATTTATATTAATAAGAAGAAACGTTTTATTCACATGTAACAGTAACAGAAAAACACAAGCTGCCTTATCATACATTTGTACAGAGGATTTGAAAATCCCTTTTTTTTTTTTAAACAAAGGTATTAGAAAATATGAGTTTTGATATGAAAATGATTTTACATATAGACTAAGTATTTCCTGGAAAAGGGTCTTGGTTTGGTAACAGTTTATTTATCAACCTAACCCCACCCTCAAGTGAAAACGGAGGCTATTCTTACAGATCAGAATGGTAAAAATGTAAAAAATTATTGTAAAAATGATTTAAAAATTTCATGCAGCATCTTCAGAGGGCCTGAGAAAGTACACCATAGTAAAAAAGGAAAAAAGTATAAAAAGAAATACAAAGTTGTCATAGACACATAAATCAAATGCACCAAAATTTAACAAAGCCAGTTTGTTTTCTATGCAAACAATCATCTTGATCATCTATGCCAGGCGTTGGATTCAAACACATTCTGGCAGTTCCAAAGAGCAGATATCATGATTGACTTTGATTAAAAAAAAGAAAATCCACAATCGTTTTCTCATGGGGAAAATCACAATCAATCTTGCCTTTTTAAAAATAAGTTGGGACAAAATAAGCCCTGCTAATGCCCTTAAGTGAATTCTGAGGTTTGTGTAGGAGTTGCAGTATACGTTTTGGAATGCATAGAGCTGAGGCTTGGTGGTGCTTGATCCTTTGTAAAAGGCAAACAGACTGTTGCTAACTCGTGTCTGCCTCTGGGTTTTGCAGTGTAGAGACAGCCACCAGTCCAAGCCTATCAAGTGGCAACATGGCTCTCTGATGAGGCCCGCCATAACCCATTTATCATGTAGGAAGGTTAGTTGGTCGCATTACCGCATACTGAGACACCGTGATACAATGGCTGAATCAACAATACTAAATCACAATCCGTCACAGTGGCCCTCTGATTTGTTTTGGCTTAATGTCGTTCTTAGTAAAGATAACATGGGCAAACACAGCCTATGCTCTCCATCCTCCAACAGAACTGCGGCTCCGCCTTAGTGCATCCGTTGAGACGCGCTTGGATAAAGGCAACTGGAAGGAAAAAGAAAAACACTCACTCAAGCCGGCGAGTGTTCACAAGCCAGCTGGCACGGCATGAGTGACAACAGCAAATGCAGTCCTTGATGGGGTAACATAGTCCAGTCGGAGTGCCGAACCAGAGCTAACATAAGGCGCATAAGGCTGAATGAATATGAGTAAAATGCTGAGGTTTGAAAAAAGGCAAGATCTTGGAGCGCAATAACATTAGCTTATTGCTTTTCTGTTTTTCCTTTTTATTTTTTTTCCTTTAAAGGATATTTGTACACACCACATAATCATATAAATACACTATACAATGCAATATAAAATATCTTATCTTATATCAGGGCTTGTTTAGGTATGCCGAAGATACCTGTGCCATTTATAAAATAATGACTAACAACAAAACAATAAAAAGGCACTCCAGGTGTTGTTCATTGACTCTTAAGTATGTGATGGCCATTGCTTTGCCGAAAGGCCACAGCAATTGTGCTCACGTTTCATTTCTCTGCCTTAAAACATGTCACGGACAATGAGGCACTGTAGCTTCAGGTGGTTGAGATTTTCTCACTCCTCTCATCTCCATCTCTTTACTCCATTGTTTTCACAAACTGCTGCTACATAATATCATTCATCTGTCTATTCACTTCCACATCCCCAGTTTCGACTTTCTTTTATCTTCACACTTGAATCTCACGCAGTCCCTCCTGAGTGACAGGTGGAGGCGATGTGCTGATGTCAAAGCAAGTCACCATCATGACATGGGACTTGCATAAGTTGACACAGAACTCCAGCTCTTCTGTGGCTTGTGCCAAGGCCTCCACGTACTCAGGAGAGTCTTTGTCCAAACTTTGGTCCACGTCAACTGTCGGTAAATAAATACAGACCTTTGTCAACTCACATAAACTCAAAATTTAATAAAAAAAATAAGTATATACTGTATCAGATATGATTAATGTTTACTTACATTCCCCATTCCACTTGCTGGGATCCATCATCAGTCTGGCCTTGGTGTCTTCAAGCTCCTCTAATAATGTTTCATGCTTTGCCCTCAGTTCTCTCACTTGCTGTTGTCTTCTTTCCAATAGTTTCAACTTGCTGTTAAAATACATGAGGCCCTGGCAAAAGACAAACAAGTCCAATTTATGCCAGAAGTTCTGCGTACAAGCTTGAATTGCAAATACATGCTTTTTTTATTTTACCTTGTCAACATCCTGGAATGGCTGCTACAAGTAGAATTAATGGAAAAAAGAAGAAAGAAAATGTTTACGTTATCTCAATGAATAAACGATCAATACAAATTCATTGATACAACAATACATTAATCATTAAAGTCTAATTGATAATAAATCAAACTTCAATTTAATGTCAAAAGAAAAGAAGTAACTGATCCACACACGATCTCTTATTTATACTTATAAGGGTCTCTAATAGTTAAAGGATAGTAAAGTAAGTTGTTGAGTGCTGCGAGTGTATTCATGATATCTTCCCATGCTACAGTTCTTTTTATAACATTACTGCTCTAGTCAGCAGTAGGCAAAAGCATTGATCATATTCAAACCAATTAGCTCTGGACATTAATTGCCTCATGAACTCTTGACATTCCTGAAGAGTCCTGTCAAAATACCAAGCTGTGGGAAGTTGGTCCCAGACGTTTCTAACGCTGGGATTCTCCGCTAAACTAAGTGAAGGTCACACGGCCGAGACACATTTAATCTATCATGTTCTTTAAAAAGGAACTGGGAAGACACGAGTGGAGACATTCCCACAACGCTGACCAATGTGGCACTTCTCGAGCATGTATGAGATCAATGTCATACATGGAACATTTTGCTGAGGCTTAGCGGGGGGGATTTACAAGAGTAAAATTAAGACTTGACACTGTCTGTAACAAGTTCAGCAGAAAGAAGTGCTCCGCTAAACAATGTCCTAGTGATCCCAGTCTCACCTCCACTGGCTCCTCCTGCCGCCACCTCTGAAGCCGCTCCACATCGTCGATCTCGTACACTTTAATCTCGAAAGGTTCCTTCAGAGCTCCAGACATTGGGGGCAAGTCCACCCACTGGCCCGCAGTGCCCACCTTCTTCCCCAGGGATGTGGTGTCTGGCAGGGGAGCTGGTATAAGCCGCCTCCTTTGAAAGCCTATAAAAATGCAGACACTTGTTATGGTGACATACAATAGCCGTATTTGCTGTTATCTCTTACGAGTCAGACTCCAGAGTTGTAAAGTGATGCAAGGCTTTACATGGGCTGTTGAGGTGTGCTGATTGCATATTTATGAGAATACAATTCTCCATATACAGCCTGAATGTATTCAAAAGGTTACTTTACTACACACAGCCCACATAGACAAGGACAAAAAAAAGAAGCAGGTCAGCACAGCTCATGTTCAATTCATCTTGTTTGATCATCATACAATTTAAGGCTATATTTTTTGAATGATTCATTATCTTTTATCCTACATACTGTACAAGACACATGAATAATGTATACTGCTGATTCAGGAAGAGGAAGTCTATTGGAATGCAATTTGTGAATGTAATAAGAATGGATCCATAAACTTTGGCTCCATAAAGAGTGCTAAATCAGAATGACTTTTTATGCCTCCTCCCACTATTACTTTACTTCTTGCGAATGAACCACATACAGTAAACACAACTTTGCTTTGAAACAATATGGAACAAATATGCTTACCATTTGTTCGCTTCTTTGGATACTTGGAGTTTCTTGTCCGGCCTGAAGATGACATTCCGCTCTCACTCATGGAATCATGTGCAGAGGAGGCGCTGCCAGTAGCTTCACTGTCTCTGATCATGCTTTCATATCCACTGCTTCCTCCGCTGTGGTAGAAGAGGGCGGTCCGGCCCATGGCAGGTGGAAGCTCCCCACTTAGCACGCTGCTGTTGTCGCTGCCATGTCCACTGCTGTAGCGCTGAGGCCTCCGTGGCGCTGTGATTTTACTGTACGGTGATGGCAGCATGGGTAAAGGGGCTCGGTCTTCATTCACATTCACTCCACTGTCATTTCCACTGTCTGAGTCTGCTGAACCTCTTGTGTGCTTTCCTGACATGTTGCCTGCTGACAGCTCACTCACTCGGCTATTGGCGGCTCTCATGGCCTGCTTGGTGCCCATGATGGTTCCTCTCCCAGGCTTACTGTTCACTGCCGCAGAGGCACGAGGAGCTGCTGTTCTTCCTGTTGGTGGCAGATTGGCATTGGTATTCTTAACCACAGGAGCAGCCAAAGATTTGGTGGATGAGCTCAGACCTTTAGAGTTGTTCGCAGACAGTGAACGTGCCTTGCTATTACTACTAAGTGATCCCAAGGCTTTGGGGTTTGTTGATGCTTTCACCTGGCCACTCTTGTTAATACTTCCTCCACTTGGAGATGATGGGCAGGTTGCAATAGGCGAACTTGATGAATTTGGAATGCCAAGCCTTTGATAGTTCTTACTTGACTTACTGCTGCCACCCGTTAAACTGGCCCCACTGTTCTCTCTACTGAGGGTAGCTCTAGACCCTGAGAGAGAGCCACCATCAAATCTCTCAAGGGATGCCTGGCTGCCATAGTGTTGCCCACTTTCTCCTCTGTGTCCTCTGCCTTTCAGGCTGGAGCTCACTTTGGTTGTAGTAAGGTCAGACTTGGAGCTTCTGAAGCCAGAGTCCACTTTGTCAAGCTCTTCAACAGACACTGCTGTCCTGGGTCCAGAGCCTCTCCCCGCCTCTCCGTACGCTGACCGTAAGGCACTTTGGGGTAAAAGGCTCTTGGCCTTGTGGTCTAAACTGGACTTTCTTACTGGAGGGAGTGGAGGGGATGTACAACCGGGTTTGGGTATGTTGCTTGCTTTCTGGAAGTTAGCCTTGTTGCTTTTGCCTAGAGAGGAGAATTTAAGGCTTGTGGTTGATGTAATAATATCTTGTGGTGCTTTGTGTTCTGTGGATGAGTGAATAACAGGCACCGTACCCAGAGTGGTAGCACCTCTTCTCAGCTGAGGCATTCGACTGGGGGGATTCTTAGTAGCGGACTTCTCACAACCATCGACCACCCTCTGAGATGAGGTAGACCCAGGGACCTTGGGTGGCCGAGGTACACTGTTGCTATTGTTGGATGCTCTACTGCAGGGGATGCCGGTGGGTGGGTTTCTGACAAATTTGCTGGTGTTGCTGGAAGCAGTAGGTTCAGTGCGTTGCCAGGGGTTGTCTTGTTTAGTCTCTTGTTTCAGTGTGTCTTTACTAATGCTGCTACTTTGTGAGATAGATGAGGTAGGTTTGGTCTTCCTGGGAAGACTGGACTGGACAGTGGCTGGGCCTTGTGGAAGCTGGGAGGAGCTCAGGGAGTGAGCTTTACTTATCTTTGAGGGGTATCTGAGAGAGCCTTTTGTTGATTCTGGGGATGAAGGAAACTTTGTTAATGACAGTTTGCTCGAAACGCCACTGTCACTGTCCAGTTCAGAGAAACTGAAGCCACTGTCATTTAAAGAGTTCTTTGTGTCTCTAGAAGAGCTCATACCAGGACACATGTCCAGAGAGTCAAAGTAAAATGCCCCCTCTGCTCCCACATGTTTGACTTGTGGAAGAAACACATCCGTAGAATGGACACCCTCACTTTCCTCTGTGCTCACACTGACCTCGCTGAGCCATGAGCTGACAGAGGAACCTCTGCTCTCTGCACACTCCACAGTTCCCTCCTGGAGGGGTGTAACCACAGCTATGTTCATTTCAGAGACTCCTATTCCCGAAGTGTAAGCATCAAATTCATCGTTGATGCTGCTGATGATGCTCACTGGTCTGGAGCCCGATGCCAGGGCTTGGAGGGAACAGTCACTGTTAAAGCTGATAATGCTGGAGGGACGACCCTTTTCTACAATGCTGCCTATGGACAGCTCCTCCACCACAGTAAAGACCAGCTCATCCTCCCCATTTAGCTCCACGGGCTGCTGCAGGGTCACAGTGGCTCTGAGGATGTCTCGATCCAGACACCTGTCCCTCAGGGTGGATCGGACCTGACAGACTTCTATAGGAGCATGGACAAGGAGAGAAGGTGCACATAGATCCCGTCTCTTCACAGCCTGATGGCTCATTCCCACTGGAGGCATTCGGGTTCCGGATCGTTCCTCACTCTCTGTAGGAGGTGGGGCAAGCTTTGGCAGGGTTCTCTTGTTAAAGAAGACTTTCTCTCTCACTACAGGCTCTGCAAATGCTGGGGCTGCCCCAGTGTTTGTGCTAACGCTGCTTTCTGTACTCTTTTCACCGTCTGCACTGGTTCTGTTTACATTGGGAATGTTCTCTTGTCTCTCGCTCATGTCCAGTTTAGATTTAACACTAGGACTGCTGGATAGGGGTGTTGCAATAGATTTAGGAGATTGTTTAGGTGAAACTACATCTTGGGAATTAGAAATATTTACTACGGTCTTTGGTGAAACTGAGCCTTGGCTCTCTTTTGATTTGTCCATTTTAGGGCTTGCCTGTGTCCTCTTGCCTTCACCCACAAAGGCAGTAGGTTCTTCACTGCCGTCTATACACTCCAGTCGCTCCTGCAGCTCAGCAAACGTGTTGCATTTGAAGAAGTGGTCCCTATCCAGAGGGCCATCTTTCCCCGACTTCTTCCTGTTCAAGGAGGGAATGATTGGGACAAAGGCAGGAGGGCCTTCGTTGTCACTGAGTTCTTTGTCGGAGATGGCTGTTCCACCTGGGCCCACATAGATGACTGTGTCACAAGACTGCTCACTGCTGGAGGAGTATTCAGGGTCACTGAGCAGACAGGGCAGGTCTGGATCCAGAGCGACTGTTCGAGGGTGAAAGGGCCTGAGGTGTGGTGGTCTACGTATCCTCCCCTCTTCACAGGAGCTTTCTCCTCCAGATGAACTTGACGCATACTGCAAAGACAAACAGCATACAGAGGGAATTACAACAGACAGAAAAAAACAACTAGAAATGCAAGGAAGCACGCATTTGTACTACACGTGATTAGATGGGAGAAATTCATAGAATGAGTCTGGCGATGATTTATGGACTTAAAAACAGCAGGGAAGCTACTCAGAGCCACGTCACAGATCCAAAAAACATCCGTTATCGAGGAGATTCGAGGAGTGTTTTTGACAATCGTAGGGGGAGAAGATTTTCTAACCATGATTGATTAGACTAGCGTGAATGAAGCTAAATGCTACTCCAGGTATGTTTTTGATGAGGGAACAATGTTAGAACATGGTAAAAGATGTGCCCTTTAAGATATGACATCAATACGCTGCAACTTCATAATAATTCATCACTGTGGAAATATTCAATCACATTCAATTTCCATTCAATATTTATCTCAAGGTGAAAAGTATACATTGATAGTGGATGGATGTAAATTACAGGATATTTGACCAATACCAATAAATACGTACTGTCATCGCCTCTAATTACTACAGCATATATTTCACTAATCCATGTGAATGCATTATACACCTCCTTGGGCTGTGCTATTGATTATATGACGATGTGTCAAGGAGCTGGAAAAAACAAACCCTGAATTACTGCACCACTAATCTTTAATTTGCAGATGCATTAGTTTAGCAAAAAAAAGAAAGAGAGACGTTGCTTATGTTAAATAATATCAATGATGTATATGCAAATTAGGAATGTTGATTACTCCTCTAACTACACTCCATGTAACGCTTATTATGAACGAAATAGATGGGAACATTTTGTCGCAGCAATTAACATGATGCACAGTTATTGCACCAGCGTTTAGTGGGAGTCTCTAAATGATTTTGTTGTTTAAGCAAGACAAACAAACATTGCATATCTTTGCATGTATTAGCATGAGTCTCAGTGTACCTTGGATTTCTTCTTCCTCATGCGGTGGATGCGAGATGCCAGCTGGATGGTGTTGAGTGATTCAGCGTAGTTGTTGGGCGAATCAGAAATGTGGGCGATCATGGTAGTTCTACAGTTTATGTTGCCCAGGGACTCCCTCAGCAGCATGGTGAGCTTGCTGTCCCTAAAAGACAGTACAAAAGAAGTCTTTGTGAATTACCAAAAAACTGATTCAAATATAAGACAAAAACTAAGAATTTTTGTAAGTATGAGTAGTAGTTGGTATCGTCTAAAATGTACAATGATATAACAATTATTACAAATATTTAAACACTGTTGGCGATAACAGTTGAATTTCCTGGTTAGTAATTAGTAATAGCAGTATTTTCTATTATTTACCAAACAGAAACAGTCAATATGCTTCTACTCATGTCAATATTTTTTTTTTTTTTAGAAGGACAAATTTGAATGACTATGGATCAAATGGGACGGTACGACTTTATAATAACTACACTTTAATTTGCCTTAATTCAAGCATGAGTCAGGCTTAGTGGCTACTTCACTAAAGGTAGGTGTTAGGGCTAGGAATTAGGTGTTAAGTATTAGTTAAGTGATTACTAATACTGAATCATTCTCAATAAACTATTTAAGGACCATGAATTAAGTCCTTGTTCATGCTTTATAAAGGCAGGAATAAGTGTAGTTATCATACATTTTTATATCATGAACTTTTTTTAACTTTTCTTTTTTTTAAACTTATTTTTCCACCTTTGCTTTATACTTGAGTGTCTGTCAATATTATCTTATGCAACAGGAGTGAAAATCTTATGAGCTCACCAAAACAAACAAGGAAATTAGGCACAGTGTAAACACGTCGGCTGATGACACAAGTAGCGGCTTGCTTGAAACAAGATTTGATTCTAGTGGATTTACCTATAAGGAATATGTTTCGCTCCGTTTGCCAAAGCCATGATGACATTGCCCAGTGCGTTGAGTGAGAGACACAGGCCTCCTCCACCGTCTCTGCTCTTGCTCAGCACCTTCTCACAGCTGCCCAGGTCGATGAGGTGCAGCCTGCTCCGTCCGCCTGACACTGTGCCAACAAAAGAACAGAAAGAAACAAACATAAGTAACAGGCACTCCTTCTACACTCACAGCTCTACGCACGCACTAGCCGCATGACAGCTTCGATTCAAAACTAGGCGGGTGACTGTCAGGGCTGTCCAATTTACTTTTACGAGCAAATTCCCACAGTCAAGTGGTAAAGTCACAAATCTTTCTCATGGTTACAAGAAGGCTGTGCTATTGTTGTGTTTTTTGTGGTCATGAATGACACAATGTGACAAAACTCAAGACTTTGGGACTTCCCATTGCATCAAGAAGTGTCGTGTAGTGAAATAATAGACAAGTGAATTTTTGGTAAGATATGTGCTATGTTGCATATGCCAAAACTGGATGATTTTTCTAAACGCATCATGTAGTATATGTATTTACCTCAAAGTATTCCAAATGAAAACACCAGACAAAACAAACCAAACAAACATCAGATAATAAATATCAAATTGATAAAATTCACTTTAATTTACTTCAAAAGTTTTTAATGATTTTTGAATTATAGCGTCACTTTTTGTCTTCTTCAACTATATACTGGCGGCTACATTAAAGTCGCAATTATAAGTTATGAGAAACATTTTTATTGCATTGCCGTAATTAAAAAAAAGTATGTTGGTGATTTATAGCTTGGTACACCACACCTAACCTGCTGCATATTTGCAGCTGACTAACAGCCACAAAGATGAGTTGTAAAGAACAGAAGATGGTCCAGGATGATACGCATGTGTTAAATGGAAAAGAATGTATATCTATTTTTGGATTTGTTGAATCACCTAATGGCATATTGTAACAGGAAAGAACAAGTTGGTATATCTTTTAACATCTAGGTTTTGCAAGTAAATCTAATCAAAATCAAAATTACGCAGCCCTTAATTCAAATATATTGATAGATATTTCCATGTCATACAATTGGTGAATGATATTTTCATTTTGCTGTTAGTTGTGGATGAAAAAGTGCAGTGTATCTTATCATCTAAAGTGGAAGAAGATAATAGAAACTGTAATATTGACCCTTACTTCCTCCTTTGCCACTCTTCTCCATGCGGTACTGGTAAACGTGCAGCGTGAACAGCATGTGCGAGTTGCGCCGGTCGTCCTCGTCTGCGTCGGGCCGGGTTGTGCTTCGTGCGGAAATGGCGGCGTCCAGGAAGAAGGCGGCCTTCTCCGCCGTGGGGGCTCGCAGCTCACTCTGGTTCTGCAACTGTGGGCAGGAGATGGTGGGACGGGGTTAGCCTCAGAATTAGGTTGAATTACAATTACTTAGCTATATTTACTTGATTGACATTTTTACAGATTTATTTTGTTCAGCGTTCTCGTTAGACCTCCATAATATAATTGTAAGTATAATGTTTGCTTCGTCGTGTAGCGGATAATGGCAAATGTTTGTTGGCTTTTTGTCTCACTTGTGCCAGTAATGATCAAATATGTGTTAAATTGACAGCAAAAGTGACTTTCTCCATTCCTCGGTCCACCTTGTCTAATCCATTTCTTTGTGATAGCCTTTTTTACTGCTGTCATAAAGTACATTCCAAACATAGCCATCTATCGTTTCCATTGCAGGAGTTTTATGACCCAGATACATCGCTTTAATATCAACCGGATTGCCAGTGTTGAAAATAATTCACTTTCAATATTTATGAACTATTACATTTTCCAATGTCAATACAAAAACATAAATCAATACTTCAGTAATACTTCACCATCAAATGTTGTCAATAATTAATGATTGGTGCACTAGTTTTTGCGTCTACTGAGTCATACAATTTGACACTAACAATACTCCTACTTGAGCAAAAATTGGGGCTACTTTACCGATACATCTGATTAGGGTTAGCAGAACAGAGCACATTTATAGGCCTTTGAGAATAAGATGTGAAAGGCTATAGGGCTGGAGGGGCATGGGTAGGGCGAGGGTTAGCCGGTTAATTGGACAGCGCAGCGCATTTCTCGGCCATTAGATTGGGTCTCGGGGGCAATTACGACAGCAGATATGCACACACAGGGAGGAGGATTAGGAGAGGTAATGGCGGGGCATGCGACCGGGCCACTTTGCTCATTGTGGATGTCACTCATGATAGTCGTGATGGACAGGAGGGGTAAGGAAATACAAGGGAAAATAGTAGGCGTTGGTGAATGGTATTGTTTTGAGAGAAGCTTCATAGCAGGCTTTGAAGTCCATGTTGTTTTTTGTTGGTTCCAAAAAACAACATCTGACGGCAACACCTGTGACAGTTTCCAAGCTACAGTTTTCCCCACCATCCCCCATAATTCCTGTATGGTGGAGGAGAGGAATAATAGATGCTGATGGATACTGACAATACACAATGGAGTCAATATACAGGTAGGAAGAAAGCCATCGACAGCACAAGCGGCTGAAGCTAGGATTTAGATGCACAGGTAGGAGGAGAAGAGGAGGGCTCCCATGATATTTGAACATTGAACAAAGGAAGAGTGGGATCAGAGGCACAGTTGGATCAATATAGTAGAAAGCAAACACGATCTGGTAATACCTGGGTGCCGCAGATGGGATCTTCTTTCAGGTGGATGCCAGGAGACTGTCCATCTTGAAGACTGCCCGTGGACACCTCAGACAGCAGGTCCTTCAACTCTTCATCTTTGCCAAAAATCTCCACGGCCGACACCCTGACGGAGAAGCGCGTGCCGGTCTTCTCCTTGCGCTCGTTGATGAGTTTGAAGAGCCAGGAGATGGCGCAGGGGACGATGCCAAAGCTCTGGGTGGAGCTGTCCTTCCCGATCATGGTGTATGTCTTGCCTTTAAGGAGAAATATATAGAAATGACCTTTTGCTTTCTATTAAAGGAGACATATTATGTTTTTTTTTTCAGGTACTCAGTATCGAACTATAACATAAGCAGATCCTCATTTTACAATTTGTTCATCGTAACCTGCAATGTTTAATCTAAGACAGCTTAATAACAGAAACAGATCCATTGACTTCCTGTTCAAAATCGATCGTCATAGTGACATTTCACTTCAACAAGCAGCAGATTATCATTTACCTTTGAAAAGTGGCTATGTGACATTTTAGAACCCTACATGTAACACTGTGAACAGGGGTGTGGGCAGGGATAGGGGGTAGGTGGAAAAGGATTTTTCTGTTCACTCAAGCCTCAGTTACAGGACAATACAGGATTACACAAACATGCATGAATCCATCAAATACAACTGAGTAAACTAATGATGAGGAAACGCTGTTGTATCAAGGTTAAAAGCTCATTAAAGTTGATTTGGCATAATATGTCTCCTTTAATGTAAACTGTAATTTCAAAATTTGTATTGCTAGAAAATGGTGGTATCAAATCTGTTCTAAATTATATTTAGTGGTGGATCAGAAAATATATACCCTTTGCCTGAAATGTTGCATTGCATAAGTTATCTACATTTATTTTATGTTTAAAGCTCAGCAACATTGAAAAACCTGGGTTCCTACTCTTCACAGACCTGACCTGTACTTTGGCCTAGTGGCGCCGCATGCTTGTTTCGATGGAGAGAGACAAAGTAAAAACAAGCTGGTGGAGGACACTTTTAAGAAAATATGATATGGTTTAGGCAGGTTTGTGTCCTAAAATGAACCGAGCTGAGGAGGAGGAGAAAGAATTTTGGCTTTTAAAAACATTAGCTGCCCTGAGTGAACAAGATAAAAGAGGTCTTATGGGTTCACTGTAACATCCAATCCTTTCTAAATTAAAAATGAACTTGAGACCAAAGAGCCATTCCAGACTGCTATGTTTCAATGAAGGATTCCAGCCAGCATTATCTTAAACTAGCCCTTCAGTCCAAAACGCACTAGTCAGGCCAATTACTAGGATTTTAATTACAGTCTGGACCCTGAAGCCTTGATGCAGCAGTTTTCCCTTTACCCCACCCGTTCTCTCCCGTCTCCCATTCCTCTCCTCACACCAGTGCACCGCTAAGCCATTTGTGAACCTCAAGTGCAACTAACAATGAGAATGTGAGTTTTCTTCAGCTAACAAAGGCTCTGGTCTAATCTCTTGCCAGTAGAAGGGCTTACCGAGCTTGACTTGGCCGAAGGAGAAGATGCAGCCGTCCGCGCCGTTTACCACCGACTGGATGACCTCGGCCACTGTCCCTGAGCACACCTCAGCCTGGGGAAGAAACAGAGAGCTCCATCACAACTAAGCCACACAAATCAATGGGGAAGCAGCATTGTTATTGGTTCTGCTAAAATGATTGAGTGGTTTGAATATGTTAGATGTAATAGAGGCAGATGGGTTGCGTATACCCTTTAATATTAAGTTCGAAATGTTGTCTTGTTGGATCTGAAAATTGCTGGATTTACCCCACATCAAGTTGCTTCTAGTTGTTCAGTTATTATTTTTTTGTGATGATTGATTTATAGTTTTTTCAATAACAATAACAGCCATACAAGACAAAACATACAAAACAAAGAGGAAAAAAGGCAGAGGATGTGTTATGAACAAGGCTATTTTTTTGTAGCATTATGACGGGATGAAACAAGTTAATTGGTTAATTGGGACGAATTGATTATTGAAATAATCATCTGATTTAGCAGTCCTTTAGCTGTTTTGTGAACTATACACAAATTCCAAAACACAGAATTACACCAAAAATGATGCAAGAAATGTGTCAAATTTCTGTAAACAATTTAGATTTTAATCAACTGCGTCTTCATGGAGTTCATTTACAGCACGTTCTGAATTTTGGTCCGATTTTGAAAAGATCTCACGGGCCTGTTGCAATCTAAACAATTCAAAAATCCTTTGTTACATTGAAGTAGCACCAATCTCACTCACATGCACTCATACTTTGTACAGACACAAAAGGTCAGGTGAGAGAAGACTCTTGCCCAAGGACACAATGGCAACAAGGTGTAACTGACATTTTCATCAATACAGATCAAGCTAAAGAAATTAAAATAAATGAATGGGTCTTTTCCATTACGTAGCATGAGGGTACTCTGTATGTGTGCTCCTGTGTATTTGCTGTTCATTTTTGCAATCTGTTGTTCCCCCCGCAGATCCTCTGGGGCAGGGCTTCCCCATACATCACACACAAACAAGGCCGGAGCAGCACAACAGCCTGCTGCTACAGTTCGCCACCAGCAGTGCGGTCCCAGTGGCACAATCTAGCAGCTTGGCCCCACTTGTGCACCGGCAACATTTAGACTGCAGCTATCAGCGCCTCGCTCAACAAAACTTCACCGGTGGCATGATATAAGATCTCTGTACGGATCATGCTGCGCCACCGCTTTTGTCCTGCGATGACAGTTTCTTCTGCTCCACTTGCTATTTAGAGTTTACTGCACCACGGGGAGAAGTGTCAAATACTCAAGCGGAGTTTTTCAATGAATGACGCATTGAGTGACACGAGTACATCTGACCATTCCATTAAAATACTTGTTGTTTTTTTGGAGCAAACTTGTCTCCGCTAAGTCCAGGCATAGTAAACGCGTGTTTGACCCTTGCCTCAGATCTCAGCGGGCGTGCTTGAGGTTAGATATAGCCACTCTATGAAAGGAGAGGTTACATATAACTCCAGTGGATTCAAATCATTCCCCGGCGAGCTTAAAAGAAGGCCAGCTGTTGGACGCACACAAGCAAGAGTGTCCCTTGACCCAAGACAGGCATTTTTGCACTAAGCCCACCAGCCACACCCTGACACCATAAAGACTGGCATAGAGAATTTTATCTCACCACGAATGTAAAAATAAGCAAATGAATAGCTGTGATGTGTTTTTTCAATCAAAATTCAGTTCACAGCAGCATTAACATTTTAGCGAATACTGAAAACCTTAAGAAATATTTTAGAATGTCTGCGGAGGTCTTAACTTAACTAACGCTTTTCATCAAAATGCTCAAAATTCCGGAATGGAGGCGACTGGAGGCAAATTGAAGTCAACACATTTTCAATAATAAAGTGAAATGTGCCAATGATTTTAATCCTTTATAAGCAAAAATAAGCAACCATTTTGAATTTCCAGGGTAGAAATGTCAGTTTGTTTGCTTTTCTATTACAAAGGATAGAAACAAGCCTTTAAATTGTTGTTTGAACTTCACAAAAGTATAATCTGTTGTAAAGTATGTAGTATATCTGTAGATAAAATGAAAAACTATAGTAGGCTCATTTTTTGATTCAATCAAAAATGCTACGTCTATTATAATCTTCAATTACATAAAGAGATCATGTAAAATAAAAGAGTAAATCTTTTTTTAAACCGGGCTCTGACGTCACTCACATGTGTCTGAGGGGTTTTTATTTGCCAAAACCACCTTGAGATTTCATATTTTTTGATATTCTGAGGTTAATCCCAGTTTCTCCTTTGAGATCACATTATGTTCCACTTCACTTTTGCCTCCAGATGCCTCCATTCCGGAATTTAGAACATTTTTCTTAACATATGCTTACAGGATCCATAAGAAATATCTAAAATTGTTCTCAGTGCAGGATCTTATAGTATTGAAATCGGCTACAACCATTCAAACTGAGAAATTCAAATATTGTTGATTCTCTTCACCCGTACACTCACACTCATATTAACCATTAAGACTTTGCGCTTACTTGTGAGGCATCCTGGGTGAAAACAGCATCGAAGGCGAATATCTTTGGGACAGCGACGGTGGCGGACCTCCTGTGGCCTGAGCTGGAGTGGGGGCTGGACGCGGGGTCGTAGAGGGTCACCTGCTTCTTTCGACTGTCCACTTTCAGAAAAGACTGGGATTCTGAGCCGGAGTCTGTAGCCTCCAGGGATGGGCAGATACGCATCATCACTTTCACCTACACACCACACAGGAGAAAAGAAAAAGCAATGGGGAGGATTATAGAGAGATAGTGAAACATGAGCGGAATCACCAGAGAGACGTATGAATGCATTTGAAGAGAAAAATCACTACATTGCGTATTTTTAGCTGACATTTTGAAGTCCAAAAATTCAAGGTTTTTGGTTTCTAAAGATGTCTTGATCCGTCTTACTTACATGGGGCAGGAGGTAGAAATCCTGTATTACTTATATGGTATTTTATGAGAAATGTCCCAAAATATTGTACCTGATTATGTATGTGGGATTTTTTATAACAGATAAATATCATGACACCCTATTTATTAGTCATGTTTTGTTACACTTAAATGTACAAACGCCTATGTAGATTAGAAAAGTGGCTTTGCTCCAGATATTGAGTGGCAGAGCGAGCATACATATTATTCTGAACAGAAGTTCATTAATTGTATTTTTGATTACAACATTTTTGTAAACAATAGAGCAATAATTGAAATCATGATTAGAATTGGATAAATTGTACATCTCAACGCTCCACATCGACACAACACTCCAGGTTAATAGAACACTGTGATGCCATCTGAAACCTAGAAATAGCATGGCTCTGTATTAAAATTACCCTCACGTCCACTGTGTCAAAGTTGACGGACACTGAAGGTTGCCATGGATACCCCCCTTTTTAACATTGACTGGTGAATCTATTGGGTCAACACAGCACCTAATGGTGTCAGCAAAAGGCATTAAGATGTGCATTGAAAGCCACAGAAGAAAACGGGTGGAAAAATGAAAAAATAAAAAAAGTGTATGAAATGCCATGCTGGGGGATTATCCCAACACAAGCAGCAGGGTGGTTTTTCTGGACCATGAGTTGCACAGAGGAGCATATGGGCCCATGACTTACCATCCCACCTACTCACTATGCCTTCTTCCACTGATCTTGGAAAACAACATCTCTATATTCAAACATTAAAGGCATACTTTCTGGACATTTCTTGCTAATTTAAAGCACAAATACTACATAATAAAGCATGGATTAAAGGATGCAAGCTTTTAGAGGGTCCTATGTCAACTTTTCTCCATGGAGATGCTATTTTTTCCACAGAATGACATTCAACTTTGCAATCTCCATGATTACAAGTCATTTTTGGCACTGAATAAAAGCAAGATAGATACGTTTCTACCATAATGTGGTACAATCCAGGCAAAGCATCTACATTGAGACAAGCATGTGATAGACCCTAAACTAGAAAAGTTACATAATGCACTTTTAAGCTTGCTGCCATGGGGACTGTGCCCAATTTAAGTCAGTGGCAAATTTGTGTCAAAATGAAATGTGCAGATGCTTGGTTTCTTACTAAAGCAGCACATACAGCAGGTGTGCAAACTAGATCCAATGTGCTACTACATCTTTTATCTGTAATGACATGAATGTGCTAAATTAAATATGAATCATGAATAACATTTAACTGCTAATAAACCTGAGATAAATAAACAGTGCAGAGAAACTTCGAGCCTTTCCACGATCAAATGGCCGGCCGAACAGAACTGCAACTGATTCAAGCGTAACGGTAATATGTAATGTGTTTGGTAACTATGGCAGGTACGAGATTTGACCATTTTACCATGATTGACTCAAATTCGGCTTGTGACTTAAATTGGGGAGTGACAAACACCAATATGTGCCATCGCCCACTGCTCACACCACCAATTACTCACTCACAATCCACATTCGCATAAAAGGAAAGGTTGATGATGCGTCTTGCTCAAGGACACAGCATCAGTATGGCCCGGAGATGGGATCGAACCCGCAAATAAACGGCCTGAAAGAAAACCAGTCTAGTCTGGTTTAGTCATTCATATTTCACTACGCAAAAGTAATATTGATGACGCTTACAAAGCAATTGCACAATAATCTTGCATTGTCCGATTTCACAAATGTGTTGCAATTGCATGGGTGTGGTCTACCATCCTTTGTGCAAGTCCCATTTCTGTAAACTATCTTTTGCAACGAGATACGCTATTTTCCCCGTGAACGCTGTGAAAAAGTGAGCCGTGACTGACAGTAGACATAAACGGCCTCTCATGATACGTTTAGCAGTCAGTCTTGGTGGTTCATATCAACTCCCCGCAGTGTGCACCTCTACACCTATACCACTTTCTATACTTGCCTGTGTATGTGATAGGAAACCCAATGCTGAAATGTGTCTGCGGTTTTTTTTTTTTTTAAATAGCTCAGAGGCCTCGCTGAAACAAAACCTTAAAACACAGTTAACTCCCTTCCACATTTTGACAACCTGGGCCTCTCCCTACTCCATACGCGTAAACAAAAGCCCCATTCTTCCCATGCTTGTATATAAATATTGCTTATATCCAGGCCAAGGCGCTCTCAAAACAATGCCACTGGAAATCCCTTTCTTTCAGTAAGTGGATTCCACAGGCCAAATGCAAACCTACAAAAGACCCCATAGCGGCCAGTTATAGTGACTGACGTGTGCATATGTCAACTGAATTGCATTTGCCGACAGTTAAAGTGGGCTAACACAGATGACCGCTGAGTGGGCCGAGCAGCCAGAAAGCTAACTGACCAGCTTGTTTTATTTATGTTGGCTGAGATCAGATAGTGAAGGCCACAGAGGGTTTTCACACCTCGGCCTCTTGTGCTAATGGCGGATGATTCCCCTGTCCCGTGATCCTCCAGAATCCATTAGTGTGGTCTGGTATTCCCCCTTTGAGCAAATGTGTGGAGAGCTCGTTCTACTGTGACCTACATATGATTACAGAGATAAGTTGTAACGTAAAGAAAACAGTGAACCCTTTAAAGCTTTAACAGACTCTCCACAGATCTGACCTGTAACTTTGCCTGATGCTGTCACCTGCTTGTCTTCATAGAGATAGATAAGTGTGATACCATACTGTGGAAGATTACAGGCTAAGACATATCATCTTGATGCAGACAAGCAGGTGGCAGATGTTCAACAGGAAGGTTCATAGTCATTTGAATTTTATACATGACACTTTATTGTACATTAATAAAATAAATTGCGTTTCGTCTCTGTAGTCAAATAGATTCCTGATGTTTCATTCGGTTCTGAATATATAGATATATATTGTACACAGTGTTGTTTTTATATTATGTCAATACAGCAGGGTGTCCAAACTGCCTTTTTTTCACGGCCCTGAGAACTCTTGGTGAATTGGCTCACCATATCTGGAGAAACACTTTCACAAACATTTCCTAAAATACTCTTTGCCTCTATCTAACCTTGATTGCAGTAATTATGACATTAGACACACTTGAGATAAACGTTTCAAGCTTGAATAAAGGTGTGGTGGCACAGTCAAACCTCTGATAAATGTAACTTTCAAACTATTCCCTGTATTGACAGCCAGCCCATTGCCCTCTATTGGCTCTCTGCTTGATCTGTGTTTCAACATCCCTCAAAGAAAAAAGTCACACGTCTGGATACCTGGCAGCAGAGGGGCGTTCTTCCTATCCAGGTGGGGTCTAATCTTGCTTTCTGGATACAGGACGTGGGCTCAGACAAACAATGGCCAATAAACCACAAAGGAAGAGCCCCGTGTTTATACAGCTTTGGTTAATGACTGTCCATAACAGCCAGTCTGGCTTTCATCATTGCGAGCTGTACCCGTGATAGAATTAGACGTCCTGGAGTAAACATGAGCAAGGATTAGTGAATTATAGTTTTGCTGCAGTCCAGTGTTTAAAGTGAAAAATGCTAGTCTCAGAGCAGACCAAATTCATAGCATTCCGGCAGGCTTATCCAACTGCATCCGCATGGACTGGACCAGCCTATAGGGCACGCTGTCTCCATGTTGTCTGTGTATGGCTGACATGAAGAGATTTGTGTCATACCTTTCCCATGCCTGGATTGTCTTTGACTTTGGACACGGCGCGGAGCAGGCATGGCGGTGCAGGAGGGGGCAGAACCTGGAGGATGCCGCTGAAGTTGGTGGGGTAGATGGAGGGTTCCTGGGCGTGGAGTAGGGACGGCTGGTGTTTCTTGCGTTTGGACGATAGATTCAGCTTCTGTGCTGCCCTGAGAGAGACAAGAGGCAGAGGGTTAATATGAGTATGGATTTTTCATTATTATTTACTGTAGGGACCACTTGACCAAAGATAATTTAAAAGACATACTTTATTCAAAATATATCTCAAAACAGGAAACAAAATTACACAATCTAGCATTTATGTTTTCCAATTTCATAGCAGAACATTGGATTTCAGCTGGCAGAGCTGTTTAATCACGTTATACAGGGTTGAAAGCCAGCACACTCATTGAATGTGACAACATAAATGTAAAAAAGTAGGACATCGGATGTAAGTCTAAGGAATATGCAACAATTGGATTTGGGATTTTACATTCTGCTTTACTAATTTGGACCGACCAATTAAGAACCACTGGAGAATAGCATTCCAGTAAAAATATGTCAACAAGGCCATCTCTTACATTTGTTTTCTGACTTAACCAGAGAAATATGTCACAACCGTTGACAAACCCTTCTTTTAACAACTTCTTCTTCCAACACCTCCAGCAATAAATATCTGGCCTCTACTTCACTCAGTGCAGGGCAAACTGCCTTATAATTAGATTTCTGCTGACAGATGCTCCAAGTCCAACACATAAACGATTACCAAGCAGGACACGGCGTCTGACAGGGATTAAATATGGGCTGTCATAACAGGAAGGCACACTAAATGTACGCGTTTGTCTTGATCAAACACAAAACAACTGTCACATACATGTCAGGCTGGATGGCTAAAACGCTGCCCACAAAAAATGATTTCCTTCTCCTCCTTCCCTTAGACGGAAGCCTTATAAGTTGTGTATGTTCGAATTTGCAAAAGATGAGTTGCATTTTTAAGGCTCCACGACGGCAGAGATTGTGGGTTTGACTCCAAGGACGCTGCCCTCTGTTGGGGGTTAGTCTTGTGAGATCAAGGGTTCACTTCAGGTACTCATGGCTTTCACCCAATTTCCAAGGACATGCATGTGTTAGGTGACTTGGTAAATGCAAGCTGCACGTAGTAAAGGAATGTGACAGAATATATGACTAAATTTAAATCCAATTCAGTTCAAGGTATATCCCACATCTGGCACAAAGTAGGTAGAATCAACACCAGGCACCCAACGCTCTTAGCCTGATTTAAATGTGCAATTTGACTTTAAACTATGTATCTATTCTAGGACATAAAACGCCAACAATGGAAAGGATTGATGGATGTGAGACAGGCCTCTACTCTGGCATTGTTCAAATCTAAGATAAAAACTGTTTTGTTTGGCTGTGCATATGACTGAAATGATTTTTCTTTGCACTCTTCTCTTTTATGTCTTAAACTATTTGATGGATAGCCTGAAAATGGCACCTTTAAATTTCTTTAAATCAAGGTTTTGTGATTTCCGTCTTGTCTTTTGTGATTTTAATGCATTTTTTTCCTGTTGTGTGAAGCACTTTGAATTGCCTTTGTGTACGAATTGTGCTCTACAAATAAACTTGCCTTGCCTTGCCATGAATGTGGAACGCACTGTACAAAAAAAGCAATAACAAGGAAATGGATGAGAGAGATGGGGACAAACTGTCAAGGACTGGACTGAAGGAAAAGTATGAATAAGTTGAAGGGATGCTGTTATCAAGGGTTGTCTATGTCTTATTAGTGGTCTGTTGACTTGTTGCCTTTGGCCCAAAGTGACTAGGATGGGCCACTCCAAATGGAAATAGGCTGTAAAGGATGAATCAATGAATTGCATGTCAGCTTACGGGCAGCCCTATGTAGGAGAAGACAGGTATACCTTCCTACAACTTTTATCAAATGTACCCAGACAAATTGCTGTCTGCACACTTCTTCTGCCTTGGCACCTAGCAGCTCTCCTCCTGTAACACTAGCTGGCTTTTTGACAGTGCTCTAATTAAAATCCACTGTCCGGTTTGGCCCCTGTTGTCTGCTGGAGTCAACTCTGTGGAGACACTGATTGGTCACACGGCCTGACTTACTGACGTCCTCATGCACTCCATTCACAAACCTGAACCCTCACAACCTCCCAAAAACAGCAATATCTCAGTCCGGTGCCTGCAGGAGGGGAAGCCAGCCAGACTTGTATAGTGGTTCCAGGTATACGGCGTGGGATCAGCTAACACTGGATCTCAGGCTGGAAAATTCAAGGTCAGGAAGGAAAGCAATCCCTCAAAACATTTTCCAGTCCAGTCAGTCAGTTTGATTTCAAAAGCAACACGCGGAGACAAAGCCGCGCTTGTCAACATGAAAGTAGAAGAGGGTGGCACTGTGAATGAAAGAACTGGATTGAGATTAAAAGATGAGAAATTGTGCAGAGCAAGGCTTTTATAAGGGGAGGGTGAAGGAAACAGAGCATGTAGAAGAGAGGGAGAGAGAGAGAGGAAGGAGGAGTATGCAGAACGGGGCAAGTCCGCGTGGGTCTTGGAGAGCTCCTGAAAGACCAGCTTGTGCTCATTAGCCGTTTCTGGTGCTGGACAAGTCTGGGTTGTGCTGCTGCTGCCAAAAAAAAAAAAAAGAAAAAAGAAAAAAAAATACAGAGAAATTCTCATCTCCGGAGTCCTTTACTCGAGTGACAAGAAGTGTACGCCGCCCTCCCCTTCTCCCGGTGCGCTCACCCCCTGCAGCGACAGCCCAAGAGCACAATCAGCGAACACACTGCCGGTTGATGGAATAATTATTGCAACCAAGAGAGGGCTCCAGTCCCCGGGGAGCTGCCTTATGTGTGAGAGCATGCGAGACGGATCGTGTGACTGGCTAAAAAATGAGATGGAAACGATGAATGCGAGGTGGGGAGAGATAGACAGGCAGGGGGAAGAGTCCTCGAGTGGTCGCACGTGGCTGTATGAGGTTTCTACGCCAACGTGTGACTAAGATAGATGAAGGTAGGTGTCTCCTTGCTACCTAAATCAGGCATCAGAAAGTCAAAACATACAGAGAAAGGCTGGTGTAATTGCAAGCTGGCAACCTTGAAATCTCATTCATGCTGGACAATGGCGTTTTGTGAAAGGAAAGGAGAGACAAAATAGATGACAGCCGCGGTTATGCACAACACGTGTACGTATGGAGAGGAGTGAAATTAATTGCAGTGCTGTTTCTGCTCACTCTATAAGGTCCCTACCCACCTCTGCTCTGCTTCCCTGCGCAACTACATATAATTAGATTCGTAAACCAACAACAGCTTGCCCACCTGTTCACCAAAAACCTCTACTAATTCATTCATTTCTATACAGAGTGATCACATTACTTTACTTACTATGGGTCGTATAATGACTACAATTTATGCGTGCACCTCAAGAAGCAAGTCTACTTACAGCTCTTTCCAATCCATCCTCTAGTTTTTGCTCATAGTCAAAAAACAGACAGTTCAAGTTTGCGGTCCAGGTCTGCGCTGCCAGAGTTCTCCATTACTCGTACATTTGATCCACCGCAGGGGTAAGAAGGAGTCGTAGAAGTAGTAGTCGTAGTAGTAGTAGTAGTAGTGGGGACACAGCGAGGCGGGGCTGCACCCAAAAGTCAGGGACACTCAGGTCTTCTCTGTGCAAAGCTGCGATGAGACACATTAAGTTGACGAAGGTTTAGGTAGTAGGAGTAGGCGAGGAGGCGTAGAAGAAGCTGCCATAGTGACTGTATAGGAACCATTCAGGCATACAGGTAAATAGATGAGTTGGGTGAGGTGGTCCGCAAGAAGCCAGAAGGAGGTCAAGAGTGATCCAACGAAAATGTCAATTCCAAAGTTCAGAGCGGCATAGCAACAGCTGGCTTTTCAATAACTTTACATCCAGCGTGTTTTCCCCACAGGCTTGCGTCCCTTTATTTTCTCTCTCTCTCTCACGGTTAATCCTTTAGAGCGACTGCTGGTCTGGTTGTCCGGAGTTTTCTGCTGCAGGATCAGGGAGGGGAGAGAGCGGAGAGGAGCGGAGAGGAGCGGAGAGGAGCGGCTCAGCACGCCTGACTGCTCCGGAGATTTCCACGGGTGGCTGGGAATGAGGAGAATTCTTGGTGCTCGTTCTGCCTCCCGGTCTCTTCTCCCAGCCGCTATCAGAGAAATCCTGGCAGCTGTCCTACCTCCACTCTCCCTCTCTCTCTCTCTCTCTCTCTCTCTCTCTCTCTCTCTCTCTCTCTCTCTCTCTCCCTCTCTTTCTCACTCCCTCTCTCCGCTTTTCTTTCCTCAGCCCAGCCCCTTTTCTCTCCCTGACTGCCAGACGAAGTGTCAGCTCTCGATTGCTGGCTGCTCACGGCGCAATTTTCCCTACAACTGTCTACACCCCACCAGCACGTCACATGAATACTTAATGTCTTACAGGAGCCCCTCTCTTCTTTTAGGGGTCCTGGACTTCAAACAGATTTGGTGAGTATATCCCCGCAGAGCAGCAGTTGCAACAGGGTACACTTTTTTTGCATTTTGGTTGAACGGTGTAATTAGTAAGATGAATGAGTTGCTTGTCATGACGCAAAATAGGGAAGGTTTGCGTGCAACAGTTTTTTTTGGTTTTTTTTTAATACCAGACAGAAGCAGGACAATGAACACATGTTGGAAAGCAGATTCAAAACCCAGGAAAAGCCAGTCAATGGTCAAGGGTAAAAAAAAAGGTGGAATTGAAGCGTGCGAGTGGGCGATGGTCTGGGTGAGAGTGCCCCGTATTCCCCTGGCTTCCAATTTAGCCGGATAAGCCCTCTCGCTCTGTATGTGTTTGAAAGGCTGGCTGTTTGAGTGCCTACTGCTACGACAACACAGCGGCCAAAAAGTGAGTGGGTGTGAGACTCCGCGGGATGAAAGTGCGGGCATGAAAAGTGCGGCATAAAGGCGCAGCAGCAGCCCGCTCTCTCTCGCGCTCTCTCCTCCTCTTCTGCTTCTGCATCTGACACAGTGCCCTTTATATGAACTCGCTTGGATTAAAAGTAAAATGGAAAAAAAGTAACAATTTTGATATATGGCATAACCTTTACCTTGCACCTCAATCTAGCTTACCTCTGCTTTTCTGTGGGCTGGCCACGTTGGAATGATTTTAGCGTACCACCAGTCTCCTGGAAACTGCTTTACCACTTGGCTAATCATGATTGGCAAGACTTGATGAATAGGGGACTATGCTAATGTGAGCATTGGTCACCTTGACAGTGCAACCAGCCATTAGACCTAGCCCCCATTGCAAGCATTCAGTGTATACCTTCCCGTTAAGTGTTATACATCAATGGGTGCAATAATAGCCGGCTTGGAGTGTCCAGATAGTCCCGCAGCTTCATCACTGTCTCCTTTTGAACAGACCTAAGGGACTGATAATGATTGTAATATAGTATATGAATGAGCGAAAGCAAGATGGATGTAAAAAATCAAGGCTGCTTTTTGAAATGGGAAGGTTGGTCCCTGGGCATTTGGTTCAGAAAGGACATTGAGATTTTCCTTTTTACATCTAGAAAAGGAGGTCAATGACAGAGGTTGGTCTAGCCGCCCGTGCAGTGCTCCTTTTGAATCACCACTTTGGCAGGCTGTCAATAATTGCTTTCTTTTGTAAGGCAGGCATTTTTCCCTCCTGGATAACCATTGTAACTGGCACACCCATTCACTTCTTCGTGCAAAATTGTCTCTGACTTCAAAAGCCACGTTTTTATCCATTGTTGCTTGATTACTGTGTTTTGCAAATTAGCTAGCATTGACATTTTGTTTCAGCAGACAACTCCAACCATTTGTGGTGGTATGAGATCGCCGGGCTGATATAAAACTGCGCTTTGAGCCCCCTGCAGTGAGCTCGCTGATTAGCGCGCCAGCCTACAACTACAACTCCCTCTTCATGAATGAGAATACTGGATTCTAGCCACGCATTGATAATGAATACAGCCTGCCGTCTCGCTCGCTGTCGGAGAAATTCACTATTTAACAGGGGCTCAAAGGAAACGCCGGGGAAGGTATTTTTTTGCACACAGCCATGTTACAGTTTGCAGCAGACATTGACGAGACAGAGGTGCCATATCAGCAGATGTTTGTGATTGATTCGGCTGGTGGTGCGCGGCTCTATCAGGTGAGATGCAATGTTTTGGAGCCCGGGCATAATCAATAGGAAATCTCCCCCGAGCTAAAATCAGTACACACCGTCTTATTGATGGGCTGCCCTTGACACGATCAAATGGCCTGCCGCCCCCACAGGTACAGCACTGCAACATAAATCTACAATTTCAGCCAGCAAGAAGGTAGAGGTGCATCTTTGTGTCAAAACATCTTTACTAGGATGTAACAATAAAGGCCTCACAATAATATCTGGACTGTCACAATTGCAGCAACAAACCATCATAGACCATGATCCATTGGACTAATTCAGTGCAGACAACATGGAAACTGTTTTTTAAGCACTTTTAGTATATAAGTCTTTGGAATGTGACAGAAATTATTCATACCAATGACTTGTCAATGCAGGGAAGGAAAAAGTACTTTGCTGCAGTGAAATGTTACTATGAAGAGGCGGAGCTTATCAGTTCTGCTGTTTTGAAGTTCTGTTTTTTATAACTAACCCTAAGTTGTTCAAAATCAATATTGGAATTTGCAATGAACAAACTGTTAAATGATGATCTACTCATGTTATAGTTCAATACTAAGTACCTGGAAAAAGGTACAAAAACAGAATGTCTCCTTTAAATCTTATTTGAAACAATGATACGTGTACTCTCATAAATTGCACTGTAGAAGAAAAAAGTCTTGTATTTTATTTACAATGTTGTTGTTTTTTTGTTTTTTTTAAGTCAATATTTTATAGCAATAAAGAGGAATGGTCTTAACAATTTAATAACTACTGTTTTAATTACAAACAATAATGATGCTACTGTTTGTCTCGTGTCATTGAACCATATCTAAATGTCCTGTATGCTTCCACTCCCAGGCTACACGCATCCTGACCAGCTAATCTCATGCTGTGATTAAGCATCCATGACATCAGCCCACACGTTCATATGGCACCCAGGCAAGCGGGAGGAAATGATGTCATACAATCAGGCCTGGCAGGGATAAGGCCCACCCACAGGAGATTTACGGGCGAGGTCGGTATGCTAATGATTAAGAATGGGACCATGAAAGGGCTTTTCTCCCCAGTAAATCCCTGTGTCATACCAGGTCAGTGGAGGCTATGTGGAGTCGTCTGGCAGAATGTATGCATTACCTTAGACGAAGGGGTTAAATGTGTAGGGCCATGTTGGATGAATACAGCAGTGGGAGCATGACAAAGCGAATCCCACCCCCTGTGTGGTACTGCACTGTAGGCTGATAATGAGCCTCTTTAAATGCTCCCTGCAATCAAGGGACCACTGATATAAACATTCATTTAGGCTTCTCCCTCTGCTCCCAAATTGTTCCAAGCACTTGTGTCTGGGCAGCACACATTGAAGATTGCAATTAATTTGGAAACAAATTTGTGCTCTTTGGAGGTGGCTTCTCTGAAGTCCAAACGTGAAGAAACAGTAATGGAGGAACTTGCCTCTGCTTATCTTATCTGATTCAGATTTAGATTAACATCAACACAAAGCCAGATAGTTTCAATCATTTTGAAAAAAGCATCTAAATCTAATTCAGTCTAAGTAAAAAAAAAATCAAATGCAGGAGAAATCGAGCGGGCTTATCAAGATGCCTGTTGCATCTTATCACTCTTCTGCCTGTTGGATGTGTAAATGCAGTGTATAGGGAGCTGCCCTCCTGTGTCCATGTACGCAGCACAAATCTGCAGGAAGTGGCCAAACACCTCAGGCTAGGGTTTATAGACTTTCTATAAATCCTCACAAATAGATTAATGGATCCAAGCTGAAGCAGACAGAAATGGATGTGATGTCCAGTTAGAGAAGCAATATCCTGCCTGGCACACAGGGAGCAGCACCCTGGACCGCAGCCTGCAGAAAGTCTCTTTGTTCCAACAAGGTGTTCAGCAGGGCTTTGTTCCTCTGCACTGTCTGGCCTTGGACGCAGAATAGCAAATGGGGCATCATTTGTGAGCTGACTGCTGACAGCCCAAGGCTGCACACACATCTTCAACTCTGAGCCGCGGCCAATTAGGTAAGGCTAAACATGTCCATGTAACATCTGTGAGCACAATGTGTTGTCAGGGTACAGCAGTATTCCACCGTTCTAGTTTCCATGCATGTCATAAAGCAGGTTTGAAAGCTCTGACAAAGACATGCATCCTCACATGCAAAGATCCTGCATTAGATCAGGATTCATGCTCCACTCGCACTGCTCTGTGGACTGGGCTGGAAAACGAGGGATTAGGGTGTCCTCTGGGAGCAGCCGGAATAACAGAGATCATTTGGAACACTGGAGGGGGTACAGCAGGGTACAGAGGTGTAGCAGCGTGAAAGAAGAGAAGAGGAAATGAGAATAATGAAAAATATTCTATAGAAAAAGTCTAGAAGCAAAGACAGAGGAGAGGTAAGAGGCCAGAGGAGAGCCAGGGCAGGTTGTCTCTCCATCACTGATCCTGGCAGAGAGCCAACAAACGCTGTTTGACGAAGTACTGTAAATCATTTCTGCTTCAGAGGAAATATGACTGTGCAGCTCTGCTACAGCCAGTCGGGCTGGAAATACTCTATTCCCAAAGATGGAAATCCTCAACAGCCAAGAAACAGTTGGACTAGTAACAGGAAAAAAACACACCAATATCCGATCAAGCTTTGTTTAGTGCAGCAAACCTCGTGTTTTCTCACAAAACCTGTCTGTCGCACACTGCTTCTAGTAATGCAGTCATTTCAGAGCCTATGCAGAGACTCATTTATTCTGCAGTAGACCTATTTTGCCAAAGTCAGTAAACTCCTCTTTACAACATAACTATATTCCCATGGTTGCATGTAAAAAAAACTATGCCGTGATGCTGAGCAGATCTACGTATATGAATAGGAAGCAAATTAAAGTGCTGGAGTCCACCTGCGATTCTTCACAGCGATTAGAGCGTTGTAGCGCCGGCTTTCACCCGCTAAATATGCCTTAACTAGTCTGACTATCAGGCCTAGAGGGGAGGCCCAGGCACAATGTGTTAGCACCACAGGAACCATTTGTCAGGTATGGAGATAAAGAGCCTGCAAGAGGCCTCTGGAGGGGAACAATGCTCTCAACAAGAGGCTCTGACCCTGCCGTTTGCAAAAATCCACAGACTGCAGATTCAGATGTGCTTATATAAATGCCTAGAGGAGTTGCAGAGTTTTTGAGACAGTTGCTGATGAAGACACATTCCCGGTGCCGCTCTGTAGTGTGCTGGCACCGCTGACATAGATTAACAGCCTCTTTCATCTCTCTCCTCGCTCCCTCTCAGACACCGCTGCAGGTATTCAGCTGGCGGGTCGATCCAGGAGGAACACTGCTTCTCCTCTCCGCACATACTGAACTCTCTTTCACCCATTGTCCCACCCACAGCAGAGAACCCCGGCACAATCAGCCACACAAGCTCCTCAGGCAAACTATGCAGACTATTTTGATGCAGGAAGGATAAATACACAAGCTTTCAGAGTTCACAAAGTATTTTAGATAAAGTTGCGTTATGAATCTCTTTGCAATCTGGAGAATTTGAGAGGACGGCAGATTGAGGACTGAAGTGGTAATTGTAGTAGGAACAGCAGCGGGAGTGACAATGGCATAGACAGTTTAGCCTTGACCTATAAACAGGAAGATGTCCTGTTCAAATCTTGGTCCAGTTGCAAGCTCATTTGTTTCATTGGGTTTTGAGTTTTAAATGCTGGTGAATTGTTATGAATTTTTTTACCTTGAAAAAACATGTTTGGGCTGTCTTTTTCACAGTTAAAAAATTCTAAATGACAAATTCATCATTTAAATATTCAAATATTTAAATATATTTTTCACCCTGCTAATTTAACAGTCTAAATTTTCAGATGCAAAGATTCACTTACTTGGATCGATTAATGCCTTGCTCTGCTAAAGTCACTGTGAATTTTAGACTCTGGATTTGACGGCTTGAAGAATATTTAAAAGGTAAATTCGTCATTTTTCATTTTTAAACTTTGAAAAACACACTGAAAATTTAAGTATACTGCAAAAATTCAAACATGTTTTTTAATGGTTAAGAAAAGTATAATTTAATTAAAAGTGGGACATTTGCCACATGCCTGGGAGCATGAGAAGGAGAATTTAGGGTAAAATAAATATGCCAAATCAATGGTTAATGAATAGTTGACTAGTACAAGTTGTAGTATAGTAGAAGTAATACTTTCACCTCTATTATATATTCATCACTCACTGCACTGTCACTTTCTGCACTATAACTTTAAACATAACTGTAAACTTGTGTACATAGAAATGCCTATTTTTATTTTTATTGTATAGTAATTTTAAATTGTTTCCTAATGCATGCCCTTTTTGATTGGAATATATGTTGTTTTATTCATTACTCAGTTGTGTTTTATGTTGCACCTTAAGGCCGAGACAAGTTCCTACGTTTTTGAATTTTGTTCATTGACAATGGCAATAAACTCTTTCTGATTCTGATTCTGATTCTGATTCTGATTCTAAAATGAAGACAACTACTGACAAAGAACGCTTCATTGAATAAACATAATATCTGTGGATACAAACCCAAAGTCCAGGTGTGTGAGCGTGAGGCGGAGGTGAGTAAAGCCAGGCGTTACTTCTGCTCCATTTGCATGCTTCATTAATCACTTAGTGCCAGTGCTAAGACACCTTGCGATTATTTATTTGCACTTCTCCAGGCTGAAGCTATCACAACAAACAGGCCCGCAGGCGAGCTCAACATTTGGGAGCGATTAATCAGAGGTGGGCCCTGACACCGGGGGAGGGGAGCTGACACGTGTTTTTTAATCTAACAGTGAAGTTGAAGGCAAAAGGGAGTCTAAAAGAGTGCATAACTTGTGTACATATGTGAAAAACATGTAAACTGCGGTCATGTCTGTTGAGCAAAGAGCATTGGGAAATCTATCACTATTAGATTATCATTCTTAAATAAATGGGTGGGAAATTGTGACTCCTTGATAAAATACATTCTATGAGTTTGTATAGTATATTCAAGTATATTCAACAATGCCCCACAACGCACTTATATTTGAAGATATATCTAAAGATTCACAGGCGGTTCCCAGGGAATCTATTAAAAGTGGTCCAAAGTAGACCGCTTGAGTTATAACAAAAGGAGGGCATTTTATAAAGTTTACTGTAGGAATGAATGATGTATAGACGTTTTTGTAATATGCGATATGGCTGTTAAGTGCTGTGATATCGATATTATTGCGATATTTTAAAATACAGTTTAACAAATATGTTCATGCCTTAATGTATAAGTTCAACTCTGTCATAATAAAAACTTAACAAAGACAAAAGCAAGCCTAAATCAAAGATAATTTAGACTGAATAAAGAAAACAATGAATAAAATCTGCCTTTTTCAACGTTTTGGTTTGTCGTAGTATTGATTATTACATTGGCCAATATTGCGATATCGATACTTTTGGGATATATTGTGCAGCCCTAGTTTACTGTTCTATAACATCATGTATTTATCTATTGACCTTTATTTAACCAGACAATAACACATTGGGATAAAAACCTATTTTTTCAAGAGTAAAAAAATTCAAACAGGACAACAGGAGCGGTTTCGAGAGGCGACTGTCCTGTGCTGTTCAGAAAAAGTGCTTTTGGACAACTATCGAGTGTTTCAGGCCCGGAACACAGAGCTGCTCATATAAGAGAGCTGTCAACACAGGCAGCATTTTCTACGGCTCTAAAAAATGCTTGTTGGAGGGTCAAATATGTCACCATGAGTAACCTTAAATAAATAAAATACAAATACCTGAGCCATTTATCCTAAAAAATATATATATATATATAGAAATTACAACATGACTCAATTTAAAAGCACAAGCAATAGGATTCTCGCACATTGTTATTTAAAGAAGACCTATTGTACTTTTGTCTTTTATATATTTCTAATCTACGACACGACACCTGTGGATCATTATGTTGAGACGTTTAAGAAAATGAAATTGCAACGAAATAAGTATTTATCAGGGGGCGTGACATGGGGAAGGCCAAGACAGTCTGACAATATAGATTACTCAAATATGCACGAATCATTCTAAATACAAATTCGAGTGTTTTAATGAAAGGGGAAACAATTATAATATGGCTGAAAGTTGATTTTGCGTGATAGGTCTTTAAGAAATTGCAAAAAACCTTTCAGAGATACTAGCTCACAAAGTTTCACTTCAGTTTGTAGAGTGTTCCAATATTTGTGGGAGCAGCATAACTGAACGCTCGCTCCCCCATATCAGTCAAAACTCGAGGGAGTAAAGAACTGATAAATGCCACGTGAGACAGTTGTCGCTGGGAGGAAAAAGACTATCAGAAATCCAGATGTATTAGTGCTATTTTTAATGAATATGGTGTAGTAACTTGCTGTGCGGCTACAATTTCCAAAATATCGACCTAATAAAATTGAGGTGCTGATACTTGAAAAGAATAAGAACAGCAAATGACTGCATTCTATATCTAGTCCTTTTTGTACCTCACCTTCTGACTAAAATTATAATGACCACGCCGCACAATGTTTTTGAATGAGAGACTTGAAGCACAACGAGTGATAGCTAAACTGTAATAAAAAGTGCAGATAGACATGGTGCGAGTACATGATTAGACTTAAGCAGTTTATCCCCATCACCCTCTCATAAAGTCAGAACGGCAACACGGCACTGGGCCACATACTGCGTTCCAGGATAATGGGATTTTTAGTACGCTGCAGCTGGCTCTCGCAGGCTGGGTCATGAACGATTACTGCCTATAATCCTCCCTATTCACTCGCATATACATGGGAAACACAGCGCATAAAGCTACGCCGCTGCTTTTAGTGCTGGATACACTTTTTTGTGGTTACAGCCCGGACAATAACTTTTAATCTTTCCTAATGCCGCACTAAGGGACATTGATGTAAACAAATAAGAGTTATGAAGCCTCTCGTATGCTCCATTAGGCTGATTAGGTATGGATCATTGCAGAGATCACTGATGTTAATTCCCACCAGTTGTTACGTGGCTGATCTAATACAAAATATATATAAATCAACATTATACAGCTACTATAATGAAAGTTACTCAGTCAGTGCATCTACAAAGAAAAATTACAGAGGTGGGAATTCGAATTTTCATAAGGTTCCATTTTGTATAATTTTTCCACATTTTATGCACACATTTTATGTCCCATTGAACTCGCTTTTGTAAGTTCAGTTCACATTTCAGTGTGACTGGTTTAATACAAAGTTGACTTTTTGGAGTGTTATAACATGTATCACACCTCATCAAAAACATACCTGAGTTGTATTTAGCTTCAGTCACACATTAATCCTGTTTACGATGTAATCTTCTCTCCTTCTCTGAGCCTCACAAAACACTCAGTTTGAATGTTCCCAAATGTATGACTTTGTAGGTAGAGATTTTCCTGTACATCATATACATCATTTTCAGACTCATTTTGAGCATTTCTGACAGGTTGATTACAATTGCGTGCTACCATGTAAGAGGAAAGCTAGCTTTTGTCTGTTTCCACATGGCAATTCCCTCTGCAGCCGGTAGGTGGAGTGGTGACTCATATCACAGATATAAAGGCATGAGTGCTTTTCATACATTTTAAGTTCTAAAACAGGAAATGCCAAAGCAGAAGTACTCAAGTGAGAGGAATGTGAATCGAGAACTGGTCCGGTTCCATTTGAGAATTAGTTCTTTTTTAGCAATCTATCGGAATTGTAGGTCTCCTCCCTTAACATTTCCTCTCGTCGATGCTGCTTTGGGCTGTCGTATCTGTAAAAGCCAGTCTCAGCCTTGACCGTGCGGTGCTTTCTACTTCACTACAAGCAAATGTTTCAGCTCTTGTGAAGCCTCCGACCAGAGCTGCACATCATGCCAAGTCTGAGTGGATATAATACGCACTTTTTTCACGCAGCAAAAAAGAGCCAAAACATACTGAAATTGAGTTTCAAATTTGGTTATTCACAATTTTATCTTTACACTATAGCTTGGGTCATGATTTGGCCTATACTTCTGTCTAAATTATTACAATTAGATAACTATGGGCTAATAAAACTGTTTTAAATTTTTTATTTATTAGGACTGGATTAGGATTTATTAGAATTGTTAAGGAACTGACTCGATATGAAGAATAATTAATAACGTTGATATTGGTAGATCTTATTAATTCCCATTCCTACCCAAGAGCTAGAGTTTAAAGGCCAATGCTAAAGACGCAATGCTAGTAGCAGATGGATAAAAGCAATAGCACTGACAATAGCCATGCCCCAAGAAGTAATCTGCATTTCATTTGTAAAAACAGACAAACAGAAGGATGGGTGGACCAGGCAAAACAAAACATGCTCGTACGGGGAAATCAGCCTCAACTTGCTGATTAGGCATCTATTAGTAATTTATGAGAAACTGAGGGCCAAGTATAAACTCACCGGGAGCCATCTTTGTTTGTCTGGATGGTGTGATGCAAAGGCTCATGGGAACTGGGGCCAGAGGGGCTCCATTTGGCATCTCACACAATGGCATATAAAAGTCTCCAATGCAATTTCCAAGCACGCTACGTTTGAGTTTTTCTTATTCTCCCACATTCCCACACGATGCTTCTGGAATACAAATCGGCAGCTATAATAGATTTGATTTGCATGGCACCTTTGACAGAATGAGGTTTAGATGGCATCCCTCTGCCCCCAATGTCTTCATATGTATTCAAATAGGAGGAAGTTAACGAAATGCCGACCAAAGCGTGATAGCAAACAGCGAAGTAGTGATCGGAATAGCTGCTGCAGGCAACTATTAGCCACGAATTCTAGAAGGAATGCTAGGCGTGGGCTGACAAATGGGAGGTGGGAATATAGGGCATGGCCTGCTGCCTACACTAGACCTGTTCGTTTGATGCACATATTTAAAGCACAATAGCGTCTCTGTATACAGTGCAGAACACCTCACGGCTCCAATGTGAAAGAACACGCTGCCCTTTCTCCCCATCGGCCCAGCAGCGTGGACCCCGGGTGAGCGTGCATGCTTGAGTCAGCATTTTAAGCCTTTGTTTTGGAGCAATGGCAAACGAGCCCCCTTCCAGACCCCCCTTCCGAGCCCCCCACGCGCTCCAGGCGATGTGAGTGGGCCAGCCAGACTTCCTGACTCAGTTATTTGGCAAAGGTTGCGGGGTTATCCTTTCCACAAGTACTGGGCTGTCTGTGGTCTTATCTCCTGGTTGTTGGACGCGCATGATGACAATAGGTGATTTGGTGTCCCGGGGTATCGCATTTTGATCGCGTCCAGGGGTGAACTGGATAGACGGGAGAGAATTCAAACCGTTCTCTGTGATGGGAAATGGAGTTTGAGTAGCTGGACTAGCATACACACCCGGAAAAAGCCACAAAGGATGAAAGAAATGAACTGCAACGAAAAACAACACAATAATACAATCAATTCCATTAGCACTGCACAATGTAACGCATAAGTATCGATATCGCAATATATGCTAATGCAGAAATCGATACTGGGGCAAACTAATTATATCGCAGTCAAACTAAGGTGGCGTATTTGGTATTTACTGTTTTTAAATTAAAATGTTGTTTGTTTGTTCACGATTCTCCTCCAATGTTTTTATCCTGACCGAATGTGACTTACACATTAAGTCATGAACATATTTATTATTTGGTCAAAAAGTATATTCAAATATCGCAATAATATCGATATTGCAGCCACATCACAATCATTTCCAATACATTTGCGGCCCTAATCTAATCTGTTTTTCCCTGCAATGAAACGAATTTGAAACTGAATTTGAAACAATGACTACCCTTTGTTCAGGGAAAAATGTCCTTCTAGCAACACATTTGAAAGACAACGTTGCTTATGACGCTTATGTCAGTGATCAAGAATGAAAATGAGTACAAAAGTTTTCAAAGAAACTAGACAAGACCGGATCGTAGAACTTTAAATGACAAAAGTTATAGAAGTTACATTACCGAGAATAAAATCAAGGTTTGGTTCATTTAAGTTGATTCAGAAACAAAACACTCTCCATAATAAGGTAGAAAATGCAGTATATTGCACCACAGATAAAGGTTTCTCTGTATTTCCCTGACACTCTAGTGACTCAGACAGTCTAGGCGTTTGTGTGGGTGGATGAATGATGCTGGTCGGATGTATCTGCCTGTAGCTCCCTGAGGCTGAAGAGCAGGACGAGCTCTATCAACACCTCTGTACCTCGCATCACAGCTGACCCCTGAGCTGGGCCTGTCCTGCCTTAGCCTCAGATGGCACTGTCACTCTTTGCAGCGGGCTAACCCTTCTCCCATTGGGGTAACATTATTCCCATTGGGCCCATTAAAGCAGACACGAACCAGGTGGTACTTCTTTCAACACAAAAGATTCTACCCACTCAGCAATAGTGATGATATTCTGTATCTCTAAACTCCAAACTTGACAAACACAACAATAACCAAAATATTGTGATATTGGATTGTCACAAGTTTCAGAATAATTGGACTGTCACAGTATATGAATGGTGCTGTACATGATTTTGATTAAGATGTTAAAAACAGAACATTTTAAACTGTTTGCAGCAGCCCACATGCATTGCTCTCTTACCTAATGATAAGGTAAAAAACATGAAATACATGCTAACGACGCACTTCCTGCTTCGTGGAGAATAACCGCTCAATAATTAGATGCAGAGACAGCGCTGTGGTCTCATTTAGAACAGAACTGATACTTTTACGTCTGTACTGGGGGAAAACAGATTTTACTTTATTACACGTGCATTTACCGGGGTACAGCTTTGTTGCAGAAACAACTAAAAAACAGAGGGAACTATATAGCCCATGATTTTGCTCCATTGCAGTGCAGACAACTTAATATATGACAATTATTTGTACCAAAGGCTTGTCAAGGCATTTTAAAAAGAAAAAGGATAGTTTCCATATTTTTACATCTCTATTGCAGTTTTGATTTTTGCAAACTCACATAAATCACATAAATAGGTATTGGGTATTGTATTGTTATTGAAGAAGACGAATGTTACAAACAAAAAGGTGAATTGAAAATATCAGAATTTTAGAATGTTCCACACTAGCAATCGTTAAGTTAAAATAACGATTGTGCAATAAGTAACCATGTGTAGGTACGCATGTATATCAACAAAATACCAGGTACCAAATGTCTACAATGTATAAGTAGACTGGATAAAAGCGTATTCACTCTAAAGTTACAGTCTGACATTGTAGTATCCTACAATCAACACAGATGCATCACTGAACAGACTGAGGTGGAATCACAGCTGCAGCCATGAGCTACCTATGTACTGCACAATTACATTCAGCTCACACTCTGGCTCTGTGCTAGAATCTGTCTCACTATGTGCTGACAGCTAGACCATTACCCCCCTCACCTCCGGGGCGCAGACAGTCCGAGCAGAACCGCACAAAACTGCACATAGCATATGACACACACGGAAAGGTGAGACGAGAGATGAAGGGGAGCAATACAGAAGAGAGACACTATATCCGCCAGTGCCCTGAAAAAAGACATGCTGAACTGTCTGGTCACTTACTTCACTCCCATGGCAAAGTCAGTTTTCCCCTCCAAAGTTAACCTCCAGTTTCAGAAACTTCAACAAAAACATCCTTCTCCGTCGAGCTCCAGGTTGACTCTGGATGCTTATCTCAGTGTCCTGTAGAGAGCAGAGACCCTCCTCCTAATCCTCCCATTTGTCAGTGACACAGACCCCTGCTGTCAGTCCGAGGGCGGCCACCACGCAGCACAGGCCTCCAGGCGCTCTTGCATGGCCGTCCACCACTGACCATCGCCGTTACAAGTCAGAAGTGTCACAACGAGGACTGCAATGATGTAGGAAATAATGTGATATCAAAATGGATCTATAATTCATGGTAAAACATTTGCCCTAGTTTTGTTAAGAAAGCTTACATGAAAAAGGTGACATTTCACAACCACAATCCCAAACAAATATTGCCATATGCACCATCTGATTAATATCACAATACACAACCATACTATTTGTAAATTGTAAATTCCTAGTCTAAACTGAAGGACCATGAGCAGCAATAACTAACTAAATATCTACTAAACTAACTAAATATCTTCTGATCGATGGTTTGTAAATTCCGATTACACGACTTACACATCAGTCATTCTTCAAGCACATCTGTATGGTGTGGCTGGTGTATCTCTTAACTGCACTGATAGCAGCCCACCCCAACCAGATGTGGATGTATATTGACAAGCAGCACCAGCGTTTGCACTTCCATTCCACAAGTCCCACACTGAAAAACCTCTCATCCCTCCTTTGGACTGAATTACAGTCCAGTGCTTTTGAGAGGCATGTTTCAACTTCCTGATTTCCAATCTGCACTTTTGAAAGAAAAATCAGTGACATTTTACTTCTACAAGCTAATGACGTGTTTCTATGGTGACTGTGAATAGCCTGGGGACGAAGGGCAGAGTGAGTGTTGACACAAAAGCAGGGCGATGTGTATGCAGCACCAGAGAAGCTGTTACAATTACAGGAGGATGCTTCATGCACAATCACAGTCATTATTGCGCACGTTCACCTGGGCAGCAGCTGCAGGGTGGACACGCACACCCATAAAAGCACTTCCCCTCAAACCCCTCTAGGGCAGCATTCCTCCAAACAGCTGTGTGCCCTGCCCCGTGCAGCCTGCGTGCCACCGCTGCAGTGCACAGCGACTTGGACAACTCCTGCTATGTCTCCAAGGTCTTTACATCCATTTAGAGAGTGCAAATGAGCCCTCCGCTGTGCGTGATGACTATGAAGAGCAAAGTGACCATGGAAGGAGACACTCTTTACATCTACATAAACAACAGGCCACAGTAGATGAAGCAGAAATAACATGGTGTCAGTCTGCAGCGGTCATAGGCGGTCCCCGTGGAGTAGAGCCAGCCTCAGCATCGGCAGGTGTAAATGGAACAGCGCTGGAGGTGTGATGCGTGAGGAAGCCAGTCTAGAGCTGCTGTGAGCCCCACCTGCCTCCATTACTCACACTGTGTCAATACGCTAATCATATGCTCTGTCACACGGCAATCAGTGCTTAACACCATCATCAGCTGAACGCCCGCCCTCACTGTCATACTCACTAATAATATGCACTCACATACACGCAGCGTCCACTCTCTCAGCTTGACCCCTGACCCCTCCTGTTTTCCTGTCACTATACGCAGTGTCTAATTACCAACTGGTCATCACTGACCTCGGGTCATCTTTGTTTCTGCTCCTTTTACACAATTATATAGAACAGGAAGCCATTGTAACAAACCAACTCTGTTCTGAGAATTATAGTCATTTTCCACTTCAGAGAATCACATCTAAAGAGCGTGGTTTTATTAAGATTTTATTGAAGGGACACATTGCATCAAACTAAACTTTAGCTGAAATAGATCATTAGAAATAAGCCCATAAAAATAAACCCATAAAATTACGGGTGAATCGATTTGATGCTAAACCAAATGCAAAATGAATCAATATGTCATCAGGATCATTCATCAAGTTGACCAATACAACACCGGGGGAAAGAAACAGGCCAATTTAGTGTTCTGTTGGAAATAAGAAGATGATAATTCAAAGCCGACTGACAGTCTGCTGATGGCTGTTCTAAAAACCTTACCTTTTAAAACTACCAAACGAGCTTGCCTTTAATTATGGTGGGCCTTACATTGAGTGCGTGTTAAGGGCACTAATACGTTATTCCCCATAAAACATGTTCCAACAATAATAGGGCCCTATGAGTGCAATGGGGCTTATGTTGGCAATGGCGGCACTTAATAAAATTACACGCATTACCTCAACATCCACAGTTTGTTGCTAAGGTCTGACTGGTAACCACGACAACCATCACTTCTTTTGGCTTAACACTCACAATTAGGTCACCTGACAGCATATGCCGTTAGAGCGCTTGTGAAATGGAGTCATTCATAACAGGAAGAGGTTAAACTGTGCCTCTGACCTACCATAAAATCTGCCATTTTCATGGAAATGATTTTTTCTCAATTCAGTGGACACCTTGAATGAAACAAATTTAATGCTTTTTTAAACAGCTGAACGCTTGAGTACTCCATTTTACGAAATTAAACAATGAATGGCTTTTTTCTCTCGCAGCGCCGTGGCTAGATAAAGCTGCTAGAGTCTTTTCTAATTGCATTCTAATTAAAATTTCATCTCGGAGTGGAAGCGGTGTTAGTGAATGTCAGACAAGTGTCTGAGGAGGCTTCGTCACTCCACCGGGGTACAGAGGGCTGTTTAGTGATTCTGCTCTGTTCCCTAGTCATGGGCTCTCAGGATCCAAACGTGCATTCTCCCTAATTGTATCTTTCGAGAACAAAAAGGAATGCTAATCAGATGTGGGTTTTCAATCAAGGCTAACAGACCAAGGACGCTAATTTCATTTTGCTCTCCTTTGCTTAATTCAAGCACTTTGAGGAGAGAAAAACTGTTGCTTGATTAAGTTGTTTTAGGTTTCTGATGATATTTGTGCAGTGATGAGGTACAAGGGCAGGCAAGTATGAGAATTGTGATGATATTGTTTACAACAGCTGCAAAGATTCTGCCTCAAATTAACCAAATGTACCATGAAACAGTAAACTATTTTCTTAGTCGTCTTTGAGCAACGTGCGACTTTGAAAGCAGCATTCTAAATTTGTGATGCGGATAAGCCATGTTTCTGGTTTGGTAAGAAGGCAAAATCACGTTTTTGTAGACTTCATTGAGACCTACCCGATTCATCCTCAATCCAACACTCTATATCACCATTGTGCACTTGTCTGTCTTCCACTAATAAAGAAATGACAGCGTTCCATAATAAGAAAGGTCATCTGAATTATGGTTTGAATGGAAAACGCTTGTCCTTTCGTCCAAAAACCATTGTCAGTACCTAATATACTGAACTTATAGTAGTATACTTCACCCAGCATGCTGTTTACTGTAGAAGATATGGTTCTAAACATGTACTGCAGAAGTATTGTGATTTTAAGGTAATTTTTAGTTTTGTGGTAAGCTATTCAAATGTCAAACGTATAAAATATGTGCTTGTTCTTATTTGAGCGTGTTCAACTATTCAACTATTTATTTCCACTGCATCACCGTCACCCACTGTGCCAAGTCGTCCTATTGTCATCACACCACTCCGAGCCAAGTAAAACACTGCATTCTTGGCTCTGGGTTATCTTTGGGATGAAACGTAAGGTGGAGCTCTCACCTCCAGCCCTGATGGCCCACTCGGACATGCTCAAGGGGGAAAAAACAGGACCACCTCCCACTTTGCTTCTTTATCTGCAACTGGGCAGCAACCAAAGTCCTTCTGAGTGCTCTTCCAAGGAAAACATGCTATCTAATAAATCTGTGTCAGCCGTTAGTCCTGCATGTAGGAAAAAAAAGATTCTTGAGACAGGATGCACAGGAAGAAGTGTATTAGAAGGATCTGGAATGTCTTCTTAGCCCATGTGCAAAAAGGTTATACTGTATAATGTAATACACAGAAACATATGCTGAAACATTTGATACAGTAGTGGGGGGCGTGGTCTGGCGTGGGTGAAAACTCAATGGTGAACGCGTTTGTGCAAATGATGTGGATTTTAAGCACAACTAATTCATGTCGAGTGACAATTGAGTCTTAATGGAGGTTTTTCACTTGGCGTTACCTCAGAAAAGTAAAAGGATTGATCTATAGATGTTAAAATACAGCATGTGGCACTAGCATCGCGGTAGCATAGTCCACAGTTACCTTTAACACTCTGGGATATTTATAAAAAACTGTGCCATTGGATCACTTTATTCTTCTCCATGTCTTCATAACTGTATTAGGCACAATATAACTCCTAAAGTCTGCATTTGCTCTTGTACTTGTTGAGCTGCGGGTGATAGAGCAGCTCTTCTCCATTGAAATGAATAGATTGCTTCCATCACAAAACGTCCGTTAGTGGGCGTTCCCCGGATGCTGACAGTAGCAATCCTTTTCTTGAAGCTAGATGCTGTCCATCACAACCATCTAGAATGTATTCCTGCTTTGAACTAGCACAAAGAGCACACCACCTTAGGGCCTCTTGTGGTTAGGATAACTCATTTATAGTGATTAATTGGCTTTAAAGTGTAGTATGTAATCTGTTTTGACAAATGTTATGGTATGTTCTTCCGTAGAGAAAACATGTCCAATTAGAATCGTGTTTTATCTTATGGCCATACTATTTTGTCAACTAAACTGGTCACTAAAACTCCATTTTGCTTTTTCAGAGAACGTTAAGCTCTATATTGATCCCCTATGGCTTTGCTGTCACAGCCCACAGGTCCCTCCAGCAGCTCCCCGCACACCTCCTGCGGTTCCCGGCTTCAATAGTCCAATGCATCATTCCTCTCTGTCACTCTGAGCCAGTTTCCTTTTCAGCAGCATTCATTACGGCATAGCACTCCTCGGAGAGAAGAGGCAGGGGAATGTATGCACTGACCCACTGCCAGTGAAATCTATCACTGACAATGTGGCACACTGCGGCGTCCAGTCGGCCAGACGAGCCTGATGCAGTCCCCAGGGAAACCACCAGCACCGCAGCAGCCGCAGCCAAGGAGAGAGTGGAAGGTTGAAGTCTGCTAAACAAAACAAGTAGCAGAATAGAAAGCTCTGTTTTGAGCACAGACAATAGAATCGAAAAATATATGTAACAACTTTGGATGGTGACTTTCAGACGTGGCCAAGGGTGTAGTCCTGTCCAAAGTAGCAAGGGCAGGTTAAAGTTCAAAACTCAAGGGAACTTTCTATGTGCATTCACATGACATCGCAACATTGTAGAATGCCTATAAAAATACTGTAATTACTGAGCCTGTCCTCATGAAGCAAAAACATCTTCTCTGCCAATATAACCAAACAAAAGTGAAAGCATTTTTCACAATAGCATTAGAAAGTGTTGTCAGTTGAAAGGACTTTAAGCCATGAGATTAATATTGCAGGCTTTTGGAGCAAACAGAAACAGAAGAAGGTTCAATACTGGTGGATTTCTCTTTTGAATATTTCTTTCAAAAACAGTAACCCTCCCATAGACTTGCTTAAGCTCCTGCCCGAGGTTATGACAAGAGGAAATTCTAGAACCTGAAGGCAACATATTATTTATTTTTTGTTATAAAATTTGTTAGCCTTAGCCTTATTTGACAAGACAGCAGGAAAATGGTCATAGCGTGAAATGAGTGGGCGAGACATTCAGCAATTTTCCAAAGCAGGGGTTTTTCTTTGGCCACGATGGAGGATAAAAGATTTATCACTGACCATGAAGGGATATGTTTTCTCCACCAGGAGCTGTTGCTGACCATTGTCCACGGATTCTTCTTGCAATGAGGCAAACGCGCTAACCCGTTTGTTTTCCTCCATTTCACAACTATATCACCTGCCAACGCAACTGTAACCAGCTTCATTATTAACACATAGTCGGAAATCAGCCATCAAAAAGTATCTAAACATGAAATTCCTCCGAACAATACGTGTCTTTAACCTAAGCCCCTTTCGTGAGACGCGCCCACTTCATATCAAATTATGTAATAGTATTATCCATTCACGAGCACTGGAGCCTGCACTAGAGGTTCATTTAGCCTGATGATGATGCATATCCCAGAGCGTGCAGCAATTCATCCACGTCGAGAGCAACACCTCCTTGGAATTGGGCCCCCCATCGCAGTTAACTCCGTGACCCTGTGAAGCACACTGAGACGAGTCCCTGCGCATCTCCCTGTAGGATTTCTTCTACACACCTACACACGAGTGATGCCTGAATGAGCACTGGGCCTAAATAGTCAACACAGCAATCTAACATCTCATACAAACACAGGCTTACATGAGGGCGGCAAAATATGTTTTAAAAATGAAAATGTGATGTGAAATATTATGAAGTTGGGAATTTTGACAACCCTGAGCAAGCTAGTTAAAGAAAACGCTGACGTGAAGGTTTAATTTTACATTTTGTTAACTGTCAATGACAATATTGACCTTTAAGACGTATTAATAGAATCAGGTCCGTTGATGTTCTGTTCGTAATTGCTGGCCCCAGCATTTCACTATAGCAACCAGTATATTTTCATCCGTGGTGTTTTTATTTTTGAGATACAAAACCTTGAATGCATGACCCAGAACGCATATTTTTCAAAGAACTGCAAGTAAGTACAGAGGATGAGTGATAGGCACAAATAAAAAAATGTCTGAGCACTCGAGCTTCATTTGCAGGACACAGCACAATCAGTCAAACATGGATGAATCAGCCAAAATCAGGGCTGAAACAAGTTAAACCAAAGAAATCACCACCAGAAGAGGTTTAGGATTTCCAGAACGAAAACAAAAAAAGGCAAAGAAACATGTAAAAATAGTGTTTTCGACGATTGACCTGTGTGTCTGTAAATATACTCCATTAGGATAGTTTCAGGTGGCATCTCTTTAGCTTCATCTTGGTTCCATTCAGAAAAATCTCATATTCGCAAGAATCTAAAGAATCAATGAATCAAAGCATAAACGCTACTGAATTGATTAGCAAAATAATCGTTAGTTGCCGTCTTAACCAAACTACAACTGCGAATAAGCTAAGGATGCCTTTAAACACTATCTCAACCATTTCGTAACCATAACGGAAAGCCAGCGTTGACTTTAAATAACTGTCGCCTACAGAACATGTGAATATATTGACTTCAATCTGTCGTCTTAATCAAATTCTGACAAGCAGTATGTATGTATATATGGGGGGAGGGTCTTACCTAATGAAGAAAGATGTTGATGCAGAGGAAGTGGGCGGAGAGGGAGAGGCGCTGGGTACCGGGATCCCTGTGTGGGCTGCGCTCCTCAGTCTGCAGGGCGTCAGGGCGGTGCTCGTGGTCGTGGCTGTGGTCAAGGTGGTGATGTGTCCCCCCGAGGCTGAAACGCCCGCACCGACTCCACCCGTCAAACCAGCAACCTAAAGACAAAAAGAACACACCGTTTTTTCAGTGAGTTTAGCGCCCCGTTTTTCTCCCTCTCTACAGATGGACAAACAGATGTCGTGTCCAGTCGCTAGTGCGTGGAGTCAGCAGGTTCCACAGCAGAAAGCTCCCCACTGAATGACAAGGACAAGGCTTCACAGTGGCTGCACTGGCTGGGGCTCACTGTAATTAAGAGAAAACCCATGTTTAATTAGCAATGAAATCGCTCACATTAACCACACCCTGTTCTTGATTACATCTGCACCCCTATGGTTAATCTACAGACATGTCTACAGACAAGACATGTATGCAGCTCAATAAGGAAGTTAGTTATAGTTAGTGCAAGTAACTGTTATGGTCATTGTCTGTTGACTTTATGTTAGGAATCAGCAGTTTAAACTATGAATGAGATGGAGATGAATACCAACGGGTCAATGCCCGATCTCGGAAGCTAAGCAGGGGTGGGATAATACTTGGATACGAGACCACTGGAGGGCCATGAGCCACAGGGGGGTTGATGTGTCCTAGAGCAAGACACCCATCTTGCCTCTTGTGTCCCTGTGTGCTGGTGTATGAGTGAGAGTGTGTTTGTGAGAGTGAATGAGGGACAATGGATGCAAATGAGCTCATGACTACAATGCGGCGTGTTTACAGCATGTGTATCATGTATGTTCATTAGCATGCACTGTCCCCACCAAAGAAACAAATAATATTAATATTAATATGAATGGAGTGATCATAAATCCATCTGAAAATTCATGGTTGAAATACATTAACAAGATACAAGATAAAGCTGACCGAAAAGGTAATGGCTCTAGAGCTGCTTCATGTATCAGTGCACACAACTGCATTGATGATTGTTTAAAATCCATAGATACATAAATACACAGATAAAAATATTTTTTGTAAAACCCAAAAGTATATTAGAACGTAATAGGGCTCCAGGTCAACTAAAGACATGCCCTGCTGAGCATCGATTCAAGCTCTCAAGCTGTTTACTCCAGCTAAGTCACTTCAATTATTAAATTAATAGTTGACCAATACAGAAATTAATTGACTAAAACATCATCGACTGCTTAACTAACTGTATGACTACAGCCCTAGAAGTAGTTCCCGTAAAATAAAAACTAAACGTCAAACTGATTTACACCAATAAAGGTGCACTATGGTGAAGGGTCCACCAAGAGTTTCACCAGCAATTAAACTCATTTACTGCCATGGAGACAAGCAGATGGCGCCACAAGGCCAAGTTACAGGTCAGATCTGTGGAGAGGCGAGCCAAGAATACAAGTGTTTCAAAGCAAGAAAGCCTGTGTAAATTAGCCGTTACCGTCACCAAAACACCACGTGACCCCCTTCTGAGAAAGGATGCAGAAGACATCCGAAACATGTCAAGGTATAACAAAAGACCGCCATGGAAGACCAAATGAACGTAAAAAAGATATGGTAAATGTTGGCATAGCCATGAGGAAAATTCCATGGAAAAAAGCAAATGGCAGACCCCACACCATAAGTTACATGGTGAACCTTTACATTGCATTAATTACCCAATCACGACTTTGCACTTCCAGAAGGCTACATCTGATTGTGACATGGGCCCTTGTAAACAGGGCGCTGTTAGCATTGAGATTTGTTCCAATGTTTACAAGGTGTCAGTCCTGTCCTGTCTGCGATGGCACACCCTGCTCTGGAAGGCAGCGTATTCACAAACTCACCCCACGGCTACAGCAGCTTCTGCCAAAGATGCACTGAAAACACCATCCTATTTGTCAGAAATCAAACTGTTTAGTACCCAGCACAAAAGCTCCAACTTTCTTACAGAGAGTAATGATCTTGTAGGCTAGACACTCTTCGCTTCACTGGCTGCTAATAGAGCAACACAAGAGCTGCAGAGCCCTAATTATACAACCTGTGGTCTACACTTTTCCAAATGGACAAAAGGTTAATCCTGTGCTTAGAAGCTGGTGTTATCCTGCAGGACAGTGATCAATAGGTGCTGATGAGAACTGGTTTTGTGAGTTTGAAGTAGAAATTGAGTAAACAAAGCCTGGAGAATTAATGACATCAATGCCGATGGGGTTGTGTAATAAAGGGGATGTGTAATATGACAGAAAGTGCATTCCATAAGGCTCTTGAGTCAAAGCCCTCTGTAGATTTACCACCTGTGTTTGCCCTACATTCATAAATGTCTCTTAAAATAGCATCCTTTACAATCTTCTTTATAAAGGCCTTCCACTATATGCCATTTGTCATGTGTGAGTGTCAGCAAGACTATTTATACATGTGACATGGGAACACTATACATCACAATATGAGTACATCACTTACTGACATTCAAACAAGACGAGAGCACAGGGTTTTGAACACATTCATTTTGGTTGAAAAGCATCAGACTATATTTCCCAGAATTCTTCTCTTTTGCAGCGTGTTTTCACTGTTGAGAATCTTTCTCTTGAGACTGGTTCCTCTCTCCTGAGATGTCATCATTGAAACACAGTCAAACATCATGCAGTGACATAAGGGAAAGAATACTCTGAACAATTGTCAATTGCTGTTAATTTAAACAATTTACCCCATAACAAGTCTATGAAATGTTTGATAATTTAGTTGACTAAATGTGTCAGTTGACTAAATGCATGTATTTCCAATGAATCCAGTTTATATATAGTCTGTGATTGATAATAAATAAATTAAAAGATACATATTATGCTTTTTTTCAGTACATCATTTTTAATTATAACAAATCCTCATTTTATAATTAGTTCAATGTAAATCGCAATATTGATCTAAAATGACTTCATAACAGAAACTGGTGCATTGACCTCCTCAAACCTCCTTCAGAAGTCATAGTGGCATTTCACTCTAACAAGCAAAGGATTGTCATTTACATGTTTTTTATGCTGCATTTTTTAAACATAAATGTATCACTTGGATTCCTGATTTTTAAAATAATCACAACTAAGCACAGGAATGTGGCTGGGCATAGGGGGAGAAAACAAGAATTTTCTTTGCACGAGAATACAGGATTAGACTGCCAAAATCAAAAGTATAGTGTCTAAACCAGACTGGAGAGACTTATCCATGCGTTTGTCTCAGTAGATTAGACTACTACTGTAACGGCCTGCTCACTGGCCTCTCCAAACGAGCTGTAAAACACTGCAGTACATCAGAACGCTGCCGTCCGGGTCCTGCTAGACCAGGAAGTATGATCACATTAGTCCTGTGCTCAGGTCTCTGCACTGGCTCCCTGTGGCTCAGAGAATAGACTTCAAAGCAGCTCTGCTTGTATACAAGTCTCTCCATGGCCTAGCACCAAAATACATCTCGGACATGTTAGTGCCATATAAACCTCAAAGTTGAATGTACATAATATGCCCTATTTATAATCATACTATTTTACTGGGCGCTTGAATCTTGTCCTCACTTGTCCCTTCTATACATTTAATTTACATTTTGGTCAATACAAATATTTGCAGTTCTAGTCATACTTCAGTCTTTTTTATTTAGTTTTGTTAGAAAAAACATCTTATTTAATATCAATATGACAGAATTGTATAAGTTGTTTAAACTGACATTGTGAACTCTAAAACCTACAATCACAGTTTTCCTGTATATATCAGACTGGGCACCAGCTCAAACCAAGGGGAAGTGGACAACATTCTGGCATGAAATCCTCGAGCACTTCAGTGACACCCGTACAGGAAGCCCCGCCGTCCAACCTCCAACGGAGGCCAGAGTGAGCCAGCGTTTAAGCGACGCAGCTGCTCCTTAGTTTAGAGGCCGGCTTGGACACAGACATTAAGAGGTAGGCAATGTTTGAAAAAATTATAATATTGTGAATGTGAAATATCTTCAATATCGAATATCATGCATATCGTTTATTATAGTGATAGTTGTATATCTATAACAGTCCTAAAGTAAGGCCAAACCAGTCTAAAGCAGGACTACAGAAAGATTAAAACAGGACTAAACCAGAGACAAACTAGGACTGAGGCAAGACTAAAACAGGACTAAAGATAGACAAAACCAGGGATAAAACCAGGAAAAAAACCAGGACTAAATTGAGAATAAACCAGAGACAAAATCAGGACTGATATCATAACACACAAAATTGTCTAAATATCATTATAGGGATAGTCCAAAAAAGTCGAGTCAATATCGCACACCCCTACATACACTCTACACAAACATGAATACCCAGCCCCACTCTTACACCCCTATCCCCCTGCCAATTGAAAACAAGGGATTTTTTTTAAGTCCACAAAGCCTCTCTGCTGGTATCCTTGGACCCTCAGCGGCCCATGGTTGGGTCTATCCTCTGGTCAGGTAATTAGAAGCTCTGTCTGTTTGGGCTCAAAGTCACTAATGAGCTGGCCTTCCAACCCTTAACCCCCCCCCAAGCGCTCCCTGATCCCTTCACTTCAGCAGCCACACTGAGGAGAAGAGAGGAATGGACAGGATGATAAATGAAAAATACGTGAGCGCGGAAAGACAAAAGTGTTCTGTAGAGTGCTGATTATGAAGTCTGAAAGTGAGCAGCAAAGGCCGGCGTGCTATCCTCCGAACCATCGCTCCCGCCGACACTGGTTCAGCAAGACTTTCTCTGACCTATGCTCCTCGCGGCCAACAGACAATTACTACGGAAGAGGAGGAGACACTGCTAATCTGGCCTGTCGTGCTCGGTTGGCCCCCAGCGACCAACAAGAAGTGGGGGATTCTCGCGACACCATATGTACAGTCTTTCAGCTTCAATGGTGTTTAATTAACAAAAAGCGGTTATTAGCGAGAGATGGGAAAGGATGGAGAGATGCCCGACGCTTTTCTTCATGGTGATAGTTGGTTTGATGCCATTCAAAACCAGCTGCACTGAAGGGAGCGTCGCCAAGATCTTCTTGCCAGGTTTCAAATTGGTGGCAGTAAAGCAGGCTCCAGCGGTAATGGAAGAATTGGGAACTAGCGGAAGAAGGCATAAGGTCAAGAAGACCACTCATTCTTTGTAGATTGGCGTGCTGTATGTGGTGGGCGGTGCTAATAAATTGTCTGCGGTAATAGCCGTGCATGTAAAATAAATGGTTGCGGGCTCATACTGCAGTTTGTAGTCAGGAATTGGAATCTGAGAGGCGGCTCATCGTGTTGTACATGTGTCCGTTTTGACGCTACTTTTCTTTCTTTCACTTGTAATACGCGTAAACCTCTCCTGTCTGCGCTCTCATTGGCTGCTGTGAACTGTGATTATGGCTGGGGTCTGTGTTTATTGTACTCACATTGATACGTGAATGAGCTGTGAAAAGAGGCGTTAATGGTCGGCATTTACGCACATGAATTACCACGACCGCATATTAATTAGCCGCTCCTATTTGGGTTGTTAAAAAGAGTTTCAGGCTTTAAAACTGACCGTTAAAAGTAAATGTAAACTAAATTGACCCAATTTAACGCTAACAGACCCTTACACATTTTTTTTATAATCAGCTGCCTATAAACAATTTATTAGTACATCACTAAATATATCGGCAGGTATATCTGCTTTCAGCAACTTCCTCCTCTTTATAATAATTAGTATTGGCCCCATGGCGTTGGAGTGAGGGAAGCTTTTATTGAGAAGAATTAGCTGTACTTTTAGTTAAAAAAAGAAGAGACTACAAATACTACAGGGAAAACGTTGGAAAGAGGATTGTCTTGGTAATTTAGACTGCACACTCCAAAGCAGACATCACCCACACTTTGCAGGGGAGAGAGAGAGACTACTTCAGCTCAGTGACAATCGTCATCATTCTCCATTTTAACCAGCCGTTTTCCTGAAGAGCAAATCAAGGTGCCCTGCTATATCGGACAGAGTGTGGGAGCGCCCGGGGCCATCTCCAGCAAGTTGACACACTCTGAACTATTTTACACACTCTCCATCTCTGCCTCTTTGTCTGAACAGCTCTGCACGCTTTCCAACCCAAAGTGATAAATTAAAGCTTTTTTGCTCTGGGCACGGCGTTCTCACTCCCAGTCCACCAGATCTGATGGGGGTTTCAGTCATTCTCAGGGCCTTCTTTTAATGAACCAAACAGGCTGGAGACTTGAGAGACTGGTGCTGTTTGTAACTCTATGTCCTGAAGGGATGTTTCGAGCTGCGTGCCGAGGCCTCCTCTCAGCTTTGTGGCACCGGGCATCTCATTCCCTACAACTAATTGCTTTTAGACACCAGCCAGCGCCTCCCTCCTGCGCCAGCCTGTTTGATTTGATCTGGATTGCAGATACTGTACGCAGTTAAAAGCTTTTGATGGGCGCCTATAACGCATGTCTACTGGCACTTGTTGACGAGAAATCCGTCTTTTGCGTTTCGCTAAAAGGAAAAGAAAAACACTTCATAATTGGCCATAGTTAACAAGAGAGCTCAAATAATAATATTTGCATATGTGACACTGACATTTTACAGTACTGGAGGCACAGAGGCAGTAGACTTACGCAAGATAAAACATAACATTTATTTTAGAGTAATCAAAAAACCTTTTAGTTAAAACTAAAAGAATATTTAGAATGATTTGAGTAAACTGAGTAGAGTTGGAAGCTAGCTGCATAATGATAAACATTTACAGTAATGTTTATCAATGTGCAGTGTCCCAGTTCAAATAACTATAAATAATTATAAATAAAATAAATAAATAAATAAATATATTTACTAGTTTACAACCTTGTTTGACTGATTTTTATTGTTAATCAATACAGGCTATCCGTTTTTTCATTCTCAATACTATCATTAATTCGATATATTGCCCACCTATAGTCGTCTAAACTAGTGGTGCACTCATATAGATATGGAATTTTGAGTGAGTTCATCCCACTGATAATGATAAGTTTTGTAAACCTTTCTAGAGATAAATCTGTAATTTTGTCATTTCTGGGTCTTTTGACTCAGAATAAAACCTGGATTAAAGTTTACAGTCTGTTCTGTTAGAATACAGCAGCAGAAAGCCTCTGTCTGTCTTCCTGTTTCAGAAGGGACAGCAGAGTTTACTCTTTCATTACCAAGGTGTAACATCGTTGGACTGATATCGGTGCTTTTGGCTGAAAGCAATATTCACATAATTGAGTAATATATATCGTATTGGGCTGATATATCGGTGCATCCCTAGTCAAAACAAGAAACAAAGCAAGATACTTAGGTCGTTTTCACACTGCCACCAGTGAAGTAGTTGGAGCTCCAAGAATGGTGCGATTGTCCCAACATTTTACTTGACATTTTAGTATCGTGACAACACTACCCACCTCTAGTCCACCCTTAACTCTACTGGTGTCATATGAAACAAAGATTTCAGAGCAGCTGTTTCTCGTACCACAACACCACTCCTGCACGTCAACAAGGCTATCCCATCAGTAACTCCACACACAGTTCAAATGCCACTTAAACTGAAGCGTGTCAGCTCTCATTGCGGTAGAGCACCACTAATCATTACCCTTCTGTCCATCCTACACCTCCTAAACTTCAAACACAAACATGAACGCTTATCCAACATGGAGCAGAGTTATGACCGCTCTGTGGGGTGGTCATCTGGCCTGGCCTTGGAGAGGAGGTCAGCAGATTAATGTTGCCAAGACCTTTGACCCCACGTGACTCTGGCTCCTTGACTACAGAGGAATGAGAGGTCAGGTGGCCGCACACGGTCTACCGGCTCACGTCTGGGTTGTGACGTAACTGTGACGAGATCTAAGCGCTGAAGTGGACCACGAAGCAGCACAATCTCTATTAGAATGACTTTTGAACTTATCCCACTTTTGTATTAATTCAGCAGTTACAGCTTGAAGAATGTTAAGTTGAAATCAGGCCTGTCATGAGAAAAATATGACCACAAACGATAATATTGAAACTTCAGTAAACCTCTTCTAGATTAATATTGTTAAAACGAGCAGCGTTACTTAACAGAATTAACCATTATATTAGTTAGTTTGTATCTATAATGAGTTAGTAGGGTTGTCAAAAGGATCAAAATTCAGACACTGATCCGCATTAAATGTAGATGTAAATGTATATGTAGTATCAAAAGTGGATACTCACATAAATAGGACCAAATGTGAACTTTCCTGAGTCGAGTTCGAAATTTTTATAGTTATTCAACCCTCTACAGAAAGATATACCCAAAAATAAAGATTGAGCGCCAAAAACCATTGTTCCAGGTATTATATATTGAACAGCAAGTCGATATAGTAATTATCGTGACAGGTCGAGCAGATTCACAGGCACAAACAACAAAACATCATTTCAGATGAACATTTGCATACCGGCTTGGGCTGAGGCAGGAAGTTGTTCACCCTGGAAATGCTCCACATGCCTTCGAGGTACTGCTGCGCCTGGATGGTCACCGAGCCCAGGGAGCCGCTGAGCTGCGCCCCGGCCACCGTCACCTGGACACTGGCCTTAGACCCTGCGCCCTGGCCCCGGTGTCTCTCCCCCAGGGGCAGCAGAGAGGGAGAGCTGCTACTGCTGCTGCTAATACTGGTCCCGTGGCTCCTGGACATCTGTTTGGGGCTAGATGACACGGTGAACCTGGCTGGCTGCGGGAGGAAGGATGGAGTGGTGGTGAGGGTCAGTACTGGGGCGTGGAGAGTGTGGAGGGCCTCCTGTCTCAACTGCTGCAGAGGAGTGGAGCACACCTGACAGCTGCCCGGCCCCGCGTCATGGCTCCCCGAAGTCTGGAGCTGATCGAACAGGAAAGATGTGTAGCCAGGGTCCTGCGACGTAAACACAACACAGGAGAAAGTTGAAGAGGGAGCTCGGATTCATTGTGTGTTTGCATCAGTCAAAATTAAACTCAGGACAAGAAGATAAAAGTGATATAGCACACCTTAAACAGCTATGGAGAGATGCTCCTATATCAAATCAAATAACGTAAATTTAAAAGAGCCGATTCTTCAATATCGAGGGGGGTTGTGATGTCCATTTGCTGCACTATTTGAAGACAAAATCCCCAAATAATCCCTTGATCCAATTTTAAATGTGAGAGTCTATTTGAATCAATAATACAGTAATAAAATCAAGTCAAATAAAGTAGGGCTGCAATGATTCGGCAAAAAAAATAATCGTCATATTTGGATCATCGTAATCATTATTTGATTAAAACTCATACAAAAAGACCTTGTATGTCAAAGAATGTCAAAATAATACATCAAAATGTCGAAAAAGATTGAACCATTTCTGAATTTCATCAAATTATTTGAAGCAAAGTCAAATAAAGAAACCAAAAATAGACCAAAAATCCTCGTATAACGTGCAGTTTATTGACCGAATGTGAGGTCCTTGTCTCCTCCAGAACCCATCCTTTACTTCTGCTTCCATTTTGTTTCCTTGAAGATGGTTTTGCCTCGTCTAACTTGAGCTCATTGATCATTTTCAAGAAGCCGCAGCCAAGACCAAGGATAACCATTCAAAGGCAAACATACATACTGTGTGAATTCTCTGCACTTCAAAACGAAAAAGAAGTCTTTGTTTAGGTTGTGTTTTCTTTAAGTTAGCTTCATAAATAATGTATGCAGGAGAGAGGCTGGCTGATGTTTTTTGCTTTAAAGAAGATGTCCAGTGGAGTTTTGTCCTTTCTCTCTCTCTCTCCAAGCAGACTCCCTGGGTTGTCCCGCTGTCTTTGTTGTCGTGACAAAACAAAACAACAGCTGAGAATCCTCTAACTCCCATGACATTTGCATATGATAACAACCCCAGCATGCTACTTATATTAAAGACTTTTACTTGTGGAGACGAAAGACAAACTGGCAGATGTGGGTAAGAATGTTTAACGAAACAAAAATACATCAAAATAACTAGTGTTCAAAATCTGGTATTTTCAAAGTATAGACCACAAAAAAGAGAAAACGTAAATTCACTGAAAGAGCCATGTACAGTAAGTGACGTAAATGTTCAAATTATTTAATATCGTCAACACTATTGTCACTGGTAGATTTATGGGACGAGCAACCAAAAGTCAAAGAAGTACAATTTTGGCGTGTATTAGAGTAAATGTAACGAAGAACATCCCACGACTGCACAAAGGGCTGTTAGCGAAGTTTGTTTGGAGCCTCGCGCACAAACAAGCAGACAGGAGGGTCTCATAAGAGGCATTAAGGGCCCGCCGTGGTCCAGCCCAGCGGAGTCGTGGCCTCAGACGGCAGCTGATAGCCTGCGCGTAAATGTTTATGAGAGCTTTGCAGCGCGGAAGCTCCGAGGTGATCATGAAGACTGAGGAGTGAAGAAAAAAATGGCCTAATGCAGTGCCACTTAATACGGTGGAGCCGCAGAGCTCAGAGGCAGGGCTCCAGGGCTCTAAATCTCCTCCACTGAAAGCAGCTCAATACCAGGACTTATGGATGACCTCTTCACACAAATACTACAGCAGAACCACCAGGAGGAAAAGAATAGAGACTTAGCTGCGATTTGGCTTTAAAAGAGCCACTGATGCACTCATTTGGACCATAGCTGATAGATGCACTTTATTCCATATTAGTAGTTTTGTCAGGTGAATGGAAAACGTCTTCAGTGAGTCCCAACCTTGCACACACAATTCCCACAAGACGAGATGAGAATAAGGGGACACAAGAACAAATTGTGCGATCTAGTTAGCCATTTTGGTCTAAAAATGTTCCCTTTATTTCATATTTTTGTTGTCATTATAGCTCTGTTTGTTTTTTTAAATACAGCATATTGAGGGGTCGAATTCACCGGCACCTTTTTTTCCAACCCAGATGTAAACAAATGTTTGTTTGCTTTAATCTTGCAAAATCTTCAAATGTGTAATCTTGTGGCAATTTTATTTCAGAGCACAACATCTTGTCCTGTCCTTAATTATGCTCCTTGGCTTAATTCTTGACAAATTTAACCTTTGCATAAAAAAATTGGATGAATTAGCATTGGCATAACACACATGTTTACTAAGATACAACATTTGGTAAGGTATTTTAAGACAAGCAGGTGGCACCACCAGGTCAAGTTAAAGGTCAACTCTGTGGAGAGGTGACCCCGCTATAAAAACAATAGTTTTATAACCCCCCAGAGGTTTATCTATACAACATTATGGGTTTCACTGAATATTAAAGGGGACATACTACATTATGCAAAAATGAACTTATGAACTTTTAACCTTGTTCCAACAGTGTTTCCACATCATTATCAAAGTTGTCTTTGGATTGATTCCTGCATGTTTGAGTAATCCTTTATTGTCCTGTAACTGAGGCTTGAATGCTCAAAAATGTCTGTTTTCACCAACCCCCTATACCCGCCCACATCTCTGTACTTAGCTTTGATTATTTGGAAAAAATAAGACTACAAGTGATAGATGTAGGGTTTGAAAATGTCATGTGGCCACTTTTCAAAAATAAAAACATGTAAATGACAATCTGCTGCTTGTTATGTGAAATGCCACTATGAAGAGGCGGGGCTTATGAGTTTTTCACTTTTGAACAGGAAGCCAATGAACATGTTTCTATTCCTGAGCCACTGCAGGTCAATATTGCAGTTTACAATGGACAAATGTTAAATAATAGTCTACTCGAAAGTTCTAGTTCTCTCAGGCAATATCCCAGTAACGTACTTTCATAGTCATCTGAGGATATCCCATGAATACAGCTTTACACAAGAATATCTGAATGATGGGAGCTCAAGTACAATACAGCAGTGAGTGCCTTTAAGCCACACCATGGATTTAACTGTAAGAAGCTTATGACAGAAATATGATCCAAGCTTTGAAAGCACTTGATCCTGACATGCGCACAATCTGTACAAGTGACAAGATCATATATCCAGATTCTATACTGTAATTACTTCCAATATATTCTCTGTGGTCCCTCATAACCAGGCGGTGTCACCCTTCCGTTCCCCCTGCACCCTTTTACCCTTGGTCCAGCCCTTACCCACCTCAGGCCACTGGTTGATGCGAGAAATCAATTCCTCCTCCGTGCGGCCGCACATTGTTAGGTGTTGATTTAAGGGAGCTAATAAAAAAGAGGGACAAAGCCACAGCGCATCTGCTCCTCGGCGGTGGAGGTTAGAGAGTGTTCCACCTTCTGTACGGCTGTCTGTAAAGCCGTGTGCCTGAAAGAACGCAGTGAAAGAGGGGTCAAGGCTGGGACGAGGCAGCAGATGATCATGGGGAAGAAATGTAGAGAAAAAAGCAGGAAAAAACATGTATCTTGCTGGAATAAGTTGTGCCAAGTTACCAGGAGATAAAATGATATTGTTGTTATCAAAGTTTGAAGATGTTGTTTTTAAAATGTGCAAAATTACAAAAACAAAAAGAGCATACGGAAATAAAAAGGAAAAGAAAACTTAGAGAGGAGTGGTTGTTTTAATAATATTTCTGCAATTTTGAGGTTAATTTTACAGTTATTTACTTCAATATGTTAACCTTCAAGAAGACGTTATGATTTTTTCTGGTGTTATTAAAGTATAACAAGTCTAACAAGATAATTTTGATCATCGCAAACCATAATATAATAATTATTAAAAGAAACATGTTCATAGACTGATGCAGAACTGATTCATTCATTCAAGATGATCATTTACTTGTCTTTACTGCTGTAAAATGGCTACATGAGTCTGACTTTCTTTTAAATAATTGCACATAAGTACAGAAAAGTGGGAGGGCAGGTGAAAAGAGACATTTTCTGAGCACAAGCCCTGAATGTAGGACAATCGATCACTCAAACATGTCTTCTTAAAACATATTTCCAAGCACATTTCTGGTGGACTGCAGTAGTATCTCTTTTGTAAATATTGGGTTGAACCCCTAGTTGTTATCAATACGGCAAACAATCTCAAACAGAATCAGAGACCACCACCAAGACGTCGCCACTACCTCGCAATGGTCAATCAAAAAGTTTGTATTTCTTATTTTACAAAAAGAGACAAATCGACAAACAGGTGCTTGACAAAAGCTAGCTCTATTGTATGACACAACCTTTTCAGCAGCGCTACCTGCCAAGTCGAAATAGATTGATCTTTATGAAAGCCTTTGAAAAAGAAACAAAAAAATACCACAAAGGAGAAAGATGACAGGAAGAGTGCACCCAAGTCCAAAGCTGTAACGTTTCTTTTTATTATGATTCATTACTGACAGGCACAAGTGGGTGTGAAGAGGAGCAGCGCATCAGATATCTAAGTAAAGTACGCTCATCAATGGGAGTTCAAAGCGTCACTGCAGGGCCCGGCCATTGTTCAGTTTGGGGATCATGGTGTTTCTCTGGTAAAGAAGAGGCGGACGGGGGGGCCAGGGGGTCTGCGGGGTTTACCGCCTGTCACTGGACATCTTTATTCAACTCTGGGGACGGTCACTCAGATGCTGTTTTTGGAAAGTAGGGCAAAAGAGAGGGAAATGGACAGAAATGATGAGAGCTATAACGTGCGGCTGTCAAAAAGTATGATCAGAGAAGCGTGAAAGTCAATGTTTTTTCTAGTTTGGCCTGGTGTGACCTGATTTAGCTCAGGTTTTATGATTATTTAGAAGAAGAAAAAAGATAGCAGCGTTTTCTTTCATTTAAGGTTTAAAGTTACATTTACAGTACATTTCAGTTTTGTATGATATTTAACTGACATATAGGAACGTTCTAGCACATTTCTGATGGATTTCCATTGTATTATGTCATTCAGAAACTCTCTAAAAATATCAATATATACTTTTTTGTTTATATATATACAGGGACAGTGTACATTAACAAACATTACTGTAAATGTTCCCGAATTAGCCAAAAACAACACTGATTAAACATGAAAAGAAGCAACATGATCAGTGAAAGCAGAATATTAAGTTAAATAAGTGTACAGTAGCATTACAATTACAGAATAAGGTAAAATTATTAAGCCTAACTGTAAATGATTTAACAGTTTATGTGGGTTCAATCAAAAGTTTTATTTGTAAAGCTGAAAGCGATAAGAAATGTGCCTTAATTGTATTATTTATTTATTTTTCTCTTTATTATATTATTTTTCATTATTTCTATTTTTTATTTTTTTTCCCTTGTTTTTATTTGTGTATTTTGTGTGTATTTTTTTAAAGCGGGGAAAAAGAAGAAAAACGTATGCTTTTTCCTGGCAACGTAAGAAGACGGGCCAAACCTACACGAGACTAACTCAAAAGTTCAGCAGTTCAGCACGACTGTATTGCATCACTGGAAGCAAAAGTTGAAGGGTGCATTTTGGAACTTCTGGAACAGAAGTTTTGACAATAACAACACAAACAACAGTGCCATACCATGCTGACAGCCAGTGCGCCACTTGTCAGAAAAACGAGTCCTCGGGTTCCATGATGAAACACACGGCAGCAGTGGCAGGAGTTAGACCGAGCCATCTCTCCTTCGGTCTGTGAGCCTAGACGGAGAGTGTCATCACAGACAGCCTTTGCCCACGGGCAGATGTGAACAACCTGAAACCACTTATGTGCGCAGAGACAGGAAAGAAAAACATGATTTCTCTCCAATTCCTCCAACGCAAGAAGCAAAAGTCGAAACGGGATTTTTGGCCTAAATCACACCCCATTTACGGAGGCTTGTCAGTGCACCTCTTTTTCCTTCCGAGCGAACAAAAGTGAGTATTTCTGCAATGGTGTGCCCCCGCGATGTGGAGCAACTTGGGCCAGGATGTGCTAGCAGACTGACTTAAATCAAGGGAAGGTCATGGCAATTTGAAATGCATGAGGCCCCTCGCCCGCCAAGAGACTTTTAGGCATGCTCCATTGGAAATATAAAATACTCTGGGAAAGCATATTTTCAATTCCGCTTTTAGGCCGACACCTATTTCCCAGGCATTAGAGCGGCAGCAGTGAGAAAATGAGAGCGGGAAATGGCCAATGTGAGTACAACATGACAAACCATAAAGGCAAGTGTTCTGCCGCTGGAAGATTTGGGGTAAATATTGTTTTATGGCCCTAAATGTAGTTCTTATTGGAAGCAATAAGCCGCGGTTCAATTCGAGATAGACCTTTTGGTTTTAAAAAAATGTGTCTTTACTATGATAAGAAACTCCGCAGTAGTTTAATAAATTGTTATCAGATGCATTTTATTATTGCAGCTAGTGTTATCACAAATCAATACTATGATTTCAAAGTCGATAGCAAGGACAAATCTTGATCCGCAATACCAATTCGGTCCAAAATTGTAATCGTCACACAGTAAATGTTAAACCAATAGAGATTTAAAGATGTTAAATTGGGGCTAGTCAATGATGTTTTCAGGTGCCCAGGTCTGTCAGAGGACTGTTGTCTGGGGACCGGACCACAATTTTATTATTAACATCCAATATCCACAAACAGCTCGCAGTAGTGCCATTCAACAGAAATCTACAGTTTCACTGAAATGAGTAAATAAACATTGCTCTGTCACATACATAAAAAGAGGACTAAAGCAGGACTAAGCAAAGACAAACCCAGTGTTGATCAATAACCAGACTTGAACTCGAGCAGTTCCAAGCAGCAGACCTAGACCTAGTCCTAAACCTAGTCCTAATCCAAGGCTAATCCTTGTGTTGGTCTATTTGGATCACATCAGGCATAAACCACAATTTTGAACAGGACTAGACCACAGTCTATGAACCAGGACTGTAAGGTCTTAAACATCTGATTCTGTTGGAGACAAACGCAATATGGTCCGGCCAATGGCTCATTTTGTCACGATGATCAGGACCATAGCGTTCATTCAAAAGTATTCTGACTCAATAGTGTGATTCATGTATTTACCAGTAGTGAACTAGCAGCTGATTGGGTTCCTCTTTTGTTTACTTTTTTACATTGTTTTTGCTGATGATATGTGCGTTTTTCACACTTATGATGACAGTGGTTTTTTGACATTCTGTCCCAAGCGCTACAATAGAATGCAATGGTAGTTTCTCTAGTAGATCATGTGGAGTGGTAGTGTTTGCTTTAGAAGGCCACAAGGATTATCTTTTTTTTATTTATTTATTTTTTCAGAAAAGATACCTGCTCAAAAAACTAGTTTCACTACCTGTTTTCTAGTACTGATTACTATCTAGGTATCAACTGATGTATTGCAATATATATATTTTAATCATTCGTCCTCAAAACTCTCTCTAAAAGCAAAGAAACTCAGGGGCAAAATCTACTTATTCAAGGTATTTAAGACATCGAAGCAAAAGTTTGTGTGATATCTGCCTTTGTTCAAAAATCCTAAATCGTCCCAACTATTATTATTATTACTATAAATAATAATCCGGCTCCGTCCAATACGTTATCAGTCCGAGATGTGGGGAAAGTGGTATTGTGATTTTAAAACATAACTGTCACTTTGTCTATTTTAAAATGGACCATGAGTGAGAATAAAGTTGAATTGACAACATTTTACAAGAGTATGCAGGACAAAAAAATACTGACACACTTAAAGCAACACTATTTGGCTGCGTGTGTACATTTTACAGTAGAAATAGTCTAGTTTTTCCCCTCATTGCTTCCACATCCTGCACTTTCCATTTTAGATTTCCCTCCTGTAAGCCAATCTGTCACTGCTCTGCGTCTTTTCCCACCAGCAGCAGCCCTGTTTACACATCACAATACTTAAGCACTTCCTATGAGCACATATCTTGTAAAAGTCTGGACCACCGCACTGCAGCTAGAGCTTTCACTCTCCCCAGCTAACCCTAACCTAAGCATGCCACTGTTTGCCCCGTTAGACAAACTGTTGACCCAGCCACACAGCGTCTGCACAAGTCTCCAGAGAATTACCCCCCCATAAACTGTAGGGGCCCCGGTCTGAAGGTCCTGATCCCTGGGTGCATCAGAGGAGAAGCTAGCATTCCCACAGATAGTGAAGGCCATAGAAAAACCAGAGCAGCTGTTAGTTCAGCTCCTGGTCAGCATGGGCCAGCTTGTAGGTCGTTTTTATCTTCTACTGCCTGAGGATGGAGGCAAGAGGCAATATTCTTGCATCGTAGGCAGTGTTGGGAAGAATACTGAAAATGTAATTAGTAATACAGAATACTGAATAACTGCTTTACAATACAGTACTGTATTGTGAATACTTATACTGAATATTTTCACATTGATTTATGTTATATTATAATGTGAAAGCAAATCAAAGGATTAAAACAGTTTTTTGTTTTTGTGTCACATTTGTTATTACTTATAACATGACATAAGAGACATGGTAGCACAGCGGAGTTCTCTCGCTTCACAGCAAGTAAGTCCTGGGATCGATTCCCAGGTGGTGCGAGGCCTTTCTGTGTGGAGTTTACATCATGTGTTTCATGTATGTTCATTAACATGAACTGTCCCGACCAAATACATTTGAAGTAATACATTTAATTAATCACCAATAAAAAGAGTTACTGTACCAGTTAGTCAAAATGAGTATTCAGAGTACATATTCTTGGTAGATGTATTCAGTTACCTCCCAACACTTCGCAGGGTTGTGCGATTAATACAACTTCAATCTAATCATGATCAAATATTTTGCAGATTAAGGCTTTTTAATCAACAAGGTCTGTCTGCTCTGCAAAGTTGGGAAGAATACATGAAAAAAGTATAAGTTATACTGAATATTTGCATCAAAATGTATTTCGTGATGTATTCCGTTATGCCCCAATCAGAGTACTGTATTTTAAATACTTAAAGTAATCTAACTTTCTGGAGGTGAACAGTCATCTGCATGATGTTAAACCATACTTTGCGACATTCTCCATGGAGATAGATAAGTTACATACTGTGGAATATTATAGCCAAAGGAACAACATTTTTGTGACAACAAGCAAGAGGACGAGTCAGGTTTGTGGAGAAGCAAGCCCGCTCACAGTAAGGATGCTTGATTTTCTACATTTTTAAGTGCAATAAAAACACCCCAAATTAAAAGAAATTATAACAAGCTTTTAAATCTAGTCTATTCAGTCTATTTTTTGGCTAAAAATTACATACTGGGGCTTTAAGTATGCATTATATCATAGTGATGTAGGATTAAAAGCAGCTTTATGTTGCACTCTTTGTTATGCATTTATTTATCACTGAATAGAGTAAGAAAAATGTCACGAGCACACACCAAAACAGCAGTGTTTTCTTTTCTTCCAACAAATACCGGGCAGTTCAAAGCCTACATTGCACAATAAGTGTCATAATGTATTCTTTTGATTTTAGGAAAGTAAGTGTAATCTGAATACCAACAAATGAAAGGGTAACTGTACCGGAATACATTTACTCAAAATGTGCCTTCTATACATTCTCAGTACATGTATTATATACTGTCATATATAATATCAGACAATCCTGTGTCAGTAAAAGTATGTTGTTAGGAGGAATTCAGATTGTAGGGAAGTAACATGTGGTAACTGGCACTAACTGAAAGCATGAAGGCCTGTAGATGTTTATGAATCCTTAATAATAAAAGCCATTTTGAGGTGTTTTTAACAAGAAAATATCAAACAAAAAATTTATATTTGTAAGGACAAAAAAAAACCTTGTACTTTTTTTCATCTTGCAGCCTTACTGATTATATTTTCCATCAGTGCACACAAGTCTAACATGCTCATTGTATCTACATGCTATATTAGGGTTTATATTAGTGGCTACATTTAACTATAATCGCCACAAAATGTGCGTATTTCAATGCAATTTTGCTGCTCTCATTACAATTAAACTCAGGTCTCTGAAACCAACAAATAGGCAACTAACAACTAATCTATCCAACCCAACCCAGGAAAAACTCAAAGGTATCTGTGAGCCTCAGATCTGGGACACGGGTCGTTAAATTTAAGCACTACTTGCTCGGAGGCAAGGAGCACAATGACTCAGGATGTGACACGAGCATGCTACTTAGCGCGGGGGGAAACGCCTATGGTAGAACACAGATCAAACAGATGTCTTCTACTGCCTGCTGCTGACTTCACCAGATTAAACGGGCTTTTTATAAGGCAATTTCCACACAAAGCAACATGGCACTGCACCGTCATTATCCAGAACAAAGTCTTCTAACGCAATACAAGTAATATGCAACTTCAGTCAGAGAAGTTTCTTAATTTTGTGCTCGGTCACGTCCACAAAGTTGGTCAGATTTGTTACTTTTTTGGAACAGGAGTTGTCCGTAAAATGAAAAAAAAAAGTTATCTTGACTTAAATAAAGCTGCCAGTGATTGACTATGCATCGCTTGTCCGCGCGAATCGCTCATTACTTCTGGGAATATAGTGAAAGTGGCTATTTTAGCACAGGCTATATTTGTTTACGCAGTGAAACAGGCCTAAAAAGAAAAACATACTTAAAGTGGAAATTAAAAACCAGTCGAAACATAAATAAATATTGACATTGACGCTATGCTAAATGGGGCAGACTTTGTTTCAAGATTAAACACAAGCTTGCAAAACTTTTAATTAGGATAGCTGATGATTAGGCTGCTTCTGCTTTTTTTTTAGCTGAGGTTAATGTTGCAATGGATAAAACAACAAAATTCAACCAAAAACGTTTGCAAAATAGCATCAGATAGTCTATCATTTCAACAACAAACTGCTTACTTACAAAGTCGACAACATTAGCCCATACAAACATGCAATTACCTTGTTTGGAGAAGCTCGTTTGATATTTTTTCATCAGTATTCATTAAAAGAGGAGCAGAGGTTTGTTTGGTGTCCTCCTGCCTGGCTGCCTGCTCCGAATGATGGACCCTCGCCTCCCTCTGAACCATCAAACAGCACATGCAAATAGGCCTTTACCCCTTGGTGACACTGCCGACGCTCGGGAGCACCGCCTGTCTGGGATATCACTTTGGGGTTGACGAAGCATTGCTGACAATATGCAAATGAGGCGCGCGACAAGAAGAATGGAAGTTGTAGTAAATATTTGTGCGAGCGAATTTCACCTGTTGTGTTTACACGCGTGAGCGAGAGCCGGATGGCAAAGCCGCTCGAGCAAACGGCGCAGTCAAGTGGTTTGTATTGTATTGGCCGATAGAGGTGAATGTCTGCCGCGCTAAATGCCAATTATGGTTTTTGCTATGAATATCAACATTCAACAATGATTCTGATCAAACTCAAAATAAATCAAACTAGTGTTCTACATTGCTTTCCCTTTTTATAAACTACCAGTTAAAAGTTTGGATCACAATTTTTCATGTAATGGTTTTTCTGAACATATATGGGATTATGTAGTTAATAAGTGTGAGATAAACCACAAAGCAAAGGGTGGCTACTTGGAGGAATCTGAATCTAAAACACAAAACACACTAAGAGTTATTTAACATTTATTTTATTTGCGTCAAACCAAATAATAACCTGGTAAAAAGGCGTTTTCCTTTTTTTTGGTCAGTTTAAGATTGCACACGTTCCTTGTACAAATAAAAACCATACCAAACCTTTGACTGGTAGTTGACATCTATTAGCTTGGCTTACTGCTGGAACAAAACAATATGTGTAACTGGTGGTGGTCAGAGAGGCCGGTTGGCAGCCCTGCTTCTGTCAGTCTACCCCAGGGCAGCTGTGCAAACGAAAGTAGCTTCCAACACAGAATGTAGGTGATTAATGAATAATGCACAAAATCATAAAATTGGAGTATAAACCTACTGATTGAACGATACAGCGTCCCTCACACACCATTAAAACGCATCCTTCTCCATTAGAAACCAAAAATGACACCGATTCTGCTGCCCTTCAGGTTAAACATATATAGACTCATGCATAATCACTTTGCCTATCCGCCTCGCAACCCGCCAATGACCTCCCATAATGATATGTCACCTCTCCATATGCCCGGCCCATTTATCAGCTTGGAGTGGTGCAAAATTAGACTTTTTATGCAGCGCCATAATAACATGAAAGCTTCAGTCAGTCGCGGCGTACACGAGGTGGGCGAGCGGCGTGTTTGTGTACCCACCGCTCGGTCCAATCCATCACTCTAGCCTTTCACCACTTGCCTAGTTAATTACCTTTTCCTTTTCACTTGCGCACAGAAAAAACAAGGGCCTTTTTTAGACTGTTTGGACAGACTTCATCCGCGCTGTCCTCCCCTGTCGTACATATCGCGCGGCCGTACCGACCCATGACAGGATTTAGGGAGCCGGACCCATCAAGCTTTCAGCATATTCACAGTCCACCGTGCAGGGAGGTCCAGGCGGATGCTTGGCTCACCCACTGGGAGAGCTTGGACGAAAAAAATACAGCTCCATTTGGCAATTATAGTCTCACAGTTCATAGTTATTGTAATGCAAACAATGAAGTGCCTGTGCCTTGAATTGTATACATTTGGGGCTGTTTTGCTATGGTTACAGTTACTATTAGGGAAGAACTTGTAAGGGCGTCAGATGACATTCTATATATGCATGTCTATAATATTTTATTTAGAATTGTCTGTATACAGATTTATGTTGCACTCAGAGGTGGTCAAAGTACTGCATTTCATTACTTGAGTAGAAATACAGATACACCTAATCAAATATTACTCCAAAGTAGCCCAGTCAAATTACGACTTAAGTTTAGGTACTGAAATATTCGCAGTAGAAATGACTAGTATTGAAAGTACTTTTTAAAATAACATTTTAAATAGGAATTATAATTTGAAATGAATAATAATGTACTTGGATGCTTCTAAGGACAAGATGCGAATTGTATTTGGGTCAAACCTTGTAAAAGTAGTATAAATGATGGAATAGACATGATACATTTTTTTTTAGAATGAGAATTACAAACAGGAATTTAATTTGCCTATATTTTGTATATTTACTACTTCAAAATAAAAGCAATAATAACTGTGGAAGTATGACATCATTACATCATGAATCAGAAAGCATGCTTGCTTATAGATATTTAGATTTAACCTTTATTATTGTTTTTTTTCATATAAATGTAAGTAAAATATGTAAATGTATTGTATTTAATGAGCTATACAGAAGGAACCAGGTAAGGGAGTGTGCTGGGTGAAAACTTTCTCTTTGATACAATATTTTTACACACAATAAAACCAACCAAACCAAAGTCTCCCCATTAGCACAGATTTCCTGCTCAGCTGCCGCACGGAATGAAATATTTTCCCCCCTAAATATTCCACACTTCTCTGCTCATATCTGCCATTTCACAAATCAGAAGCAACAGCAGCAGCTTGCACGGCCGTACTCACCGGAGACACTGCACATTGTATTTATGTAAACTTGCCGCAACCGTTGTGCCATTCTAATTAGGAGGGCTGATTTTTGTCTCGGGGTGCTGTTGGGCTGTTTTCCCTTCCTTCCTTCCTTCCTTCCTTCCTTCTTTCTTTCTTTCTTTCTTTTTTTGTATTGCCAGGCTCAGCTGTGGTAGGAAAGTGAAATGAGAATAATGAAAAATTCAACAGGCAAGCTGGGAAAGCATAAGCCAGGTGCTGGAGTGAAGCGCAGGTGAATGGCAGCACAGACGTCATGGTTTGGATGAATAGAGTGTGGGAACTTGAGCCAGAGATACTACTTTTTACTTTTAGCCTAAACTTCGAGATCTGGATTAAGACCAAACGCAATTCTTTTCAATCTATTTATTTGTCTTTCACATTGCTTCATTTTCCTGTATGTTCTAAACATACTTAAAAAAGCAATTCAAGTTTTAAGAGCTTTTAATCATGTTATCATTTTCCCCAACAATTCTTTTTGCTGACTTTGGTAATATAAACCCCACCTCTCTTATACAATTAAGAGAATAAGTCAACCCTCACACCCATTAGCTGTGTGAAAGTATACAAAACAGCATCCCTGAAGTTCTGAAGCTAGATTCTCCTAAAGGTTTTCTACCTTGTTAGGTCCCAGTGACTTCAGTTCTAACCATCCTCCTCCTCTTTAGGCTGACTGTTTACCTTGTTTGCCTTCTGGGTCAGTGGTGGTTCACGTTTTGTTAGTCGACTCACCAAACTGCTATTTGTTTTGCGTGTGAAGATTCCAAAGAAATGATCCCATGTGCTCAGAAGTGACTGATTCAGGTTGTTATGTTCCTGTACATCTTCCGCAGTGTTAATTCCCTGCTAATTCCCAGTAACTCCACGGACATTTTCCCACTTTGAAACGTCCCTACATTTTGCAACCCCACGGGATACTCAACAGCACTAGATTGACATTGCAAAGTATTCCATCCCACCCACTAGCGCTCTATTTTAGTCCCAGAGCCCACTCACAGACACTCATGTCCGACAGGCGGATTGATACGATAGTTCCTGCAAACAGCTCAAACCAGCCCTTCACTTCTTCTCATGTTTCCTCTCCCCCATTCAGCCAGACTGCACTAAGTGATGACAGCCACCTGCCTGTGCTGTGTCTGGACTGTCACAGCATTTACAACCAGGAAAGACTTCTTCATTCTGCCTGACTGCTTGGGTATACAAAGAACTCCCAGTCTCCCAGAGTTGATTTTATACCTACTCCTGAAGCTTACGCCAACTTATCTTCCAAAGCACGACAACATGAGCAACAGAAGGAAGGAATGACAGGGCTAGTGTTGTGTGTGCGTTAGCAGATAATTATAAAAGCGAAATGTGACTGCAGTAATTGCACATGGGGGTGGGCTTGGAGAGGCTTTTTATAAATATACGCCAGACTTCTCTGAAGGGGGAAAACATAACACATTTAACGTATGAACGGAAAGATTGGAATGAATCATTTTTACATCAACATTTAAATAGTTTGAGCAGCAGATGGATGAGTACGCTAGATACTTGTCATGTTTATGGCAATGTGTCATCTCTGAGATCTTGTACCTGTAAAAAGGATGAAATTAAAGTGGTCTGAAAGTGATAAAAAGGTGAAATGTTGAGTATCCGGCAACAATTATTGTGATCTGAGAACGGACGGAGGAGTAATTGCGCTGGAAGGCTGCCATATGGATAAACATTCACGTTTTGTCTCATTCCCTCACACGCGGCGACTGTTTAGCTTCAGCACATAATGAGCCGTCGGAATGGGCTCATTGTCAAGTCACAGTTTTTTGTTTTTTTTCATGCCGCCGATATCTTATTTTTCATTTGTCGACCTGGTTGCTAGCGGATGAGATAGGTGCAGCAACAGGCTTCCGCATCACAAAGCTTGGTTAGGGTTAGGCGGGGTTATTTTCCCATTTGTCCGACATATGAAATTCTACAATAGTTCCAGGCCGAGGTGATCACCCCCACCCATTGTGGAGTTTCTGCACAGCAAATTGACATACATGTTAACAGAACAATGAAAAAGACAGGAGAGAGAGTGGCATATTGAATGTAGGTACAATTCAAATCCAGCAAGAACATGTTATTACGATGTCAATGGATTTCCAGAGAATACAATTATCAGTAATAATAGCCGTTCAAACGTCAGCTGCAGGAAGTCTGGTCTTAAATTGAAAACTGTTTAGGATGAACAGACAAATGGAGCATTCAGATAAGCACTAACCAATGTCTTTGTCTGTTTTTTTTTTTTTTTCTTTGCTATGAGACGTCTAGACACATTTGGTTGATTTGCTGGCAAAGAATAAGCAAGGAGGCACAAAGAGAGAATGGCACACGCTAATCCACTTATCCATTATGGTTTATGCTCGGATTTCCATTGAGCATGGTAGAAAAATGCACAGTTTATAAAAAAAAAAAAAAAAAAAAAAAGAAATGCACATTTTACTACTATGTCTTTCCTTGGCAAAGCTGAACATAGCTTTAGTAACCTTACAAAACAACAATTATTCATTAACCTCCCATGCTAAATGCTAGATGAATCAAAAACTCAGTTGGACAGTTATCAGAAAAACAGTAATTAGCAAGTGGCAAATCCTATAGCCTACTGCCAGTAACATGTATGGAACCCAAAAAACAAAGTAGCACCCATTTGGAAATGTGCTATTACTGTGGGCATGCGGCCAAAATTAAAGCTGGGTGCATGACTTTTTATTTGGTAAATGAGTACATTTTGTGTTTTCCACTGAAGAGTATCTTGTAAAAGCAGCAACAGAAATTAGACAGCTGTGTGCGCTGTCTACATCTAATAATCAAGTGTTTCATGTCTTGTCAACCCGGGCGTAAGAGCCAAAAGAAGTGCTCTGATTGGCTCGCTTGGGTGGTCCACCTCAGCTTCACGTCACCGTCTGAAAAAAGCAGTTCTAAAGCCGTGCAAGAGTCCGAAAATTAATGCATGTGAATATTAATGGCGTGCCAAAGGGTTTGTGAGAATTTGGACGAGTTACAAAGATTTAAAAACCAACGTGAAAACCAGGTACACCCAGCTTTAATCTAGTTAATGGCGAAAACCGAAAACTGATTCACGGATGATTGACAATTTGTTTTGTTTGCATGCCATAAGTCAGTAACAAGCAAAATCCAAGCATACGCAACATTTCTTCCAAACAAAGTTATCCGTGTTCAGTCTATGATGATGCCACCAGTACGAGGACGCCACTACTGTCATTCTTCAAACCCAAAATCAGCATCCAGCCTTGGAGTCGTTGACAGCTTATTGAGTTGTGCGATTCTTGTTTTGTAGAGTTTGTGACTGCTCATGTGAAATGTCACAATATACAGAACATTTCACTTTGCGCCGAGGGATCCGGCTTGAAATAGAGGAGAAGAAAGCTGCGAGACGGCAAGCGCTTGGCAATGAGATTTATACTTTTGGCTCAAGGGAAGTGTTGCGTTCATCTGAGTCTGTCTGTCTACATTAGCCTTGAGTGATGAGCTTGTACTACACTCAGAGCATAAGAAACAGTGTAAGCAGCAGTTAAATAACAATAGTCACTTTAAGGCAGCAGAGTACATTAGTTCACGGGCCAAATGGAGCTTTATACATTTATGAGATATGGGAAGTGGAAAGCCGCCAGAGTTCATTTCTGACAAAGATAGACTCCACATGTTCTTTTGGCAGACTCACACTTGTATGCAAACTAGTTGGGGAGATGCAGAAGGATGCCTGATCCGTGCCTGGCGTCTGATTGGAGGCCCGAGAGGTCAAAGGGTAACTAATTTGCGCGGCTCGCAGGGGTCAGTCTCGCTGTTAACCCCCCCCTCTCTCTCCTGGTCTTGGAAACACCACCCTGTAGGTCTGCGCAGAAAGACAAATGAACTCTGACCCCGCGCTGATGACATGGAGAGCCCGGTCACCAGCGCACGCCAGGACTTAATCTGAGGCAAACAGAAAGAGCAGGTCTCACAAGAAGTGCCTATCGGTGAAGGCAGAGCTCATGTTCAGTCATCAAAGAGCAGTGTTAGGAGGCTGGTACAATAAAGCTACGGCACTCCGAGTGTAATGCATATAAATGATAAAGTCTGGGTGCCTGAGATTCACTATATGTAGCAATTAGCTTGGCCGGTATATCACATTTCAAGACTAAATGGGTCTGGAGATAGTTAAACTAGTATCAAAACTACATACAGTACATACTCATGAGAACAAGTACAGATATTGAACAAAAAATCACATACGGAGGACTGAAGCTGAGCAATATTGCAAAAAAGGAATAAAAATGTTGTCCTCCTTTATCATCTAAATTTCGAATCAATCTATTTATTTTCAAAAACGAAATAAGAATGGCTGTCAATACTGATAAGCAAGAAGATAGACACAAGAAGATAGACTTAAAGTTAGTGCCATTTGCCACAAAATCCAAAGTCTAAACTCTGCTGAAACCCATTTGCATTTCATGGTTTATGTATGTCATCCAACAACAGCATTCTTGAGGAGCAAGCGGTTGTTTTTTAGAACCAATAAAGAGATTGTTTAGATTGTTCCATGAAATGCTTGGGATTCCACAGACGAAACTCTCATTTTCACAAAGCGGTGGTCCAACCAGAGCAGAGGTGGAGATGGTTATCCTGTGACACCAGTCAATAATTAGCTGCCGGCTAATCAGCTGTTTGTATGCCGAGCCTTACCGTGCCTTTTCATTTAGCCATATCGGAGCAGACACTGAGACTTTTACCTGCTCTGTGATAACCCACTGAACCACACGGGGAGGAATGCGCTCATAAAATCCACCAGCGGCGCTCTGATGTACATGCCATCCTGTTAGTGAGCGCGCAAATACACATGATGGATTGAGCGGCCCGTGACAAATGCAGCTGGAGGAAGAGGTATTGTGATGGAGGTCCAGAGATCGTCCAGAGAGAAGGAGTGTCTCGCTTTCATGATTAACAAAAAGTCCAAAAGGATTTCCCTTCCTAAACAGACAAGGAGGATCATTAGAGGCAGTGGGCCTGAGCGACGCTGCCACCACGAGACACTGCTTTAGAGACTAGCATGACCTGAACCTGAGTCAACAGCTGGGAAACGCATCCCTAGCTGTGCTTTTGTGGTGATAAAAATAACACGCAGATGTATGCCACCGCGCCCTGAGTTTTCCTCTGTGTTTTTCCCGCTCCGGGGGTCACTACTGTCAGACCGACCGGCCAACACACATCCACAAAGCACTTTCCTAGCCTCCATTTTCACCCCTGTCTCTTCCTGTTTTGACAGGAAAGCAGACATGATAACACAGGCGCACAAACAAGCTGGGATCGCTGCTGACCTGCTGCGGGGCTGTCGTCATATACACATGCTGTTTTCTTTAGCGACCCTCATGTCCAAACACAAACGAACATGGCCGTGGGTAAAGTAAATACGCAAAAGACGCAGCGTGGGGTGTCGGTGCCGCTTGGACGATCCAAAGCCTCCAAACGATAAAAGTGCCAGTCAAACTCTACCTGCTGTGTGATGGAATGAGAAGTTGTGGAATTTTTTTTTCCTTGTTTTAAACATTTTGCAGTTGAAACCAATCATTGCTACTTTCATACCAGCCTTAAGTTCTATTCGGACAGGATCAGTTTCACCGGGGAGCGTCTGTAAAATTGAAATGATCTTGCAACGTCTGTGTTATTTTTTTTTTTTTTTGAGCACTTGCACGGGATAAGAAGTGCCAGTAATTCACTCGTTTTTTCTGACTTAAAAACGGAAATGGCCAACTGATAAACACACTGAAAAATGACAAGAAAAAGTCTGGCCCCAATGCGACTTTTATTTTAATTCTTCCGTGTCCTGTCTATTTGTAATTTTATTTTGAATTAAGCTCTCTGGTCCTGTTTTGTGTCTGTTTTGTGTTTTATGTTTTGGATTTTTAAAAAGATTGGAAGAATTATAACTAAAAGATCAACTAATCAACTAATGTAGGTCTGTGTTTAGTGTTAAGCACTTGTCCTGTAGCGTCAAATGTTACTCCTTGCACGTTGTTGCGATCAGAATAACAGATTCCTTATGAAACCCTCGTATCCTCTCTCTTTCCGTCCCAAACTTTGCACCAAAAGCACCCAACCCTTCACAAAAGAGCATGAAAAAAACATGAGCAAAAAAGCATTACGGTAATTGGATGAGAGAACAGTCCGAGGCGAAATTATAATTTAATTCTGGAGCTAAAATGAACTGTAGAGACATTTTTTATCAATATTTGCACAATGCGTGGACTAAAAAAAACAGACGTGAGCTTTCGAACGGGTCTAAAACTACCCAAAGGACATTTTCACAGACGTGGACAATTTGCACGAGACAAACACAGCCGACGTTCGTAAACTAATCCCGTCTGAATAGGGCTTTAGTCTCACCTCATGTCCTGTTAGTACCACCTTTTTTTTCAAGCCAAGTTTGAAGCACCTCTCCAAGCCTGGCACTGCCTTGAGTGAACTTCCCGTGCAAACTTAGCCATGCATACAAACGCAATAAAACCAGACCACCAAAGTCCGGGACGCAGGCATGTGAGAAGGGAGATGAAAGCCCCGCCGGTCGCCACGGGGAACCAAACATCCCCAGTGGAGGTGAGCACTCTGGAGGAAGCAAAGTCAATATCTAACAGAGAGGAAAGGAGCTTACGGGGGGGTGGCTACTGTCTCGAGTCCAAGGCTGCTATTTTTTCTTTTCTTTTTTTGAATGCGCGTCTCTTTTATGTAGCCAGGAAGCACCTCGCAGGAGACACAACAACTGGAGTGACGGGGCCATTAGGGAGAGCGGCTCAAAGGGACAGGGCCGCTTTGATTGCCCCCTCTGATCCCCCGCTAGTTTTTTGTTCATGAGCTAATTAAGCATTGTCCAACTACCGCAAAGGACTAGCCCTTACAAGTCTCAATTGCATCGACGCGGCTTTGAATAGATACAGTAGGGGATTTTACTGCACTTTTTATATCTTAACAACTCAATGTTACTTCCTTCTCTGGGAGCTGCCTTTTACCAATATAAATGAATATCAACACAACTAGTTCTATTACTACTACAAATACTTTGACAGTTTTTGCAATACTGACATAGTATTAGTACTGCACCTAAAACACGGCAATAGCTGAAAAATCGGATGTTGCTAGTTACTACTAGTACTAATATACTCAAACTGCAAGTGCTGCGTCCATATTGCTACTGCCACTGTTACTTTTCCACTGCTAGTATTTACTATTATTACTGCTTCTGCCTCTAAAGGTTGTCAAAACAATCAATACCTTCACACTGATCGATACTAAAACGAATTTTAAAAATTCAAAAAAAGATTTTTGTCGTAATCAAACCTGTTCCTCAGTTTGAAATTGAGTTTGAAATGTTTGTATTGTGACATTAGTATTAGGATTGGGCCGATACAGATAACGATATTTGGTTTGTTGTTGTAGATAACTAATAACATATTAAATCCACAAATGTATGTTAAATTATAGTAAAGTTCACAAATTAACTTTTCACTTTTGTAAAAATAATAACAAAATGTATTTATCTTTGCTATCAAATCAATTTCTTCACGATTGAGTAAACATATAGACATAAGTGCAGAAAAGTGCAGAAAAAACATCGGCTAAATGTTCGATCTCTGGCCGATAACCGATATACCATCCCACTACTCCCTCTACTGCTAATCCCAATAGTGTTACTACTAATATTACTACTTGTATTCACCGCCACAACCCATTATTTACATTTCAATCATGACTACAACATTCATTTTCTCATCAAAATGAAAGCAAATAAAGATAGTGAGAAAATACCCTGTACCACATTTTAGAAATCCACCACTGCTTTGAACTGTCTGACTTGTGGCTTGTGAGTATTGAAAGAGAAGGAATGCAAAGATAGGGTTCCATCTGCCAGGTCAAATTGAGGTCAAATTTGTCTAGTGTGACCGTTCCACAGGGAGTTCAAGGGTGCCCCGCTTTCACCCCTGCAATGGCCCGCGCCCGCCGCCAGAACAGAGTCCACCCACAAAGACACAAGGACATAAAGGCCTGCTGCCCGATCGGGGGGTGAGCCAGGGGTCAGAGGGCGGACAGACTGCAGAGGAGCGGCCGATAGATGTGATAATGGACGTGTGGCAGCATATGTTAGAGAGGAACCGCAAAGTGGAATGGGGAAAATGCTCGGCTTTTTGCTCGGGTTGATTCAATTCTGCGGATGAGAAGAATTCTAGGCTATGTGTTTTGGGAAAATCGCACAAAAGATCACACGTTCAAGGAGGCAAAGGTTAGCAAGTGTGTGGGGCTTTGAAATCAGTATTAAAAAAACCAAACAAAAAAGCGAGTCTAAACTAAAGATTTGTGTCTGCTGCTAGTGTCTGAAGAAATTACAGCCTGTATTTGTATGGATATCACATCATTTGAAGAGTATTTTACGAGAACAAAATCCATATCTTGCAAATACACTTTTCCTTCTCGTTTGACTTCACACAAAAAGCTATTAGCATCTCAAGCAATACAAATTATATGATCAAGCCTTATGCCGGCTGAAGCTTTCTGAATGTTTAAAAAATTTGCACATTGAGTACATCCTCTATGACCTTGATTTTCAACGGGGAAGTGTCGGGGAACACTGTTTTGCCTTGAAGTATTGCCAAGGTGAGCCATGAAAAAGCATCAAATTTGAGTTTACAGACTCACACACGGATTTAATTGAACAAGATACCATATTTGAGTGTCATGAGCAAATTTCGGTTTAAAAAAAAAAAAGCACAACAAACACCATTGCCAGATTGAAGAAACCAGACAGTGGCAAGGATAATATACTCACCCTTTTTCCCCCCTAAAAGTAATATTTCAGTAGGAAGTGTATCATTTCAACAACAAAAAAACAATGCGGCACAGTAAAATCTTTTCTGTTTTTCTGAGTGATTGTATTGTTTGGACGCCCCTGTTTTAATATAAAAACTCAAAGCTTCAAAAGGAGTTGATAAAAAACATCTTCTAAGCAAAGAGCTTTAACCTCAGTCAAGACATTTCCTGGTATGTTTTAACACATTTCAGATTGGATTATACAAACTGAATTTAATTATTGTTTTCAGGTGACTTCAAAACAACAGCAAAATGTATAATTTTTCTGTCAATATCACACACCCACCCACCCTGCGTTTGGACATGAATAGGCTTCTTAACTGCACAACAAGGCCCCGTCCACTGGCGTGCTCCCCGGGTGCTTCCCTCCCTCTCCGCCGGCCTTATGTGGAAGAGGTGCCTTTCCTTTGTTGTGCAGACACGTTCAAAGGCATTCCAGCAATGTTTTTGTTTGATGCATAAATTTAAGCTGCGGTAAACAAGTGCGACTTGTGGCTGGGTTGATTTAAAAGCTTCAGAAGGAGTTCCATGGGTGCAGCAGTGCCAAACAGCCTGTGGCCAAAGGAACACCTACAGCACAATGACAATATCAGAGACGGCAGCAGACGGTGAGAACAGAACTGGAAATAAAAGTGAAATCACACGGAAAGTCAAATGGAAGTTAAATTAGTCAAAGGAAAATGACATAATAATAAAATGGGTAATGTGATAACAAAATGCTTTTAAGAGCTTGTAAAACAATTTACAAAAACATTCTAAATTCTGGAATGGAATGGGACTCCAATGGGGAAACTGGGATTAATCACAAAATAAGACAAATCAAGGTGGTTTTGGCAAGTGAGTGATATCAGAGCCAGTTCAAACACATTTACACTTGTATTTCACATCATTTGTTTATTTAATAGATTTAAAGATTTCTGATGAAGACAAAATCCTGATTTTTAGGTTTTACTGGACCGACACTTTTTTTCATTTTATCTACAATGTTCTTTACCACAAATAATAGTTTTGTGATGCTAAAATAAATGTTTGAGTCTAGAAAAGAGTATTTCGTCAGTCTTTTGTAAGTGAGACGCATTTAACACATTTTTACACTGGAAATTCCAACTTGTCTACTAAAACACACTTTAGACTTCACTCTGCCTCCATTCTGGAATTTCAACATTCTGATGACATAGTATTTCAAAGGGTTTACATTTAGCAAGATAGCTTGTTTAGTGATAGATGATTTATCCATTGAAACAGATGCTTATTAAGTCATTACGTTACACAAGGGCATTAAACATGAACTAGAATAATGTGACAAAGGGACTATTAAAATAATTGTAACCATATTTTGATAATCATTATAGTTCACCGGACTATACAGACTCTAAAACACATGCCGGCAAACATTTCATAACAACAACACCTTCCTTTTTAAATCAAAATGTCAACAAAGAAAAAAAATATTTAGCTTTTCATCATCAATACACTTTATTCTCTTAAATATTTGCTATCTGGAACCATCATACACCATATTGCAACATTAAATTGGTTAAAAATGTTAAAATATCAATGTAAAATAGAAATGTTACAAGTCGATTAGTTAAAAAATAATCACGGTAAAATAAATGTTACAGTTCTACATAACACAATGGGAAACGACAACGTATTTGTTACTTTAGAGACCCTTTTTGCCCTTTTAGTGTCTGTAATCATCTCACAGCTGGGTATCCGTGTACATTTGTGTTACCTGACAGTGAGGTGCCGCTGCTTCGCTGGAGGTCCTGTTCACCTCCTTCCCAGAACACCTCCTGACGCTTTGGCTTTTTACAGGCTACAGTGAAGCGGACCCGAGGACGGAGGGCTAGTGCGGGAGCCATAAACAGCCAGGTTTAAGTTTAAGTGCTCGACACACACTGAGGAGGAGATAAAACAGGCCCCCGGCTCTTCAGCAGCGAGCGACATCATAAACTCAAGCAGTGGTAACAAGAGGGGTAGCATAAAGAAGACTTCTATTAATGGCAGCTTGTATAAGGGAACAGAAAAGGTTTACTCCACACAAAGGCATCCGCTGGGAATAATGACACGCTGGAGATGGCACCATTTCTTATGACAGGAAATGTGGAAAACTGAAAGTAATGCAGTGTAATTATCCTCAGGTTGGCAATGCAAACTAATGAGCTTCTACTGCAACATATGGTCCGACCAGTCAGCAGAGATGGAATAGTCGATTGATATTTTGACATTTCAAATAGAGTATGGTGCAAAGGATTAGATGTTGGATGATAAGAAACTACTATTTTGGTATTGGAAAATGACATTGTATTGTTCAAAAGAGGCGTGGACCTGCAAGTTGTGATTAGTACTTAAGTCACTATGTTGATGACTTGAGACTAGACGTGGGTCTTGACTTGGACTTGAATACCAGTGACTCAGCACTTGGATCTCTGTGACTTGAGACAATTTGATTCAAAATAAATATGTTTAGAAAACACTTCTATACCGGAGGAGATAGATGTACTTTCAGCCCATGTCACTCCCTCCTCTCCCTGCCATTACAACTATTTACAAAAAACATTTTCAAATTGTTATTGGTACAAAGACCTGGAAGGCCTTGAAACTCAAAGGAAGACTTGGGACTTGACTTGCACTTGAGGCCAAAGACTTGAGAGTAGAGACTTGCGAAACAAGGACTTGGTCCATCTCTGCCAGACACTACAAAACCACTTACACGCCACTACTGTGGCTGGTATTGACTTGAGAAAAATAAGTACATAAAAAATCAATGGTTAAGTTTTACCTAAAGATGTCCACCTGTCACTCTCAGAACACATACAATATGGCCACTGTTCCGGGATTGAATCGTTCCTGGTGTAAAATCCATTACAAAAATCCATAAGGCCCAAACTTGACCTTTTCTGCGATTCACAAATTGAGAAATTCAGTGACAGGGAACAAAAGCAACTTCCAGTTTGTCAAATCCACAGCGGCGAGGCGTCTTTTAAAATGTCAGCAGGCAAATTGCCAAGTGAAGTCATTTAAGAAGAAAACAAAACCGCACGAGTTCCTGAATAGATTTATTTTGCATCTCTCTTCCTGTTGCAAGTCTATATTAGAGAGAGGAGCGCTGTGGTATTTATGTTAAGACACGCAAGGCACACAAATCATTAAGTTAATTAAACTTAAGCAATTCATAATGAATGATACCATTCAACTCAATTGTCGATACTGTAGCTATGATTTTTCACTCGAATCTGCTGTTGAATACTTTTTAGTTATTCCCTTATTTAAATAACACTTAAATTATAGATTGCTGTAATGTCATCAACAAAATGTCAATTCTAAACATGCATTTTATTCTAGAACCATGAATTTAGTCACAGAAAGGAATAGTGTGACAAAAAATGTAGATAACAATTTAGATTTTTTAACTATATAACAACTTTCTATTGCTTTTAAGAGGTAAATAATGTCATTTTACGCCAACTTTACTGCAATTGGTTTAATCCACTTGTCGCTTGGAGCATTGCTGAGGCTGACCAATAGTGGGTGGGAAAAAGTGTCTTTATTTGATAATAAAGCTGCATTCAAGAGAAAATGTGTGAATCACAATAAAGTGATTTTACCAATTAGATTTTTATCACTAGCCCAAGGAATACGGATTTCAAGATTAATCAGGTAATTGATGCTCGTGATTATTTACGCGGGGGGGGTAGTTTAGGGGGCGCCAAGCATCGGATGTTTTTCCAAAAGCCTCGGATCTTTTGGAGTTCTAGGTTAGAGAAACTTTTCTTACTTTGTTATTCCGCACATGCTCTAAATGTCTCTTATTTCCAGTCCAACTGCTCCTTTTTTATGCCCTACACTTTTTGCCAAACGTCAGTTAAATGATGAAGAAAAGGCCTTTTTGTTAGATCCTTGGTCAGATCACACGGCGTGCTCTTCTCAGCGCTCTGTCTGCTGTAAACATGGCGCTCCCACCCACTTTCTACATGCAGCCAATCATACACCAGTTCAACAAAAATAACCAATGAGACAACAGGTAAAAGAGAGCCTGCATCCAATCAGCGATAGAGAAGAGCGAACGTGATGGACAGACAGAGCAGCCAATCAGTGCTCAGAGCAGGGAACAGCGAAGAGCAGCGGGTCAGCCTCAGCTCTGCACAAATGATGCATTTTCACATGAAACTGCTGCTGTTGAACAGAGCGCTCTGTAACAAACCCTACAGACTGTGCAATCTATGACTTTAAAAAGTTTAAATATGAAAAGAACAAGATGATTAAATTAAGGTCAATGTGGGTCTCTATTCCGGATCGCTTTACCAACCAGCAGCACATTTCTGTAGTTAAAGAATTGATTGATATAGGGATATTGTTATATTCTGCAAATTACCAAATTCCCCTTTTTTAAAATAGACAACGACATGAAAAGAACATGATCATTCAAACGATGAATTCATTGTGGTTGTCAGTGTAGCAGTAGCTCAGAGGAGAGGTTTTATTCAACTACAAAGCTAAAGCAGAGCAACTAAAGTGTCTGCTAAAGGTAAGACTGACTTTTACTTTCTACAAAAAATATACAAACTAAATTATATCAGAAAGGACAAGAAGCAAAAATTTTCAAATAATCTATCAATTATAAAGTAAGAGACTGTTATTTCAAACAATATTTTACTCAAGTAAAAGTAAAAGTGTAGAGTCAGAAAGTTACTCCAAGATGTACAATTTCATGAAAAAGTAAATGTAACTAAATACTACCACCTCTGTTGTTCTGTTTTCAGAAGGCTGGAGGTTTACTGTATGTACAGGAAATACAGCATTGGGGGGCACTAAAACCAGATCATATCGGCCTGAATGAGCAATGCTCATCATCTTTTTGGGCTAAGCCCCGGATGTTTAGAATGTCTGGCTACGCCTCTGATGATCACCAGTTCCCCCTGCAGGTCCCTTGTGGAAAAAAAAGGAAAATAAAGCTTTTTCTTTCTCTGACTTTTTTCTTTCTTTCTTTCTTTCTTTACCAAAATAAGACAGTATAATCACATACAAAAACATTTCAAATTCCCAAATATATTTTTAGAAGGAGCCAGGGTTTCTCAGGAGAGTTGTCTTTCGGTCGAGGTCGGCAAATGTTGCAAGGCTGGTTTTCCGCCCAGAGTCAGCAGGGGGTGACGGCGAACACTTCCTAAAATACATATTTAACCATCACAGGGACTTACAAAGAATTTTAATAAGGTGAATATGTAACTCAACTTAAAATTAAAGTGCTTTTTATTATGTGTTTATTGACCTTTATTAAACCAGGAAAGTCTCACTGAGATGTAGCATCCCTTCTTCCGGGGAATTCCCGGCCTGAAGGGGAGGAGCCTGTTGTACATGTTTTTAGTGGTAGAGGAAACCTACGCAAACACAGAAAGAACATGCAAACTCCACACTGAAACGCCCCAAAGCTTGTCACATACTAGAGCAATGGTAATATATTAAAGAACAATGGGTTTCACTGGGGTGTCTTTATTATGTTACTTCCACAACATTTGAAATTGTGACAAATCCTGTCAAGATCCCAATATTGGTCACATGATGGTTGTCCTGATAGATGTATATATATGTTTAGTATTTACATAATTAAATGTACCATAAAATTCATCTACCATGGAAGGGGGATCGCCTCTTCCATCTACCCCAAACCTATAAACAGCAATCAGGATAACCCCCACTTGTTATAACACTCCTTTAAGTCCTGAAAGATAAATGACTTCTGTTACATATAAGGTATAAGACACAATATCCCTTAATGCTCTTCATCACTCTTCCTCTTCCTCATGCCATACTTACACGGCCGTCTGCACAGCGTCAATACAGATCCTCACGCGTTCATTCATTCATTTGCTGCAAACTCAAGCATGAAATGAACACGCGCTGGCTGAACTTTGACTGGCATTTTCACACGCGCCGGCAGGATTTATGAAGAACTATATGTGTGTCGGAATATCTCCTCCTCTCCGCAATAAAGAGCGACTCAGTGCATAGCCGGCATGCCTGGTAACAGAAGCTAACACCGGAGTACGGCTAGCTGACAACAAAGCCTTCATAATGCGTCTACTGTTACACAAAGAGCAATGGGGCACTGGCAGAAGTATGCACACTGTCATAAAGAGATATGAGACACGACACACAACAGCTGCAGATAAAACTGGTCTTGCACAAATACAGAAGGTGCATTTGGAGTAGGATCATTGTTGGTACACTAATTAGTTTTTGTTCTTAAGCTGGTGTTTACAGAAGATCAATCATGCTACACGGGATTAGCTTCCTAATGCTAAAATATCGAAGGCCCCTGTGTAATTGTTCAGCCAAAAAAATTACAAAAAAAAATAAAATGCATGTTTTATTGCAATGAAACACAGAAAAACATGTGTCCTTACTGTGCAAACCAGACTCTTACCTCCTCCTGCTTGTGTCCATGGAAATGTTATTCTTTGTTATTCTTTGCTGTAGATTCTTTAGAATGTGTAAAGAAAAACAATCTGAGTTGATAAATGGAAGCAACTGGAAGCAAAAGTGAAGCGACACATGATGTTTCAATGGAGAAAATGGGATTAACCACAGAATATCACAAACAAATTAAACAATTTGAGGATTTTGGCACATGGAAGCCACTCAAATATATGTAAATAATATTAGAGTCTGGTTTTAAGAGTTTTAGAAATGTATTTTACAGTATTTGTTTATTTAATGGGAGACTAGAGCTGGGCAATATGAAATATTTCTTTTTTTTTTTCTCATATTGATCGATCTCAATTTTGGATTAAATTTTATTTGTTTTTTCCAAAAAAAATCGTTTAGTAATGTTTCATGAACATAAACTATACAGACATTTAATATGTGCCATTTAACATATTATTCAAATGTCTTCGTCTGCTTAAAACCACATGTTTTTACTGACTGTGGACCTCTCAATTAAAAAACCCTCCCAAATAATGGACAATTTCACATGACTCGATCTCACTCTGTCGCTCTTTTGAAGTCGAAGAAATGTTGGTTTACTTGGCAAATACTTACAGAACTATTGACCACACAGTACCATTTCATTTCTCTACAGATATATTACATTCTTTACCACAAATTCTATTTTTTGTGAAGCTCCAATACAATTTCAAGTAATACTGGTATTTTCCATCCTAGAAATGGCAAACTAACTTCCATTTCTACACTGGAAGTTCTGAATCTTATTTTTTCTTTTAGACTGAAACACCATTTGTATTTAAATCTGGTGTTAGTTAATTTCTGAAAATGTGTTCCGATCTACTTTACTTACTCCATTCCAGAATTTTAAACATTCTGATCACATAGTATTTTAAAATATCTATAATAGGCTATTCCACACAATGGCTTAAAACGTGCATTTACTCCATGGAGAATGTTCTGAAGTCTGGTTTTATGCAATCTTACAGGTGCCAGCTCCAGGACGTTCCACTACAAAGACATCGGTCAGTACATTGAGTATCATTTTCAGTTTATCTCATTAAAATAATAATGCATTCATCTTATACTGAGCTTTTTTCACTTTTTTCCCCACAATTTTTCACATTATTTATTCACTTTGCACTCTGTTGTGTGTTACTATTGATTTACTACTCAACTGCCCAGGGATACAATGACAGAAACAAATCTGCAAACCTGTGCCATCAGCCGCCAATAAATAGAATAGAAACGAAAATATGTAAAGAAAAGGTTTAGAAGTAAGCGGACCAGTGCGCCATTTTGTTAGTTAAATTAAACTATATATAGAGGAGCAAAAATATGACTCAAGTAAAAGTAATAGCATTCCATGAGGAAAAGTGTTTAAAGTACCAGCTTTAAAAATGTTCTTGAAGAGTAAAAAAGTAAACATAATTTTATATATATTTTGAGAACTTTTACGTGATCTTTATGAAGAAATGTCCTGATTATTGGTCATCGGAAGCAATTTACTTAGTCATTTATAAAGCTTAATTTAGTTTACTCAAAGCTAAAATATAGTACAACTTTCACAACAAATGTCCGAAAAAAACAAACTCCACAGCCATGTCTGCAGGCCTACAAAGAAAGAAAAAGAAAGAAAAAATACTTTTAAGTCCAGTTCCCAAAAAAATGATAGGAATAGAAAGTACAAATACCTGCTTTGTGAATGTAAAGAATGTAAAGTTAAATTAAAAAGTATCTACCGTAAAAATGACACCGTACAGACACCAACTGCTAGGTCTGAGTTAACTTTAGGAGTAGACGAATGAAACCTGTGGATTTCCTCCTACGGTTCAACGTGCTTCTCTAATATATCACATTCCCAGGAGTGACTTCTGCTCACTCCAAGCACGGACCTGCAGCAAATTCATAAACGTCGACTTGTGGCTTGTTTTCCCGCATGAATTGTCCCAAAGAGGCCGAGCGAGGACCGAGCTGCCAGGTGAAAAGGTGTAGCTGCCGACATCTGCAGACAACATCTGCCAACAACAAAAGCAAACAACTCCACAAACTCCAATCTCCAATCACCCCGCTCGGGGGAACCACGCCCGCGTCGCCCCTCCCCTCCTCCAGTTTACCCTCTGCATATCCATCTTGGCCAGGATACACAGCGCTGGCATTCCCTTTCAGCACATTTCTATAAGCCCTGGCGATTTGTCTGCTACCACAAGGCCCGCTGTCAATTGGCTACGTTTTATGGAGCCAAGGGGAGATTACCTACCAGCTCCTTCGCCGTCTTGAAAATTTATCTCGCCGACTATGTTTTTCCAATACTCTGAATCAGCTTCCATAATGGACTACAGCCTGTCCCGGATTGTGCGTGTCTCACTTCACCCTGACATATGGAGGCAAGCTGCAGGAGGCTTAGAGAGCGAGAAAGCAAATATAGAACAGAATACACTTGAAATTAACAAATCAAACGGATTCATTCCCATTGGCTCCACTTCGCCGCGCTGTCTGTTTACTTTGTGCATTGACATTTGCGGCTTTGTTGCAGCCTAGCATCCATTCAGTCTGGCCCGTTGTTGCCGCGTGATCCCTCGCCAAACACCGGCGTTCAGACAAGTGGCATTATGTAGACGCTAACAATGAGAAACAGTTGAATAGAATATGTCCAGGCCTCTGCTATACCTGCGTCTTCATTTCGCCTTTTTCAAAACATCGTGTCAAAGCGGTGATTAATGCTGGGAAACTGGCACAGGTCTCTCGTTTGAATAGGCACATGTGATCTATTATCCTGGCTAGCTTTCTGTTCAAACATTCAATTATATGAAACCGGAGCGGGCGTGTTGCAAACAAACTCTGTGTCGATTGCAGGAAGGTGTTTTTTTAATTGAGGCACTAGTGTAAGCGAAGTTCTACCCTAGGCTAAGGTTTACAAAGAACAGCCTGTTGTCTTCCAAAACTGGGGATTCAGTCTTTAGCAAAAACGTATGATTACATTAAACATGAAGCTGAGGGAAATACCACTTTTTAATGCATTCGGCACAATGTATAAGGTTGGTATGTAAAAATAACATACCTGTTGGAATTAATGAACTACATAGTGCACAATGTAATTACTCAAGCATTATGTAAGATGAGGAGTTCAGTTGTTTTTCAATGCAGCCGGTTTGTTGGCCAAAGCTTACAAATTCTAAAAAATCAATATTAAATAGTCCATCGAGTTAAGTGTCTTTGTCATAATGCATGCAAGTTGACCCCTCAAATATCTTAACGTTAACTCTGGTAACAGTATTACAGTATTTTTTCAGTCATTTACTGAATAAAAATAAATAAATAAATACTCAGTTCATTTTGAGCGTTTGATTCAATCGCTTATCTGAATAGAGGTTGAACCAGCTTCACGCCTGGTAAAGGAGGAGGTTGGCCCTCGATTTCTATAGAAACTCAAACTAAATTGCAAAACCTATTTGTGAGCCCCCAAAATCTAACAACAAAGGATTTCACAGTGATGGCTTTTTGGCTGCTGCCAGGAGCATATTTCAAAGTTCTGAGACCCATACGTTCTGAAATCGAGTGGGTTGATGAAGTCAAAAACAGTCTGTAGCACTTTATTGATCTCAGTCCAAAACTTCTGAGCACTTTCATACAAGAAAAACAAAGATTACGTAACGCAAAAGCAGTGTTGATGCATCTGCTACTCTGACAACTCAACTTTCTTCAGCATCAATATTTGTAGGTTTTTCAAAAAAGAAGTATGTCAGAGCGATTGAATAAAACCGTAAGCATCTTTTAGTTCTTGCTGACCGTGGTATAGCTAATAATATAACCAGCATGTGTACAACTTACACCGGCAAAGTCGAAGCGCAGTTGCTCCGAACAGGCTCCGCTCACCTTGACAGTAACATCTGGCCGCCCCTCTGCCGATTTCATACGATCACATCGCTATAGCCAGCACCACAGCCAGATGGCCAATCGAAAACGCATGGCCTGTGCGTATATATGTCTGAAACGCTTGACTTAACCTGTGCCTGGGAGTGTGGGCATCTGCGCTGAACTTTCTCTTTCATCTTAGCTTAGAATCGCATGGGAATAAAGGACTGAAAGAGCGGCTTTTTTATTTCATATAGGGGAAATTCCTTAAACCTTCTCCAGCACATTCTTCTACACGCAAAGTGATGAAAGCCCGTCACGAGAAGCAGCCTCGCAATCCAGACCCGTCAACCAATGCATCTCTGCCCAGACATAACCCATTTCCTGCACGTAGCAATTTGCACGAGCCATTCCGATAAGTAGTGTATACGAGCGGGATGGCAACGGTTGCAGTCGATTCGCACGGCAAATTAAAGGGCCGAAAAGAAAACGACTCCAGTGAAGTTTGGGCCAAAGTTTCAAAGATAAACAGAGTATAAAATTTTAGGGCCAATTTGACAAAGAATGCTTGTAACAGCTTAAGTACTGCTTGTGTTGCGCCAGTGACCACAGAACGGTTGTAGACGACTGTGCAGCTTCCAGGTGGAGATAAAGGCTATAGAGTGAATCAAATAGAAGATGAATTTGCTTTCTTCCAAGGATATTAAGCCACCGCTGTGCCCAGACCGAAGATATAAGTGTTCCCGTAGCGTGCTTTGCTCAGTGGGCTGTTCTGTCAAATTCAACTCAACAAAAGGAGAGTTAAATGTTACTCTTTGAACTTGTGAGGAGCACTAGTCCACACAGCACTATCCAAATGATTATACATTTTGTTACCGCAGAAAATATTTTACTAGTTTAGTATTCAATTAAGTTAAGTAGATATTAATTTGAGCAGGCAACGATACTGAAAAAAGCATGGCTGATGAATCTTTGTTTGGACAGTAATACATAAAAATGCAAATATCTTTTAAATAATACATACGACGCTCTGCTTTTATGTTACAAGCGAGCATGAGTAACTGTCAAATATTATTCATTTAGACTCCTCACAATACAGAAACGCTATAAACTGTATGCTTGTACATCATTATCGTCATTAGTTTAAATGTGGTTCTTACAACAAAAAAAAGCATTCAACTAAAAAAATGTTCTGCTTGGTACTTTTAAATAGAATATCTTTTTAAATACACTTTTGAACTGACATATATTTGTCTGCATATAATTCCATACTTAGACACTACAAAAAGCTGATTGAATATTTCTTGGTAGTCGCTTACTCTTTGGTTATTGCTATTTAGACCAATAATCTTAATAAACTAGTATAAGACCACATGGTGATATTAAAAAATGACTTTACTTATTTGTTTATTATCGTATATATAGTATTCGAAATGTCTGAATCATGATAACACTAGTACGTACACAAAATATATCCACATTCTTTCGAAGTCTCAACTCAGAAACGTATAGCGACAACCATTCTCTGTCCATGTTTAGTCTTAGCCTAAGGTAAAGATGTTTATCAGCCCCATGAAAGCTTTATGTGTTTCCATCAGCTTGTTTTTTATGTTACCTGTTGCTCTCAATTCACAACATGCCTCAGTGACTTTTACTTGCATTTTATTGTCATTTAAAGTGCCGACTTCTGAGCAAAATGTATGCAAAACACTGCAGCATTCTGGAAGGCGAATAGTAATAACATAAACTAAACGACGCCATATCTTTCAATGGAAAATAGTTTAAGCGAATGACGTTTGCCATTCAATGCAAAACCATCAATATCAGCGGCAAGACGTTTCCCTCGAGCTCCGTTTAAACCGACGGAGTTCCCGCTGGACCGGAAGTGCCTTTACAACAGAAGTGCTGATCCATGGAGTAGTGGGCGGGGCGGAATAAGGCCAAAAAGTCTCAGAACTGATCTAAAGTCCCGCTCTTCACCTCGTCACCTTGTGGCTGTGTCAGACAGGTGAGAGAGAGGTGAAGCCGTGGTCCACAGCAGCAGCAGTGAGCCTCCATGACTGATGTCTGTGCTCCCTGCTCCACTTGACACCAGATTATTGCTCTGTGCTTTAATACAGCCACATGCCATAAAGCAGCAGTCGCACCGCATGCAGGGCGCGAGGGGAGCTGCTCTGCATGGCCTTGGCCTCGAAATATTGTGTTAACTGTTTTAAAGGGCAGTTTTGGGCTGAACCACTTAGAAGAAAACATGATTTCATTTTTTTTTCTGACCAGCATAGCAATTAGAATAAGATTTGAGATTTATTTTTTAATAGTTGGATTCTGTGCAGATTTCAAACACACCCAGGAATATTAACATTTTTGTGGGGGAAAATAACTGCTAAACTTGTAGAAAGTGCGGCTCTTTATTGTGTTCGTAGAGACCTTACCTATGTTTTCAGGTTCTACACATAACAAGACAGGATATTTATGCTTGTGGAAGAAATAATTGCAATGTTTGCTTTGATAATTGCAACCATGCACTTTCAATAATACCAGATAAACGATAATAATGTTGAGTGCTTCGCTGGTGGTGCAGGGGTTAAGGGCGTTGCACGGTGTTGTTGTGAGTTTGATTCTCGGTCTCAACCATTTGCAGAATGTCTATTGTGTCTATATATAATTAGTAAATAAATAGCAGTATTAAACACTTTTAGTTGGTATCATTTGAGTCATGTATGTTAATGTTTCTGTTAGACATTTGTTAGACATTTGTTTGTAATGCAAAATGTGTCTCTGTCCTGAGTAGTGAGTGAGTTTCACAATTCAACTATATGCTATTTAATATATAAACACGTAAATATAAAATTATAAAATTAAATACAAAATAAAAGAGAGGGGGCTTACAAAGAAAAGAAAATTAAGGCACACAAATTCCAAAATAAGAAAAAAAAATTTATTTAACGAGCCGATTTTCCAACTCAACTGAAAACATATGGATCCAGCTTTAGTGTAAAATATCTCTTTTACATGATTTTCATTTTGATAGTGAAGAAATAGCCCAGTCAAAAGAGAGAATATAATGGTGCTGCATGACAATACGTTTAAATAGAACAATAGCTCAAACTTGCATATACCGCCACAAAAAGCAAACTCCATCATCCTGTCTCCTGCAGAGTACACCTGTTTGAGCCTTCTGAAACCCTAACCTGCAATAAAGAGCTGACAGAAAGGTCAAAGGGCATCCCACAAAGGAAAGGTAACACCCCTGCCCCTCTGCATGGGAAACAGAAGTCAGTCAGGCTGGTAAATCTTTTTGCACTAGTCCCTGGGCTGTAGCATCAACAAACTTCTCCTGTTCAAGTCGCACCAGACCATAAATAGTCAGCGAGACACAATTAAGTCAACATTACACATTCGAAAAGACAATAACTTAACTGCCTTGATGTAAATGTTTAGAAATGCGCACAAGTTGTGAGAAATAGTAATCCGGAAGCGGTTTTGTATACGACGTAATGTAAAAGTGATGAATTCCCTTGCTTTGGGGAAGCATAACCCAATTTGTAATCTTTAGCTGGAAGTCAGAAACAACAGCGTATTTTTCCTCGGATCACGGGTCAAGCGGAGTACAGAGCATAAAGCTATCAAACATGAATCTAAATGAGTGGAATTACCGCTCTGCATCATTTATTAATTCAAAATGAAAAAAAGGAGGAAAACAATAGACGCTAGTGCTGCAAAATAATTCCTGGAAATCCATTCGCAGCCGGAGAGAGTCCGTTTATAATCGCCTCGGACGCAGTGTGCATGTGCATCAGCAGAGCACAGAGTGAGGCTTCCAATTTTATTTCATTCATAAAATTTTAATCTTTTACCGACCTTTTACCGACTTTTACATTGCTACTGAAATTTGCTCTCTGCGTCCGCAAAGGTCAAAGGTGAACGTGTAAGTGACCTCAACTGGCAGTGATCTAAGCCTTGCTGAGCTCAGGACCCCGTGGCAAATTCTGGGTTAATCGGTGAATGCATATTTATGAGCGACTGTTCGGCACTGTTTACTCCAGAACGGACCAGTTCGGCCCCTGGTGTACTCACCGGGCCAATGCTGTGTGCACTCATTAACCAAATTCCATCACCAAATTCTGCATAAATTTAGAAACAGTTGCAGCAGAAGTCGTGACAAGTGGATATTTCCGGTAGTGAGAATGAATGCAACATAAAAATTCGAAATATTGTAATATGAGTAAGCGCTGATAGCCAAGTTGTATAGAGCTGTTACTAGTACTGATTGTTTTAGTACACAACAAGTGACCTATTAATGAAATTCTTTGATTAGTCAACGGTTATTATAATTGTACTTACGGATTTCACCAATTTAAGCTTATAATAAAGGTTAACTGAAGCGTTGTTGATAAAGAATATTCACACATAAAGAGAAACATAGTGCCGTCTTTATGATAAAACCTTTTTTCCTTGCAAGTATCCATTGCACTGAATAGCATAACATTGTAATATAAGTAGTTCAAGACAAAGGAAGAGTAGAGGAGAAAAACATAAATAATAAATAAAGTACAGCAGACATAAAAAGTAGTACGGTAACAAATCATCAATAAGGTACAGTTAAATCTTTTTAAAATGACCTATTCCTTGAACTTGAAGAGTAAATTGGTTCATATAAGTTTGAAAAAACACAATTTCAAAGAATATCCCATTCCCTACCCGTAAAAGACTCCATGTAAAATGAATGAATCCAGTGTAACTATAATAACCCTCAACTTTACTGAACCACAGCACCAACTTGAGTATTTTCCATTACCACCATCTTGTCTTTTTGACAGAAGTATGCCTTTGGAGACGGCTATCCGGTGACAGCGATTGTTCAAACTGTGACTGCGAGCTTAGACCCACTCAAGCCTGGCCCCGGGGCGAAGAATTAAGAGTCATTGCAGTTCCCAATAACCCCAGGCCTCGGAGTCAAGCCTAACCAAATTGCCTATTATCCGTGTTGACACTCAGTTAACTTTTTCATGAGACGGTTGCTGGCGCCTGCAATTGGAAACTTCCCTCTCATCTTATCTCATCAGCAAACGCCAATATTAAGTACTTTCAGTTCGGGAACAGTACAGGCAGACGATATCTTCAATATAACGTTGAATTACAGCCTTTGACGTCGAATGCCTTTTATGATTGTGCCTCTATGTCCAGCCGAAATATCTATCTGCTTCACTCAATCCATCTTGATGCTTCCTGTATAACTTTCAATCATGTAAATGGGCTTGGTGAGTGCTATCAAGTCCGAGAGATGACTGTTGTTATTTTCCCAGTGTCCTTTCAGCTAAGGACGTTAATTCCCCGGGTTATTCTAATCGTGTGCTGTCTGAACAATGTAAAATGTGCCAATGCAGCAAAGTTGCGGTTGACATCTCAAGGACAAGATCTCAGTAAAGTTAATTTGGGCTTTAGCGTCGTGTTTCTGTGTCAGGAATCTAATAAAGAAGGTCCTGGATCTTGATTGTAATGGTGTGGGGAATGGGCATTGAAGTAGTTTGGGAATTTGAAATTGTATAAGACAAAACAAACAGGATATACAGTGTTCGCTAACAAAACCGTAAAAACGCAGCGCAACTGGCAACCAATGATGATCCCGTGTGATGCCAGATATATGACGATAACTGGAAAATTACATTAGATGAACAGGCAACAGGCGTTTGTCAGATTGAAATGTTCCTCAGTTCCAAGATACAGGTCATGGGTGTCATTTTTAAAGCGTGTGTTTGTACAAAAATGTTACATACAGAAGAAAGTAGGCGATCTGTGCTCAGAAAGATGAAAAATGTGCATGTTTGCCTAATTTTTAAGTCTGTTGCGTTATATTTCCCTGCTATAGTTACTTATATGCTGTTAACAACCAAAAGAAATACCCAAAACTTATGTCTAGTGTGAACTTTCCCTCCACTACTCGTGAAAACAAACAGCCCCATACACGTTTTCCTTGTATTTTAATCCACTACTGTATTCAAACAATGCTGTCTGCTGTAGTCTTACAAGGGGGGGGGGGAGGTGACAGGGGGCGTCTGTCTGGGGACCGGGCTTACTTCCTGTTCACAAAAATGCCACAGCACAGGGAGGGGAAGTGCGACCTCAGTAAACAGTCTCCGCTTGTGTTTTTTTCCCATGGAGACCTCAGACACAACAGTGATCAGACGCAGACACACCTAGAAGCAGCAGTTACCTCAGCTACCCCAGTGACCTTTGGGGGAAACAATTTGGAAGCGATCAGCCATGGAAGAGCACAAGGATGGGGCAACAGGTGAGCTTTCCCCAGGGTAATTTGGGGACAATGGGTGTATTATTCTATAGCTTAACCATTGTGCACTAACATCAATGTGACTTTCACCCCAATTAAGCCATCAGCAAGTGCAAAATAGGAGCGTGTGCGGACCGGAGCACCTGGGGAAGGCCACAAAGCATTGCTGCAGGGTCCCACAGTAAAAAGGGGAGGTCAGTTCCCATGGTGCATAATAGCGGTGTAATGTGTTATATGGGAGGACTTACCTGATACTTCTGTTTGGATCTGATACAGGCTCAAAGATGGGACCACACAAGCAGGGAGACCAGGTGCCCCCTCTAAAACCTGTTCTACATGGGAGCAAGTGCTATTGTGGCTTGTAAGGGGTACTGTATAATGGGTGCAGAAGACATGACGGAAAAGAACCCATGCATAGGTGAAAAAAGCAAACATCAGGAGTCAACAGCACTGCTCTCAGAGCCTATATTTAACTGCGGTGGGAATAATGGGAGCAGATACACAGGAACACTTTCAATGCACGGCGAAGGTCGGCAGGGACACACACTTCCTCCGTAGTCTCCAACAGGAGGCTCACTTTTAAATTCCCCCAGCCCCAGCAGCTCCTTCGGCCCCCTCCACGCCCAAATAAAGAGATAAGCATTGTGTGGACAAACAATGGGCCACTTTCAAAGTCTCCAAAAAGCTGCCATTTTCACATCCAAGGCCAGCATTTGAAGTGGGGCAATAAACAACTTTACAATTGGATACAATAAGAAAGCTTCATTGGGACATTGTATAGTGATGTTAATACCGCAACACAAGCAGGTGACAGTCCATGCCAATGTTTTAGAAAATCCAAGTGCACACTGAAAAAACAGAGGGTTTTTACCTAATGTCATGAGATTCGATGCATCCAAACACTAACCTTGAGTGAGTTTTGATCTGCCAGGGCTCGCACCTGCTCCTTGAGCTCTGAGACCTTCCTCTGACATTGTGGACACAGAGCAGTCTTCTCCTCTGCCCCCTCTGAGATGGAGATGGAGCCTGCGCCCTCGGGAGTTGGCCGGCTGCAGCAGCGCGCGTCCTCCGCAGAATGAAGCCTTTTCCTCGGGGTTAACTCTCCACTTGCCAGAGGCACACCACTGGGACATCCTTCCACCTGAAACATAATACGATTATTTTTGGTTTTCAGAACTTTTGAAATAGAGAATTGCGAAAGTTAAAATTCAACTTTAGTTTCGCTAGGATAAAGCACCTGTCCCGTTTAGGATGCAACTCGTGGCGCAGTGGGAAAAAAGCCAGTTGACAATGGTTAGTTTAAGTCTTTAGTTTAGTGAGAAACTTACAGTGAACCCGCGGCCAGTGTGTCCTCGCCCATCAGCATCTGAACAGCCCTTATCTGTGTCCATTCTCCCAAATCAAGCTCAGAGAAGACGCTCCTCTTCGTGCCAATTTAGAAAGTTCGGAAAAGCCGCAGAAAACCACGAAACGCAGCCATTAGGCGAGACTTTGCCACTGACTGCGAGATAAAAGTCATCTGTCGGTGTGTACAGAAGCTAATGCTGGCTCCTGGCTGGGGCAGGGGGACTGAACTGGAGAGTCCTTAAGTTTACGAGCCGCAGCGGGAGTTTGGTCCAGGGCTACAGCAGGAGGCGGCGTCTGCAGGAGAGGGAGGGAGGGCAGGAGCTGGAGCTGGAGCTGGGGGGAAAGTCAGCAGCGTGGGTGTGTGAGGAGGGCAGGCGACTTATTTGTGATTGTGAAGTGTGTGTGGGGGGGTGGGAAAGGGCTTGTGTACAGAACTCTCTTCCACTTGATTTGGAAAGAGTTACAGACAACCAGGTGCACTTCATTCTATAACAGTCAAATTGAATTGCAGTTCGATTCGATGTGTTGATTTTGTTCGAAAATGCATAAAAAGCTGCCCCTTCCCTCCTGTTGAGCTCTACCTTGGGCTACACATGTTTAGGGCAGCGCATTAGAACCCTCAGACGGTGGTCCGCGCGTCTCCAGGTTGTCGGCGTTGTTGACCGGCGCTACTCTGGCGCCATCACCTGACCAAAATGCCAAACAGCAATAGTTGCAAAAGAGAAAGGGGTGTGGGACCAGTCTCTGCAGTTAAATATTAATTTGGTCAACTTTAAATATTTCATATGGATGATGTAAGCCACAAATGTAACGATGCTGGAAAAAGGTTCTCTAGCTGCCCTGAAACAACCGATACAATTTTAGTCAAAGCTTCTTACGCAAACAATGGAACAAATGTGTGGTTTCTCAAATAAGAAACATGCTTATTTGTTTCAATTTTATTCATTTAGCCCTATTTATTTTTTCAAGATAATTGAGATCCCAAGATTAATATGTGACAGAATTTATAATACAATATATAAGCCTGCATATTCAACAGATAGGTTGGTTAAATCACAAAATTCACAGCAGAAGTTCTCAAATGAATTAATATAGCCTATTTATATTGTCTATGTCGTGGTTTTCCTCCTTTGAGTCATTATCAAATAGGTAGGATATAGGGGAGATCGGGGTATGTCACTTCAACATTTTCAACAGTTTCCGAGTTTCAAATTGTTTTCACCATTTTCCCTTCATATTATTATTATTATTATTATTATTATTATTATTATTATTATCGAAAGTATATATAAATAAACGGAGCCCTGTATTTTGTTTGGATGTGTAAATTGTGGCTGCTGTGGGAGGTCCTGGACATCGGACAGGAGCGCGGAGTGTCCAGTCTGTCTTTACGCACTGATTACGCGCGGACATGATATCACCATTTTCCGTCCCCGCGGCCACTTTGTTCTTTCTTACCTTTGTCTTCCTCTTGAGCAGATGACTTGTGAACCCAAAGATAATATCGGAGTCCACGATGATGGTGCCCAGGTCTATGACGCCAGGATTGGGCTTCCCAGCTTCACCAGACCCCGATGAGTTTGGTGAAGCCATGTGGGCAACGCACGTTCCTCACACAATAATCCACTCTTTAACAACAAACACCTTGAGTCGTACATCCATGCAACAGAATTTTACATCTCACATTCCCTCAGCACTACATCCACAGCGTTTGAGCCGTACATCCAGTCGTCACTTTTGGTGAGCACTCGCACGTGTGCGTAAAACACCAGCCGCTCCGGGAGCACAATAAAACGGTAGAATCCATTCAGGCGAGTTACGTCCACACGTGCAGCAGCAGAGTGCCATGCAGGGATGCAGGTCTGCGGCTCTGTGGGAGCACCTTGGGCATTTGCCGTGCCTCTTGTCTCCGCTCTTCTCAATCACTCTCTCTCTTCTGATGACCTGCGCGCACCCCATTTGCTGTGGCTGCACTTGTCAGCCGCCCACGCACTCATGTAAAACACCATGACAACCTGCAGCCACCTACCGTCCCCCTCTAGTCTCTTATCATGGTATGGTTTTCTGATGTCCACACCGTATTTTTCCCCTATAGGCCTATATCATACCCATATCCATAATTCTCATTAAGTCACTATAAACATTACATAATGTGCCAGGCTCACTGGGAAGCTTATGTATGTATGTATGTATGTATGTATGTATGTTTGTGTGTATGTATGTATGTATGTATGTATGTATGTATGTATGTATGTAGTATGTATGTATGTATGTAGTATGTTTGTATGTATGTATGTATGTTTGTGTGTGTGTAATGTATGTATGTATGTATGTATGATGTTATGTTGTATGTATGTAATGTATGTTTGTATGTATGTATGTATGTTTTGTATGTATGTATGTTTGTATGTATGGTATGTATGTATGTATGTATGTATGTTGTATGTTTGTATATATGTATGTATGTATGTATGTTTGTTGTATGTATGTATGTTGTATGTATGTAGTATTTGTATGTATGTTTGTATGTATGTATGTTGTATGTATGTATGTATGTTTGTATGTATGTATGTTTTATGTATGTATGTATGTATTGTATGTATGTTTGTATGTATGTATGTATGTATGTATGTATGTATGTTTGTATGTATGTGTATGTATGTATGTATGTATGTATGTATGTATGTATGTATGTATGTATGTATGTATTTATTTAACCAAGTAAGAAACCCACTGATATCGAAACCTCTTTACAAGGGTGACATGTAAAAGACTTTTCAGAAGACTTTACTTTTGCTTGGGTTAAAGAAAACCCTATTTATATGCTGTTTATTTAATTGCACACAGTTAACTCCTGTGTGACCTCTGAAGGTGAAAAATCTTGATCTATGCTGAGAAATTATACCACTCTGTCTGAAATCCAGTAAAATGCTGATTGCTAATCAATATGCAATGAAAAGGCGTCATCGTCATCAACAGGCTGACCCGGGTATAAGATTGTGTCGTGACCACAATGTGCAGATGTGAGATCAGTTCATTTGGAAAACAACATGTGGGCTTGAAGAAGAAACATACTAAATATAAAGATGGATTTTCATACAACGAGCTATATACAGTACTACGGTCAAGCTCTCCAGTATTGTTGGCTGTATGAAATGTACCCACATGTGTTAAGTCCCAACGTTAAGATTCTATCATAATCAAATGCATGCTTTACTCTTTCAATTACGTCTTTACTCCTCCATTTAGTGCACTGTGTGACGTCATGATGTGGCAGAATATAACCACAACCTCTAAAATTGTGTTGGTTCATGCTGTAGCCAAGCAAGCAAGTATTTAGACTAAGAACTCCGTGGGGCCCGTGCGCTTTTTTGGATCAGGTTCAACACGTGCTGACGTCCCTGACACGTGCCGGTGCTCACTTGTCCATTGATTTTGCAGCCAGGAGTTAATAGTTATAAGCATTTTGCCAAACCAGCTCCCGCCATCATCTGAACACGTTTACGCGCTGATTTAACCCAACTAATGAAGGTAATCTGAATGTAAATCCCACGTACTTTTACTTTACCACAGAACTATGCAGCATTGACAAGAGAGAAGTTAACAAGAGCTGCCATGGAGGATACGGCTCCGTCCGTTTGATGGGCTGATGCTTGTGTGGATAATTACAGTGCAGTAAAAGATGATTTAGGGTCTCTCCCCTGGTGGCGGGGGTCTGGCTTGGGTCTGCCCCTAAATCGTTGATGAAATTCCGTGGCCGTGGTCCCCTGAGAGCAGCCTGCTACATCTGCTGCCCTTTGCGCACGCACAGACTCACCGCTGAGGGCATCTCATTAATGCCGCGGCTCTCGCTCTCCTCCACGTCTTATCCCCACGCAGGACAAGGCTCGGTGAGAAACGTTTAGCAAATATTGATAGTTCTTGGGCGCACAGAGGAGATCAAAGAGAGGTAGAAGGAGGAGAAAGAGGGATATGTCTGAGAAAAGCGGCGCAATCGGGCTTTTCATGAATGATTCATGCAATATAGGGTGGCCAATTCCTATTCTTACCAGCGTTGTCAGATTTGGATTTGTCAGGCGTGAAAATGGAACTTGAGCTGTGCGTAAAACCTTTGTAGAAAGAAAGGGCATTCATTACCGGGAATCAACAAAAGCAGAGCAGTTTCAGAACATTGGACAGCGACCTCCCCTCCGGCCCACACACTGAACAACTCAGACAAGTGATTTCATTGACTCGTTTTAATCAGAGCTTAGGACATGTTTACAGTTGGCAAATTAAATGCTCATTGACTGAATACTATCAAAAGTGAGCAAGCCTTTAAAAAACATATTACAATTTAAAAGAAACAGTTGACACGTGCATATTTAAAAACCTACCAGGAGAACCCGCAACAGGCCTACTAGCGTGTCCAAAGTGGTGCCTCCAGTCGTGGTAGTAGTCCTGTGGCTGGCAGTATTTGCCTGACTGGTCAAGTGGTCCTAAACATTTCACAATTTTGTTAAAGAACTGTTGAACTGTTGAGAACCACTTAATCAGAGAGACCAAAAGTACTCAGGCCTACTTCCTTCACACGCTGAGTCTACTGAAGACAGAAAATGTGTAAGTTCAAACATTTCAAAACAAAGAACGGGGGGGAAAAAAACGCATTGATCCAGTCACGTGTCCCTGCCACCGCTGTGCGTCCGAGCGCGCTTACCTGCAGAGCTCTTCTCCTCCTGACGCTGCTCTCCTGAAGTCACCCAGGGCCACACTGACTGACAGCGCGCAGGGAGCTCCTTATATACTGTTTATGGGCTTGGTTGATACAAGCCTTTCACTGAGAGGAATGAGGCCCATGCTGGTCGGACCGGACGAGCTGGGTTCACTGGTGAGGAGCACGACAGGGCGGCTGCACTCACTTACAAACACACACACGCACACACACACACACACGCGCGCGCACGCACACACTACTGATACCAACCAGGTCTACCAGTCACATACACCATTTGAACTGAAGAATAGGATTTAATGCTTTAAATCTGTTCCAGAGTATTCCACAAATGTGCGTCAGACGAGCAGAGTTGGATCTACAACGTAAATAATCATCTCATTATTATTCAGGACACCGCTTTACTGAACGCAAAGAAACAGCTCAAGCTAATATAAATGACCCGCAACAATTGGAGAGTAATTCATACAGAACGCCGTGTCAAAGTGGAAATTGCACTGGGGTTTGTGCAACACATAGTAGCGTGAGTGTGTGATGGAGCCCAACAACAAGAGACTGGAGTTTGAGATTGACTTTTTATTACTTTTGTCACAGCAAAATAGACCATTATATTTCAACATCTCTTCATCCCTCTACAGTAGAAGGCCTGTACAGCAAGACAATAATAGTGCATCTTCTTTCAACTTTCGACATTTCTCAACATTGACAAACAGCAGTAACATTTGCGTGAACATGACCTTAATAGTGGAAAGACATTATTTAAACAACCAGGCATATATATTTTTACAAACACCAAACTATCTGAGGTTTTGATTACAGTGGCTCACATAGTTTGAAGTAGGGAGAGATATGCGACTCTTCCAGCTTGACTGTAGTCTCTCAAACTGGTTGGGTCTGAAGGATAACTGCTCGTTTTTGCTTTACCTGTTTTGGGCTGCAGGAAATATCAAAAAAATTGGCTCAGGGTAAAGTTCCCAATGTACTCTTCTAATACTTCTTCTAGGACATTTTTGTTCACAAATCTACTGAAGTTCACGCGCTCTCCGCATTGTAAAACATATATCAAATGTATTTCAACCCCTGATTTCCCTGCAGATTACAATCACAGTTCTAGAAACATTAAAAGCAGCAAGTTGAAAAGAATGACCCCAAAGTAAAACAATAAAACATATACATAGATTTGAAGTATTGCGATTTCATTACACTTTCATTACACTTGTAGAGTATACAAGTTGTGCTTTCACAGTGGATGGAACATTTTATGGCTTTAAACTTTGTGATGAACACATTCAAAGCAGCGAACGGTGGGATTTGCCTGTAACATAAAGCCTGGTTAGGTTAGACACGCCACATTTCAAGGCCCTACGAGAGCTCAGTGTCCGTCAGGTTTACACACTTAAAAGTTTACTGTTACAGTCAGTGAAACTAGTTGAGGAGAAAGATGGCAAAGTGGACGGAAATGTGGCACGGTCCTGCGGGGGTTTCACAGCCCTGTTGTGGGGGCAGTGAACTCGATCCCGTTCTGAGACAAAAAAGAAAGCAGAGTTACTTAAAAAATAAAAAATAAAGCACAAAATGAGAAATGAGTTGGCTAAAGCGGCCGTGAGTAGACGCAGACACATGCACACAGTGACCCATGAGGAGCAGGCTGCACCGCTTCCCTCAGAGGAATGTGTGGGCAGGTGTGCAGGCGGTCACAATGCCACTCGACTAGATCTGATGAGGCTTGGACGGGAAACAAAGGGTGTGATGTAAGCTAAATTTAAACTCAAGCTGATTGCCTCTTTCTATTACTTCATTATGATCATGACGTTGTAGGAATGTTGCATGTATAAATCCAAGCACACAAAAATGGCCATTTGTAAAATCCATAGTTAAAAATGCAAAAGATTGGCGACTGTCACAGAACTAAAATGGTGAATTGTACTACAGTCTGATATTGGACAAATATTAGTCATACTTTACGTCAAATACTTACTTATGTCCTTTTATTATGTGGTTTCCAAACTGTTGCATTTTCAAATCAAACTTACTTCAGTTTGTTTTAATGCTTTCCAGTTCAACACAAACAAACCCACACACATTTGGAACGTCAACACACGGGTAAACATCTACCATAAATGCAAAGATGTTTTTTGATTGATTGATTTGAACAAAAAAAATCAAGACACAAGACATCAAGGGACTATGATAAGGAAGATTTCATGCAAAGGATTGAAATATCACCACATGTAATTTACCTCCTCATTATCAAATTCGGCATATTCACTAAAGTCACCAAAAACTGTCTGAAATTAAGCAAAACAAAATTGAAATTATGAACAGATTAGGAGATGAAATTGGGATTGCATGCTACTGTTAATACTAGAAGGACGTTCAGAAGACTGGAGGGATCCATGCATTTCGCCTACTAGTCTGGTTTTACCTTGGTTCTATTGCTCATAAGCTGGACTAAAATTGCTACCACTTCTTTTTGGCCAGTCGACTGGGCCTGTGACAATAACAATAATGATAGCTGTCACTCCAGAAAAGGTTAAACACATTTTCCTGTTCAATTGTGGTCATTTTTAACACACCACTTGAATGGCGTTCTGTCCGTCATATCCTGGTTTGGTAAGGTCGGCACCAGCAAGACTCCAGATTTCTAGACCATCCAAATCACCACTGGCTGCCAGGCTGACGAAGACAACAACAATAAAAAAGCAATGTTTATTAGAACATGTTTTTTTCTCTCCCGTATTTATTATATAGTTAAACTAGCTACAATTTATTTTACAATATAAAGTGACAAAGATGTTATTGCGACTCTTAAATGATACAGAGCTGCCCTGAGGAGAGTCCGTATTTTGTCCCACACCACATTTTTAGATGATATATCACATGTAGATAAAATAATCGTCCTGAACTTTAGAGATGCACATGAGATGCTGGGATATGTTGACGGGCAGCATTCCTACAGTTTGTGTAACAGCGGGACGACAGGTTAGGCCTGCATCAGCTATGTAGGATGGGTCACGGTGGACGGACGGAATGACTCACGTTACTGCTGGTCATGTTTCCGAGATAGTCTCACCTGCACAGCTCCATGCCTGCTTCATCCAGTTTGTTTCGAGAGAAGTGTGCTCCAGTCTTCCTCAGTAGCCTCACCACTTCCTTGTGTCTAAAATTCAGAGGGTTGTATTAGTTTTTGCCTATCATAGAATAAAAATCTATATTTACTCAAACGTCAACAAGATTTAGTATGAACATGTGGACACAAGGACTTGAAAGAAATATACAATTAAATAATCTAAAATCACTATAATATGAAGGTGAGTAGAGTTGGTTGGCAGGTTGTGACAAGTCCCTAACCCCCATAATGAACTACCCACACAACAGTGACAAAAATAATGAAGACCGCTCCAAAACAAATACCAGTGACTCAATATGGGTCTGAGGAAAAATAAGTCAAGTTTAATTTTATGATTTTATGTGGATAGTGAATCGGAAGCTTAAGAGGCTATTTCAAAAGAGACACAAGACTTCCTCTTGTGTGCAGCAATGCTGGAATCTCTGTGAAACTGGGAGCAGGCTGGTAGGACTGGTTCTTAAGACACTCCCCAGTTGTTCTTATCCCTACACCTCGCCTTACACTCTGCCACTCCTTATATGGGCACAGTGATTGTGGTGCGTAATCACTCTCGGTCATTCAAATATTATCTAAATTGTTGACATACTAAGTTGTACGACCATATTATTTTTAGTTGTATACCTAATTATTTTGGGTAGCGATAACCAATGCATACAATTGGTCATAATCAAATATAGTCTTCTAATGACACCACAGAGCATCCATCTGCCACCACATGGCAAACATGTCAGCACTTGCAGATTCAACCGTTAAAAAAGGGACAAGAGACATTTGGCACAGTTTTAGCACAACGTTTTCACCCGGAGGCTAGGCATCGCCATTATACGTGAAGAAACATTCCAGGAGCACACTTTTGGTCATGTAATTGAAGAAATTAAAAAAATCGTACAAATGCTTGGCAAAAGCATACACTCGCCTAAGTCTGGGTTAGTTAAATCAGAGCCTGTTCTGGTTTTCGCCTCCGTTTAATTCTCTTTGGGTTCATTAAGCACAGATGCAGCAGTCCTCTGGAGAAAGAGGCACCTTTAAGAGTCATTAACATGATACCTTGAGGAAACCAAACTATAAGTGGTACAGATGCTAGTAGCCAACAGGGAGGTTTTGCAGTTATAGCTTTATGGTGGCGTGCATTAGAATCCGGTCTTACCTAAAGTGTACCGCATTGCACAGGGGAGTGGCTCCATAGCGATCTTTAGCGTACACTGTGGCTCCGTGGCTCAGCAGGTACTGCACTGTTTTGAGATTGCCCTCACAGCATGCCACGTGTAGAGGAGTCCGTCCATCATAGTCTCCTAAAGACAAGTTACTGCCCTGTCACAGACAAAAGTTTCAGAATTGATTCTGAAATGAGATTGAAGCAAAAGATCACATTGTTTTCTTAAGTCACAAAAACATTTCGAAAAGGTACTGCGGAAGAGAGAACAAACACACACATGTGACTGGAGACAAACTCAGCTCGCCGAACAAGTCTAGCCTCATGTTTACGTCCATGTTCTTCTCCGCTTCCATTACCACACACATCTTGTGATAATACTTCAAATATATGTGGGCCTTTTTTCGTGCTTAAAATCAAATTGGACTTTACCTTTGGAGCTTTTGCTACTTAATGGTTCAAAAACTAAATGTGTAATTAACGCTTATGGATGAGTACATTTCTTCAGAATTCAGCGCGTCAATTGGAACGTAACACTTAATTTTGGATTACAAACAGATTGCAGTTTTATGAATAAACTACCATTTCTTTTAAGGTTTCAAGTGCCTCAATATCTCCGATCTTTGCAGCAGCACAGGCCAGCGGGGGAGTCAAAGCATCACGGATAGCTTCCAGCTCCTGAAGACAACACAAGAAAAAATTTAGCAAAACAAATACACATTTAAAATGTACGTAGTCTTACACTGGGGGCACACTACACGACTTTCCACGTTCGGAAAGATTTAGAACTTCACAACTGGAATCTGCATGACCCCAGAAGGTCCACATCTAACTGCCCGTCTTGAGTCACACCATAACTCTCACAAACAACTGAAGACACTTTTACCGTACAATATACAATCATTAATCTACAAAACATTGTTATAGTCTATAATAATTATAGAGCACAATTCAGTCATGTTTTATTTAGGCTGTTGTGTTTCCAGACTTTTCATTGGCTAAACAGCATCATGTGACCCTTGGCCGACCAAAGCATTAATGCTAAATCACTCAGGATTCTCTAAAATGCAGAATAAAAGAGGTGACAAAGGTGAAGAAGGACATGCTTCCCGTGGATTTTATCAGAGGAAACTCTGTGTCGTTTGGATCATTTATGAGGCAGACATGAGCCGCACGAGAGGAGAAGAGACACGGGGAATAACAGATGTATTTTCTGATGATTTCTTGAAACACTTCCTTAAACTTTCATCCTTTTCATTGGTCGCTGGGCTCTGCGTGTGCGCAGTAGTGTCAGTAAACTGTCTGCGGTGCCAAATCTGGCTTGAACATGTTTGAATGACTGCCACTGGAGTGTAGTCGCCTCTTTCCGTGGTTCACACTTTACGATTTGAATGCGAGTCCACTTGTCACTGCTCCACAATACGAGACTGAAGCAACTGCGACTGACTTCAACTAGAGATGACAAGACACGACAAGAATACCGGGCTAAAAGTCACTTAGTGTGTCCTCAGCTTTTGTTCCTGTTGCCCTCACCTCTTTGCAGCTGATGCTCAGAGATTTGGCAATGACCTGGATGAATCGGCTGTCACTCAGACACAACTTGGCTCCAGCAAAATCAGCTCTCATTTCACCTCGAAGGTTCTGACTCATCATCTACAAACACAACATAACTTCACACACTTTATGAATTCACTTCTCACTTTCATTTGGAAAAGAGCAAAACGAGTCTGGTGAAGGTGTATGAAGCTGAAGCTTGCAGAATACAAATGCAGGAGCACTTCTGATTTCAAGCGCTTACTTTTCAGCTTGTTCTGGAGATGAAACTGTATAACATAGATATGCACACATTAAACAAAACCAGTATCTTGATGTGCAAACAAAATTATCTCTTGACAACAAGGTAAACAAGACAATAACGTATCGTAATAACATATGATGAATACATTGAAATACCTTTTTCTTTGCTTCTAGGTTCAGTTCTTTCTTGGCCAACACATAGGACAGCTTTGACAGGGCAGCCTCAGGAGTCATGTCACCACCAGCAATCAGTCCGGCATCGATCAAAACCTACCGCATCCACACACACGCACACAAAAGTAATAATTTTCTTCTGGATAAAAGAGAAGAATGAATGCCATTAAGTGACGGTACCTTCCCTGTGGCATAGGATGTTGACACGCTTCCCCTGAGGCACTGCGTACAGTTGATAATGATGACGCCAGAATCTGTGGCCTTCTTCAGCTCATCGAGTAGATCTTTGCGGTTGTCGGGAGCATTTCCACTGCCGTACGTCTCCAGGACAACTCCCTGCATCGGAGGCTGGAGGAAAGCTCTAACCTGAATATGGTAGAAACGTGAGGTTTCATTTGTTTTGGCACAATAAATAAGCAGTAACTTTGAGTAGTCTCTGGGTGACCACAGCACGTCATCTGCCTCCTAGTGTACACTTGTCTGCATACTGATATGATATCACTTTTTTAATGTCACTTTTTGAATTTGTGCAGATAAAGGATTAACTAAACTTACTGAAAGCCCCACAAAAGCAAAAAGTACTGAAATGCAACCCGGGTGGTCAGAGAAACATTTCTAATGGGGGGGTTATTGCTTTGTTTGAAATGTTCCACAGTATTGCATTATACACATCTGTCCTGCATGTATTCTGGTACAGATGCAAACATACATTTTTACTATGAGCGGGGTCGCCTCTACACAGATCTAACTTGTAACTTGGCTTGGTGTTTCCATGGAAATGTATAGTTTGAAGGAGACATTATGCTTTTTTGGGGGTTCTTAGTATTGAACATCAGTAGATGATCATTTTACATTTTGTTCATTGTAAAAACACAATATTGATCTAGAACAGCTTGATAATAGACTAAGGCCTGTTGACTCAAACCTGGAAGTCTTTTTATTTATTTTTTTATAATCACAACTAAGTAGAGGGATGTGGGCGGCTATAGGGGGTGCAGGACAATACAGGATCACTCAAACAGACTGAATCAATCATAATACAACTCTTGATTTTGCATAATACGTCCCCTTTAATAACATACTGCGGAACATCCCAGCAGTTATAGGTGTTAGAACTGCACAAAAGCACCTTGAAAAACATTCTAACTGTGCTCACCTTTCCACAGATCTGACCTGCTTGTCTCCATGGAGATAGATAAGTTTAATGTCATGCTGTGGAATATTCCAGGCAAAGGAATACCATCTCTGTAGCGACAAGCAGCCGGTGGACCCACAAAGTTACATACACACCTTTAGATAACAATGCCACATGCACTCATTATTATTCATTTTTCATTGTAAATTTGATTGCTCCTTTAGACACAGTAAACATTTAATCCATAATATATGGAGTTGGGGCTCTAAACTAACTTCTGCAAGGATTTAATACACAAGACTCAGATTGCTGATAGAGCTATGATGATAAATTTGCAGCTGCTCATCTTATAAAATCAAAATATACTGCTGAGTGTGCTGACTGTTCAACTGTTCAAGAATTAAAAGAGAAATTATTCTTCCATGTTATCTTTCCTGAAGCCCTCTTACACCACCCAGCCCTCTAAAAGCCCATCTGGAAACACCTCCACAGCCAGCATCTCTGGTTGGCTGGCACTGGGAGGCCCTGTACCACATCATTAGCAATGGCAGACGATGCGAAAGGCAGATGACTAAAATGGCAGGGAAGAGAGCAATTAATCTGTAGGTGTTAGCAAGCATAAAGTCGCTTGGCACAACGACGACAACGGCATGCAGCAGTTACCGTAAAACACTGGGAGAAGGTGGCATAAAAAGTGCCAGCTTCAGTCAGTATTTTTGATGCCATAAGCAGTTGGATGAGAAAGGCCGGGGCGTAGATTACACACGAAGGCAGAGGCACGGGAGCTTGGTGCCTCATCAAAACCTGCTTCATAAAGCCAGTTAGAGGCCATGAGGAAGTCTTGATAGGCGAGTGGGGCAGATTGAGACACTCCTGCAGCTGTCTCGGGACGGGGAGGTGCCACAAAACGTTACAGTGTCGATGCCAATCCTCTCTCTTTACAGGGTGATCGGTCATGCCCCATCTATCGCCTCTGCTTTCTTTGGGATGAGCTGCGGCGGCACTTTACACGAACACGGAAGCATGAGAAAACTGATCACAACTTTTTAATTTAATGTAACTAAACCCACAGATTGAAGTACTTTAGTATTAATAATTAGTATGTCGGTTCAATTAAGGTGAGGAAAAGAACTGCAGAATGTCCCCGGTGGATCAAAAACATTTTAACGTCCAAGATTGCAGATTGGCATTTCATCCGTTCTCTTTTCACAAATACAAAAGACACAATCCAGTGTTCGCGCAGGAGTGATGCCGATCTGTGATAATGTCGACTGCGTGCGAAACCTGTTTAGACGGACTCACAGTGGCGGCAGTGATTCCTGGAAACAGTCGCAGCAGCCCCACATTCCGGTTCAGCTCTGTGCTCACTCGGAACTTGGCCGTAGTGTTGGCCCTCCACACGGTGTCCCAGTTAACTGCGAGTGAAGGAATGAGCGAAGAGCGGCTTTTACTCCAGACAACAGGGCACAGGGCAGATTCATTAAATATGTAGAATGTAATGCGTTGAGACGGGCTGTCCCTCTGGCTTACTTGTAATGTCCACTTCAGCGGTGGCCAGTGGAGCCAGGTTAGGAGAAGAGAACGCATTAAAGCTCGCAGTATCCACTTTGGTTACGCGATTGCCTCGGTACAGTTTGTTATGGAAATATAAAGCCACCTAAAAACAAGAACAGAAAACACAGAAGCATATAGAATGCGCCCCATGGTTTCCTCAACTAGTTTTTCTGCTCTGGTAATTGCCATTCAATGTTACACAAAGACACAAATCACTGCACAAATGTCGCTACGGCTTTTGTGGCCTTTTCAACTTCACTGGGCTCTGGAATAAAACATTCTAGACTTCATTTAATGGGCTGACTAACTCTTAATGTACAATACTTTTTTCCAACTATACGTTTTAGTACATTTGATCAATTACAGGCATGAACTATTTTGATTATTTTGATTTACCTCAGGAATAACAAACTGTCCTGCAATCAACAGCGCCCCCAAGAGGTTGTCTCTGCCATCATTCCGTAGTTCATAGATGGGCACCTGAAATCAAATCATTTCTGCTTAATATTTTTTGAATTTTTTTTATTATTATTTACTAAAACTGTAATGATATTTACCTGCGAACCAGTAAGTATAACAGGTTTGCCCAGGTGCTCACACATAAAGGACAGGGCTGAAGCTGTGTAAGCCATCGTGTCGGTCCCATGAAGAATCACAAAACCGTCGTAGCTTTCATAGTTTTTCTGAGGCAAAACACACAAATGAGATGTGTATAAACGTATTACACAACATACAGTTTTATAAGTACCTCAATGTCCTTTCCAATTCTACCCCAGTCATCCGTAGTCATATTTGAAGAGTCTAGCAAGGGACAGTACTCCATTATTGTGTAGACTATCCTCTTGCTGTCTTTACTCTGCCTGCAAAGAGACATATGAGCAATTTTCAGCATTACAAAAATAGGCAATATACAGAACACTGAACACACTGTCACGCGCGCCAATTAGTCCCCATAGAGAAATTGGGTCATTTGTCTTTATTGAACCAATTTAACAAAAGTTGGAAGAAAGTGATTAATTTAAAGTGTGAGTTTTAAGAGGGCTTTGGAAACGCCAGAACCCACAGAGAGTTTATGAAGCAAGAAAAATCTATTACAGCGATCCTTTTGGTAGACCACATGGGAAAGGGAATTTAAGGAAAAAGATGTGCTTGTGGGTGGTGGGTCTATTGTAACAGAAATAAGACAATGTGTTTTATTTTCAAGTTCCTGGTCTTGTTTGTTGTATTCTGTGTATGAAAAAAAACTAGATGTTTAAAGCAAGAATTATAAAACATTTCTAGGGCTGGGTGATATTGACAAAAATGAATATCTCCAACAGAAATTTGTTAAAACATGTCTTTAAACGTATTATTTAAGGTTTAATTATCATAAAAATGTGACATGTCTGTCTATTAATCACAAAAGAACAGAAATATCACCTTATATTTGTAGCATTTTTACTATCAGCTATATACTCGGTATTGAAATGTTGCATATCTTCAAAACAACACTTGCAATATATCATATCAAAATGTTGATATAGCATATAATGTTGGTTGGAGCACTCGTCCAGGTCAGAGGTTTGAGAGAGAATGAGTGTGGAGGTTAGAGAGGGCAGACTGGCAACCTCGCTTCAGTCCGTCGAGATTAAAGCGCATTACAAGTGTATTATAATATTAGAATCAGCTATTGATTTTGCCTCAAAATCAATCAACTTTCCATTTTGAAAAAGCATGGGGGGAAGCAGCAATCCTGTTCACATTAGCATAGATCAGCCTAAAACATACGATTTAGCTGAATGGCATAGCAGGGGGGAGGCCAGCAAATCCAAGTCAAACCAAGCAGAAATCCTTCTTTCAAACTCTAATTAAGCCTAATCCACATTTGGCGTTGGCTAATCTTTCAGTCAAAGCAGAAAGGTAAAAGGATGCTTTCATTGCACATCTAATTAGTTTACATCTACATTCCAACTTGTGCCCAAAAACATGCACAAATATTACCTCTACATGCCTCATAATTTAGTATCCAGAACTCCATTAGTGGTGTATTATCTTTAATTTCTTCAAAGTCATAAAACACAAAACCCACGTTTTAGACTCAAACATGCATTCAAGGTTGCTAAATAAGTGCAACTGCTAAATGTCCATCAATCTAGACGTATATCAAACAGGAAATGCACGTTAGCAAGTGTAACAGACACTTTCATTTGCTAACGTGCATTTCCTGTTTGCAGCACAAACTCTACAAAACTCCCGAGCACAGAGCAGGCACAGAGAATAATACCCGCTCAGCACAGGCCCTACATAGCCAGAATGGGGCGTTGGCTTCCTGGTATAACAATAACACAACATCATATGTTATGCATATAATGCAATCATAATAGTTGTACAAAAAGCATGGTTATATAATTTTAGAGAATAATTATTCCAAGACACAAAATAAAGACACTTGAAACTTACGGCAGGGCCAGAGAGTTTTCTCCGTAGTAGTGGTAGAGGTTGGTCTGTTGGGCATACAGCTCATCGTGGAGGATGGGAAGTTTACATAGGCTTTTTACGAATGCATTGGCTTTGGGGGCAAGAACTGTGAATGACAGCATGAGAAAAGGTTATATGGCTATGTATGGATTTTAGAGTGAATAACACACGCACACACACTCTAAACACATTTATAATTACACATACTTCAAACTCATTTCACAACAGGTATTGTGCTGACATCTAGTGGTAGGCTATGGGAAACGTTTAGCACAATATCTCATTCGGAAACTGTTATGTTTATTTAATGTCAATCAAAAGGCTGGGAGAAGTAGTACATTTCTTAAACAATAGAATAACCCAATGTGCATCACAGATTAAGGGGATAGTTGACCAGCAGAGCAAAGATAGACAAAGCATGGATGTGCAAATTAGGGACACACTGCAAAATAGAGGATGAACATCATTTAGAAGAGACATTTTAATTGCTTTTTTTGTTTGGCAAGGCGATATGAAGACGTTTTTAACTAAAAGTTCTTGTATCCTTACTTTTCAGTAAACTCCCGACCAGTAATTAATTAATTTATAATTATATATATATATATATATATATATATATATATATATATATATATATATATATATAGATATTATATATATTTAAGATAGATAGATAGATAGATAGATAGATAGATAGATAGATAGATAGATAGATAGATATAAAATAAATCTCGCATCATGTTGGATCAGGATTAATATATACTTTAAAGTTGGACCTTTGTATAATATTTTGTTCAAATAGAGCATGTTGCATAAGAGGCACCTTCCCTGTAAACATCTAGTTATTCATTGAGAGAAAAGGGATGTTACCCATGAGCAATAGTGACTACTATGTCCAACCAGTCCCAACACATCTGCAACGTTAGCTCACTAGTATTCACTGGGACATTAGCAGTACAAACAGGTGAAGAGCTGTTCCGTGTGCACAAAGTGACATGTTGAATTTGCTAACTGATACAACTTGCTCGACTGCTTTAAACAGGTTTATTTAAGGATACGCGTGCGCTCATGTTGACACACACACACACACACACACACACACACACACCACACACACGTATTCACTGTGAACGAGCCCAAAAGGAGTAGCATGATGGTAGATTACGTTACCCATTGTCGTGGAGTGTCATCCGATGGTTCTCCGGTGTGATGACCAGTACTCTTGCCTCGGTGGACAAGGTGAAGTGACCAATCAGTGTTGTCAAACGAGCTGCAACTAGACAACTTTCTACTACGGGGCGATAAAGCTGAGCATTTCGCGAAGGGCTGATGTCGTTTTGATTCTATCAGATCTAAAGTCGGCTGTGAAAGTGCCCGGGCTAAGGATGTCAGGCTGTTAAAGCCAAAGCTAGAGTCCGCCATGATGATTTACGGCGCGCCCTGGGTCGGACGGTTTCTAAGAAGAAAGCTTAGAGCACTGCTCTGAGCACTCTAGGTCTAGTGTCGTGTTTTCAACGTGTCACGGTCCACGGACCACCCTCAAGGACAAGTCGTCACCGTCACAAGAGCAAATGCATGTTTAAAGAACGACACTTAAATTAAAACACACTAACGTGAAATGGGAAAGCAGTAAGTCTTTGAATGTTTCAGGTTCTTGTGTATTTGATCTGCATCTGATGAAACGTGGATGAAGAAGTAATATGACGCAGCTGTAGGCGTGGTCTCCCGCTCACATGTGGCAGTTTCTAATGCCACATGTGACTCTCATGTATCCTGTGACTGTCCATGAATCTATTTTTATATGATCTTTTTATACTTCCAGGATCCTGTCCTGTCAGGTCTTAGTCAAATTAACAGTAATGATGAATAAAAAATATACGTGTCACATGTTTAATACATGCTGGTGCCGAGTCAGGACTAAACATGGAGCTCAGGGACCGGCCTCCTGCTGGTGCCAGAGTCAGGACTAAACATGGAGCTCAGGGACCGGCCTCCTGCTGGTGCCAGAGTCAGGACTAAACATGGAGCTCAGGGACCGGCCTCCTGCTGTGCCAGAGTCAGAACTAAACATGGAGCTCAGGGACCGGCCTCCTGCTGGTGCCAGAGTCAGACTAAACATGGAGCTCAGGGACCGGCCTCCTGCTGGTGCCAGAGTCGGGACTAAACATGGACCTCAGGGACCGCCTCCTGCTGGTGCCAGAGTCGGACTAAACATGGACCTCAGGGACCGGCCTCCTGCTGGTGCCAGAGTCAGGACTAACATGGAGCTCAGGGACCGGCCTCCTGCTGGTGCCAGAGTCAGGACTAAACATGGAGCTCAGGGACCGGCCTCCTGCTGGTGCCAGAGTCGGGACTAAACATGGAGCTCAGGGACCGGCCTCTGCTGGTGCCAGAGTCAGACTAAACATGGAGCTCAGGGACCGGCCTCCTGCTGGTGCCAGAGTCGGGACTAAACATGGACCTCAGGGACCGGCCTCCTGCTGGTGCCAGAGTCGGGACTAAACATGGACCTCAGGACCGGCCTCCTGCTGGTGCCAGAGTCGGGACTAAACATGGAGCTCAGGGACCGGCCTCCTGCTGGTGCCAGAGTCAGGACTAAACATGGACCTCAGGGACCGGGCCTCTCTGCTGGTGCCAAAGTCGGGACTAAACATGGAGCTCAGGCCGGCCTCTTGCTGGTGCCAGAGTCGGACTAAACATGGAGCTCAGGGACCGGCCTCCTGCGGGTGCCAGAATCAGGACTAAACATGGAGCTCATGGCCCTGCCTCCTGCTGATGCCAGAAGTCGAGACTAAACATGGAAGCTCAGGGACCGGCCTCCTGTGGTGCCAGAGTCTGGACTAAACATGGAGCTCAGGGACCGCCGCTTCCTGTCTTGGTGAACAGATGACTAAACATGGAGCTCAGGGACCGGCCTCCTGCTGGTGCCAGAATCAGGACCGGCCTCCTGCTGGTGCCAGAATCAGGACTAAACATGGAGCTCAGGGACCGGCCTCCTGCTGGTGCCAGAGTCAGGACTAACATGGGGAATTGGCGGTTCAGTTTTATGCAGGCCTCTTCTCAGTCACTGACAAAGTTCAAATCAAGGCGCAATACAGTTCTGTTTAGCAATATTTATGTCTGAAAGGATTTCATCTGCTCTCTTCTCTTATTAAGTAAATTTGATAGTGGTTACTTACAAATACATTTACCTTGCCTCACATCCAATACTACCACCACTTCTACCGTTACCAATACCGCTACTATTTTTTTTTTGTAGTACTAGTGGAAGTAGTAGTAGTAGTAGTATTGGAAGTAGTAGTGATAGCAATAACAGTAGAGGTATTGGAAGCAGTGGTAGTACTGGTACTAGTGGTAGTATAGTGTGTGTCTCAAAAAATAAACTAGCACCATTATTAGCATATAGGCAAGTCAGGGGACACAGAAAGGGAAAATAAAAAATATAAAAATGATTGTGGAAATACTTTTTTGTATGGATAACTGTTTTAATAGAAAATAAATATGAAAATAAATAAAATAAAGATATATATTTTAGATATTAAATATTTTTAAATATAGTTAATATAATACAGAAAGCATAGTCGGATATGAATGTAAAAACAATAAATAATGATTGTAGAAATAAATGAATGAATAAATGCAAACAATAACTGAAAGACAAAAAAACATGATTTATTTATTTACACATTTATATTTGTATTCATTCTTTAATTTATAATAAATTATGCTATTTAATGAATATAAAACACAAGTAAACATCAAATCGGTGGTTATAAAATGATTGGCCATTTTGCTTGCAGGGATATTGAAACGTATGACCCACTTTAAAAATGATAACGTGCCAACACTTTTTACCCTAATAGCTGCTAAGGTTGCTTCTTGCCAGAAGATGGTGCTATTCCTTCATAAATAGAACACGATTCTTAACAAGCCCATGACAAGTCTTAAGTTTCACCCTCCTCACAGTCACCCACATTATCTTTTTGATGCTGTTGAGGACTTTGCCAGAGAGTAAAATTAAATCATATTCCTATGTTAAAATGCATTGTTAGCAGCCTAATAAATGTATTTTTAATTATGTTAAACTATGGGGTGAAATTTGTGAAGTTTAGTGTGTTGTTAGCTGGACAGCTGTAGTAGTACTGTAGTAGTACCGTAGTAGAACTGTAGTAGTACTGTAGTAGAACTGTAGTAGAACTGTAGTAGTAGTAGAATCGTGCACGTTCGCACTGAAGGCGCAGCGCAGATTAACTGAATGAAGCCACGAGAGGAAGTGGCGGCCAAATGCAGCTCCACACCTTTCCGGTGGAGTAGCGAAGCAGCTCGACTGAAGGAGAACGGCTGTGTGAATTAAACAAGATATAAGACGGCGGATAGACGGTAAATACATATATATGACTGGAGCGATTAAACCGCGATGAACACACATAATACTACGATTCGTTAACAAAATAAGTAACTTACTACACAGCACATGATTAGTTTGTAACTGCTACAGTTAACGTTAGCCTTTAGCTTAACGTTAGCCTTCTCAGCAACGAGCTAATGTTAGCTTAGGAGCGGTATTTAGCAACCATGAGATGGAACTAGCTAATTTTGCTCGTCTGACCCTCCTCCTAAATCTCATTTCAGGGATACAAGAGTCCATCCCAGGAGCCATTGTGGTGCCGAAACTGTACGAACATTTCTTCACAACGCATGGTCTGTTTGTTTCGTGGAATAAGCACCGAGGACAGCTTTTCTGCAGCTTTACACTGATCTGTACAAGGGCGCACCCGGTGAGGAGGACCGCCACACGCAAGACCCGCAAACACCGCCTTTTGGAGATTTATCGACCGCTTGTCTCTGTTCAGCACAAGTATGAACGAACTGCTAAGTGAGCTGGCAAGCTGTTAGTTTTTGTACCATGTTGTGAGAGAGGCCCGTGCGCCTTGTGAAAGTCGGAACATTTATGTCCCTCCATTCTACTGGGTCTTTGGACATGTCCACATAGACATGTCTAAGGAATGATTTCAAGTATAATCAGCCATTGAAGCTACTGCCGCCTTAAATTGCTCATTCAGAAGTGGGACTCTTTTCTTGGTCGATTGAAGTATTTATGCACAGTTGCTCAAAATGGGTAAAATGCTCTCAAAAATATTTGGCAATAAAGAGATGAGAATATTAATGCTCGGACTAGATGCTGCTGGCAAGACCACAATACTTTACAAACTCAAGCTTGGACAGTCTGTGACTACAATTCCCACAGTTGGATTCAATGTGGAAACTGTCACCTACAAGAATGTAAAGTTCAACGTGTGGGATGTTGGGGGCCAGGACAAGATCCGACCTCTGTGGCGACACTACTATACAGGCACCCAAGGGTTAATATTTGTGGTGGACTGTGCAGACAGGGATCGCATAGATGAGGCACGGCAAGAGCTCCATCGCATCATTAATGACCGGGAGATGAGGGATGCCATCATCTTGATATTTGCCAACAAGCAAGATCTCCCTGATGCCATGAAGCCCCACGAAATCCAAGAGAAGCTTGGATTGACACGCATCCGAGATAGGAATTGGTATGTTCAGCCGTCCTGTGCCACCACAGGTGATGGACTGTATGAAGGCTTGACATGGCTAACTTCAAACTACAAGTCTTAATGATAAAGAATGGATGATTTTAGGTCCAACTGTTAAAGTGTGAGTAACAAATAATCTCTCAATGATATGGTTAAGAAAATGTTGATTATCTTCCTTTTTTTTAAGTTCATCCTACCACTAATTTATATTTAACTGGGTTTGCTGGCTTGAAGTTTGCTTTTGTTCTATAGCAGGCTTGCCACATGTATTAACTGGGAGGCTTGTCAATATTGAAATATAGGATTCTTCTATTGAAGCCACTTTGATCACCGCCTTTGCCTATGGTTTCTCCTCTTTTATATCATTTTCTATCAACTTGTATTGCCGTTGGACTAATACTGGTTCCTAGGTTCTGGTTATTTTCTTCAAAGGTGACATAGTTTATGTCAAGTAGCCTACTTTGAAGACTCTGGAAGGCTTTTTTTTTTCCTACACAGTACTGTAACAAAAAATATTTTTTTTTTATTTGATTGTATGCTGCAGGGGGAAAATGAACTAGACCATTTCTTGCATCTTTTTGTCATCAGTCTTCACATGAGAGAAAAGTTACTCCAGACCAGTTTTGTTCCCCCTTCCTTCCCTTATGTGGGCTATATAGTTACATGATTGACCTACTGTGTCATGTCTTGATATATAATTGTGCAGAAATTGGCCGCAGTAATTTACACATGCTTGTTGGGATGCATTTTATTTTTATTTTTGGGTAACATATAGTGGACTCAATCTTTCCAATGGAATGTCATTCAGCTCCGAGTGCTCTCATTCTAATACCACAGGTGATAAGTCTCAATATTGAGACAGTATATGATAGCCTCTATCTGTAGCATGAGTATACAGAAGTACAGTAGCCCTGCGTCACGTACCATCAGGTCAGTCAGGGGATGCTGCTGATTGGTGAAAAGTTGTAAACGCCATGTGGTGCAGCTCTTATTTCTAATTTGACTGTGGAACATGTACATAACATTTCATTGTAATGTCTTATTAAAAAAGTGATTAAAAAAAATCATTTGCATCAGTTTTACATTGTGCTCAATGGGCAGTGTCAAGTGGTTTGATGACATTTTAAAAAAACATAGCATAATGATAAAGTTATGGTTACTCTGATTAGTAAATCTTCTGCCAATTGTTGTGAAAATAACCCAAGGTTCACCTCTGAAGTCTCCAAAGTCACACACTTAATATGCATAAACCCTGTTCATTTGGTAGAGCTTCCACCAAACAGGTCAGGTGACTGCACCTGGTTCTACAGGTTCTGTGCAAAACCAGACTAAAACACCATCACTTGGTTGCTTGGTAGTATATATGATATATTCAGTGTTAAAGGTGCACAATGTAACTTTTGTGGAGGAGGATCCAACATCCTTCTGGTTTTCATGGACATGTTATCACTTTGCCTGGAATGTTCCACAATATGGCATTAAACCTGTTTAACTTTAATTATTCAATAACAAGTGTTTTCATTGTGCAAAAATACCTTGAAATAATATAAATTTTTATTGTGGTCAAGGTTGCCTTTCCACAGCTCTGACCTGTAACTTGGCCTGGTGGCGTCACCTGCTTCTTTCCATAGATATGAATGAGTTTAAAGCCATACTGCAAAATATTCCAGGCAAAGAAATCACATCTCCATGGAGACCAGAAGGATGTTGGACCCTCTTCCACAAAAGTTACATTGTGCACCTTTAACATTGAATATATCATACTACCAAGCAACCAAGTGATGGTGTTTTAGTCTGGTTTTGCAGTTTTAACTCTGATCTATTAGCCTCTGACGGCTGTTTAACTGGGCTGTAATGGTCACTTGGGTTTCCACCACTTCATTACAACCATATGATGTTCAGTGCTTTATTAGCTCCACTCGGCCGCTGGTGAAAGGACCACAGCAGGCCACTGCCCCTGGTGGACTCAAATTCCACACACATCCACAGGGAAAAACATTGCTCTTCAGTGAAACAATTTAATAATTATTGTTTGTTGAAAATAACTTTTTGTTTGTTGGCACAATAGTCACAGGTTGGCACAAGAGCACTGTAAGCATTTAATTCCTTGTTTTCCAATGGCATGGCCACTAGACAAACATTTGAAATAATGCACACAAGAATGTTTATGACAGAGGTTTGTGGTGGCTGTTCCTATGACGGCAGCTTAATCGGATCTTTGCCAGTTTCTAGCTGTTGTTTGCTTCCTTATTTAACATAGAAACAGGAAGTGTGTGACAAATGCAGAGTTTCTGTTTAAGTACAATTCTGCAAAATTACAAATATAACTCACTGTTCCTTGAAACATTAAACATTAAACCAAAACCAAATACTTGTGACAGTGTTGGCACGTCTGTTATTGATTTGTTGTGTTTGGGACTTTTCAGGGATGTGCCTGTCATCATTAACATTACAATATACCATATTTCCTCTATTTAAACTGTGCCCAAAGCATTTTATGGGGAGGGAACAGTTATTCCAATTTGTAAGCGTGTGTTTGGCCAGTCCCAGATTGCAAAGCCACACCGGGCTGGCTAAGCACCTTGTATCCTTTAACACTCAAAGCCAGTGAAGAGGCCCCATGTGTAGAGAATTTCAGCCCAGGTTTTACACAGTAGCTGCAGCTGAAGCTTTGTGTGCCCTGGTTATGGCCTGTGCACTTCTGAAGGCTCTTTTTAAGCGAGCTGTTAATAATGAAGTCAAACAGAGCTGAGAGTTAAACAAGTCCGGAAGTGGCTGAAAGTCGTTTGAGGTTTCCTGCTGAGGTGCACATTCTTGAATGCCAAGCTAAAATGCCATGCATATCCCCATAGTGCTTTGTAGTGTATACACTGGATGTGCTTTTCTCCTTACCAGACTTAAGCCAAAATAACTTCCAATCCAACTTTCTTTAAAAAACAACCAAAGTGCAGAACAGCAGGTAAAATACCACACATACAAACAAGGGAAAACACAATCAGACAATCTGTCAATGAAATATCAAACTCAGTTAAACCCAATACAAAGAAGTGTGTTTCAAGGGAAGATTTAAAAATAAAAAAGAGACCCTGCCTAACATGTAAAGGCAACTCATTCCAGAGTTTAGGACAGATGATGTATGGTTTTGTGGTTGTTACTAGTAAAGGTTTTATAGATCGCACAATAACTAAAAGTTGTTGTTCTTGAATTTTAGTGTAATGATTATTGTGAGAAAAAACATCTAATATACCTTCTAATATATTACGGTACTGTTCCCATAGTTTGAGACCAGCTTTATGAAGTCAAACTTTCTGAACGCAAAGGTAATGTTATTGTGATATAGACAGCCACATAACAGCATTATACATTTAGGTATACTTTTATTGGAGATCAAACCTGAAATGGTCACAATTAGGATCTATTTGGAACATTTTGGTCGTTTTATTAGTTGATTGCATGTTTATCTTAATATATGTAGAGCATTTCATTTATAGATACATGACTTATTTACTGCCATTTTGTTGTGTTTACTGTGAGATGCATATTCTTCTATTTATAGTCCATTGTGAAAGCCCGAAGCCGGCTTTCTGGGAAGAATTACAGGATGTCAAACGCAGACGGAGTGAGCCGGTTCATCCCTGAGTGTGCGTGCTGTTTTTCCAGCTGCAGCAGACAGCGGGTCACTTGAAGAAATGCTTTGCCAATGTAAGCAGTAATAGAAAACAGGAAATCAGGGGACTCCTTATAGGCCTATTTACCACACAATTAAGGAAAAGCTTTATATATGTTTTGTTGTATTATCCCTACACACAACAATGTCTGTGTTGTTGATTTGTTCTTGCCATCCAGACTTTAGAGAATACATTTCAGATTACTTGTGTTGATGCTTCTATATAGTTAGGAAACCACGGGCGTAGCAGCCGTATAGTCCCAACACAAATGGACATAATTTTCATTCAAAGTCTATAGACACAATCTTTCAAACACTCTCTTTATGCAACATCAAAGGCCTGGTTCAGTATCTTAGTATCCTACCACACTGACTCACCCCAGGACTGACTGACACACAATTGCTGTAATTACGTCAGAGCTGGGGTTCAGAGTGGCAATGTATCCGTATCAGACAACAGTTCAGTGTATCAGGTCAGCCTTAGAGCACAAGTCTACTCAAGGTCTAGGTAATGACTCAGGGAAAACACATGCACGACAACAGCCTGGCCCACCCCCCTCTCCGCCTCTCCCCCTTGTGTTGAACTGCCACTTTCCGTAATGATGATAAATACTTCAGTGCATCTGAGTGTTGTGGGACCAGCGTTCGACTGTCACCTCTGTGCTTGCACTACATGGATCAATACTACATATACACTGTAGCTTCTGTAATATGATCAATTATAATGCTTTTAGTAGTTGACTTCTAAGACATTGTAATTGTGATAGGGAGAAACAGACAGCACTTGAGATTGCTTATCATGAGCCAGGATTCAGCCCTGTCTCGTTAAAGGGGGAGGGAATTTGTAGAATTTGTACTTCTAATATCATTAACATGGCTTATCTGTGGCCCAAGATACAAGGGAAAACTGCGCAAATCAAATATAACTTTTGCTGATGGCAGTTGTAATGCTGATTTATTCTTAATTACACAAACATTGGACATGATGGCCAGGTTGCTGATGTTATAATTTGGTGGTTTGGTTCTCAAGACGATTATCCAATCAGAAAGCAGAATAAGCCTCACATGGGTATCTCATTTGAGTTGCCAGATCCAATGCTGAAATTCAATTTGCTTAAACCTGTATCTTCTCTCTGATCTGAATGGTCACTACCTAAAGCCCAGCACCTGCACCGATCATGTATGAGAGCTAGTTCAGCCTCTGCAGCTCAGCGAGATGGGGATTATGGAGAAGAATAAGGACAAACACTTGTATATGCAGTTCAAAGTGCTGGTCCTGTTCCTTTTTAGCTTGCCAGTAAGAAGCTTCATACACTCCCAGCACTTACTTATCACAACATCTAAAGGAACAGAATGTAGCCTGCCCTCTTTATGGTTTATGAACTACATCCATGTATGAATATATTGCCCATTGGATTTATGTCATGGCATTTTTTAAGAGGACCCCAAGCTAACGGGGATCCTAATAAAACAATAAAATGGTATGATTTGCTGCAGGCTTTAGGTAGTGCCCATTCATAGAGAGAAGCATCAACAACTTAGTCAATGTTTTTGTATTGAAGTTTTGTTTTAGTTTGTACAATGATAATTCATATTTATCTATTTATTCATTACACTTGTTATTTTGTTATTGGCAAAAGCACAATTTGATTTGAACATGTTTAATTATCTGAGGACACAGATGGGTCATCTTTAGTAAGCAAGAAGGTGCTGGGTTCAATTTGCGGGTGGCATGGGGCCTTTCTGAGTGGAGTTTGCATGTTTTGCATGTCTGCGTAGGACTCGCCTGAAAAAGAGATACTAAATCTATGTTTCAGTGGGACTTTCCTAGTTAAATAAAGGTCAATAATAAAGCTTTTCTCTTTACTGACCTCCTGTAGCCCGAGTCGTCTTGCAATGAAAAAAAAAACTGCACACAGGCTTAGGGAATGTGCAATCAAAAACAAACTGCACACATGTTTATGATGTAGTGACTACCAGGCCCCTGCTGTAGAATTACACGTGTCTTTTTTGGTTTCCTTTTTTGGTGTTCAATGGTAATGTTGATTTAAATGCACTTGTATTGTTGGCAATGTTGTTGTGTGCATGTGACCCCTGATTATATTATCTTATTTTAAAAAGAAAAGAAACAAAAAAATAGTTTGTGTTCAAACTACAGTTGGGGTCATTGTCTTTGGCTCTGAGTAAAACGTTTCCCTTTTTGATTACAACACTGTGCATGAAGGAACATTGTTTCAAAATGATTTTGCAGGCTTTTCTATTTTTACTCATCCCATTTTGATGTCTATTCTCCAGCCACTCCCTTATAGTTAGTGAGAAAATGAGTCTCCCTTTCTGGAGCAGTGTCTGTTTGCTCCGGGGAGCGTGATTGCAGTGACACAATGGCTTCTCTGTGTCACTTGGCTGTGTTGCACCCATCTGCTTTGAAGGGCCTGAGCCTCCTCATGTTATCTTATTTTAAAAGAACCTTGAGGTTGTGGCGAAAGTATATCAGCTGGTTTGTATTATGACTCTGGAACAATACTCTTTGAATGTTGTATTGTATCTTAATTTCCAGACTGCCATCCTATAATTAATACTATAATTAACCAGCCACGATGTCTTACTCAGCTGTTTCTAAGGACTTGGCCTTATTCCAGTTTTGTCTCACAGGTAAAATGTACTCCAGTGCTGTGGCATCTGCTGAAATTGGCCCCATTCTGTCTTGGAGTATGCACTTCCCATATTGGATAAAGAATGTATCAGGCCACCAAAGTGATAAATGTAATTTTAATGTGAAACCAGATGAGTCTTTATTGCTTGAAGAGTGTCCTCATTTAACTCAAGCTTCCTCCTATTCCCCTAAAGTGCTAACCTAATTAATAGATTTTTAGAAGGGAGTATTTCGGTTTTATCAGTGTTGTTGCCCAGTAGAAATTTAAAAAAAAATATCTGTAACAATTTAATTATGGGAAATTATGACTTTCACTTTTCAGACTATTGGACTAGTTTATGTGCAATGCCTTTTTATAGCTAAGTCTAAGATAAGCAGTACAGAGATACAGATAGCTGATGTGGTTCTCAGTTGTCATGGTAGTATTATGCTGCCAATATAGTTTTAGTAATTTCAACAGTGCAGAAAAAGAAACAATGTGAAAATTAGGACATTTCTCACCACACTGATTCAGGAAAGCTCCCCTGTCTCATACAATACCTCGTTCAGGTGCTGTCTATCCCACCAAGAGACAGTTCATAGCACAAATTAATTACTCAAGAGTCAATTTGGGGGGTCCTATAGTGCGTTTATTTAAAGCAGGTTGCATGTGGAGCTAGAGGATATTTCCCAGTGGTGACTATGCCCAGATCCACTGCTGTAATTTATAGTTTTTGTAAGAAGAACAGCAACTAATCACTCTTGTTGTCTCTGTGATAGGATAAATCCTTCCCCAAGGCCTAAGTCATTCTGTTATATAGTACTTATCGCTATTGCACTGCAGGTCAGAAAAGGAAAAGAAAAGTGCTTTGTGGATTGATGATTCACATAGTCAGCTTTAGTGCACTTCAATGCCGCATTCACAGAGGCCTTGAGTGTGAACTGAACTCCACCCAATCAACTCCAACAATTTTATTTGGCCTGTCGGTTTCACTTGTGCTACACTCTGTAAACATAGAGCAGCATGAAAGGCCGAGGGGCCCCTGCATGCCTGTGGGGACGTCTTGGTTTTTGCTGGAAATCAAGTCATAATCTTAGAGCTAATCTGGGGCTTGCAGTGGAAACTCCCACACATGTAGAATTAGCCTAAATTTAGAGTGCACCATGTTGGAGCTGGTGTTTAAAGGCATTACATAAAGTTAAATGTGGACTGAACTGTTCTGGGTGATATAACTTGGTTTATTGCCAGGGCTACTGTGCTGAAAAGAAGAGAGACAAGCCTGCACACTTACTCCAAAATGCATTATATCGATCTTCCTCAGGTCATAGTTTTCAGTTGTGTGCCACCCCCCTATATAAATTTACTTCCACTGATTGGTTGGCCAATCCAAAAGAGGATTATATTTGATCAATAATAGCTGTCTTAATGTGAATTGAAAGAGGTTCTCACTTTAAAAGAAATGTTTTATCTCATATTCTTCATTTAGGACACTAGGGGCCATTGTTTGGAAACTGTTTTCCAAACAAAAAAGAAAAACTGACTATAAATGAGACATTGAAAACATTTTGAAAAAGCACTAGTTCATTGTTAACATGGATCCATCACTGAAAAATGTGTTCAACAAGCCTCCTCAAGTACTGTGCAAACGTCCTCCAAACTTAAGACAAATGCTAGTTAAGTCTGATCTGATTCCACTGAGAAGCAATACATTTTTAGACCCTCCACCAGGAAAGTACAGGTGTGGGTCATGTACACAATGTAACTTTACCGACAAATGCAAATCCAATGACAGGCAAGACTATGAAAATCAAGGGGACAATTACATGAATATTTTATCTAACTTTTAAAATGCCCCTGTGGACTTGGTTATGTAGGCAGAACATCTAGAGCACTAAAGACTCTAACAGAAGAACACAGGAGCAACATCAGAAATGGAGACCTGAGAAATCCTGTTTTGGCCCATTTCAAAGAGGAACAGCATCCGACCGCTTCCCTAAAATATATTGGGACAGAACTGGTTAGAAGATGAGGAGACATTAACAGGCTTTTATATTTACACTTTACAAATGCTGGCCTCTAGTGGCCTAAATCAAGAATATGAGATCAAATATTTCTTGTGAAGTGTGTCAATGAACCTCTTTCAATTTACATTAAGACAACTATTATTGATCAACCTGGACAATGGCTGTATTACATTTTATTATATACATATATATTTTCCTGTACTCAGTGTGTATGGTATAATTGTGTGTATAACTTCAACTGCCCAAGAAGATCGAGTCAGACTTAAACATTATCGAGTAAATGCAGCTTTGGAGTAAGAATGCAGGCTTGGCTTCTCTTTTTTACATGTTCACTGCAGTAGCCTGACCCCTATAGTGATATGCGTATACATACATTAATCGACAAAGGGCAAACATGTTTCGTGCATTAATTCTTCATATTTATGTACAGTACACCATCTGCCATTCAAAACTTTAAATAAAGAATAAAAGAATAGTAATAGTATAGTTTTAGGATTTTCAAATATTGTTGTATTGCTGTTTCTTGATTATCCTGAAAGTCTAAATATCTTCTCTGATACAATATAATTTTGAGGATGAAATTCCATTTTCAAAAACAGGGTGTAATCTAGACTTCTTGAATGTTAGATAAATTGTGAAGTTATCTAAATGAGAAAATTACATGAGATGGAGGTTTGACGGCTGATGTGTTTATTCTATTATCCATTGGTAATTTAAGGCTACATTGTCATAAGAATCCCATTTAAACATGTGAGTATTTTGTGAAGGCCAAATGTCGGACTACTCTTGTACATTTGTGCCCTGGATTACTACCAAAGATCCAAAAGCGACCTCAAGTGGACCTCAGTTGACCACCAGCTCCGTCAGCTCCCTCATCAAAAAGGCACAGCTGATCCTTCTCACCCTGGACTGTTGGAGCCCATTAGGAACAGAACGCCTCACCTCTATCTATGGCCATACCTCATAACACTTGTCACTTTAAATTACTTCATGTTACTTCTGCTAGTTTTCCATACAGTATATTTTTGCATATTATCTATTTTTTTTTATGATTGTTTATTGTTTATCAAAAGCTACTCACCGACCAATTAATTTAAAAAGTTGCACAAATACTTTTTTAATAAAAGGTGTATTGGTATTTTTAGGAAATGTAGCTAAACTTTGTGCTCCTGTCCAAAGGGCCATTCTAATTCCTACAGATAAGCGGAAGAAGATGGATGTAAAACAACTTTTGAGTGTCGTGCTTGGTATGCTCATTTTCATTGAAAATAAATAAAACACAAATATATCACAATATGAAAATGTTTACTATAAACTACAATAAAATACAGTACATCATTCAAGCTTTTTTCTGATATGTAAGATGTGAATTTCTGGACAGCTAAAATCTGGATCTTGTTGGTCTAAAGGGATTTCCTCAATGGAAAAGCTCTGCTTCAGAAACTGAAATGCAAAAATATGGAAATTATGGTGGTCAAAAATGCAATCAAAAACATTTTCAGATGTTGTAGACCAGGGGTGTCCAATATGTTTTCACTGATGGCCACATTTTGAAACATATACAGAGCAGAGTGCCACAGACGACATGACCATGAAGAGAATTATTCCAAATTTAGCATTGACATAGTTTTGAAGAGCCACCACACCTTTAATAAAGGTTTGGAATATCTAGTTTAGGTCTGTACGGCATCAAAATATTTGTTATTTAGGTTACGATAGCACGTTGTTTCTAATTTTACAGTGAAAAGTACTGCTTTTGGTTATTTGGGCCAATTTAGCAGGAATCCTGAGGGCCAACAAAAATTCGGCTGAGGGCTACATTTGGCCCCCAGGCCATAGTTTGGATACCCCTGTTGTAGACCATGCTTACCTCAAAAAATCTTTCCTCTATTTTTGGATTAATGCCTTCTGTTCGTTGTTCATAACAACAAATAATGCAAGTTTCTGGACCAGCAAGCGACCTCAGTGTTTCCACCAAAGGAACAACAGACTGCAAGAAACGAAGTTATCATTTGTGGATATGATTCATTTTGTGTTTTTGTGGGACAGAGGAGCATAGCATAATCTACATACAAGCCCAGAAAATAAAATGTTATCCACAGAAACTACCTGGTCATAATAGATGCAGTCTGCCATGAGGATATAATGTGGATGAGGCATGAAGTCTGACACATCTTCACCCCTGCAATTAGATGTAACAAGAAGCTAATAATGGCCAATACATAAAAGTGGAATCATATCTATAATTATGGAGGAAGTAGTAGTTTTTTCTACAAACCATTTTAGTACCTTTGCAGTTATGGAGCCCTTCTTGACAAGATCCAGATTTTCTTGAATGTTTAAATTTAACAGAGTCCCCAGTTCTTCCAAATCTGTCACAAAAACATGAGCCCTGTAGTACAAAAGCACCAAAATTGTATAATACAATCTAGATACAACAACATCAGCGTGCAATTTTGAAATATTTGCGCTCTTACCCCAATGTAGCAGCCATTAACCCCACGGCTCCCGTCCCAGCCCCTAACTCCAATACCTTCTTTCCAGCCCAGACATTCAGATCTTTGGATGAATCAATAAATTGCTTTGTCTCCAAATACTTGGCGAGGGCAATTGCTGCATCCCAAACTACACATCCGACGTCTCCCATGTAGCACTGCTTAAGTTTCAGACAAGAACCATCATTTTTTTCAAGTTTTCTAATAAAATAGTTGATCTGACTCTCGTGTTCCGCCATGATGATTACAACCGGAAATACAACAGCAATTTCCGGTTGGCTAAAAATAAAGCTATAAAACTATTATATTTTTTCTTGCTATAATAATTCATTAATTACTCATTAATTAATTAAAGCATGTAAAACTCAAAATATTTTTCTTTATGTAAATAACTTATTTTGTTGCAATGTTCTTGTTTTTACGTTTAGAATATTTATAACCGATTTTGTATTAATTTTAACTAAATGCCTAAGCTAAATAGGCATACACCTGCGCACAATAAAACAAATTATTAATAATAATAATAATAATAATAATAATAATAATAATCAGTCAGATTCGCGCCATAACGCTAATTCTCGCGCGCTTCAACAACAGTCAAGCTAGCATCATTTATCGTTTACAAGCAAGATGCATATGCGTTGTAAGTAAGTAATACGAACAGAGCAAATGAGTAGAGATGTTTCATAGCAGCACAGACGAGGTGACCTCTGGTGGTGATACTCCAGAATGCGTGGCCACGTCTTCAAGTTTTGTGGAGAGAAGTGGATTGAACACTACAACTTCTTATGGTCCACCTTCAGCTTCATCAAATTCATCTCGCCTGAGTGCAGATGAAGCCAACACCAGCTCCAGCCATGTTTCTTCATTTCCGAGAACAACCACAGCAGGTGAACAGTAGCTGATTTGTTTTGATTGTTGTAGTGATCTAATAGTTATTGTTATGATTTGTCCCAGGTCATCTCTTCCACAACCTCAGATCACATCTCGCCACAGACAGTACCTCCACTCACAGTCGTGGGGGAACGCCAAGATTTCGGACCCCAAGATGTGCACAATCTGCCAGAACGCCACTGACTGATTATACTGGTACTATTAATTGTGAATCAGTCAAGCAAATTACATTACACGCTTTCATATTTTTTTTTTCAAATTTTGCAGCAACAAGTTGTTCCTCTGTAACATCAACTACTGGAGCATCTGTAATTGTGGCCGTGGTTGAGGGGCGAGGGCTGGCGAGAGGAGAAATCGGCATGGCAAGTCTCAACCTCAAATGTCCAGAGCTCATTTTGTCTCAGTTTGCAGACACTGGAACGTACGCCAAGGTAAACCATTTGGAATAGTCTGCAGACCTTTCACCCAATGCATTTTGTATAACTTTAATGCTGTGTTCTTGTTCCAAGGTTATAACTAAGATCCATATTCTTGTCCCGCTTGAGATACTGATGCCAGACACAGCGAGTGAAAAGGGAAAAGGGACAAAGCTTTTCAATCTGATTACTGAGAATTTCTCGGTACTGAATAAATCTGGTTATAACATGCAAAACAATGTATATTTAATTAAATGTTTTGTTTTTGCGTAAGGGAGTGTCTTTTACAGCTATTCAGAGAAAATATTTTAATGAACGAAAAGGCTTGGAGTACATTCAACAATTGTGTGCATCAGAATACAGCACTGTCCTGATGGAAGTACAAGCTAAGTGCGCATCATACAGAAATAAAACAAATGTATTCACAATCTGGTGGGAGTAAACCAGCTTTCCCCTCTGCCCTTGTGTGCCTCAGGTACTACTGTCTGGCTGCAGCTGCTGCTCTGCTCAAGTACTTGGAGTTCATTCAGAATTCTGTGTATGCCCCAAAGTCCCTCAAAGTTAGCTTTAAGGGGAGTGAACAGACAGCAATGATTGACTCAGCATCTTCCACCAATTTAGAGTTGGTCGTCAATAACCGAGACCACAGGTAACAGGGCCCATCAGACATAGATTTAACAACATCATACATATTAATGCTTCTCTTTATGTAGGAGTGAACATACGCTATTTGGAGTTCTTAACCACACAAGAACATCTGGAGGGGCCAGAAGACTACGGTCCAATATTCTGGAGCCTTTGGTTGACGTCGACACTATAAACATTCGCTTGGACAGCATACAAGAAATGCTACAAAATGAAGAACTCTTCTTTGGTTTAAAGAATGGTCTGAGCCAACACATATCAATCCTGTGTATACTTAGGATGTACTTTTCTAATTGTTTCGAAAATGTTCTCATGCTTCTCGCAGCAATAGGTCATTTCCTTGACATCGACCAGCTGCTTTCTGTTCTTGTTCAAATCCCCAAACAGGAAACTGTAAGTACTTTTCTAAGTGCACTAATTCTGGTGTTATTTTATTGCTCAAGAATGTCTTAGAAATTCATGGAAATAAACTATATTGGCCATGTAATTCTGTTCAATTACACTATTGTTATTTGATTGTAGGTTCAAGCTGCTGAAGCAAAGATTACTCATGTTATTCAACTTAAGCATACATTGGATTTGGTGCCACGTTTGCGGGTAGGACGTTATGGCAATTGTCCTATTTCTTTAATTAAGAGTGATTTTGTATTTATATTGGTTTGAGGCTGTCCTGAAAGAGTGCAACACTGCTCTGCTAAAGGCATACAGCGCCTCCCTGGAAGACAACAGGTTCAGATGAAATATATATATAGATATAGATATATAAATAATAGTATTATAAACTTGTTGACATTTTTGAGCATAATATAATAGAGTTTTTTTGCTCCTGTAGATTTGACATGATCCTAGACCAGATCAAGACTGTGATCAATGATGAGACGACATGTCTAAAGGGGAGTCTGAACATGCGCACGCAGAAATGCTACGCAGTGAGGCCAAACATCAATGAGTTCCTGGACATTGCCCGCAGAGCCTACACTGAAATAGTGGATGACATTGCTGGTGTTTATCTGTGTTCAAATACAATCTTAAATATGTTAACATTTTCAACACTTTTCAAATTGTTCCAAGCTGATTATTGATTCCCCCTGTAGCACTTGTAAATCAAATGGGAGAGAAATATGGCTTGCCAATGCGGACAAGTTTCAGCACTGCCCGTGGATTTTTTATCCAAATGAAGCTAGATGGAATGGTCTTACAAGACGGGAAACTCCCTCCAGAGTTCATAAAGGTATGCACTCTTCCTAAAATATTGAAATATTAAAGAATTTGTAAAATTTTGTCTCCCACAGGTAACTAAACAAAAGAACAACTACAGCTTCATGACTGCAGACCTGATAAAGATGAATGACCGCTGTGACGAGGCCCTGAGGGAGATCTTTCATATGTCTTATGTGTGAGCTGAGCAACTATTGCTATTACTTCTTGTTGAATGTAATCAAAATGACCATATATTACATACATATATATATATATATATCTGTAAGTCATTGATTGATTCAATTTGTATTAAAAAATTTAAAGGACAATTTGCATTACGGCCACTAGAGGGTAGACTGTCCTCTGTAGATATTACATTTTATTTTCTGCTTGTCCCCACACAGGGTGATATGTCAGCTCCTGAGCACTGTCTATGAACACATCCACTGCCTGTACAAGCTGTCTGATGCTGTGTCCATGCTTGACATGTTGCTGTCACTCGCAAATGCATGCACAATCTCAGACTATGGTGAGTATTTTTCCCGTAAGACAGTCTACACAGTCACATTGACCTTAAGCAAAAGTGAATTGTTCTCTGAAGGATTTGTGTAAGCACATGATGCAGACAAATTCACTCCTGACAGGCAGAATCCCCTGCACAGACTTGGCAGCTCTGCTTGCCTTACTTCTTTGTGTGTGGGTTGTGAGCAGCACTAAGTCATTCAGCCGTGTGGGCAGTGGCACTGGCCCTCAGCTGTCTCTAAGTGTCTCTGCATAGACACGTGCTGACTGCCTGCCCCCCACTTTCCCAACCAGCTTTCACTCGCTTTACCCCCGTTACATAAGTGTGCACACTGTATTTATTGTGCCTCTCCCCATCAAGAGAGTGTACACTAACAACTGCGGGCACACCTTTATTAACATTATTGTGTATGATACTGTTATTAGCTTAGTCAGGTCTAGAACCAACAACAGCTCTCTACCAGTGGAAAGAATTTCAATTAGTCTACAGTACTTAAAGGCTAGGTCTTATTTGATAAAAGGATATTCATGATTAATATTTGAATGTATTTGACAGTGCGTCCAGAGTTCACCGACACACTGGCCATCAAACAGGGCCGTCACCCCATTCTGGAGCGGATTGCTGGACAGCAGCCTGTGTCAAATAATACCTATATTTCAGAGGGCAGCAACTTTGTCATTATAACTGGACCCAACATGAGTGGCAAATCCACTTACCTCAAACAAGTGGCGTTGTGTCAGATTATGGCTCAAATCGGTAACTAATTTAAAGTAATGTTTTTCCCCCCAATAAGATTAAATATTCATATTTAATGATATTTTAGGATCTTTTGTGCCTGCTGAGTATGCATCATTCCGGGTGGCTGATCAAATATTTACTAGAATAGGTGTGGATGATGATTTTGAAACTAGTTCTTCCACATTCATGTTGGAAATGAAAGAGGTATGGCTCATTTGAATTAATGATTATTGTTATTGATAGTAAATGTAATGTACACTAATTTAATCATATGCCTTTTGAGATTTCCTACATAATACACAACGTCAGTGACAAGTCACTGATCATCATTGATGAATTGGGAAGAGGCACAAGTGCAGAGGAAGGTATTGGCATCTGTCACTCAGTTTGTGAGTTCCTCCTTAGCCTGAAGGTAAAGTATTCACAGCATATATTAAAACCAGACAATCATATGTTATAAAATACAGTATATACATACACCTTCAATTCCCTAGGCATTCACTCTGTTTGCTACACATTTTCTGGAGCTTTGCCAACTGGAGTCTCTGTATCCAAACGTGGAGAACCAGCACATGGAGGTTCAACACACACGCAGTGTTGAAACTGGGGATGAGAACGTGGTTTATACATACTTAATTAACAGAGGGCGTTCAGAAGAAAGACATTATGGTACAAGTCTGTTAAACATACATAACTATAGTCTTTATGTCTTCTCACAACTGTTTGTTTGTTTTTTATAGGCCTCAAAGCAGCAGAAATGACTGCACTTCCTTCAGCCATTGTCCAGGAGGCTAAAACAATTGCCTCCAATGTCAGCAAGCAGCTCATGGTATGGTTCAAACAGACCAGCGAGTATGCAAGCCACCCTGTCAAGTATGTAATGTGTTGCCTTCTTGTTATAGGCCAAACAACAACGTGATCCTGAGACACAGATGCAAAGGGCAGTATACCACTTGGCCACCCGCCTCCTGCAGACTGCAAGGAACTCCAGACTAGACCCTGAAAGTCTGCGCATGTACCTGAAAGGCCTGAAGAAGCAGTATGAAGCAGACTTACAGGCTGTACAACAGTTAACTGCATCTGTGGAGACAGAAGAGGAATGACTGAGTCAGCCCTGGCACTGGGAGGGGCCCTCAAGTATGGTTAATGAGAGCTTGGAATTCAGTAATAAGCTCTATTATGTTCTTTACTTTGAAAGCAAAGGCTTTTTATGACGTTCTTCAAATATTGTATGTTATTAAATTGGAAATGTTGTCTGACATTAAAACCCCTAAAATATATATTTCTAAATGTTTCATTATGACCAGGGTTCTCGTCAATCATTTGTGTTGAATCAGAACATGCCCTCGGTTGAGCAGGGTGGAGTTAGAGTTTAGTCGTTACAAACTGTGGATGTGGCGCTGGCCTGCATATCAGGAAGTACAAAACAAACGCACATCTGAAGCAAGACTACGACCCGCCCCCGCGCGCCAGACACAGCCGATAGTGACGGATAGTGCCGAAGAAAGCCAGGTTGGAGCTGCCCTGGGAAGTCAGGAGTGTGCGAGAGTCAACGCGGAGTAACGCCATTTCCCCGCTGTAGGGACGCGCAGACTCAAGCTACAGGTATGCCGCTAGTTTTAGCCGTTTTAGCTTTATTTACTGATTAATAACCTTAAGCTGCACCCGTACTAGTGGCAGACCGGCTCAGCTCCTTCCACGGGCCTGGGATCGGCCCTTCACCGGGAGAAGAGCGACAGCCCCGGCTCAGAGCTTTAGGAGACCGGGGGGCTGGGTCAGCACGCAGAAAGGCCCGGCCCACGCCTCCACAATGTTACATAGGATTAGACTTTACACATTTTGATTCATTTCTTCTCAGACTACTCCACCTTTTGCACCAATACACGGACAAGCTAACACTAGAGTCGCCTCGCGTTTTGGCTGTTAGCTAAGTTAGCTCATTCATGTTACACGTTTAATTCCATTCTGCAGTCACGTCTATGGTCGGTTTTCGAGTCATGAATATCCAGGAATAAAGTGTTAATAATAACGACGTGACCGAGCTAACGCAGTCGTCACATGTTCCTCTTTTTATCGCTTTTTGTTTGAATTTGTTAAAGTTAGAGGCTTTGTGTTTTTTTTAGCTTGACTATCTCAAATAACTGCTCGTCTTTATTGGCTAGGTGAGACATTTACTTTGTTTTTGGCGTGCTTTTCTCGCTCTGAAGCAGGCTATGATTTGACTGGACGTGTCCAAGTAGTGCTGGGACATTCAGTCCTCTCTACCCCACAGAGGCGCCCCTTTAAACGGACCAGGCTCTTTATACTATTTTCTATTAGTTATGTAGCTATTTTTAAGTTTAACATTTCCCCTTCTTTATTATGTGCCTGATACGAGTTGTTTTTACAGCTTTCATTTTTTAACTTTGGGAATATGTAACTTTTATGGACCACGTTTGTAATGAGTGACATTAACTTTTTATGTTATGCTATTGTTCTATCCCGGAAGTAAATGAGTCATATCAAGTAGTTAATGTTTCCTTTCTATTCTGGAACTTTACGGTGTACTTTGCTTTCTTACCTGCCAGAATACTGATAGTTGATAGTTATCAGATACAATCCTGGAGGGCGAAAACAGAAATAAATTATATCTGTGACTTTTGGACTGTATATTATCATTCTCCATGACTCCTGTTGTAGTTGCATATGACAGTTGTTAGATGATCTGGACTGGTTTGAAAGTCAGCCGTGTGCTGCTTCAGACACTCATTAGTTATTAGAAGTTCCCTCTGAGCTCAGCCACTGCTGTGGCCAAGTAGGTTGGAATCTGGGCTGCCAACAGCGCGAGAGGCCATTGTCCTGGAGGCTCATTCTGATGCTGGGACAGGGCTCACTTTTTGTACAAGGATATTCACACACCTTCTAATTAAGTGCAGGAGTAACAATGCAATAATGCGTCAGACAGCACCTTCCACCCATCCCCTATCAGCCAATAAGCAGCTCGACATTTTGGAGTTATGCCATAGTTTTAAATGTCCGGCGCTGGAGTTTCCTATAACAAAACTGAAAATAGCATTAGCTGTCTTGTTGCATACTTGACATTGTCTTACAGTGGTAAAAAAAAAGTATTTCAATCCTACTCCAAAGTTTGACTTTGTAATGTACAAGTACCAATATGGGTAATACTAGTAGTACCCAGTAATGTGGTTGTTACTACCACCACCACCACCACCACCGCTGCTCTTACTAATGCCTTCTACCTACTTTACTACTTGGTCATGCACACCCATTCAAGACTCTACATAATATTAAAGTAAAGAGACATTTTTCCTTCTATTCCTTCCCCAAAGTAACAGGAAGTATTGTTATGGGTTATATAAAAGTACCACAAGTAATTACTTTCCACCAATATATTTCTTGCAATGTCACAAGTTCAGGTTTATTTAGGCATAACTGACATCATAGCATGACGTATCACAGGAGCATGATTGTATCACAGGAGTAAAGCGTTTCAAGTTCAAATTGTATCAATTGTATCACAGGAGTAAAGAATTTCAAATTCAAATGTCTCACTTGAATATGAGTTTTTCTTGAGCCCCAATAATGTGGAGCGTGAGGGAGTTATGTAATAACATAGTTTAGAAGTGTTATGTAATAAGACTGTTAAATTGGTGTGTGTTGTGTATTGGATACTTTAGAAGAAAAAGAAAAGTATCATCACGTTTCACTGAAGGCTTTACACACATGTGGGTTCACAGGAAGTGTTACTGGGAAGGTTAATGCATTATCAAGGGTAATCTTCTTAATCCAAATTACTGACAAGGCCCGGGCTGCTATGTGGCTTCCTCAGGTCTCCTGTGCTACTTTTGTACACTGTTTACAAGTGGCTCTGTTGCTAAAACTACTGTGCTTTGAAATGAACATAAAAAAATAAGTTAGAACTAAATAAGGAGGAATGCTTGTGTCAGAATGCAACCACTGTAATAACGCTATTTCCTCTTGAATGCAGAATGGCGGTGGATATCTATGACTCCCAGTACCTGCTCATCCTGGCCCCTTCCCTGGTCATTGCCCTCATGTTCCTCTTCTTCTGGCTATTCATGAAAGAGACCTCTTATGATGAAGTTCTGGCCAAGCAGAAACGAGACCTGAAACTACCACCAGCCAAGCCAGACACTCGCAAGAAGACTGACAAGAAGAAGAGCAAGAAGAAAGAGAGCACTGCCGTGGGTGGAGGGGGAGGAGGAGGCGAATCAGAGGAGGATGTGAGAGATTTTGATGTAGCGGATGGTGCAAACAGCTCCTCTCTGGAAATGGATGAGGAACCAACAATCCAAGCCACACCTGCTCCTGCCGCTGCCTATGTGCCCCTGGTGTCAGCTGAGCCTCCAGCCGGTCCGAGGGAAAGGAAGAAGAATAAGAAGGCGGCCAAGGCTGCTGCTGCTGCTGCTGCCGCTGCCGCCGCGTCTCCTGCCCCAGTTGAGGAGCCAGAGGTGAACGGCACCAAACAGGTTAGCAGCAAGGCTGAAACACCACCACTGATCGACATCAAGCAGTCCAGCCCACCTTCTCCCCTCATTCAGGCTGAGGTCCAAATCCAGTCTGCACCTCCAGTCCAGGCTCAACAAACTCCTCCTCCGAGCTCTGGGAAGAAGAAGAAGAAACAGAAAGCTGAGCCTGGTGAGTGAGAAACAAAATGTATATAGCACGTTTCAACTGGTTCACTATGTAGCAGATTGGGACGGAAAGTGTCTTCACTATCTTAAGTGAACCATACCTGCCCATTTAAGTGTTCAAAAGACTACCGGAACGCTTTTGAGTGAGATGATTGGATAAGAGAGAATGCACACTCAAGACAAGACGTCAAAAAGCAGAAAATAATAATTAGCAGAGGATAAACAATTTATGTATCCTAGCTTTAGCCATATCTCACAGCTCCACAAACTTAGAATTGCTAAAAACCTTTTTGTGAATTCAAAAGTATGATTCAGGTATGATTTAGATTTTCCTTCATTAAGAAAACATAATTTCTCATTAGTTTACATCAGCTGCTCACATAACAGACTCCTGCGAGTCTGGACCTGAACACAAACACATTCTGCCGTTAAAAGAACCATATGGGGAGGCCAGTCCATGTGTTTTTGTGTTGTGAATGATTTATTTTTAAAATATCGCACTGTTTTCATCATTGTGTAGCCTAATTGGCGAGCCATCTGAATTCTTTATCTACATAATCAAAAATCTATAGAATGAGTCGATATAGAACTGCCTCTGGAAAACACATTAGCAGGCAGAGGAACACCAGATTTGTAAGAACTATGTGTCATAGCCTACTTTTTCTCTTCCATCCAGTATCTGTGGATGACCAGCAACAAGAAGCTAAACCAGAGCAGCAGCCCCCAGTTCCAGTTAAAAAGGAAGCTCCCATTGTGGCTGAAACCAAAGCTGTCGACGGGGCTGCCCCACCTGCCACCGGTGGAAAAAAGAAAAACTCTAAGAAGCAGAAGACCGAGCATGGTATGTATTAGTGGCTCATGCAAAGAGCTTCTGTATCATGCCATAGAGGGAGGGCCGTGTAACACCATTTGTTTTCTTTTATCCAGCTGAGGAACAGGTGGCTGATTCACCCACACCTACCAACCACCAGGCAAGCAATAATGACAGTGTCCCACCACCTAAGAGCAGCGGCAAGAAACCAAAGAATGAGACTGATAAAGGTGCAGAGATGCTCATACTGACGGGGCTTTGTCCGCTATCAAAGTATCACTCATAGTCATTATCTCTCTTTGTACAATAATATAGAGAATGCTGGGTTGAAGCTAAAGGAACTGCTCTCTGGCCTGTCCAGTCTGGCACTCTCTGATGCAGAAGTTGTCAGTGTATTGGCCCTTCTTGGAGAGAAGAGCCCCAATGCCCTGAATGCTTGGCACAAGGTGAGAACAACAAGAAGTCTTCTGTAGATTTGTTAATGGTGTATTCTAAGTATAGTGAAAATAAACAGCATTACTATGTCACAGACTGCCGCCAGGCCCGACCCAGCCGAACAGGAGCGAGAGAGGCTTTTAAACACACTCCAAGAAGAAGCGTCTATTGCGAAGGACAAAGTCAAACAGCTTAGCCAGGTATTGTGAGGTTTCTTTTTTATTAGAGTTGCATTAATATCACACAATAAATCTGTGCTCAATGAATGCTCACACCTTTTTGGTTCAGGAGCTTCAGGTAGAAAAGCAGAAAGCTGGCCGAGTGGAAGCGATGATGAGAGAGCAGCGTGCAGCCATGGAGAAGGAGCTGGGCGGTATGCAGGCCAAGGCCCAGGGCAGCTACCAGGAGCTGCAGTCCATGCAGATAAAGGTAATTCCCCAGCGGTTGTCTGATTTGCTCTGTGGGCCTGAATAATACAGACATTGATTTGAAATGTTTAGTATCAACAGGTGCGTGAGCAGCTGGAGAGCCAGATCACCAGACTGCAACAGGAGAATGGCATCCTCCGAGACGCTGTCAGCTCTGCCACAAACCAAATGGAGAGCAAGTCAGTATTGCACATGGCAGCTATACATAGACCTGTCAAAATAATTACTATGTTGACTTATTGTTTCATAGATACGTGTATACATTTTTTGGCAAGTTGAGAGTTTAGTTTTTGTTGTTGTATGACGAGACTTCAAATAAATAACTTCTATGTATACGCTCTATAACTTATTTAGCTCATGTTTTTTAACATACTTATACATATAGAAAAGGGTTAGTTATTTCATTATTATCATTTAACATGGCCTTTTTCAGGAGCAATACATCACTTTTCAAAATGTGTTATCGTGACGGCCCTAGCTTTACAGTTTAATTGGTACTTGCATGTGCCAGTTAATCCAAATTATTGACATCTTATTCATGTGTGTTGATTATCAGGAATTCTGCAGAGCTAAACAAGTTGCGCTCTGAATACACGAGCATGAGGAATGAACTGGGAGAAAACAAGAGCAAGCTCCAGCAGGAGGAGCACCAGAGGGTGTCACTGGAGGTCAGCTACAAGCAGAACGTGTCCCAGCTGGAGGTACGCTCATCCACATGCACAGGCTGTTGTTTTAGCCCAGGCTTCATTTCTCCCAGATGCCGAACAGACGAGCCACGCATGGCCACCTCGGATCTGTCGTGCATGTTTGTTAGCATTAGCGGGGAAATGGGAGGAGGCCTGAGTGGAAGTGCCGAGGACGGGTGTGGGAAATCAAATCCACGTCGGGAGGATGGTGTTTGTCTTTGGAAGCGGTCTTGTTTGAAGCTTCACTGAGCGTAAACATCACTTTCCTGCTCTTCTTGTATTTCTATTCGACTCATTACTAGTCGTACGCTTTAAGGAGTTGAGCGAAACACTTGAATGAACTGAAAGCAAGCTTAAGTGTCTTCTGTCTCCCTTAAGGCCCAACTTCAAGATGCAAAACGGCGGTGGGAAGAGCTGCAGAATTACCTTCGCAATGTCAGCTCAGATCAAGAGAAGCTGCAGGCCTCTAACCAAGGTAATACCCATTGTTGCGTATTAAATTTTGACAGTAAAGAGCTACGGCTATAGTAACGTCATGTGCGTGCGTAGAGCTCCACACTCAGCTGCTGGCGGTGGAAACAGAGATGCAGAACAAGAACAAGGAGATCCAGACCTTGCACAATAGTCTGACAGAGGCCATGGTGTCCAAGGAGGGTCTGGAACAGAAAGTTATGGGGCTGTTGGAATCGTCTCAACAAAGCACAGCGGACGACTCCATGCAAGCCCGCGTCCAGGTGAGTCCACAAGTCGAAAGGGTTTAGCTTGAACAAAAACATCCAGTTTAATCACATGGCGTTTTAACTTTTTTGTCAGGATCTTGTGAATGAAAACAAAAATCTCCAAGTCCAAAATGAGATGTTACAAGCCCAGATCTCCTCACAGGTAAACGGGTCACTGAAAACTCTAAAAGTCTAATGTATCTAGGCTAATGAGATTTCTGTTTTACATTTAGGTCACCCACGTCTCCCACATCGAGGAGCTCCAGAAGCTGTAAGATTTCCCTCATTATTTAACATACGTTTGTGTTTCCGAGATGTTTTTCACATGCCTTTTTTCTCCCGAGTGTAGTCTGGCCGATAAGGAGTTGCAGAGAAAGAGCCTGGAGGATAATCTAAATGCAGAGAGGAGCAGCGGAGCCGGCCGAGAAACAGACATGCAGGTACTCTACTGCAGATACTTACGCAAACAATACACGGGTTCATTGCACTGGAGGAATTTGGGGAATCTGAAATATGCATCTCTTGTAGTTCTTTACCTGCTGCTTTAAACATGTATATTTATTTGATTATATACTTAAATATGTTGAAGTTCACTTTGACTTATTGAAATGATTCATGCGTTTAAAGGAGGCCTATTATACAAACATGCATGAATCACTCTAATTACAACTTCATTTACTCATTAGAGCGATTAGTGTATTTTGAGTAACCTTTATTCTCCTGCATTCATGACGACATTGTTCTAAAAAATCTTGTTTTCCCTGATCTCCTAGACACACCCCACTGCTCATTACTGACTTAATTCTCCACGAAAAGAAAACCTGAATTACATTTCATTGTTACCGTCATAGAAAACAATCCTCAAACACATTTTGTTAATGTGTGCTGACATTTACAGTGACGGGGCAGGCAGGCAGAGATTAGCAGTTCAGGGAAGTCAGCGCAGTCCTTTCTTTTCGATGACATCCTTTTAGCTCAATATTCCGATATAAAACATCCCAAATAACATCTTTTTAATAGCTTTTTCTTTAACTTCTTGAACGTTTAACTGCATTCCTTCAAACATTACCAAATACTAACTTCACAATGAGAATAAATCATCAAAGAGCTACGCATCAAAAGTGACACAATACTTGCACTATCATCAAAACCTTCCAAAAGAAATATTATACTATTAAACACACAATTCCCCTGTAGTTGAGTCCGCAACATGATATACAGCGTAAAGTGCCGTTCTTGAGCTCGGTTGCATAAGTTGGGCCGTTTCCCACTGTGATCTCTGTGTTGAAAGTATACATTTCCTTCTCCGTAGGCCTTGCACAATGAGAACATGACGCTGAAGGCAGAGCTACAGAATCTGCAGGCCCAGATTTCTGAGCAGGTAAGTTTGTCCTTCCAACAATGTCCACGTGTCGCTGTGCTCTGGAGCCCTGTTGTGACACACCCTTTCTTTTTGATCCAAAGACGGCCTCTCAGATGGCTTTGGACCAGATCCAAAAGAGGTGTGTGAAAGAGATTATATGTAACATCATGTTCTGCTGCATATTTGGATAATGCTTTTAACTTTGACTCCCACAGTGTCCAAGAAAAGGAGGAAAGCATGAAAACTGTTGAGGACTTACTGGAGAAGGGACTGATTGAAGTGGCAAACAAGGAAGAAGAACTGAAGGTCTCTGATTTATTGATGTTCTAGAAAGAAATCGGGAACAGGGATATCAATTCACAAAGCGTAGAAGTCGATTAAAATGAGCCTACAATAAACAAGCTGGCATAAAGTTCAACGTCTTCTGGCAGCAGAAATGAACAAAAGGAAAAAGAAATATGTTATTGTTGTCAGTTGAAAGGACATAAGGTCAATATGACAAATTTGTGGAGCCAATCCCAAACAAATAATGAAAAGTTTCAACACTTGTGGATAATAAGTTTGAGGTTTTACTACCAAAACAGTGAATTTCCCAAAGAGTTTACAGGCCCTTGTGCTCCCTCTGAGATTGTAACCATCCTATTCTAGAACGTGAACGCAACCTTTTAGGAAGGAAAGCTATTTATAAATTCTCTTGGTTTGGTTGGTCTCATATCCCCCAATCTAATGTTCTTTGGGCAGGCTTCAAGAGAAAAGTCTGAGGCACTAAAACATGAGATAGATGCTCTGAAGAAGCAGTTGGAACAGGTGAGCTAGTCGCTTTTCTTGTTCTATGTTCAACTGTTAATTTTAATCTGATCATTTTAACCATTATTTTAGACGTCTTCGGAATCTGTAGTAGAAGATTACCAAAGCCAGTAAGTCTTGTTCAGTTCCAAATGGGTTATATCTATTCAATTGTTTTGATCAGTATTTAATGATTCCTCATATTTCAGGATTCTAGAAAGGGATCAGAAGGTAGAATCGCTACAGGAGGCTCTCCAAGTGGCACAGGACAACAGTGCAGCTCTAGAAAAGCGAGCTGAGGTATGGGATGAAACCGTAAATGAGCTGAAATATATTAGGCCTTTTTGGGGGGTTGAAGCTTTATCTTTTATGTGACAGTGTCTGGAGCAGGCGCTGGCAGCCATGCAGGCTGAGCTAGAGCAGCTCCGGCAGAAACAAACGCCTCTCGAGTCGACCGATTCTAGTGATCAGCTCCAAGACTTGCAGCAGCAGTAAGTCACTTGTGCATCACTGGAAAACTCAAGCGGATCTGTCCTCACTAATAATGCGTGCATTTGTCCCCAGGCTGGTGGCAAAGGACCAAGAGATCCAGAGACTTGAAGCTGAGGTAGAGACCAGGACAAAGGAGTTGAGTGAGAAGCTAGAGCAGCAGCAGCAGCAGCAGGTGAGTGTCTGCTTTAAAACAACTGCACTTACTGTATGTCTCACTTAATGTAAAATATGATCTACAGTGTCCCAGTCTCTCATAATCTAAGGGATCTAGAGTATTTATTACACTAAATACTCAAATTGTGTTACACTGAAGGAATATAATGACATCATTTATTTATAACACTTTTGTAGCAGGCGACCACAGCAGTGCCAAGCACAGAGCTTCTTGGAGAGTAAGTATTTTTGTACCATATTTGTGCCAATATGTATTCATTGTGTAAAACTCTGGTTGTCTTTGTGTCTCAGGCTGTCTGCAAAGGAGAAGCAGATCTCAGATCTTCAGGGAGAACTGGCTGAGCTGAGGGACTCTGTGGAGCTCCACAGAAAGAAGAACAATGTAAGATGTTTTTCCAATAATCAACTAATGTTGTCATGGAGTTATTACCCCTCTGTTTATGTGCCTTCAAAACGTCAGTGATGTGCATTCTGAACACATTCATACTCCTGTGTACTGCCAGTTTGCTCCATTTGTCTTGCATCGATTTTACTGGTGGGACACAAGATGAGAAGACTTTGACATAACTTGTAAGCACGTGGAGAAATAAAATCCCATGGCATGTGTGCACAATCTTGTGACAATTTTATCTTGTGAGACCTTGCTGCAGGAGCTCTTGTCCCTCACTGTTTCGCTTAAGTTTATAGTTGATATACTGAACAGTTTTATGTTTGTAGTGGAGTTTTGACTCTTGTGGGTTCTTCAGAGCATTAGGAAGTATTTGTTCTTGAGAGCATGTTCACTCTTCCTCTGAACACATTAATGCTGTTTAAAAATACCTGGCCCACAATGTCTGATGTCTCTCCAATCTATTTCTTTAATGCATGTGGCTTTACCATGTGACAGTAAAGTACAGCGACCCCATGTTGGTTGGAGCATGAGTGAAAAGCAGTATTGTTCAAGTATTTCCTCCTCGTGTGTATTTGAGGCCTATTCCCTGAGGCTGAACTGAAAGTGTCTCTCTGAAACTGACCAAAACAGGAGCTTCGGGAGAAAAACTGGAGTGCAATGGAAGCTCTGTCAGCCACCGAGTCCATGCTTCAAGGGAAACTCAGCAAAACTGTCAAGGTTGGCCACATAAGTCTGCTTCACTCTAGTTCCAATCGGACGCATTCCCTAAAATGCTGTTTTCCATGAATGAGCCGCATCACCCGTCACAAAGCTGCATACTCATTTGCCTACAGTGGATTTTGTGCAGCCTCAAAGTTGAGCCGCTGAATATGGCTGCTTCCACAAATCTTTCAACAGTTTATTTTCCTGATCTGGTTGATAGAACAGTCCTAAATGAGTGTGCAGTGGCAGATGATTTCACTGGGTGCCATTAGTTTTTTAGATTCATGGTCATCATTTCACATCGTCTTGTGTCGTGACTCGTGTTGTTCAGCATGTTTCCGCATGTTTGCTCCTTTGTGTCACTCTGATTTGTCTTCCTAATGCACTCATTAATCACCCTCATGTTGTCACGTCTGCCATGATGCATATGTTTCTTAATGCTCTGTGCCCACGTCTAATGACTTTTGATATCTTTGTGTAGTAGAAAGGCTGCTCATGTGGACATGCAGTGCTAACTGGCCACTCTATTAACAGTTAAAGTGTATGTATTTTAGTCTGTGCCAGAGTAGGGGACATGCTGAGCCAACAGCACCGCAGCTGCCTCTGTGCTATCAGCCTCAGCACACTAGATCTTCAGTCATTAGATCTACACAGTTCTTTGGCAGCTGTCCAACACTGCCATGTAAACTTATTGTATTCACCATTTTCTGGTGAAAAGGCCTGGCATAGGGGTTTTTCTAAGTTCATTATGGTCAGATAATGTAGCTAGCCAGTTTAGGGTGACTGATTTTTTTTGGTTCGCAAATTCAATCAAAAGAGTGTCATAGAATGTTGAGGCGTGTGTTTGAAATGTCCTTTCCTGCAGGAGAACGCAGCAGCCCTGGCAACGTCTCAGGCTGAGTGTCGAGATGTTCTGCACAGACTCCTGCCCCATGTACCTCTGCCCTCTGAGCAGGTACGTTTTTGACCATTCATCCCCAGACACACATTCAAGTCTTTCACTTTACTTACAGTTTGTGTTGCTCTATAGAACCATCAGGAATGGCTTTGCAAGTTTGAGACTGCAGTATCAGAAGCTCCAGCCTCACAACCCACCCCTGTATCAGGGGACTATGAGGTACATTTTGAGTACAAATTAGCTAAACAATTAAAATTATGAGCTCAACATAAAATGTATTTGTAGGAACTGACTGGTAAACTGAAGGAAGCCGAAGAAAGTCAAAAGATTCTACAGAAGGACTGTGAAACTTACAAGAAGGTTTTGGCAGAGACGGTAAGTACAATTTAGTTGTTTCTCTTAATACGATATAAGCCATTCAACATTTTAAACCAAACTACACCATACTTTTGGACAGAAAGGCTTTGTGATACAAATACTATATCTGCTGTAGTGCAATGTGTAATGCCTCTTCTATCCACAGGAGGGCATCTTGCAGCGCCTCCAGAGCAGTGTTGAGCAGGAGGAGTCCCGCTGGAAACTGAAGCAGGAAGTGTCACAGGGAGAGCTGAGAGAGGTATGGAATTAACTTCAACCAACCAACAGACAAGCCAAATAATGAGTGTGTTAACGTGTGCTCCTTTTCTCTGCAGATGACCCAGAAAGTAACAGAGCTGGAACTAGAGATTGAAAGACTAACAGGAGGAGAGATTGAAAATGTCAGTATTTGTGGTTGCTCTATTTAAATGTCCATGACACTAGATAATAACCTATTGTCTGCATGGCTTTTGTAGTTGAGAAGGGAGAAGCTGCACTTGGAGTCAGAGTTGGAGCGAGCAGAGCGTGAGAGTGCCACTTATGTGACAGAGGTCCGAGAGGTGTGTACTTTTCACTCAATTATGCTTTGTTTCTTAAAGATTGTATGTCCATCTGTTTGCAAATGTGTTAGATTGTTGGTGTTGCTTTTATTTGATCAAGCTTTGAGAGCCCTCCCTGTAATGCAAGTGTAATAAGTTTATTAGTCCCTGGAGTAAACTCTTCAGTTTGCTCGATCATTGACTAAGTTCACAGGTGTCTGGGTCCACTTGATGGTGGATTTAGTAACTACTGTCTGACATCCCAGTAATATTTGCATCACTAGACTCTGGCTCTTCATGTAAACAGCCTTTCAGCCACCTTATCAAGACACACACTGGCTTGCACCTACACATAAAGCTGGCTCCACCCACAGCACCAATAAACCCACCGTTTTAAACTGATTTCAGCTCAAAGATCTGTTGACTGAATTGCAGACCAGACTAGATGGCTCATATACAGAGGCCATCAGACAGAATGAGGAGCTGAATTTGGTAAGCACGGGACATCTTGTAGCTAGAGCTTCTTTGTAACCTGTCGCTGCCAGTGCTGTCGGTGGTCTGTTCTGCCATTGAACATGGGTCTCAGGCTTCTTCCCTAACACTTCCCATCATTCATAATCAACTAGATGTCAACTATTCGAACACAAAATGTGCATACATGTCATTTGCTTTGTAACAGAGGTTGTGAATGATGACTTCTAGTAATAGAACTAACACTTGTTTAAGATGCATTTGACCCATTGCTGGCTTCACTTGCTGTGTAACGGTGCAAATGGGATGTAGACTGGGTTATGGTGCACTTGAGTCTCATCATTGGAATGTGTGTATGCTCTGATCTAAAGGTATAAAATGGTATGTTTGTTTTTGATAACAGCTGAAAACACAGCTCACAGAGACTCTGTCAAAACTGAAGACGGAGGAGAATGAGCGGCAGAGGGTGGCAGCTAACCTGTACAAGGTAATGGTTTGTGGTTAGTCCTGTGAGCCTCTTAAAACCTGCGATTGACAAAACAGATTGCAACTATGAAGGCACACTGAATGGATCCACAGGGGCAGTGTGCTTAATGTAACACTTGTGTCTTTTGGGCTTTTCAAGCCTGAATTAGCCATTATTTCTACTGTATATGAATTATTTTGAAATTTTGGGCAGGTTACAAACCTTAGTTTACCTTGTGGATTAACTAATTCAAGCTAAACAAATAAAATAAAAACCCTATTTTTTTTTTTTTTTACAACTTTCTGAAACTGGAGTTTAAAGCATGCCAATGTTTCAATTAGGATTATTTAGTAGAGGATAAAATGTTAGACTGTCTGCAAACAAATGGAAATCCCTAGAAACTTTTAGGGATGGGTCCTAAGAAGGCTTTAGTATGCCAGTCTTATTTGAGGGCATAGAATGTCATATTCTTGTCTGACAGTGATCTTCTCTCCTGCCCCAGGCACAACAATCTGTGGATCTGATCCAGGGTGAGCTCTCCAAAGTGTCAGACAATGCAGATGACCTGATTGAGAACAGCACCATGTCTTCACAGAATGTATGTACACTATTGGGGTCCATTATTGTGATAAAAAAATGTTTCCAATAATGTTTCCACTATGCTTGCCTTTTGTAGGAGGAAACTGAAAGAAAGGAAAAAATGGCCGCAGGACTAAACCAAACTGTAAGCGAGCTACAGCTTCTGCTACAAGCTGTAAGCAAGCAGCTCACCAAGGGACCTGAGGGAGTACGTCTTTTCTGATTATTAGACAGTAATGTGTAGTTCAGGTGTAGAGCCTAATCATGCTCTATTTTATTTCAGGAGGCAGATAAAGATTTGTCCAAGGTATAGTGGGATCCTCACTCATGGATTGACACTGTACTTGGGCCTCATCACTACTACCTTCACTTCAAACGTTCTTACCCACCCAGCCACTTCCTCTCACTCTCTGGTCACCTCACCTACTCCTGAGCGCCTCATGTACGTCGCTGGTTGGAAACGCCTGTATGGTCACAGGGAACAGACGTGTATTCCAGACTCTGTACCAAAATTTCACGCACTACACCACTCCTTCCACATTCCTCTTCTCCAGCAGCCTGATCATTTTATTAGAACCTTTTCAGCTCTTCTTGTGGCAACCATTCCTCTGTTTAGATCACACATTGTTTTAAATTAACTAAATCCTACAGTAGATTTTTTATTTTGTCTCAAAGGACAATTATATATTTGACTATTGATTAAATAAACTGGTTTTCATGACTTGAGTGTTAACTTAAATATGTTTTAACACATGAACTAGGACCTGCAGAGGCACGGCATTCTTTTTGAACCTATCAAACTAAATCCTGCTGTTTTGATGAAATAAAAGCTTTGTGCACACCATGGATCAATACTGGGCGGAGAGTAGGGACATTGGAGCATATCAGAAGGTCACTGTTTGGAGATACAGGGTCATATTGCACACAAGTCTATACTGTATCTCCAACTAAGAGATTATGTGACCAGTAAGACAGAAAGGATGAGATCAACAGTCTTTAGTGTTGTAACTTGTCTAGCGTCCCGTATCATCTGTAATCAACACTTGCGATATATTCATTAACACTGAAGGTTTGTTCTTTTGTAACAAGCGATGTTAATAAAAAAAAAAAAAGGGATGCTTGATACATTTTTTAAGTGGTTTTTCATTCTTTTCCCAGCACAGCACTTTAGTGTGAGTTTCCTTTCAACAAGTCTGACAAATGATTTTGGTCAAGTTTGAAAAGTTGTTGAACAGTTTATTATCTTGGTTATTACGGCACACTATGAAGTGCACTGATTTAGTTAAAATGTTGGTGTGACAAATCAAGAGGACATAATTTAAAATAGTATGGCTCATTTCCAAATCTTTTCCAGTTTACATTGAGACACCAGGGCTGTAATTATTGTTGAAAAAAATATATATCGTAATCATTAATGAGGGCCCTACAAGACACTTTTCAATTCCATCCAATGAGCAAACGTGACCCAAGGTATTAATATGATCTACATACAACATTGCAATCATCAAAATGCCTGTGATGCCACCTGGTGCATTGGCGGCTTTGCTTTCATCTCGTGCATGTTAAAAGGCACCCCAACAACAGGCCTGTTGTGCAGGCTGTAGGGTGGGAGGGGTCAGTTCAAGTCCGTGAGCCATATGGTATCAGCACATTCTTCACATTCTCCCACACTGTCATGCTGCAGTCAGCTGATTGGAGATCTGGCTCTTACCATCATGGAAACAACCAGACAGCACACACTGCTCACTGCTCGGCTGGCTCCACTGTGTTGTCATGTACACCGCATTCTTAAGGCTGCATGGAGTTTCCCCTGCACACAAACTTGTGGACGACATGAGCTACTTCTATTATTCAAACTATGGAATACTCTGGAATTATCTCCATAGAAAAAAAAAAAAAAAACTAGAAAAAAAAAAAAAAAAACAGTATTCAATTTCGGCTACAGGAGCAAAAAAAAACACACAAAACTCTGATGAAGAATTGTGCTGATTTTGGTCAACAGTCACAATTCGAATAAATGTTCACATTTTTCTATAGAATTTGATGTGTATACAAAGCTGGGGCTTGAACTCAGAAGCTTTTATGCAGGATGTCACCATGCGCATACTAAATAAAACCCCTAAAATCAAATGAAAAGTATGTTTTACCTTTACTTTAGAACTTTTCTCTCTACAGTATAAACCTCTGTAACTTGCTTTACTGTAGGCCTTAATCTACAGTACTTCCTCAGCTCTTCCACTAAACTGAACAAAGTATTATGGATATAAATTAGTCAGAGATTCAGTTCCAGGGTTGCTTTAGGATTTCAGACAGCCTGACATTTTAAAACTGTGAAACTGTAATGAAGTTAATAGCAGCTTTGTCTTGCCTCTGTCATCACTGCTGATGCCGCTAGTCTCAATTACGCAATAGTGGCTTTCTGTGGGCCACAAATCTGACCACCCTTCCAAGTCTCCAGCCTAAACATGAACATAGACACACAACTCCCAGGCCCACTCCCTGCATCTGCTCTCCATCAGTGTGGTATGTGCGAGAAAGGCTTTGATCCCACTCCTCAGCTCAAGTCAGAGGGGTTAGTCAGACACTGAAAAGACTGTAGTGCTCTTGTACAAATACAATGGGCTGTAGAGAAAGGCAGGGAGCAGTCAAAAGAGTCACAAAAAGACCATTTAACATTCATTATACCAGGTCACCCACAGGCTGAAGTGGAGCTTTCCTAGATTATGTTTACTTATAATGCCTACCTCAACTGGTCAGTGTGCCTGTTTATATCAGAATTGAGATAATATTGTGAATGTTGCTTTAGAGAAATGAAAAATCTAAATCTAGAGTATTGTTTAAACTTTATAGTAAATGATGCTACAAAAAGAGCTGACTAAAAATAAGAATAAAATAGGGGTAAAATGTGATATTTCTGCACTTTTGAGATTAATTGTACAGACATTTTACATTTGTCTGATAGATAAACCTCAACTAATACATTTAAAGACATATTTTAACATATTTCTGTTGGACTGACATCGTCTGAAAAGTGTTACTGGGATATACTTCAAAAAGATTCGCCCACCCCTACTGACCAGTCAGTTTGAAATACATCCTTACTGCTTTCACATGAGAACTCTTGTGACCCCTGCTACCTTTTGTTTTTGTGTCAAGTGTTATTGCACTTTGAAATTGCACACCAGTTCAAACATGAGGCCATAATTGCAGAGGCAATAGCTCCACAGAGGAGCCTCCAGCCAGGCAGGGTCTTGTAAAAACAAGACAGTGGCTGGGCAGTAAACTAAAGGCAAAGGAACTGTTGATTAGATTACAGAGAAGAAAAGGGTGAAGTGTCTCAGAGAGAAACATTTGAGATAAGATTTACCAGGTTCTTATCATCTTTTTTTTTTTTACTAACGAACACAATAACCTGCATTTAGAAGTGAAGTGTTTAACAGTTGATTTGGCAAAGACGTAGTGGTGCAAATAAAAAAACATTCTGGGACTAATAAAACAGGTCATACATGTTGATGGGGTACATAAAAGTGGATTATTAATCTTCCTGGCATATTTAGTCACATAATATATCAGTTGCAGGAGCCAACTAATTTAATATTCAAAATTAGTTTTGATGAATCCTGGGGTGGTCTGTTGTTTATTAAATTTATGAATTTACTCACTGCCCCCCAGAGTTGGGAAAGGATGTGGTTACCCAGCTCCACCTCAGCTTGTAATTACAATGTAACGCAATTATGTCACGTTTGGAAATTTATTTTAATCTTAAATGATGTGTTGAGTAGGCTATACTGGACGGAAGGGAAACAGTGACTAAAAAAAATCTCCCACGTATGGAAACTGGAAAGTTTGAAAACGTTTCATTTGTCCCCTTTAAGAAACCAGATTGTAGTCTTTGTTTACATAAACACTAAATGGGGTTTTGCACCACGCGAGGGTCCCTTCAAGTTTAAATATGATATAAAAACGAAATATTTTCAAGTTAACGTAGTAATTGGAGTAAAACATAATCAAAAGGTATCACAAGTTACTTATTATTCTACATCCCAAACACTTTACTAGCTAAATAGCAGCATGAATAAGGCGTGTTTTTGGCGTTCATCCCCGCGGAAAGTATAAAATGGCCGAATGGTACGGTCCGGCCCTTCTGCTCGCTGTTTGTGTTTCTGCCTCTCACAGACGATTCAGCCGCCAACTATCCTGCTATGTCACGCTGAGGAAGTTTGGGGAGCGATATAATTAGCGATCTCTTGAATCTTTTGTCCACGGGAACATTTGTAAGCGGATTTATGATATGAGAAGACAGCGTACGGTGACCTGGACGGAAATCCGTTGCGTTATTATTTGTGTTCGTTTGTTATTACTGTATTGCTAACGCTGAATAGTGACATGTTTTCGTCAAGCCAAGAGGAGTACTGCGCCCCGTCCAAAGATCCAGTCAAATACGGGGAACTTGTGGTACTAGGGTAAGTTTATAACAGTGTTTCAACTGTTTATGATTGTTATTTTTGAAGTAAAGTGACAAAATGTTAGCTTGGAACACTAAAAAGTCCTCATAAAGAAGTTTTAACTGTGAGTCACTGCGTGCGTAATTTACGTCGGGCTTTGAGTTCAAGCCAGTGCGCGTTTTAAATCACACTTTCGACTCATTGTGTATTCTTTTAGGCAATTCTAATAATAATCGAATAATATTATAGAAAAAGGCGAATGTGTGTGTCTAATGGCCTCACGTTACTCTCGGACCCAAACACGTGCGTGTAAAAAACTGTGTACATTTTAGTTTGGGCTTTTGATGACGACGCAGGATTCACGCTCTCTTTGTGGGCCAGGAAAAAACACGAGATTGCCCAACTCAGCCAAACTTGCAGCACACGTACGATGGGATTTTTTTTTTCTTCTTCTATTTGAGATCCCATGCTCTGCAGCCATGACCACTTCGGCCTTTTCAGAGCTGGATTGGTGGATTTCAAGGAATTCGGAAGTGGCGGTGGTCCCCTCCCCCCAGGACTCAGAAGATCTTCCTTTTTTCCCCCCAACGCTTTCCGCACAACTTTACACGTGCACGACTTCTGAACCAATAAGAAAAGTACATTATGAATTGCAGTACCGCTTATAGTCACCTTAAACTGCAATACACAAAGCCTCCACGCTGATATCAACCCCCTGATCTTTGAATACCCTTGGTGCATGAATAACAATCTGGTATTCACGTCTCCAGGTAGGGGTCCATTGTTTGAAAGGGCAGAGTGGGTCACAGAGGAGCAGAGCTGAAAAGAGAGAACAGCCCCAACTTTACATAACAACACTCAGGAGGGTCTGTGGTAGACACTAGTAATGTATAATGCAACTGTGTTCTGTCGGGCATATAATGGAGGGTGTTAAACGTTTTAAGTGAATTACACTTTGACTTTTGACCCCTGTAAATTCCCGCTTTAAGTGTATGGCATTTCTGCTTCTCAAATTTATATCCGGCATGTCTCATCTTGCCACTTAATAAATGATGGGTGTGTGTCTATGTCTACCTGCCTCAACTCTTCCAAAACAAATGGTATATGTTTAATGGTGAGACAACAGTTTAACATAACGTAAACTTTATTGAGATACTTTGTCACAATTGCTCAAAAATATAAATATAAACAGATGAATAATAACAAAGAGGAAATGGAAGATAAAAAAATATGAATAGTTGTAGAAAATGTGTGTAAAATAAGTAAAAGAAAAATGTAGCAGGATAAATAATTAGAGCAGGCACAATTAATAAACTGACAGTAGACTATAAAAAATACTACACAGACTACAAAACACATACAGAAAAACCACCACATTTCAATCTTTGTTTGGTTGATAATATATTTTAAATATCTCAGTGTGCACTAGAAATAATCATTTGACTGGTTGACTAATACAATAATCGTTAGTTGCAGTTCTATAAGTAATAATTATGGGGTAGACTGACAACAACTAAAGGCCATCATTGAGGGCCCCTATCAGTCTGATAAACATCTGATAAACAACTTTTGGGTTAAGACTGAGGCAGATGGTAGGTTTCTATTGGGGGGCATATGCCGGACTTTTTTTGGCGAGTTAAACTTGTTTTGTTTTAGGTATTGTGCGCTCTCTGTGTCTGGTTCCTTTTATTTGTATTTCTTTTCTTTGTATTTGTTCGGTTTTGTCTTCTACAATACAAAAGAGTAAAACTATACATAAAATAAGACCTTTCACTGTCTCTTTCCCTGGCATCAAAGTTCAGGTAAAGTCGCTGATTTAAGTCATTTGAATATGCAAACGGTAAATAAACTTCTGGCACAGGATGCTCAGGGGATATATTGAGAACATGGATATTGCTGACGACGTTGCACAAAGTTCTGTTGAGTAGACTTTGTGAAATATCAACGGGCTGAAGCAAACAAAACTACTTTGTTGATATTAGTTGTGACAAGTGCATAATGGCTGCAGTGACATCATCTCCCGCCTGACAAAAGCCATGGATGGACAGATAGCTGACAGTATGGAACAAAGCTTGTTTGAACAGCACTTCCCTCCGCGTCTCTCTCTGTGTCAGTGTGGCTTTTATTACGTGCATGGCTGCGCCCCATCTCTGCCTCTCCGGGCCTGACTTGGTGATGCTTCCTGCGTGGGGATCCTGGAAATGAAAGGGTGGATTGATCCGGACTCCCTTCTTCCCTCTCCTCAGCTTCCTCTGTCCATTGTGGTCCGGAGACTGGGCCTATTGATGGGGCTTTGTACATTTCTACCCAAAGAACACAATATAGAAAGGGGAAAGACTACAGTGTGAATTAGCTCGGCTGCTGCTGTGGTGGTGGTGGTGCATCTATAATTGATTACAGGAGGAAAGCGGATATCCGTTTGCATTCTCCTCAGCAAAGATACATTATGTTATGTGTGATTGCAGTGCATCCTGGTAGACTGTGTACCACTTAACAGAATGGGGGATGCCCTGGATCTGTTCTACCCAGTTAGAACAAGCATTTGTCTGAAGTGCCAGGTCACAAGAAGTAGGTTCAGAACTTTGCTTGCTTTAATCTAGAGCTATGCAATTGGTAACGTTTTATCAAATCATTTCAAATTGTCTGTGATTGGCTTGGGGTTTTTCGATCTGCAGGTCTACAGCCAGTTCCCAAGGCCTTAAATGCACTTTTGAAGCAGAGACTTTGGAAGAGGAATTATTTATTTTTTTGAATAGCACTGGAGTGGATTTGTTTGTTGTTTTAAGATGGAGGTTCATATTCAAATGCCTGTCTTGTCAGTGTTAATGAATTTGAAATTATTAGACATTTTTAGACAATAGATCAATATAAGAGGAAAAACATCGCATAGCTCTACTTTAATCTAGTAAGAAAACGAGGTCTGATGTGTATCTCAAGCTCTAGAAAAGAGAGCCACATTTTGACTGGCGCTGGCCCTTGCTTGTTTGCTTTAGAGCTGAACTGTTTGTTTCATGGCGGAGTGCGTCTCCATGCTGAGGGCCTGGTCTGCTACGTGAGCAGCTCACGCTGTACCTTATACTTTTTTAATCATGAAGACGATCTCAGCAATTCATTTAAAAAAGGGTCAGCAATTCCAAGTGTTTTACATAAGAGTTACCCCCACTGGATAAAACACCGGTTTATCACAAGATCAGCGTTTGGTGGGAAATTATTTTCTGTTTATACCTCCTGTTTGCAGTTTGGTTTTCATCTGAGTCTGCGTTCTCTCTTAGTGAGCCAGACCCCTTTTGGAAGCTAGTACAACACGTGGCCGCAGTTAAGACACTGTCGGACTGCACCATCCGCTCCAAGTGAACCAATCGAAACGTGGCTTATAATTCTTACTGTGTTTCAAGTGCTTCTTACATGTTTGTCCCTTATTAATGAACTATGCTTATTTGAATGCTCCAGTGTACAGTAGGTAGTTGTCAGGACACTGGTGACCACAGTATTCCTTATTGATATAAATATATTGTACATTCTCCACAGCCTGCGCCAAATTGTCCACTGGGAAATTGAAGTGATGGATCCTCTAGTGGGAAACATTGACCTGTATGAGTACATAACGGAAATGGATAGAAGGCCCTGAGGATCCATAAACTAGGGATGGTTGTTATGGCGATGGAAATCAAATTGTTTGCCTCATAAACATCAATGGCCTAAGTCATATTCAAGATTATCAGTAACAATGAAAAAACACTAACCATAGAGATGCCTTACACACGGGAAGTGCTGTTAGGGTGTGAACATCTTTCTGATTGGCCATGGGTGGAGCCAGTAATAAAGTAATATGCTGCAGGGTCTGGGGAGTAGAATGAGACAACATTCTGATTGTGAAGTGTGATTCTCTTATGTACTGTTCAAAGCAGCTCTATGCTCATACACATACACTTTTCCTCACCCACTCCTCCCATTAGTCAGCCTCCATCATGCTCTGAGCGAGTAGATTTGGCCAATCACAGTGTATGAAATGTATTAACTTTCTGAAAAAGCAGATGACTTGACACTTTGACAGGATATTTGCCTTCGAGAGGTCATCTATGGTGAGGAAATCAAGATTGTGATATGGCTCCAAGAAAATTGTGATATTCATTTTTTTGTCCTGCTTTCCATAATGTTAATGAGGGTTATAATATAAATACTCTTCATATCTCCTTTATTCTAGGGAGTTCTAGTTCGCTGAAGAGGTAGGAGGTGCTGCTGGCTCCTGAGTACATCCCTGAAGGGAGCTGATATGCCAGTGTCTAATCCCGTGCTTAGTGTTGCAATGTAAATCCGCTGTATATGTCTGGCACAGGTCAAAAAGACAAGTCATCATAATTAATTACGCATCCTAGAGCCTCTCTGACTAACAAATTATGATGCTTCTTCTCCCACATGTTGCATAATAGAGTTTGGAATAACGCAGTGGTTGGAAAAGACAACATGCCCATTCTGTTAGCCTACACATTTTATCAACAGTGAAGTCATGCTTGCTGGCAAAACACAGAAAGTGGCCATGTCATACAGTAGAATGAGCTGAATCAGGCATTGGTTTGGCTTTGATTCATGTAAGAAGACTATCTTCAAGCCATTGTTGGCCCAGATTGTCTAGGGCAGGGGTCAGCAACCTTTAAAGTCCAAAGAGCCATTAGGGACCAAAAAACAAATCTGTCTGGAGCCGCAAGAAAATTAAAAGCCTTATATAAGCCTTATATGAAGGAAACACAGGCTGTAAGTGTATATTAGCTATATTAGCCTACTATTAAAATAACTAGGCAACAAATACATAATGAGCATTCCTGATTAAATGTGTATTTTCCCTGCAGCGTGCTCTGGAGAGATGACGCACCACGTAACAAAGAAAAAAACAAAAATGCAGTCCTCTTCAAACCTCAATAACAATACAATCCTATTCTCTTTCCCCCCATAATTGGGCAACAGTGGACTTGAACACAGTCTGCAATTATAAATTCGATTACATCTTGAGAGTTTACATAACTGCAAAACAGCGTTCCTGTTTGATATCGATTACGACAGACTCATCACAGGCACCTGAGTATGCTGGAGCTGAATTAATGTCCTTGATTTGCCGATTGATGATGTTACCTGCCATTTTCATGGCCCTTTCCTTCACTGTCTTTGCGGAGAATCCTTCATGTACTGACGATCGGTGAACGGTTTTCCACGCTTTAATCTCCCTTGCAACAAATCTAGCAGCAGTTGTGGAGTTTGGATATGCAATCCACTTCTTAAATCTATCTTTGCGCTCCTCTAATTTCTCCAGAAGTGCTGATATCGTACAATCCTTGAATCCTCTGTGCTCATCAGCTACTTTCATTCCGGGTTGTTTACAGTCACCTGCCCGGCAATGCGCCGCCCATGAAACACGCGCTGAAACACGTGTTGCAGGTCTATGACGCAAATCTTCGTTGACAGAAATGTTGTTTTATACGTTTTTTTTTTTACAGCATTGGTAAACGATAATGTTTGTGTCATGTTTGTCCTTCTACAGAGACCATATTAAAGCAACAAATATATACCCCCATTTATTTTCATACATTTTTGAAAAAGCCCCAGGGAGCCACTAGGATGGCGCTAAAGAGCCGCATGCGGCTCCGGAGCCGCGGGTTGCCGACCCCTGGTCTAGGGCTTTCACTAATGACTATTTTAGTAGTCGACTAGTCAGCAATTATTTTTTTTATATGTTGACGAGTCAAACGATAAAAAAAAAAAATATTAAAAAAAAAAAATATATATATATATATATATATATATACATTATCAAGCAAATAAAGGTTGAAAATATGCAGATTGAAGGCTTCCTGATGGAGAATATTACTAAATAACGTGTGTTTTATAGTCTGTCTGTATAGTCCAGATACTGATACGATGATCAAAATACTATTATTATAAATTATACCATTATTTTTTATTATAGTAGTCGATTAAACGTTGTAGCCCTAGGTATAGCTTTAATTAGTAAAAAACTGTATGGTAGTTTCTTGTAGGATCACAAAATACAGTTGCATACGGTTTGTCCTACACATCATTAGTTTTGTTGTTAGGGTTCGGTCTCTGCTGTGGAATTGGTTTATATTGCGTATTGGCTGATAAAGTATGGATATCTGCACCAACCCAGCTTGAACGAGCTGGGTTGGTGAATGAATGTGTTCCATCATATTTCGTCTGTCTTGGACGGCCTGACTAAGTCCCTGTAGGGGGCTTGTCCACTCTGACCAGGACCATGTGTTTCCCTGCCTAATCGGCCTGCGCAGACAGGGCACGGGGGCTGCTGCGATGTAGGGGATGAGGGCAAGGCCAGCAGTACTTTCTGTAGACATTTTTTCTTTTAACATATAAGAAAATATAAAAATTTAGGTTGAAGTGAAGTATATGCATCATCATCCCAGGATAAAGCAATCCTGTTGATGTGCCTTGTGCCAAACATGTTGGAGAGAGTGACAGAAGGTGTGCGTAGGCTTCAGGGCATGGGGTGTCCCAGCTGAAGGAGCCAGCTGGTGGAGGGAGGGAGGGAGGTGGGGGGTACTCCAGTCTTTCCGGAAGGGAATTCTCCATTCAGGAGGCACAGTGGAGGATAACCCTCAGCAGTAGATGTGCATGGGGTTAGAGTGTGTTTACAAGAAAATGATCAAGTTTGAAATATGTGTTGCCAGTATTTTAGCTTCAAGTACAGGGAAAAAATAACATGCAAATGGTTCTGGTTTTTTTGGTCTTCTTTTTTAATGACACAAACTTACTCGTGCAGTATTTATCTTGCTAAAAGTGCTGAACCAGTTGCATCAGTGGAAGTCGAAGATGATGAAGCAATCTTATTTTAGGCCGCACAAAACTGTCCCCTGCAGCAAAGTGCACATTTAAAACATTATTCAAATTGACTTAAACCTGCCTGGCTGGTATGTGTCACACCATCATCTGTAGTGACTAAGTCTTCTCAAATACTAAAACTTGTATTGTAACTAGTAACTAGTTGTTTTAGAATGGTCTTTTTGATCTATATCACAAATAAGACCACTTGGTAATATTAAAAAAACGACTGCTATTTTGTGGTAAACATTACAGTCTGCTGTCTAAAAATATAATATAATCTAATATTATATATATAGATATAGATATAGATATATAATAATTTGCTATGGAAATGGGTATTGAGTAGTCTTTTTCTATCCTATTCTGTACATCTACAGGCCTACAGTGTGATCCCGAGCTTTAAGGTTCTGTCGTACATAGTGACGCTAGTGTGCATTAGGCAAAAAGATCTAAATGTGTACTTTAATAATAAGCTCTTGTTCCTTCTTTAACAGATACAACGGCTCACTGCCCAATGGAGACCGGGGGAGACGGAAAAGCAGATTTGCTCTGTACAAGAGGACCAAAGCCAATGGTGTTAAGCCCAGCACAGTGCACATCCTCAACACACCCCAGGCCTCCAAGGTACACATGCACCACTCATGAGCACTAATATCAGCCGCTTTGTAGCTGTGAACATTCTGTACTCTTCATCTTCAGTCAGTAAGTCACCAGTGTGGTCTCTTGTAGGGTGAAATGTAAAGCCATGACATTGTGGTTGGCCTCTGTTATGTTGACATTTACAGTGCAACAGTCCTGCTTTTTCTGCTCCACAGTGGCTGCCAAAATCTGCACTGTCCTGTATAACATGTCGGCCTCCTGCATTCCAGCCTTTGGTTCCCAAGCAAAAGTGCTAGAGCAGCCAGAGGAGCTGCTTAGCTCTGCAGCTACAGAGGAAGGCCCACACTTTAGATATTTGTCAGGAGTTAAGCTCTGGCCAGGGGCCCTTTGGTTCAGGTTACTCTCAACCTGTGCACTTTTTGCACACATACCTTTACTGTTGTATTTCTGCTTTGATGGTGTACGAGAACAAGATACCACACAGTAAATACATATAGCACTCGCTGGGTGGTAAGTTTTAGTTCTAAATGCAGCTTTAAAGTTGTCTTTATATCCCCACTGAACAAAAAAGGAAGAATGATGTCTGTTGTATACAGATAAAGCTGACAGGATGCCTGACTATCAATCCCTCCTACAAGGTTATGCAATGTTTTTTCAGTTTCAACATTGAGAATGACCGTTTCCCCTTTGCATGTCGGTTCCCTTCTGTCAACCTTTACTAATGGGTGACATTTTTAGAAGGTGAACATTAAGTTCTTGCAGTTGGCTGACCCCTGAATACCAGCTGCTGTGTTGGTCAAAAATACCCTGCAAAAGGCAAGGTGTAAGCATAGGACAGATTAGAATGGCCTTTAGCTCTACATGTTTAGCTCTACAGCTGTGCTCCAGCAGCTCCAGCAGCTCCAGCAGCTCCAGCAGCTCCAGCAGCATGGTCCGAGGATGGAAACACTCACGTGCCCCTGCACACTAACATGCAGCACCCGTAATGAAGCTTTCACCCGTCACTGCTCTCCCACGTTTTACCAGTGTAAGGCAAACGGACTGAGGACATCCAGGGGGAGGGGGTGTTATTTTTACAGTACAAGCGCTGTAAAAATATAGGTTTAAATTTGCAGTGGAGGAAGGAACAGGTGGAGGGCCATTTGTGCTGCACTGGTGGCATTTGTCCCCGTCTCTCTGAGGTTAGAGCAGAGCGGCTGACCCACTTCTGTCCCCCGCACACGTGGACGAGCTGGGCTTGTTTGGGTAATGGAATTCACAGATTAGCCTGGGATGATAATAGCATGTGGTAACGTGTTGATGTGCCCGGGGCTCCGTGGACACCCCCACCCCCCACAGACTAAATTGGGGAACTTTAGCTTGGAGACAGGCCTTCTGAACATTACGCCCTCTGTGGTCAGAAGGAGGGCGACGTTCTTGTCTATTCCCCGCGTCATACATTTTCAAGACTTGCACTTGTACATTTATTAGGTTTGGAAACGTCATGTTGCAATTTTGGTAGGACAGTTGGCCCTTTTGACATGCTCCTGTAAGTTTATCTTGCATTTTTCATGGCCCAATAAAGTAATGCCTGCTGTTTTCCATTTTTACAAAACATTCAAAACCATTGTTAATCAAAGCCATTTTTATATTCCAAGTATGGGCTAAAATAATTTAAGGCATGACGATTCCACAGTGTCATTTAAGGTTCTGACGTTTTATTATATTGTTGCATTATTTTGATCAATAACCCACGAGGGACACTATAATGGAAGGGTACCGTTTGCCCTGAACTGTAATTACCACAGCTGTGATGCAATGTTCGTGTTAGACATTTAGTAGTTGCTTCCTGTTTGCCAGTTGTTCACAGCACCTTTTGTCAAAGCCACAAACATGAAAAGACTTGACAATAGTGTGTTACCATGTGCTTGTGCTCAATTGCTTGCAACATACAATGGGCGAAATTAGATGTTTATTTATCTGTTTTCCAGGCTGTCAACAGTAAAGGCCAGCACAGCATCTCCTACACACTGTCCAGGAACCAGACGGTAGTTGTGGAGTACAGCCATGACAAAGACACAGATATGTTTCAGGTAAAAGATAAAGGAAGAGAAATCAAATTCACTTTTATTTAGAGCCACATTTGTATCTATTAAACTCTGGATATTTTGTTGTAGATTGGGCGTTCCACAGAGAGCCCCATAGACTTTGTGGTGACAGACACTGTAGCGGGAGGCCAGGAGGGCGAGGAGACACCCATCACGCAGAGCACCATCTCCCGCTTTGCCTGCCGTGTGGTCTGTGAGCGCAACCCTCCCTACACCGCCCGCATCTACGCCGCCGGCTTTGACTCTTCCAAAAACATCTTCCTTGGGGTAATTACTAGTTACTGCACCATGATACAGCATTACACCATTTCCAACTTTTTGGTCATTGTTGTCTAATGTGTTTCTCTTATAAAGGAAAAGGCTGCAAAATGGAAGAACCCCGATGGTCACATGGATGGCCTGACAACCAATGGTGTGCTAGTTATGCACCCGAAAGGTGGTTTCACAGAAGACTCAAAACCGGGCGTCTGGAGAGAGATCTCTGTGTGTGGAGATGTGTATACGCTGAGGGAGACCAGATCAGCACAGACCCCCGGAAAGCTGGTCAGTAGTCTGCAGTATTTTTACTTCAAGTTTCTTGAGTATAACTCTTACGGCTATTTACATTTAACTGAAGGTGTGTGCTTACGCTCCTCTTGTGCAGGTGGAACATGAGAGTAACGTCCTTCAGGACGGTTCCCTGGTGGACCTGTGTGGAGCCACACTCCTCTGGCGCACAGCGGAGGGGCTCTTTCACACTCCTACACAGAAACATTTGGAGGCTTTACGACAGGAGATAAATGCGGCGCGTCCGCAGTGCCCTGTTGGGCTTAACACCTTGGCCTTTCCGAGCATGCAGCGCAGCCGTGCACTCTCCAGTCTGGAGGACAAGCAGCCCTGGGTGTACCTAGCCTGTGGCCACGTTCATGGCTACCACAACTGGGGCCACCGCTCAGAGCAGGAGCCCAACACCCAACGGGAGTGCCCCATGTGTCGTATGGTGGGGCCCTATGTGCCGCTCTGGCTGGGCTGTGAGCCTGCTTTCTACGTGGACACGGGAGCCCCCACACACGCCTTTGTGCCCTGTGGGCACGTGTGCTCAGAGAAGTCGGTTAAGTACTGGTCTGAAATCCCCTTGCCTCATGGAACCCATGCCTTCCACGCAGCCTGCCCCTTCTGTGCCACCCAGCTCAGCCTCCCTCTGGGCTGCTCCAAGCTAATCTTCCAGGGCCCTGTGGACTGAGGCCTGGTCTGCCTCAAGGATTTAAGACAAGTGCCAACATGCTGTGAAACTCTTTAGAATATTTAGTGCTTTCTATTGTTTGTGTAAGATGGGCAGTGGAAAAACTGTCAAAGTTCTGGTCATATACTGTGGACCGCGCACAACAGAGCCATTAGACTGTTGGGAGCTACTTCTCACTGCATGAAAGGCCACTGTGGGATCCAGATACGGTGAGTACACAGGACCACAATACCTGGCTCATTGATAATTAAATACTGTTTCAGCTCCAGCCAACTAATCTCTTGAAACAAAGCTTGAGCTTGAACAACAACTACTACATCTACTGCTGGTTTTCAATCACAGACTGTCCGATTACAGTGGCAGGAGGGATCTGTGACCAGGTTAGTTCTGGTTGTAAAGGTGAAAATGTGACCACGGCTTTATATTGGAGTTCCTGGCGGGTGTGACACTTGTTAAGTTTATACCGAGCCTGACAGCTGGACTGTTGGCCGTGACAAAAGCCAGGAGACAAGGAGCTCTCTGCTTCATCCCTCATACTCACCCAAAGTGCAAAACAAGGAGGACTTTTATGTACAGAGATTTTAACCAGTGCCTCAAATCCAAGTGAACTGTGGGATTTTTTTTCTAAGATTAAGAGATATTTTGTTGAAGGCAAAGGCAGATAGATTTCATACTGAAAAGGAAGGAACATATTCTCTGAATTTTACCAGACTGAGGAGCTAAACTGAGTCCCTTGTACTGTTTTGTAATGCAAATGTTAATATATATTTTTCTGCATAAATAATATGTGCGTGAATGGTTTAGTGTGTGGGTTTGACTGAGTGGGCACCCAGCGTCATTTCATAACAATATTTTCTCTCATCCAACCCCCAACAGACAAAGAAACAAAGCAGGGCTTTATTGTGAATATGCTGAAACACTGCAAATCTTCCTACAGGTGGCGCTGTTACCACGAGGCCCACTTCTATGCACATATAACTATGAGGACTCCCGGCCCATTGCCACGTACTGTATTCAATCTGCACTGTTTTTAGCTTTATCACATGCTGGGCCTAAATCAGTGGGAAAAACCTGGGTTGTGTCTCCACCATCTCAAGATTATACCAAATATAAAAAGGGCTAGTTTCTTTCACATTCAAGATGCAACAACCTTTTTTCTGCGATCCAAAGTGTCTTTCTGTAAATAATCTTGAACCCCACTGCTGCAATAGTGGAACGTTGACAGCTCCGGATTACAGTCGAGGCTGTAAGGATGCACAACCCAGCGCCATGGGAATAATATAATCACATACAATGCCAAGACTGGTGGATTTAATTATGTGCGAATAAGTGTTGTCCAGAAAATGTATAGTTGAATAGAAAGTGTGTCAAAGAATCTGGGGCAGATAGTAGCATTCTTATCAGGCGCGCACACCACATACGTTCATGCTTGAGATGGCACTGGTTTGCAGTAGCACAACTCTAAAAGTAACGTTTGATTGGATTACATTTTCAGAAGAAGTCAGCTATGGGTAAAGAAAGGAATGTTTACTTTGTATTTTAGAACACCATGTGAATGTATAACTTTGTATAAACATTGTATCATCAGATAGATACCAAGCCAAAGATACTAACTGAAGCCAAAAGCTACGATTAGTAAAGAGCAACGTAGTTGTAGAGGACACAAGGACTTTGTGTCCCTGAACTAAAACATCCCACGAGTTAGTCACAGTTAATGTCACTATAGAAAAATCTGCCCGCTCTGTATGTTGATAGTTTCTGATGCATTAATAAGTTTGTTATGAAGCTGAAACCGTACAATTTAAAATTACAACAATAAAGCATTATAGGACTAAAGTATTATGTTTTAGGACTGTACTTCCTGAATTTGATGCAGGTCGGGTGCACAGACGCAGACTGTCCTGTGGCGTTCCCTTTGAACACTGTTGTTGCTTCATACTGCTCTGTAACAGTTGCAAGAGGAGCTGCCTGTCTAACATTCCTCTTTGGTAAACATGGGTGCGGCCCTCCTCTCACACAAGCCCTTGTTTCATGACTTCTGTCTCTTAAAGGAACTCTGTATTCAAGCCATAGAACACACTGACGCTCCTGATGCCTCCTTTGCAAAGAAATAAAGTATTTTTAAAAGTACACCTTCCGTTGTTGTTTTTGCCCAACATCTGGCTCAAACATTTGGAGGGCCGGTATAGCTCAGGAAGGCTGTGGTCATTAAAGTAAATGGGGGATGTGGTCTTGTCCTGTAGCGTGCAGAGGCCTTTGAAGTGCAGATGTGTTAACTGTGAGCACATTGTAGTAACTGGGATGTTTAATCACTCTTACATACGGGTTTCATCATTCCTTTGTGCCAACACTTCCCTTGGATCTTTTTTGACTAGAAAATGACTCTCAATATTTGATACATCTATCACACAATAGAGAGAGATAAGACTTGTAAAGGTCTATCTCGCTGTCATAAAGGGCCTCAGCACACTGGTTCTCATGCAGTCGTGAGGATAACTTTCAACATTCATACTAATATGGCACATGACGCAAAATGTATGATTTATTATATTATGACAACCTCACTGTTTGGATCAAAGAAGAGCAAGTCTGAACAAAGACAGTATTGACATCTGGGGTTCTCTGCCTGAAGGGCCCAGGAATAAAATCAGCGTTCTCTCTATTGTGCTGTTCCACTACCATGCACAAGGGGGCACTGCTTCCTCAACAATAGATCGGTTGGCAAGAAGCCCACACATCTTCAGCCTGTGGCGGTGCAGAGATGGAAGGCAGGTTTGATGCTAATTATAAAAACGTCTGATTAAAAACACTGTAAATACATCTAAATCAAGCAAAACAAATTAATTAAATTGGCTTGCGCGTACAGTGTACGAGCCTATGTGCCACTGGACTCAAACATGGATGCAGCCTATTTATACACGCTGAATGTATTTGAAGTTATTTATCTCGATTCCATAAGGCCTCCTGGTAGCATTATTATTACTATTTATTTTTCTACGCATATTTCAGACTACGTTTTGCTACCACACATCATTACATTTTTTACGCGCAGATCAGAATAGCTTTTATTAGATGCAAAATATTGTGATGGTGGCGTTTTCCATCTTTCACACGTGACTTTATCTCCTCTCTAATTCCAGCACATGAAAGGGATTTAAATACATAACATGTCAGTTGGGCACTCGCAGAGGACTGGAGCCGTGGGACGCCGTGCTTCCTAATTAACATTTCCGCGGTGGATGTGAGCGCAGTTCATACGTCTGCGCACTCGCCTGTTTTTCTGAATGACAGTAGAGACACTGAAGGTGACAGCATGCTAATTTGAGATCACTCGGTGGCTCCCCCGCCTTAAGCAGGGCAGGGTTATGCAAATATAGGAAAACGATACACTGTTTTTCCTCCGCTCGCTCCATTATGGGGACGCAAGGTTCACGTGCGTAATGGCGCGCGCCGCCGGTAACCTGGATGATCCTAATTAATTTAACAGGAAATATTATTCGCCTGACTTATTTTTCAACATATTATTTTTGGGGTTAATAAAATAAAAGTTTATAGTCTACTTACTCAGAGGTGTTGCAGCTTCCGCTAAAAATAGGTTTGGGCTTCATGACAAAACTCGATGGAAGTAAATTATATTATTAGCCTTGCGTGCTAAATTAAGTGCAATTAAATACAGCTTAATTGTTAATTGTTGAATCGGTTGTGTCCAAATAATCAGATTGAGTGGCACACATGCTGTAAATGAATAGGCCAACTGCTGATCCATTCCGGGGCGAAAATAAATACAAATAAAAAATCGTGCTGGTTTAAAATATGACATCCATACATGGCACCCTCAACAATTGAATGAAATGGCTCGAATATTGTGCTTTATGAACTTGGCATGTTTGTCAGAGCACTATGTCATTCAAGTGGTGATAACTTCTGCCTTGGGGGCCGTCTGCCTTTATGTGGCATCAGCCGCTCTGGCTCCATCCATCATGGTCTGGTTCAATGCAGCTAAGGCAACTAACTGTCCACAATGTAAAGACATCGCACCAGCAGCAGGAAGCACACTGGTATTAGCAGAACTAAGTTTTCTTTATTAAGGCCAATGTACACTTTTTTCCTGTGTGTCGCGCAGAACCATGACAAACACTGGGTTCAGTGTGACTACTCAAGATTCCACATAGCTTAAACTGTACTAAACAGAGAACAGAAAAAGCCGTTTTTCAGAACAAACCCAAACAAAGCAGATCTAGATCACATCCTGGTGTCCTTTTAAAAATATATATATTTTAAAGCATTTTCTGGCTCAAAGGCTTTATTTGAGAGGACAGTTTTAGTGTGAAAAAGGGGGTGAAAGATTAGGGCAAACCTTTGGCAAATGGTCAAGGGCTGGAATCAAACCCGTGACACTGCGGTGGCAGCAACCACACATGTGCAACACCCTTATCCACGGCACAAGCACACTGGTGTACTTTTCTACGGGGTATGGATTTATTTTGTATATTTTAGACAATCCGCATGCACTCGACTTTTGGGCAGCAGCGAGTGGGTATTCAGGTCAATTAACTGTAACACAAACAGACAAACAGACAAACAGAATTACAAAACAATCCATCAAATGTAATTGTATTATTTGGTACTGGTATTAATAAACTGAGCGGAAAATCTTGTCCAGTTGACTTTGGTGTTTATAGTAAAAATAATGAGGAAATAGGACCAGGCTTTTCTGGTCATCCTGTGGGCGGTAATTAAAAGTTTGCTTTTTGGTGTAACAAACTTTGATACTTTTACTTAAAGTTTGGGTAGAAACCTTGTACTTTAATCAAGCACTTCTGTGATTCTAAAACAACAACAGTTTAGTCCTGATCATAAACTAGTTTGACCTTCCACTGTTTTGCTTTAGGACCCACTTTGTGCCTTTGTGTCCCGTGTCCTTTCAGCCCTCCATGTGAAATGCCACAGGTGTCTGCAGGCGCAGGGCCAGGCTATCAGCACGACACCTTTGGAGCTAAGTTGGAGGCTGTGATATTTACCTCAATTACCCAGCATGCATCTGAGGCCAATGATATGCAGATCGACATGTGTGAATAAGAGATAGTAGTCTTCCCCTCGCCTGTGCGCTCTCACAGCTCCTCTTGCTCTGTCCCTGGCTGTTGCAAAGAGTCAAGTCTTGGCAATAGCTTTCATCTGCAGGCAAATTGGACAACCACTGAAAATAAGAGAGGGCTGTTCACTTAAAACATCAAAAATACAGCAAGACACAAATTTAAACAGGTTTGTTAGAGCAACAGTGGCGCAGTGTGTCGAGTCTTTGCCCGGTACTTAAAAGGTCACCGGTTCAACTCGGCTAAATGCGTGCTGGCGTTATGTTCATGTTGTCCACTGCAATCATAATGTGGTTGCAACAGAAAGGGCATCTGGAATAAAAACTTGACAAAACACTATGCTTTTTTGGGTGAAAGAAATACACATAAATGCTTGTTAAAACGTTTGAATCAATTAATGGAGCATTGTGTAACTTTTCAGCCACTTCCTTGTCTCTTTGATGATGATATTGCTTTCGCTTTAATATTAAACCAGTGCACCTTTGATTAAAGAATATTCACAAATAATATTAAATCCTCTGCAGCTTCTTGAACAAAAACTTAGCCATAAACTTAACCATAATCATTTGAGTAACTTCCATGTTTTATTCGACCCTAAGGTAAAACTGGCAGTAAGGACATTCCTCTGCATTCACCAGGCTCTATGCATCCCCTGCTCTCCACTCGTACAGCAGTTGGGTTTGAAGAGGATTATGATTATATCAGGCCTATTTACTATTTCATGTGGCTCTATGATACTCTGTACTCAACCCACTCAGCTCATTACTTTCTTCATGAATAACAAATGAGCTGTCAAATAAAAGGCAAATAAACACAGGCAAGAGGAGCGGCTACAGTAATGTTAATAGACTAGAAATAGGCCTGGAACGTCAAGCCTTAACGGGGGTATGATGCGATATTTACTATTCCAAAACATGAAGTATTTTTTGCTTAATTCACCTTTCGTACACGTTCATCACAAAATAAGGCGTCACTAGGTGAATGGGGCAGTTAAGTTTGATCCTTTTTTTTTTTTTTTTTTTTTTTTTTTTAAATATACTCTTCTTAAACTTACAATTAACACTATAATAATCATTGTCCCACTGAAATTTAGGGCCTATTTTCAGGGGAATCCTGGAAAAAGTGTGAGCATGCCTGTTAAATAGTCTTAAAAAGGACACCTTCATTTGTACCTTTGTTGACATTTCTATGTGGTTAGCCCCATCTTTGAGGGCATCGTCCGTCTGTTACACATTTGTCCTTCTCCAACATGATTAGTTTCCTTGGTTAACTCGTCTCACAGAAGTGGTGTGCTCTGCACTTCTCATTGTATCTCGGCCAGCTTGTCTTCAAGCTCCTGAGCAACTGTTCAAACCTCTGTGTGTGGAAGCATAGGCAGGCTTGAACAGCATGTACTAGTGCAACGTGTTGAGTATTCAAGTGGCTGGGTCCCGGGCTGATGGTAAATAAACTTCTACTGAGTCTCCTGCCTCTCCTCATGATCTATTTGAACCACTCCCCTCAGGCAAGAGGCTACGGTCCATCCGGACCAGAACTTCCCGCCACAAGAATAGTTTCTTTCCATCTGCCGTTGGACTCATGAACGCTTCTTAAACACCTGCCATTTTAACTGCAACTATTCATCACTCACTGCACTACAACTTTAACTGTAATTCTCATGTACATAGTAATGCCTATTTGTATTATTATTTTATAATATAGTCATTTTAAATTGTTTCTTAATGCATGCCCTTTGGATTTCATATATGTTGTTTTTATTATTGCTCAGTGTTTTATGTTGCACCTTAATGCCGAGAAAAGTTCCTATGTTTGTGAATTTTGTTCATTGGCAATAAACCCCTCTGATTCTGATTCTGATTCTGATTCTGATTCGGATTACATCTCAAGGATTCGTCAGGACAACACATTCCTTAACAATGCCTATTGACAATTTTCTTGAGGCTATAATTTTTTAATGCTTACAGATATTTTCATTTCTTTCTCTTCTTCTTCTCTTCTTTCTCTTTAACCAAATAATAAATATACAAGGTTCCCACACTTTTTTATCATACAGATTTTATAATAAAAATGTCATATAAGGCTATACCCGGGTCACAATGATGGAAAAAAAATAATTAAACACCAAGGCAAACACAAAATCTTTAGATTTAGAGCTCACCAAAAATATTTGAGCTAGAATTAGAAGGAGGACATCTAATTGAGAGTTGAACACACCTTCTCATTTGAATGGTACTTTGTGTCTAATGTTGCACTTCTAACACTGGAAAATAAGGTCACGTCAAACATGTAAGTTAAATAATTAAAGAATAATTGAAGACATTTAAAAGAGGTTCCATTTCCTGCATTTTGGTGGGTTTTAGAGATTAAGAAAGTTATAATAATCCAAATGTTATTTTGCTTTTCACTGTGATGATGGTATGATTTCTGATGCCTGGAAAACAGGCCAGTTATTTTCCAGGTTATCCAGGTTTTCCAGGACGTGTAGGAACCCTGATACAGGGGTTGCTTTTATGGTTTTGGTGTTTTCACAATGAAAAGTGAAAATATTTGTGGTGTCCCACTTTACCAATAACACCTCCAAAAATCTGACTTGGGGCCGATGTTTTTGAGGAAGAATACCAACTTCTGTGTGTAAAAAAAATATTACATTCAAGAAGATGAATTTTCAAAGAAGTGTCCCACTTTACCCATATTCACCCTGTACTTGTCCCCATGTCATATAATTATATAAGTAGCAATAATGACAATGCTAGTCCGAAGTCTGAACCCTGGAACAAAGATGCTCCGACGCCCACTCTTCATGTTCTCTCTATGATAAAGGCATAGGCCACTTTTGGAGGACCCCTTTCTGACATCGGGTCCTAGGAGAAGAATGAATCGAACTTTAAGATGTTTGGTCATAAGTATTACAGCTAGAGCACAAGACAATGTGCATATATGCAAATTGTGCATATTTTAGATTGATGGAGTTCACTGGAGCACACATATGAAACCCATCCAAACGCCACTTTTGTTTTTGTTGTGTTACTTACTGTTAGCAGTAAACTGAAAAGGTGCATTTAACGCCACCTACTGTATTTGTACGTCCTCAAAGTATGTGTTTTATGCTATACAATAAAGATCATTTTACAAAAGGAGAGAGAGAAAGAGAGAGAAAGAAAGAAAGAAAGAAAGAGAAAGAGTGAGAAGGAGAGCATAGAAAGGCTTCTTCAGTTTCAGGAATCAGACCTGGGACCATATTGCTGTGAGGCAACAGTGCTGGCTGCTCAGCCACTATGACTCATTTTAGTGGTTGCTCAAAAGCACATTAATAATAATAATAATAATAATAATTAAATCAAATATAAATTGTACCTATTATACTTTTCAATCATAGGTTGATCTCTTCAATTCACAAAAAGATGTTCAGTAACTCTGGCTAAAGCTAGAATAAACACAACACTATGGTTAATAGTTAGATTTCTCTGCATTTATTTCATTCCTCTACACCTCTATGCCGTAGTGTAACGGCTCTTTATGTAATGTATTGCGCTTGGATAATGTTAGAGGCACTAGTCACGGTGTAATATTTTCTTTCTCGCTGCCAGATCGCCTCTCCACAGATCTGACTTGTAACGTGGCCTGGTGGCGTCACCTGCATACCTTTCTCCATGAAGATGGCAAAATTGAATGTTAGTTAGATAGTGCACCTTTAAACAGAGGTATTTCCTAAACATACACATCTTATTTTTATGATGCAAAACACAAAATTGTTCAAAAGCATTCGAAGAAAGCTGAAATACGCCTATGTATCTTTTGAACTTCTACAGTTTACCTCCCTGCCCTTTTCCTGACGTCTCAGGGAGGCATGTGGCGTCTTGCCTACTCACCCAAACAAGGGGACAAATGACTTCAATTAAGGCGTAATTGCAGAGTGGTGTGTTAATTAAATCTTTATCAGTTCAAGTAAGTGGATTGCTCCCACATGGAACCCACTGTGGCGCTCTGCCTTCCTTCTCCCTCCTCCCGTTTGCTCTCAATTCACCCTGAACACCTCCATCTTTTTACGCTGCTACTTTATGCTCCTGGTTGTCACTCCAGAATAACTTGGATTAAGATCATTAGAGGTTGTTTTACCAACGCTGCCCCATCACCAGCTGTTTTTTTAAATAACAAAAATGATAGGGCCTGAAACGCGAGGGAGGGTCCTTGGCTGGAAAATGAGATACAAGATTTATCAGAGGTTCCTGGTGTTTGTCAAAATTGAATCCTTTAATTTTAATTGCTCTCGACGAGGTACGCCGCTCGGGGCCACACAAAAAAGCTGCTCCATGTGCTGTCCCCGTCTCCGGTCCGACTATTATGCTCCATTGTGCAAAATGGTGATTACGAGTGGCTTTATCCTTGTCATCTATCTTATTTAGAATCATTTAGGTAGCCACATGCAACAAAGGAACAGCGGTCGGCCCTGTTATTATGTGCATTTGTGACGCCTGCTGCTGAGATCATAGGCAGAACCAATCTATCCAAAGACTCACTGACCCTCATATTAGAATATAAAAGATGTTGGCAAAGTTTGAAGTAAAATGGGAAATGACTTCAAATGCTTTGTAAATGAGAATAGGCAGCGATATTAATGAAAGGCGGGAAATAAACTTAACATTTTAGCACTAGTTCTGTTGAAGGATTATTTTATGGTTTCAAATCTTATTCTATTAGATTATATGGCATTTATTATTTAAATAAATGTATTGTGTACATGTATTGTACATGGTCTGTTTGAACCACTCCCCTCAGGCAGGAGGCTACGGTCCATCCGGACCAGAACCTCCCGCCATAAGAATAGTTTCTTTCCCTCTGCTGTTGGACTCATGAACACTTCAAAACACCTGTCACTTTAACTGCAGTATTCAACCACTCACTGCACTGTCACTTTCTGCACTACAACTTTAAACATAACTGTAAACTTGTGTACATAGAAATGCCTATTTTTATTTGTATTGTATAGTAATTTTAAATTTTAAATTGTTTCCTAATGCATGCCCTTTTTTGATTGAATATATGTTGTTTTATTATTACTCAGTGTTTAATGTTGCACCTTAAGGCCGAGACAAGTTCCTATGTTTGTGAATTTTGTTCATTGACAATGGCAATAAACTCTTTCAGATTCTGATTCTGATTCTGATTTATTGCCAAAAATACCTTGAAAAAAACAAGAATGATCATACCATATTTGGTGTAAATGTATATCTCCAAGATCTTGTCCTACTTGAATCTGGTTTTACTAAATACATGGCATTATGACACCCTCCATCCTGCTGGACAATCAAAAACAATCCATGGGGTTACAATAGTTGGGATGGAAGTTTTAATGGCCTGCTACGCAGATGATGTTTTATTATTTTTGTCCAAACCAAACATTTCCCTAACTAATTTAATATTTTCCCAGTTTGGCGAAATATATATAGAAGTGCAGATGAGGAATCAAGTCAAGACGTGCGGTGTTTGTCGTTGCCGTTTGACACCACTCTGTAATTCCCAGGTACATATTGCCAACTGTAGAGAGAAAGATGCAAAAGTGACACCAAATCTAAAGGCACAAATGACGATGATGCAGATGATGTGTCAGCCGACTCTGGAGCGCCACTACAGAGAAACAGTCCAGCAAACTTGACCCAAAATGAAGAAGAGGGCTCAAGAGTGAAGACATCAAAAATTTGCACCAAATCTTTAGTGGAGGACTCAGGAACAGAAAGCCCAGTCTTTTACAAAGCTACAAGTCAGACGGTGAGTTGTCCAGATCTGCAATGTTCCTGGCCACACAAATGTGTAGTTTAACAGAAAGCTCAGTAGTATTCCAATCTGCTAACATGTGTAAAAGTGCAGATGAGGAGTCAACCATCTGTAGAGCTCCACTACTGAGAAATAGTCCAATAAACGTACTGAAGAGGAGATTCTTTCAAGCAAAATTCCCGCCTAAAAATATCTAGTGGAATGCTCCTAGTTGGCGTCATCAAGCAAACCTAAACCAAGGAATATGTTCAAAAGTGAGGAGTCAGCAGTCTGCCACTCAATGAGTAGACGTCCTGCAATTTCATCTACAGGGGTGGGCTCAGCCCACTGGTCAAAAGTCACCAGCAACGACAACCCAATGGATGCAGACGCTTCCAATGGAGTAAATCCTGGCAATCGACCACTCGCACATGTTGAGATCGACGAGGAGGAAAACTCGCTTTGTTTTTCCGATGTTTATCTGTGCCCCTTTCTAAAAACGTTTTGGCTGTGTGAAAATATTTGACGAGCTGGCAAAAATCTGAGAAACTATAATGGTGTGTAATACAAGTGTTCTAGAAAATGTTTAGGCCCATTCCCTCGACTCATGACATCTATCGAAAGTGCCCCTGTAACTACTGGTTCAGTTGGAGGGTCTGTTACCTGCTTTCCTCATTGAAATGTTATTGCTGTATATACTTCATTGGTAAGTTTTATGTAATTTTATGGAACATTCCAGACAGAACAACATTTCCATGGAGAATAGAAAATCCTCTGTGTGTAAAAGTGTACACCATTAGTTTGTAAATCAACAGTTACTTGAGCACTCTTGGATCACTCCCCTGGATTCAACCTTAGCAGAAAAACATGAGAATGTTTTGAAAATGTTAATGTCAGTGCAATAAACTCTTACACAGTTCACCTTTAACCGCTGGATGGAACCTTAGCAAAGCAGCATCTTTACGTCAGTTTAATGAAAATAAACATTAACAATTGGAGTAATTGTTCTTCTTTGCCTATGCTTTTCAAATATTTTGCATGGTCCATGGTATATAAACGTGTATTTCCTGTATTGTCTTCACTGCGTACTTGTGAAATAAATGATCACGTTTTTGACCCAAGAAAACTCAAGTTCTTCCATTTTATTCTTTAAGTCTCAACATAGAAAATCCACAACAGAACATTGGACCCTCCGCCAGAAAAGTTACATAGGCACCTTTAAAATCCAGTTAATAATCACAACTCAGTTCAGAAGGATTACTTAAAGGGCGGGTATGTAGACTTTGTATTCTATCTTTCCCAAGATATAAGGTAAAGTTCAAATCAAAATAGATTGGCAATTGTAATGCTGATTGTTGATATTTTGGTACTCAAGGTGATTATTCCGATTCCAGATCATCAGAGCCTCACATGAGACTCAAATCTGGGTTTCCAGATTACAAAACTGAAATCCAATATGACCCCTGCTGCTTCACCTAAACAAACCCACCACCAACGCCCTGCTCAGCTCGATCTATCACCGCTCTTTAAACTCACCTCCACCTCTTCATTCACAGCAGTTCGGCTCGCACGGGCCTCCTCCACCCCAGCACCACCTTCACTCCTCAGCACCATATTTACAGTCTAATCATCTTTCAGCTTTTTATTTTCACCACCTCCAGTGTCTCCATGGGGAAGATTCCTATCATATCCTGCTCTGCACCACCTGCGCATCGCTCATCATTCCCTGCCGGGGTCTAAGTGACAAACCTAACACATATTGACTTCATTTGAGTCTTGAATTGTGTTTAATCATCCATATTTACTTTTATTGTATTATACTCATACCTTATACCTTGTTTGGCCCATATTTTTGCTAGTTTATTTTTATTAATCATGTTATTATATCACAATGTGTCTGCTATTATGTCCAAGTAATTTCCCTTGTGGATTAATAAAATCTGTCTAAGTCATATCCTATTTTCTTCCTAAGTAACTAACTATCTAAATAATCACTGGATTTGTTTAGCGCCTCCACAACACTCAAAGCGCTTTACAGTGGGTTTTTCATTCAATCCGCACTCGGTGGGGTAAATACTATTGTAGCCAGCTGCCCTGAGGCAGACTGAGGGAAGCGAGGTTACCAATCTGCACCATCGGCCACCACCAATCACGCACGCACTCATCACTGTCATAGGCAATGTAGGTGGTGTCTTGGCTAAGGACAAGAGTCTATGTAAGTTTCCCCTACCACTAAAAACATGTACAATGGGCTCCTCCCCCTCCTCCCAAGAAAAAGAGATGCTAGGGGCTTTCCTGGATAGATAAAGTCCAATAAAAAAAAATACTCAGATGACATTTAGCCCTGACACACTTTGAATCCCAATGAACTATTAAAAGTCACATACCTCATCAAATGGCAGACAAGACAAGACCAGGATTTAACAAAACAAGAAGAGTACTAAAGTAGGCCTATAAGGACTAAAATGGGCTCCCAACCACACTCAAAGTACATAACAAGCACTCTTCTGCTCCTGTCTGCTCTTCCGGGCTATAAAGAATACTGGCATCTACTGGACTATCCTTCTTAAATCTGAACAACACGAACAAGAGCTGAGTCCTGTGTGGATGCTGGAAGAGATGAACGGATGTAATGTGGCTGCAAAAGGGGCTTAACTGGATTACACCTCATTTCAAGCATGCTTAAGGTAAGATTAAAACAGATATGTGGTAAAGTGAGCAAAATACAAATTCAAATAGACCCAATTTCACTCTCTAGTCTCTTAAGCTACTCTTTCAAGCATGACTGTCTGTGGGCTGGCCTGTTTTAAACCCATACAATACATAACCACATGGAAAAGTTTTATTTTATATTATTCTCTGTCTAAAATCACATGTATGAATTTATATGGTTAATTTAGCTTGCAGTAAATGTTTGAAGTTGTTATTTGTTACTAAGTGCGAACTGTAATTGAAAAAATGCTATAGGCATGATAAGTTTAATGTCATACAGTGGAACACTCCATGGAGACAAGCAGTTAGTGGAAATTAGTAGGGCTGACTATTGGCTGACGTAATAATCAGTGTTAATACAGACTAAAAACGTCAGAAATTCATAGTTTTCCAATTACAATTTGTGCTTTTAAATGCAGAAGGCAAGGAGTATTTTAAATTTTCCCTAAACGTCTAAATTAGCCTTGTTTTAATCATAGTTTTGTTAATGTTAAGCTTTTGTTTTGACAGTCTGACTTGTAAATTGAGACTTGCACATTTCAGTTTCAATAGAACTGAAATGATTGTGTCAAAAATGTATTAAAGCATTTCAATAATATCGATATTGCGGTAATTAACAGCCATATTGCAATCTTTTCCAATGTCGTGCAGCTCTATTACAGAGTGCACCCTTTTAGGAAGTAGATTTTTGGTACTGCTCCTACTTGTACTGGATTGAGCAAGTCAGATCTCTACATCTGTGAGGAAATCCAACTGCCAACCCTCGGCTTTATAAATGACCTGTTGAGCTTCTTACTCCAGTTTCCCAAAAATATGTACGCAGCATCGTTTCAACCTTGACAACACTTTTCTGTCTACTGGACCATGCAATTCCGTATTAATGCCTTCCTTATCTTATGCGCCAATTCAAATCCCCCGAGCTGCAACATTAGAACTCTCTAATCATGCACTTTGGCACATGCACAGAATATTGCACTTCTCATGCAATCTGGAGCGATAACCAATTCAAAAACGCTGCTATTACCCTGGACTAATGTTTGTTAATAAGCAGACAGCATATGGAGCTGGAGCTTCATGTGCCATGTGGGTAATTCCTCTCTTTGGACAGGCTGTCAGTAAAACGCATTTTGTGGACCTGGGATACAGAGGGAGGCTGGGGGTGGTTAATCCGAGTCGCTCCAGTGATCTTTATGCCTGTGAATGTATTGCTAAAATGTGTGCAGAAACTTTTGGTAAACAATTGTGCTTTGTATGACATCCCACCTACCTTTTTTGTACATCTTCAGTCTCAATAGGCCCAGCTTTTCACTCCAGTGTTGCAACCTACAGAGCAGCCAAGCAAAGATTAGTACGGTAACATCAGACAAGACCAGAGCCCAATTGTAAGGAATGATGGGTATTGGGTGTGGGTGTGCCGGGGTGGAGTGAAACATGTGTGCTCCGGACTGATTAGACAGGAAGGCTGTGTGGGAATAGAAGTGAGGATTAGCCAGTCGTCAGAGTGGGCTAGGTGCTGACACCACTCCACCCCACCAAGGGCTCAATTTACCAAGGGATCAGACTCATTTATGTTGGCCAGGGATTATTATCGGTTCAATAGGGCAATTTCCTTATTACAGTAACCCCCTGACCTAAGCAATACAGCCACTTGTGAGACATTTAGAGGTATATGCGCTCAACTTCGGTTATAACAGCATTACTAAACCCCAGATGACCACTAACGTGAATTCAAAAAGATGAAATGAAGTTAACAATGAATAAAATTAGAGAGTGGGTGTTGGTTGAATGTTCTTCGTTTACTTTCGTGGGTGTTTGAGTGCAGGGTGAAAATGACTAATGACCTACTGTAAAGCCAGCAGTAAAAAGTAACTACGCAAAAAAAGACCATACTACTGTTAAGATTTGTTTTTTTTAATAATTGTACTTTCTATTTCACTTGAAGAGAGAGAGGTTATTTATTGAATTAAAAATAAGACAATTCAAAAATGCATACGTAATTATTCCAAGCTAAGAGTTGGTTATTATCATTTACACGGTTTATATATGTTTGAATGAAGTAAGAATGTTAAATGAAGAGATGTTATCGTTCTTGGTGGGAAATGATGGACTAAAATGATCCATGGACCAAGGTTTTCTTATTTACACACTGAACAGCTGTAAGGTCTCTCTTCACGGTGTTCTCAAGTTATCTAGAGACTTTTTAGGCAAATTATTTCCTACAAACTGAACACCTGATAAATCTTTCTCCAGTATGTAATCTCATGTGTAAATTGAGATCACTAATCGCCCTTTTAAAGACTGAACGGCCGTGAGATTTCTCTCTTGTATGAGATCTTATATGTCCATTAGGATTACCATTCTGAGAAAATGTTTCCACAGATTGAACAACTGTAGGGTCTTACTCCTGTGTGTGTTTTCACGTGTTTGTAAAGTATCTGTTGGTGTTTCTCTTTAATGTGAACTCTGGTGTGCTCTTTTAAGCTCTGCTGGGTTGTGAAGCTTTCGGTCAGTGGTTGGCATGCTGACATTTACAAACTTGTGTGACAGTTATCTTTCTTAAACTCGGAGCTAAAGCAGCGCACCCTCCTTCCGCAGGAGCTCGTGCATAAAGCTGGTTGAGTGTAGTATCGCGAGCGTATGTCCTTTGTGAATTGCACGCGCTACGCTCATGGCTACGCTAGGCTGCCTCAGGTTGAAACTTTCGTTTTTTCGTCTGATAACATTTAGGTCTCTCCTCTGTCAGAGAAACATGCATTCAAATACAATAAGGAACTACTATGTAAGGGTTTTCTGAGCCCTCATCCCGAACTGACCGCCTTTCTTAATAGTGGTCGAAAGGAAAAAGGTAGGTTCACGCATTAGCCTGTTGTGCGCTAGCTCCCTGAAGTTCCTGAGGAAAAACAACACGTATTCTTCTGTTCTAGAAATGTGTTTGGGCCGTGAAGAGAAGCTGGATCCTGTCTGGCGCCACGGCTGCGTGTGTGGCCGCTCTGTACGTGCCCTGTGTCCAGAGGACCGTGCCCGGCGGAGGTCCGGACAGAGGCAGCCTGTGGGTCCGGCGTGCCCGGCGGAGAGTCAGGCGGCCACAGAGCTAGCAGCAGCTGCTGCTGTGCGTGTGCGTGCGTGAGTGTGTGGCGTGAGTGTGAGTGCGTGAGTGAGTGTGTGTGTAGTCATGTGGTAGTCTCTGACTGTAGCCAATGCAGAGCCTGACGGTGCTGTCCGTGGTCCTGCAGCCCCTGTATCAGAGGTACTTCTGATCAACACCTTGTTACATACTTATTGACTACATACTTATTGACTACATACTTATTGACTACATACTTTTGACTACATACTTACTTACTACATACTTACTACATTCTTATTCACAAGAAGTGAAGCTGTAGTTGTAGTAAGGATGTGAATCTAATTATAGGTTAAGCCAATTTCACACATTAGACTATTATATACTATTAAACAATTAGAGGAGTCAGTGATGGGGATTTCCTGTCAGATGAATTTAGAGCGCATGTCTGAATTTCTTCCTTGTGTGTCTAATATATCAATATAATGAAGCAAGAATATTTAAAGCTGGTTCTATCAAATTTCATTCATTTATTTGTCCCAAATATGTGTAATATTGCAATGAAAATCTTGTAATAATTTGTTTTTCTTACATGTAGCCAGAAAAAAAAAAACAGTAAGTAAATTGCAGAAGTTTCAAATTGCTCTCTCTAAATTGAAGATTTTTTTCTATTCGCCTGCAGTCTCTCACTGTAACTTTACGTTTCCATTACTGTTCAAAATTGAACAAAGTTGTGTGTAGTTATAAGCCAATGTTTCGGACCAGAGTTCCAAAGTTCAGAGAAATGTAATTTGCTCAGTACCTTCCAACATTCTTGTAATATAGTTTGTGTTCAAGCCTTCCACAATTACAAACTATGTTTAGAAGTGAGAGCATGAAGCTTCTGCCTGTTAGGTTTGTGCTGCTCTGGCAGTTGAGTGACAAAAGGGAATGCACATTGGCAGTGAAAGCACATGAAAGCTCGGACAGATAGAGAAGCAGTGAGGAGGACGAGTGGCCCTGCTGCTGCGGCTGTCGACTGTCGACTGAGCGCTGCTTTGAAAGCCCGGCCAGCCCCTTCTCCACAGCGTTTAGGGATGGTGCAGGATGCCCGCTCTGATAGTGCCAGCTGAACACCCCTGGATTCTCCAGGTCTCCGTCTCTGTGTCCTAATCTCTTTAGGTGTGCTGTGCCCTGGAGGGGCTGGAGCGCAGCCCTGCGGGAACGCTGTTGTCTAGGAATGTGAGTGTGGAAATGACGGGGATTATGGCAGACTGGTGGTGTGGGTGCCCCATGCTCTTCTATCACAAAGAGTCTTGGCACCCGTGCAGCTTCCCCGTCGACTCAATATTTTCTCTTTTTGGTATTAGGGCTGCAGAAATGTCTCTCCATGGCACTGGGATGGCTGTTGGCTCGGTGTTGCTGCTGCTGCTGCTGTGCTTAGTGCTAAGTGTGCCATTTATTACTGAGGGGAAATGAGTGAGACGAGGCCGGATGAGAAAGTGTGATGTAAAGTGATGGCAGCTGCTTGATGCAGGTGAACTGTGAAAGAGCTTAAGCTGCACAGGTGGAGGAGCTCTGCCTTCACGCTCCATTAGACTCCACTCACATGTGCAGCATCAACAAGGTGCTACAGTCCTATTTTAAAAAGATACATGACCAGACTCCACATTTCATAAGGGACATGTTTTACTTAACAGGGTATAAGATGTTAGCAATTCTTTCTTTGTCCGCTGGTCTTAGTGACACCTGTGACCTGACCCTAATGCCAGAAAAGTGGTGCTCTGCTCAGTAACCAGTAGAGGGAGCTGTGTTGAATCCTACCATTATCAATGTCATTTAATCTGAACAAAATTTCAATTTTCATGAGTGGGAGAGGCAAACATTGGGTGAGAAATCAGTGTAATTTGAAACGCTCTGGATGTATTCTGGCACAAATGGGTTTGTGCCCAAATCCATTAAAGCTCCACAAATAGCTTTTAGGGTTCTCTTCAGTCTCTGCTGCACCTCACACTGAGCGCATCACAAATGTGCAACCTGCTCTTATTTTAAGAGCTTACGGCTCATTCTGTGAGTGTCAGCAGCCTCCTTTCTGTTTGGGCCCAATGGACTGGAGGAGACAGTGAGACAGTGAGTGTGGGAGCATTCTTCTCACATCAGCATATGTGTGTCTTTGTGTGACAGAGCACTGAAGAGGCAGCCTGCCTAATGTTTAGTGTGGATGTGGCTATGTGCAGAGAAGAGAGGGAGGGAGGCGTCTGGGGAGAGGGAGAGATGAAGAGAATGAGCATGCCGCTTAGGAAATGTCACACTGGGAAGATTTGCAGGTTTTGATCCTGGCAAATTAATGCAAAAACCCCAGTGCAAGTATTTGATTTGGGAAAACTTTGGGAGCAGTCTTGTCTCTTAATAATAATGATTGGGTTTACATTAATTTCCTTCCTATTCTGTTCCACAGGAGAGCTGATCACCACGGCTTGTGAGCTGGGGGTAAGTATTAGCTGTATTGTTTAATCAATTCACTCATTAACTCTCATAAGCATTAAAGAAGTTTAATTAAGCATGGGCAGAAGCAGATTAATTTACTTTCAGTCCACAGGTTCCCCCTTTTTTCTATACACTTATTTTACTAAGTTGCAAGGAGAGAATGCTATAATTTGCAACCCGTTTTTCAAATCCAATTAAAATCAATGGTGAGGCGATGGCTTTTGTAGGCTTTGCCTTATGTACGGTATAAGGCTTATTATATCCACCCCTCTTTTTGTGTGTGTAAGCCGCAAAGAATGAAGTAAATCGGGTTACCAGTTATAATAAGTTTTATTATTTAATAAAGTTTATTACGGCGCTGTGATCCTTTTAGGGAGCCTGTGTCTGTGTCACTATGCCAGTAATCCTGTCGTTAGTGCTGCAGTCCGTGTGGCCTGTCTGTCTCCTCACAGGCCTCCCCAGGGCCTGGAGCCCTCTCTGGACCCAGACCTCCAAAGCTCCGCTCGTCTCCACTCTTCTCCCCTCTTCTCCCCTCTCAGTGCTTCTGCTCCGCAGCACTATGCTGCTGTCAGCCTCAGTTTACCTCCACAGAGCAGTCTTTATTTAGTCTGTGTTTACATGTAGAGGTTTTATTTCCTTATATGAACTGTTATGTGGCTAAGTTTAGCCCATAATGTCCCAGACACTGGACCGTTGTGTGGAGGTGACCAGTGCAGTCCTGCTCTCACCTTTTGTGCTCAGTGTTATTTGAAGAGCGGCCCCTCTTCCTCCGGTTCATCTTATCAGAGCGGAGAATGAGCCCATGTTTAATGACTGAGCCCTTATCAGCACGAGGAGACTTAGCGACTAATTGCTGTGATTGCTGAGCTCCCCCAGGCGACTGCCACTGAGCTCTGAGGTGGTTTGGGGCTGGGGCTCTGCACGGCACGTGCTCTGCTCTGTGTGGACTCTGGGGAACTACACTGTCCTTGGGAAGAGGCCAAAGCACAGGCACAAGAACACTTTGATGTTAGAGGAATGTTTCTTTTTTTTAGACTTTAATGTGCATCATTTTAGATATAAAAACAACCACATAGATAAATAAAACTATAAGGAACAAAAGAGAACACTTTGAAACATGAACAAATTAAATAATAAGTATTAATATAGGTATAAAATATGGGAGGACTTTCTACTCTTGTCCTTCAGTTGCCATATAACCATATATAATCGTAGTTACTAAGGCCTGCAGACGCTACTGCAATTCTCCTGGCTCTGTGGCCATCTTTTATCATCGATGTTTTTTCGCTCACTTTCACTGTTCTCTATGATTTTGTGCTGTGTGTTTAGGTTGCCCATCCACCAGGATACCCCGTCTTCACGCTCTTAGCCTGGCTGTCGATGCTTCTTCTGCCCTCACTGTCTCCAGCCCACAGTGTCAACCTGATGAGCAGCCTGCTGGGGGCGCTGGCCAGTGGTGCCCTCTGCCTCACTGTGTGCAGGTAAGGACTGTCCAGGTGTGCACAAAGTCTGACAAGCACATTTTCTGCATTAGCACTTTCAATGACTCTCTGTTTAAATGTTTTCATTCCTCCAAAATTCCACTCAACAATGCACAAACATTTTTAGAAATAATGTTCCATTTCTTCTTTTTGATTATAAAAAATTATTCAAAAAAATGTTCATTACTTGTGTTATAGATTGTTAATTTAGGTCTTGGCATAAAGATAAAAATGTAAACCATTATTTCTACTTTAAAGCTTAACACAAAGATAAAAGAAAAGCTGTTTAAAGCTGTAATTCAGAAGGTGTCCTGCGGTGTGAAAAATCACACATTTACACAAAAACCAGAAGGAGCTTGTTTGTCATTGATGCTCCAGGACAAGCTCTTCGTTTCAGGGTTTAAGCGTCAGGTCAAAATAAATCATTATTATATTATATTATATAATTATTTTATTATTTTTCCATAAAACGTTGAAAATGTGCCAGTTTAATGTCCTGTAGTGTGACAGCTGTAAAAGAAAAATACAATTCTAATAGTTAAAAAATATATATTTTTGATGGGAGAGTGACAATACTTTTTAGGTCATTTTAAAATATTTTAACATGGTGTGATTTTAAATATAATCCTTATGCTTTTTGTAGAACTGGTTTGTTTTTTAAAAATGATTTTTATATTTTGCGCTAAGGGTACCGCACAACAGAAAAAAGGCTTTATACCCTCAAACATCAAGTACCCAAATACAGGGAGATGTAGTCACACTTTTGACAGGTGGCCTTTTCTTATTGTGACTTATCCGAATTTCCTCCCGCACCGCTTTCTCTTTGATTCTGATTTATATGACCCACAGTCATGCATGTACTTTTTCCAGCGAGTGTCCCAGAACTAAGGCTATGTGGTTTTGACTCGTTGTATGCTGATGGTGAATCTTTCGGTCAGCGGCCTAGCAGTGACGTTCCTGATCCTCTGTTTAGTATTCTCAACCAGGAGCCAGGCATCGTCCTCTGTCCCAGTACCCTGCCCTGCCTGTTTACCCATCAGCCACCCGGAGTGAGCGCACACCTCTCTGTATATCACAATTATTCAGGCTTCCAACCCCCATTTTCCTGTTCCTCGTTCCCCTGTCCCTGGTCCCACCCCCACAGCCCAGCAGGCTCTCAGTCCCGACATGGCACGACTTCTGATGTTTCCTCTCAGACTCCTTCTGTCTCTTTCCAATGTTCACCCCTTCACCTCATATGAACATGTGATACTGGTGTTGTCAATCACTCTACAATTGGTCCTGCTGCTGCTTAGTTATTCCTCCGTTTTATATGTGTATGTGTGTGTTGGATGGCTGCTCACACCACCATACATCATTTTTCGGCAACATTTCTCTTTTTTGTTGCTTTTTTCACACTGAGTGTTTTACTATTGTCACGATACTAACATTTCAAAATACAAAATATATTTTATAGACAATAGGCAGTCATTTTAAACACAAAATAATAGTACTTTGATTATGTTACGATGAGTAGACTAATCGACCCCCCTGACCACCACCAATCACTCACTCACTCACTCACTCTCTCTCTCACAAACCACATTCGAACATAGGCAAGGTGGGTGAAGTGTCTTGCCTAAGGACACAACAACAGTAATGCCCTAGAGCCACTGCTGCTCCACTATGTCACCTGGCACTCCAGGAGTTTTGATACAGTTTAACTGGTATGTATGTACTGTATTAGTTTGTTTGAAAGAGAAAACACACTCAATACATATACACCCCAAAACAAATGATTTTTGTTGATTTTATTTTCAGATGGAAGAATATTTTGCTGTTAACATAAGTACTGGAAGGCAGAGTAAATTGTAAAACCTTGAAATTCATCTGGAATACTCCCAACATGGCAAGCCTTTGATGTATCAATTTAAATGAGTGGGCCAGATTTCTGTGTTTAATGTGAGGGAATATAAGTTGATAGGCTTGGAAGCTACTTCTCTCTCTCTCATGAGTTTAAATGTAGCACTTAGCTTCCCTTTGATTTGTCAATTACAGTTTCTTGGCTTGATCATGTGGTTTGATGGCCAAATTACATGTCTTGTTATGTTTTCACACCATGGTCTGACAAGCCTTTGAGGATGCTGGACGTTGTGATAACTGCTATCGATTGCACTTGGAGGTTCCCAGAAAAATACATTTGGCATTTTGAATGCTAAAGGCCCCTGCCACGGCTCTCGAGAGGAATGCTGTCTTTATTATGGCAAGATAATCCTGACAGCTTGGCATTCTGTAACCCTCGTTTCTCAGTTTATCTGCTAAAGCTGCTCACAATCTCTGCTACCTGTGAGGAATCTCTTTCCATTCTCGAGATTATCCTGAGACAGCACAAACCCACACGTTAGCATATTGACAAGACGCTTAGAGCAAAACAATCCAAAAGGCTGATCATCAGCACTCTGTCTGATCACATGATTACATAACAGCAGTGTTACCTGTAAAAGGCACACCTGCCAATTTCTGTCCCCTTTGGCACAGTTGATTCACATTGGAGTGTTGCGTGGGCATGGTGCCACCCCTGCCCTGTGTTCCTTATACTGTATGTCCTGCACCATATGCTCCCAAGTAACTCTCCATGTTTCCTTCACCGCTAAGGCCAAGCTGCACTGTGTTCTTGGGTATCTTGTTGAGATACCAGAGGGATTCTTTTCATGTCCAGCTTTTACTTTCACTGGCCTGACAAATCTGAGGTGTTTCTTTGCATAGCCAGGGACAGATTATCTTGTAATTTTGACCTTCAGTGGATGCCCTTTTGACCTTCTGTGTGCTCTGGGAAGAACCCAGGTGTTGGGTTGCTCCCTTATTGACAGGGGGAGGAGCTTGGTGGTCACACGTGAGGCGCTCCGATCAGACTTGCTGCTCTGGCATATCTCTTCCTTGGACAGGCTAGAGGAGCTGTTTCTCGGCTGACCTCAGAATGCCTTGGGGTCGCGCTGGAGAAAGTGTCTGGGATGAGGGAAGTCTGGTTCCACTTCCTACTCAGACGATGCACCTGTAGTCCCCTGACTTAATGGACCGTTTTCCACCGAGCTGGTTCCGGTGCTGGTTCTAGACTGGTGTCTGTTATAGAACAGGTTCTGCAGTTTTCCCACTCAAAAGCCTGGTTCTTAACAACCAGGCCAGAAATGAGAGCCGGTCAGGTGGAAAAGGGGTATAAGATCATTCAAAGTGATCCCTGGGCAATCTCTGTATCAATCATGCTTTTGTCTGTCTCCGGGCAGAACCTTGTAGCCTGGCGAGCCAGCCCCTCCTACTTTCTGTCCGAAGGCTGGAACTTCTGCGATCAGGCGCACAGCAAATCATTTCCCAAACAAGTTTTTTGTGATCTAATTACAACTGCTAATTGGTAGCACATGTCTTATGGCGGAATACATGACTTCTATATCCTTGTATCATTACTTCAGTTTATCAGCATGAAGCAGGCCTACTTTACACAGGTACTTTGCAAAAGTCCACGCTGTTTTTCAATCTTAAGTGTTATTTTCTTCTCCTGTTCTTTTTTTTCCTTTTTTACTCATAAGCCATCAGTCATTTCTTTGATTGGTCTGTCAGGTCAATCGTGCCTATCATAACTCCAGTAGAGAAGATCTAATATACAGTTACCAGATATCATGTCTGAATGACTGTGAGTTTAAATCTAGAACCAGATTGAATGTTTGTTTCATTCTAAATTTTGACAGAAGAAATGGTGTTGTCTGAAACGTTCTGAAACTTCCACATGTAGCACACTTACATTTTTTTTAAAAACCTTCGTAGTATTTAGATAAAATCATCATTACAAGTGGCAGGGACAGTGCACTCATTTTGTATATAATTGCACAAGTCAATTTGAGTTTTGTCTGCTTAAATAGAGCCCAATCTCCGGACCTTTTGTTCCATTCTTTCAGTATCGCATTTGTTATATTGTAGTCCAACAGACCCCCATCGTCAGCATGACCAATGGTTCCCCCAGGACTCATCCTCTAATACAGTTAAACAGATGTCTAATGAAGATGTTATTTCCTCATTACGGGCTACGGGACGGGGCGAGAGCGGCAGAGGAGGAGGCAGGAGGGCTAGATAGGCAGCAGAATATAGTCACACTTTAATATTCCGTTCGCCCGTGGGCCTGAGATTGTGTCTGCCTCGGACGTCAATATCCCAGCGCTCCGCAACCACAGGCAGCCTTAATAAGGCAGCGGGCACCAAGGCGGATCAGGCTCTGCAATTACAATTCAGACAGAATTAGTTAATGGAATCTATACAGCTACATTTATGTATCACTGGTGTGTGCCTAATGACTTTGTTGGAGGAGGCAGCAGCAAAATGGTATACAGTGAATTGCATAAACGTCGCATTTTTGCAAATTGTTTTCTCCCCTCTCCCTCTTCCTATAATTTTTGTGTGTCGGGCGGAGATTAAGATGGCATTCCGGGAGAAATTGTCATGTCAGTGGCTGTATTGTTTGAGCTGAATTGTGGTGATTAATTTTACAGGCACTGAGGCGTTCTACTGGAGGAGGTTTTGAGAGAGGCAGAGCTGGGCCACATTCCCCCAGGATTACACTGTAAAGTCAGGAGGGCAAGCGGGACGGAGGTCGACATGAAGTTGTTTGACCTTTTATATAAAAAAAAAAAATGATACCATTTCATTATACCATATATTAGATGTGGGCAATATATTTAGACATTTTGATAATAAAGTACATGCTGTTTTGAGAAATTTGAATATCTCGAATATCTCAGTATCTCGTTTAGAGGTAAAAATGCTATAGAAAGAGCTGCTTAAAAAAAAATAAATTATTTTCAATAAACTTTCAATAGGGTGAAAATGGGAATTATTTCATCTTTTCTTTGATACATTTTACAGATTATTAATTAAAACACCCCAACTAATACGTTTAAAGACAAGTTTCAACACACAAGAACAAAATATTGTCTGAATATCGTTATCGGGATACAAAAAAGAAAACAAATTATTTCATTCTGCCACTATGTATTTTATTATTATTTTAAGTTGATATATTTTTCTATGTGTTTGGGGGAAAAGCAAATCACGTATATTTTACTTCTAGTCAAAGGTATGTGCTTAAATTATTCTAAATAATTATGTTTCTTCGGTCTAGTTTTAAAAGAAGAACAATGTCTGCTTGGACCAACTCAAAGCTTAGATACAAAGCTTTCATTTCTGTATCAAAAGCCTGGCGTCTGAAATCCAAACACCATATGATACACTTAGCAGTTCCATATAATAGCTGCTAAGTACCCTGCTGTTGTCCTGGCCAGAGGAGAGCCGCGGGGTGTTATCACGGGCCAGCTGGAAACCTCCGCCTCCGAGCAGGCCACCTCCTCCACGGGGCTCTTTACCCTCTTAAGGAATGTGTGATTCCTTTCCAGCGCTGCCTCCCTAAACCTCGCCTGGGTTAGACTACAGAGACGCGCTCATCTGCAGTGGCACGGCTCTGCTATTGTCCGCTCCCCGGGGTGGTGTGTGACAGTCACTCTTTTGGCGCGCTCTATTGTCAAGCTTCATTCAAAACACTTGCTTTTTGTGTGCTGTTATTTAGGACAGGCGCCTGGTGTTGGCACGGCTCTGCGGCGGGTCAATGAGACAAGACCCATTTGGACTTTTCCAAACAATAAATAGTTCTTTTATTCAGTTTTTGAAAATACTGGTTAGTAGCTTGAAAACGCACATAGTCTAGCAATTATTCTTTCAATTAATTGATAAATGAACAGGAAAGGCCCGTAAATATACGATTCTGACTACATCTCGCCCAGATGGAGCAAAGATGAGGATGTCCTGATGGAGGTAGAAACACTATATTCATATATTCCTGTGTTTTTATTTCCTGCTCTCTCTGGAATTATAAAACCTCTTAATTCATCACACGGCATGTTTTAGAGTCAGTGTATAGACCAGATAACCATTATTTGATTACCAATTTAGTTGACAATTAAACAATTAGTTGTGATAAATCAATTACTTTTTCAGCCGTATTTAAGACCCCTAGATGGAACACTAGATGGAAATGGACTTTCTTTGTTATTCAAAGCTAAATTGTATAATATTTGCAATTTTTTTGTGGTGACAGGCAGTGTGATTGAATACTATAGTTGCTAGGGTTGTTATTCTCTTCAGACCATTGTCACTGAGCCACAACATTTTAACACAGCACCATCCAGCACTGCATTGAGCTGTGATAACAAGGAACATGGCCACATTGGTGAGAGGCGATGTCGTGCTTTATCTGTGTGCCCTGGGAGCAGGCAGCCTGGAGAATGAGCTATGGAGCGGCTGAGAGGCAGCCAGGGGCCCAGGTGGTCCCTGACAGACAGACAGGTCATTTACAGCTGTACACACGTCAATGGGCTCTCCCGCACTGACACACTCTAAAAGAGAGATTTGTCAGTCACTCAGGGAGAATAAAGGAGTGCATGGAAAAGACGATGTGCTGCCTGCGTATGAACGTACAGTTAGTGTGAGTGTGTGCTGGAGTGGGTTGGATATCAGATGCCAGAACACACAGGGTAATACCCCATTCCCAGACCCCCATCACTCTTCTGCACCCAATGTGACCTCAAATCGCCCCCCTGCTGAAATTATAAGCTATGGGTTAATTGTCATGCGGCGAGGCAAAATTATGGGTGCGGGGGTCTGTACACCTCAACAAAAGTCCACACTCCCTTTCTTCATCCTCCCCTCAACTTAATACTAATTCCTGAAGCGGTGTGGCGAGAGAGACGTCGCTATCTCTTATTAAAAGCTACTCCTAGACGCCCCATCAACACAGCTGACTAACCCCCTCCCCAGCCCGCAGAGAGAGAGAGAGAGAGAGAGTGAGAGAGACGACCCAAGAAAAGAGGGGAAGTAGTCAGTGCACAGGACTTTTCTCTCTGCCTTTCTTGCTCTCCCTTTTTTCTGATTTACTGTGCTCTCCTCAGAAAGCTCCACTCTTTGTTCCCCTCGCCTAAGTCTCATCAGGCCTTTTGTGGCTGACTATCACAGCGGCAGGCAGAGAGCTGGAAATGTATAAATGGTATCATGCCTTGTGATTAATGGCGGTGCTTATCGAGAGAGTCAGGTCTGATAACGGGCTGCTCTCTACTCAATTTCAGATACCGTTAATGGAATCTGTCTTGTGCGATTGTAATGTGAGAGCGCCTAATTTGCTATGGAGCTTGAAGCTGTCACCGGCGAGGGATTGTGGGGTCATAAGGGACCTGGCAGCCGTTTGGCCTGCAGCTTGTATCTGCGGTGCTGAATAGAGCAGCTCTCTGCCTGTCAGTTAGCTGATAGGCTGATGAGGACTCTAAGCCACTCCACACAATGGCGGAAAGGGCCATACTGCCTGACTTCCCTAATTGTCGAGGCTGCAGCTCATATTTCCGAGCCAGCATGCCGGGGCTGCTTTTTATTCTATTTTTCCTCTCACTCTTCCTGAACTTTTCTCTCTTCCTTTTTTGTGAATTTCATCTTTCATCCCGCACACTGTCTCACACACCCTACAAACGCACACCCCTTTAACGCACACTTTTGTCCCCCCCCCATTAATTTGTGGCATCTTGCTCCCCACTCTCTCGCTTATTGGGGTAAGTGGTGGGTCTTAGCGTATGACAGATTATCCCAAGTTTGCTTCAATTACTGCAAAAGAGATGGAGACAGAACAGGAGAGGATGAAGGCCGTACTTTTGCGCTCACAGTATATTTAAGAAGTAGAGGATAAAGTGCTATCTCCCACACGGCGGTTTCTATGCCAGCCTGCCCCAGATCAACCAGCTGCTCAGGAAAGAGTTCCAGTGATAGTGGAACATTTCTGTTCACAATGTTTTTCAAGGTCTCGTTCAAGAAGCAGACTTGGGCCGAGGAAAGATTAGAACGGCCCTCCAAATTAGTCTGGAGAAGTGGCTGCTTTTATGGCTGGAAAATTTAAATTATGTGTGAAACTGCTGTGAAGCTTTTTGTGTCGCTGCAGTGTAAGTTGGGACAAATAGAAAAGATAAAATGATCTATTATAGTTCAAATAAAATGTAATTGCTTTTCAGTTTACCAAAAAGTTGAATAGAGTTGAGCTCATGTTGTTGAAAAATAAACTTTAAAACTAATTCCTGAAACTTTTTGGACAGGTTAGAAGGCCCAGTTCCTGGAGCAGTATTGGCTGGAGGGATGTTTGCTGTGTCCAGACTGACCTGGCAGTGGTCTGTGGTGGCAGAGGTTTTCAGCCTCAACAACCTTTGTGTTGGTTTGCTCTTCTTCTTGTCTGCTACTTTTCATTGTGCTGACAATGGCTCCCAAAGAAGAAAAGTAAGCTGCAACATCATCTATCTATGCTAGTTTGAATTTGTATAATTATTTTTTAAGATGACTGTTAAAATTACTGCATTTTTAGATTGCACATTTGGGGGCTTTCTGCTGTGGTTTTGGGCTCTGTAACCAGCACACCTTGATTCTCTACATAGTCATAATCATCCCGTGGGTGCTGTATCGTCTATACTCCGAAAAGGTAACATCATTGATTTTTTTAATTGAATTGATGAGACCTAATTATACCTGACAGATCAGATCAGTCATAAAGTCCTTTAAATTGGTTTTAGACTTTATTTTATGGTTAAAAGTTATACATGCTGATGTTGATGTGATACTACTGGTACTGCTGTCTAAATAAGTGTTCCTTGTTTCCAGGAGTTGTCACTGGGCAGCCTTGTGTCTCTGGCAGTGTGTTTTGGAGCTGGTTGTCTGCCGTACATCTACATACCTGTGTCGTCCTACCTAAACACTGCTCGCTGGAGCTGGGGAGACCAGACCTCTCTGCCTGGCCTCCTGACACACTTGCTCAGGACCGAGTATGGCACCTTCAGTTTGGTATGTCTTTGGGTCTATATTGGTGCCATTTGTTTTGGATTATTTCACTTGTTCTATTTTGGTTTTAGGCAAAGACATCAGGCTCTGTGAATATGACCATGATGCTACAGTAAGTAGATTTTAAGAATAAATTACATTGTACCTTCATCAAACCATTCATTTTTCTGTTTTATTTTCTGTTCTATAAGTACATTTTATTCTAGGATCACACCCAAACTTCTTAAATAGGGGTTAGCAATACAAATGCAATGTCCTTTTTGTGTGATTAATAAGCTTTAAAACATTTCACAATGGACTCAAGTATTGCAGTCAAATATTTATTTTGTAGCTGAATACTTTCTCCTGGTTTTTGACAGTAGGTTTGGAAATGTTAGACTATATGATTAAAAGAGACTGTCACAGGTGTTTACTACAGCTTTAGACTCAGCCACACTGGACTGGACCACAGACATTTGTGCCACCCATCTCCTCAGTGCCACTGCTCTCCACAGCAGCTTTTGTTCTTCCCATTTCTGCCTCTCTCATGAAAGCAGAAGTGAACCTGCTTAGAGGGCCAAATCGCTGTGTTCTGTTTCTCCAGCAGTTTGAAATGATCACTCAGCTCTGGTGTTTAAGCGTGACAAGCTGTGATGACAGACACTGCAATAGAGCTTGAGAAATTGTATTTTTTTCTCTACTCAAACACCCCCACCTCCACCCGAATCCCTCCCTGCTCTCTTCCACCAGCGCTGCCACCAAGTATCATCCTCCAGCTGATAGGATGGGGGCGCATGTACGTCTTAAGGCCCCCTACTATCTGCCCCCCTCTGCCAGGCACCCACCCTTCCCTATTACCCCTGCTGCTTGATGGACAAGCACACCTTCAAGATGGGGAAAAGAGGCGAACATGACAAGCATGTCACAGTGAAGACGTAAACCCTGTGGAGAAGCTGGCACACTCTCTCACAAACACACATGTGGAAGCACTCTCCCACAGTCAACAGTGATACACATAGTGTACATTGGGAGATATAGAGACTCAATAATCTGTCAAATAGAGATGGGTATTAAGGAAGAGGCAGGAAAGTGTGTGCTCTGAGCAAGCGCTCTGTGACTGACAGCAGCTGTGAGGAGCGGACAGGGCAGCGGGTGGTGGATGACACAGTCATTTGTATCTGTCAATCCCATTGAAAGAAGACACGCACGTCCACTGAGTTTGTTTTGATAGAGGAGCAGCCAGTTCATAATTGGTGTCCATGAGTGCTGCGGCAGTGAAAGAAGCTATTACTTTTTCTCGATACTTGATTATTTTGAACTTTTTTCTTTCTTTCTGTGTTTCAGAGCCCAGCTGGACCACTGCGTAGCAGATCTTTCACTTCCTGTGCTTGTTCTGGCAGGAAATGGGCTGCTTCTCTCCATAAAGGATAAGTAAGAAAGGAAATAGTTAGAATACTATTAGAATTAGAATACTCTTCTTTTCTGTTTATAAGCAGAATTGCTTCTGTACTGTAACTACTTATGAATCACACTTCCTAAATTTACAGTGACTCAGTCAGCTTTAGAATATCAATCATACATTTCTTAACTGGATTACTTACTCATTTGCCTCTTGACTTGTGATGTCAAATTAACATTGGCAATGTTAGTTTTTTAGTATAATTCAATGTACAAAACATTTTACTCTGAAAATATCTGTTTTGACAAAATAAATGACAAAATCAAGGGGAGATTATTTTGAGTGTACATTTTTTCTTTTCAGAAAATGTGGCTCCATTTCCCTGCTTGTGACTGCCATGCTGTTGGTTTACTCATTGTTTTTTGCATGGAGAGCAAACTTGGACATAGGCAGACCACTGCTGCTCGGAGTGGTGAGATAGTTTCATAATTGATTGTATTAGCGATGGACACGCATTCAGTCTTTCTACCAAGGCAAAGCAGCTCTTTTTTGTGTCCTCCCTCCTGTAGGTTGAGCGTTTTTGGCTACAAAGCGACGCTGCAGTGTGTGTGCTGGCAGGCCTTGGCCTAAATCGGACCTGCAGTATTTTGGAGAGGAAACTGGGCAGTGGGGCAATATGGAAGATCGCAGGCTGGCTCCTTACTATCACTCTTTTGGTGCATATTGTGCACACCAATCACAAGTGAGCTTTACACGACACCGCTTTTCTACTTGCACAGATTTCAAATTAGCCAGGTTCTGAAGAAAATTTTGTAAAAACTTGGTGTAAAAATGCTAAACCCTCATGCAAGTTTCCTGAGTCAACCTGATTTGCTTTACTTTTGAACTTCATACTGCAGGTCTGAACTCTGCATGTCAGGTTTTCTGCGCTCACACCATGGTAGAGGCTAAAGAGAGGCACGGTTAGCACATAGATTCCACCGCGAGAGCTCAGTCTCAGATGTTGGCTGTCCGAAAAGGCAGATTACTCCAGCGTAGTGCCGGGAAGTGCCAGACAGCCATCAGGAAACAGCTTTGATCAAAGGGAGTGCATGGCCTATGCTGTCTCACCCATCACACCTGTCTGCCTGTGATTAGATAGGCAGCCAGTGCAGTGCAGCAGAGCGGGAGGGGCGGGCGCACTGACAACTTACCTTCCCAACACCTTGATGCATACCTGAAAACTCAAACCCTTTTATACCAATAACCTTCCATTCTAAGCAGTAAGAAGGCTTCCAACTATTCTAAAAGTTTAACTAAAGCCTGCTTTTATGTTACGAAAATCTTCGTCTTGTAGGGAATGCAATCTCAGTACAAACAGTGTGGTGGAAAGGTTTGGCCTGGAGTTACTTGCCTCCTTCCCCCAAAACGCCATCATCTTGACGAGAGGAGATCTTCCTGGGAACTCTCTTCGCTACCTGCACTACTGCAAAGATGTGCGGCCAGATGTGCGACTTGTGGATCAGGAGGTGAGCTTGCAGTACGATAAGTATATAGATGTAATATGAACGCTTAGTTCCCCTTCAGTTTAGGGTTAGTAAATGTGGGACATTAAAATAAATGTAGTTAAGAGAAAATGCATTACAGAAAGATTATAAAACAGACCCACAATTAGAGGTGCGAGGTATTTTGAAAAATTGATAATTAGAATATTGAATATATTGTCAAATAAGAACTATAAAAGGCAGGAAATTAAGCAGTTTAGGTACAAAATTATAACAAATTTACCATAAAATCTATGAACTGCAGAGACAATTTTTATATTTTCTGCACTTTTTTGGTTCATTTTATAGTCTTTTTATTTTTTATTTACAGCCACATTTTAGCGCATTTTTGATGAACTGAATATTATCTGATGAATATCATCATCGAGATAAACCGCAAGAAATATGGAGATATTAATTTTTGTTTGTTTGTATTATTGCCCACCCCTATCCACAATCAGTAACTACTTTTAAATGCAATAAATTGAGGCCAAAGCAGTGTTTCAATAGAAAACTACATCAAATGTAAAAATCCCAGAAAGCGAGACCCTTTTTTATACGAATAGTTAGGAGCAAGATTAATTTAGATTTTAATTCATTGAAGACAGAAGCCTGTTTCCCGTAGAAAAGTGTAGTTGCCACTCGAACAGGTAAATGTGCTGATGATTTAAACAGTATTTGATTATGGTGTATCTCATTTTTGTCTGTAGATGATGACATACAACTGGTACATTGACAAATTAGGACATCACCTTCAAGGAGTGCATTTTCCCGGCCGCTACTGGGACACAGTTCATTCTGAAGAAAAATACGCTTTCAGCTTGACGGACTTTCTGTTACATAACCCACAGTAAGTCAGCACAAAAGCATGGTATGATATAGCTTAAAGATGGTAGAGAAAAATCTATTCACCTAAATATTATGATACTTTGATACCGGTATTGTGATGACATCACACATTAATGAGGCTGCATTGTTGCATGTAGTATTTCAGTTGATATGTCAATTTCAATTCTGTCAGGACAGTACAGGGCAGTACTGTACATATTATAGATTTTATGTAATTATTATTTATTGTATTTATCGACAGGTGACTTATTCCTTTTGTCTACCCAGTGTTTGTGTAAGCCTCCAAAATCATAGAAAGTCAAAGAAAAATTGCAATAAATTGTCCTTGTTATCAGAAAATATACATACTGTATAGCCAGATTAGAGAAAATACACATCCCTTTTAGCGCTAATGGGTGGTTATCATTGTTCCCATTGAACAAGTGGGTGACTTAATAAGGCAGATTTCTGTGAACCTGTGAGTGAAGGAAGAAGATAAGCTCAAAAGGCCATTACAGCCATAAAAGTAGTTTGATGAACCAAAGAGGTTAACTAATCTGCTTGATTTAGTTAAAGGGCTCGTTTCAGTTCTCTGCACTTATCCATCACCCTGAGGAGGAACAGGGACTGTAAATACCAAGCCCACCAGGGGGCAGTGTTTGCCAGGCCAACATGCCTAACACTGTGCGGGGCAACACTGACCTGGGGGCTATGAGTTTGAGTGAACAGCACAGACCATCATGCTCACTAAAAGGTGGTGGTATCTTTTAAAAACATATAGTTAAAATATCCTTTTTTGCAGAAGAGATGTCGTTGCCTGTATTGGCTTGCCTGATGAAGACCAGAGCTGGGTGCAAAGCTTTTCTCGGTGGCCCTTTGGTGTATGTGACTACTTAGTGCCTGTTCAGAAGAAATTTCATCCTGAAGATTGGGCTCAGCGGACCCACCACATCTATAACTGGAGTGAGCCACACAACAGGTGCGCTCATTTCTATGCCTTACTAACAGTACGTTTGAACACATTTTAGACTTGGGACAGGAGCTGTTGGTTTGACTCTCAGCATAATGTTGATATTAAAATTATATGCTGTTGGTAAGCATTGCAGTAATAATTTTACATTTATATATACAACAACAACAACACAATGTACATTCTATAATAATTTATATTGACTGACATCGCACTTGTTTTATTTCTATTAGACTATATTAATACAGACTATAAAATAAAGATGAATCAGTATTGTCCTCTTGATCAGGATTGTTGTAAATGAAAATTGTTCACAGTCGACCGACCTGGATAAATAAAGTTTAACTATATTATATCTCCGTGGTACTTTGTCCCAGTGAGAATGTCTTTGTCTGTGGACAGACACAGCAAAACATTAGGCCTTTGTCCATATGAAATGAGACTTTAGATGGAAAAGAATGAGCTTCATATTGCATTTTGTCAATAGCTGTGTCAAAAGTGGTAAGTGGTACAATATTTTCACCCCAATCTAGCATATCTTGTTTTATAGTGGGACAGTAAAGAGAACAATGTATTTGTAACATATATCCTCACTAGTCTGCATGTTGATTTGACTTGTTGTATCTCCATAGTTTCAGTCCTTCATCTTGGGAGCGTGTTGCCAATGAGGAGATGTGGCAGGCCAGGTACAGTCAGCTCTTTTTGCTTTTATGCAGCCATTGTGTCCTGTAGTTGCATGGAGAACATGAAAGCTGAGTCACGATGCATACCAGTGTGCCTGAACATCTCCATAAACCAGTCTTGTGTGCCAGAGCATCTACATGTACATTGAATTTGGTGCTGCATCTACATAAATCACTCCATTGGAGTAGTGCATCTGTGAGCAGTGTGGATCTGCATGGCTCATCCATCCAGCACTTAGCCCTGAGCCCTGTGTGCTTTGTTTAGGATGAAGACGGCTTTCTTTCTGTTTGACCTGGCAGAGAGGATGATGGGAGAGGCAAAAGCTCGCCTCTTTGAGCTCTCTTACACTGTGAGTGTAACCAAACGCACATTCATATCTGAACCCAGGAAAAAATGTCACGCCAAGAAAAGTGTCATTTGTTGTTGTTTATGCTGTGCTCAAACTGCCTGTTTTGTGTTTGCAGCTGTACAAGGACATTGTGGAGACTTACTCACAGTACCCTTCAAACTGGGACAAAAACTTGGCCCTGGCCTGTGAGAGGCTGCTTCGCTTGGGACATCAGAGCTACAGTGCAGACAGCCTCTTGACTTGCAGTGTGCAACATTTCCGTCTTTACTTGCAGAAGGAGCCCAATGATCCTCAAGCTTCTGCCATAAGCTCAGCCATCACCCACCTGAGCAAGGAAAAGGACCGACTTCTCCAGAGCCCAAGGAACACTACATGACTGGATCTAAAGACATATATGGACTTAGCAGTGAGATGTGCCTAAAGACATGAATATGAATATGGGCCTTTTCTCAGGAAGAAATATTTCCAGTGTTTTGATGTCATGCTAACCACTGTTCAACGAGAGGAAGTCTTGTACTGTTTACTCTTTACTACATAAAAGTTTTCTTTAGGATGACTTATCTGACCTTCATTCGACTGTTTTCCTCAAACTGACATCACTCTTCACAGCTTTGATCGCCCTGAATATTCTCTACCACTGTTTTGAATTTTACCCACATAGTATGTCCAGGCTGAGGAAGTTCCTGATGCAGCTTGCCCCAGCAATGGTGTGTTTCAAGCTTTGAATGCTGAACCAGAAACTTTCTGCACAACGCTAAAAGTGCTACTTTTGTTAGACCATTGAGCTGAGGCAAGTTGAAGGCATGGCCATGCCATGCTATACACCCACTTCACCTGTGAGTTCAATTACTAGAAATATTAAATTATTATTTTAATCCCAACTGAGTGAAAACTATTCAGTTCTTTTGTAGTTTTCGTGTTTCGGTAATGGTTACTATTATTGTTGTTTGCAGTTTTATTCACCCATTTTTTTTTTACCATTTAGAGTCATTCAGTGCCTGCACATTCTGCTTCTCCCTAACCTCTCTGTTCCTCTCCTCTTTGCTGTCTCTTAGCCCACCCTAAATCAGCAAGCTGCCGAGGATTGTGGGAACCCATGGAATCGCCGTGACCAGGGGTGCAGGCAGGGAGCCACAGCGATGCTGGAATGTGGGGCGTCTGAGAAGATAAGAGCCGAGAACCCAGCCAGAGAGAGGCAAGAGATGGAGAGGAGCTGGAGGTGTGGGGTGGGGGAACAGGAAGAGCACAAGTCCATGAATGGGAATCAGAAACAACACCATAAACAGCCACAGAGCTAGAGAGAGTGAGATACAGAGTGGGGCACACTCTGGAGATGGGAAGCCAGCCTTATTCTTCTTTGCATTTCATTTACATCCCTGGCCGTATCGACCAATCGGATTGGGAGCAAAGCCCATGGCTTAGGAGGGGAATAAAAAGACAAAATGCCTTTGCTGCTCTCATCCCTTCCTGATAATACCCCTTCTGTTTTTCTTTTCTCTTTCTCTCCCGTCTATAAGTAGATACTGTCCGAAATGCCAGCCGAAAACGACACCTCCGCTTGCTGTGTATCTCCGATAGACCAAGTGGGAGCACGGGCTGAAAAGACAGCTTTAGCAGCTGGGCCTATCTCCTCCACTCTCCCTGGCTGGATGGAGGCTTGGAGAGGAGAGAGGAGAGAGGGTGGAGCTCTGTGATGTGTTGCTTAATACAGTGTCACAGACACTATACTGAGCTAGCCACAGTCTTATACGCTGAAAAAAAAAGAAGAAATGTCTTAAGGTAAAAAGAAAATGTCTTAAGATCACAAAATCTATTTCTTTGCTTTTGATGGAATGCATTCATTCTTCTACCATGTTTACGTTTAGTGAAAGACAATTCCCTGTGTGGTCTGAATGTAATGATTGACTTGGGGTTAGTTTGCAGTCACTCTTGCAGTGTCACTGTAGTACAGGTAGTGTATGTTTACTAAGTGCATTTGGCACATTTGTAGTAGGGCTGGTAATAAAAACCCATTTGTAATTTGATTCCTGAGACAAGTTGCTTTGTTTTATTGTGATTTACTGTATCTCTGTTTAATTCACATACAATAACAACGCTTTCCCCCACACCCTATTGTTCAACCTTTTTCATTCTTTGAGTAAGTGATAGGTGGTTTTGAACAATCACAGTGAAGTGTGAAGACTTTAAGACTACCCCTTAAAGGCAGTGTTTAAATATTAATAAGATCGAGATCATGATCTGACAAAATTAAAATTTTTGCTAACGTCTGTGTGTAGCCCATCCATTTAGTTTACATTTTTATTTTTGTCACTTCATGTTTTAGGGATTAAAAGTGAACAATTGTTATTGTGCTGTTTTTGTCTTTTTGTTATGTTTCTAAGGGGTAGACTATTGTATTGTCGCTCAAATCTTGTAGGCCAACATAAGATATAGAGGTTTTGAGAGATGAGAGCTTTTCTAAAAGCAGTCAGATTGAGAGGGTCCTTGACACCCCACAAACAATTGTCCGTTGTAGAATGTATTGGGACCTTTTGGACATCCAGTCTGAAATGCCAAACTGCCCCTAAACGGCATCACTGGCCACAAAGTGAGTTTATTGGATACAGCCATACACAGAAGCAACTTGTCAGTAGAACACATGGCTGTTTGATAATTGTGAGCCCTTATGTTCTCAAAGTTTGCTTTATGGTAGACATGAAATTGCTGAGTTCTTCTGAGTGTAAACATTTCCTGTTGTTATCTTATATACACACATTTGTTTATTTGATACAGCCCCTTTCCACTACGGCACTTGTGTATATCAAAGACGGGAGTGCGGCGCGTAATTGAAAATGTCTAGCGTGGAGAAAGGTCTCTCTCGGCTTTGGCTGTGAAGAGGCAGAAAAAGCCCTGTGCTCCACTCTCTTCTTAGATCTATTTAAATAATTGAGGAGTAAACTGACAAATTAGGTACCTTTATAGGCGCCCCGGGGCTCTATCTGGGGTGCTACAGTTTCACCAATACAAGAGAGCGCCACGAGGCACTGGATAATATCTTGTGTGTGCTTTGAGAAGGAGGGGGGTGGGGTGCTAGTGGGCCAGGAGGGGTTTCGCCAATCAAGCAGGCCACACTCGCTCCCCCAGGTTCTAATTTTGTGCCACATTAAAGAGCTCGGCCTCCATTTAGGACACAGAGAGGCATTTTCATAATTTGCCGGGTCTCCTCTAGCTCGGGGTGCCTTTTCTGCCTTTCCTCCTCACTCCGTGTCTGAACGGAGAGCCCGAGGAGGGAGACGGCTAATTCACTTGCCTCCTTTTCAACCAACCAGCTTCAGTTCTGCATAATGTTGCTGCTAGGTGTGTATAGCAGCTAATATTTATCTCTTTAATAATTCGTTATTAGACCCTAGATTATCTGCCTTTATAAAAGCGAACATTACTCATTGTCAGCTATATGGAATCCTGTCATCCACTCATTGTTAAGACATTAGCCCTAATTTGTCCCTCTTGTTTCCTGAGAAGAGTTAATGCCTCTGATCTGTACCTAATCTGTGGCCAAACAGCTATGATATCTGCTGAGATAAAACCTTTAGTCTAGTGTACACACTGTATAATGCATAATCCAGGTTAAAGTTGTTCATTTCCTTTTGCTGACACCACCCATTCATCCACTAAGGCATGCATAAGCATTGATTCTTATGTGATTGGTCACATAATTCATAGTCTCAGGGGGCATTTCATTGCTGACAGACAAGCTAATCTAAAATCCTCCAATTTACAAATGAAAATCCCACCATCCAATTGAGCTAATAAAGGGACTTGAATGGGATAATAAGACGTGGTGTAATACTGTGTAAAAAGCCTGTAATGTTGTGTTGGTGTGAGAAGCTGTGTGACTGGATGTTTGACTGTTTGCAGTGATTACAGGGGCCTGCGGGCCTGGCTGCAGCTCCATGCTTGGGACAGGGAGCGCCTCTCTGGTTGAGGAACTGCGTAGGGACCTGAAGGGGCAGCAACACCCGGACGGCTTGGGTCTTCTGTCTGTTCTTCTGTCTCGTCGTTGTCTCTTTTTCGGTCTGTTTCATTGTCTGTTCATCTGTCTGCTCCTGTGTCTGTCCTTCTGTCTGTTTCTGTCTTTTCTTCTGCCTGTTACTTCATCTGCTCCTGTGCCAGTTCTTTGTGCCTCTGTCTGTCCTACTATCTGTTCCTTTGCCTGTTCTGTATGTTCCTCTTTTTTTGTTCCTCTGTCTGTCTGTCTGTCTGCCTCTTTCTCCGTCTTTCTCTCTGTTCTGTCTGTCCTTCTGACTCTTTCTCTGTTCTCGCTGTCCTGTTTGTTTTTTCTTTCTGTTCTGTCTGATCCTCCGTCTGTCCTACTTTCTGTTTCTCTGTCTGTTTCTCTGTCTGTTACTCTGTCTGTTACTCTGTCTGTTACTCTGTCTGTTACTCTGTCTGTTACTCTGTCTGTACTATTGCAGTGCTTGCAGATGTGCACAAACAAGGGGGGATTAAAGCAAAACAAATCTAAACAGACAAATGGAATTAGAGTGATGGGTGTCGGTGGGCTGGTTCACACTGATAAACATAATGATGCTCTGTGTGTGTGCTCCTGTGTCTAGAGGATTATCAGTGGTTAGGTGTGTGCTGGGTACGGCTTGCTCACTGCTTTTGGGTGTCTTTGTGTGTTTGCCTATCTGTCTCTGTTTTTGTAATTATGTACATTTATTTGCTTTTGAATCAGAGCTCTACTTGTGTGTATGATAAATATGTTTTTCCATATAGCCTCACAAAAACAAGGCTTCTGTTGGTTGGGTCATTACCATCTTGCCAATCAAATGTCTGTTTACTGTATATCTCTGCACTTAGGCTTGTATACCCAACAATTATTGACATACTGTAGAAAGATAGCGGCACAAGTTTGAAATGAACAATGCTTTATTGTTCTGCATGATAAAGGAGAACTGTTAATAAAAGTACATTTTGTGTTTGTCTTTGTAGAGATTTGTTTAGTACCTGTTATATCGTGTTCAACCTTCATTGCTTGGCGGCAGTAGCTCGTGGTCGGAGCACTCGTCCACTAACCGGGAAGGTTCAATTCCCCTCAGACCAAGTTCTGCTGTTGTGTCCTTAGGCAAGACACTTAACCCACATGCTTAGTATGGTAGTGGTGTGTGTGTAAATGGTTGGTGGCGGACAGAGGGGCCAATGGCACAATTTGGCAGCTACTCTTCCGTCCCTCTGCCCCAGGGCAGCTGTGGCTACAATAGTAGCTTACTACCACTGAGTGTGCGATGAAAGAATAATGACAACAGTGTAGCACTTTGAGACGTTTCAACAAGTTTGTAAAGGGCTTTACAAGTGTAAGGCATTATTATTATTATTATTTGGTTGTAACGTATTTAAGAAAATCTCAATGTACAACCGAAATAATCATTTGACTAGTTGACTAAAAAATTAACCCTAACTAAATTAATCGTTAGTTGCAGCCCTACTGTACTATATTGTAAATAATAGATTCATAGCTGTATTTTGGAACATACAAAATGTGTTGTTGGTTGGCTTGTTTCCTTGACACAGGGAGGTGTAACTCTTTACTGAGGAGGTCAGAAGAGTTTTGTGAAGCAGCAGGAGGGATGTGATCAACAGTCTGTGGCTCCCCTGCCGAGGGGCTCAAGGATTAGGGCTAAACCCTGCCACGCCAGATGGGCACAAAACATCCCTAACATCATCCACTAGAACCAGCTTCAGTATCAAGGCGACCCATCTTCAGTGCAGCAGACCAGGCCTTTCTGCACAGCACCAGAGGTCAAACAAAGTGCACTCGGAATACACTCACTTTACACTTTTTATAGATTTATTAAGTTCTTTTATGTGTGAAAATTTTGAAATGTGTCACTTTCAATACTATATTCAATCTAGCCGCTCTCTCATCAGACCATTTTCAAAATGACTAATATTGATGCTTTTCGTAACAAGAGTGCTACTATGTGTAGACAATGCAGTGAATGCTGATGATCTCTTTTCAGGGGAAAGCGGTCAGCTGGACAGATGACTGAGATGAGGTGTACGCTTCAAAGTGCCAGTTAGTGGACATTATGACCAGTCAGCATGTTCAAGGCTATCAGAAATGAAACTTCCAGGTTGTTTTGATGTGCTCCATTTCAGAGCCACAGGCAACACTGAAATGATAGACTGGGAGTGTAAGGTGAGTCTCCATTGGTTTCAGGCATGAGCTGAGTGTTGGGCACTTGCTGCTCTAGATTTGTACCTCATAATTCACTGCAAAAGGATGAAACATGTTCGATTGAATTCAGTTGATGATTCGTCAACAGACAAAGGAATTAACTGAAGAACTCTTTTTTTTTTTTTTCTGCAGGGGAATACCACCCAATCTATGAAAGACACTGTTTGTACACCATTTTATGCTCGAATTCCAAACACACACATGTTTCATCCACAAGTTGTTGTATTTTCTGTCAAATCAAATTGGGACTAAACTGTAGATCAGGACAAGTACAGGACCAAACCATGTCTTCATCAGGATTAATCCAGGATAAAACAGAACTAGGACTAGTGTAATATTAATATTTAAGTATGAAAATACACCCAAAGTATTTTTTACAACAACCTCCCTGCAACATCAATGTCCCGTTATACTACGTATCTGGCGACTAGTAAATGGCTTTACAAATGTCAGCGACACAGCCTTTCTTAGTTATTGATTAAAGATGGACATTTATAATGTAATACTGTAATTGTAATACTAAATCTGATTTTTGACAGTAACATTTATTTCTCCTCAAATCAACATGCCAAAATGCATAAATCTGTGTCTTCAAGTGCACCTGTATGTTGGTCACAATATCCTCTGCCTGCATTGTTTCAGTACTGTCTCTGCATTACTAGAAAGCAGATTACATGAGACAAGAGTGCAAACAAATGAAAGATTACAGAGTGTGCACATGTTTCAGTCTAATGCCCTTTCAACAAGCACTGCTCAGTACAATGGCTTTCTCTCCCTTTGCTCAATTTGGATCTCTCGCTGGCCAGCTCTGACTTCCAGGAGCACAACCTCTGTAATGACAGTGTGTTCCACATGACTGGCCTGTCTCCTCCACTGGTATTAGTTAGGCTTTAGAGTTCAAGTGACTATGGGCTTTAAACACTGGATATTTTAAAGGGGGAAGACAGAGACTCACTGTTGTTCTTGAAAAGCTGTGTTTATCCAGGATTAGAGACACCAACATGTTAATAATTGTTTCTCACAGAACTGCAAAGAAGCACTTTTCCTGTAATCCCCTAATCAGGCATTACACCTCTGAGCGAAGCAGCAGCGCAGGCGCACGGCGTGTGTGACGCAGCAGGCCCACAGTGAGTAAATGCATCATGTCTTCAGCCATGTTTAACAGCAGAAACACAGGTCTATTTGTACTGGCACCACATGTGTCATTTTATATGATCATAGATGATAGTACTGTTATTGATTTCTTCTATATGAGACAATCCTTAAAGAAGGGATGATGTGCATTTGGTAACTATGGGGTATGCCCTGATTTATGCCCAAATGGTCTGGACAGACTCCCTCACCGGATCTATTTATATTTTACACTATTGAAACGAGTTCATCACTCGGATGACTTTAATTATTATCAGCCTACTATTGTTACTCCACCACTATATTAATATAAGTCCCTAGAAATGTGACTGTATCTGCTACGTTGGACAGAAGTTGGAGCGGAAAAGAGGAAGGTGGCAACTAATCAGTCATTTTATTTCCCTATAAACTGTTCACATAAACAAAAACAAAACAAAAAGAAAAACTATGTCACAGACGTTTATACTTGGCAGCCATAGCTGTGTGTGTGTGTGTGTGTGTGTGTGTGTGTGAGTGTATGTGTGTGTTTTTAACACATGGTTTGGTTAGTTGCATTGAACATGAACTTGCTGTTTCAAGCCCCCTGTCCTCCAGTCTCATTCCTGGTGTGAGGGATTAATGGACCTGGAGAATTTAATTTGTGAGCCTGCCATCTATGCCTTTTACATTTCAATCCCTTGGACTAGTAGAGCTGGAGTCAGAGTGGGTGGGGTGGAGTCAAAGCGTGTCTTTGACAGATTGGTAACCCTGTGGAGCAGTAATTAAGGTTGAGGACTTTCAAAGTATTATGTTTAAAAAAGTAAAATGTTTATAAGTCTAGGATTTTTCTTATTTAACCTTAATGTCAATCAGTTGTCATAATTTTATAATACACCTCTATGAACATATACTTCTATTATATGAATTATTTATATATATTATATATATATATATATATATATATATATATATATATATATATATATATATATATATATATATTATAATTTAGAACAAAAAAGGGGCAATCACAAGAAGTGAATCAGTGTTTCATAACTTCCTGTTAACCCATCTGGGAGCTCCAACAGACCAGAGCACCCCCAAGTGCCCCAGAAACACACACACGGACGGGTGTCTGACTGTCCCGTTTGGGGAGGGGGAGGGGCTCTCGTCCAGTAAATTAAAAAACAGTTGTAGGAATGTGACCAAGTCCCAGAGGGCCGAGTGTTCCTGGCTGCTCCTCCGGCTCTGACCCTGGTCACCAGTGAGTCTGCTGTTGGTATTCCACTCACAGCTCGGCTCTGGGGAGAGGCCCACAGACCCTCCTGGGGGAACGCTGATAATTTAAGTCAAACATGATGTCGCTGCTTGTTTGACACCCATTTAAAGCTTTTCAATCACACGTGTTTGCTACAGTCCACTGCCCAGCCTATAGAGCCCTATCCGTGTCACAGCCTTTTCAAAGACCTAATCAGTTTTGTTTGATCGAATTTCCGTTGTCAAAACAATTGATTTTTAACATTTGTGCTGAAAATTCTGCACAGCTCTACTGCTGATTTGATTGACAGATTTTGTAAAGACCACAGGCTGGTCCATTGACTCTGACTCCTCTTTCCCCCTCTGTGCTGTGCCCCTCCCACTCTGTGCCCGTGTGCCACTAATTAAGGACTTTTTAAGAGGCATGGAGTACACTCATTAACAAACTGTAGCATCCTCACTGTCGACAGACAGGAGGAGGGAGGCATACAACCACCAACTGCAAAGTGTGCACTCATTTTATGCTAGTAAGCATTCTGTGCTCAAAAAGTAATTATTTTTATCTGAGTTTCAATGTAATGGAAGCCATATTTAATAATTAAGCATTTGTTAATCCTTACAACTGCACATGTTGTTAATTGTTTATTGTATTGTATTATGGAAATGCACAACAAAACAAATAGGCGTGTTTGTCTTTGTGAAAGTAGGCCAAACAACTGCTGACAAACAAAAGGGGGGAGCTGTAGGTCAGGGCGCTACAAGCCATGTGTAACCGTGCCTGTCCACAAAGCATGACACGCCATGTAAGCCACAATAGACCAACTAAGACACAGCCGGCCTCGGCCACACGATGTAACTGCGTCTAGACCAAACAAAAACAAACTGCATGAATACATGAATATTAGTCAGAGCACACAATGTCGCCAATTGTGTTGTATTTGTACATATTCAGCTGCACTAAACATACAATATTATGACGTTACAAAACACTTCAGTTAAATGTAGTTCAAGTTTGGGTTCAAATATTCTGCATGTATTAAATATCCTGTTTGGTTTTTTTAGACTCTGCCGATACTAATGTGGTTACTTTGCATTAAAACTAATTGAACTTATCAGACTTATTCAAATATGCAAAGAATTGTTATGTTTTGTATCAGCAGTTCAATAAAAGCAGTTAATAGTCTGTACCTGTAGCTGATGCTGAGGTATGTTTAAAGGTGTCTGTGTTTTAGCCTTGTAATAGTCTTGTAACAGTTAAAATGTCATTCCATCTTGTGTTATTGACTCTCTCTCTAAAGGGCAAGGTTCAACTGAGAGGACAGACTTGACCTGACCCTGTTGACCTTGACTTGGCCCTTGAGCTTGTGCTGTGTCAGTGCATCACTCATGTGTGGAGTTCATAAATCACACAGCAGTGTCTCTAAGGGCCAGACTCTTTCTGTCAGTGTGTCTTTTATGCTCCTGATATCAAGAATGAAGTTTTGAGTTTGAGGTATTTATATATTCTAATTTTTATTTTCAACCTTTCCCAGCAAACCACAGACTTCCTCACAAGCAGTGATTTTCTCACCAACACTGAAGCAACCCCCTCTGGCACCAGAGGTACAAGTTGTGTGCCGTTTTCCATTGTAACACAAATGTGCTAATCTGCAACAAGTTCATGATATATATTCAACAGAGAAACGTGCAATTTACTTTATGATACAATTATGTACAGTGTGTGACGTTTATTTCAATGTTAACATTCACTTTGTACACCACAAAGAATTCCATTGTAGTCCTCATTTGACTATAATAGAAGCCCCCTCGCTCCCTCCCTCCCACACACACACGCACACGCACACACAAACAAACACACACATAGTCTTTGTCTGTGGCAGTTTGGCAGTAGATCTCAGGTTGGACACACAGCAGATGCCCCCTGACGCTCACTCACATTAAGCGGGTACGTGATGGGGTCCTGCCAGCCTCAGGGCATTGTGCTGCCACTAAAGAGCCCTTTGTCTAGTGTCGGCCTAACAAAGTAGCGGCCAAGCGGCTGGTGTGCCACGCGCACAGCCACTCATCCCCCTGTTTGTGACCCAAACAGGTGGATGGGAGCGGGCGGAGAGGGTGGCGGGTGGTGGGACAGAGAGAGGGAGGGGCTAGGCAGAGGTTGCATCTGTCCCACTCAACGACTATACTGGGTCAGTCACTGGCCCATATGCTCTCAGGAGTGGGTCAGATTAGAAGAGGTAAAATTGATCAGAGGGATTTGGGAAGTGACAAATTGGCTGTAAAAGGAGAAAGGATGATTTGACTGTGCCTGGAACATTTTACTTAACAGTCATAATAAATATTTGTATTATAACCAGCGCTTTAGTCTGGGCCTATCGCTCAGTCTGCCCAGTGCCCGTTGCTCATAGTTATTGTGGATTTAATTATGAACATTCACCAAATTTTTCTACATATATTTATTTACTCAACATATATTTTACACAAATAATATACTTTTTTCATACATTTCACAGCAGTCTATTTGTAGTGTTCTGCACATTAAATTTGGCCTCAGTTTTATGTCTGGTGCAGCCATAAAATGAGTGGAACAAAGAGTGACGCGTGTTCCCTGTGAGACCAGTGATCACAGAAGCACATAATACAGCCCAGTTATCGAATGGGGAGGAATTATTCAATCACATTTATTTATATAGTACATTTTAAAAACAGCCATGGCCAAAGTGTTTCACAGGTTTAGTAACACAAGAATACAACAACTAATGAGGATAAATGTAGTAGTCACAGCTGTTTTCCTCAGAGTCCACTTCATTCAGCTGCTCTCCACCACCAGGACACAAGCCGGCCTATTTCTACCCCATCATTCAGATTGATGAAGTTGTTATCTTATCTTAACCTGTACAAACTTCCGATTGTTTTGTGTTTTTTCTGCTGATGTATCCTAGTTTTTTTGTTGTTGCATTTTTGTATATGTGGAGAAGATCCTGGCCTGGTCACACAGTCTCAGTCTGTGAACATGAGGTTGTGGTCATTATAAAAGCATCAACAATTATGAACAATATTTACTCTGGAGGACAGGTAAGAATGCTATGTTTTAGGATTAGGGCCGTGCAATTAATCACATTTAAATTGCAATTATGATTATTGCTCTAATCGATCATTAACTCTTAAATGCATTCAGCGCTCACATACGTCTTTCTTTGAGTGGAAAAGTTGTTCTTTTCAGTTTAGGCGTGCTGGTGCGTCTCGTTGTCTATAAGCAAGTAATCGTAGTTTCAATTATCACTTAAATAACCGGTAATATTATTGAGCAGCCCTAGTTAGTTTGACAGTCATTCAGTCAGGCTTAAATGAAAATAATAATTTGGTATTATCTGTGTACAAATTTGAAGCTTGTCTGTGCTAGTTTTGGCCATACTAGTTCTGTCTGTGGATATTTGTACGTACGTTTCAGAAAGATTTGTCCCTGTATTCTGTGCACGCTGAACGAGGGCATTCTGCTCTGGAATTCCAAAAGCCTCTGCTCGATGACACCCAGAACTGTTTCACTAAATGAAACAGAGAAATGAAATAAGCCTTTCCCCATTCCTCTGTTTGACTAAAGCATATGTTTTATGTAGGAATGTGATGTTGAGAATGCTAACTGTTAGTTATTGAGATTTTAAGAGCATGTTAAGGTGTAGATCAGGTTGATTGTCACACACAGTGGCCTCACAAGGAGCAGAGCACATCTCACTGTACACTCACGTATTATAATGCTTTTTTTTAATTCTAGCTTGAGGAAAATCCCCACTCCTTAAGGCTCAGTGGTAGAGTAATGGGTCCAGGGATTAATAAGAAATGAATAAATGATGTTGTTCCACCACTATTTTCTGCAGATACAGTGGGTCTTTTGGTTTTGATAAAGCCGTGCAGCCTGTGGTGGTGAGAATACAGGGCAGAATGGAGAGAAATTGGCTCGCTTCACCATGAAGTCATTAAATTTGTAAGCTATTTGTGATCAAAAGGTGTGTTTGAGGCCATTAACTATGCAGTTTGATCAGGGCTTACATGCTATGTCAAATGTCACTTGTTCCCCGCTAGTTCTCCCAAAAGTATAAGCTGGGAAGAAACGTCACAGACACACTGCGTGAATGTGCATGAAATAATACATTTGTTTTCATTTTTAATGTGCAAAACAAAAAATGCGTTTGGACCTGGTAGTTGACTTCTCATGTGTAAACTGTGTTCAAAATGGCACAGATCAGTGACAGACCAAAACAATGAGATTTTTTTTTTTTTTTGGTGAGGGGGAACTAAATACACAAATAAATTATAAAATTATAAATAAACAATAATAATTGAATCAATTAATCTAAATATGTCCTTGCATTTAGATCTTCTTACAGTGTAGAAAGTGTGAAGTGGAAGTATGTGATCTTGATATGTGCAAAACAGTATACTCAATGAACACATGGCTTGAGACATGAGGCATTACTCTGGAACAACCCCATTAGGGCCATAATCTATAACCAACGTGCAGGGCATTTTGATCAGGTCAGGGAAAAATTGCTGTTAGCGGCGAATCACTAAAGACCAGAGCTTAAAGAGCACTTAGTTTTTGTTCCAAGCTGATTTACGCCAAAGCCACTCAAATATAAAGTGTGCTGCCTCTTTATATGACTATAGCATTGACTAACTAGGTATTAAAGCAACATTGTTCTAACATATGCTGAGTTGTGCTAAGCTTCTTATGTCTTTATGGACCTTTTCTGGCCTGGCGCATGAGTGGACTATTGGAAGTGCGTGCCGTGCGTAATGTCCGCGGCCCTCCCCTTGCTCGCAGCTGTTGAAAAAGGCAATTCACAATAATAATAATAATAATAAAGACTCAAAAAATGATTGCTCATGTGACAGAGACGCATACGTGCACATTCAAGAAGGTGAGTGTAGGCTACTCAGCGTTTATTGTCTACATTTCAGGGGTGTTGCCTGTGTGGCCCTTTTCACAAGGGAACCGCTTCTGGCATTATCAGTAGTGGATCTGTGTAAATCCATGGATTTATGTGAGCAGTGTGAGAAATTAAAATAACATGCTTTTTACTGCGCTTACTTCAAATCTCTTTAGAGTTGATTTTTTTTTTTTTTTTTTTTTTTTAAACATCTAAATCTGTTATTATGTAGCCTACACTACACAAACCCTTTTAATGTAATCCTTGACAAGATTATCATATTCATTGGTGATGTCACAAACTTAAATAATTTCAGAAAATATCGACTAAGCCCGGATAAGCACTTTGAACGGGATACTGCTGGATTAGGGCAATGGATTTTTATTGTTTAAATAGTTTTTTCAACACTTACCTTTTCCCCAGTTGCAACTTGTGGGTGCCGACTCTCCGGTTGACCCACTATAGTTGAAAGTTTTAGTTGATTGAAACTGAAATAGTTGATATGGTTTGAACACTAGTCTCCAACGACGTCCACACCCTCGGTATTTCTGCGCCATTTCGGCCCATAATGGCGCAAACACTTGATTATTTCTCTTGATTGATTGATTGATTTTATTATTTTACGTTGGGTGGTGTGCCAAACAGAGTGAGCTCGTCGTGGCCACGTGGAGATGTTGTTGTGAGGCCGAGACATTATAGAGGCAGCTCGGGATTACATTGCTGGCCCAGTGGCCCCATGTGCCTCTCACTGCGCTCTGCTCCTGATTAAAACTCGTTGTGGAACTATGTTTAACCTTAACAAGTGCTCTTTTAAGGGGACATAACAACCCCTGTGGTACGCACGGACATAGAGCAGATACCGGGATACCGTGATGAGTTACCTCATGATACCTCAAGGAAATCCTAAAACACGAGGCGTGTTCCGAGTCGACAAAAACAGCAACGTAACTTGAAAATCGTGGGCTTTTTCTCTGAAGTTTTCAATTCAATTTGGTTTTAATGGATTTTGTCTTTGTTTACATTCTGATGTTGCGATTCAAGTTAGAGTTTGGTTTAGTTTAACATATTTTACATAAATCTGTTTAGACTTTGTGAACAGTGACGTTTTTGGCCTGTCCCCACAGACTTCATTGGGTGCCTCACAGTCACATGCGTGTGGAATAACCGCGGTGGTCATGAGCAAAGACGCAGTCCGGAGCTGGCGGGTGAGGCCCTGGCCTACAGCTTTAGATGTAAAGAGGCACAGCTCGTGTATCACTCCGCACACCTACAGCCGCAGCTCAGCAACCAAAGTGGCTCTTCTCTTTAACGCTTTGATTAGTCCAACAACGCATTTAATTAGTGCGCTCCTTCAGCAAGACTCCAATAAAAGAGACTAATGTCAAGGATGCTAATTGAATATTGGACTTCTAACAATTAGCCAATTGCAGAGGACTCGCACACACTCGCACATAAGTATAGCGAAAATTAAAGCAATTTTAATATTTGCCTAGATTTTGCTTTTGTGCAACTAAATAATACAAATGTTTCGCTGATATGAATTGATCCGTTGGGCGAAACAAGGATAGATATCATATGGTTTTGTTTTGATGACTAACAAGTTAAAATAATAGCTTGTGATGAAACAGCTGGTCGCATATTAAAAGTATAATTGGGCCATTTGTGACCGGAGGAGGGCACTCGGCCGGCTTTAGATAGGACCACCGCTGCCCCTCGCGCACTCTCCCACCGCTAAAATATTGGGATTAACGTCTCTTGAAGGCCAGGATTAAAATCTTTTCTCTCTTTGTGCATCTGAGCCGCCGGAAACTGCTCCAGAATAGAGTAAAAAGCAGAGCTCATTTTCCAGTCTAAACCACGGTGATGCACGTGCATGTTCCTACAATATACAGGCCAGAGAAAGCAGCAGCTATGGCGCTCTCGGACACATCCTCCTCCACACAGCAGCAGCACGCACACAAAGAGGCCTCTGAAGAACAGGGAGTGAGCTCAGGACCTTTATTAAGAGTTGGAGCGGTGAGGCCACACCGTCTTTGGGCCGGAGCGGACCCACAAAAAGTGAGGGGAGCATCCCGCGCGCTTCTGCCACGCATTCAACCCAGTCTGTCAAAAGTCACTGCAGTCTGATGCGAGGGGCTCACAAATTGCATACAATACAACAGATCACAGTTTGAAGGCTATCACAGATCAAAACAAAAACACTGATACCATTTATATAAGACACACACTGATTGTCTCTCAGAAACTACATATGGATTCCTTATAAACACTTTTTCTTAAATAAAGTAGTGCATCCGTGTCCACAGCGACCCACATGTCTCTGCTGAGTACAGATCTGAGTGGCCCCTTGGGGCCCCTCGGTTTGTCACATACTCTTATTCCGTGGCTGAGGTGCGCTTCAACAGGTGTGTCCCGCAGAAGTGTGCAGGATGCACAGGAATAAATTATAGAACCTCCTCAGGAGCTTCGCTCCGGGAGCCTCGTGTCGTTAGTTTGTGTTTACTACACTGTTCACAGGACCTGGAACTTCCACGAGGACGTTTGGTCTTTATAATCCAAGCAATCCGCGTTGAAGTTGAGTTTCCAGGACGCTGCCTGGTCCTTGTAATCCAAGCAGTCCGCGGTAGAGTTGAAGCCTAGACCTGACGTCCCGTAGCCCTGGGCGGGCAGAGGGGCTGGGGACTGGTTCAGATGACTAGAGACGGGATTTGTGCTCATGGGACTGAGCGTGGAGCCGGGCCCAGAGAGCTGGTGGTGCATGGGCGTGAGGTAGGAGCTGCAGTCCATTCCGCCGAAGTAAGACGTAGAGCCGGCGTAGCCCTGGCTGTAGCCCGATGCCTGCGTGTAGGTCATGGGATAAGACCTCTGCATGCACGAGGAGGAGGTAGACAGAGGGTCTGACAGGGGAGAGATGGACGCGGGGCTCCAGATAGACACGGGTGCAGTGCTGCTGGAGATGGCCGGGACGGTTGTGGTGCTGGTGGGGGGTGTGAACTGGCCGCTGGCCCCGCTCTCAGAGCTCACTTCTCGAGCAGGAGAACTCTTTTTCTTGGCCGGCCGCACCTTGTTTTGGCCCCCGTTCTGCTGCTGCTGCTGCTGCTGGCGACACTTTGCCCGTCGGTTTTTGAACCACACCTAAAAATCACAGACACACAAAATCATTATAACATACTGTGTAATCAGTAGTTTATTAGCCTCATTATTGTAGCCTTTATGTTTAGTTGTCTAATTTGCGACACAATCCTCACAATTTCATTCGTTAGGTTATGTGAGATTCACCACTATAAATGCGATTAGACTATAAAACATAAATTTAATTTAAATTAAAACATGTATATTCATTGTTTTATCATGTAGTTTATATCAGACCCAACAGAAATTATGTTATACTAAATAAATATATGTTATGCTATACTTTGACAAACTCAAGATGAATATTCCAAGTCCTATTCAATAGACAAAAAATAAATAATAAACGTTTTAAATTCTAATATTAACAAACACATTTATGTTGATTTAGACTATTTAATGTATGCACACGAAAATACAACACATATTTCAATAGACCATATAGGCTAGGCCTATTTGTAATGAAAATAGTCCGAACACATAGTGTGCTAAACCTCACCTGTACTCGTGACTCGGGGAGGTTAATTTTCAGGGCCACTTCTTCGCGCATGAATATGTCCGGATAGCGAGTTTTGGCGAACAGAGCCTCCAGAACATCAAGCTGTGCGCGCGTAAAAGTCGTCCTTTCACGTCTTTGCTTCCGCGGCGTGGCTGCAACAGTGAAAACAAATACAATAAACTGTAAATAGGCGATTATTACTTCATATGATGGCAGCCCTGATCAGGCTATAGCCACTTCCTCTCCAGGTCTATAATGAAGCCTTCAGTTTAATGCGTAATTACGCTTGATAGCAGTGAGGTCCTATTGTAAAATTAATTTAATTTTCAAAGAATTTAGTTTTTCTTGTGCTTTCTAAATTCAGTTTGAATCGATCATATAAGGACTGCGGTTCTAAAACGTGTTTGTTATGTGCTTGTTGCACTCACCTGGATAGCCCACAGATGGATGCAGGAGGTCCATCCCGGAAGTAGTTAAACTGAGCCCATTGACTGAGTAAGGCGGTTGCTTTAGATATGACATCATGCTAATGTTTGTCTGAGGGCTGAAGTTGGAGAAAATCTTGAAATCGGTGGAGCTTCCAAAATGTGACTGGTCACGGTCTCCTGCTTGGCTCGAGCGTGCTCTGTTGAGAGAAGAGATGTGCGTTATCCCAGCTGCACACAACTTTACACTCCAGTTCAAAACAAGTAAAATCATGAAGGAAATTAAGGTAATCATTTATTTTGATTTGTTCACAAAATAGCCACATTTTAGTCAGATATTAACAAACGGTCTAACTGAAGAGAAGGTGTTTAAACGCGCAAATGTGCAAAAGCGTAAATGTTTTCAGATTTTTCTCTCCAAACATGATAACAGGCTGTAGTTTAAACTCAACCCGAAACGCTCAATGCGTGTCAGCTTTACTGACCTTCAGCCGTTCTCCCCACTGTGCGTCTTGATTAGTTGCATTTTTTCCTTCCATATCCAACGGTTTTAACCCCCTTGTCCCAATCTGTCGCGCTTAAACAGCCGTTTATAGTTTCTCTGCCGCTCAATAATAATTAGACCGAACAATAATTAATTATGATAGGCTAAATGTTTTGATGAACAAGCCATGGTGACGTGCGCGAGCAATTGCTTTTGAGTGCGCTCCGCGCCCTTTTCTACAAATAAGTGGACTTTACGCTCCCATAATTGGCAGCAATCTGTTTTGTATACCAAGACCACACTAATCATTCTGTGTGTTTAAGACTGTAATTTGAATGTGTAAAAACGAAATGTGTTAAAACTGCACTTTACCAGCACATTTAAGAAATTACACTTAACGGTTTTTCTGTAGGCCCACTCCACCAAACTCGAAAACGTAGTGTACAATTTAGTGTACAGTATATTGTTCCCAAAACATTTCGGCACTGTAAAGTAGTCTCAATAATATTATTATTACTATTACTATTACTACTACTACTACTACTACTACTACTACTACTACTACTACTACTACTACTACTACTATTACTACTACTACTTCTACTGCTGCTGTTAATAATAATGATGATGATAATAATAATAATAATAATAACAATAATAATAATAATAATGATAATACTACTACCACTAATTATTATTATTATTATTAATAATAAAAAAAACAAAAACAACAAATACAATCTATAATTGTATTCAAAATTATGAAAAAATGAAAATTACCTGGCGCGTGTGTGAGAGAAGGCTAAAGTTTTTGGTGCTTCCGCCAAACAAACCAGGAAAACTGCAGAGCAAACACAAAGCGTCGTCCTATACAAATGTGGTCCCAAGAAAAATAGTGTAAAGCCGCGAGGAAACGTGTGCAGAAGCTGGAGAAAAGAGACGGAAAGCGTGTGACAGCGGCAGAAGCGGCAGAGTGCGCAGCAGAGATGGAGGAGGTGCTTCGCCTGAGGATGTGTGGTGTTGTGAGTTGGAGTGGTTGGAGTTGGATTTTGTACAGAGGGCCAGCCAATAGGAGCCGCAGGACTCTGCTCTGTCTCTGCGCCGTCTCACACTGATGGGGAGGGCTCTTTTTGTGGAAAACAAATGTCTCCTGCTACTTTTTTGACGCACAGTCCTCAGCCAATGACAACGAGAGGGCGACTGACAACATCCATCCCACTGCACAGCACTACTTTTAGAAGTAAACATGCTCTATGTTTGGCACCATATTAGCATCATTATGGAAAATATGTTGGCCATAGGCTACCACACAAATGGACACAATTGACACTTATATTGGGCCTATGTGGCTGATGCGTTTTATTTAAACAGTAAACCCAGCCACTTTTCTCAATCATGATAGCCTACGACCCAGAGTCCAGATGCACATTATACAAAAGTAAAACGACACAGTACGCTTGCTTCACATTCCAGCGCGTCCACAAGAGCACGTATTTGGTGTTATTGCCATAAAAACTGTCCTCTCGACCGTAGAGAGCCAGTGCGCTGCTCCAGCTCCACCAGCTTCTCAGACGGCTCTGTCCTGTGACCAGCCCGCAGCTGCAGGCCCGAGGTGCTACCCACCGGGGACTCGAGAAGGTACGTTTCTCCTACTTATAGGCCTTATAGGCTACTACTAATATCACCTATAATAATAATAATAATAATAATAATACATAATACAACATAATACATACATAATAATAATAATAATAATAATAATAATAATAATAATAATAATAATAAATTAATGATAATAATAACAACAATAACAATAACAATAACAACAACAATAATAATAATAATAATAAAGAAAAATAACAACAATAATAGTACTAGGCGAGTACAGCTGTGCACTTTCACTACGCTGTCATACGTCACTGAAGGAACCCTCGTGCACAACTCAAAATAATACGGGAGGGTTTTCCATGGCTTCTTAAATGTCTCATCTTAAGAGGCTTTGTGAACACCTACACACTGTCACAGGCACTATCGCGCAGTGCGTGGCGCGGACACGCCACTCTCCTGAACCACATCTGAATATTGATTTAGATTTCTAAACACTGAGGTGCGGGCTTTACTGCCGTCATTTGGCTCGGCGGGGCTCCACTGAAAAGCCGGAGTTAGGTGCGCGCACCAACACCGATTTGTTGGCGACAGATGCCGATCAGATGGATCATGGATGTTTGGATTTGAACAAGGCCAGGATATCGATTTAAAGCAGATCACGAAGCAGGTAGGTTTATACATTTCCTTTAAACTTTTATTGTGTGGCGTTTACATCTACACGCAGATTAGATTAGAACAATGTCCTTATAGTCCTCATGTGGCCCATGGAGTGACCGTGTCTTATTCCTCCACTCTCAGCCTGGTCACATGTTCTTTCTCTATGAGCTGTAGATATCAAAGAGTTCTCTGCAGAAACGGTAAATAATGTATGAAATCTAAAGGGCGTCCTCCATGGGGACCGTGCGGGCTAAAAGGCCGTTTAGAGGCGGTGCAGAGAGTGCCTCTGGCGCAGGTTCCCAGCGACTCGCAGCTAATTGACGTGGCACTTTGAGCCTGTCTATGCTCCGTAAACCTTCAGGCCCGATCTTGACGCACAGTGGCACAACGCACACGTGCACTTACCATCAATGGCCTATTGTTTTAGTTCAACAATATGGCCTATTTTGCCTTTTCTCTGCCAACATATTTTTTATTTATATAACATATTTTCTTGGATCAATGAACGCATTTTCTGTCATGAGAAAAAAGTTAGGCTACAGGTTTGCTCTACCACAACTTCCGATTTAAAAAAATATATAATTTTGCAACTAAAAGTCTTATTCTATTGGTTAGACTTATATATATATATTTATTCGTTTATATATATGTGTGTGTATATATATATATATATATATATATATATATACATACATATAATATATATATATATTTCATACATATATATATATTCATATATATTTATTCGTTTATATATATATATGTATATATATATATATATATATATATACACACACACACATACATACACACAATGAATATATATACACACTGAATATATATATTCTGAATAGTGTGAATTTTGTAATTTTTTTTAAACTAGCGCCACGTGAAAACAGAGATAGTGTTTGTGTGTCAAGCTTGGTGACGGAGGAGGATAATCGCAGGCTGTATGTATTTTAATTAGCCTAGCAGCTTTGATAGATACGCTGCCACCGCTGCTTTGCAAAATATCCAAAGAATAAAGTGCAACACAAGAGGCCCAAACAGAGGCTGCTCCCATGCACTGCCTGATCTCTCAGAGCGGCAGCTTTGTGTAAAGTAACATGTTTGTGACCCGGAGGTCGATGCGCATTCACATCTTCCCTGAGGATTAAAGGGGATAGGTCTTTCAGAGTCATTCTGGGACGGCCAGATGAGAGCAGACTTGTTTGTTTAATCAGACAAACTGCTAACAATTTCTGCAAATGCATGTGCCTGGTTAACTTTAAATGTATTGTATTATTCAAACATTTCACACAATGGTGTGTTCTGTCCGTTATGAGGTAATATATCACAGCCTTGATTTATTTTTTATTTGTGCAGGAGGCCAACAAATCCCAGAGCTGAAGTGGAGGTGGCTACAAGAACAACGCTCAGAACTGAATTCAAGATGACTAGTGAAAAAAGACACAAGTTCTCTCCTGAATAATTATTATTTTGTTTCCATTGTGAGATGATAATTTCTGTACATTATTTAAATTATGTGTGTAATAAAATGTGAGTACCAGTGCTTAGTATGGAGTGGTTCTGTGCACCTGCCGTGCTGATCCTCTGTTTGCTGAGGTGCTGCATGGTGTGGTAAAACCTGCCCTGCAGACCAGACCTCTCAAGTCTTCAAAGGAGGAAGAACTCAATGTGGGGGATTTGTTCAGCCTTATTTGGTAACCTAGGATTTGAATTGAATTCTGGGAGGCATTCATAACACATTTGAAAATGTTATATTGTGTGATTTTGTGTGTAATCCCCATCATAATTTTTTGGAATGGTCACAGTATTCGCACAACTGTGACTATTCATGATTGATCAAATACTTTTGTTGTCTTGCCTCTCAGGGCAGAGGTGAACAGTGTCCGATTAGGACTGCTGAACTGAGAACACCCACTCTCCCCTCAACAGCACCCTGCAGAATGACCACACTGCAGTCCCAGCACTGCCATCACTGGTGCAGGGACAAGCTCTGCTCTGACCTCTGCCCACACACATCTGTCTCTCTTTCTCTCTCTCTATATATATGAAATGATTTAAAAGTAGAATTGGTAAAACCACGGTGAAAGATTGTGAATTTTATGAAATTGCATGATGTGTAGGGTGGTTCCAGCTGTCTCAAAATCTCCTGAACACTGCTGGGCAATTGCAGTTAATGGGGTCAGAAAGTCTACAAAACTAAACTTAGGGGTTATCACTCTTAGAGGAGAGTACTGATTTTTTCTTCTTGCAATTGAGGACTCAACGAAGAAGTACACCAAAAACTGACATTAAAAAAAATATTATCCATTAATTTTAAGACTTTTGCTGTTTGTTGTTTAGTTTTAGCTGACAAACAAATCAAATTGTGTAGAGGGTAAATCACTAGAACCATTATAACTATTTTCTCTGTCACTTGAATATTTCCTGCCTCTATGATAGACACAGCCCTAGTGTGTGTGTGATGGCTGTTCCCTGTCCAAAGCCCACTTTGCTTTGAATGACACTTTGGCGATGCCCCCAGCCCCACTTGGACTTCTCAAGCAGACCCTGTTAGTGCCAGTTCCTCTCATGTCTTTAATATCTCTCTCTGGCCCGTGGGTTTGCACTGAAGGCTCCCCAGTGACAGTTGGACTTGATGGCCACATTTGGGAGACAGCGGCGGGTGTTTGTAGCGTTCCCAGCCTCGGGCCTGTGGGACAGTGATGGCTCGCCTGTCAGCCGGCCCCTCCCCTGTAATTAGGAGAGTAAACACAGTGCTTGGCTAGGCCTGGGAGGGAGTGGGAGGGAGCATAGGAGGGGACCATCCCGCTCTGCGCCTGCTACTTGAGCAGCTCTCCACTGGCAAAAGAGGTGATAGGCACTATCTCGTCCTTGTCAAAACCAAATGAGCTAACATTAGAGGAACTCCAGTTGACCAATATTCAACTGTTACTATAACTCCAAATGGGATCAAAAAAAGAGTGAGTTTTCCCCTTTCCCACTCTCACTACCTCTCTCCTGGTTGCCTAAGAGACTGGTCAGTCGCTGGAGGAATGTGTTGTGTGTTGGAGATGTAGCCTTAAAGCTTAGACTCAGCCTGAGCAGGGGCACCATACCCCAGTTGCTCTGCCCAGGCAGGGAGGCAGGCTCTGGGAATGCACCAACCCTGAAGGGAGGAATTTGAGAGAATCTGCCAGCTAAATGCCATGCGGTGAGCGGTGAAGAGAGAGACCTAGATGGAGAGAAGTCAGAATACTCTGCATGATGGGCCAGTCCTCAGACGCTTCACAGACTGTGTGGCACCGCCCCTCTCACTGCTCCCTCTCTCAGCTCCCTCTCAGAGCCCTTTCTGAGACATCTCACAGCAGTAGGAGAGCTTTCTCCCAGCAGTAAGATCCAACACTTTGCTTCTAAATAATCATCATATTGTTACTTTTAAATGAATCTTCTGAATTATCTTGCCTCTGCATGAGTCTCCATCTGTCCTGGTCTGGCTCCCATGACACCGGAATATTTACGTCCCGCCACAAGGCCAAGCTACAAACCAGATCTGCAGAGAAGAAAGCCCACTCACAATAAAAATGTTTTTTTGAATTAATGCACGAAAGTAATTTAAAGCTGGAGTACCTATTTTGAAACAGCAAAACCAAGAGTAGGTATTTAAATGTGTCTAACTAGTTCCTAGCTCTTACAAATCCTTTGGCACATGGTACATATCTAAAAACAGTCCTTTTCAGGCACAGGCTCGGCTTTTTTCAGGCAGAGAAATGAAACTTGTGCTGACTGCCCCACGCACAGCCAATCAGAGCGTTGCTTTCAGCACTCATTTCCGGGTTGACGAGACTTAAATTACTTTATTATTAGATGCAGGCAGCCCACAGTGGTCTTTTCGCAAAATGCTGCTTTTACAATATACTCTATTGGGGGGAAAAATATATATATACAATAAAAAGTTGAGCTTTACATACTGGGGAACATTCCAGGCAAAGCAACATCTCCATGGAGATGAACAGGTGGTGTAACCTCCAAGTTAGTGCACCTGTAAATGTGATGGTGTGTATTGTTGTGTACATTTGGTTGACAGAGGGTGTACAAAGTCTGGGTGCTCTTGGCACTTGCCAAAGTCTTTATGGCACCCGGAGAGCCATGCTGCAGCATCATGGTCCACAGCATGGGAAGACATGGGGCAGATGGGTGCAGTGTAGCAGCACAGCCTCCGCCTCCTCCCAAAGCAAGGCAGCAGTGGTGGGAAAGGCCCTGCTTCCTCAGGGCTGAAACAGAAAAGCTGGTGAGGGGCATTTGGGGCTGTGACAGAGAGGGAGGGAGTCCCCCTGTCACATCCCTTTGATATCCAAGTGCAGGGGCACGAGCCCAGTGTGCAGTGGGCAGACAGGCAGTCACCGTGCTGGGCCACTGTCCAGCCCCTGCCCTGCTCCTCGTCTGGAAGTCAGAGGACAGGCCAGACCCCCGCGCCACCATACACCCTCCCCAGTGACACATCCACCACAGAGACGTGTCCTGCAGAGGTGAGGGGTGCTGTGTTCTCATGTTTACCATGAGCCCCTCACCATCCTGCTCACGGCCCAGTGCAGCTCCACACATCCCCATGGCAACAGCAGGGCCGTCCACGCCATGTGAGTGGGCCCTGGGCCAAGTGGAGCTGCATCACAGTAAAGAAGAGACATTTGGGAAGAATGCTTAACCCTTCAGATTTTCGAACAGTTATGAAGATGGATATCCAGGACTGTGTTTTCAGATGCAACAAAATTGGCTTCTTAATTTATAAATTGTGATGTTTCTATTGTAATATTTTTTATTTGTAGTGTAACTGCATATTAAAGCTACCCTAGTATTGCTTCCTATGCGTTCAGAAGAGCTGTGTGTGTGCAGAAATCTTATTGTGGTAGCCTAACATTAATCCTTGGTAAACAACCATAGTTCAGTGGCATGAAGGAGCACCTTAAGTTGATCCCAGCCCACATAAGCCCTGGAGATGCTGGAGTGGTTGTTTACTGGGAGTGTCTGTCTGCTGTTTGTTTTTGTTGTTATTCTTTCCGTTCGTAAACACAGCAGATTTTCTTGAGTGCTTGTGTGTGTGCCATGTGCTACATTTGCTGATAACAGGATTTGCTCAAATTGCGACTCACCAGTTCAGAAAGGTTAATTGACACTGCAAATGGTAGAATGGCTGTGTGCTGTAATTATTGGTCCAAGTTCCTTTATTATTTAGTAAACTAATTAGGTATTAACTGTTCCCCGTATTTGGATCATAACTTCAATTACATGTCAAATTGCATTAGGTTCACTTTGACATTCATTTATCAAACCAAAAGGATGTTTTTGTAGATGTCCTTAGAGTGGTGATGGTTGTGAAACTGATCCGTTCTTGAGGTATTGATCAAAAAAAGCACTTGCTCAGCTTAAAGCATCATGAGTGTTATTTTGTAAAGGGAATGCAACAAAGTCTTAGTAAGTATGCAAGATAAGAGAAAAGTATAGTTTAGATTATTAAATGCCTTTGACTCCAGAAAATGAGACTGAAAGATATTGTTTATGATTTTTTTATGGAATAAAAAAAGAAAACAACTTCCTGGGACCGTTGATTTTATTAGAGATGTAGTTGGATGAAAACCATATTGAAAGAACTGCCTGAGACTATCCCAGACAATTGCTTAGAGTGAGAAGAGGGCCTAACAGTTCAATCTGAAACACTTTCTTCATTCATGATTCAAACTCATGCAGGCCTTTAAGTTAAAAAATGCAACAACATTCTCTGGCATCTATCTATAAGGGACTAAATGGGCAGGGCTAACAGTTAATTTTCTTCATTCATGGTTCAAAATCGGGTACAGGTTCTTTAAAGCAGGGGTACTTGATTTTCAAACTGCAATGTATGTATTTATCTATATCTAATTCATTTCTTGCTCTCAAACAAACACTTTGGCACATTGTTAGTATTCACATGCATTCTTTTTCAGTCTGGTGCACAGTTATAGAACAGCTTTGCTTTTGACAGCAAAGTCAAACTGGGGCGGACCACCAAAGTCAGTCAGCACGCTTCTGGGTTTACGAAAAAAAAGTAGATGTAGACATTTTTCCTGCAAAGTGCTGCTTTTACGGTAGGCATTTACTCGCTGGGGGGAAAAAATAAAATAGCTTATTTACAAGAATACCCAACTTTAAATTGAAAAAGTGTGTTTTTGGACTGCACTATTATTAATAAATATTGGACTTAAATTCATGAGGCACCGACATACCATTGAACTGTAAAACAATACATTTCGGATGTAAAACTCCAACAATGGAAACAAGGTGGATATCAGTGGAATATACTTTTTTACTGCAGCAAAGGGAAAAAGAAGCAATAACAAGACGATATATAACGGGGTTGGAGCCAACTTTCAAGGACTGAACTGAAATAACGTAGGACATTTACAGAATGAAGACTTGGCTTTTACTCTGAACTTAAACATGGACAAATTCACCGGACACTAGGACAAATGGAATGGATACAAAAGGGGACACATGCCTGACTACTGGTAATTTATTTTGGACTACTATTTTTTGCTTTCACACTCTGTGTCGTTTTCTATTTGTTCTTTCTTTTTGTAATGCTAACAAAAAAAACAAAAAAAAACAGAACCGGGCAGGACTAGAGAACTTAGGATAAGTAAAGAATAAAATTTGCAAGTTAAGGGGTGGCATCCAAAGATAAGAGGGGTTAAAGTATACTATGTCCAAAGTCCCATTTTATCCATTGTTTATTGAAATTACCCAACAGAGTCCAGCGGTTATTGTCTCCATTGTGCGTATGTCGGTAATGATGTCCATCCAGTCCTTAATCGTCGGAGCAGTTTGTGTCATCCATTTTTTTATGATTGCCTTCTTCCCGGCTGCCACAAGTTTGCTCCAAAAATATCCATCTATTATGTCCATGGGACATAAATTAGGATTTTGAGGCCTAAATTCATTGTTCCAAAATTGAGTGGGATGGTGGTATCAAAAACAGTCTACATTGCCTTTGTGCCCAATATTTATGTGAAACAGGACAGTCCTGAAACACATGGTAAGGATTTGCCTCCCGGCAACCACAGTTTCTCCAGCATTCAGCCCCTCCCATGAAAAAACGGGTCACATTTTTCAAACAAAATTCCCTCCAAACATGGGACTTCATTGTGATGTGCACACACCTTCCTACTTATCAGCCTTCAAAACTCAATTATTTTCCCTTTCGCATTTCATTTTTATATATTTAGTAGATTGGCTGTCCATGTCATTAAGGATAATGATGATAATGATATTATTCCCCTTAAAAGTTCCGATTTATATGCTTTAATAAAGATTTCATTCAGAGGGTTATAATTAGCATTGCTTTGTTTTATTTCTTGTTTATAATAACTCCTTATTTGTAAATACCTCTAAAACTCCTTTTCCTCCAAGTTATTGTTGGATAACAAAGTGCCTTTTGTTATCCAAATCTTAAATCTCAGGTCGGTGCGGCAATATACATATCTACATACTTCATAGGGACTCACTCTGTTAATGTGGGTGTGGATGGCCAAGGTCAACAGCAATGAACCAAAGCAGAGTGCCCTATAAATAGCCCTGAACTCTTGTATGTAGATATGAAGGGACATATTAATTAGGAGTCCTGGAAGCCCACAGAGCCTCCTCTCATCAGGGCTCCCCAGTAGAGAGACAAGAGGCCTTTGATGCTTTGAGCAGAGGGCAACACAGTCTGTGGAATGGGCTGGGAGGGTACAGGGGACACGCTTCAATGTGCTTGTCCTGCTATGATGACAAGATGGCTCATCCACCACTGTGCCACCAGCCTCCCCCAAACGCCCCTTTCCCCTGTGGACTCCAGTCAAGTCGCAAGGCTGGGGGAGGTTTATGGCCGTCCACTACTGCGGTTTAATCTTCTCCCTGCTTTACCGGGGATTCTTTCACACCCACCTCTTCCCAAATCTGGTGCTGACAAGGGGGGGGGGGGGCGCTCTGACCAGTGAGCTGATGGAGAATGTTGCCCGTCACACACACCACAAATAAGATCGGATTGCCGGGAGGATGGGGTGAGAGCTTCATGGTAAAAGGATTGATTGCTTTCTGTTACCCAGTGATACCTAGAAATGTTGCTATAGCACAGCGACATGATGGTGGGGATGTCCCGGGTACGTCGTTAGCCTCTTGGGGCTCAAACGAGTGTGCTAATGCTTGAGTTTGTTTGAGAGGCGGACCCCTGCAGACGGACAAGGTAAAGACACAGCAGCAAGTTGACCAGTGGTAAAAGGGTTAAAAAAAGAATGTCCTAATCCTGCTGGTCCCTGAGGGTCCTCAAGGGTCTCCTAGGTTCTGCTCTCTGTAGGAGGTGAGGGAGAATTCTGTGGTGAAAACTATCATTGGTTTGAATGTGAATGGAACTGATGGACTAAAACCTAATGATAGTTAGCGTGCTCTGTTGAGTCCAATAAACAGTTGCTTTTAGTAGCTTTCCTGGTGACGGATTTTCAGAGTATTCAATAGTAATTGCCACATTTTTATCACAAAAAGTCAAGGCTGGAACTTCAAAATAGCTTGTCATTATCATGCGTTTCTGGATTGTCAGACCGTTGTAAACTGAGATTATTAAAGCATTGCAAAGTATTTTTATTTTAGAAAGTATCTTTCTAATATTAACATTACATTTAAAAAAAACCAATATATATAGCTGGGACATACCACATTTCTAAAATGGAAAAAAAAGATGGATACTTTTGGAATTTACTTTTGGCAGCAGGGGAGAAAAAGAATTGGATGACGCCGGATGAACCAACTGTCAAGGACTAAGCTCAAATAATAATTATAACATGAAAATAATAGTAATAATAATGAATAACTTTTCTGTAGATTTAAAAATGAACGTACAGTATTTACCAAAACATTGGTATATGATAAATCAAACAATACATTGTTATTTTTGCTTCTTGTTTTTTTTCTCGATGGATTTTCCTATTGTTGTTTTGCAAAAAAATATATATAGTAAAAATATATCAAATCAATAAAAATACAAAAATACATCAACTAATAATAATATTCAGAGCCCCTTGATAAAGGTCTTTTCTTGCTATAAATGAATGAATACATTTGCAACATATCGCCATTGCAGATTTGATTATAGTATACTTCTGCACGTGAAGTATACTTGAATTTTCTATCAAAAACTAAATGAAAACAACTATTCCAACAATAACTAAATCAACATCGTAAACCTAAATCTTAATTCTCTGAGCAGAATCGCTTGTTTAAAAGTAAAATATTTCAAATCTAACTTTGTCTGTCTTTTAGGCTGACAGGGCCTTTGTGGAGCCAGGGGAACAAAGTAACTGTTGGTAACTCCGCGTCTTGTGATCAAACAGCAGTGACACTACAGAGCGCAGTCCTCTTCACCCCACGCTCCTACAGTTGTAATGCCCCTTGCTATTTTTCTACATCTTATCCCTTTTAATTAGAAAGTAAATTCTGGAGCCTGAGAGGAACTAATCCCTTACCGGCCAACCAATGCACAGAGTGGCTTTGAACAGGGGTCCTCTACCCCTGTCCCCTCTGCCCCCTCCTACAACCCAACACCGGCCATTGCGGGGGAAGGGCCCATCTCTCCTTTACTTATTACTTAACCACATATTCGCTATAACATTTGTACTACAGCATATTTGCATTTTGGGAATGTTAACAGTAATTAACAAGTATGAGACTCGTGTGACAGAAACGATATGAAGTGCGTGCCAAGTCTCCTGTGGGAGATAGGGCCCATCCTGATTTGCATATATTTAATGCCCCTTATTGTATAGATTAGATCCATTAGTTGGTGATTCGGCTAGAAGGTGCCGTGTCTGTGATGGTAACAGTGGGTTATTATGGTCAAATTGTGTTTAAATTGTCGGAGGTCGAGGAAAAAGCCGTGCCCTGGTGTAAGGTTAAGGCTGATTAGGCTGTCCACAATGGAATGGGTGGATTCTACGTAATAATATATGTTGACATATATTATGGAGTAATGCATTTTCCATGTAGTAATTGAAAAGAATTCGTATGCAGTGATCAGTATGGGCAATTTAAAAGTGCTTAAAGCGTCATCTCTGGCAGACCTCTTATTTCTTTACCATTAAAAGATAACGAGTTCAACAATTTCTAATCACTTTTTAAAAAAATCATCTCATGTTGTTTCATTCATTGTGTTTATATTTTGGTCACTGTTTTAGTATTTAGCTTTAGCACAAACTTTGGGAGTAACAAAGCCAGTTTATGGGTATGGTATTGTAGAGAAGATAGGCATTAATACAACATTTTTATATACACTCAAAGCACAATCACGATTTTCTTTATATGATCAGCTTACATTTAAAGTACATTTAAATGAGCTTAATTGGACTGGAAATCTATTTAGCATTTGTTCAATTACACATGTTGAAAAACTTACTGTGAGCGGGCTCACCTCTCACAGATCTGACATGTAACTTGTCCTGGTGGCGCCACCTGCTTGTCTCCATGGAGGTATTGGCGGTCAGTTTTAATATGCTGTATTGTGAAACGTTCTAGGCAAATAACATCTCCATGGAGACAAGCTGATTGCGGATCCTCCACCAGAAAAGTTACACATGCACCTTAAAGATAAGACGACGACGATGACAACGACGACGACGGCGACGGCGACGACAACAACAACAACAACAACAGGCATTTACAAGGGCCAAACTTGACTAGACTGATTCAATATTGGTTGTATTGCACAATTCACACAGTGACAACTTTGATTCCCTTTGAAATTGCACAGAAGCCTCAGTGCTCTGTCAGGGTTAATTTATTTCATCATGTAAAAGTATGACGTGAACATCAATACAGTAGCACTTATTTTCCTCAACACCTTAATACTACATTATTCATTAATTAGGGTATTGCTTATTCCAGTGGGTAGCCTCAGATACTTTGGGACTTAGATGGGGTTAGGCTATTTGTATGGGTTTGCACACAAATTTGCATTTAGACATTGGGGAATTCAGATTCTTTATAGTAATTTGTCCTGTTTTATTTAATATATTTTATTTATATATTTTTCCACGGTTATAAAAAAAAAAAAAAAAAAAGAAGTAAAACACTTAATTAGTGCTAATTGTGTGTTTGCCCGGGGCTGGGATAGGCTGAGGGTGGCGTGTTTTGTCATTTCCATCCTGTCTGTGCGAGTTACTCACGCTGTCATTCTGTCACAGGCTCAATCTGACTGAGCGCTGCCTCCATGCTGTATAAGGAGCAGGAGAAGAGCGTGGGTCACTGCTGCCGCGGGCTCCTGTATATACCCTGTGAATGTATGTATGCCTTCACCCACTCACTAGTTCATTCCACTCAAAACTTCTTGTTAGTCCAATAATCCCAGCCCCACCTCCAACAAGGCCACTTACTCAGGTGGATATATCAATATAGTGAAGCAAAAAGGGAATGTCAACATGAGTTAAAATAACTTCAATTCAGTATATTAGTTTCAATATGAGTAGTTTTGTCTAGTTTACGTTTTTCTAACTTGATGGACCTATAATATCTGACTTGTTTATTTTCTTATCTCAAATTAAATTATTTTGGAAATAATCACAAATTGGGTTAGTTTAATGGTGCACTATTTACACGTGTCCAGACTTTTTTCACTGGGTGGCACCAGGGTCGCCCCAAGGCAAATTTAACATTTCAATTAAAATGTTTTGTGAATACATAATATTTATTCATAAGAATTATAAATAACCTTTCTGGGAGTGTCTGACACCTGCTTATCCGCAGGGATGCATGATATACCGGTTCCAATGTGGGTATTGATAATAGACATGCTGCAGTTACCTGCTTGTCTCCACGGAGATATAAACATTCAATTCCATACTGTGGAACATTCCCGGGAAAAGAAATATATCCATGGAGACACGTAAGTGGCGAAAAATCTCAAATTTCTTTTAAAATTTGTAGTAATTTTAACCAAAACTGGACTTTATTTTTATTTTTTTGCAGTGTGTGGTGGTGTGGACTTCTTCTATACCTCATTTTTTAGAATCCCTAAACCATAACAGTAAGTGCTCAGAGCTATCATTACAGAGCTGTCAGTTTAGAGTTTTTTCCTGAAAATCTCTGCTGTCAATCTCTATCAGATGTGGGAATGATCTTATTAATAATACATAATCTCTTAATTTGTTATAACAGCACATTAGCATGAGCCCATCAATGGCTTTGATTTAGTATTCATGTATTTCTCAGGGCATATTTGCCACTCTCCTGGGCCCGTGCAGATGGGGGGGTACAGGGGAGCTCTGAACATGGCCGCCTCTGTGGGACTATGCCTTTTCTCTTGTACAGTTTTGTTGTCTAAATGTTTTACAAACTTAATTGGCATTCCCGCGGGGAGCCTGCCAGCTGTCGGCCTGATGGCGAGGCTTGGTAATTTGGTACATGGAGAAGGCTAGCTAGCAGAGCAAAGCGGGCATGGTTGACGTTTATTTTGTTTTCTCCTTGTTTGTTCAATAACACACATAGATGGAGTAGAATGTGCAACAGTGGAACAGCTGTTAGATAACAAGCTGAGGGCAGAGGGAGCAGGGCTGTGAGTGGATAGAGCTGGGTGACCACTGGACAAAGTGCTAAAAGAGTGAATCCAAACACTGAAGCACTGTGGAGTGGAGCTATCACGGACAAGTAGTACTTGGCTCACTTCGGTGCAGCCAAACTTCAGTCTGGAGCAGATTCTCTACTTCAAACTAGTATTAATAAAAGAGCAAAAGTGTATGGAAACTAAACGTAGGAGTAACTGTCTTGATGTGACATCTGATTTACTGATTCATTAACTTACCTTTATTTAACCAGGATCGTCCTGGAATCTTTTTTCATGGCGGTCCTGGCCCAAGAGGGGACCCTATTGTGCGTGTACAGCTAGATGCATACAAACTCCACACACAGAAACTCTATACCCAGGACATCTTGTTGTGAGCTAAGAGCGCTAACCACTACAGCGTGTACCAGCCCAAATATAATTGAAAATACAAAATATTAAATAAAGCACAAAATGATGAACCACAAAAGTTTTATTGAAATAAATTTAATACAGTCACATACAGTCACTTGTAGACTTAATCACAGTGGAACCACATATTTTACCAAGAGTACTGTTAGACTGTCAGATGTACATGAGTAGGAGTGTCTGAAGACTACTCTAAGAAGTACTAAAATGTTAACCAAGTAAATGTACTTATTGTAAGAAAGTGACCTGAAGGTTAAGGGGCCAATAAGTAGCACTGTTGATAACTTATGTCAATCATAACTTTTGATTTGGGCCAGACATATTCAGTCCTGCCACAAGAGGTCACTAAAGGAACAAAATATGACTTTAGTGTATTCCTTAGCCTGGATGTATACTTTTGTTTCAAATACATATATCTGGTCACAATTCTTTAACCATTGCCAAAGCCTTGGCGGAGGTCAGTATCCTCTGACTGCTTCTAATACATTTTTTCTTCTCTATCAATGTCAACCCTATTCCCAATTTTTGCTGGATGAGACAGTAAAAGGTTTTAGATGTGCCGGTTCCCAATATACAATGAGGATTACTTTCACTGTCAAGTTAAAAGAAAGGTAGAACTGTCATTTTGGCTGAAGATAAAATGTAAAAAACACTTGGTGGATTACGTTTTCATTCTGTACCCAGACGTACCCCAGTCTCCTAGCAGTGCAGAGGGCCGGACAGTCGGAGCGAGCTGGAGGACATGTTGACACGGCACACTGTCACTGACGCATGGCCCTGCATATTCACTGCGGATAATTCCTCCGCAGTAACAACAGCACTGGCAAACGTAAAAGTTGCTGCGCTTCAAGGGTAAATATAACTTCTCCTAAAGTGAAGTCAGGAATAAAGAGCATTCAATTTGAGTCAGTTATAGGAAAAATATGTTTTGATTAGAAATAATTTGTCTTTAAGAAAAGGATATCATAAAGGTTACACAAAGGCACCTGCATGTTGGGGATGTTTCAGTATGGAAGTAAGATCATCAAGCTCAGGTGTTTATTAAAAAAATAAAATAGGAAATTGAATTCTTACTGACTGTGAGAGTGATCACCTCTTCATCGATCTGACCTGTGAATGGGCCTGATGGCATCACCTGCTTATCTCCATGGAGGTAGATGAATGCCATACTGTGGAACATTCCAGGCAGAGCAAGCACAAAAGTTACATAGTGCACCTTTAACATTTGGACCTACAAGAATAAATGAGCCCAGTACTACCGAAACAGCTGTAACCTCTCTATTATGGATGGGATACTCTACAAAAATCTTGGCTGAGGGCCCATCAGTTTTTAATCCACTTTTTTAAAGAGGCCGGATGTGAAGGATGTAGAGGATAAAGGGATCTAGAGCTTAGTACTGGCTGCATTCATGATGCACAGGGCTGTGGCCGCCACAGACCTAAAGACATATGCTCGGCTCTTTATTGACGTTCTGCAGCACACTGGAGGAACAATCAATTACCTATGACACTGTGGCTCCTAAAGCTCATGGGACGTTCTAACTAGTGACCATGCACTCACCTAAGATAATCACTGGCTAAAAGTGCACTACTGCAGGGACACTAGCGCTAGTGATTGCCTTGGCGGTTAGTGAGTGATACTTTTGTATTGGCTGAAACAGGCTAACCTGCATTTGGGCTAGTTGCACTTGACTTGGCTGTAATCAGATTCCTCGATGTTGGGTGCACTGAGGTGTGTGCTCACTGGGCACCCTGGATGTGCTGGAGCCCTGAGAAGAGCATGAGGGGCAGTCTGATTATTCAACACGTCCCTCTAATCCAGCCCTTGTGGTAGGGACCTGTGAAAGAGCCTGCTCTTTGTGCCGGGGGGCTAATCGTGTTTTCAAAACGCCAATCGAGCCTAATCTTCTGGCCTGCCTCTAATGTGGAGCTACTGATATCCTCCGCTGCGATAAATTAAGCTACTTATTAATCTAATTATGGTACATTCATTCCCACAAACTTTCATGTGACTTGGAAAGCCCCCTTCAGTGCGGGGTCCCACAGGCTGTCTCCCTGTCTGCAGACGCTCTCTCTGGACAGGCCAATTAGCAGCTCTCAGGAGCAGCCTAACGAGTCTCTCGGCTCCACTTGGCCTCTCTCACACGGGTCCGGCCTCTTCGTTTGCTCTTCTCTTTCTCTGCCAATTTAACACTCATTTGGTTTTTATGTTCCCTTTGTATTCTGTTTAGAAAGCTGACCATCTTACCTCTGTCACTTTGAGGGTTGACTTAGCATGCACCAGCCAGAAAAGTAGTTTTAAGTGTAGAAGATGCAATCCAAGTTTAGTGTACGCTACAGTTACATAAAGCTGATAAAATGCTTGCTTGCTTGCATGCATAGCTATTTATTGTTCATTGTGTGTCAAGGAATCTTGAAAGGCAAAAGTAACGACTTGAACATAAATGTACATTTGTCATTGTATTGTTGAATCCAAGTAGTTGATAGATTGGTTTATAGAGTGTGGATAAACTGGGAGAACTATTTCTGTTAGTGTGAATATAAGATACTTAAACCTTTCAAGAAAGACGTTACATTTAAATGGGAAAGTCTTCTTTTAAAGAAATCAATTTGATGACTGCAACTAATGCCTCGGCGTGGTGTGCTCTCCACTCGGTTCTAGATTAATGAGGAGTTTAAAAAGACAGTCTTTCAGCATTGGAGCCCACCGTCTGGTTTGTTTTAGAACTTGAGGTCTTTTTGCGTCTGAAGAACCCTCCTCCAAATGCCCGTCGGATTGTTGGACTCTGCAGATTGGACGTTCCTCAAATTCCTCCTATTGAGAAATGAAGGTTCCAGGATTCTTTTCAGAGGAAAGAGTTCCATGCCTGACTTTACTTTATTAAGTTTAATGCAAAAGTGTGAAATATTCCATGAGTCAACCATCTTGTTTTAGGAGAAACGTCCATTGATTCACAAAGGCCGTCAGTTTGAAATTTGTAAGGAATACATTAGGTACATTTTGTGGCTGAAATTGTTGAATTTTACTGGATCTGATCAGGTAACAAAACTAAACTGATATTACCTGAAAAAATATGGCTTTAAAGGCTTCCATGGCACTGTCTCCATGAGCTGTGACTATCTCTCGCTTGTCTCACTGAATTGTATGTACTTCTTCAAATACTCTTACATTCTTTCTTTTATTTGTTGTTGCTATCAAACTGCAATTCGATGCAGAGAATCGCGAGTCCTTCTGCTCCTCGTACCCTACAGTGGGGTGATAACAGCGTTGAGGCCGGCCAGAACGCTAATTGCATGGCGAATATTTATAGTCCAGACAATTAGCTGTTGCCTTTTATATGCTAAATAACAACAGCAGCAGAGGCAACAGAGAGAGCGTGGAGGGGGGGTGGGGGGGTAAGTAATTAAGATGCTCAAACAGGACAGGGACATGCAGTCTGTTGTGCTCTGATTTGTAGCTAACAAACACAATAATTAGCCTGTTATTGTGGGATAATGAAGTTGCCAGTGTCCTTTTCCCTTCAGCCAAGAGCCATCCTGAGCAAGGACGTCAACTGCGAGGCTCCTTCACCAGCCGGCTGCATTGGGACCAGTCGGCACACATGGTTAGGCAACTCACTAACAACTTTAAGCATGGTAGTAAGTAGGAGGGAGAGCTTCTTTTGGCAGTGTTTGAGGGAATCACATATGGAATTAGTATGGAGAGAAAATGGGTTTACATGTGTTCAAATACTGTAGTGTGTTACACGTTACATAGATCCTTGGTCAGAATGGCAGATTATACGAAGGATTACATTTCTTTGGGTGTATTTTATATTTCATAATGCTGCTTAGTGTGGGGCCTACTATTCTTTTAACGTGTGTGGATAATCCTTTTGGCTATATCTCAGGAAAATACAACGTATGTATGTATGTATGTATGTACGTATGGCCAAACTGTTTCCTTTGGCAAGAAAGGGTCACCCACCTTACCGAGAATGTGGTATGTGAGTGACTGAGGGATTGGTGGTGGTAGAGAATAAATAATACACAGAATTTGGATGTCTGAAAAAGTGTTATAAAAGAGTAATGCGTTATTATTATTACTGTTTCACGCCCCCATTTGCGAATGACATTGTCACATTTTACAACGTGAGAGCCACCAATATAAATACATTGCCATATTCCTACTATAACAAGCAGCTAAATGGTGTTGCTGCAGCATTGTGCTAATGAAGTAGCGGAAACTGCATGGACTCCTTTGCTACTTAAATCCAAACTACTATCTACTATAAAGAAATTGCTGTTATTTATTCTTTTTCAATTTTTTGTGGAAGATGCTGGACTTTAGACTTAGGAGTTTCTACCATATCAACTGGGACAAAAAAACTCATCTATTGGACTATATAAATGAATCATTCAATCAATCAAAGTTTATTTGTAGAGCACAGTTCATGCAAAAGTAACTCAAAGTGCTTTACAATAGTAAAAACCTTAAAATACCAGTACAATATAAATCACAAGACAAAAACAAAAGCAAAAATAATAGAATAGAATAGAACAGAATTGAATTTAAAATAACTAGAATTAAAATAATAATGTTTAACATTACCAAATGATATAATACTACTTCTAATCAAGACCATTCTAAAACTATTGGAAATGTGGAAATCTGTCCTAACAATGTAATTCGTTCAGTACTGATACATGGTCAAATAAGTATCTATCTAGTTTTATAGTTGTATCTACAGTATATGTGGGAGTCCAATTCTGTCCAATCGTCCAACCGCCAATTCCCAAAACATATTCAAGCCCTATGTAAATACTGTACATCGATTCAATAGGCATATTTACATAGGCGTATGATTTGAGCTGTTGTGTCCATAGCGTAGCGTATACCTGCTCTCCACTCGTATCTGTGCGGGGAACGAGCGCAGGTTCACAGAGTCAACAATGCAGTCTGGTGGGATTAGGTGCTGCTGGAGCTGATTTGATATTTGTGGCTGATAGTGCTTGTAAGTACGCCTTTGTTCCCCTCCATTGTGACCAAGATTAAGGCTCGGCTCCTCTTCATCATCCTTCGCTTTAGTGTAGAATAACCCAGATAAAGCCCCTCGCTGATTGAATCATTTGTGCCTTCCCATAGCATCACCTAGCATCACAACTTTTGCATTTAATACCTGCCACTCAAAATGTGAGACGGTAATTAGAATGTGTTGTTTTTCATTTCTACTAACGACGGTGCAAGTTTGTTTGTTGTTGTTGTTGTTGTTGTTTTTTTTCAAGAACTTGAGCTGAACTTTTAATGAAGTTGAATAATTGCATCAAATTGTAGACATGTTTGTTTGGGTGTGGATCTGCTAACGATGTGACAGAACTTATTCAAATAGTGCCACTCTGGGCCTGAAGAGTGCGCAAACAGAGGATTATGATGGGTAAAGTACAGTGAAGGAAAATTTTACTGCATTTCAATCAGGAGTATTGTATGTGTTTATATATGTGTACTTGTGTTTTACGTAGGCGTGTAGTTTTATTATCAGGTGCCAGTTGCATATATTTACTCCTTCACTTTGATATTGAAATATGATGGCAAGAAATTATAATTTGAAATGGCTTTATAGGATTTTGGATTTTGTAAGGCTTTATAGTCGATTTAAAGCACGAGTTTAAACATGTTGGGTCCAGAAATATTGACTCAGGTTCATTGGTTTCTTATAACAATTAAAAGGCATTTTATTTATAACATGTTTTGTCTCTGCGTGGCTGCCCTGGGGATATGTGCCATCTTCATTCATACTGTAGCAAGGTGGGTGAAGCGACTTGCTCTAGGACACAATAAGCTGGCATTGAACCGCTGACCGTTGGGTTGGTCCTGAGCCACTGCCGCCTCAACTATGGCGGCAAGATCTGCCAACTGGGGTGTTTCTCCTGCCATACATCATCGTGGCCCATCTTCCAAATAATAAAGGTTCTCTTGTTCCTTGATTTAGTCAGTTTAATTGTGTGTTAGTTCGGGTTTAGTCCAGGTTCTGGGGCAGTCCTGATTTAGACCTAATTGGTACAAATTGAACCCTAGTTTGATTCTGGTTCAGTACTTCTGGTTTGGCATTTTGTAGAGAAAAGTCTAATACAGCAACTGTTGTAACATAATTTTTGAAACAGATCTAGTGTTGGGGATGTTTGTATGTCCTCAAATTGTGTCAAAAGTGGTGTGGTTTAAAGAAAAAACTGGCCCTAGTTGAATAACCCTGCCTTATTGCATTTATAGGGCAGATAGAGTTATACATAGATTGAATAGAGCCCCTGAAAAATGTGTTTGAACGAGGCCATGTTTAAGTGATGCTGTGCAGTTGTGACCCGCAACACTCAAAGTCATTGTAAAGGAGCTACAATAACGCTGACTTCCTGTTTGCCTGGATCTAGAGGGAGCCACACTACAAAAGAGGCCCAGAGTCATTGATATGATTGTGTATGGTCCCTCTCTCTCTCCCTAATCTCTACAGGTATTTCTCCTTGGCTCTTGTTATTAGAATGCACCCAATGCTCTCTATTGATGCATGTCAGAGGCTCATTCTTTCATCTCCAACATTTAATTTACCGTCCTGTTGTGCGGCTAATCCTGTGTCGTGCCATTTCCTGCGCTCCTCAGATTGCTCTCTCAAAGCCCCTTCTCTGCCAGATAAAGAGGAAGGTAATCGCCATTGTCTGGCTACAGATACACCAGTGGCAGCCCCTTCTCCGAGCAGCCCCAAATTAAAGGGCCGTCCTGCCCCTGTGCCCTCGTAATCACCGGGCCAGGCTGGCTGTGCGAGTGGACCCCAGGGCTGCACCACTTTTATCCACAAATAGGCTTTGAGTGAGACCCACCCGCGGCTGCTGTGCCCGTACAGACCTCCATACACTTCCTTACTTCACAACCATCCCATTTCAGACTCTTTTTCTTTAGAGGGGCTTTTCCTTCTGCTCCTCAAACTCCAGAATGCTTTAAGTAATGTTCTAGGCTCATTATGCCAACTATTGGATCATCATCATATCTCATTCCAACCTTGTCATCAACATACTGATGACAGAAAATGCTGCATATCCGACATGTTTCTATTCAAGATAAAACTCTGTAAATATACCTCAAAATGCCTGTGGCTTGTACCTTGATGGCTGTCCCTGTTGGGTCTAAATAAGTAACCAAGTTAGCTCCATGTCATCCTTCCAAAATGTCCTATCAATACCCAAATGCAAAAAAATAATTGAAGGTCTGATCACCTTTGCTCTAAATTAATTCCAAATCCTGTTTTACAGACAGACAATGTGTAGGTCTTTGGTCTTCATTCACTTGGAGAGCACCTAAATGCCTCGTTGATTTGCTGTTGAGCGGTGAAGTGTAATTGATTGTAATGGCGTGTGGTGGAGAGGGTCAATGGCCTGCCCTCATACACAAGCACTCAATAGCATTGAGCTAATTTTGTGTTAATTGTGGCTGTGGCTTCTCTTGGCTGAATTGACATAACGGCGCAGGGCTGAGCCAAATCATCACCATTATGACATTAGCGCGGCTTATCCACTGCTAAGAGCCTGAGCTGATACCAACACTAAGGAGTTTAGGATGCTAAGAGGAGACCATGCAATCGCACCCGCGCCATAATACTGATGGACAACAATGAAAGTTTACAATACGGATCAAAGATCTGCTCGGGTTAAGGAAGAGATCCAATTAAGAAAGCCTTTAAACACAAAGTTTGATCCTCATGAGCAAGTTAAAGGGATGCTGCTAAAGCTAAACCCACTCATAACAAGACATTTAGCTTGACTGACTGCTGCTATGTACAAAGGAAGCACTGCTCTTTTAGTGCACTTAGCCTCTGCTCTCTGGACTTATGCTTTGACTGGAGTGAAGAGCCTGTTTAATATACAATGTGTGAATTAGCAGGGAAATGGTGTTGTGCGTCTCATAGAGAAGGTGCAGGAGGGGCCCGGGCAGGAGGGGTCCGAGGAGGGGATGATTACTGTGATGTATCCAGGTTGTAATCCTCACACTGGAGATGGTGCTGTCCTTTCAGCCAACGCAGGGCAGTGGCTAGAAGAGGCGCTGGGAGTAATTAGACTTGTGTGGGGAGAAGATTGGCTTTAGGTGCAGCTAATTAAGATCATAGCAGTGGTTGAAATGGCTTAAACTGGTCTGCTACATCAGTGGAGTCTCAGAGGAACTGAACTAATGTCCGTGGGATGCAATTTCCCTGCCGTCTGTAATGTTCTCTAAATAAAACATCAAATAGAGCTAATGATGGTTTTGAAATGGCATGTTGTTGTTTATAACTAGCATTGGTTTGTATTAGCATTATATTGGTTATTCCATCCATCACTGATGCAACAGATCTTACCAGCTGTCGCCTGGGGTTACAGAGGAAGGGCGTTCTCTAAATGTGCCCGCTCTCCCTCTCCCCTCTGACCAGGCTTCACCTTTAAATCTGCCTTTTCATATTCCTCTCAAAGAGTCCTGTCCCCTGAATAGGTGCCTGCCACCGCGGATCGCTGGACAAACAGAGCAGTGGCAGGAGCGAGATGGAGCTCTATTGGAGGTAAATTATTTAACATGGAGGTGGATTTTCACTCTCGCAGTATGGCTCCGCCGCAAATAAAAAGCAAATAATAATAGTGGTGCATGACGGGGAAGAGTAAAGAAAGGGAAAGAGTTTGACTGAATATTCAGCCTAAGTTTCTCTATAGAATGTAAGTGACAAATGTAGGCTGTGGACCTGCCTGGGTGGTTCTTCTGTCAGGGCCAAAGGCAGAGCAGCACACATCTGATGGACAGGCCTCCAATGGCTGCTGACAGTGGTGCAGAGGAAATATTCAAATGGTAATCGGAACGGCTCAGAAGCATTAGCCCAAGGTAAGCTCTGTAATGCTGGTAAGACAGTGAGTCGTGCTTTATTGGTAAAGAGGAAAATCCTATCTGCCATTTAGAATCACAACAGTAATGCTATTAGCTTAGAGCCGGGATCTCCAAATAGCATTTAATTGCTAATAGCAGCCCATTGTTCGTGGAGTTTGTGTGTGAGGGTGAGCCGAGGGTAGAAGTGGAAGGGTTTATGTGGCGGGGGGTGTTTGGGTGTCATAGTGTAAGATCTCTGAAGAATGATGTCCTCTCACACATGCACAATCACTCACAAGCGAGCAATGTCTAACTAAAGCTCCGCAGTAACTAGCTTAACTAAGTCTTTAGGGAAAGTAAATTCAGACCAACTCCTCTCCGCTTAATACCTGATTTGTTCAACAACATGATTTACGGAGCATCTATTCAAAGCCCTTTTGGGTCTTAAGGCTCAAAGCTTGTACCTCGCGGTTATTGTGGCCTGTTTAGGGTTTGGCTGTGTGGAGCTCCTAATGCAGGCTAATGGGCTTCGGTAAAGGGACGCTCTCCCAGTTCCCATTGAAGACCCCATGGAAGGCAGCATAAGCTCCATCAAATAAGCCTCCGGACAGAGTTTTCTTTCAGTTTTTATTAGTGCGGTAGGCCACCCTCCATCACCTCTGTCTCACCCCAAATCTCCTGTCTATTCTCTTCTCCTGTCCCCTCCAACCTGTGACACCAGCACTCCCTTTAGAGCCCAGATCCAGCCCCCTGGACCTTCACACCCGCCCGTCTCATCGCACTGAGCTGACCCTGACAGCCGTGTCCCGCCGAGGGAGAAATGAATGAGAAATGCATAGTGGGTCCTCACAGACCCCTTTGTGCAGAGGAGGGTCAGAGGGGGGGTCAGAGGGGGGGTCTGGAGGAGAGCAGCGTCACTGCTCCTCACTGCTGATGCAGTTTGACAGCAGCGCGGGAGGAGGCAGGCCTGTTCTCTGGCTTACACTCCCACTCACAGAGGGCCTTTTTCAGCCATTCTCAGGGGCCTCCAAGCTCTCTCTCATTTCTCTTTTCTCTTCTCTCTTCTCGCTCTCTCTCATTTCGCTCTCTCTTTAGAGAAAGCACACCTCTCTCTCTTCTTTCTTTTTATCTCAATCTTTAGCTAGAGCAGGCCTGTTCTCCATCTCCCTCTCTCTTTCTCTCTGTCTTTTTCTTTCTTTTCTCTCTATTTATTTGTCTCACTCTTTAGATAGAGCAGGCCTTTTTGCTCTCTTTCGCTCTCTTTCTAGATACAGAAGGTCTCTTCTCTCCTCTCTCTCTTCTCTCTCTCTCACTCTCTTTCTCTTCAAATAAAGCAGGCCTCTTCTCTCTCTCTCTCTCTCTCTCTCTCTTTCTTTCTCTTCGAATAAAGCAGCCCCCCTCTTTCTCTGCCTCTCCTCTCCCTCTCTCTCTCTGAATACAGCAGGCCCTCTCTTCTCTTCTCCCTCCCTCCCTCCGTCCCTCTCTCTCTCTCTTTCTCCCTCCCTCCTCTCTCTCTCTTCTCTCCCTCCCTCTCTTTCTCTCTCCCTCCTCCCTCCTCTCCTCTCTCTCCCCCTTTCCGTCTCTCTCTCTCTCTCTCTTTCTCCCTCCCTCCCTCCTCCTCCTCTCTCTCCCCTTTCCGTCTCTCTCTCTCTCTCTCTCTTTCTCCCTCCCTCTACCTCCCTCCCTCCTTTCTCTCTCTCTCTCTCTCTCCCTCTCTTTCTCCTCCCTCCCTCCCTCTCCCTCTCTCTCTCTCTCTCCCTCCGTCTCCCTCTCTCTCTCCCCTTTCCGTCGCAATCTTCTCTCTCTCCCTCCCCCTCTCTCCCTCCTCCTCTCCTCCCCCCTCTCTCTTCTTTCTCTCTCTCTCCCTCCCTCCTCCCTCTCTCCCTCTTCTCTCATCCTTCCTCCTCTCCCTTCTCTCTCTCTCTCTCTCTCTCTCTCTCTCTCTCCAGCCACAGTGTGTATGTTTATATCTGCTGGTGCACTGGTCTGTGTGCGCCTGTTAGAACAGTGGTGATGGGCCTGGTGGCGAACTGACTCAAACCCCTCATTTCATGCAAATGACACTCATCTGGAATCCAGAGCGTCTCTGGTGGCTGCACATTGCCTAATCAATGTGAAGTGCTGTGTAAAAAAATACATTGCCTCCCTGTAATAGTTGTTTTGACCGAGTCAAGTGCACATCCTAGAATTAATCCCAACCTGAGATTCAATTATGGCCGCATGGCTAGGCAAAGGGATAGCGGCATTGCACAGGCTGTGATGGCACGGTGCTGCAGTGGTGTTTGAGGTGAATGTGTGAATGTACTGGACCTGTGAGGACATATCCCAACTCTATAATGTGCTATTGGCCCGGCTTCTCTGGTTCACTTCAGGGCCAACTGCTCCTCATATGTGAGAGAGAGGCTTTACACTCAGCACACGTCAGCTCGGCGCTGCTCTGTGGAGCACAGGGACATGTGGAAAATTGGCTGCTGGAAACCTCATTGTCACCTATTTTTAATGAATTCCCTGATTGTCACATGTGTTGTGACTGTGAAACAGACACACTGTGAGGAAAGGAGGTCCACTCAGAGGAAAGACAGCCTCACTGGGGCTTCATCAGTGTGCATATAAGTCAGCTCTGCGGAAATGTGTCCGTGTGCCAGATAAGCATGTTTCAGATGCAGTTTTCATTATAAGGTGTTAGGGCGGGGCTGGTACATTTCAGGCACATTTACATAGCTTGTTTTTGGGATCCATCAACACTTCAGTAGTGTATAATCACCAATTTGAAGATTTTAAATAAGATCACCAATCTCAGAACAATTTCAGTTTTATTCAAAAGCAGAAATATTGTATTAGGTAAAACATATACTCACAGAATCTCACATTAACATATAAGGTTGAACAGAATCACTGTGCACTCACTCCAGACTCAAGGTCAATTTTTAGAAACCAGAATACAAAAATGTAAAGTTCTTTACTGACTTTTGCTGACATTCAAGTTCTTAGAAACATCTTGAGCCATGACAGTATGTCACAATACAGAAAGAGCCTTCACTTTGTTGAAAGTTGATCTTGCATCCTACCCAAGGACACCACCACAGCACTCTCCTCCCTCCTCTCCCCTTCCACAGAGGCCCAATGACAACATAAACACAGAAAAGGCAATTTAGCGTCCTCTTTCAGAACTACTTTGAAAATAAAGGAATTTTAATTACGGACACAATGAAAAAGAAAAAAGGACTAAAAAGGAGAAAACATTGACGCACAGTAAACAAAGCTGAAACAATTATCTTCTGGTGACCAGTCGTGTTTTTAGAAGACTCATTTAATCTTTTATTTACTGCACAGAGGCAGAGGAGGGAGGCAGGGGGAGAGGCTGGGAAGTGGTGGAGGGGGTGCATATATTTACAATATACCCGCCCTTGCAATCAAAAGATGCTTTTTTTTTTATTAGAGAAACAATTTTTCGACAAACCCGAGTGGAGGAGGGGCTATTTTGTCATTTTGTACTTGGAAAATTGCTCGCTGTCAACACCCCCAAAGACAACAATGCATTTGGAGATTCATCAACAGGGTGACATTGTGAGGAGAGCAAGCAACACAATGTCGATGCAGAATGGCTGTGCACACACATAATTGAACCTGCTAGTCATGTATTGTTGACTTGTTCCATGCACACAAAGTGAGAGGTGCTATGTAATTGACATTTAAATATCATCATTCCTGTCTTAGTTGCTGCTGTGGACTGATGGAGGATGGACTGGACGTGTTAACTGTGCTTTGGCCTTTAACTGGTTAAGACTGCAGTAAATGAAATATAATGAATCTATCAAATGTTTCCCAAATGAGCCATTGACACATTGCCTTTGAAGCCATGCTGCTGTGGATGTAGATGTGTATCAGCTGTGTCTGGCCCCTGGGCCCCGCACACACACTGATCTATGCATCGGATCCTCTATTGAGTGACACTGATGCGTTATGTGTGATCGGCCATGATAGCAAGGCCACAGCTACAAATCTCCATTCGCAATGAGGAGAAAATTCCACAGGATTAATTTTGTGTAGAAGACCCCCGCTCGGGCCCCATCCCCCGCTCCCGGTGCACAACTCGAGCGGCACAGCCCCCGTTAAAAGACCCAGAGGAATACCGTCTTTGTCATCCTGCCGTTTGGGGCCGAAGAATAAGAGAAGTTTTAATCCCCATTGTCCGTGAGTCTGGGGGGGTCGGCGCTGTAAGATGATCCAACCGGCCACACTAATCCCTCCGTAGCACTTTCGCCACATCAAAAACACCCCCACCCGCACACAAAGCAGCGGCCTTGTGCGTCGGACCCTAATGTGCAAATTCTAAAGAGCAAAATGGAGCAAAGAAAAAGTAGCGACAACGGGGCAGAATGGACTTAGAGACAGTTGCACAGAGATAGGAGCGAGGGTGAGGGCGGGGGCACCCACACCCACTGGTGCTGCTGCTGCTCTTTTACAGGTCGTCCTGGCAACCCCAATGTGTCCCGACTCCTTACTCTGGGACCACAACATGGGGGAAGGGGACAGGTGCCACTCAGTCGAATGCACATGGATTTATACTGTTGTAAACAAATACCAACTGTGATACACCATATTATGTCTCTCCAAATCCTCCGGATTAAATGTAAAACAAAAGGCTTCCACATGTGAGCCACTAAAATGGGATTGTAGCAGGACTGTGTATGGATCAAAAGTGTAGTAGATCACATGAACAGTGAGAGTGGTGAAGAACCCTCTCTGCAAAGTATTTCATCAGAATTAGTCAAAGAGGAGCTTGAGAGTGCAGTGTTTGTGATAAGATCCATCATGCATCATTCTGAGTGATGATGGCATTTGAACTGGCATGAGCCATCTTGATAAATGTTAGAGAAGAGGAGGATAGGACGGAGTGTGTGGCTGTGGGCCTGTCTCAGATGAAGTTCAGTGTAAGAGCGTTAGGAGTCAGGCTGGGGGCAGTGAAGACACGGGGGGTGGTGTGTGTATGTGTGTGTCTGAGGGAGCCAGGAGACAGCCGTTTAAAATTCTGTTTCCTGCAAGTGAGGAGGCTAATCCTGCCCCATAATTCCCTGCTGCAGAGCGCCCCCCTCACTCCTCCGCTCCACAGCACCACTCCCTTCTTGTGCGTGCTCCGGCTGGATCTGGCTCTTTCTCTGCTGCTCATAGTGCACTCTCAGTGAGTGACAGCACAATGCCCGGGCCCTCGCACGCTTATCTAACTCCAGCAGATGGTGGACTTGGATCAATGCACACACGCCACGATCAATGGCTCTGATAAAGAGCCTCTCTTCCCTCTGCCTCCCTCAACCCGGCCCGATTGTTTCTCAGGTCTGGTTCATCTGCATCTGCCCCGGCACCACACGCCTCCGGGTCGCTGTGTCCCGCGGTGGCTCCACGCGCTGTGGGTCATGATGAGCAGGTCTCTGAAGGTAGTACATCCACGGAACTGCTCCTGGGGACAGAGCTCAGCCTCCTCCCTATCAGCCTTATGATCAGATCACGGCCCACCCTCCTCAACTTATCTCGCTCTCTTTCTCCCCGACACTTGCTCTGCTTGTATCACCAGCTCTAATCTCACACAGCCCTTCTCTGTACTCTGAGCATTCTGCTGCTGACCTCACATTATTACAGCCCCACCCTCCAACCAACTGGAGCCTGAGCCACACCACTCACATGACAGAGGGACACTGAGAATAGTACAGAACTTTAGTGCGCTGCAGCAGGACTTTATTCTAACGGAGCAGATCAAAGTGGGTCAGACACAGAAGTGCGAGCTGAAAGTGGAGCAGAAGTCTGACTGAGTGATTACCACCAGAGACTGTGGTGGAAGTGGGCCAGGGAGCATGCTGCTAAACAAATCTAACACCTAAAGCTAAGATTTGTGCTGCACATATGCATTTGGAGATCTGATAATGAACACAAGGGAGGCTGAATCTCTATCACACATTTAAGTGCATTGTTACAGCAGTTACCTTTAATAAGAAAAGATTGGATCTAGTCTTTTAGCTAATGGATAAATCTATTGAATGTAATGATCTCTTAAGCACCTATAGAACATATACGTCTGGTTAACTTTGCCTGGAGTAACTTCCTCCTCTCCTGCTCCCTTAAGGCGTTTGTAATTGGCCGTTGGTGATGTAATGCGCTCCAATAATAAGCCCATTAAAGCCTTTCTCTGTGCTGATGGAAAACGCACTGGCAATATGGACACCTCCGCTATTTATACCTCCCAAATCCTCATGCATATTCACACAGGCAGGAGACGGGGAGAGCAGCAGACACCCTGACAAATAAATGGCTGCGTTTCATTTCTTTTGGAGACGCTGGAGCTATTTCAGTGCACTGACTGGGGCCTCCTCGAGCTGACTAAAGGGCCATGCATTCTCCAGCGTGCGAAACATTTGGTCACCTCGAATGAAACCTGTCTGTGCGCATGGGAAACCAGTGGAGCTGAATTTTCCATTGATGAAGTTAATGGTTACTCCTCTTATCTTTCAGGAGAACGAATTCAGTGGTGATAAAATGTCTGTGAATTGTTGCTGGAGCAGCATGAGTTTGATGGATCTAGTGGTCGGAAAGTCTTCCAAACGACAACACAAACACGGACACGAACACAGGGTAAGTAGGGTGGGCGATGTTGACAAAGTATCCCAATAACAATATTCAGACGATATTATGTCAATCCAACAGAAATGTGTTAAAACATGTCTTTAAACGTATTAGTTAAGGTTCAATATGTCGGTGTAATCCCTCATTCGTCCAGGAGTGTTCCATTGTAGAAAAAGATTCAGTTGTAGTCATCTGGACTCTGTTTTAGGAAAACAAAATGTTTCGACTCTCATCCAAGAGTCAATCTCAATCTGTGAAACAAGTCTGAGAACTCCGGTTTATATCCTACTCTGTGAAAGCCCTGCCCACAGGGCGGGACCCCTGATAATGGGCCATCAAAATCAATTGGGATGGGCCTATTGTTCACTGACTTTGGCTCCCTCCTCCCTGAGTCCCTTTAGTAGCATCAGAATACCTCGTGCGTCTCCAGGGTTTCAGCAAACCATTATAAACAACGGGAAGGTTGAATCTTAAACCTCCATTACGATTTAATGAAGGATTCTCTTTTTTAACAAAGATTGCCTCCTTAACTCCTCTTTCAAACCATCTTTTCTCCCTCTTTCAACCATCTTTTCTCCTGCTCAGAATCTCCACCTCACTGTCTTCAATAGAGTGGTTTGTGGCTTTGAGATGAAGATGCACAGCGCTCTGGGGTCCTGAACTCGCGTGTCTTCTGTGCTGATACAGCCTCTTGTGCAGTGTCTGTTTAGTCTCCCCTATGTACCGCTCTTTACAACTTTCTTCACTGCATTGGATAGAATACACTACATTGCTCTGTTTTTTTGTGTCGGCATCTTGTCCTTAGGGTGAACCAGTTTTTGTCTTAACGTGTTGCCTGGTTTGAAATAAACAGGGACTTTGTGTCTAAAAATTATTTGCAGTTTTTCTGACAGTCCCGAGACATAAGGGATAGAGACACCCTTTCTTCTTGGTTCTGTTTCCCTTTTGTCCCTTTTGTACTGCTATTTGGTTTCTCTTCACTTTGTTCAGAACCAAAGAGCAGGTACTGATCCTTGTGTGTGTTTCCTATATACTTCTGTCTGGAGCTTCCCAATCCTCTCCTCTGATAGTGGAACAATCAAGAAAGGCCAAGTGGTTCTCCTTAGCATCTTCTCTTGTAAACCTGATATGCGGGTCCGCCGCATTGATGTGCTCTAAGAAGGCTTCCAGCTCTTGTTTCTTAATTGTCACAAAAGTGTCATCCACGTAACGGTACCAAAGACTTGGAGCAATGCCTGAAAAGGAGGTCAGTGCCTTCTTCTCAAAATGCTCCATGTACAAGTTGGCCACTATGGGAGAGACGGGCGAGCCCATGGCACAGCCGTGAATCTGTCTGTAAAAATGTCCCCGGAATTGAAAGTATGTGGTGTTAAGACAGATGTGTAGTAGTTTGCAGATGTGTTCAGGTGTCAGTTTGGTCCTTTCCTGTAAGGTGGTGTCTTCCTGCAGCCTCGTCCTAACTGCTGCTACTGCCTCAGAGGTCGGGATGCAAGTGAAATGGGACACAACATCATATGAGACCATCAGGTCATCTGGGTCCAATTGGAGATGTTTCACTTTGTCCACAAAAGTATTTGTGTTTTCCACATGATGTTCCGAGTTCCCCATCAATGGTGCCAAGATGGTTGTTAAATGCTTGGCCACATTGTATGTGATGGAATCTGTGCTGCACACAATGGGTCTGAGTGGAACATTCTCTTTGTGAATTTTGGGAAGGCCATGAATGCATGGAATGGCTTCCCCAGGATACAGTCTGTAATACAGCAGCCTGTCAATCACCTCCTCTTTTTCAAGCTTTTGTAAACAGTCTATCACCCTCTTCTTGTAGCTTGTAGCCATTTTTAGACCAACACCGACCTCCAGATCAACCATTCAATCGCCATCGCACCCTGCCGAATTCCCTGTTATTTCAAAACCGGGCAACACGTAAGACAAAAACTGGTTCACCCTAAGGACAAGATGCCGACACAAAAACAGAGCAATGTAGTGTATTCTATCCAATGCAGTGAAGAAAGTTGTAAAGAGCGGTACATAGGGGAGACTAAACAGCCACTTCACAAGAGGCTTTATCAGCACAAAAGACGCGCAAGTTCAGGACCCCAGAGCGCCGTGCATCTTCATCTCAAAGCCACAAAACCACTCTATTGAAGACAGTGAGGTGGAGATTCTGAGCAGGAGAAAAGATGGTTTGAAAGAGGAGTTAAGGAGGCAATCTTTGTTAAAAAAGAGAATCCTTCATTAAATCGTAATGGAGGTTTAAGATTCAACCTTCCAGTTGTTTATAATGGTCTACTGAAACCCTGGAGACGCCCGAAGCATTCGGATGCTAATAAAGGGACTCAGGGAGGAGGGAGCCAAAGTCAGTAAACAATAGGCCCATCCCAGTTGGTTTCGATGGCCCATTATCAGGGGTCCCGCCCTGTGGGCAGGGCTTTCACAGAGTGGGATATAAACCGGAGTTCTCAGACTTGTTTCACAATCACAATATCACCATATATCCTTATTTGAAAGTTTACATCATAACCTTTTTTACTTGCTTACATTCAATCAGCTCTTTTTGTAGCATTTATTATTTTTAACCATAAACAATATAAACAATATAGTTTGCATATCTTTAAAACAACATTCCCAATATTATCTACATTTTTTATATATATTTCCCACCTCTAGTTGTAAGTTTTGAATGTGCTGCAAAAAATAACTCCAAGCTAATAGTCATTTATGAAAATTATGATCAAGTAATTATGAAAAATTGTTGTGAATGAAGAAGAAAATAATTTATAACAATAAGGCATTTCTATAAAGTATTTGAAAACACAAGATAATAATGAACCTATTCAAGATTAATAATGAACTAATCATTAATAAATGTTAGCACGCAAAGCCGGAATGCTATTTACTTTATGGAGGCGTTCACACTTGCACAAACACCACATTCAAATTAGGACTAAACTAAAACAGGACCAAATCAAGTCTACATCAGAGTTAAACTGGAATCAAAGCAGTAAGTGTGAAGTTTGGTGCCACTCTTTGGTAATAATAAACACATGTTTTTGGGGCGGCAGTGATCTGAAGGTCAGTGGTTATTAAAGTCAATCCCTGGGGTGCATACTGTTGTTGTGCCCTTGGGCAGGGCATTTAACCTGCCTTGCCCTCAGTGTTTACATGCACGCCAAAAATCTGATTATATCTGATTTTTGGAGTTATCAGTATATTGAAATGACGTGTAAACAGTTACATCTGATGTGTGTAATCTGATTTCTTTCTGATTGTTAACACCTGCAGGTTTTGAAAATTGTGTAAGAAAAAAAATAAGAAAATGTGACTGAAAAGAATTATTTTAGGATTCATTGTACTTTGTCTTCCAAATACAGTTACTCTAAGAATTCATTGTACTTCTTAGAGCATTCACACTTGTACAAACACCACATTAAGTGTGAATGCACCCTAAAAACCATTGATTAACTGAGACATGACCAAGGATTTTTGATGATCAGATTACTTTTGTGCTGTCAACAATTCAATTCAATTCCATTTATTTTTGTAACGCTCAAAATCACAACAGCGGTTGCCTCGATGGGTGACAGTGAAAACAGAATACAAACAGAATAAACAATGTTCATAGGGACTTAGACAAACACAAACAAAAATCAGCTCTAATTGATGGGTTATCTGATTATTCTAGTTCAGATTTTCACTGGCCATGTAAATGTGCCCTGTGTCTGCGTCCATGAACCTGTATGTGAATGAGTGAGTGGCTCCCTGATGTAAAGTGCTTTGAGTGCTCACTGGAGGTGATATATTGATATAAAAATGATATAAAAACTGATTTGTTTCATATATTCCTTATATCTACAAAGTATATACATCTTTACTATCTATTTAGCTATTTCATGCCCTATTCTCGGAGTTGGGATGAATTCACATAATCTTAAACCCTAACACCTAAATCCTAATCTAGAAATTGTTTAGTGGCACATAACATATTGTGTCTCTGCTTAATAGTTATAATCCATGACACCCGTGGATCTTTATTTTAAATTGCAATATTGATCTAAAAGTATTATCTGTGTGCTGAGTTGAAAATGGCAGCTTTGATTTTTTTCCCTGCCCGTCACTGTCAACGCCATCACAACAAAGTGTCACACTTTTTCCCCCCATTGGTACCAACATGGCTACACAACACTGCTGAATCTTACATGTAAACAAACAAAAATCTGAAGTACGTATAGAACAGGATTATTGGAATGGTGTCTTGAATGAAAGATACTTAAACATGTATGAATCATTCTAAACATAACTTCCAGTGAGTAAATGAGCGGGAAAAACAGTTCACAGTGCACATTTTACATGTCCCAAAGCGTAAATACTTGTCAGAGCATCATCATCATCATCATCATCATCATCATCATCATCATCAACAACAACTGTGGATACAAAAGTCCCATGTATTTCAGAACATTTTATAGAACAGCACAATATTTAGTCGTTTGATGACATTATTTTACCTAAATATTTGTTGTCTTTGCATTTTTGCTGATTGTAACTTGGATTGGAGCTCACGGTGGGCCAGTAGTTGATGTTAGTTTGACAGAACCCTCTCACCCGTAAATGTGTCTTTGTGTAGGCTGTGTTTGGGGTCAGGCTGCCCCTCTGACCACTCTGAGCATTGTCACATGAGGTGCGCTGAGTGGCCCCTCCCTTGCTCACTAATCCTGCTTAATTTGACTGCTCAGAAATTCACATGTGCTGCTAAGAACATTTACAGAGTACACTGCCTCCATTTTCCTCCCTAAAATACAACACAGCTTAAGCACTAAGCTTTATTGATCTTACAACTTGATAGAGTGATTAAGGGAGAGACAGAGCCTTAGCAGAACCGCACACTTCACACAAGGGCTATGGCACAGGACTTTGATTTCAGAATTCATCAAAGCAACCATTACATTTAGTCAAGCACTTTTATATGAGGAACTTATTCATAACACTTTACTTTTAGTAGTTTTCTGACACAATACTTTAACTCCTTGAGTAACAGACTCTCTTATTTGAGTCAAAGGTTTTGTTATTCTTTCCACTGGAAGTCTAAAGTGACAATATTAAAGGATGAAAACATTTGTGTTTCTTGCACTCGCTTCAGTTGGAGTCATCTGGACTCGGTTTTAGAAAAAAACAAGAGTTTCGACTCTCATCCAAGAGTCATTCTCAATCTGTGAAACAAGTCTGAGAACTCTGGTTTATATCCTACTCCGTGAAAGCCCTGCCCACAGGGCGGGACCTCCTGGTAATGGGCCATCATTAAATAACAGATTTTGTGTTGAGATCGACCAATATGAGTTTTCTCATTGGCTGATGCAGATACCGATTCTTGAGACATTGATGATTTTGACCATTTTCCCCAAATTATATAATTTGAATTGACTACAAATTTATTTTGTTTTACCGGAGAAAAAAAGTGCAGTGAAGTCACATTTTTTGCAGTGACCTTTTTGCCCTAAGTGTTCAAATAACGCTTTATGCGTATTCTTTAGGCAGCAGGTCGGCCAAAACTAAATATTTAATATTGGTCTCTATTGGAGATTTCAGGCCGTAAAAAGTGTAAATATGGGTCTAATGTCTCTAATGTTGAGCATTATTATTTTTTTTTTATTACATTAACTTCAAATTATAAATCAGTTAGTTACATCTCGACAATTGTTCTTATAATTAATTTCCATAAATACTTTTTACTGTTACTTGAATAATTTCTTGAAACATTTGTTACTTCTACTGCAGTAATATTATTTTGAAGTAACAATACTTTTGGCCACCTCAGCTTAAAGGACTGAGTATTCAAGTCTTAGATGAAAGTATTTATGCATTTGACTTTTTGGATAGATCATAATATGAGACACACTTTTGCTATTCGTAATAAGCCATCACACGATATAGTTCTAAGCAAAAGAGAATTCAGTACAAAAACGTCAAATTCACTTTACGGCCATTTCTCCCTCAAAGTTTTTAATTTATTTATTTTTAACAAATGTGTGTTTTGGTCATAAATTACCTCATAGCAAAGTTTATGAAATACTTTCCATTCTTGAGGTATTAATTTCAATTGTAGAAGTTGTAGTAGTTGCCGTAGGAGTTACATTTTTCACTTGTATACTTAATTTCAGCAATTATTTTTAGTTCTGCTGCTCTTAACCACCTCAAAGATCACCACTCTGACCACCATCAAAGATCTTTTCAGACAGAAACGCACAAGAAAGAGCGTAAAATAGAGGGGAGAGATGCAGATTTGTCTGATTGAAGATTTGAACAGGGGTTGGTCCATCGCGTGTGTGGGCCGAGGACTCTGACCACCCTGTAGGAGCAACACTGCATTAGTTCAGCACCACTTCCCTCTAGATCTAACTGAAATTTGCAATCTGAATTTTCTGCCCTTTCATGATGATTTAGCACTGTTGAAATGGGAATCGCCATTAAAGGCATTTTTGAATATACAGACAATAGACCCTTTAAAATGCTGTGCCATCAGAATGTTCCAAATTCTGTAATGACTGCAACTGGAGGCAAAACAAAGTGATATCAGATCTAAACGTATTCATTACAAAAAATTATCAACAATATTGTGGTATCTTTTGGTTAAATGTGTAATATATCTGTAGATAAAAAGAAAAGCTCAACAATTCTTTAAGTATTTGTCCAGTAGTTTTATTGGATCACTCATAATCATCAAAATGCTGTTGTGAATGTAATTATCCTGAAGCAAATGTATATATAAAAAAGTGTAATACAGTCCCAAATGTCTTTAAACCAGGCTCCGACATCACTCACATGTATCTAAGTTGTTTTCATTTGACAAAATCAGCTCGTATTTTCATGTTTTGTGATATTCTGAGGTGAATCCCAGTTTCTCCATCGAAATCAGTGATCACATTAAGTTCCACTTCACTTTGCTGGCCCTCAAGCTTCTTTTGACTGTAAAATTGGAAAAATTCAAACGTTTTGATGTTATACCAACCTAATATTAATGTTCCAAGTCTTATTAAAAGGTGTGGAGGCCCATAGAAACAACGTCAAATGCAACATTTTTAATGATTCACTTCATTGCCATGGTGTCTGTGGCCCTCTGCTCCGAATAAATTTCAAAATGCGGCCCACTGTGAAAAAAAGTTTGGACACCCCTGGTTTAGATAATATTTGCCCATTTGAAAGATAAAATATTTTGTTCACAACCATGCTAGATTTGAATCACTCTAAATGACATGGATAGACTGTGTTCAAGATAACACAACATTCTAGAATCTGTATTGTTTGAAACTGAGCGGACACAGGTCAGAATTATCAGGTAGAATTGATTGATTGGTTTGTGGTTAACATCTCTAAGCCCATCCACATGAAACAAAAGCTGGTTCAACTTCATCTCTGGCAGCATACATAATCAAAAGGGATGTCAGCCCTGTGATGAAGGGAGGAAGAGAGTGAAAAGGGGAGATAGTGCATTTATATGAATGTCTTAAGCGGTGACTGGTTGCATGGCAAAGTTAGCAGGCTGTGATTGGCTCAGCAGGACACGGCGTAGGCTGTAGTCCCATCCAACGATCGCACAAACATATTTGCGTGTGAAGCAGTCAGAGAAGGGCTCAGACCAACAAACTTTGATTTGATCGGTGAATGCCACTCAGCTTTTGGTTCCATTACCACTTCTGCTCCATAACTGCCACTGCTGCTACAAGTCCTGCTGCTGGGCCTAGTACTACATGCTGTTGTTCTACGACAATGTCTACTATTATGGCCACACATTTATAGACTAGAATGTTCAAAATTCCGGGATGGAGGCGACTGGAGGGTATAGCGTAAAACACATACTTTGAAGATGTACAACTACAGGAGACGTACAACTACAGAAGATGTACAACTACAGTGGGTGGCGATAAGTGCACCTTTTCAGTCGGCTGCCAACCGCCATTAAAAGCAGCAGCAGCAGCAGCAGCAGCAGCAACAACAGCAACAGCAACAGCAACAGCAACAGCAACAGCAACAACAACAAAAACAACAACAACGAATACCAACCGCCATAAAACACCACCAAAGAAGAGGTAGATCATCATAACTCATTCAATAATAAACAGACATCAGATCTAAATAGTTATGATTGTACGTTTACAGTATTTTCCTGTAATACCTAAAAATCTGGATTTTTGCTCAATAAAAAATGCAATGTTTCTATCATTATCTCCAATCAATGAAACAAATCGTGTAAAATACAATAGTAAATGTCTTTAAACCAGGCTCTTATATCACTTACATGTACACTATCTGAGTGGTTTTCATTTGCCAAAACCATCAATATTTTTCATACTTTGTGATGAGGTTAATCGCATTATGTTCCACTTCACCAAAGTACATACTGAAGTGTCCCCAACCTAGAACGTTCTGCTCGTGAGTCAAACAAGCTTCCAACTCTGCAGCCGATAGAGTTTTTAAAATAGCAGCATTGTTTTACAGCATCTAGTTCATACATGAAGCAAGAGAATGGCAGTACTATGCATGTTGGCGTTCCACATATCAGATCTGTTGACAAAGAGATTATAAAGCCCAAATATGAGTCATCTCCTCTACCCATGGAGCCAAAAGGTAGAGCGCACAAAAGTCCCTGTTACAATAGTGCGTGGCATTGTTCGCTGGAGTGAATGTAATTTCGCACATCTCCCTGGCATCGTCCTCTGGCAGCCTCCGCGCTCGCCTTTTTGTATTTTTATTGTGGATTGTTGTTTACCGGCTTGAATGTGTTCATATCAGCGCCTCTCTTTCCTCAAAAACACCTACTCATTTGAGCTGTGATTCATTGCGGGCTAATTCATATTCCCCCACGGATTAGAGACACATCTAATTTGGTGATATTTCTCTCTCGCACACTTTGGATGGAGTGTTCAAACAATCTTCCCTTCCCCCTCGCCACCAGCACGAAAACACAACACCAAAAAAACAATCAGAGTGGGCCAATGTCTTCACTCAGAGGGAAAGTAGGAGGTCATGTTGGATTTGGGATATAGGCCAGGGAACATGGCAGGGACAAAAAGTGTCCGATGCATGAGGTGGTCATGTTTGTGGAGTCGCATGTCTGGCATCTAAAGACATGCCGGTGTTGTTGATATTTTAAGGACTTTTGCCCACTTTGCCCAACAACTCTAAAGCTTATCTATGGAGTAAATTAAACTAGCCTGGCAGATTTCCCTCAAAACGATCTTGATTTGAGCTGGAGTGAATGTCAGAATTAGTAGAATTGCAGATGTTGTGGTCTGGTTGGTTGCTAATATCAATATTTGTATTTAATTCAGTTTTATTTCTCACTACTATCTCAATCCATTCCCTGCTTAAGTGCCACTGTACGTAAAATTCACTTCTGTGTTCCTGCTCGTTTCTATAATAACCAGCTCTGCAATAAGAAAGTCTGGAGTAAATTTGTTTCTAATAATAAACCTCAATTTCAAGATTTGGCATTTTTCACATTGTCAATTATTAAAAACACAAAATGATCAAATTCAAATGACCTAATTACCCAGCCCTACCTGCAGTGTGTCAGAACACTTCTGAATGGGTGCTAATTAAGTTTAGTGTTTAGCATCTTTAAATCTCCATAGGCTTAACTGACAAATCTATGATCTGTGAAAGATGAGAAGTGGGCAATCTTGACATACATTACATATACCTTTCTAGATATTTCTTATTCAAAAAAATAATTTAGTATCCTGATCACAGTCTGACAATAGTATGTCAATCCAACAGAAGACAAACTTGTCTTCAAACATTCTGGCAAAGTGGGACCAAGTCTGGAGTCTTTGACGTCAAGTCCTTTCAAGTCATTACACCAAAAGTAAATGGTTCCTATTTTTGCAATTTATATGATTTTTGTGAAAGGTTCTTCTTTTTTTAAAAGTCACGGTCACACCTAGTTTTAAAAACACAATTATTTATTTACAATTATTATTTTTTGAGGAAAAGCGTCAAGTCATCTCAATGTCAGAAGGTTCCAAGTTCAAGTCACATCGAGTCATTGACCTTCGAGTCCAAGTTGAGTCCAAAGTCTAGGTCCATTTTACCAAGTCAAGTCTCAAGTCATCGAAATAGTGAGTCAAGTCTGACTTGATTCCACAACTCTGTGTATTAGTTTAGGTTTAGATATCAGACAAATGTGAAATGTCTGGAAAATCAAGCAAAAAGGGCAGAAATATCACCTTATCCCTTTATGTTAAAGATTACAACATAACTTTTTCATTTTATTTTTGATTAGCTCATTTTGTAGCTTTTTTTCTTTACCGGTATACAATAAACTAAAGAATTTACTCCGTATACAAATGCTGTAAACATCCATGATATTATATACTGCATATTTCGCTATATTGCCCACCTCTAATTATGACACAATCATGAGCTCTGAGACGTTGTGAAGAGCTTGCAGACAGCGTGCTCCTGACACGCTGACACCGAGCACCATGTTTGTGAGGAAGCAGACAGTGATGGATGGCTGTATCAATAAGTCCCTCAGACTTTCCACCGAGAGGCGTCTAAATGAAAGCCTTCAGACCTCCATGACGCTGCTCCTCACCTCTCCACCCCCCACGCCCCAACTACTACTTTCTCCCTCCTTAATTCATTCAACAAAAACTAATTAAACCTTTGCATTTTTCCGCCAGCCTGCTCTGCCTTCACAAAGGGAAGGTAGAAACACATGGGGGGTTCTAGAAATTACACACAATGTGTGCCAAATGACCGTCGGAAGCACAGCAACTTTAGTGAGTGGTGCTAATAAAGTGGTGGCAGAAGTGAGGTGCTCCAGTGTGGTGCTGAGGTCTCACAGCTGGTTCTTTCATTCTCTGAGTGATGTGACACCCCAGGACACAGGTTCAGCCCTAGGCATAATAATGGACTTGGCAATGGGTCCACACCTTCCACACACTCAGCACTTTATGTGGAAATTTGGGGGGGAAAAGTGTTCAAACATACATACAAGCAAGGTATTACAATGAATAGCTGCATCTGCTTAGAGAAATGAAAAAAGACGTTTGGGCCTTTGATGTTTATTCTAAAACTCCACTTTGTCATGGCTTTTTGTTGTATCATGTCTTTTACTAAAGAGGTTGTTTTGCAAATATGTGTTTATTGTTCAGTATGTATGAAAAGTAATGGTCAATAGTTTGATGAATGATCAGTAATGCCAAAATAATATGCATGACATTTGTATTTATTGACATCCAAGAGTTACAAGTTTGAACTTTATTGTTGATAGAGCCATGTGGGTCAGAGCCCTTACCCTTTGAAATGGGGTCGTCTTGCTGTCTATAAGTTGTCTGTGTATTACACTTTGTTATAACGCAGGGGTCATGGTGCTGCAATTTGACCACATAATGCTGATGTGGCGTGTGGGTGTGGTCCTAGATGTCTTCATGTGTGTCAGAGGAACACTTGGTTAAGCTCCTGTCTTTGAACTATGATGTTGTGTCAGACAGCCACAGCAGATATTTGCCCAGCAAATATTTTAATCCTCAACTAATCACTTGGTAGAGTTCAGTGGAGGCGCGGGGGTGGGGGGTAAGGGGTGAGGGGGTGAGGGAGCTGGTTACTGCTGCAGCAGTGCTGGTGGCCGGCCGGTGCACTATTTTCCAAAGGGATTGTGGGAAGTGTCCAGCAGGGCGACCTCTGGAGCGAGCGGGAGCGTGCAGTGCTCAGGTAGAGCGCGTGTAATTGATGAGGCCTATGAATTGAATAGTGGCTGAAGTGAGTTTCATATGAGTGAATATACTGGGGCATGCAGCTCTTTCAAGTGCTCCATAAAGCCCTGCAGAATCACCCTCACTCTGAATTACATTTCCTTTGAGTGAAAACGCTGTGCATGCATGGCTCGCTCCACAGATTCCCCGCACTAAACGCACAGCAACACAAGTGTGTCACCACCACATCCGCTTGGCCACTCTTGGCATTTGCTTATTATCAGAATATTCTTAATCATAGTGAGACAGTGCCAGAGAGAGCGGGCCGCCAGAGAGGCACGTCAAAGCATCTCCAACCGTAAAGGAGCAGACAGCCAGCGTGATGGGCAAATTAGTCAGAGGCACTGCCTAAATGGATGTGAGGGCACAGAGAGAGAGAGATAGGGTGTGTGCAAATGAGCAGGCTGCACAAAACGCTCTGAAAGAGCACAACCTTCTCCGTTTCACCATAGAGCTGTGCTCCTATTCCCCCAGCACTCCGCCAGATCACCAACCACTAACTGATGGAGAAATAAATGAAGGGAAGGCTGCTCAAATAGATATGATTCTGAGGCAGATTTAAAGAGTGGAACTGATTGTGCATGTCTGATGTGTGTGCTGCACAGTCCTCAGCCGCAGGGCTTGGCTTTCAAAGCTGAGTGACTTCACCCAGAAACACTCCATTAACAAAGTTCAGCTCTCCTCAGACACCCGCAGAACCCCCACAGAAGAACCCCACAGAACCCTCAGAACCCACAGCCACCGCCCCCCATGGCCCCGCCCCCCATGGCCCCGCCCCCTCCTCAAAGCAACACTGCTTTAATAAACACACTGTATGTTTAAGTGTTAAGTGAGGCTCCAGGCCTGTGCAGTTTCTACACACACATTTGTTTTTATAACAAAAACAAAATTCTCAGTATATTACCATTTACGATCTGTAATATAACAGCCATTAAATCCTATTTACATTGCGAACATGTGACCACATAAAGCTGCCTTCATCATTGCGTTGACATTAATCAGGTGTCAGCAGTTTGACTCAGAATAAAACATTCTTAACAGAGTTTATACAAGTAGACTTTTCTCAGATTCCAATTTAGATTCTATGTGCACTTTGAATTTTTTATGTTTGTAACATGTCCATGCAATCAATTACCAGGTACGTTTGACAACGGTGGTACATTGGTTTTGACCCTGAATGGTTCTCTGGTTCGAACTCGGTCCCATGAGCCACAGAGTTCTCTGTCAGTGTTTGTTGCAAGAGTTTCCCTGCAGCAGGATAGTTCAGGATTAATGGTTATTGATCATTTGAGCTAAAAGGTTAAACATTGTGCTGTTGATGGACAGAGGGCCATTGAGTTAGTGAGGCCGGGGCCGGAGCTGTGGTCCTGGGATTAGAGTCATGAGACTAGTGCAGAGCAGGAGCATTCTTCCTCCTGCTCCTAAACCCTCTGACTCCTCCACAGCACAGGCCCAAGAGCACCCAGTAGTGCCCTCTACGATCACCACTAAAAAGCAGCAATGGACGGCTTTGGTAATGGAGGCCAATTTCCCCTCCAAATTTCCCTTTGGAATCATCTGATACGACCTGCTGCTAAATCCTTGTATTATTCCATTTGAATGAGTTGCAACTTTATCACGGGGCTCATATGTGTGACGGCCTGAACCGTTTAACATGTCAATATTAGGAAACAGGAACACTTCTAGGTGAATATCCGGACTATGCGCAGGTATGGCGTCTGCAGATAAGTGACCCAGCTTGGTAGGTTTTTTTCTCCATCGTTTTTTGGTGTATTTGAAGAGGAGGAGAAGAGATATGGATGGTAGGTAGCAATTACTAAGAGTCGAGCCAGGAGCAGGGAAGAGAGGAGCAGAGGAGAGGGGAGGGGAGGGGGACCTGGGTGAGATCTTGGGGGCCCCTGCTGACTGGTGCACGGGTAGATCACAGGCTCATCATGTCAGCTCTGTTTGTGGAAATCCTCCCTCATCAAACGACAAATTTGCTACACGTTTACCTTTATCAGATGAGAGCGGAGGAGAGGAGAAGAGAAGCGTGTGGATTGTGTGTGCGCGCGCTGTAACCGTCATGGGGCCAATTACTCGCTCCTCTGAGACCGACGACTCTGCCATCTCAGGCCTTTTCATTGCGGTGGAAACATCTGTGCCTGAATATTCAATGAGACTGTGACAGTGAGCGCGCTACAATGCTAATATTTGCTAACATGGGAGCTGTCTGGTCTGACTATGGGAGCGGGCACTGACACGACAGACAGGGGACACTCCTCTTCCTCCGCTGACTTCTTCAGCGTGACTCCATTAACGGCGCTGATGAGAGTAGAACGCAGCGTCTTAAATAAACTGAGGTGTTGACCGAGTGTGCAACGTCAGCTAGGCAACTTTATGGATCAGCGGTAATGAGACTGTTTAACTGGTCATTAGTGTCTGCTCCAGAGACTAAACATAACAGACATGAGAAAAAAAACGTTCATATTTAGTCGTAAAAGTGCCATGTGTAACTTTTGTGTTGGAGGGCCCGTCACCTGCTTGTCTCCAGGCCAAGTTACAGAGCAGATCTGTGGAGAGCAGGGCCGTCTTAAGGAATCATTGGACCCAGAGCTGAGAGATCCCTGAAGCCCCCCTTATACAGTTGAGGCCTATTAGTTTAGTATTGAAAGTACTCTACTAATACTGACCTGAGACAATAGACAGTACATTCAGCAAAACAGACATGATACAATGGTCGCCGAAATTAAGTTGTAATTAAAATTGCAAGAAAACTTAGAAGGTTTGATATAATTTGTAAGTTTTTAAATGAAAGTGTAAATAGATACAGTAGATAGCTATGAGAAAGTTCGTCCAAAGAATGAGGAGAGACGCTGAGCTGCTTATTATAGGCCCAGTTACTCTGTGGGCCCCCGAGCTGCAGCCCAGGTGAGCCCTTAAATTTAAACTGCCCTGGTGGAGAGGCGACCCCGCTCGCACTAAGAAAGTATGATTGTCAATGTGTGTGTGTGTGTGTGTTTTATTTTTAAGAAATCAACAATAAAACACTAGTAATGATTTAACGCTAGATATGTCAAACGCTAGATTGCCCAAAAGCAACAACTCCAATCTCCATGGACACAGGTGATAGGCCCTCACCAAAAAGTCCCAGTGCGCCTTTATTAGCCAGGTTCTGACATTCTTCAAAAAATAAAAATAAATGACATATTGACCAATTGTCCCTTCACTGGCACTAGAAAAAACTTAAACAACTGAAATATATATTCATCATGTCTACAGCGCGTGTCACTTTTTGTTGTGGTTAAGAGCAATAATAAGATGTCATATTTACACAGTCCAACAGAACAGTATTTTGCCTAGTGAATATCATATAATAGTCTATTAATATTATCATGGACACAACACATCAAACTGTAATCTCTAGGATCTAAAATATTTTATTCTGCAGTAGTAAATAGGCCGAGGGCACTACCGTACATACAATATACCAGAATCCTTGCTCCATTCAGCTGCTTTGTAATTATAACCAAAATTATATTGTATAATCAAACGTTTATTGATGGGCTGTCACAATATATTGAGTTATAAGCTTCTTTGTTTAAAAGCATTGTTTTGTTGCAGCATCAGTTAAAATACAGGGAATTGCAAGATCTTTTCCTCCATTTCAGTGCAGACCACTTGAAGTGACTGTTATCTTAATTCTTTGGAATGTGACAGTAATGACATGTCAGGGCATTTTGAAAGAAAAAAGTAACATATTGTTTGCCTCATAGCACAAGTCATTTTTCAAGGTTTTTGGAAAAATAGGGGGAAAAAAGCCAATACAAGTTTTTTGTGATTGACCGAGGAAGTAAAATGAGAAGACAACGAATTTTGGCCTTATTATGCTATGAGGCCGTCGGTAAAATATCTCAGTGAACAACTGTGAGCTAGCCTACATATCATGATAATATTGTACATTATTCATCCGTATCTATCCCCCTTAAAGGTGCATTATGAAACTTTTCTGGTGCAGGGTAAGCTACATTAACCATTTAGCTCTTCCTTTTACCCATCCCATATAGCCCGCCTCCTGCTGCAGTTCCTCCACAGCCCAGGGCCCAGCAGTTGCACCTACACTTGACCTATGTGCTCTGCTTCAGTCGCCGTCAGGAGCAGCTCTTGATGTGAGACTGACTCCTCTGATGCAGATAAAAGAGCCCAGATAGAGCGCGGAGAATGAACCGAGAGAAGAAGAGAGAGGGAGAATTAGCATAATGTCCTCCACCACAAAGTGCCCCAGGCTAGCCACGCTGGAGAGGATAACACACCACCAATACTCTTAATTCAATCTCTTTATTTTTCTAATACTTCCCAAATTAATAATGGGTCCTGTCTCCCCCACACACCCGCCCCCACTCAGACAAACCACCGAGAGCGCCGGAACGAGGGAGCTGCCTAACTTTGTGACTTTAACCCAGGAAATTGATGTGAGCGGGCCTGGAGGCGGACCTGCTAATGAATGCTAGGCCCAGAAATAAGAAAGTTAAAAGATGGTCCTTTATAAAGTAATTTAAGAAAATCCTGTTAGCTGGATCAAGTACAAGAGTATAATTTCTCCAAACGAGAGACGGAGAGCTTGCCGAGCCTCACTTAATAACAAATGAAGGAGGTGGAGAGATAAAGAGCAGAATCAATTATTGGACAGGCCTGTAAACAGAGCTGCAGGAGGAGCGAGGCGGCACGTGGAAGTCCTCCAGGGTACAGTCCCACTCCACGGCCCACAGGTGAACCAGGCAGGGGGGCGAAGAGGCCAAGAGTTTGTTCCAAGTTACTACATCTACAAACTTAGCAGAGTAGCTCTTCCATCCACCACTGTTCAGATTAAAGGGGACATATGATGTAAAATCCACTTTCATGAGCTTTTAGCCACGTTACAACATTGTTCCTTCATCATATTCTTACTCAAAGTTATTTTTTGATTGGCTCATGCATGTTTGAGTAATCCTGTATTGTTTTACTTTTGAGGTTTGTGCTCCGAAAATTCCTGTTTTCACCTATTCCCGCCCACATCCCTGTACTTATTTGTGATCTTTTTTTTTTTTTTTTTTTAAACATGAAGACGAGTCATACGCTTTGGGTTAAAAAATATAGCCATAGCCATTCTTCAAAAATAAAGACACCCAAAACAAACAGTTGTCAGTTCTGCTGTTTTGAACAGGAAGTCATTAGACCAACTTTTATGACTAAGCCATTTTAGAGCAGTATTAACTTTTACAATGAACAAAATGTTAAATTATAGTTTCATATTCATTTTAAGGAAAAAGCATAATATATATCTTTTAATTAACAGTATTGTGACAAGCCAATAAATGAATGATTGTATCAGGGAGGGCATCAGGTATACAGCTCAAATGTCAAAAAGAAATATAAATTATAATCACTGGACTTCCTATGGTTGTGTGACTGGTGTATTATATTTCTTTGTGAATTGAGTCATTATAATTATGCGTCGTGTTTACACTTTTATACAACGAATATTTGTTTTTTTGTCCAGATAAGAAAGTGTAATGTATAATGTAACTAATTGTACATTGTAAAAGTAAAAAGTATGTGTGAAAAATATTACTCAAAACACGAGTTACCTTTGAATGCAATTTAAGATCATTTTTAGATCAGTCTTTATACAAAACTTGAGTAATTTAACAGTTTAAAAAGGTAGATTATGTGGTTTTAAACCACAATTTAATTTTATTCTCGTCCTTGTGTGTTGTAGAAAGGAGCAGAGACAGAAGTGAAACGGTCGTGTTTTGGGAGAAGTGGGACTTGTACTCAGTAACGTAGGATTTAAAATGTAGTTCATTACAATTACATGCTAGAATTATACGCACGTACAAGTACAAGTCTAAAAAGCGACAACAAAAAAAGAACAATTACCCCAAAGAAATTGTAACATCACTATTTGAGTAACTTTGCACCCCAGATTACTTGTTGTGGAAACAACTGTTCTAACATTTTAAATGCTTTTTTTGTATTTACTACTACATTATGTGTATTAAGGCAATCTTATTTACAAAATAATATATATCTGGATTTGATCAATTGCCCTTTTTTTTGTTGTTAAAATAATAATACAAAATATATCAGGGTGGGCCTAAGCTCCTTCATTACAAAATATTCTGTTAAAAGAAAATTTAAAAATAAGGCTAGAGAGAGAATACAATGACTGAGAGGGGCTTCTTTGATCAAACGTATGAAATCAATTTGTACGGTCTGAGGCTGTATAAAATAAATACATTTATTTATATATTTTTTTTAGAAAAGAACAAGCCTAATTAAATGTTTCCATATATGAGTAGTTTGAATTTATTTAAAAGGTTTGCAATAAGACTTTCATTGTGACTGAATACAAATCCAAACATACAGTGGTCACTTCAGACTGCAGGACCAGGGTTTTCAAATATTTTCTTCCTGCTAAATTATTTTTCTCATCAACGAATAACATAAATATATAACGATATAGAATAGCTCCAGGCTATTGTATGTAAAAATATGGTGGTGTCCCTTTTTCAAACGTAGTTTAACAATTATTATTAGAAGCAAATTATTATTTTCCCAGAAAAATATACAGGCTGCAAGAATAAAATGCACTGTTGAACCAGAGGCATCCAATGTCTACGCAAAACTAAATGTCCCCCGATTGCCACCAATAGTTACTTTTAAATTATATTTGGTGTATAATTAAAAACAAATTAAAATTATTTTGAAATATATTCTACACAGCCAATTTAAAATAACACTCCTGTCATTTTAAATTGACAGTTTGGGAGTGGATAAAACGTGGACAAGAGGACGACACCAGAGCAAACAGACTGTGAATTGGCCTGATGATGTGAGTATGTTAACCTTGTGTCACGCTCTGACCTCTCTGACCTCTCTGACCCTCTCTGACCCTCTCTGACCCTCTCCTCTTACAGATTACAGTCGGGATGAGCGCGCTCTCCGCGGGCCCTGCACCACGCACTGATGACGCCTCTCCTGGGCCTCTTCACGGGGAAATGTTTGTTTCTCTGTGCTGTGCTGTGCTCTGGGTAATTCTTAATGCCTTCTAGAGATTATACGGTAACTCCCAAACTCCCATGATTATAATTAAGCCTGACTTGGTTATAAAATGAGAAAATAGCAATCTAGCTGTGCGTCGTGTGAGGGAGCGCGGTGCGCGTCTTCTGCGTCTCCAAATATCTCCGCATTTCTCAGTATAATGCATTGTGAGTGTTGAGGGAAAAAAGTGGTGCAATGGAAAGGCACATTTGCAGGGCTCAGTTTGGCACCAAGACGGCTATCATCATCTTCCTCCTGGCAAAAAGAGAAAAAGAAGAAATGGCACAAACATTGGCTCCATTCTGAGGCTCGTGATTATTCTGTTGCACTCCCTCTCTCTCTGAGCTCCTCTCTCTTTCTGTATCACTTACAAAGGCAGCGCTGCCTCCAAAACGAGGTAGGAAACACGTACGGAAGGTATGCAAATGAAATCATGGCTCGTGGATACCCTAGAATGGGACACCATATACCCTAAATCATGATTGTCAATCGGATAGCTAAGCGGATTAAGGGATATGGGCTCACAGACCTAAAAAAGCAACATTCCCCCTCAGGCACTTCCCCATTGTGAGACGCTCTGAGGAACGCACGCAAGACTGGAGCGCCAGTGCCCCCTTGTGGCGTGCTCTCGCTACACTCTACCTCTACCACAGCTCAGCGCGAACACAAATAGAGACGCTGGCACACGCGGGCCTGTTCATCCACGGAGCGTGGCCCGAGGCGAAAGCTTGATTAGACAAACGCACTTGCTTTGGTGATGCACTGTTTCATCTGGAGTGAGGGGAGACCTCAATGTGCGCCATGTGCTGCGCAGGGCCACGGGCAGATGTAGCTCTGCCCTGTGAGCCGCGCGTTTAGCGCGTTTAGCGCGCCGCTCCCTCTCCATCACAATCAATTAGTTCTTTAAAGTGTCTGTGATGTGAACATGGACTCCCGTGTAGGCCGTTTGATGTGCATTTGTACTGTTTAGTATGCGCCACATTTGCCACACTTACAGTGTTTGACATGCGTGTTCTCTGCCTAATGTCACATACACATGGAGAGGCCAGTCTGGATAAAAACACGTAAGTTGTTAAAAAAAGTTGCTCTAGTATTTTTTCCTCTCCCCCCCTAAAATTGTTATTGGTATTTTAAAATCACAACCCTTCATATCATTATTTTTTTTGCAACATTAACATCTGCTAAAATAATACTAATATCGTATGCAACAATAATTGTAATATTCTAACACTGTTCATGTTGTAGTGACTGCCCATCACAGTGAATAAACACTGCCCTTCGGCTTTAGCCCAAAGAGCTTTGGTTGCTAGGCCCACAAGTGACTCAGAATTACAAGTAAAATATAATAAAATAAATTCAAGAATATTATTCCCATCCAACTTCACCCTCCCTAATATTAGAAGAGGACGTGTTGAGTCGAATTAATATGTGTTTAGTGTTTGGAGTTGTGCATATTTGAGGCTCACAGACATGTTTGGTGTGCTGCAGACCCCGGAGCCCTCAGCTAGAGTGCCAGTCTGTTCCTGTGGAGCGCTGAACCAGACCAAGCAGCCAAAAGAGAGAAGGAGAGAGGAGAGGGAGAGAGTGGGGCTGGGGCACAGGGCCAGCACAGAGCAGTGGAAACGCTCCTCCACGCCTCACAATTAATACTGCTTCTAAAGGAGACATGGCACGACGCAGAGAGGCACAAACAAGAGCACACTGTTACATTTGCACTCTTAAAGGGGCGCTGCATATGCTCCGGCTGAATGTAGCCCAGCAGAGGAGCAGAGTTGGCAACACTCACATCCTGCACAGCTCCTGCCGCTCTCAAGGTGGCCGTCACCTGTGCCATTTTGGACAGGGCATTTTCTGGGCACCAGGTCAGAGCCAGGGCAACATCTGCAGCACACCAGAGCTCCTGGCTGAAGGCCCAAGACCAGACACAAGCTATGTCCATTTACATTATAGTTATAGGGTTGGAACAAATGGATAAGATCACACAGTTTGTTATGGAGTTATGCATATTTAGTATATTGAGTATTTAGTCTATGGAAACTAATAACAGGAGCAATATGAAGTACCGTAAATATGTGTGTACATTTGTGGCCGATTTTACAGTCCATTCACTTTTTGTGCAATATTTGAACCTCAAGCATGACATTTACAGGTGAACTTGAGCACATTTCTGACAATGTCTGAATATTGTCATTGAGATAACCAAAATCATTTTTGTCAACATTGTTGTCAACGTTGTGTACTAGGCCTGTCACAATAGTTATTATACTGTATATCAATTTATCATTCAATACACGATAGATGGAACTATATATTTTTGGGAGCTCAATTGTAATCATGTGTACCTTTTCTTTCTTTCATTTTTTGTAGTATATTAACAATTGAGCATTTATAGCTCTATTTATTTGTGTCAAAATGATTTATGATGAGATTGTCCTGCTGCTAGTGGCATACAGTCGTTTCAAATGTTACAACATTTACTACTACTAAATACATATTTATCTGACTGAGAAAGTGGGTCACCCTGCAACCAGAAAGTGCTGGGTTCAAATAAGTAGTTATCTAGGGTCTATACATTTTAATTTTAAAGGCGACATATGTTTCATTCTGGAACCTAATAATAAACTACAACATGAGTATATCACTATTTTACATTTTGTAAATTGAAACTGGCTAATAGAAGTTGGTCAATTGACTTTGTGACCTTTTCAAAACTGCAGAACTGATAAGCCCCGCCTCTTCATAGTGGCGTTTCATTGTAACAAGCTATATTTGTGAAGAATGTGTACAGAATATTTTTTTAACCTCGCAACTAAGTGTAGGGCAGTGGGTGGAGATAGGGGTTAGGTGTTAACAGGAATTTTCTGAGCATTCAAAAATAAAGTAACTCAAAATGTATACTATAAACCAATCAAAATACAACTTTGAGTAAGAACAGGATGAAGAAACACCAGTGTAACGTAGCTAAAAGCTCACAAAAGTAAACTTTGCATGTCTCTCCCTTTCACTAGTTATTTTGAATACTTTTACTACAATAGTATCCAGTGACATTTTGAAGTGACAGTAGTTCCATTCGAGTACTGATTTGAATTCTTCTCCCTTTGTTTCATCAGTTTAAACAATCCCATCTGTGTGCAGTGTGTGTATTCTCAATTACCTGGCTCACTTCAACCCTGCATCTTCTTGTTGCTAATGCAGCCCCAGCGCTGCGTCCCCGGTGAGCCCACCTGAGCCATCTCTCTAATGGTGAGGAAATCGACTGCACAACTGGATACAAGCCGGCTGCACGCTAAAGAGCAAATCATTATGCATCATTAGGTGAAGACTTAGTTTAAACGTGTTTAGCAGGAATTAAGCAAAGCTGTTGTTGACATGGATTGACTGCTGTAATGCTTTATTGTCAGCGCTCCAGGAGGCAGAGGCAGGGCCAGGGCTGGAGTACCACTGCACTCAAAGCAAAGCAAAGCATTATGGGATGTTGGAGGACCAGCCGGGCATGAAGCTAGAGTGGACAAACAGGACCAGTCACGTGGTAAATGGCACAGACTCCTCCTAAAGCTTGGGCTAGATCAGTGTGAAATGAATTAAGATGCAAAATATACAGCAAAGAATCACACCGTTCAACACATATGTATGCTGAGAAAAGTCAGCTTTTTAGTTTGACAAAGGATGTTCTATCAAACTTAAATTAGAAAACAATGAACAGGGATCTTCTGGTAAAACTTTGTGCTTTTAGTTGAAAGTACGGTACATTTGTCCTGGTGTCTGTCTCTTGCCAAATGTGTATGTGCTAGTGTGGCTCACAGTGACGCAGAGGAGAGGACAGTCTTATCCAGTACACCAGTGTTGACAGCATCACTAATCCCCTCCACCTGCTCAAACAGCCACCCCAAAAAGCAGAGCCCCCTCCCTGGTGTGTGCGTGTGCTGGGAGTCCCCAGGGCCTCGCTGTGCTGCTGCCTCCGTCTCCACACCGGTTATCAAGCTTGGCCCGGCTCCTCTCCCTCCTCCCCTCCATCAAACGCACACAGTAATCGCTGCAAAAACAAATACTTTTCAAATGTTTGGAATGGGCCCACTGTTTGCATCAGGGCCTAACAAAATAATTTTTACAAGCTATCCAGTTGTGATTAGGGCTGAGAGAATTGAATTTATGTGGCATTGATAATATTAATATTAGCCTAATTAATGATGTTGTTTGAACTTGCCCCGCTCTGTGTACCTTCTACACAACACTAACCAGCTGGAGCTGCAGCTGAGCTCAGGCGTCTCTATCTGCCCGCTCTTCCCAGTCCATGACTACAGCACACAATTCATCAACTGGCAGATATCTAATCCCCTCTGGCTCTGCACACTTCCTCAAGTCAAAGAAAGAACTTTACTCTGGTGGCAAGAATTCCCATGAATACTTGATGACTTTCATAGAAAGGCAGACTGTTTCATCTCGCTTTCAAAGTGACATTCGCAGTCAGTAACTTTCAATTCACTGCTCAGTCTCAGAACAGAGGCGTGATGATTGCACCATCTTTGAAATGAGTTGCTAATTGAGGTAAACAGTAGTGCTGTGGGAGCAGCTGTAAGCAGCAGAGTCTTTGACAATGTGACTGTCAGGTTGTGAGCAGACACATTAACACATGACTGTGGTTTGTTTCTTTAATCAGCGAGGTCACATCAGAGAATGTTCTGACCCAGAAACAGCATTAGAGCATCAGAGCATCAGAGCATCAGAGCAGCGCTGTGTGCAGCCTGTGCACTCACATTCACACACTCAGTGCCATCCAGAGGAGCTGAAACTGGACCACCCCAACAGCTTCACAACACTCACTGGGATGACCTCTGCCCAAGCAGGTCTCAGGTCAGGGGTCAGAGGTGGTCATGTGACTGTCAGACACAGAGCCCTATCTCGTGCTTCTCTCAGAGCTCTGCACTTGATTGCACTGAGGCTCTGACAGCTTTCTTTGACTGTAGCTTTAGGTTTATTCCTGCACAGCCACAGAATTACATATATATTTGGCACAATCAAAGTCTTTATATATGCACAGAATTCAGTGTTATCCAGTTTACATATATTTTCTGAAATTCAAACACGAGGACTTGATGAATTAGTATTTAAAACAATTGAAGAGAGTCTAAAGACAGCCATCAAAATGAATGAAAGTAAAATGCACATATGCCTCCTTCTTGGTTTCCCACAACAGTCTTCTGTGGGTCGCTCCCTGAGGCAGGGACGAGCATCTTCAAGGTGCGTTGTTTCAGCTCAAAAGGCCCTTGTGGACGGAGTGAGGAGCCCGGCTGCTCACTAGCTGAAGTGGCGCCCCAGCCTGGCCTGCCTGTAGTCCACTCTCAGCTGGACGAACGCGTGGAGCAGGTTGCGGTCCAGGTTGGTGAGCTGTTCTCCAGAACACACCTGCTTCAGGTTGTCAGGGGCGACAACCAGGAGGTTACACAGGGCATGGAGTGTGTCGAAGAGCTGCAGCACCAAAGGGACCTGCATGAAACAAGTGCCAAAATATTATAATACATTATAGTATTCATGTATTTGATCCTAACATACACAAATTCTACATTTCACAAAGTTTGTATTCTATACAAAAAAATGATAATATTGCCACACACACACACTCAAGCAGCAACAGATGGGGCAGTAATATTTTAACTTCGACCTCCTCCAAGTCGTTACATGCTCTCGACTTGTAAATAAAAATCAATACCCAGATACAAAACTAGACACAAAGTTGGATTTTGTCTTTACATGGTTTTAGAATAGTCTTGATCTATATTAGAACAGGTGCAAGACCACATGAAATTACTAAAGAAACCGCCATATTTGTGTAGAAAATTACTACAAATAACCCTAACTTATTCTGTCACAAGCAAAAAGCTGAAAGGAAACAGTATTTTGTCATAGAGACGCATCGTTTAGTTTTCCTTCGACGTAGCACCTCCAGAACCCCGCCCCCTCTCTCCCTCGCTCTCACCCGGAAGTCCTTGGCGCAGCGTCGGTATTCGGCCACGTCGCAGATGGCCAGCATGCCCCCCATGGAGCTGTAGCTGAACTGCTGCAGGTGCTCGTGGATCAGCCTGTGGAAGCGGATCCCCAGCTCCGTCAGCACCGTGTCCACGTTCTTCCCGTCCATGGACTTCCTCACGTGCTCCACCTGACGCCTCACGTACGCACACACTTTAGAGCAGGCCTGCAATGACATGCAACATTCAAAAACTATGTCTAAAAATATAATATGATTGAATTTGAATGAGTCTTACTGTGGTGTACTGGATCATGACATTGTTCTCGTCTTCGGGCCTAAAATCAGTCTTCTTCTGTTCTGTTGCCAAAATGTGCTTCATCTGTCCCGCCATGCAGTTTAATGTTCTATTTAGAGCAGGGAATATGTTCAGGCATCGTTTTCTGCAATCCCTAGATATAAAATGAATGAAATACTCAACTAATTTGCTCTACCTGTCAATTCCAGTGTCCAGTTTGACTTCCATTTGTTCGATCACCTCCTTCTTCTTGTGCAGGCACTCGGCCAACTTTGGTGATGAGCTGAGAAGACAAATGTTATGATGTAAGTACTTTGCAAAATTAACTGAGGAAGAGGTTTTGGTACGGACCTTATTAGTGGCATTAGCTGGTCATTGAACTGCTTATCAAACAAGTGAAAGATGGAATTTGCCTGCTGAACCACATCCAGGAAGTACAGGTTTGCATTTTTGGCATCGGGTGAGGGAATGGCTGCATAAAACAACGTACTCAGTTTCAATACAGAGATTCATTAGGTTTTTAGTGACGTGTTTTAGAGGAGTGGTGACCTACCAGCCAGGCCAATCTCGAGGGCATAATCTATGTGGTCCACACACAGATGTTCCACTAACAACAGAAAGATTGAGAACGCGTTTCGAGGCAGGTCAGAAGGATCTGAAAGCTAGATAAAAAGCATTTCAATTTAACACCACAAAGACAACAAGTAGAATAGTTCACAATCCTGCACGTTTTCATTGCTGAGATGGCTTCCCTTATTATCTTTCTTAAAACAACTTGGGGAACTTCTGCATGTGTATTAAATGTTTCATAAAAATATGTTGTACAGGATTTTTACTTTCTTAAAAATGTGAAAAACTGTTTACACGATTTAAACATATATTATTCCTCACTTTGTTCATGTATTTTCAACTTTCACAGTCCAGAGCAGAGTTTTGCTGTCTAATAAAACACAACTAGCATGCTAACAGTGCACCAGCATTAGCTCCTGGTTTGCGGACGATAAAAACACTCCATAATTAGATGCATACAGTGGGGAGTAAATCATCACAAAAACACAAATGAACAGCCAGTCTATTTCAACAGGGGAAATGTAAATGAAGAAAATATATATATAAAATATGAAAATAGAATATCAATTATAAAGCGTTGCAACCGATCATTTGCCTTTTGTCCCTTTAAAGTGCATATAACAGGTTATCATGGTTTCATTAGGTGGGATAGTACCTGTGGTAAATAGTTATTATAGTTTGAAGTAAACAATTACAGGAAGTAGTACTGAAAATGAAATGCCTTTATCTATGTCATCAATACAATATTGATTCCACCCAAAAAGCAGGACCTTTTAACATTATTTTAGTCAAATTAAAGTGTTATAGTAAACTTTCTATTTGTCAAATCCTCACGTCTAACCATGAAATACCATGATAAACTTCATAAAAATTGTCAATTTGTAGTTAAATCTTAAATATAATAATATGACCTACAGTTTATTGAAATGGGTAGTCTAACCTCTCATATGGACTAGGGCTGAACTATTCTGGAAACAATATCTGATTGTTTTTCTGACAGGCCCTGCAATTATGATTCGATTGGCGATTTTGATAGAAGTATTCTTTTCCAAGTTCACATTTTAAACACAGACTATTTAAATGAGATCATTTCATGCCTTTTAATGCATTCACAGCACATTTTAGCAAGATATTCTGTTACTGTTGATTTCATGTGTTTTGTATTCAACAGGGAACTCTGAAACCTCCTAAACTATTCCAAGAATCTCATACATGTTTCTATTGGCCTCAACTACAAGGTTAGCATTTTACCTTAAACATGCAAATATATTACTTAAATAATTGCGAACATTCAAATTAGGTTTTCGATTCTGCAGCCCTAATACGCACTTTAAATCCATTGCCGATAGAACTGATTCCTCACCCTGTGGCATCTCTCAAAAGCATGTCGGGTTTCCTGCAGGAGATTGACCACCAGCTCTGGGGACAGAAAGGTCTCTCCGTGGGTGTCGATGCTGGGACCTAGGGGCAGATTGGTGCGCTGTCTGATCCTCTCCTTTAACTCCTGGATACTGTGGCGGGACATGAAGGCAGCCGTGTAAACCGCTAGACCACATAAGAGCCACGACAATCTGGTCAAGCCCACCCTTACCTTCCTGTGCCGATGGGCCGCTTCTGGTGGTTCTTGGAGTCGTAGTAGCGCTGCAGGATCATGCCCCCCCGAGAGCGCAGGTACTCCCTCTCCATGTCCATGTAGCTCTCCAGGTATGTGGAGAAGATGCTCTTTATCAGTTTGGACAGGAACGTGTGCTTGTCCGAGCCCAGGTTAAACTCAGAGAGCTTAGTGGCCAGAGCTGTGGTTCTGTAATAATAATGGTTTGGTGTTAGGAGGTTTACTGTTCATTTTAGAAATCATTTGAAGATTTCATTTGTTTGTCTAATTGTCACTGATGTGCTTGAGTCTTTTTTATCAAAAGGTGCACACCCAATTCTCTGTCAGTAAAAGCACATGGTTTGGTGTTCAAACTTTGGAGGAAGGCATTTTTAATTTTTTTATGTTTTTAATGTTAAAACAGGAGGAAGTATGTATTTAATGCATTCATTTTCAGGCTTGGAACACATTTTTCAGATGGTAAAGTGAAGCTGGGGTTTCAGCTCTTCCTGGATGACAAGAAAGAAAATACTTTATTGTTAGCGGCAGACAGTGTGTCCACTTGCCACAAAGTGCTGCTTTTACTATGTACTCTTTGGAGGAAAACACAAAATTCATTCATTCACAAAAAAAAGTCAGGTTCCCCAGTTTAAAATGTTTATTTTAAATACAATTTTATTAAAAATGTGGTCATGTTTAGATAATTTATATGAATATAATGAAAGCAATTATTATTTGCTTTTAATAAGACTAAATCAAATAAAATGAAATATCAAAAATTGTGACAGATCATTTTGAGGTGGAAGTTTTAATAGATTTTTGTTGTCATATCGACCAGCCCTATTTATAATTGACTGGCCCCACAGTCCAATTTGGATCTAATCCAAAATTACCAATTTACATTTGATTAATTTATTGCCTATTTATTGTTTTATAATTTTGATTTTATGGTTTTATTTATTGTGTTAACTTTTGTTTGTGAAATGTGCAATAGAAATGAAGTGGATGGGATTAGGATCACAAGGGACCATTTACTACCGTGTGTAAAGGTCGTAGAGGTTCTTGAGGTACTGTTCCACATCCGAGTGCCGTGTACTGTCCAGCTTTTCCTTCACATGAGCCTGAGGAAGAATATATCATGAAGAAAAAAAAATACAATTACACTATATCAATTGATGAGCAAAGACAGATTTACCTGAAGTTTGTTTTCAAAGATGTTCTGGATGAGTTTGGCCATTACAGTCTCGGGGCTGCTGAACACCTCCCCCACCTGCTTGTTGACCCTCTGACAGAGCGCTGCAGTGTCCTCAAAAACATCGTTTCTCAGGTAGGCTCCCTGTGGGATTAAACATTGTTGAGGAATGTGATGGGGAAACTCACAATATTTATTAATCTTCGAAATGTCTTGAATACACTCACTTCCTGACATTGTTTGATGTAGACATCCACACAATGTGCATAGCCCTGAAATACAAAATTATCAACTGTATGAGTGCATTCTTTAAACATATGTCTTAAAAGTAGGGATGTACCTTACCTTGAAATGTAATAAAACTGCTGCCACTTCCCTCATTCGTCCAATCTCACCCCTGCGCTGAGCTGTTGTAAACTCCTGGATTAACTGTCGCTCCAAATCATGGTATTTACCTTTCAAACGTAAGCAAATATCTAATAGTTTGTCATCTTTTGTGGGTCATAGCTAAAGCAAAAACAATAAACTTACTTGCTATTTTGGCCTTGACCTCAGAAAATCTGGCAAATAAAAAAAACACATTATTGGGTTGCCAAATCGGTTTGGATAATGAGGCATAACTGTAATTGTAAACCAATGCTTTCATATTTGATACAAAAGAGTCAAATGTTAACTAAAGTGTAAGTGTGCTTACTGACAGGGACAAGAAGACAGTGAGCTTGTCCTCACTCACCTGTCAAACGGCAGCTCCTGGGCGATGAGGTGCAACTTCTGAATGATATCAGCCGCCTCTTTAATCTGCACCACAAGAGAGAGCGAGATGTTGAGGAGGAGGAAGGGGAAAGAAACAGTGAGAAGAGAGGGAGAGAAGATGGAGAGAGATAGTGAGAGTCAGGGGAGAGGAGATAGAGCAAAACAGAGAGTAGAGAGAGTGAGGGGAGAAAGGGAGGGAGGGGAGAGGGAGAAGTAAGTGTCCAATGCAGGTTCAGATGACAGAGGCAGGCCGCTGGCACTTCCTCTTGTGGCAGTCTCACTTGTGCTGGTGCTGATGAGCAGCCCTGCTGTCGGTGTGTTCTCCGGGAGCAGATAACAGGCCCTCACCTGGCCATCAGCAGCTACAGCAGCAGCACATCCACCTCTTTATTGGCATGATTTTTCTGAATGGGCTGTAATCCCAGGAGTCTAAATCGCCTTCAATAATCTGTCGGGCCAGGGATGTGTGTGTAAGGGGCCTGTAGACCCCCTCCCCTCGTGCCTCCTGACATACACGCAGGAGAAAAAGCCAGTGGTAGCAAAGGCCCGCGTTCACAACTCCTCTGTTCGCGCAGATGCCTGCCTCAGCTAACATCATTACTGTGCTCCCGTGAGGAGGATCCAGCCTTTCTGCTCGGCGAAGGTTTTCTAAGTATCTGTCCCCCAGCTAAGATTAGCTAAATCCCATGTAAGTAATGTAGCCGTCTCCCTGCAGTCAGGGTTTAGCAGCACTTGTCTCCACGCTGGCGGCCCAGCCCTCCCTTTCAGAAGGATTAGCAAAGCCATACCCCTTCAGCTATTCACTTGCAGCTTTCCTCCTCTCCTCATCTGGAGGTATGCTCAGGAAGTCTGTGGACAGATATTTCAGAACGCCGCTCTGGAAAAACATGCTCCATCTGTAGCTCTCGTCTGTGGGATTGACCCCAGACTCCCAGCGCAGCATCCACTAATGATGCTTCTGCTGACAGGACTTAGTCTAAAGCAGGCCCTACTCTAATGCAACGGCAAAATCAAACTTTTAGGGTCAGCGTTTATTTAGCTCACAGAATTGGCTGATATAGACAAAAACTGTAATTTGTCCTTGTGAATGCTTATTCTCATTTACTGTACATGAATGCTGCAATAATGTGACACAAAGCTGAGGACCAACATTTTCACTCCTCGAAAGCCCACTAAATGTAATTAAAGTTGACATGAACATGTTGACATCCATGTTAGTCAATCAGCCAGCTATTGTCACACAGCAAATGACAGTTTATTAATCCAAATTAGCCCAGGGATCCAACTAAAGGGATAAACTTGACAAATTAATATGGGTGGTTTGCCTCCTAATCCTGCTCATTCTCACCTCCAGCGCTGTCTCAGCTGGGTACTTGTCAGTGCCTACACTGTGCATCAGAGAACACCTGCAGGGTTCTCACCTTGTCTGGGTTATGAAACACATCACTGCGGAGGTCTCCATCCAGGAACTCATTGAAATAGGTCATGAGACGCTGGGCCTCCACAGCCCTTTGCCGGGGCGTGTTCACCCCCTCCAACTGGTCCCCAAGATGGCACACCTTAGTCGCCACGTAGCTGATGTGTTCATCCAGCTCCTGGAAGTGCTGAAAGGCCACCTGCATTCATAGAACATCAAACAAAATTAACAAATGACCCTGGGGAGCGTGTACAAAATCAAACTATAAACAATAACACATTACACACCTGGTTGCTCCTCTGGAGGTCCTGCACTTTGTGAGCAAACTCCTTGGCTTCTCGATGACACTGATGTTCAAGTTTCTCCACTTTTCGTTGGATCTTCTCATCTAGCTGCTTCAACTCCTCTATATGGCTCTCAAATTCTTCTAACAGTCTATAAGAACATGGGAAACATCAGATCAAAAACAGATGAGTGGACCATCAGACTTGTGCAGTCTGCTAGTCATTTGGATTGGGGTTAAATCTGTCCTACTGACCTCGCATTTATAGTTACTGATTACAGAATAACGCTGTTGCTTAATTCCTGGGCCCTAGACTTAAGAAGCTCTGAGAAGCAGCAGCTTCGTCAGCTGCATTTAAAATGTCATCAGGATGCAGAGGAAATGTTCCAAGTCAGCAGCACATTTCAGAGCAGGAAACATCCCAAAACGACGAGTGTATAATCTCCTGACTAATTCCCTCGCACTGGTTGGAGCTTAAAGACATCTCCCATCCTTCCATAGACACTCGCTCTGTGGTGACGCAGAGTGGTGGCCTCCTCTGATATGTGGGCTCAGGGAGCTTCAGCAAGGTGCTGGTGGTGGAGGACGCAACCGTTTTATGGAGAAAACAGATAAGGCAGCACACCCAAATGTAGTTAAACTGGTGTGGCATTTGTGCTTATGAGCAGTAACACAAGCATAAACATCACAGCCACCACCGGAGACAGATTAGCTTTGAATAAATTCTTGCACGTTAGAAAATTAGCAGTATGACTGACACTGCAACATGTGTGAATATGTTTGGATTGAATATAAAATACTACTATGCCATGTTCCTACAATAACAACATTTATAGAAAGCTGAAGTGACAGTACAAAATTGTCAATTCATCTGGATCGGACTAAAAGAAAGTGCTGATGCAGCTAAATGAAAAGCCAAATCTGTTGTCAGTACAGAGGTCTTTTTCTGAATGTGATCTATAATCAAGCAGATCATGTGACAGTGACACAGTCCTCATGTACCTTTTGGGGTCAAAGGCCTCGGCGCCTCCTTTAGAGCCCCCTCCTGGAGTCCTCCAGGCCAGCCTCTCAATGTACTCATCTGCATCGAAGGGCTCCTGCAGGGACCGTGTTCAGAGTGTGAGCAGCTCTTACAAACCACCAACAAAACAATGAATAGCACTCATTCATAAGCTTCAAAATCTATTCTACTTCTGTGGTTAAGTCTATAAGTATTCCGTAGTGCCACTGTGTAAAGGAAAAGCATCGGTCCCTATGTATATATGTTGAATATTTACAACTGTATAATGGTGCATTCGGGAATAATTAATCGAATCATAGACCAGAGATAAAAGTCAATAGAAAGGCTTCCATATCTCAGCATTAGCCGCTGAGCTAAAAGGGGCTAACACAGTTTGGACTGTTCTTACCTCGAACAGCTGAGCAGTGGTCGCCATGGTAACACTGGCGCCGCAGTCTAAAGTTGTGTAGGGTCAGGGTCCTAAAGCAGAGCAGCACGTACACTTCCACATGGATTGGGTGATCTCTGCACAGATGTCCTTTGTTGACAGCTAACACTTAGCTGCAGCTAGCGCTCTAGCCTCTTCCTGTATGAGGGTGGGACAGCTGTAGGCCAGTGCGCATGTGCACCATCAGCTGAGAGTCGTCACGTGAGAAACCCAGGAAGTGTTGTTCGTCTGCTTTTCTTTTCCCCATGATTTTTCCTCAGAGTTGTGATGAAAATTACCTGGTGAACAGCGGATTAAAGATTAATTATATTTTGTCCGTATTTTCAAATGATAGCTTCTGAGTGTTGATGACGCTGAAGTCATGAGCATCCGGGCTCTGTGGATAATTTCCCTAGAAAAGGGAGACCATGTATCTTTACGATTCTCCAAGTAAGTGCCTAAGTACATACGTTTACACGTCCGACCCTTTGTAAAGAGCTGTAGGTTGGTACAACTTTGATCTCTTAGAAAGAACAAAAACATCTGCCAGTTTCTTTTTTTTGGATGAAGCTGAAACTAATGATTTGATTTCAAAGAGGCTTTTGTTTTGTGTTTAATTCATATAATCTTAAAGTTTGTTTTTTTAAAAACCAAAATACCTCATTCCTCGACATAAATAATCAGAATCCTGTAAACAGAATCCCGTTTCCCTTCAAATGCAGTATTCATCCTGTGTTCCCTGTATATCAGAAAGCTCATGTCTCCTGTTTCCCTTCAAGGAGGTTTTCCACCGTGGAGCACCGGGCTAAGCTGCTGGCGGGCCCTACGTATGTCCCTGTTCCAGATGAGGATGTGGTGCTGCATCTCCTGTTGACTGAGCTGGGGCTGTCAGATCCAGAGAAGTCCTACGTGTCTTCTCGGGACAACTGCTCCCACTGCCCGCGCTCCCCAGCCCTGGAGCTGCGTCTGAGCGGCCGTAAGCACGACACCCTCTGGCCTGTGCTGACTACTTCTCAGGGATCACTTATTCTGGCATGTTTGCCTTTAGTAGATGTCCTCACAAAACCACGTCCAGCCTTGTTTAGCCTGCTCTCTGTATCCAAAGGCCTCACACTTCTTTCAGGCCTGCAAACTTTCCTCCTCAGCTCGGGAGGTAAGTCTGATTCAGAAGGACTGGCCTCTCGACTGGCTCTTTTACCTTCAGTGCTGCTGCAGATCTGCCCCCTGGGAACACCCCTGGACGTTCCTATTGTGGGATCTACTGCCACATCCACAGCAGCCATATCTGTGGGAAACCAGAAGCAGCCAGCCTGGAAGACAGGACTACACCGAGGCAGAGCGGTGGTTAACGTGGCTCTGACTGAGGTGGTGCGCTCTATGCAGTACGGGAACCCCAACAGACAAGACCTGTGGGATGTCTATGGCACTGTGACATGCAAAGTAAGTAAAAGTGAATTGAGGCTCCAGGGTACATTCCTTACCCCCACCACCGCATGCACCACAAATGACCTCTCTAACAATTTCAATGTGACAGTTGAATTGCTGTTTGTTTTGTTTCTACAGTGTGAAGTGGAGGGTGTTCTTCCTAACGTCACTGTGACCCTGACGCTGCCCCCAAATGGCTCTCCTCTGCAGGACATTTTGGTTCATCCCTGTGTTACGTCCCTCGACTCCAGCATTCTCACAGCCTCCAGCGTGGACAGCAGTGACAGCTCTGCTTTCTCAGGACCCTACAAGTTCCCCTTCTCCCCTCCTCTAGAGGCCTTCAGACTATGCAGCTATACTTCCCAGGCAAGACATGAGGAACTTAACCATGTCCTAAATAAGGGCTGCACAATATGGCTTTTTTTATAGTTGTTTGTTATTGATTTCCATTGCTTCTATCAGGTCCCTGTGCCGCCAATCCTCGGTTCTTATCATCTGAAGATCGAAGACAACCTTTTGCACGTATCAGCAACTTTAAAGCTTCACGAGAGCGTAAAGAACAGCTTTGAATACTGTGAAGCGCATCTGCCATTTTTCAACAGGTATTTACTTACTTAACATGACATATGTTTCAGAGGCAGCAAAACCTCTAACGACTCCAGTTTCATGGCATTTTAGCTCATATGCATTGTTACATGGTTTTGCATATCATCGCATCATTGTTGCAGGGATCAGATGAGTGCAGTGGACATTAAAGTCAGCCATGGACAGATGGATGTCTCTAAGGAAAAGAACCTGCTTGTGTGGCTTATAGGTATGTTCTCTAAGAAATACAATTCTATGTAAAAAAAAAATTAAAAACAATCATACTTTCAGAAATTAAATTAGTACTTGTATTTATTTCTAGGGCAAAAATTTGCAAAGTCACGAGAGGTTTTGCTTGAAGGCAAGATCAGCTTTGGAGGACCAGTACCAGGCCCCACAGACCCCTTGTGCAGTGGCCTTACAGCTTATATTAAGGTGAGTACTTTTGGTGGCATAGTTAGCAACAACACATTTTGAAGTTTGATGTATCACTACAGAAAATACACTCGTAGTTAGTACCGTAACTATAAGTCCTCGATATGTATGTAATGTTACTGTACTAAAGATCAGAAAAAGTGACTTTATTGTGCAAATACAAGGAACTTAGGATAAATATTGAGCTCCAAATACATTGTTTAATCTCTCAAAATCAATTCGAAAAATGAAGCCTCATGAACAGATGACCCATTCACAGCACAAAGCTCAACCAAAAAGGAAGCCTCCTAATACTGCCATCCTCTGGGGATTTTAATGTATTACTGACAATATAACGTTTATTTAAAGGTTTCCTAGCAGTGTGTATTAACTTTTGTCAATAATATCTATTATTATTAAAGGCTTTTTCCTGACATACATATACAGAGAATTTCTTGATATTCTAATTTCAGACAAACCGAAGCCTCAGTCACATGACTTCCTTGTTACCGTTCATTTCAAGGCTTTTTTACGCACACTCTTTGGCTCGAACCAAGCTTCTAACTCTTGCTTTATTTTATGTGAATACTACTATTACTACCTTTTTCTAATTCTATTCTGCTATTAGAATTTGTACTATTACTATTACTGTTAAACACCTTACCCTTAAGGTCAAATCTATAGAATACTTTTTCAAACTATTTTCTCTACAGTTGTATTTTAAAGTGCCTGATCTCACTTTGTCGGGGTGCGTTGTGGACCAGCATTCAGTCCAGGTTTACTCCACTGCCAAACCCAGAATCTTCACTGGTGAGTGCCAAGATTTTGTACTAATTATGTCGATCAGTTAACATTTCTTAAAAATGTTTCCCTTTTGATTGTCTTTTAGCTCGAGATCTTCAATCAAGCGAGTATTTTATTTGGAACTCTACCGGCACGGCTCCGGTCTCGTCTGGACAGATGATACTGTGACATGGGAGATAAAAAGTCACACACACACACAATCCTTTTTCTATACTTCTTTACTTCTTTATGTGAACAAACTTTAAATTTCCGGGTTGCCGATTACATAACAGTATTCTCAAGGTCTCAAGTGTTTTATTGAAATGTTGACTGATATACACATTTATCGGTTTAGCAATGCTTGGAAATTTGGATTTTCTTTTTGAATACTAAATCTCAGAGACAGAGTGATGGTGATAAATCCAATAAGGTTTGCAATATAGACCTACAAATAATTGTTTATCATTCATTAAATATATTTAAATAGTCAACCACTTGCATATCCAGTCCTATTTACGCTCACGCCTTCACCCGCCCTCTCATTTATTCCTTTGCGGACACAAGGGCCACCCCTCGCTCCGACAGCTCCACTTGAGTGACTCTCCATCAGACGCATAATTAGCAGCTGGGGCCCTGTCGTCAGCTGCTGTGTTCCTTCGACTGGTGAATGGGCCGGTCTGCTCTGGAGACTGCCTCGGCCACAAAAGGCTCCTCTTTCTGGGCTTGGCAGGAGTCCCCCCCCCCCCCCCACCCCCTTCATCCATCCACTCCCCCTCCCCACCCTGTCAACTAGTTAAAACACACGGGCTCTCCAAGCAGACTGATTAGCCGCTGACCCCCTGGCCCTCGCAAACTTGAAAGGAACACAGCCTATTCAGTTACTTGGCAGGGCTTGGCTAATTGGTCAAAAAGTCACAAGGGGCGCAAGTGGTGGTTTAGCTCTTGAAGTTGCATTGCAGGTGCCTTGTGCTTAATGACGCCAGATTTCAAGTATTGCTTTAAATTGTGATTTTAAATGTATAGGTTAAATACTTAGTTGTTGAAAATGCAGCCATGATTTATTAACACCAAAATGATTTGTGCATATGATTAATTGAAGTCTCCCTGAAGTACTAACCAAATAATTGTGTAACTTGTTAAAGTAGTTTTACTGAAGCACTTTTTTTCTTGTACTTGAATATTATAACTTTTTTGTAGGAAAAAAATGCAGCGTTGTTCAAATTAAACTTATCTTATCTGGACTATTTTCAGACTTCAAAGCATGTATTGTGATGAGGCAAAAAGTACACCAACATGACACAAGGAACATTTAAATTGAGTGTTTCTGATGAAAAAAACTACTTTGTGCACTCGATCAGCATCCTCAAGCAGCCGTTTTTTTCTGGCTCAAAATTGGTAAAACTATATTATAATTTCCAAGGTTTTGCGTGATCTGAATGTCTAATTAATACAATTTCAAAATAATCGTTAGTTGCAGCCCTGTTATCTTTGGACTCTTCCGTCAAATATCAGGAAGACGGCTTGCATCACATCTGTGTAATATGTCTTTGAAAGTAACAATGCTGCGTAAATGTTTTGACTTCTAAAGTTTTACAAGTGACAGGGGTTAGGGTAGGGTAGTTTTACTCTAAAGTTTTGGATGTCCACTTTTTACATTAGATTTGTATGCAGTTATGGAACTATTTACAATCTATGACTGAGCGCTCTACCCTCCCCGCATTACTCTTCAGATGGACAAAATAAGCAGCGTTTGAATGATTTAACTCAGCCCAGTCTCCGGTGAGAGCTTTCAGTGCGGGCCACATTCTCACGTGGATTTCCCTCTGAAGCCTGACCATGACCAATCCTCTGTCAATCGGAACCAATTGCTCACATGGCATCCTTTACCTTCTGCGTTCTCCCCATCCGCCGCTGTCTGTGTGTAGTCAACTGGAAAAGGAGAGCTGTACCCTAAATCTCCCCCTATATGTGCTCAGTCAGTCCGCAGTCACTGGCCTCTCGCTGGTAGAATGTGCTTTGTTGAGTGAATACCTTTTATAAATCCTAAAGCTCGTTTCAATCGTATTTTCAGACCTTTGAATCCTAATTGTATGTTTGATTTTGTTCAAGTGTAGGAGTGTTTTGTCCTGAGGGTGGTTACTCTCCTCAAACTGCCCTGAAATAATGTGTTGACTTTATAACCTTTGAACCCTCCTCCATTCTGAAGCTACACTGAAAGACAAAGGCGACTGAGCAATACAGTTGAACTGGAATTTCCTTTGGGATCAAAAAGTATTTGGATTACACCAATAAAATTCATCAGACAGTTATCTAAAATGTATATGTATCATTCTAGTTTCAGTCATGTTAGTAAGTCCCAGTCATATTGTAGGTACATTTCTTGCCCAAAAAGTAAACTGATGGTCCACTAAAGTGCAGACAGATTTTAAGATTTTAAGATTATGCTGCAAAGTAATAGAATGTATGCTCTAAAATAATGCTCCTTGGTAAACTATTTAAAATGCATTAATAAGGTCTATTTGTTTAAAGCCAATATAAAGCATTGACAAACATTTATCCCTTGTTTTTTGAAAACGGTTTGATAAACTCATTAATGTTTGAATTGATTTATTTATTTTGTTTGCATACCCCATACCAACAAGTTCATATGAAATTGCACATATACATTTGAATGTCCACCATGTGTTTCAAGTCAATTCGAAAAATACTAATAATAGACAATAATCACTCAAAATGAAGTGGGCAGAAAAACTGCTCTCATAAAACATTTTGTTTATTAACGCACACATGTTTTTGGTTAATGGCTTATTAACATTCATAAGTCATTATAAGCCTTCTACAAATGATAGTAAATGTTGAGGTGTTTATAAACAAATAACTAGTGCTTAACAACGCCTTATCATTTCTTAAGGATTTTTTGTGTAAAACAGTTACAGTAGCATTTTTAGGTGAGTTACAGTAACTCCCAACTGAAACAGATATTATTTAAACAGGTACAATCAGACCAATAGACATCACAAATGTTATTTTTTCACTGTTTACTCGTCTGAACTGCTCTGATCTCTTATAAATGTTCAAGACCTACCCCTGTAAGAAAGAACTATACGAAGTGAAATCTGGTGTTGTGGACATTCCAGTTTGGAAGGACGGAAACTCCACTTGTGATGGTAAAGAACAAATGACTAGCACAACTCCCACAACATGTTTGGGTAGAGATCTGGCTCATTGTTTAGCTGAAATAGCGGCATCGAAAAACCATAGTATATAGAGTTTACAATGCCAGTTTCAGTTGTTTCATATCTTTTACCAATAGGGGGCACTGTTAGCTTAGCCATCATGTGAAAATGTCCCAAGCCAGTTCCATGAGTACCTCAATTAAAAAACAAGCTTCATTAACAACAACGAAGAGGAGTATCAGTATTCAGATTAAACAAATACAAAGCATTTCCAGAAATATAACATTTTTATCTGTTGTAGACTGAAAATGAAAGTGGTAATTCATCTTTATTCACTAGTCTAGCCATCTATTTTCAAATCGTCTTCATCTGAAAATCCTCCAATAACATTACGTACAACCAGAGTGCTATTATATGCTGTAATCCATGGGTGTCATTTGCCAAATAAGACATTACACAAAGCCCTTGTTTGACTAGCTCAGATCTGATCCAGATTATTAACCAGTGCTTTTACAGGGGCTTAGGTGAGCAGATCCCAGATAGTCCCTGATCCTCCCTGCGTGACACCCAGCCTCGCCTCTCCGCGGAGTTTCTTCTCGCATCTCTAGGAGGCAGAAGGGGCCCAGACGTTCTCAGGAGCTACTGTCCCAGATAAGGTCTCCCTTCAGTCATGGTTCAGTCCCTCGTTAGGTTCGACAAATACAAAGAAAGTGTCATTTTGAGTGTAATAACATCTTGTACAATTGCTGTGGAATGGAATTAAAAAGACACTCATTTGCGTGAGATGCAAAAGGTTAGTGGTATAAAGAGCGGTCATCGGTGTAACCAAAAAGTTAGAGGTGCAATCCCAACATTTACCAATGCATAATGTTGTTGTGTCATTGGGCAAGGCACTTATTAAATGTACCTAAAAATGAAATGTGTTCCTATGAGTTGTCGCACATTGACAGCCACTTAAACGTCAGTTAGTCTCCAGGCAGATTTGGCTTTGGTAAATTAGCCAAACTCGTAACGTATTTAAAAAACTTTCCTTCAATAATAATATACTAAATTAACTATTTTAATTGAGTAATATTATTTATGTTGGCAGTTTTTTGATTAATGAGTCACTATTATCGCCTCACTGCATAAGAATTCAGCCAGAAATTAACAAAATAAATAAAATCATTTGTTAAATTAAATTAAAATAAAAGCTTTTGTTTGATTATGACATGCTTTTATTGCACTAAAATCAGTTAGTGGGCTTCCCTCTCCACAGACGTGACCTGTAACATGGCCTGGTGGATGACAGGTTGTTGCTTGCCTACATGGAGATATTTTATGTCACTTTAGGCCAAGTTACAAGTCAGGTCTGTGAGGATGCAAGCCCATTCACTGTAAGAATTTTTTTTAGTGCACCAATTAAGTAAATGTTTTTATTTCAGTAAAATAAAAGCGATATTTCAGTAGTTTGTTGTCCAACATCTTATTCAATGGGGCTTTAAGAAGGGAACATTGTACAGAAATATGAAATCGACAAGAACATACTATTCAATTAAGTAGTTGGTCACATGTGCTCGACCAGGTAAATTATGAGACCTGGCGAAGTAATGGTGAAATGATTCTTTTACAGCATTTTTCGAATCCCTTATCGTGCATATCACCGGTTATAAAACATTTCATTTTACTGGCAGTTTAGCCTATTCTTTCCCAGTTTGGCAATTTTGGTAGCGTTTACAATTGTTAAATAGCAACCATATAGTAAACAAGGCACAGTAGTTATGATTGGACCTTGAATACCTGAAAACACTTTTAAACACCTTTACTTTGTTACATTACGTGATTGTTTAAACTGTCAGTTGCATGTAAATGGTCTCATTTTGGATGGAATGTCGGTTATTGATGATATAGGCAGAGGGACCTTTATTTTTCTATTTTTCTTCACAAATTGTCTCTTGACGGATTTAAAACTATGATAAGTATTTACCAGAGACTATACCATCAAACAAAGTAATAATTAGAAAGATGCACTGCATAAGCTTTCTGCGTGAGGGTCCGCCACTTCCTTGATGTTATTGCTTTGCCTATCAATTTCCATGACGCCACCAGGCCAATTTACAGGTAAGATTTGTGGAGAGGCGACCCCAGCCTGCACACGCAAGAATCCATGTTTTGCAAGCTACTGTTATACACATAATACATGTGAGATCGATACATTATACAACAGCATCTAGTGTTTTGAATGTTCTCGACACCATTGCCCCTATGAAGGCTAAAATTGTTAAAAATAAGCAGAAGGCGCCATGGAGAAATGATGATTCGGTCAGGGCACAGAAAAGGGAAGTGCCGTCGGTCCGAACGAAATGGCGCAAGTCGAAGCTCCAGGTTCAGAAAGAGATTTACAGAGAGAGTTGTACATGTACAACCTCATTTTATGTAAACTAGGAAGATATTTTCTGAAATATTGGAAGCTGCAGTAACAACTCGCTGTGTCCTGTTTCCACAGTAAACAGATTACAACCCTCCAGCTCAGCTGCCGTTAGAACTCATTTCCACATCCAAGTGTTAATGAGTTGCATCATTCTTTAATGACAAAGTTCAGGGCATTAAAATGCTATCAATTCTACAATGCAAAAAATAACCCTCAAACCACCTACACACTTAGAGCTGACTCACTTTGCACCTGTAACTGACAAAACTGTCCAGGAGACTATCACCAGCCTGAGTTCATCTACATGCTGCCTCATGTGTTACCACCAGATTTCTAAAGTCGTGCTGAACAGTTTGTTAGCACCACTCACTCAAATAGTTAACATGTCGCTTCAATCTGGAACATTCCCAAGCTTTTGAAACTGCGTCATAAAGCCTCTCCTAAAGAGAGCAGTCTTGATGCCGCAGTACTGAGTAATTCCGGCCCATCTCTAATCTGCCATTTTGGGCAAAGTCCTTGAAAAGGTTGTTTCAACAGCTCACTGATTTCCTCTTATAAAACAACTCATTTGAGTTTTCCAGTCAGGTTTTAGACCTCAACAGCACTGAGACGGCTCTTGTAGAGGTGACAAATGACATCCACCTGAACACTGACGCGGGCAAAGCCTCAGTCTTAATTCTGTTGATCTGAGTGCTGCTTTGACACTGTCGATCATGGGATCCTCTTACAGAGACTAGAGGACTGGGTGGGCATCACTGGCACTGCTCTAAACTGGTTAAAGTCCTATCTGGAAGACAGGAAATTCTTTATTCGAAATTGGTAACTGTGTCTCAGACCAGATGCCTCTGACCTGTGGGGGGCCCCAAGGGTCAATCCTGGGACCCTTCGTGTCAACCTCTACATGCTGCGTTAGGTCAGTGATACGCAGCGAATGTGTCCTATCACAATCACGCAGACGACACTCAGATCTATGTTTCACTGACGCAGGTGAATATGGCCAGTGGATTCACTCTGTCACTGCATCAACAGATCAGTGTGTGGATGCAAAACAACTTTCTCCAGCTGAACTCAGACAAGACTAAATCATCGTCTTTGCCCACAGAAACAAAGAGAAATTGTTAACTTCACCTCCAGAGTCTCGCTCTAAAACCTACACATCAAGTTAGAAATCTGGGGTAATAATGGACTCAGATTTGAATTTTAACAGCCACGTCAGATCAATCACATCAGCAGCTTTTTACCATCTAAAAAACATTGCCAAAATCAAAAGTATAGTGTCTAAACCAGACCTGGAGAGACTATTCCATGCGTTTGTCTCTAGTAGATTAGACTACTGTAACGGCCTGCTCACAGGCCTCTCCAAACGAGCTGTAAAACAGCTGCAGTACATCCAGAACCGCTGCTCGGGTCCTGACTAGAACCAGGAAGTACGATCACATTAGTCCTGTGCTCAGTCTCTGCACTGGCTCCCTGTGGCTCAGAGAATAGACTCTCAAGCAGCTCTGCTTGTATACAAGTCTCTCCATGGCCTAGCACCAAAGTACATCTCGGACATGTTAGTGCCATATGAACCATCTCGGACTCTGAGGACCTCAGGGACCGGCCTCCTGCTGGTGCCCAGAGTCAGGACTAAACATGGGGAATGTGCGTTTCAGTTTTATGCAGCTAAAATCTGGAACAGTCTTCCTGACGATGTGAGACAGGCCGCTACTTCTGGCAATGTCAAATCTAAACTAAAAACTGTTTTGTTTGGCTGTGCATATGACTGAAATGCTTTTCTTTGCACTCTTCTCTTTTATGTCTTGAAAGATTGTGATTTCTGCCATGTCTTTGTGATTTTAATGCATTTTTTTCCTGTTGTGTGAAGCACTTTGAATTGCCTTGTGTACGAATTGTGCTCTACAAATAAACTTGCCTTGCCATTATTATTGCCAAACTGGAACATTCAAAGCAACCCTCCACCAGAACAGTTACATCCCTTTAAGTTGTTATTACCATAGAAACCCTTATGCCTCTTCTGCTCTCTGTCCTGCAGCAAGAGAGGTCAGTCTGAGTGTCCAGAACTCTGCTCTGGGCAAAACATTCAAATTACAACATGAGATTTCTGATAAAAGACCATTAGTGTTTCCCCATGTTCTATCTTAGGCCTTACCTTCACATTTCCCCTCAACATAAATCAATCACATCTGAATTATTGATGCCACATTATGTACTTAAGCTATATACAGTCTCAATGTCTTACCTGAATGGGACGTGTGGAGCCATGCAGTCGCGCCCCATTAGGGACCCTGCACTGGACACATTAGATGTACTTTGGATTCAAAGATGAACAAAGGGATGCAAAACAGGATGATTTTTTTTTTTTCCCACACGTATCTAATAATTACTTTGGCACAAATAAAACTATGGCAAAAGAGTATTGTGGTCTGATTTGATGTGCCCGTCGAGTGAGGCTCTTTTGTACAGTTTTGTTATGCATATGTAACAGCAACAAAGTCTTTTACAATAATTGAAATATGTAATTTTTTTTAACTAACCTGGTTTAGTTTTCTCCTTTAGTAGGGGTAGGACTGTCCTCTGCTGTTTCCTCTTGTAGTTTAGTTTGTCCAACTTGTTGTGTGCACTTCCTTTGGCTTTTCAACTTTACACGGGCACGGTTTGGAGCCAATGGAACCTGGACTTTACACAAAACTAGATCCTAAAGGATTAACTATAAAATGTACAAATCACTTTACCTCTTTCATTTCCAGAAAACAAATCCTCCTCAGTCCACATATGTGTTACTAATATGTAAGGTTTCTATAGCGACCCTACCCATAGCTTAAGCTGTAACTTCTAAGTTAATGCTTGAAAGAACCTGTTGTTCTCTACACCCTGGAGTCTGGAGAAGCCCTGAAGTGACTGTCAAATTACTGTCTGTGCATGGGGAGTGAGTAAAGCTGTGCTGCAGTACTTTACTGTCTTTACTGTGTGGGTGTAGGCTTGGAACTGCCACCAAGAGGAAACTGCTTCTGACCTTCTGTCTGCTCTGCAGTGTCCTGTTAACTGTTGCTAACACTGCAGTAATACAAGCAGGCTACTACAAATGTTTGGGACAGGGTTTTTATTGTGGCCTACCATGGTCATGACACTTCCCCTAAATGATGTGGGTGCGCAGCTGTCTGTATGTACTGTATGTTAGTTTGACAATGTGAAAGATATGTTGCTACAATCCCAAACTGTTGGAATGCAAAATGACAACATTACAGAAGTTATTAGTTATAATCTTATCACTGTCCCTCAGCCTTCCTCCTGTCTGACATAACGGCTGTCTGTTTCCCGCCGCATTTGTTTTCAAATGCTAAACGCTGGCTGTAGTGGGTGTTAAACTCAGACTTGAGCAGTGCCTGTACCAGACAGCACAGAGTGCTAGAAACCGGTCACACTATTGGACTCATTTCCACTTAAGCATCGTGTTATGCAACACTAGAAAGTCATTTTAACAAGTGCCTGCACCAACACTGAGCCCAGCAAGAGAAACACATCCCATGGGCCTGGAGCATGCCAGCAGAGGCATCCAATCTGACTGCACACTGCGCTGAAGCAGCCTGACTTACTGCACCAACAGTCCATCCATCTGCAGTGAGCTGCAAGTCAGTCTGGGACCATGCATTGTAATGCACAGTGATTACATCACACCTGAATTAATCAAGACCCTTTTTTGGCTACTGATATCACATCAGTTTATAAAGCAAGTCAAATGTAAATTATGTTTGCAAATATTAATGATAAATGTCTTAAAATATTGTTATGTTTTAAAACTTTTATTATAAACCCCACAGAGCCAGTCCGTTACATAGACATACATCATGTCCTTCCTAAACTACTCAATAAGACTTTGAATCACTGCTCTTTAAAGAATACTGTTAGACTGGGCCAAACTGGGCCAAACTGGCCCTGCATTGTTATATTCACAGAATACAGTCTGCCGAGCAGACTTGACTCAGGTTGACTCATGAAAGATGGTTCAGTATCAGAACGCAAAAGTCTCCCTTGGATCTTCAGTCTGTGGATCAGATGGAGCTGTGTTAATCACAGGACAGTGTCTCCCTCAGAAGATTCACAGGAGCTTTGAACATGGAGGTCCTGCTCATGCCAAGGGGATGGACACCACCCCATTGGCCCGACTCCTGCTTCGGCCGTTCAAACTAGAGTCGGTAAGCTCCTCTCCGTGCTCCTCAGACTTCTTGTCTGCGAGGTTGGCCAGGAAGCGCAGTGTGACTGAGTCCCACTCTTCTGGCAGCAGCAGCAGCAGGAAGCCCATGCAGATGATGCAGGTGGCAGCCAGGCGCACCACACTGAAGATCACCTCGTGTTTCAACACGTCCACGGCTGGAAGGACAGAGGCAGATTCATTACACTAAGTAAGAGAAACCACAGGACATCAGGCCAAGAGGATGAGACACAAACACGGATTATAATCCTCCACTTTATCCTGTGTGTCTTTGCACCTCAGGCCTGCACTAGTGTGACCTTCATGTGCTCCACCATGGTTAAAGAAGAGAGGTGCAGGCATTTAGAGTCGCCGTGGCAACCTGATCCTCCCTTAGTGAGAGATAGCAGAGATACCGAGGCACGCTGGTGATTGAGTTTCCTCTGTCGGAGGGGCAGACCTGCTGCGTAATGGCTTTATTATTGGCCCCAAGTGCTGACCACACTGGACACAACCACACTCTGTGTCACCGTTTGCTCTTCTTTGATAGAGATATTCATTCCATCTGGTTTAATGAGGCCTCTTGTACCTCTTGTACCTCTAAGCTCAGGCTGTGCCCCTCCCCATCATCATGCCCCATTCAACTTCATTCTCCCAGTCTGACTGCAAAAGCAAAGGAGGCCCCTTTGGAAATGCGCCGTCTTGTATGGGTTACAATGACTCAATTACACACTTATGTTTAGTAAGTCTCTTATATTGCGCGAGTTATCTGTTTACTAAAGCAATCTTTCCGATAAAATGTACTTTCCCCTAGCAGAGTTCATGAAACTGACTGTTTGTTGTATTGATGACTAAGTGATGGACATTACCTGCATTCCCAGGCACACTGAGTAGAGTCCCTATGGAGATGAGAATGGGGTAGGTGAGCACCACGCCAACATGCACCAGGATGTTAAACACTGCAGACAGAAGAGTCAGAATTACAGTGCAAAATGAATTTGTAAATATGCATTTTGTTTCATTTGTAGTTGATTTCAAAATATCGTCATGCATACAGTACATTCTCCCCACTCGTGTGTCTTTACCAAGCCAGAGTCCGGCCAGTCCACAGAGATATCCCCAGGGCAGGGAGGAGAGCGACCCCCAATGCTCCACCCTGGTCAAGTACAGGATCAGGGGCACACAGGAGATGAAGAGCAGGTTAAACATGCCCATGGTGGAGAGGAAGTGAGCTACCTCGCCCAGGTTTGCACTGCCCAGGAACATCTTAAACAGCACCTGCACAACAGACGACACACTTCACTACATTTGGACAGTATTAGAGGTCGGTTGAGTATAGGGTTGTATGGTTGTGTACCAGGGTACTAATCAATTCAATACTAAAACCAGGACACATTTGTCCCTTTCCAGAATAGTTTTAGAATGGATCAGTAGAATAAGAACTATTATAAGACCACATGATAACATTCAATAAACAAAAAATATTGGGTGTTGATTACATTCTACTGTTTTAAACTATATAAAACATGTTTTATTATTATTGCATTATCGAAATCGGTATTCATTATCAGGTCTTTTCCTTAGAATTGAACCCTATGGTCAAAATGAGACCACTGTGTGCTGGCTGCATCAAATTATCTATTTTTTAAAATTGTGAACCAGAAAGTGCACTCTTAGCATGCACTTAGAGACGTATCATGTGCTAACATGATTGCACTTGATGTTTCTGTCTCTTTTCGTGGTAATTTTTAATTTTCATCTACAACATACTTGATATTCTAAGTTTGCATATCTATGAAAGCTCCAAAACATTATACATTTTTCAATGTACCTCCCACCTCTAATCGTGACACTAGTGAAGTATGTGGAGTGTTGTTACAGCAAAATGAAATGAAGGTTGGCACATAAAAATGCCAAATACATGGTACGCATAAACTATTTCAGCAGGTATAGAATTTCTTTAAAAAGTCACTCCAGAAAATGTTTGTCAAGGCAAATTTCTAAAACCTGACGAAACTGAAGTCTATTAGGCCCAGTAAAAAATAATAATATTGAAATAGTTAAAATACTAAGCAAATTGTACTTAAAATAAGACAAAAATGGAATTTGAACAAGCCATTTTTGCAGTGTAGACTAACCTTGTAGAGAGCAGATGTGGATGCAGATCCCACCGCCAAAGCCACGCCCACAAAAGAGTCTCCATGGAAACCGTCGGCATAGGCCATCATGACAATCCCGGTGATGGCCATAATCGCAGCCACAATCTACAGGTGCAGGGAGGGGACAGTTAGCGCCTCAGGTGCCCTCACGACACACACATATAGCACGTGTGTATACCGTCAAATCAGCTACATTCTGTTTGGTTCAAGGTATTTGTGCTTTCAATATATTTCTTGTCAAAAATGATGTTGGCCTGAAATATATGTAACGTCACTATTTTATTCTTGTAATAAAGTACATTTGTCTTGTCCCTGTACAGGTATTTGTCAAACCCTCTGTGTTCTGTTTGCATCTAATTATAAACCGTTTTTATCATTTGCACAGTTGTTAGCATGCTAGGAATGCTTTGAGAAAGTTATGAAAATGTTTGGATCGTTACAAACTGTTTATAATGAACTCTTTCTGTTTCTCACGTTTTTAAGACAATAACGTGTTATAAAATGTTCAACAAAATAGATTATCTTGAAACCCAAATTATTTGCTTTAGCTCAACATAAAATAATTCATTTAAACAGGTGACGTTATATAGTTGTTTAAAATCAATAATTTTTCTTTTTGGCCGTAGGCTTTATTTGTCAGGACAGCGCAGCGTGAAACGAGAATGAGACCGGGGAAGGACACACAGCAAACTGTCAAGCTCTAGACTTTAACTCACGACGCTGCGGCCTGCTCCACATAACAGGCATACGCTGCCCACTCGACCACGAGCAGCACTAGAGTCAACATTTGACTACATTTGAGTGCTTTACCTGGTTTATGGTCTTTTAATGAAACTAGAAAAATATAAACTAGTAAAAATGAATGGAAACAGCTCCAAACTCTAGTGCAACAAACTCATATTTCATAATTCATAAAAAGTTCTAAAACAAGCTACAGACCCGCACTCCCATGAAGCGGTCCTTGAGCACGATCCAGGACAGCAAGAAGACGAAGGCCTTGTGGCAGCAGTACAATGCAGACACGTCGGTCGCAGTGAGCTTCTTCAGGGCCAGCAGGTACAGGTAGTTAGTCAGAGTCCACAGGATGGAGAAGGGCGCGGTCCGCTTCACAAACTGCTTTAGGGTCATGCCATCCTCTCCAAACAGCTTACTGCACTCTCTGGACCGGCAAAAGTTGTATCAAAAAAATACCAACTGAAGTTTCCCTTTTGGAAATTCTAAAGGATGAAGTGTACAGATAACAGTTCAGTGTGTAGTGTGCATCTGAGATATGTTTGCAGATTCAGCAGAAGAAGTGCTGCTTTTGAACGGTAGTCATCTGACTTTTGACGATTCAACTGCCATCCAGAAGTCATTTTCAATCTGAAGGTACTGGTCTGAGAAGCTAGAATTGATGCTGCCTTGAGCTAGATTAGTTCTGCACTAAGGGAGCAGTTTTATTATAACTTGTAACTGCTTTGAATGTTTACTTTACTCCGAGTGTGCACACGCACAGCACCACAACAGCACCTAGTGGACAGTACAGGAACAACATGTCCTTGTGAACATTACACTACATTGCGGTCCATTCACACAAAAACAGTCATAATTAAATAAATGTATGAATCGTATGAACTGTAATTGTAAATGGTCTCCTCACCTGAATTTCTGAATGGGCGTCTGCTTGTCTCTGGTTGTGAGCACGTGCACAGAGTAGTAGATTGGGAAGAAGAGGATATTCCAGTTGCTGCTGAACCAGGAGATGAAGAAGGGGCAGGAGAAGGAGTGGAAGGTGAGCTTGATGACCTGCGTGGTGCCCACCCAGGAGGAGGAGATACAGAGCACCACCAGAAGCCCGCCCAGGACCTTCAGCAGAGTGATGGTGCATGTGCGGTAAGAGCGGCTCTCTTCACTGGCCTCACTGCCCAGAGTGTCTGCATGGCACTCGGAGCCATCCTCTCCTAGGGACACCAGACAACAACATACTGACACTTCAAAAATGCTAGTTCAAACTATTATTCAAACTATTATTTATAGATATTTTAAATGTTGTCAGAGGCCATGTGGTTTGCCACCAAATTAATATCTGGAATTGACTTCATCCAGAGCATGGTTTATACTTTCTGCTACCACCACTACCTCTACAATCAATACCACTACCACTATAGTGGCTGTACCACTACCACTACCACTACTACTACCACTACAACTACTCCAATACTATTTAGCAAGTGGTATAGAGTAAATATTGATAGATTGACATTATATTCAAATATTTTTTCACAGAGATCAAAACTAAAACATGTGCTTCCATTTTTTCCGTCATTCTAAAAGCCCTTCACATCTCTACATTACCCATCACCCCTAATGCCTCATGATGTCGTCCTCGTGAACGGCACCATTCTCCTACATGGAAACCCTACTCCCAGAGCCCGACGTAAACCTAACCACATGACATTCTGCAGAAGTCAGGCCAACCTTGGACTCTGCACAGCAGTGTGATCCGCCGCAGACATATACAGACAGATACAGACAGAAACATACAGACACAGACACATACATACACATACACATACACACACATACAAACACATACAGAAACATACAGACACAGACATATACAGACACATATAAACACATACAGTCACATACAGACACAGACATATACAGACACATATAAACACATACAGTCACATACAGACACAGACACATACAAACACATACAGACACATACAAACACATACAGACACATACAGTCACATACAGACACATACACACATACAGACACATACAGTCACATACAGACACATACACACATACAGACACATACAGACACATACAGTCACATAGAGACGAAGACACATACACACACACACACACACACAGACAGACAGACACATACAGACACATACAGTCACATACAGACACATACAGACACATACAGACAGATACAGACACATACAGACAGATACAGACACATACAGACACATACAGACAGATACAGACACATACAGACACATACAGACACACACACACACACACACACACCACATACAGGACACATACCCAGTCACATACAGACCACACAACACACACACAACACACACATACAGACACATACAGTCACATACAGACAGATACAGTCACATACAGACACATACAGACACATACAGACACATACAGACACATACAGACACATACAGTCACATACAGACACATACAGACACATACAGACACATACAGACACATACAGACACATACAGAGACATACAGTTGTACAAGACTGGCCCAATGCCTCCCTGCACCATCAAACTAACGCGACAGGCTCTGGAGTTCTCATCAGTCAAGTGCTGTGGCCGTGGGCGAGAGATAAAGAGCGGGAGGAAGAGACGAACGAGAGAGAGGAGATTGAGAAAAAGGGATGACAAGGAAGAGAGAAAAGGGAAAGAGGGATTATTGATAGATAAGGAGAGAGCAAGAAAGATGGATAGGGATGCAGGGGGAGAGATGAGGAGAGAGAGATGAGAAAAGAGAGAGGGGGAGCGAGATATGGATGAGGACGGAGGGAGATAGAGAGGGATGAGGATGGAAACATGAGAGAGTGATGAGGACAGGGATGAGGATGGGGAGATGAGAAGAGAGAGATGAGGAGAAAGAGATAGAGTGATGAGGAGGGAGAGAGGAGGAGAGGGAGAGAAGGATGAAGAGAGAGAGAAAGAGTGAGTGATCGAAGAGGAGAGGGAGAACGCACGGGCAGCTTGCCGCAGGAAGTACATCCTCTGCCTGGCCTTCATTTCCTTCATTGGACTCTGTCAGGTGTGTTTATGGGTATGTGTGTGTGTGTGTGCGTGTGTGTGCGTGTGTGCGTGTGAGGAGTGAGGAGAGAGAGCAGGATGGAAGGAAGGAGTTGCATTAGATTCTTCACCTCTCCAAAGTCTTATCAATTTACACCAGGCAAGGAATAAGAGACGACATGTGCTGCTGTGCGTCTGTGAGCCCTGTGCTAACTCATCACCTTTTCAGTACGTGTGCGGATGCTAAGTGTACGCTGTAGTGTGAGCCGCTCCAGTGAATGAATGAATAGAATGAATCATATCAGTTATCTGCAGAACAGCGCGCCATGGGAGGAGATGGCTTTTGGGAACGTACTGCTGACAGGGAATTCTGAAGGAAAGTTTGTAAAATAGCGCCGCATGGAACTGCGTTGTTGATGATAGGGGTGTAACAATGGTGGTCTCGTGAGGTTGTTGTGGATCAGTGACTTGAAGGCTCCTGGGTCTAAAATGCAGCGTTATGTTGCACAGGGAACGACGTTACCCACGATCCTTTGCTCCATTTCGACGCAGTTAAGATTTCTTTTTTAGTTTATTTTGGCTAGTCATTAATCGTAAGAATGAGTTGACATCGACATTAATCTTGAAATTGATATTAAAGGAGTGAGATTAACACGCAAAATATTAGTTTAAGATAAAAGTCATTTAAAAGGGCAACAAGAGCTGATTAGAAATGTCAATAAAAAAAAACGTGATACATTTTCGCACATTTCTGAAAAAAAAAAAATCATATATTATCATCAGACTAATAATAAAAAAAAATCTGATTATTAATTCTGATACGCCCAGAGGTAATGGAATTTTGAAAATAATGACTGCGCCAGTAAAAGAAATACCTTGAGGTTTGGATTTCATTACATTGCTCTTCTTTCCAGTGCCGCTAAGCAGCAGCAGTAGTTTAAATGTGTTTGACTGATCAGGCAGAACTAAATGTCCCCATGTAGAAGCCCCAAAAATCTGCTCTTAAATGAAACAGCAAATTTGCAATCTGAACCCTAATGAAGAGCTCCATGGACCAGCTTTAAAACCAACTAATGTTATGAAATGGAATAAAAGTCAAACCGTTGAACAGTTTCTTTTCCCAGTTGTATAGTGACAGTATAATGTTGTAGTATTAAGAACAGGACAAATAGTACTCTAACAGCATAGAGGGACAGACATAGAGCCAAATAGTCCCAGACTGAGATTCGAAGCCCCTTCTCTTCCCATCCATAGCTGCTCTGTGCCAGGTGAACCACGAGAAACTCCTCAGGGAATCCGCCTTTGTACCTGCATATGACTCGTTCTTGTAAACATAAAGATGATCTCAAGAACCTCCACCATAAACAAAGCTTAGAAATATCATGTTATCAGCTAAACAATACATCCGTCAAACGTTGATTGTCTTCTGCATTAAATCCATCAAAAACACAAAACTCTGCAAACTGTCAGGAGCAAAGGGAGCATTAGGTTGATGGTAAAAGAAAACAAACACGGGAAGAACATGCAAACTAGTCGCAGACAGAGGATTTTGCCACCAGAACCTAAAAGTGACATTTTCCCAGACATTTTGAGTTCCATTACATAATAGTCATAAGCTCATAACATCTTTAAAGGTTTGTCTTAACTACTGTACCATGCCACACCAGTTGGGAGCGTTTAAAACAGACAGCGAACCCAACACGGTAAAAAGTTTCTCTTCTCCTGCAGATTATCATCGTAATTACATTCTGTCACAGCGAGAATCCTTCATCAGTTTAATGAGGCCTGTGCCTTCAGACTGTAAATCTCAACAAACCCTTCTCTTATTCGTACACTCGTGCTGCATCTACCCACCCCATCACCGAGCAGTTTGTGAATCTGAGCACCGATTTGTCTTTCTAGCTCCGGAGTTTGAGCTAGTGCCAATATGCAGTAATATTATAACGCCACTATTCCCTATGCGGCCTCATAAAGCAAATCCTCCAGCCAAAACACGCGTGTGGAAATTGCTGACTAATAAAAGGCTGCAGAGGTAATGATAAACCCTATATTGCAGACACTACTGTAGTACTACTACAAATACTCAGTGCTGGGAAAAATACTGTTGTTAAAGAATACTAAATACCTATAATAGTATTTTGTGATGCATTTGACACAGAATATTGTTTTTAGAAAAGGAAAATTCAGACACACCTGCATTACAAGGATGCTATTCCCCGAAAGAGGTTGATGTAATCCTAATCTATTTACAATAAACACTATTCTGCTCCTACTAGTACTCATACTACTACTACTACTACTACTACTACTACTTGTGACAAATATGATCATTACAAAGATGCAGAAGAAATAATAAAGCATATAATAATAACTACTGCTATGCAACTACTACTCTCACTGCTACTTCTACGTTTACACATTCATACTAGGGCTGTACTTTAGTCATTTAATCGATTAATCGGTCGATGGTGTATCACATCAGAAAGGAAACGGCTTGGATTGAGCTGGTTTAAGATTTGTAAATTAATTGTGAGTTTAATCTGTCCATTTACAGACTAATATATTGTGTATTAGAAGTTCTCTGTATGAATATATGTAATTGTGTGAATTCTTGCAATCTTTTGGTTGTGTCAGTGCACTTTGGGTCAGATACAGAGTCTGTTCATAGAAAGATACTTTATTCAAATGTTTTTATTCAACACAGGCAAGATGAGTGATGTATCTTGCCCAAAGACAGAACCATATGCAATGCCAGCATCAGGACTTGAACCCGCAGCCGTTAGTAGACAAACATTTACGAACTGAGCTACTGCCTAATATTTCAAACTGGCCACTTAAATATGTACGTTGTGTTTAAAGTAATCAAAGTATAGTTTCCCATTGACCTCAACAAATCTTGATGCACATTAAGTAGTGTTTGACGTATTCCAATACTTCATGAGACAGTTTAATGTCAGTCAGGGCTGGCTCCATAAAACAGGCGTATCCGTGGTGACGCAGTCGGCTACGCGGGCCGCACAGTTTCAGTCACTACTTTTCTTTCCGCCTGCAGTGATGGATGGGGCCTGGCACACTCCAACACTGCTCTGTAAAGTGTTCAGGGTTAGCGCGCATCAGCATCAGGGTCAAATGTAAACACACGTGGGCTGAAGTGGGCCAAAAGAGGACGGGACTGGTATAAAAGTAGAAGTCGTATGGGACAAATGGTACTTAGGAATGGACTGACGTTTAGTGAGGAAAAGTTAACAACATGTACGGATGGGTAAAACCAGTGATTTTTGTTTACATCCAATAAGTAATACTGTGGTAAATATTGCGACCAATAACAATGAGTTTTGTATTAAAATGCATTGAATATTATAACCAATTTCACCTTGGAGACACCTGATTTAAAAATGATGGAAACTTGATTAAAGAACAGCCATTTTTGCAAGAGAATCTTTCTTTAATCCTGTTGTCAAATGTCATATCCTCTTCTCTTTGCGTCACTCGTCTTTTGAGTGTCAAAAAAAGCATTATATATGTCTGACAAATGATTATTATTAGAATCAATACTTTTTGATACCTCAGTCCGTAACCATATATCGATATTTGGTATCAATCACTAACAAGCCCCACTGTAAAACCATTATCTAAAACTAAAATGAGTTAGAATTGCTTGAATTGAAAATTGTAGCATTTGAGTCAATTTTGTCTTATCACTTATTTAGATCTTTTTTAAGTGGAATATGACTTTTCCTTAATCCAAGCCACTGAACATTCTCCTCTTATTTCAGACATGTTCCCGGTGCCCTGGCATGACCCATGGAGAAGTGCAGATTGGGGCCTTACCTTCGGAGATAGGGCAGGTGAGGACTTGGGTACTGTAGGAGCCGAGAGGAGCCACCCGGGCTGAGTGCTTCTTCATCCTCCTTGGGGGGCGGGGGGCGACACGCTGTCCTGTCCTGTCCCAGGGCGAGTGTGGCGTGTGTGGGGCGAGTAGTGCACTGTCAGCAGCTGCCCTTTCTATGAGCTTCAGGGCGCATCCTCGGCTCCTCGCTGCTCCGCTCTTGTCTACTCCTCTTTGTTTTTTTCCACTGGAGGTAAAGTTGAAGAGTTCCTTAACACTTATTGATTCTTGGTTTTTATCTGGTCTTGTTCTTTCTGCTCAGTGAAGTTAGACGTGTCCTACAAAGTGCTCTGGTTGTCCCTCTTCCTCTGCGACCCGGTTCTCTTTGGTCACTGTTTCTTCTCATTTGAGTTCCGTATGATCCGACAGCAGATCCTCCCAGAACGACCGAAGCTGGAGTGAGAGCACGCTTAAAAATCACTTGTTCCCTCGTCTCCTGCCCTGTCTCCTCTCTCTTTTTGCTCTCGTCTTGCTCGCTCCACAAATCAGCAGCTTTGTTTGGAAGGTAACCAAGCAGCCCGGGCTAATTATGCTGCGCTTGCTTTTCCCCTCCTCCTCTTCTTCTTCCTCCTCTCTTTTACCTGACCACTCTCTCTCTCTCTCTTTCCCTGCTCTAGAACGCTCTTCAACACTTGTTCAAAATCAAATATGAATTAAGCCCAAGTAAAAAATGTTTTTACAAAATAATAATTGAATAACAGCATTAGCCCACTTAAGTTTATCAGTGTAAAAGTGGCAATGACATCTCCATTGAGACAAGCAGAAAAGTTGCATAGTGCACCTTTCACTTGTTGACAATTTGGAAAAGGGTATTATATTGTCTACACCATTCGAGAGTAGCATATAACTCTTTAAAGCCTCTTTGCACAAAAAATGAAATAAAATACTATCGTGCCAAAAGGTGATTTATTTATGCAGTAGAGAAACAGAGAAACAACAAAACAGTGTCCAATATTTCTTGTCTGCAAATCCGCAAAAAGAAACATTATTTTGTAGGTTGCTGAGTAATAATATTACACATAAAATGCACCAGAATGCAGAAACACGAAAACAGTTGACCTTTGCCAGTTCTTTTAAATTCATTGTGTTAATGTTTGTCTTGTCGTTTGTATTGAAATACTACTTTTAGTTTGAAATGGGCTTATGTGGCTCTTTTGCTGTTCCAGGTTTGATTGCCAGTCACGACCAGTGCATACACTTGGCCCACTTTGTCTATGTGGGGGTGTTATGAGTGTAATTTAAACACAAAAATGACCAAAAATGACCACATAAAAAAATAAAATTCATCATATTCTGAGGCTTGAGACGGACACGGCACAAAATGATGCCAAAGTTCTCGAAAGGCCTGTAGCTATTGCTGGTTTTTGTTAACTTTGAACAACTTTGAAAACTGCCAAAAATCATTGATCCTTCATCCACACCAAGTCAACACTTTTGCAGTTCCATTAAATCTGCCACTTGACACTGACATTATTCCAGAAGAAAGCATATTTGACCACAAAGCAATAAAGCCACATCCTGTCCTTTTGCAGAATCGCACCATACTTCTCCGTCATCACTCGCACTTGGCACTTTCCGTCCGCTCTTCCACCTCTCTTTTGTTTGTGATCACGTATAACTGGCACCTCTGCTTATCTTAATGCCCATTTTGACATTAAATATTTACACTGCCAGCCTTTCTGCGTCCATAAAACATCTCCATCATTTTTGATAAAAGACGATCGAAAACGGCCGGGGATGGAGGCCTCATCACGAACCTCTCTGGGGGATTTCTGTGGTCCAGAATTTCCATTTCAGGATCGCCCTTTGCCGCTCTTCCTGTGTACATTTAAACATAATGCAATCTCGCTCGTATCGATGCCTCACGATTTGGCAACCCATAATGTTATCTCACAAAATAACCATAGCAACAATCTTGACAGTGCATTGCTCAGCTAGTTAGTTAAAAATACAGTGTTTTGCTTTAGGCCCCTTGCGCTCTACTGCTCTCTTTCTCCAGCTAAACTTCTGGCACGACTATAGACGGCATGTTAGATCAGAGTGTGTCTCGTTCGCACTCATAAAGACTGGAATTGTTTGGGTGTATTCTGAAACAGTGAAGATCTGACCCACTTACGTACCCGAGCCCATGGTTTTAAGTGGATTGGTTTTGATGTTGGTTTAAAAATAGGCCAAAGGAAGTTAATCTAAGGAGATATTGTGGTGGTAATAGTCATTGTTTGGGTTATACTTTTAAAATAGCTGAGCCAACAGTGAGACAGGGTGGATGCCGAACCATGGAGTCAGCAGCACAGATACTCATAACTCACATTAAGCACTTTAATGGTGCACTGTGTAAAACATTTAAAAACAATAACAACTACACTTTTGAACAGCAGAGGGCATGTTTGTCCTGCACTTTTCTACATCACCAAAATGCTTTGTTAGTTGTCATTCACCAGTTTGCATCTGTGTTTATATCGACTAAACTTCCTGGTTTGGAGTGAAGTGATCAAATTGGCTGCTGGACACCGCATGACCTTACACGCTTATGATTTAGTGCGACATCTAGTGGCAAAAATACTATTCTGGTCAAGGACAAATATTAAAAATGTGCGTGTATGAAAGATCTCTTCTCCAGAACAAAACAGCAGTACCCTTTTTGTGTGCAGTGGGGAACCTAAAATCCTCAGCAGCAGTGGTAAGCAGGAAAGTAATTGTACCGGTAGAATATATTACAACATATTACAGTAAGTAGTGGTCCAATAAATTATTCAAGACTAAAAAGTAATTGGGGAAACTACTAAGCAAGAGCAACTGTCCGGACGTAACTTCTGATTTATAAGGACAAAATTATAAATAATGCACAAAAGACTAAAAATGTGAAAAAACGAAATCAGAATCACTTTATTGTACTGCACAACAAAATGTTAAATCTTAAAGAAACACAAACGGTCAAAACATCTATCATCGATATTGTCAATATAAAGCTTTTTGTCACAGTGAGAAAAGTAACCAAACATTAATGTAAAAGTTACACTGTTTAAATATAGAATTTCACAGTGAAATATATTACTCGAGGAGGATGGAAAGTAACTGAGTACTACCATACAATGAAAATGGATCTTAAAAGCTTTAGTGTCCAGATCTTGAGCTTTAGTGAGTACAACCTTAGCTGGAGGATTTGACCTAGAGTTCATGTTTTGTGTAAATATGACTCAGGTGACAGTTCACACCTCAGTTCATTAGACCAAACTAACTATACGATGTGTTAGTTTCAGTGTAGTCAGCTCCTCTCTTCAGACAGATATGAGACAGTGACTTATTCTGTCTTTATTCTGTAGTTTAGACCAAACATGTTCTCAGTTTATCAGTTCTTTTTCAGTCTTCTCTCAAATGTTACTGCGCCTGGAGTTGTTTACAGTGTACACTCTGAACAGAATTTTACAAAACATATATAGCAAATCTAGTCACAATCACAAATGGATTATTTTTCCCAAAATGGTGCAGCCCTTGTACATGTTATAGAAAACTGAACTTGCTGTATCTATAGTAAATTAACTATCAATTTGAACCATATCATCAGATGTGCCGGGCACTTATGGCATGAAAAGACGCAAGGTGAGCCATATAATAAAACAATGCAGCCTGAAATAAAAGACTGCCTCGTCCTGTGTCCCTCCATAGCAACAGGGCCCTTCACTGACGCACGGGGCCCATTCACTCTCTTTGTCATTCAGATGAACCTGTAACTCAGTTTATGGAGCGGTCTCCCTCGCCACACGTCTGACGGACAGAGAGAGAGGTGGACATGTCTGTCTCAAGTGGATCACAGGTATTCTCAGATGCTCAAGTAAAAATACGAGGACATCTTGTGGTAAGAGGGAGAAACTACATCCCAGTATTTGAAAAAGTTACATAGTGCACCTTTAAGACAACACACATTATGCCTATAATAATTGATTAGCATGATTAGCCCTAATACTAATGATTTAAATAATTATGAATTTCAAGCAATGTTTAAATATTGCCACTAACCCATATTGATTGAAATTAGAGACTCTAAAACACATGGAAAAATATGTTTTATAACTAAGACAGTGTAATGATCAAATCGGCAAAAAATATTTTCCTATTTTCACTAATAATTATTATTTGTATATTTTCTCTATCTAGAAGCATTCTGTCAAAATATTTCAACATTTATTTGGTAGATAATATATTTAAAAAGTCTCAATAGTATGTACAATAGTTATTAGTCAATAACTGAAAAAATAATCGCTGACTAGTCGACTTCTACAATAATAAATGGTAGCCCTAGTTGAAATTGGGCTCTTTGCCACAAGGGGGCGCTGTTAGCAAACATTTAATGCTTTGACTCATCAGGGAAAAGTCATACAGCCACACCATCTCTGTAATCTGACTATTATATTTTCTGAATACTATTTTCAAATAGCCTAAAAGAACTGCTTAGTGTCACGGAAAAGCTCGTGCAAATACTTTTTACACAGGCTGAAAGACTATTCAAAATTGTAATATTCAAGTAAAAGTAAAACAACAGGCATATTAAAAGGGTAAAAAACGGTAATGTAATCAAAACATGTTGTGAGGCTATGGCATTACGTTTATCTTCAAAGACACAGCAATCCAGAGCACTTTTACCACTCATTATTACAAGTAGCCTTGATTTAAGTCTGTTTGTTTCAATAAATACAAGTTCATAAGTTCTAATTAAGTTGGTTTTAGCTCCAGTATCTTTAGATAAGTGTGACTAAATGCACTGCCTATTTGACGCGAATGATGCCCACAAGTTTGAGGTCTGACTAGAATAAAGTTCATAAGCATGTAAATCTAATATGTCCCAATACTACAGCGCAATGTTGCTATCCTTGTGCTATAGAGAGGTTTTTGTGTTTCATTTGCCCTTCGTTGCCATATAGGCCTGTAAAACCTTCAAGTTACTTCAGAGTTAAGATGAATATGTTTTATATGTGCTTCGGACATCCTCCTGGCCCTGGGTTTGGCTCCTAAAAGACCAGCATGTGCACTCACAGTCTCCTTCTGAGGGTACATAGAAATGCCTTTTTATTTTTATTTGATAGTCATTTTTAAATTGTTTCTTAATGCATGCCCTTTTTGATTAAATATATGTTATTTTATTATTGCTCAGTGTTCTATGTTGCACCTTAAGGCCGAGACAAGTTCCTATGTTTGTGAATTTTGTTCATTGACAATGGCAATACTTGAAAACTGATTGTGATTCTGAGGAGCACTTTTTATTACATTATTAATTATTCCGATTTTTTAATTTACTGTGTGGTTTTAACTTTTATTGATAGATTGTAGTATTTTTGTGTGTGAATATAACTTTGTCTTTGTCTGTATTTTTCAGCTTTAAACACCAAACCGCCCCTCCACAACACCAGCCGCCATCTACACACGTACCATCATTACCGGCCTCGCACCTTGTGGCAACATCTTCCATATCTCCAAACGTTCTGCCCGAGCCTGCAATCCCCATCGACAGGGCTTACCAAGTCATCACAACATAAAAAAGGTAAAAACATGTTTATGTTAAATTCATTTACAATGCCATTTTCCCCCCATGCAGCCCTAGTTCAAAACACAACACTAGCCTAACGTCTGTAGCCAGAGTAAAAACCATTAATAGACCTAGTATAGCAATGATCTAGTTCTAGTTTATTTACCTGGAGTAGATCTGGTAGTATTCTGTCTTTACTTGGTGTGAAATGTTTGGGAACCACTGCATTAGGGTTTAAATCAGTGGTTCTTATACATGTCTAAATATTGCAACCAATGGTTGAAATTAGAAATTTGATAATCAAATTCATCATCTGAACCATACAGACTCTAAAACACATGGGGAAATATATTTAAACTAAGACAGTGGCATTGTCAAATAACCATTTTAAGATATATTAATAATACACTTTATCTGTACATATACTCTATCTAGAAGAGGTCTGTCAGTATATTTCAACATTTATTTGGTAGACAGTGTAATTTAAAAGTCTCAATTTACACTAGTTGTTTATTAGTCAATAACTAATAAAATAATCGCTGACAAGTGACTTCTACAATGGTAGCCCTAGTTTAAATTGAGCTCTTTTGCCACTGGGGGGCGCTGTTAGCAAACACTTCACGCTTTTACTCATCAGGGAAAAGTCAGCCACAACATCTCTGTAATCTGACAAAAAAAAAAATTCAAACGACCTAAACAACATCTTTCTCTAAAGGCAATGGTTCCTAACTGCACTGCCATTGTAGGGCTCCACACAGAACTCATATGCAGTGCACCGCTGTTCTGCAGCAGCAGAAATATGCTCCCATTAGAACACCGGGAGCTTTTTCCCTCTTTCCCAGGAGCTGCAGCCCAAAAGAAACAGCTCTTTCGCAGTCATTCAGGCACAGCGCATGGCCCGTGCATCAGGACAGTTAAAAATAGCAGCACCAGGAAGTAGGCATGGGAACGGGACAGTCCAAAATACATGCACCAGCTAAATGTAAGTTAGAGAAATTCAGCTTCATGGGCCATGCAAGGTGCTGCAGTGTTAGCAGCAGGTGGGTTCAAGTATGTCACAGAAAAGTACATGCAAATACATCTTTACTTCTTACACAATAAAACACGGGCTGAAGAGGGAGAGGACACGTGGGTCCCACACCAGGTACGAACATAAGCATTTATTTGTAAGCACTATTATAGTTTAGATTTTGCATTTATAAAAATATAATTGACATACACTGAACAAAGATATGAATGCAACACTTTTGTTTTTGCTCCCATTTTTCATGAGCTAAACTTATTTTTCTATATGCACAGAAGACCCAGCTCTCAAATATTGTTTGCAAATTTGTCCAAATCTGTCCGAGCAATTAATATTAATATTAATAATCCAACTTGATAGCTGTGACGTATCAAGATGCTGATGAGACACTGTGAATATAGCACAGGTGGACCTTAGGCCACTCTGAAATGTGCAATTTAGCTTTATTGGGGGGTCTGGAGTGGTCAGAATACCTATCAGTATTTGGTGTGACAAAATGGCTGCAGAAGTTGCTGAATATTGGCAGGAACTAGAACACGCGGCCGTATACTGCGATCCCGAGCATCCCAAACATGCTCAGTGGGTGACATGCCTGGTGAGTGCTGGCCATGGCCTAACTACTACTACTACTACTACTACTACTACTGCTACTACTTGTATACTTACACTATTGCGTCATACTGCTGCTGCTGCTGCTGCTGCTGCTTCTATTATGTAAATACTCACTACTAATGATAGTTTTACCTTTTTTATATTTACTTGCCAACTAAGTAAAAGCATTGCTAAGTAAAAGCATTGACCTTTTATTGTCCCTCCACAAAGAGTGCACTTTTCTATCTTTTACACTAATGTTTTGGCTCTTGAAATGTGCTGAGGCCACACTGCTGCTCCATTGTACTCCTTAGCAGAAAGCCAAAGGTGTTGCTCGCAGTACTGATATTCACTGATGCATATTCAGGCTTGTGTTCAGCCCTATAAAGACCTGAGACCTCAGAGCTGAGTATAATGTGTTAGCTTGTGTCATGTTTTGACAGCATATTATCATAACCGTACAGCGCATGTATTACAAGCTCATAATATCCCCATGCCGTCTCCCTCACAGGCATCTCGAAGCGTGCGCATATGGCAAGTGGCAATTTGACAAACTGGCAACGGTGTCCTGCTAAAAATAGGTTTTTCCCATAGGCTAGAAATGTTTACTATAGAGAAAGTCAACTGCTTTTGCAAAGCTATTGATGGAAACTGATAGTAGTAAAATACTACTATCAGTGTAGAAGTAAAAACATATTTACATTTCAAAACCAATTTGGGCAGGGCGATATGGCAAAAAGGTGTCCGGATTTTTCCCTCATATTGATCAAACCAGATTTCTTTATTAATCAATTTTTTTTCTTCTTAAAACATATAAAACATATTTTACAACTTCCTGAACCTAAATAATGTAGTATTTTCAAAATTGTAAAATGTCTTCCTTCAAAGTTGGAACAATCTACAAATACACAGTGTCTTACTTTTCCTGTCATTTGAATATGAGTAGAAACTATTGAGTGGCTAAACTTACAAGAGTCTGATGCACTTCAGATGTTTGCCAAGGTCTAAACTATAGGGTTTAGCAGAGTTTTTACATGAAAACCCATGGAATCAGACCACTCAAATGTCAATATTAATTTGGTTGCGATTAATCTTGGAGTCTTCATTGTGACCGCTCCGAGGAATCCAAAAGCTCACCAAATGCAGATGGAGGGATTGCAAAATTAAATGTGACAGATGGGATCATATTACTACAAGGAAAAGGGATTGGTTTTCTAAAAGAAGGAGCCATTTTGTTTGCCAAGAACAGCACCTGGTTTCCAAATAACATCATAGTAAGAAATAAAATGGGACAGCTGCCCATGTGTACCAGTATAATACCGCTTGTTTTATACTACTTTAAATTTTATGAATTCAGCCATGAATAATAAATGTAAGCAGTCCAGAAACACCAGCCTCTATGGAACTCAATAATGCATGGGATTAATTGTGCTATTAAGACTGCTGTAATAACTCATCAGGAGGACCAGGTCATTTATCCAAGTGACATGTTTTCTGTTGTGTCTGCCAAGTGGGCTAAGTCTTCAAGAGTGCAGCTTACTTTACCATACTGTCTAAAACACTCATTTCAGTCATACTGGTAAAATAAAGAATGGAAATCTAAAAACATGTGTAAACACTAACTCAGAACCACTCACTTTGATGTGACTGGTGAATAGAATTGTGTTTTACCCAGGGACATAGGAGCATGGGCTTGGGTGGGAATCAAACCGGTTCATAAACAAATGCTTAACCTACACCACCCTGCCAAGTTTGTGACTAGTTTGATGAAACATATACCTGTTTTGTGTTTTATTTGCTCTGTGAGGCAAAAGTGACTTACCGTACTTTTTGGACTTTAAGCCGCTACTTTTTCCCACGCGTTGAACCCTGCGGCTCATACAACAGTGCGTCTAATTGATAGATTTTTACAAATTACAAAGGGGAGATAAACAAACCTTCACAGACATTTGCTGGAGCTGCCAGTTGTGTTGACGTGTGGCTGTGGTTTTCGCGAGCGTACGCATTCAAACGCTATAGCGTGCAGTGTGTTTAGGCCCTTACGTGGACTACACAGAGACTTCTTCAGGTGTGTTATTGGGATTTTTGAATCAAGACGGGTTTACATACATTTTGAAACATTAATTTTCTACCGCTTGTGCCCATTAGGGGTTGCGGGTGACTGGAGCCCATCCCAGTGCCTTTGGCAGGGTAAACACAGAGACATAGACACTCAGACTCTCATTCACTAGGGCCAATTTACAGTTGCCAATTTACCTAACACATGCATGTCTTTGGACGGTGGGAGGAAGCCGGAGACCCCGGAGAGAACCCACGGTAACACAGGGAGGACATGCAGACTCCACCCAGAGAGATCATGTGATGTGATGTTCACCCGGGGATCGAACCCATGATTTCCTTCTTGGGAGGCGAAAGGTCTAACTGCTCTGCCACCGTGCACCGTTTCTTTTTTTTTTTGGAAACATTTTAATATTAAGGAAATTAATTAATTTAAATTTGATTAGCCAGTTTTTCAATTCAATATATATATATATATTTTTTGTGATTTTTATTTTGAAAAATCACAACAGCAGTTGCCTCGAGGGGCTACAGTGAAACAAAAACAGAATAAAAACAGAATAAACAGTGTTCATAGGGACTTGGTAAAGTCCCAGCATCCTGTGTCCCCAAGCTCCCCTGTCCTTAGACCCTCCTTCTCGGCCAGGAAAAACTACCAAACCTCTTTGGGAAAAAGGAGAAACCTGGAGAAGTTCCACAGTGAAAGAGAGATCCGAGTCCCTCCGACGGACAAATGCAGATAGACGTGGAGCCGGACCCACTCAGGAGGAGAACCAACTCTTCGAGGCTGATGACGAACCGTTCATATGGAGTAGAAGAGTAGAAGTAGAGTAGTAGTTATCCAATTTTCCTAGCGTGCCTGTGGACTTCTCCATTAAAAACAAACTAATATGTCACGGACAATTAGAAATGTCTGAATCGCAATTCAAATCTGATTAGTTGTAGCCCTAAACTGAAAGAATTACTCATACTAGATTTGTTTTGCCCCACAAGCATCTCATCCACTTTATTTTAATACAATCCTAACTCAACAGGCCAACATCGATGTAAAAGATTATTGAAACTTTTGGTTAAAGCTGAATTGCTTTTCAAAAGCTGGCTGCATTCATTTAGTCCAGTTCCGCACACAATCGGGCTGATAATGAGAACCCGTCTAAGTGCCACAACCTCAGCTTTTGTGTCCTCAAAGCACTATTCTCAGTCTAAATACATACTGTATGTCACAGCAGATGACCAGATTCCTAATCTTGAGCAAAGCTGGCTCTGCTCTCTGATTCAGAGAATTTGCAGTGAAGACATTGCATAATGAGCAGACAGGATGTGAGAGAGCCGCAGTGACAAGACTAACATATTAAAGGGGAGTTCTGGGGCATCTGAAGAAGAGCAACACAATTAAAAAAGTGAAATACAGAATTCAGAATTCCACAGAAGAATCTCCAAAACAGGTAACTATTATGTAATATGTTCCTCCATGTTCACAGTCCTCACTGATTCAGCTGTGTCAGCAAACAGCAGCTCCAGCAATCATAAAGCCATTGACAGAAGGAAATGAGAAGTCCACTTGTGACGGGCACAATGTCCACATGCATCACAGCACAGCATGTGACAGTGCACGCTTCCATTCAACTCTGTGAATGAGGAGCACAGTCAGAGCGAAGGACAGAGGCTTGGACTGACATGCGAATGTGCATGAAGAAGATTCAAGCTCAATGTGTCACTTTGGCTTATGGACAATTTGCTGAATGTCCTTCCGTCTCTCATCCCCCTTTCACGTTACACAGCAGGGCAAGTAAAGCCCAAACTAATAAAGCCTTCGGGCAAAAAAAAAAGAAAAGAGAGAGATTGTGGGTGTCATATATGGACACAGGAGGACGTGAGAGAGGGATGTCCCCGAGCATACGCCGCACACATCACGGCTTCAGAGAAGAGCCATACAAAGCACAATGCGCAGGCACTTAAGCTCAAAGAAAAGTCCGTTCTGAATTATACTCCTGCACCTTAGGCTCTGGTCTTCTCACACAGACGCTAAAGTGACGCACCTGCACCTGCACACACTACATGACACACTACATGGTCCGATAATGTCACATCCGCTAATGATTCGACTTTTGAACATGTTCACTCACTTCTGTGGCTGGAGTAGCCCGGGTTGTATCCGTAGTAGCCGGTGATTCTCAGAATCCTGTCCTCGATGTCGTGGACACCATTGACGGTCACTTTGGAGTCGGTGTCCCCGAAGACTGCGTGCCTTCCCGGGGACGGCGACGTCTTTCCCGGTAAATGTGTGTTTTTGATGGGCTCCAAGCGTATACAGGGCTGCTCTGCACTCCCCCCAACACCTTCGGAACTTGTCATTGTGAATGGTAAAGGAAAAGAGACCAGAGCGCACGGCGCGACCCACAAGACTGCATCAACAGAAAGCAACAAGCGCAGGACCTCAAAGGCACGCGCACATTCCTCCGGTGGAGCTTCGGACGCAGCAAGGTTACCGCGCTCCACGCGCCTGGCACGCGGCGCACACTAGGGGGCGTGTTATAACCCATATTCAGGCCGAATGGACGATCAGTGATGCTGCCAGATGTGACAATCATCCTTTTATTTCATTCATTCATATTTGCGCACAAGTTCCAGTCCTGAAATGTGTGATAGTGTGATAAAAGAGTTAGGCTTATACTGTCTATGAATAAACATTTACCCTCAGAGACTAAATCTACAGATTTTTTGCTTTTGCAAGCACTACATTTACCCACGCATTAAGCTTCCGCCACATCACCTCACATGGCAGACAAGAGCCCGGCTCAGTAGTGTTTTATCACAGTTCTTTCACAGCTCCACTATAAAGAAACAATTCTATAAAAATCTTCCACAGTTTGGACTTTATTTGCCACTGCACGCTCTGCGCGCTTAACTTATATTATAAAGACGTTCTCTTCGCTCTGGGGTACAATCTCGTGTGTGCAGCTGGCCACATGTTACGGGCTGGCTCAGGCAGACTGCACTTGACTGGATCGCCCGTATGGCAGCAACAAAAACTCTTCTCCAATCCAATAAAAGTAGATGCAGTGTTTCCGCCTGTCTCCGATCCCCCGCTCTTGGTGTGAAATTGATTCCTGGCGTGTGGAGAATGCTCGGCCCTGTTGGCATTGTGTAGCCCGGGTTTTTGCGCTGCCCTTGGACGCCAGCAGACCCCCTCCTCCTCCTCGTCTCTCCGCGCACACGCACTAAACCAATCTCCACCTCGCCTTCTTTTGTTTCGCTCCAAAGCACTTATCTCATACATTCAGTTCAGGGACAGCTTTGCGGCTACAACAATGAAATACCAATGCCCAGAAAGTTTCTTGACGCCTTACGCGAATTTACACTTGGACACTCACGAGTGGTGCAAAAAAAGGCTAAACTAAACTTCAGTTCTTACTTTCTCTCTGTTTATGAGGTTCACGAGCTGACAAATATAGGCTATTTCAGTTTGGGGCCTGGAAATCTCAACAGTAGGGCTTTTACTTGCCTATCTCCATGAAGTTACGAATCAGGTCTATGGAGAGGCAAGATTGCTCAAGGTGTCTGAAGAGGCAAGTTTTACAGGTATTTCTCACGTACAAAAACATAACCAAATAAATGGTTACATTTTAGACTATGCTGCAGCACTCTCACTGCATATCCATTGCACCAGCGGGACCATTAGCCTCCTCAACCGCTCCATCTCCTCCTCTTCACTGATTCCAGTGCAAGGAAATATTTCCCCTTTGCTCATTTGTACCTGCAAGGTCTAAGAGTGCCAAAGCCTGTTCATTCAAAAACGATTCCTTTAACCTTGCACAAGATAATGAATCCCCGCAGTATTTGACCAATCACAGGGCAGTATTATAAAATAATAGTGTAAGTGTAAATACGCAAATTTGAGCAGAAATATGGACTATTTTGTTTTAAAAAAACACAAAAAGAGGCAGCTGGGGGCAGCTCTGTGCTTTTTGTTTAATTTTTCTGCTTGCTCTGCCTTTTCTCTATCACTTTCATGAGAGCAAAATCGATTATGAGTATTGAATTTGACAATGTCAAATTTGTCAATCTAGCTTCTGCCAAGTTACTTCGTAACTACACAATAGGCAAGACAGGCATTTGCTTTGGACAGCTTGATCACTGGGGGCCCCCAAGGGTTGTCCTTGTTTACAATAGGCTCATTACAGTAATTATATTTTATACTTTGACCACAATAACTGCGACTTACTCAGTGAGACCAATTTCTTTGACATATTGTCCTCAGTCATGGGTTCAGCAACTGCAGTAACTACAGTAACTGTGGCATTATTGCTGCAGTGTGCAGGCAGACAAATATTATACATTTTTAGTCTTTAAACGTGCTGTTAACTACCTTTTAGTTTGGCATCTCATGTTTTAGAACTTATTTTTTATTTTCATAAAAAAACAAATTACAGTTGGATCTCTGCTGTTTCCTACGGGACCAACTGAGTTTTGGCACCATCTACTGGCTGCAGAGGAAATTACAACAGCCTAATTAAAAAAAGTTCTCATAGAAAAAAGCAAGGAAGCATGCAGCTGGACTGAGAGTGATTAGATGGGAGAAATAACAGAACGAGTCTGGCAATGATATTGATAGTTTTCAGATTCTATGTGATGATGTTATAACCTTTTTGTTGACGCAGTCTTCTGGGTCGCGCCTTGCGCTCTGGTCTCTGTATTGACTACATTGCACGTTTCTACTAGTGAGCTGCCCCCCATATGTATTAAATATTATTGACCTGTAGAATGTTGTGATGTCAGCTGATCCACCAGCAATATGGATTTAAAAACAGAAGATTATCAGAGCTATGTCACAGTTCGAGAAAACCTCAGTTATCAAGGGGATTCAGAACGAAGTGGTTTTGACGCTCGGAGGAGCGAGGACGAATGAAGCTAAATGCTACTCCAGGTATGTTTTTGATGAGGGAAAATGTTAGAACATGGTTAAAAGCTCTATTTTGCATATAATGTGTCATTTAAGATTAAAGTACCTTGTGATGTTTCACTTGGGGCCCCAAGACACCCTTGCCACAATATTGTATTTACTATATTACATGCATAATGTTACAAATCAATAAAATACAAATACTATTCCTTACCGAACACAGTGTCTTCATGACGCTGCAGTTAGATATTTATGCGTCAGTGATGGTTTGGTTGATAGGAATTGGTTCATTAAACATTTTTGGAGCTTTAGTAGACGGCTGTTCATGAAGAGAAGACATTGAGATTAAACATGTCTGTGGACTGCAAATGTGAAAACGGAAAATTATTAGATTCAAAGACACATTTGAAATCCTTCATCATTCCACCTCTAATTGTCCTCCAGCTACAAAATAAGATACTAATGAGACTGGCTTCAATTACAGGCGAGTATCAGTGAGCTCATCCCAAGACACATAATCTCCAGTGTTTCATAAGATTTGGTAAAAACTGGTTTAAATTAAGTTTATTAAAAAAAACAAGACATTTTTCATGCATGCTGGTCTGTCAACTCCAAGGTGCTTGTAAAAGTCCCTGTAGTAATACACTTCCCTTGTGGGTTGGTCACCAGAATAACACCAAAGGTTGCACCAAGGGCACTATTACTCCCTCCAAGGGCACGACGATGATCAGGAAGTCACCATCTGACTTCACTACTGGTATTCCTCTCTTCTCATTTTACTTCAGCTTGTCTTTTGTGGTTGGACACATTTTCAAGTACATACAAATGGACCACTAGTCTCTAGATTCTAAAAATTCTAAAATTCTAAAGAAACTGTTCTACACCCTGTAGAACATTTTCTACTTATGGCCCACCCTGGGCCATAATGCTCCATTCATAGAATTGGTCGGCGTGGTCCCATGGAGTGGCCTCCCAGATCCCCGGTTTCTCCCCTCTTGATTTCTATCTGTGAAGGCACTTGAAGGCCATGTTGTATCAGGTAAAGATACGAGACAGAAATCATCTCAACGCCATTATAAGCCTGACTCCAACTGTGCTAATGAAAGTTCATCAACAGTAGAAAACACGCATTAATATGTGTTTTCGAAACAATGGTAATCATGTAGAGCGCATTATATAAATAAAAACTCTTGTCCAATATAAAATGTTTATTTTTCCTTTGTATGGAAACATATGTCCCACCCTGTATAGGCCCTTTTGTATCTGTCCCATTTGTCCCAATGTTTGACAAACTTGTCTATTCTCAAATTCACTGCAAAAATCAGTCTTTCCATTTTATAAATGTCCAAAGTTATTTCAGTTCAGTCCTTGACAGTCGACTCCGTCCCTGTCATCCATCTCTTAGTTAAATTTTTTTTGCTGCAACCAACAGTATTGCACAGGTATCCATCTGTTTCCATTGTAGAAGTGTTACATCCGAGATACTGAGATACTGTCTTTAATGAAGTTTTGGTGTTGAAGACCGTCGGCAGTGCCCCATTAATCTCAGTCCAGTGTTTGTGATAATTAGGGCATTCCCAAAACACATGCATTTTGACATGGTGTTATAAAATGGCATTTTTCCAACAGAATTCTGTCCAAACATGAGAGTTTGTGTTTTGGAATATGCTTGTATGTTCCCATTCCCGTTACATTGGATTAGAGCGTTCTGATTTACATTCTTTAAAAACATGTTAGTGCTACTTTGGTTAATTTCTTTGTTGTAGTACCTTCTTATTTGTATGTACGCACCCCTTTTTGAAACCTTTGGCATTGGGTATTTCTATGTTTCTATATTCTCAATAGTGGAAATACTCATATTTGAAAACCTCTTCCTTTATCAAGATGACCTTTTTGCTGTCCTTCTTCCACCACCAACTGTTGAACGTACACCACACTCTCCCTGCAACGTCACTTCCGCTTTTCAATTGGATTAGTCTCTGTTGACTGCACTGCCCGAGTACTCTGGTAGATAAAACATTCAATGACTGGACTGCACTTTCAGAAAAAGAAGCTTTATACATCATATTATACTTGGGATTGCATGTTATGACTTTTTGCACATACCGACAGACTTCTCCAATGAAGTTGTTGCTACATCCTGTACAACCAATTAGTCTCACTCATCATACACAATCAATAGTATAGAGTTGAACATGAAAATTTTATCAGATCATTGCAGGTGTCTCTTCCTGAAGTCCAGCCGCGCACAATTGTACACAGCGATAACATGGGGCCATGACATCGCCCACATAAAGACATCGGAATTACCACACTTAAATGAAATATGTACAAAAAAATGCCAAACAATCAACAAACCAACAAACCAACCAACCAACTAACCAACAAACTAACCAACCAAACTAACCAGCCAACTGGGGTGCAGTAGCTCAGGTGGCAGAGTCAGGTCAGCGGTTCCCACTCCCGACACTTACATCCTGGTCAGAGCGTCAGATCCACCGACACACAGGTTGGCGGTGCGTTCGTAGCTGCCTCAGGTGAATACTGCGGTTATGTCCTTTCGGCAAGACACTTACCCCGCTTCGCCCCCAGTGTCTGTGAACGACTGGTGTATGAATGTGTGTGTGTGAATGGGTGACTGGTTCCTTGATGTAAAACGCTATATAAATGTGACCATTTATTTCACTAAAAAAACAACTAACCAACCAGCCAACTACCCAACCAACCCAACCAATCAACAAACCTCTTCTTATGTTGGCCTATGTCATCAGAGGTGAATTACTCCCTGCAACGGAAGCATAGTCAGACTGGACTGAATAGACAAGAACGCACATACAAGACATTGCAATGTCTTAGATTTCATCTCTCCGGCTCCCAGCTTTCGGCTCTCGGCTCCCGGGACAGCGTTTGAACTCTAGCCTCATGTCTCTTTTTTCAATTCTCAGGGTACTTTCAGTTTGTTCAATTAGTCTCACTGTCATATAGAATCAATAGTATAGAGTTGACTATGAAAATTTAATTAGAGCATTGCAGGTGTGTCTTCCTGAAGGTCAGTATTCCTGGATGTGGTAAAACGTATATGGTGTGTATATACAAGCTTGTGTGTTGACTGACAAGAGCATAACTCAGCAAAATGGAAACACTCTGCACCTTATCCACGAGGGTGCACTTAACATTTGACCTTGCCCCATAAAATGGCAGTCAATAGACCCCAATCTCATCCCCCGAATACGTTGTTTGGGAGAGAAAAACCAAATGTTTGTATACCCAGCAAATTGGTAGATGAGAAGGTAACGCACCAGTTTTGAGAATTGAGTGCTGATTTTTACATCAATTTACATGTAAACATGAATGCATCCGTTTGAAAATCTTTCTCAATTAAGAAGCTGACCAACTTAATTTAATTTTGTAGTTTTGAGCGTTGTCTTTTTTCCCTTTCTCCTAACTTCCTGTATTTCTTTCTACTGGTCCAAATAACTAATTCTTTTAATTGTTACACCACATTTGTTGAAATATCATATCAATTTAGTATGATCAGATTTTACACTGTTTTTGCCAGTCAAGTTAAATTGCAAAAGCAGTTTTGTAGTCCTGCCCCCTGTTTTGTTTTAGCTGTGATCTCAGAAGGGCTCATGAGGAAACAGTCACATCCCCAAGCTGAGCTCCTTTCCATGCAGCCTCCATCCTCCTCTCTGCCGCTCTGCAGTCAATGTGATGAATGAGAGTCTAACTGCACAGGAAGAGCACACAGAGCTAGCCCCACAGCACACAGATGGGGCCGTCAGATTGGCCCTTCACAAGGGACTGGATGTATTCTTTACAATGATGGCATTTTATAATCTCAGTTTCAAGCCTTGTGTAGGATTTGTAGTTACCACTCTGGTATTTTGGTAATAAAATAGTACCTTGAAAATGATTGTGTTTGTTTGTTCACTGTGACTATTTGGAGGTGAGGAGGAGGAGATGGAGATGTTGTGGAGTCTGATGGTTCTGCTGCTGTAGAGATGAGTGTTGTGGCCTTTAATGGAAAAGGGGGTAGAAGGGTTGCATCTATATGTCGCTGCAAAAGGGATAGCGAAAGGTGCACAGTGTAACTTTTCTGGTTTGCCACCTGCAACACGTGGCTGAGTGACCATGCTTGCATCACAGCAAGAAGGTTCCGGGTTAAACTCCCAGCCGTTCTATGCAGAGTTTGTATGTGTGTCTGAGTGGGTTTTCTCCGGGCACTCCGGTTTCCCCCATCAACCCGAAACATGCACAATAGGTCAAATCCTCCAGCTACAGTAGAGCGAGCTGGAGATGGGTCCCTGGACACAGTTAAACTAGATTTAAGAACTATACTGTATTTCATGAAATGTTGGAGATGTAAAAGTTGATTTCCTAAATTATGTCAATGGTTCGTAGAGACGTGTGCCCACGTGCACAAGAGATGATGGTTCCAGCTCCGGTAACTGATGCATAATGACGTGTCCTTGAGCAAGACACTTTACCCCCCTTGCCTCCAGTCGCAGCAGATATTCGGGTGTATGAATATTCCCTGGAGTTATGTATTTCTGAATGTTAAACAGAGTTGGAAAGTGCATTCTGTGTCCATTTATCATAGTTGATGAGGTTGTCGAAAAGTGGAAATAACTTGATTGGAAGCCGAACATGTTGGACAAGTCACATTATAAGCTTTAGCATTCCAACACTGAAGAATAACACTCATTCCCCATAAGACAAGAATCAATAGTGAGGAGCTAGCATGTGGAGCCATTAGCGTGTATTATTACTTCATTAATACAAGCTAACGAGGGTGTGTCCTTTTCCCCAATGTAACATTAGACGATCATTTTAATTTACAGCTTTTGTTACCGTGGTGATTGTGTGTTGGGTAAACAGTCCCAGTATTTCCAGGTCCTCCCACTCCTCATCAGCTCCATCTCGTTCCAGGCCTCTTGGGTCAATGCTGCCGGTCAGCCCATTGAACTGTGATTTATGTGCGGCACACTGACACTGGGAATTCAAGGATTAAATGGATATCGACAGACCAGACTCTTAAAGGGATTTGGGAATTGTACTCAAAAGCACGCACATCCTTGCTACAGTATACGTATAAAAGACAAATGCAGTGTGTAGCTGAACATTGGTCAAAGCGTTGTCAAACCAGGTGTATTGACAGGTGTTTTCTGCCGTAAGTAATGGATAAGAGGTGCATTGCGTTTCACCCATCAGAAGTGTGAGGTTAAGGTTTGTCAATGCAGTATTTGCTGTAGTACATCAGCATTGACTTTACTGTCGACCCACTTAGAGGGTTGATTTCAGCCCGATTGATTCTAATAACCATTGAACCAATAATTTTACTAATTGGAATACCAGTTAATACCATTACAGGCCAGGTTAGATCATTAAAGTTTAATGCAGGCTTGACAATAGGATACAATTTTCTAAAGGTTTAAGTATTGGTTTGGCCTGTCACAAGAACCACATTTTGAAATGTGATTTATTGATACAGAAAAATGCCATGATGAATGATAATATTGCCAAAACCCAAAGCAAGATAATCCCTTAAACTCTTTTCTAGATGTACAATATTGTTTAAAAACAAAAAGAGCAAAAATAGATACATTTTGCGTCAGTAATTGGTTATAGAAGTTTTTATTTTAAACTGCCGTCCAAACCTAAACATACTACACTTAAAAAAAATAACGAAATATCCCAACAAATGCAAAGAAAATGTACACACACTAAATGTTTAATCCAAAAAATATTGTTCCAGGTACTATTTAGGGAACAATAGGTCGATTTAGTAAGTACCATGATAGGGATAGTTGTGGTTGAAAGAGTTTGTATGTTCATGTGTCAACAAATGCCGGGTCAAATGCAGGGTCAAATGCAGAGGTCAAATGTCCCGACAATAAAGTATTCCTTACTTTAACCTCATCTTGACAAACTGATCTGTGAAACTGGAGATATTTGTTGCAGAGATAGACAAAAGTTTCACCACCTGTAAAAATATGTGCAATATAAAGTAGAGCCCCTTTTCTGTTTCAAGTCAAACGTACATGCTTTCCATTGAAACAAGGACAAGAGATTATGCCTGTGTGAGCTTATGCAAACTGTGCTGCTTGTGACACTTGAGATGTCAGAGGATAAGCATATTAAACAGGCCTGAGATGCCTAGGCTTTGCAGTTTCAAATAGTCGTTTCAAAACAGTATCCAAAGCGCCCCCCTCTGGTTGAGACGTTACTTACAGGAATTCTCAGCATTTCCATGATGATGGTATCATTTTAAAATAAGGTTCTTTAGCAAACGATTTATAAGACATTAATAAGCACTAGTTCTTTTTTCATAATCCTTAAACATTTACTAACATTTGTAGATGGTGTATAATATAGAATCAGAACAATGTTTGTTGTTGTTGCCATAGTCAGCGCACAAAATTCTCAAACTAGGAACTTGCTTCATACGTATACGTATACAGTATGTATGTGCAAGAATGAAAAGAAAAATACCTTATAATATTAATAATCCATTAAATAAAAACTTGTGTGCTACTAAATAAAATAAACAAATCAATAAATAACCAACAACCAAACAAATAACTAGTGCTTATTACATTCTAATAAGGAACATTATTTTAAAGTTGTTTTATTTGTGGTTTTTTTTTTGCTTCTTATCAGTTTGGTATAATTTCAGTAACAGTTTAGTGAAACTGCTTTTAATGATTTAGTTGCAGTTGTGGGATTTGCCCAAATTTAAAGATACAATGCTTTTTATATACAGTAAGTCTTATTTGGCCAAAAGAGTGCATTTTATTTATTCATTTATTTAAGTTATATTATTTATATATATATTTAAGCCTGTGGTGCATACTAGAAATGTTAAGCTGAAGTGCTTTTCCTAACTTATAAAACAAGACCAGCAGTATTGCGCTCCTACTTCTTTACGCACTCAGTTATCACACTGGTACATCATGAAAAGCACATTTACTGCACAGCTCTGCACTGCCAGCAAATTTGCTCTGGGAACTAAGACTGGGCACAGTTCAAGCTCAGACGCTGCCAGCAGTTTACGTATGTCAGTCTGAGTGATAAAATCTGTCAGGCATAACTTGTCTAAAACAACAGTAAATGATTATTCCTCATGCGGACAGATATAACAGTGCGTAATACATCTAAAAGTGAGTGATGTCAGAGGCTTCACACGGCGGTTAGTCCAGTGAGGCCAGTGTTTCTCATTAGGCCACAGTCAAAGCAGAGCTTTCCCTGTTCTCACGACACAGCAGCCAGCTGCTTCTGTGCTGCAGGGGTCAATCCACATGTTTCACACAGATACATTAAAGCACATATATTCAAGAACCATATGTCACGATATGTTAGCAAATGCAAGCATGGGAATTCTCTTTCAAGGAGACGTAGTCCTTGAAAGACAGGCTCTATGCTAGTTGTAAACATAATAAATGATGCTATGGATTTGACTTTCAAGGCACTCGTTGAGTTTTGCATTACATTTTTTCAGTCACACTGCAGTTGGTGGTTGTAAGTTGGCACAGCTGCTCTGGTTTAGGTAGACATCTGCAGCATCTCCACTAAACAATTACCACCTCTACCACCAACAATTACCACACGCATCAGAAGGAGGAGTGAAGTGTCTTGCCCAAGGACACAAGCAGCTGTGATCATATTATTATTAGTGTATTTCAAGGCACTCAAAGCGCTTTACTCTGCAATGTGGGTCAAGTGTCTTGCCTAAGGATTTGTCTTTGTCTTGCCATTTGCTCTAACCACCCCACAGTGGCACCTGGTGTTCCAGTATTCACCCATACAAGTACTAACCAGGCCCTGTCCTGCTTAGCTTCCGAGAGCTGACGAGATCAGGAACTGGAAAGCATGTACGGCCATATTGGTGAATGCTGCACGCACTGAGCTGATACTTCCCGATTTATTGTTTGTGAAGAGCTGCCTTGAAGTTGATTCTTCCACTGTGAGATCAGAATCGCAATAATGAGACTAATTAAACATTCTGACTTTTTTTATTACCATTGTCAGTGAGCTGTGTTTCACAAACTTGCAATTTGCTTTGCGGATTTGGATAGAATGCAGAGTAAAATAAGTAATGAATAAAATATACAAAATATACAATATGGATAGACCATGGAAAAAGTTTCAAAGTTCACCTGGGTTCACATTTATAAAACTTTGCATGGCATTCGTATTAAATGTATACATACGCACCCTCCATTTCCACGTCAAGTTGTCTGTTTATAGATCACAAACTTAACATGGAAAGTCACGTACGTAACTTTTGTACGTATGCATGCTTTATACATTTGAGGAGCTGCTCTGAGAAGTTAGACTTTATACTGCTCTGAGCTGAATTAGCCCTGCCCTCAGGGGGGGTTCACCTGAAACTAACCTGCCTTTGTTTTTCTGTTAGACCTGTTTTGTGTTATTCTTTTTGATGATAGATCACTAATGACAAATGAGGGCTACATGCCGACTTGTTTCAAAGAAATATAGACAGACGCACACTTTCATCCATTTTAGCTTTGACCTATTTCATGAACTTCTCTCTTGTTTTTTCCCAAAATGTTAACACTTTTAGTAGAACCCAATCCTTTGACCCGCCAAAAGAATGAAGGCGTAAATAGAATGAGGGAGTAAATTACAGATTCTTAGAGCAGTTCTACATTTTGATGAGTCATTATTTTTCAGTATAATACAAGCAAAATGTCGTCAAACGTCAGCACTCACAGCAACAAGAATACACTGCCTTTGGACCAAATCAGATCTGACTTTGATCCACTTTGTTGTCTGTGTGAGATCAAAACAAAACAGTCTGAAGTGTTAGCTTTGCAGTCACATCGCTCGTTCTCCATCGCAGCCTTCTTCAGGACCACGAACAGCTCACACCAGAATCCAAATGAGGGAAAGATGGCCCGTTTTTACAGTCTTGAAAATCTCATCCAATGTTTGAAGTAGCTTGGAGTGGTCAGGATGAACAAAATGACACAAATTCTTTAAATATCAAAAGCCAGACATAATTTCAATCTAGTAAATTGAACATTTCTTAATAGCTTTCTTTTACAAGAAGACATATTTTTTCCTCAAAGTTATATTTTGAATCTGTTGTATTTTATGCTCTACTTCAGAAACATGACCACATCACATGTTTTGACTGTTCTTTCATCTTGCTTTCCTCAAAGGACATTGTGACAAAGCATCTGTGCCAGCTGTCTCCAACCAGACAATGCACACATTTTGTTTTTCTTTTTGCCTATATTTTAAGACATTATTTTGATGTCAGTCTCTCTCCCTGTGCAAAATCATTCATTTGCCGTGCAGATCTTGATCAATTGCTCTGAATATATTATCTACTAACCCTTCATTTGCCCCTCCATCAATCCCATACTTTATTTATATTTGATGACTGCTTCCCATGCAAAACTTAGCAACGTTCCCAGCTGTGCCACATCTGCAGAACTGCATTTCCGGGCGTGTGTTCATGTTTCCCATGCTCACTGTGCTCTCTGCTCAGTCATGGTTATCTAATCCTGGTCTAGCAGACTCACTCATGTCCTATGCTTAATCTACAACTCAGCTATGTGCAGAGCATTTCCTCCTGAGACCTGCAAGTGCTGATAAGAGCGCCCCCTAGAGGTAGCAGGAGGGGAACCTGAGTGGTTCCTGGCATCACGTGGAAGGATTATGGGCAGTAGTTTGTTTATCGGTACTTTGGGAAGAGTAAAGGGTAATGAGATCAGCCATCAATTATTTTAATTTATTCGGTTTAGAGAAGACTGAACCAATGGAAACAAGGCTCTAAGCGCAAGTGTTTCCACTGCCTTATAGAACCATACTGGGCATTTTAGGGGTTCCAAAGCGGCCCCTTAGAGGTAGTCTCCGTAAGTGGCCTGGCCCTCTTCAGCTCTTCTGCGAGAACACAAGACGATATAAACAAAAGATAATACATTCTCATGCTGACTTGATCTGGTGATAAAATGCCATATTTCCAGTGACGGCAACTTGATTGTATGTTGAGCAGATATGCTTAGCAAAACAAAGCTAGCTTACTTTAGCAACAGCTGCTTCCTGTTTATCGGCTCAAGGCACTTGCGTCAAGATCAAAAATATTATACTTCAGTACATTTAACATCAGCCAAACCCATGCATTACATAAAGAGATTAAAACCCTCGAGCTATCTTCGGGTCTGGATGACACACAGGTGTTTGTAGTAGAACGCCTCCCACCTCCCTCCATAACATGAAAACGTTTTGTTTTGTGTGTGTTTGCGTGTCTGTTTTATAGTTACTTTTCTCTCATTTCAAACAGTCTCTATGAACATTTTCAATCTGGTTTCCGTCCACTTCACAGCACTGAAACTGCACTTCTTAAAATCACAAATGATCTCCTCATAGCTTCTGACTCTAATTTACACTATCTATTCTCATCCTCCTCGATCTAACAGCAGCATTTGACACCATCTCACACAGCACTCTCATCCATAGGCTTAAATCTATTGGCATCTCCCACATTCCTCTCTCTTGGTTCACTTCCTATCTCTCCGATCGCAGTCAATTCATACAACTGAAATCCCACCAATCCAACCCCTTCCCTGTCCCAGCTGGTGTGCCCCAGGGCTCTGTCCTGGTCCCTTCTTTTCATCATCTACATTCTCCCTCTTGGTTCCATCTTCCGTAAACACAACATTCATTTCCATTGCTACGCGGATGACACCCAGCTCTACCTTCTCTCTAAACCCACTGCATCACTTCCACCAGCCTCTCTTACCCTCTGTCTGCAGGAAATCAATTCCTGGTCCTCTTCAAATCTCCTCAAACTCAACAGCTCTAAAACCGAAGTCCTACTGGTAGGCACCCCTTCCACTCTCTCAAAATCAAACAGTTTCACAATTTCTATCAATGACTCCACTGTCCTCCCTCCCCTCAAGTCAAGAGAGCTGGGTGTCATCCTCGACAGCACCCTCTTTCCACTCCCACATCAACAACATCACTCGTTCTGCCTACTTCCACCTTCGCAACATCTCTCGTCTCCGTTCTTCTCTCGATCACTCCTCACACCACAGCCATACTTGTCATAGTCTAGTCACCTCCCGATCGATTATTGTAACTCTCTCCTCTTTGGTCTCCCCAATAAATCCTCCAGAAACTGCAGCTTCTCCAAAACTCTGCATCACCAGGACGCCCCCCCCCCATCACATCACCCCCATCTTTCAACAACTTCACTGGCTCCCCATAAAACAACGGATTCACTTCAAAATTATCCTAAATACTTTCAAAGCTATCCATAACCTGGCTCCACCATACATCTCTGACCTCCTCCACATCTCCACTCCCTCTCGCTCCCTCAGGTCCTCCTCCTCTCTCCAGCTCTCTGTCCCCTCTTTCCGTCTTATTTCAATGGGGGGCAGAGCCTTCAGCCGCTCTGCTCCTCAGCTCTGGAACTCTCTCCCTCCTGACCTCCGCAACATAGACACCCTTCCACTTTTCAAATCAGACTCAAAACTCACCTGTTCACACAATCCTACACCACATAACTCAGTCACTCCAACACCATCATCCAGTTCTGTACTGTGGGTTTTATTCTGTTGTTTTATTCTGTTGTTTTATTCTCTTGTACAGTGTCCTGGTGTTCTGAAAGGCGCTTTTAAATAAAATGTATATTATTATTATTATTATTATATTATTCTTTTGTTTATGTTTAAAACATCCATCCATCATCTTCTTCCGCTTATCTGGGGCCGAGTCATGGGGGCGGCAGTCTAAGCAGGGACTCCCAGACTTCCTACTCCCCAGACACTTCCTCCAACTCCTCCGGGGGGATCCCGAGGCATTCCCAGGCCAGCCGAGAGACATAGTCCTTCCAGCATGTCCTGGGTCTTCCCCGAGGCCTCTTCCCGGTGGGACATGCCCAAAACACCTCCCGAGGAGGTGCCCAGGGCATCCGGAACAGATGCCAAAGCCATCTCAGCTGGCTCCTCTCGATGTGGAGGAGCAGCGGACTCTACTCCTGAGCTCCTCCCGCGTGACTGAGCTCCTCACCCTATCTCTAAGGGAGCGCCCAGCCACCCTGCGGAGGAAACTCATTTCGACCGCTTGTATCCGCGATCTTGTTCTTTCGGTCACTACCCAAAGCTCATGACCATAGGTGAGGTAGACAGTAAAGCTTGACCGGTAAATCGAGAGCTTTGTCTTTCGACTCAGCTCCTTCTTTACCACAAACAGTCCAAAGCAGCGACCGCATCACTGCAGGCGCTGCACCGATCCGCCTGTCAATCTCACGCTCCATCCTTCCCTCACTCGTGAACAAGACCCCGAGATACTTGAACTCCTCCACTTGGGCGCAAGGACTCCCCACCCACCCGGAGAGGGCAAGCCACCTTTTTCCGGTTGAGAACCATGGCCTCAGATTTGGAGGTGCTGATCTCATCCCAGCTGCTTCACACTTGGCTGCAAACCGTCCCAGTGCATGTTGCAGGTCCAGGTTTGATGGAGCCATCAGGACAACATCGGCTGCAAACAGCAGAGATGAGATCCTGTGTTCCCCAAACCGGACACCCTCCAAGCCCTGACTGCGCCTAGAAATTCTGTCCATAAAAACGATGAACAGAACCGGTGACAAAGGGCAGCCCTGGCGGAGTCCAACACGCACTGGGAACAGGTCTGACTTACTGCCGGCAATTCGAACACAGCTCCTGCTCCGGTCATACAGAGACCGGACAGCCCTGAGCAAAGGGCCCCGGACCCCATACTCCCGGAGCACCCCCCAAAAGACACCCCAAGGGAAAGCCTTCTCCAGATCCACAAAGCACATGTGGACTGGTTGGGCAAACTCCCATGAACCCTCGAGCACCCGATGGAGAATATAGAGCTGGTCCAGTGTTCCACGACCAGGACGAAAACCACTCTGCTCCTCCTGAATCCGAAATTCGACTATCGGTCGAATTCTCCTCCTGAGGAGTGTGATCCCTCTATAGTTAGAACACACCCTCCGGTCCCCTTTCTTGAACAGAAGGACCACCACCCCGGTCTGCCAGTTCAGAGGCACTGTCAGCGACCGCCACGTGATTTTGCAGAGACATGTCAACCAAGACAGTCCTACAACATCCAGAGACTTTAGGTACTCAGGGAGTATCTCATCCACCCCCGGAGCCCTGCCATTGAGGAGTTTGCCAACAACCTCAAGTTGTGGTGGATGAGTCAGCCTCCGAGTACTCTACTTCCTCTTCAGAAGACGTGACAGTGGGATTTAGGAGGTCCTAAAAGTATTCCTTCCACCGTCCGACGACATCTCCAGTCGAGGTCAGCAGGTCTCCACCCGCACCAAAACAGTGTTGGTGAAGCACTGCTTCCCCCTCCTGAGGTGCTGGACCGTTTGCCACAATTTCTTTGGGGCCGACCGATAGTCCTCCTCCATGGCCTCCCTGAACTCCTCCCAGCCCCGGGTTTTTGCCTCTGCAACAGCACAAGCTGCAGTACGCCTGGCCCGCCGATACCTGTCAACGGCCTCAGGAGTCCCACAAGCCAAAGAGGCCTGATAGGCCTCCTTCTTCCGGTGTCCCTTACTTCTGGTGTCCACCACCGGGTTCGGGGGTTGCCGCCACGACAGGCACCTGAGATCTTGCGACCACAGCTCCGAGCAGCCGCATTGACAATGGAAGTCGAGAACATGGTCCACTCGGAATCCATGTCCCCAGCCTCCCCCGGAATCTGGGAGAAGCTCTCCCGGAGGTGTGAATTGAAGATCCTGTCAAACAAATACAACATAATGCAATTTTTGGACCAAGTTTGTAGACCTTTATCCTAAATAAAAAAATAACAAATTAAGAGCTTGTATGTTAGGATATGTCTCTTAATCACACACTGTGCCCAAAATATTTTCATTTAAAAAATGACTAGAATTTAGTTCAATTGAAAACCACAAGTCTTTCAATGTTCTAGAGCTGCTTTCACCATGTGAATGAATGTGTGTGCGCAGTGAACTCCACAGATTACACAGGAACACATTAGAACAAGTTTAATTTCCTTTCCAAAATATGTCTAGGTGATAGATGAGTTACTGATCCTTGTCCTTGTCTCAGATCAGACAATAAGATTGAAGCCGTGCACTTGAAACAAATCATCGCAGGGCTTTGACTTCTTGAGCACACACTTTGTTTTCATACCAGCCTAATTCTTGTTCTGTGTGTGTGCGTCTTTAAGGTCAAACGGGGTCTATTTTCTCAGTGTTTAATCCTGGGTTACTCAGGTCAGCTCAGCCCCCGAACCACAGAATGTAAACACAGGCGTATTAACACAAATTCATTAGTGTACACCAGATTTTGGGTTGCCTAATCCGCAATTAAAAAAATGTGTCTACAAAGGTCTGGTGTCCACATTTGAGGTAATTAAACTGCCACTTAGTGGTGACAGAAGTTTTTAAGAGTTTAGAATGTTCTTAATCATTTAATTTTTTTTACTGAGGGATACATCTTCCTGCATCTGTTAGCAGCACTTGTCATATTGTTTTTACAATTAGATTTTTTTTGCTGTGATCAAGCACTAAATAGTTTTTGAAAATTATTATTCAATTGTGACTTTTTGTTGTATTACTTTTAATGGCAGTTGGCAGCCAACTGAAAAGGTGCATTTACCGCCACCTACTGCAGTTGTACATCTTCAAAGTTTGTGTTTTACGCTATAAGATAAAAAAAAAAAGATGGGGCGAAAGAGAGATCGCCTTCCGGAGTATCTTCCAATTGTGACTTTATTATGTTCTATCAAAATGATTGAAACAAATGTTCTCATATGTGCACATCATGTTTTTAAACTACACATGTACCTTTCATCTACCCACTCTAGTTGTACGTCTTAGACTTTAGACTATATTCTTTAGACTATATTCTTTAGACTATATTCTTTAGACTATATTCTTTAGACTATATTCTTTAGACTATATTCTTTATACTATATTCTTTAGACTATATTCTTTAGACTATATTCTTTAGACTTTTTTCTAGCTGACTGTGCCAGAGAGCTGCGCTCTCCAAGCCCCCCCACCCCAACCATTACAAAGCAACACAACAGCAACAACAACAAGATAATTCTTTGTTTTTATACAATCAATGATGATGACATCAATGATGACATCATTAATGATGTCACATACATACCTTAAAACTAATACTTTGAAGACGTACAACTACAGGAGGTGGCGGTAAACGCCCCTTTTCAGTTGGCTGCCAGCCGCCATTAAATGTAACACAACAACAACAAACAGCAAAGAGCTGTATTAGCCACAGAAGTCGCGCTGCATTCAAATTCAACGATTTAACAAATGGAGTCTATTTTGAAAGTGGAGTTGGTAGATTCGGAAGTTGAAAGCATTCTTGTGAGCTCCTCTGACGAGCTAACTCAAAGCCAAGATGACACTCACACCACAACTGAGTGTCAAGGTGCGTTCCCAGTAACTTTTGTTCTACCAGGCACGCAGAAGAAACCCATGCCAAAGAGTTCACGGTGGAATTTCTCCACTAACTGGAGGTCCCCTCTGCCCTGGCTGAGAGATGCAATTACGAGGACATTTCAAAGAGCCATTGACTGGTATTTCAGCTGGATCTGTTTCATATTGCTTTTCCTTTATATTTTTAGGGGAAAATAATACTTAGGCTTAGGCTAATGCACTCTGAGGTGAACCCGTCACTCCCCTAGAGGCCAAACCGTACCAAATAGGACTTAAGTCCCATTGAGTCTTTTTCTTCTTTTGATGTAACCTATGACCTCCCCAACTTTTCCACTAATCAGACAGTTTTAGAACTTTTATGCAGTGACGTGCGATCAGGGCAATCAAGACAATCAGTGATTGGTCAATAAAATCTAAAATGACTGTGTGTCACAACTGTATATAAATACATCCAAATAAGTCTGTTTCCCTCTCATCTCTGCTGCTGAAGCTTGGCTGAACTTACGGTGTCTTTTACTGGCCACTACAGGCCGTTGGGCATTACTGCGTGGGAAGCATGGTTCTGCTTCTCCCACAGCGGCTCAATCTGTGGCCGTGTTCTGAGGCCCGTTCACGCTCCGCTCTCTAACATGAGCTTTTGGAACCACAGTGGACAGCAGCTTCTTTTAGAGGTCTGCGCATGCGCTCTGAGGACCACACAACCTCAAACCCATGGATCTGTGCTCAAACCACGCTGAATAAACCTGTGTGGGAATCAAGAATGTTTGCAGGTTTTGCCCTAACTGAGCTGGGCAGAGGAGAAAGCGAAGCAACAACAGATCCAAGTTTCAATAAACTGACTTAAAACTATCTTTTAGAGACAATGTGTTTGTAGCTAAGGCTCTGTTCATGTTTCCAATAATTAGACGTTAGTTAGCAATACAAGCAGTCATTAAACAACATAGAATTAATTTGTATTTTGTATAATCAATTGGTCGATGAAGTCAGCTTTTTTATCCACTTAGCACACAATGATGGAATGAGAATATGGCTTGGTAGATAGGTGTTTGCCCTTAAAGTGGGAGACCTGGGTTCGAAGTCCAGTCTTGCATTTATTAATTTATTTTTCACTTTTCTTATCCATTAAATATTAACGAACACCCCAGGTCTGCTTGTCCATCCATAAAAGTCACCGCACGCCACTGCTTTTATGTGAACTATAGGGGGCGCTATAGTTGTGAGTGGCCAGGTGCTCATTACGCTGTTCTGTTTAGTTTTCCATTACACACAAGCGGTTGCAATTTTAGCGGTTTAGCCTGATGCATGAGGGTTTGAGAATCATTAAAAGAAAAGGAAATGAAGGTGTTTTTGAATGCCGCACTATCAATGTGGAAAGTGTTGTTTTGAACTCAATCGGACAAAAAACCTAAGACAAGTACTTTTTTGAAAATAACATGTCAAAGTTGCGGCGACATTTGAATTCATATTGACCGACTTCCTGTCTGTCATAGGGCAATGCTCTTATAATATATTTTACTTGTCTCATTGAGCTCTACCTCTGTCATAATTTTCATTATATATTCATTATACATTTCTCATCACATTTCGCGTCACATTTCCTGTGTTTTTTCCTAGTGGGGCTCTGTACAGCCTTTATTTGAGTGGCATGTAAAATATAGCTATGAGATTGACATTTTAATTAATTTGGTTCACTTCACAACTTTGGCGCATTAGTGCTAAAGTTTAGTGTGTCTTTAAGTCGCTTTTGTTTTCTATGAGTCAGATTACTTCATATCAATGGCAGGTGTACAAAATAGGGCATAGGTCTCATTGACTTTGAGGATCAAGGGCATTCAAAACTCAAAGTAATATTTTTTTCACCCTAGGTGGCGCTAGAGCATCGATCATAAAGGTTGACACATTACTGTAATCAGTTTAAGTAGATGTACAAGTAATTAAAATTTCCACCCAATCAGATGAAGTGTGACTTTTTGTCGACGTTCAGGGGGTCCAAAATGTGATCTCAGGTGTGAAAAAAAATATTCTAAGAAGAAACCGACATGGAGCAATAGCTCTCGCCATTTTAATGGCTCAAACTAATAATAATAAGAAGAAACCAATGAAGAACAATGCCTCTTGCCATTTTAATGGCTCTAGACAATAATAAGAAACTGAGGAAGAACAGTGACTCGCCATTTCAATGGCTCGAGCCAGTTAATAAAGCATGCCATGCAAGAGTTCGGGTCCTAGGAGGTTAACAGTCCAAAGCAGTTTCCTCTCAGACAAACTGCAATGTATATTTTACAAAAGAAACAGTTAGGAAGCTTTAACTTCTTTTGAATACATAAGAAAGTCATTCATGGTACCTCTCAGTCCGGATGTGTAATTTTGCATACTGCTACCAATCTCAACAGCAAATATATTATACAAACTAAAATGCGGCACTGTTGATCCACATGAACAATTCATTTGACATGAAATCAATCTTGCTAGAAGTGCCAAAACAAACAGAAGCACAGGTCAGTAGCAGGCAGAAATAAAAGGCGGTGCTAATGGTGAGTCACTTTTTAATTTGGTAACCATTAAAATAATAGCTATATAACATTTTTGCTCAGCAGCACTTTGTTACTCATTTGACCATCCCTCAATATTTTATTTTGGGACATTGTGATGTTTTTAGAGATTATCTTTATAGACCAAATTAGCGCACATTTGTGGTGTGTGCTTGAGTTTGGCTATTACTCTGCATACAAGGCTCAGAAACCCGGCTGAGTGTGCATGCCTTGGTAGTCTTTTTACTATCGATTTATAAATTATGGCACATGGACAATTAGGAAGTGAATTTATTAGTAATGTATTAGATCTGTGTCACAAGGAGGGATTCCGTTTTGTGTGTGTAGTCAACAGTCTTGCAGCTGGGATAGGCACGTAAGCTTCAGCTTCAGCCTACTCCCTTTGGGCTCAGTACAACATTAAATGCCATGTAACTGTATCATGTAAAATCAGGTTGTTTTTTTTATTGCTCACTTTCACATGATGTTGCGGTGACACGCCTTGTCATCTGATTTGCACAGGTTTTAGTGCCATCTTCAGTCCGACTTCAGGCCGAGAGTAAAAAAGCCCCCTCGTGCCGGTTTATAGTGCGCATAATGTGACCACTCTGAAGAAGACTGTGAGTGAGCAATCGAAACTGTCAGGTATGAAAAACAAAAAACTCTGGTCTGAAAAAAGTTTCTCTTAGAATAAACATGACGGGAGACAGGTCAAAGGCCACACACTAATAATGTGGGAGGATTGTGGCAATACTTGCATCCAAAAATGATTAGATTTGTTGGTAAATGGGCATAGCAACGAGAAGACTGATTTTGATTTGATTTCCGGATGAAGGGTGGAGTTAGCATGTTATCCCTAAAACATGAACTACCTCATGTAAAAATTAAACATTACATTGCATTGCAAATCATCTCAATGAATATATTTTACAGACCTAACTTGTTATGACTGACCTGCAGCTTTAATCTCACTTCTCCAGTTGGGTTATTTTCCTTTTGGACACTACCCTGGTCAGCTAAACAGTCTCATACCAAACCCTTATCTGAGCTGATGGTTTGAGCGGGACATTTACCAGGCGCTTGTATCTGCCCCCGTGTGCTCCTGCCCTGTTGCTGCTGCTCCCCCTCTGGATCCTCTGTTTACAAACCACAACCAAACAGCCCGCCCTGGCCCGCACTCCATCTCAGGCCTGTTTACACCGCGGGTCAGGGATGTGCACGTCATGAGCAGTTTAGAAGAAAACGCTGATCTTTACCCAGAAGAGCAGGTGGAATGTTGATTATGGATACAGATACAGAATAACACACAAATGGATATAAACTGATAAATGTTTAGTCAAAATGAATGTATTTTTAGGACAAGGCATTTTATTTGTTGTTGTGAAAGTTTTTTCTTGTTTTGTTAAGTAAGTAAGATTTCCTTCCAATAGTTAAAAAATGAAAAGACGAACATAAATTCTTACCATTTCACAAATCAAATATGTGTTCCTCCAACAAACTGCATAATATATAGTGGTCCTTGCACCTCTGGTTGAGAAACACACAGAAATATAACATAATGTAGACACCAATATGGATAAAGGACATTTCCATGACAATTCAGTGTTCTCATTATTCTTAGAGCCCAGGAAAGAGCAGAAACCATGACAACCGATTTCAAATGGAGGCCACCAGTTTGAAGTAAGTTCATGTGACTTATGCAGATATTTATTTAGAAGTTGCACTGAAAGGACAAGTAGACCATAACATTATTATCCATTTACATTATGTTACTTTGTTTTATTTAGATTGGCTACTACTTCCATGACTGTAGGGTAGGCTGTTTTTGTCATGCACATAGATTTCAGTAGCAAATAAATGTAAATAAATACATATCACTTTTCCTGTTTTTCACAATGCAATATTGACATGATTGGATGCCCATAGTTCAGATTGCCAATATTTTCACCTGGTTTATTTAAGGGAAAATGTTATGAAAAATTGACTTTGAGCTTTGAGTCATTGTGAGTTTTTTCTCATGAACTTGCTCAAAGTTGTATTTCAATTGATTCAATCATGTTTGTGCAATCCTTTATTATCCTGCAAGAAAAATTCAGATTTCACCTACCCCTTATCTAAGTTTATGGACTCAATCTCTATCTAAATGATAAGATTTATGATTTCACATTTTCCCTTGATTTATAAAGAACCCTGCTTCTAGAGTGTTGTGACCGCAACCTATTGAATATGTATGAATCCAAAAACCATCCTCGCATCCTTAAACCCAAAATATATTCTGTACAGTGGTGCTGCGAGGCCAGTACGAGCTGCTCTCCCGCAGCTTGTCCATCTTAAGAGCAGATCATGACGTGTTTATCTGACGTTTCTGTTTGCTTGTTCCATGAGAAAGGGGAGAGTGTTCTTGGCCCGGCTCCATGGCTCTGTACCTAAAGGCTATTCCTCCTTCAGCCCCCTGTCTCCTGCGTCATGTGGCCCAGCAGAGGGACAGTTCCTTCCCATGGTGCTCGAGTTCCCCCTGTCCCCGCGGGCCAGGCCAGGTTAGACCACTGCCACAGACTCACAGACATCTGCTTCTCATGGCAATGGGAAAGCCCCTCTTCCTGTAGATTATAGAGGGAGTCCCCCGCGCAGACTGCTGGCTCCTCTGAGGGTCACATGAGGAACCTTCTGCCTCAGGCGTTGGTTGGGGAGAGGTCCTTCTGCATGAAATTGTCCTCAAAACACAGTTTGAAGTACCAAAGACTAGACTGAGACTAGAACAGACTACATCCAGTACCAACTTTTGAGGCTGGGAACCCCCCAAAAAAACATGCAACTGACAACGCAGCCCCCAGCGTAGAATGACATTGATGCTGTAATTATCTGTAACCTGAAAAAAGGTTTATTATTGGTTAATGTGTGATGACCTAAAATATACTATTTTCAAAATACAATAAAAACAGAATCATACTAACTATAAATTCCATACTTTCTGTAAATTCTATCTTGAAATCATCTTGCGACCCCCAGCTCATACAATTGCAACCTGGGGTCCCGACCCTCACTTTGGGAACCACTGCTCTTGTGCATATTGTCATTGTGTCCTTAGGCAAGACACTTTCTCACATTATGTGAATGTGGTGTGAGTGACAGTGTTGGTCTGTGGGGCCGATGGCACACATTGGCAGTCTTGACCCTGGGCAGCTGTGGCTATAATATAGCTTACCACCGCAGTGTGTGGAATGACTGAATAAGGACTTTAGTAGAGCACTTTGAGAGGCTTTGACAAGCAAATTACTATAAGTGTAAGGCATTATTGAAAAAAGGAAAAGAAAGAAGTAAGCAAGTAAGCAAATATAAAGCTAAATGTGTTAAAGTTCATAGCTGTCCATGCTGTGTCTGTGTCTTAACTGGTTTTAATTCCATCTTAAATCTCCATTCTTACCATTCTCAATAATAGAGATGTAGGATTAGATTTGTATCCTCTCTTGTGTTGGAAAGATTTTCTGTGTGCTCCTCCGTGCTGCAGTCGTTTCTCTGTTACCACAACGCCCCAGGGTGCTGCTCTGTTTGTTGTCTCTTGATTAGCTCTGTGTTTTCCCACTGGTTCTGGTTTGTCAGAGCGCATCACAACACCTTAACACTCAGCTTTATTCCACAGTGTGGAATGAACTTATCTAACAGATGCTTCAAGCCTTTTTATTGCAAAAAATAACTTGAAAAGCTTTCATTATTTTGGGAGCGGGCTTGCCTCTCCACAAATCTGACATCATTTGGCTTGGTGATGTAGTTAATGCCATGCTGTGGAACATTCCAGGCAAAGCATAAGTTCAAGTTGAAGTAATCAAGTTCCATTCAAAGTACAATGTTATGCTTTTTTCAGGTAGTTAGTATTGTTCATTTTATGTTGTTTAATGTAAACAGAGACAATGATTTAAAACGGTTTAGTAATCGAGACGGAGCCATTGACTTCCTGTTCAAAACTGCAGAACGGATAAGCCCCACCTCTTCATAATGACATTTCACCGTAACAAGCAACGGATTATCATTTACATGTTTTTATTCTGGAAAAGTGGCTACGTGACATTTTTGACCCTTCATGTGTCATTTTCAGTCTTTCAGATAATCGCAAATGAATACAGGGATGTGGGTGGGGACAGGGAGTGGGTGAAAACAGGAATTTACCAAGCACTTGAGCTTCAGTTGCAGGACAATACAGGATTACTCAAACATCCATGAATCAATCAAAAAACAGTTTTGAGGAAACTAATGATGAGGAAACAATAGAAAGTTAATTCAAGTTGATTTTGCATAATACATCTCCTTTAATGTCCTCATATTTCTACAAATACATCCGCATCTAGATGAGAAAAAGGAGTGCAAGTCTTAGAATTTCAAACACTCTGAAACAGAAAAACCTTAACCTATGTCTCAGGCCTGAAAAAGACCACACTTTGCTTTCAACAGGGACTATGCAGAAATAATTTCCATAATCTCTTCAAATGTAATGAAAGGATTGTCAGCTCACATGAAGTAATAATTAGGCTTTTAGTGTCAGCATGCAGATCAATTTGAATATAAACCTCTGGGATATATGAGGAAATGGAAATGTAAACCCGACTGCAACTTGCAGGCATTTAGCAGATACAGATTAGAGCTGTGCGTAAATGAAATGGAAACAGAAATACTGTATCATAGAAGCCTCACCATCCTGACGCTATATGATGTTTATTTCCTTGTTTACTTCTGACGGGAAATTAAACTTCCCCAACACGATGTGAACAAACAGAAAATGGCACACAATGAATCACTGGCCTCAAGATGACCTATTAACATTGTTGTTGGATTGTGTCATTGCCCAGGTTGTTCAGCCTTCCTGGAGTTTTCATGTCTCTGCTTCAGCCACCATGTCATCTATACAAAACTGCTTTACTATCGATGATTCCCATCATTTAACTGCATTATTTATGATCTCATATTATTAACTTCCCTGAACCCTGACCTCTAACCTGCGCTGTCTCCCTCTCTCTCCCCGCTCCATTTCCTCAGCGGTGGTTCTACATCTTCTGGCCTTGCTGCATAATTAAATGTCTGTGCACATTTGGATGAGCCACAGTTTGTCCAAACACTGGCACTCATAAACCCGACCCGGAGCTTGCTTGGGACACAGCCTACTTCTGTACTTTTCCTCTCAGGGCTCCATGGCAAGTTTCGAAACTGGTCCATTCTTTTTACCACTGCAAAATGCTACCAGAAGCTGAATACATTTAAATTATGTAAATATTAAAACAGAACTGTAAAAGCCCAGACAATGTTCATAGGATTCTTGCTCTTTGTTTTTAAACTAGAGAAATCCCCTCAGTGAAACTTGTTCAGCATAACAGAACGCTCGCTTCCTTCAATCAGTCAGTACTCGAGGGACAGACAAGCCATACATTTTACATTACAGTAAATAAACAGTAAATTATGTACATTTTGCAAGTGCGCCTTAAAAGAGAGCTCTTGGTCTAGTACAAAGCCAAGGTATTACAACAAACACATTTGCTTTATCAGCGTAACATTTACATTTAGTCCTAAGTATTGCTGGGTCTAAGATGTGAAATTTGTCAATTGCTGAAGGAAACTATTTTCACATAAAAGCTGTTTGATACTCCTTATATTGCCTTTAAGTAGTCAAGGTTGTAATAGGAATAGCAGTTTTTACAGAAATAATAGTCGTAACGATAATGGTTCTCAGAGTTCTCAGAGAACTCTGAGAACTTTCGGAGTTCTCAGACTTGTTTCACAGATTGAGAATGACTCTTAGATGAGAGTCGAAACGTTTTGTTTTTTTTAAAACAGAGTCTTTTTCTACATAGTAAATTATCCTTAGTAATAAATATGATACATATTTTGAAATCTCTGTGGGTCTACAATACACTTTTTGTCAGAATATTCGGATGACCACCAAAAAGATGATATTAATATTAATATTCCTTTCAATGAACAGATGTCAAATTGTGTTTGTTTGATAATGTGCAGGTTTGTCAATATAGTATTTATTCCGATATGATGTCACTTATTACCATAGAGATGATGACAGAATGTACGTGGATTCTATTCTTTTCTGTGAATGTAAGTCACAACCTCAGCTCATTACTGATCCAGACACAAACTGAGACACACATCTGTCCACGTCTGAGGACGAAGAACACCTCTATGACGAAGACTTTGACTTGGAGGCCCTGCTCTGCCCTACACCAGCATGGGGCATTCAAGAGCCTGAGGCCAAGGAGATCCAGGTGGTATCTCCTATCATCCAGACTCCCTCTTCCCCCAAAGAGAGCTGTCTCTTTCAGTAGCTCCGCAAGGAGCAAGAGAGAAAAAGGATAACACGGTAGCAAGGCTGAAGAACCAGATGAAAGACCAGGACAAGACAAGCCAACGACTACTGCAGAGCAAAGGTGATGCTCCAGCTCCAAACAAACGAAAGGAAGTCACAGGAGCCTATGGGGGAGTCCGCTATCTACAATACAGCAGTAACAAAGCCAACCTCAGACAGGAACTCGACTCTGCAAATATTGCTGTTGCAAGGCTGAAACACAAAACAGAATACCAAGACAAAGCAATAGAAGAGCTACAGAAAAAGACTTCCGCCAGTGTTTATGACAGTGGACGTGCCACCACCAGAAGCACAGAGCAGAAGGACATCAGAAAAGAAGCCTTGTCCCCTTGAAGACACACAGCAACAAAGGTCATCCAAACCACTCTGGAGACAGCGACGCAAGAGAACAGCGGTATCAGAAGGTGAAGGCGGTAACCTCAAGGCGCTATGCATCACAGGAGGAGGTCTGCAGCCTCGGAGCCTAGGAGAATGCACAGGCGGTGCCAATAATAAACCACCTCTCACCACACCTAACCACCTCTAAGCATGGTAAATAACAAAAACCATTAACAACAAAGTACTGCATGTTTTATGTTTTAAGTCAGTGCAAATAAACAATCAATTGGTCAAACAAAAAAAAGTTGCTGAAGTGCAAGTCACAAATGGCATGTTACTTCATTTCAAGCTTGGACTTTCCAAACTGTAAACATTGAATGAACTTTCACAAACATGAGCATAACATTAACACAATCCTACATTAGTCAGGGTAATCAAATATAAGAGATTAAAGCTTCTGGGCAATGGCTTTTCTCCACAGGCCACTGCCAAAAGAGCGTTCCATAGGTATCCACCAATTGTGTCTATGGCAGGAGTTGTATGTTCCAGATACATAGTTTTAAAAAGTGGGATGTTAATGTTGAGAATGATTTTCATTGTTTTATTAATTTGAGTCAAATATGAATGAACAGATGTTGTCTTAACCTCACCTCAGATTTATCTGTGTATCACTTGTGAATTGAGTTTTACACAATATCAATCTGGACAGCCTTTCGCCAAAAGTGGTCAGGAAAAGGCATAACATCATGGCAAATATCTGAATCTAATTGATCAAAACAATCGTGAAATTAAACTGTTGACAGATCCAGTTACAGAAAAGCACAGACTTCTTCCCCATTCTCAAATACACAAAGCGCTTCTGTCTGCACATTTTAAAGAAACGAAATAGTCTGTAAATCTGCTAAAAAAGGCCAAAGTGCTTCTGTTGGCGTCGCTATGTTTGTTTAGGTCAGTCCTTTTGACTTCTGCCCAAACTACAATGCTATGCTGTGATTGGTCAGCCACTCAGCGGCCGGGCTCAAACCAAACAGTGCAAGCCTGTCCAGATGGATTCTCAAGAGTTTATGAAACAAACGTCACAAGAATTCACCTGTCTGCTCAGGTTAATGTAATATATCAAGGTGGTAACAATGGGTAGTTACTAGGGCTGATTTCTAGGGCTGTATGTCCACAGTCATTTAGTAGATTAGATGGTGTCTTAGTCAACCAAAACTTTTCATTAATCAACTAATTAATACATTTAGATTCTAAGGCTTTGCATAGAAGGCTATGACATATACTTTCATATACTGATTCATCTAATCCCTATTGTCCCCCTGTCATTTTTGGGCATTTTGTGCATTCCATGGCAGAAATAATTCGATGCAGAAAATATGGAAAACCCATAGAACATTCAGCCCCTAAAAATGTAAACGCAATTGTAATAGTGGTAGATGAGGCCTGTTTTCTGAAGGAACCTTTTAAAACTCATCTCTCAGGGGAGGATAAAGTAGTTTGAGTTTTCTTAAGACAACACAGTATGCCCTGAAAAAATAAACAGCGGTAGGATTGCAGTGGAGTAAGTCTGGCTGGCTGTTTGAATTAAAGTTTACATAAGGGTCTCCCATTTCTAAGAATAAATCTTATCGGCCGGCCTTTCAATCTGACTATTAAAAGCCATATTCCATTAGCTTAAGACCTTTGTGGCTCTTTGAATAACATGTCAGAGGTTGAATAATGTATGTGGGGCTTGTTTACAGACAGCCTGCTCTTAACTGACCTGCTGGACACCTGCTGCCATTGATCGTGTATTTACCTCCAGGATAATGATGTCTGTGTTGTTTATGCATGGATTTAAGAACATTAAAGAGATGTCCGGAATGCTATTTATTTGTCTAATGTCTGAAATATACCATCAACAGCGCACACGCCTGGACCTTAAAGGTGCACAGCAAAAAAAAAGAAAAGAAAAAAAGAAATTCACCGGTAGTATCTTGCGCTTCATGTATTTTATTATTGTGCAAAGTTTGCCCCCAGCCACAAAAGAACAACTTTAACATAGATAAACTACTTCATTTCGCTGTTTCATTTAATTGTATCATTTTTATATGAATTTGTTTTCCCCATAGACTTTCAGAAAATAATAAATATTCATATTTTAAAGCCACAATTAACCAGCTATGGGGTAATCAATGTTCATAATGCAGTTGTTTTCCATCCAAAAATTTAAAACTTAAAATTCTGCAACAGATTTGAAATAAAATTCAAGTAAGTCTTCTATATGCTTAGCATACTTTTAAACTTCAATTTTCCTTTATAAAATTAGCTGTGTTCTCTACAGCTCAAATTCTGTGGAGAACACAGACCCTAACCCTAAACATAACCACAGTGTAACACGGAGTCTAATCTGTCATATGCACTGCATCATAAATCATACATCACAATCCTCAAATTAGGTTTAATATTATAAATGGAAGTCATTTACCTAATGACATGTATACTGTTTTTGCAGTGTTTGTCTAATGGTTGAAGTCGATGCATCATCACCTCCTCTGGACCCTGCTGTGTCCATATGTAGAACTACTTTACATGATTTCACTGCAGACTGAGGAATAACCTGTTTCCTGAATGCTACAGCATGTTCGCACACTTCTCCCTCTCTCCTCATTTACAAAGTTACAGAGCTCCACTCTCTGTCACCACTGCAGGCTCATGTCCCCCGGCTTGTAGTGATGAAACTGTACCCAAGACAAACAGCCTTTATGAGCGAGCTGGAGGAGGTTCTGACAAAGTTGCACTGCAGCTACGAAATAAAGAATTGCTAAGAAGGGAAACTATAATCTGGGTAGCCACTATAATTGAAACTACTGTGGTTGGATACAGAATACAAAGTAGTAGTTCAAGTATTATGTAAGAATGTGTCCCGAAGTAAAAATAAGATAACAACTACTTTTGTGCATTACTGTAACATGCTTGACAGCACCCCAATCTAGCGAATTGTCAAATCAAATGGTCACATTCATTTTCTTAACAAAATGGTATTGTTTTTAAGTTCAAATGATGACGAGAAACTTAGTTTACATTCAGTTGTTGCATGTTGAGACCAATTTTTTTTTATATATATATAAAATGCCAAATAAAGCTATTACATAGCTGTGCCTATGTATATGGATAATTGTCAATATTTCACAGAACAATTAGTCTTTAAACAAGACATTTCCGTGTCACTAGAATCCTATTTCTGCTTATCCTGTCAAGAGAAGACAGCTGCTGTTGTGATGGACTGAGACTTCATTGCAAACAAAAGCATCACTTCCTACACAAGTGCAAACAGGATGACACCTGACAGCCTTGACTCCTCACACAGGCCTTCCCTATCACACACAAAAATGCCCCACATAACGGAAGAGTAAACAGGATTTTCCATGTTTGAAATGAAAGAGCGTGTAGTGATATAATGCTAATCACCTTAAGCAACAATAAGCAGCTTTTACGCACGGCTCAAGCACTTCCTAAGGCAAATATAGTTTTCCTGTCAACAATGCAGTGGATACAGTGTTAGTCCCAACTGTTAATGGCAGGAAGAGTGAGTGCACAGGTTCTACACTCTACACTCATGTCCTGTTTGGGTCAGGGTCCAGGTGCAGCTGACCGCCTGCTCTGGTCTGATTCAGTCATGTCAGAGAGGTATTGTGTAGGGAAACCCGAGTCAAGCTTGTAACGATTATGTTTTTAGTTGTTTGTATTGTGATGTTAATGCATTTTTCTCGTTCTGTAATATTGTATACTTTGCATATACTTTGTATATACAAATAGTGCTCTACAAATAAATTGCTTTTCTTCTGTTAAACCCGATTTTCACAAAGCAAAAGGGGGAAGTAGGTATTTCAATCCAGCTAACTTGTCCCTAGCTCTCACAAACAGCTTTTTCAGACAGCAAAGTGAAACTGGGGTCAAGTGCAGCCAATCAGAGCGCCGCTTTCGGTTCCTACTTCCTGGCTGACACAAGTAAAATACTGTATTATTAGCAGCAGACAGCTTACAGTGGCCTTATTTTGTGACAAAGTGCTGCTTTTACGATTCACTCATTTGCAAAAAAAAAAGAACAAAAATCATATAATCCTGATTTTCACAGCGCGTAAAGAGGATTTAAATCTGGTTCCTATAGCTCTGACATGGCTAATATCTACATGCACTCATTTTAGGCACACGCACAGCTTTAGAAGAGCTTTCAGCCTCTGAAGTGAAACTGGGTGGTCCACTCAAGCACAGCAAATTAGAGCGGCTCTTATTCACGCCTTGATGAGAAATAGAATACTTTATTATTACACACAGTATGCAGCAGAGTCATGTTTAACACAAAGTCCAGCTTTTACAATATACTTTAGGGGATAACACAACATTTACTAGTTTTACACACAAAAAAGTAACCTTTCTGGAGGAGGGTTTGTGACCAGCTTGTCTCCATAGAGATATTATTGCTTTGCCCATAGAATATTACATAGTATGGCTTTAAATTAGTGGGGAGGGTAGCACCACCAGGCCAAGTTAGTGGTCAGCTCAGTTTCAAATCATAAAGATACTTAATAGTCTTTTACCACACTGCACCCCTTTTAGACAACGAATTGATGCAAAAGTCATGTCTTAAGTCGACTACCACATCAATGTGTAAGTGTATGCTAAAAATAGAATTTAATTGAAGGCTTTTTTATGCTTAAATTGGTTGTTAGCTTTTCCTTTTGTGTATGCAACAAATCACTATCACTATCACTAAGTTTACTGCAATCAAATCCACATCACAGTTCATGTTTTAAAACTTTTAGATAACCTCTCTCTTGTTATCAGTCATGCTCGTTGGCCCGGAGCAGTGGTTAAGTCCAGGGTCGGTGCAGCCCACTCTGGCCCCTCTCTGGCCCCTCACTGCGCAGGGAAACAGGCCTGCCATAGGAGATGAATAGATATCATTAATGATGTTCATCTGTTTACGTTTGGGCCATAATTCTGGGGAAAGGAGGGGCCCCACGCACAGGAAATCAGCTTTTATGCCTGAGAACTACTTGGAATAAATTGCACATTGCACAGGTTGCTTTATCTTATAACTTTTAAGATTCAACAATTTGTAAAATAAAATAAAAATAATAATTTGGGCACTGATCACTGTTATATCCATGATAATTTCATTTAATTTTTTTACTGTCTTGGTAGAGGTTTAAACTCCATAGCTTCTTCTTTGTGCACTTTTAACCTCGTTATAACAGTGTTTTCTCATCATTAGCTTACTCAAAGTTGTATTTTGATTGATTCCTGCATGTTTGAGTAATTCCTGTACTGTCCTGCAAAAACTGAGGCTCGAGTGTTTCGAAAATGTCAGAAATCACCTACCTCATATCCCCGCCCACATCCCTGGAGTCTAAATGTCACGAAAAAAAACTATAAAATGATGATAATCTATTTACGTTATATGAAGTACCTGAAAAAAGCATATCACATCTCCTTTAAGTATGCTGCAAATGTCTCCATACATTTTAAAAACGTATACGTGCAGTTATGTTCTCGGTGCGCCATATTGTCCAATAAGATGTGGTGAGCTACTTCTGTCTCTCAAATGTGCTTGTATTAACATTAAGTGTTCTCATTAGTCTGTCTCAGTGGGTGCACCTTAAACAACTTTCAAATTGAGATATAGAGAGAGCAGATGGTGCAGCAGCAGTGCCTGTCTGACACTGTGTACGACAAAAGACTTTTACTCTGCAGAAAATAGAAAGCTTGCCTGGATGCGCTGCTCAGTCATAACATTATGACCACATACAGGTGAAATGAACGCCACAGTGTTTGATACATCAAAGTGGAAGTTGATGGGGTCAGGGCTCCTCGATCAATACGTGGAACAAGGGAAGAACAAGCATTTGTTTTGGGATTTAAAATTGCTATGGGTATAATAATGTTTTACTGTGAATGAAATCATTGAATATTAAGGCTGATGGCTTCTAGATAAAGAATATTTATGAGTAATGTGTAAATATTTGCGGGTAATGTGTATTAACCTGAAATGGTTTATTCTGTTTAACCATTTTGATGTAATAATGCCTCCGTGTTAGACTGTTTAGTCCAGTTTACATGTACGATTACTAAAATGCGATTACGATTATTTCGATAGTCGACAAGTCACGCTTATGTTGAGTCATTGTTACAACCCTATTGAGTATTAAGCTACAAATGTGCTACCTTTGTGTGTCTTTGATATGAATTAAAAAATAAATAAATACATTTTTGCCATTTGTAGTATTAAATTAGCCATTTAATTTCATATGTCATAAAAGTAATTGTTATTTTTATTTTTTTTGTCTGCCTCTAATACAGAATTGTTTTACTTACCACCAAAAATCAAGGTTATTCAGTGTTTTTTGGGAAGGCCAATTTGAAAACACCAGTAAGGAAAAAGTACCTGAAATAAAGGTGTACATATTTAATCATGCTGTTAAATGTTAGTGGGGGAAGCCAGACCATTCTACAAGCTGAGGTGTCTGAGATATTTAGGATAGCCCTCTTCTTGTGAGTGTTTTTTGGACAATAGCCCTGTGCACTGGGCTCTTACAGCTCTGTGGGTGGAATGTGTGGAAGTCACAAAGAATCCTTTAGGTTCTGGCTTTCAGCAAACACGCCACAAGATTAACTGTGTCAACACTCATGGAATCTCTCTCCCGGTGTCTCTTCTGCTGCTGCTGCTGACTACATACATACATAGTCCAGTCCTCTCAACCAGGGCAACCAGGAGCAGAGCCGGCACACAGTATGGGCCCAAAAAAAAACAAAAAAACTCTGCTGCGTTTCTCTGGAGCTTTTACGCCTCAGATAAATCAGTAAATCACATCCAGCGTATATTTTGGGTTGCGCAAATCAAACAGTGATAACTTTTTACAGCGTGGCGTAAATTCCCCAGTGGAGACTTGTCTACTAAAGCGCCCATCATCAGTGAGGAAGAGGGGAGGGGGGAGGGGCCGAGCCGGCAGCCTGTGAAAAGGTGGCCGCGGGACAATTACGGACAAGTGCGCACGACTTCACTCCGGAGTTTGAACCGTTTGTTGGTAAACTTCTGTGACTGGACTACACGTTTCACGCACAACTTTAAACATGAGTTGTATTTTGACGCGCAGGCAGCAGCTTTGATCACGCAGCAGAACTTTCACTGGAGTCGTCCTCTTTACGCACGTTGCTCCGCCGGTTCGAGATACTTACGTGACTGCGCGCTCCGTGTTTCAAACTTGGATTTAACGACTCAGCAGCAGCAGCAGCATCATCTTTGGAAACGCTGACTGTGACTGGAGACGTGTGTTGTGAACTTCTGCTGCCGATTATACACAATTCATCGTGATCGACTTTAAGGGAGGGCGCGCGAAATGAAAGTGGGCACGCTGATCGGGACTGCCGTGGCGCTCTTTCTGCGCTTCACGCTCCTCACACCTGCACAGGTAAAGTCACGTTTCACACGGACATTGTAAACCGAGCGTGCCAGCGTTTTTTTTTTGTCTGATCGCGACAAATGCCACAGGACACAATACCGGATTAGACGCCAGCGCAGTATTATTTCATGACAAATGTGCACTCTTTTTTTTTTCCACACTCAGTTCACATTAAAACGTCACAAATGTTCTCTACACGTCAGGGATGTCAACCACAACAAGTCTTTAAAATAGTTGGGAATCTTCATGCTTCACTTTTTCCATCTAACACGTCTAGGGCTGCAACAAAATCGGAAAATCCAGTTGACTATTAAAATAATCTGAATTGTATTTGGATCATCCTAATAGTTATCTGGACCGTACAAACTCTAATGTAAAAACACATTTTATAACAAAGACATGGCATGGCATTATTAAATTGTATTAAAAACAATTATTATTATCATCACTATCATATAAGACACTTAATTTGTAAATATTCCCTAGAAGCCCTCAGTCACCATATTTCAACATTTATTTGAGTTAAAATGTTTTTAAAAATGTCAATATACAATAAATTGATTTGTTGGACTATAGTTGATTAATCAAAAAAATTAATTGCTGACTAATCCATTATAGTCTTTAAAACATTAGATAGATTGACAGATAAATAATACTTTTTTAATCCCCAAAAGTAAAGTGTCCTTAACATTTAAAGGAGACATATTATGCAAAATCAGCTTTCATGAGTTTTTCATTTTGTTTGAACAGTGTTGTATTAGTTTACTCAAAGTTGTGTTTTGATTGATTCATGCATGTTTGAGTAATCCTGTATTGTCCAGTAATTTAGGCTCGAATGTTTTACTTACCCCCTATTCCCGCCCGCATCTTTGTACTTAGTGATGTGATTATTTGAAAAATTAAGACTTCGAATGACACATTTGCGGTTTGAAAATGTCACATAGCTGCTTTGCAAATAAAGACATTAATGAAAATGTGCTGCTTGTTACAGTGAAATGTCACATGACGAGGTGGAGCTTATTAGTTTTACAGTTTTGAACAGGAAGTCAGTGAACATGATTCTATTACTAAATCGTTTTTAATCAATATTTACAATGAACAAAATGTAAAATTATTATCTGCTTATGTTGTAGTTCAATAGGCAACGAAGTACCTGAAGAAAGCATAATATGTGGCAAATACAAAACTGAGCCACAGTGAGCGTGATTTGACCTGTTTCACTGAAGCACTGAATCCAGCATACTAAACGTGCGCTTGTGATGCTGCTGCTGACTCACGCTTACTTTTGGCTAACCTCACTAAGTCCATAATTACAGACGCATCCACTGCTCAGCCTCTTGGATCAGCTTTCTCCTTGTACATTTCCACAGAGGCAGGCTGCTTAAAGCACCCATGTACCTCAAGTGTGAGAATTTGCTATTATCAAGTGTGAAAATGTTTAAGATCAATATCTGGCCCAAGGGCACAGCTCAAGGGCCAACTCTATACTGTTGTTACGTGCTTTTTTATTTGAATAAAGATAATTGGGCCCATATAATCAGGAAGGAGGAGTTAAGTTATAATGACAAAGCCCTCCTAATTATCCATCACAGACATGTTAAAGGTGCATTGTGTAACTTTTTGGTGGAGATGTTATTAGTGTAGATTAGTGTTTGTGAGAAAATAGTCTTACTGTAAATCAGTGACGTGGGGTGACTTTTATGGATGGGCAATTAGACTTGGGGTGTTCAATATTTAGTGGATAACACAAAAGTGAAAAAAATAATCTAATATACAATATATTGAACCCTGACCTCCCGCGTGAAGGGAAAACGCCATTCCTGCAGAGCTAAACTCCCACACCTGATCTAAGTGCTGAATGGATTAAATAAGATAACTTCAATGACCAATTGATTGCACAAATTAGCACTCTGTGTTGTTACATGACTGCCTGTATTTCTGACTAACGTCTAATCATTGGAAACATGAACAGAGCCTTAGCTACAAACAAACACTTGTCGCTAAAAGATTGTTTTTAAGTCTGTCATGCATTTATGTATAGTCTTGCCTTGATTGCCCTGACCGCACTGCTGTAAATGCTCCCCACAGATCAGGGGTTTGATTTATTTATTTAGAGTGCATACGTACAAAAATGCTGCGTACATCATTTTCCATGTTAAGTTTATGGTCAATAAAAGGACCAAATGACATGGAAATGAGCCAAAAAATTTCCCAAAACTTTCACTTGAGGTTTCAGAGATGAGGCAGAAAATGATCTGAGCTCAGAGAGATGTGAAGTTTGTGGAAGTTTGTTTTGTACGTACATTGTTCGGAAGCATTCCACATAACGTTTAATATGCGACTCCTGACCTGAGCCTGGTGGCACCATCAGTCTTAAAGATAGACAAGTTTAATGCCATATTGTGTAACATTCCAGGGAAAGCAATACCGGCTCCACGGTAGAAGAAGAAGGTGCACTATATGGTAGACATAGTGCACCTTTAAGGAAAATCGCTATCAGATATTTTTCTAAAATTGTTCAGCTCTAGGTGGAAATAAGATGGGTAACACGACTTCTTAGTATTCCAATAACAATATTCAGACTATATTATGTCAATCCAACAGAACATGTCTTTAAAAGTAATTACACACAAATGTGAAATGGTTGTAAAATAAAGTCTGCTCTTTTTGTACCGTTACTATAAAGATGGACTCTATATTCGGATTTTGCATATCTTCAAAACAGCATTCACAATGTTATCTACATTTCAATATATTGCCCTCCTCTAACACAGATTTGACTTTGCAAACATTTACTGTAGACCCTGTAGCCTCGTCATTCTGAGGGAGCGCTGTCTGACAGCAGCAGAGGAGAACAAAGCATGTCTGTCTGGAGCTGGTATCCGACACACTTGTTCTTTATCTTCCATAATGTGGTAGAACAGTCCTCTCCGACACTGTGACACCTTAACTTAGACGTGGGTTCAGCTTCAGCTCTGGTTTCCTTACCTGGCATCTCCCTCTTATACTTGCATCTTAGAGTTGCTTTCTTTTCCCAGAACTTTGTAACCAAATCTCTTCAAAGTTTAAAGTGATCCTCTTAATAAGATCATATTCTGCTTGGCTAAAAGTAGGAAAAGCCCAGCGCAATGAGCCTCAGGTAAACTAAATAATGGTATTATATATTTATTATGATTTTAACATCTCAAATATATTTTTCCTCAATACAAATTATTGTTGTTGTTATTCGTGACAAAGAATTATCGTAATACATGCAGAAAGTAACTGATGGGACAAAGCACAAAAATAAATTGAGTATTGTATTTGGGGGAAATAGTAGTACAGTAAACTACGACCACAGTGTAGCCAGTTCAAATCCCACTCAAACTTATTTCTGGTCATTATTTCTCCAGGCAAGACTCTTCATTCACATTGGCCGTTCGAGACAGGTATTGTAGCCTGTATAAAATCTGGCATGCGACAAAGCAGATCAGTCAAATAAAGAAAAAAGGTTAACGAGTATGAATGGATTTTGATGGGAAACTGTGGATTCCAGATAAAACCTAACTTTAACTGTAAATATGACTGGACCGCATTGTAATCCTAATTGAATACAGTTGTTCCCAGCCTCTTTCTGTCTCATGAGATCTAAGAAAACAAGGCTTGTTTTGGGCTCACTGCCAGCAGCTGCAATAGTAATGTCAGTGTAGCTACCAAGTAAGATGCTTATTTGATCATTTTTACCCATCTTTTTGGAAGTATTCTGTGTGGCGTCTGTACAGTTAATGACCGGGGTGAAAACACATCAAAACCAGGACTAAAGCTGGGCCAAATCAGGTCTACATCAGGACTCAGCTGGACTCAAATTGATAAAAATGAATGTCGAAATGTATTTGATCACGTTGATAACAATATTCAGTCAATATTTTAACAGTTAATCAGGAATGTGTTCAAATGTGCCAAGCGTAAAATGTGAATGGACCATAAAATGAACAAGGAAAAAGCAGAAATATCGCTTTATACCCTTGTTTGGAAGATTACACTGGACGTTTATGTTCATTTTATTTTTTTATTTTGAGCATATCTCCAGAACAAAAATTGCGTTATTCATGTTTCTCCCAGCTTTTAGTTGAACTTGTGTTTATTTGCGCTGGGGAAAAAAAAAACATAATCTGAACTATTTCATCCTAAAAAGAGGTAAATGAAGATGAATAGTGGGTGCTATCTCGATTTTGTCCATTCAATTCTCTGCAACGTGAATGGACTTGATGTTACCCCCTTTCTGTATGCTTTGAATGGTTTTATATTAGTATTGGAAAATGTTTTTAGACAAGAGATGATGATGAGTGCTGCTGATGTCAGTGGAAGCACCTGGGGTTCCCTTTGAAACAATGTCACTGAGGCTACATAACACCGTGACATAACAGTGAAGTGCCGGTCAGCCAGTTCACGTCCACTTTACCCTCCTCGCTCAGTATTTTGGCACCACTTCCTCAGCTGTGCTCTGATGTCCGCGCTCATCCAGAAGAAAAGGCTGAGCGGTGCCAATAGCTGCTGTAAATGCGGTTTCCTGCCCCGCTCGCTTTGAAATGGCCGTGATATGTGATCAGTATTATGTTATTGTTATCCAAACAGAGGCTTTCAAAGTTACAGAGTGTTGCATCATGGACCTGACCAGCACAACAGGCGTTTGCTATTGACCTCATTCCGCCTCGCCCACTTTTCCCTCTTTTTTCCCACGTGATCGGCACTTCTAGTCCAGCGGGAACTCTGTTGGTTTAAATGGAGAACGAGGGAAAAGTCTCGCCGCTAAAACATGCTATAAAGTAGATTGATTTGTGAAAAAATATCTAATGTTCATGTGACCAACAATTCTCCGATTCTCTGGGCGGCCCGAAAACTGCTTTTTAGTCTGTGTAGAACTTATTTTCTCTCGAGGTTGGCAGCCCTAGGTTAACTAATACAACTGGAAGGAGGATTACCTTGTATGGCGGCGCCCAGACGGGCTTCTGGAATAAGGTGAATAAAGCTGGTCCAAAGTTGAGTACTTTTATGAGAATAATGAGTGTTTTGGAGTGTGGCTCCAGGCTGCGCAAATTCAGTTACGTGTAATGTGTGGAAACAAAATGCTTTCCTGGTGTTTATAAAATGCAGTGAAATTAGACTATGGAAATTCTATGGCGCGGGCTTGACATTACTTGTGTTCTTTATTTCACACTAGATAAATGATTTGTTAATTATAAACCATACCTTCAGAGACACAACGTTTTTAATGAATGAGTTTATAACTTGCGTTGAGTTGTCTCTCAACACTCCCAGTGACATGAGGTTCTCTCCAGTGTATCACACTATAATATGCTATGTTCAGTTAACGTCTGGAGAAGGTGGAGTCACTTATGGGATTGCAAAGAGGTATTAGGTATAAAACATTTACTATTCACTCAAGAAGTTTATCCTATCTTCTCTCCAGTGTTTGTGTCAGGAAATGGGATTTTTGTAGTAAGAGTGACATCCAATTCTTAATAAATGTATCATTTATTTCTGTTCATTAAATAATCATGGTACAACTAAACATTCCATCTCATCTGCTGTAAAATGGGATGTAACGATTATTCGGTAATTGTGATTATTCGGGTCACAATATAGTCGTAATCAAATGAAATGATAAATGTGACAATTGTAGGCAAAACAATGGGTAATTTCAGTTCAATCTATGTAAAGTACTTTTTTATAAGGTTGTTTACGTTCCAATGTCATTACAGTTTCATTCTGTTTTTTGTGAGTGAGGAAGTGAGGATTGGTAATGCACTTAACAAATGAAAACAAATTAAGGATTTCTCTGTTGTCTGGTCAAAGTGGCAATAATCAGGATTAATTCTAAAGTTGGGATGTTTCTTTTCACAATAAACGTAGCCTTCAGTGGCCCTCCACAGTATGGGTCTCTGTTGCATGTGAGCGTCCTGCTGCTGACCCTGTAAATGATAGGGCTGCTGTGTGTGCTTGTTGTGGTATTTGTCTGCAGTTGTAATTCCCCAGCCCAAGGGACAGTTACAATCTTCATCAGGAAATATGGATTTCTCTTCTTCCTGGAGCTGGGAGCAGCGTGGACACAGCAGTACTTTAATCTGCCATCTGGAGGCCATTACAACGGTGTACACAGCACAGTTTACTGTAATGGAGAGCACAATTAGCAGCAGCCAGTCTTATCTGTGTGTGGGGGGGATGCTGTGGTGCGGGGGGTGAGCCTGTCTTCAGGGGGACATTTGTGCATGCATTTATGGACTCACACTGAGGAAATGACACTTATCTAAATCAACATCAACTTTGTCCGGTTGATTGTGCTCGTACTCTGGCTGTGCAGTAAAAGAAAGCATTAGATCTGAGTTATAATGAGGAATACACTGTTTGAAACATGTGGATGTCTGGTTTGTGAGGGATTAGACCATAGAGCGAACGGACAAAAACTGCATTTCATTTATATTTTCATCTTATTGCTTAGTTGCATGTCTGATATCAAGACAATTAAGGCAGAGAGACTATTCATAATACTAGGATTTGAATCACTTTATTTCTGTTCTTGATGGCATACGTACATTGCAGCCATGCCGATGGTTCCTGAGCTAAGCAGCATAAGGACAAGACAATGGTGCGATTCCAAATATGGAAAAATGCTAAACAGACTGATTGATGGTTAAGCTATGACTTTAGATGTTTGACACATTTATTAGCCAGTTGTGTGATTGTGTGTCAGCCTGTGGAGACACACTGACCTGGTGTTTGTTGCAGCTGCTTCCATCAGACCTGAGCTGGCCCACGCCATCTCCTTGTATACACAGCTCTGGCATGAAAGATTGTCCTCTGTCATAGAGCTTTACCGCTGATGGATGCTCGCATTTCTCACATATAGGGATGTATGTTTGATGTATGCAAAACTAGTAGATCTTTTGGATCTACTTTCCCTTTGGATGCCACGGTGAGTACAGTTTGACCACTAAGACCATGAAAATGTAATAAGATAGGGCCATGATCCCAACAGATGCTTGTAGCAACAAGATGTAAGTTACAAAGGTCCATGTGATTACAAAGGGTTGTGTACAAATCACAGAAAGACTTTTAAAGGACACATATTCTGCTTTGTATGTATTTTTACTGGCACGTCCTTGAGTACCTTTCCTTTGGCTTCTCATGTTTTAGAACTTAAAATGTATGTTGATGTGGAAAATCATTCTTTACATTATGTCTGTGAGGCGATCCCACATCAGGAATTGTGTTAGAGCCCCATCTCCTGGCAGCTATGATGGGAAATTTGGACCTGAGTGTTTTCTGAGGATCAGATAAAGAGGACTTAATAAACAGGATTCATCAAACAAATGTGAAGTAAGTTAAATACAACTTCAGGTATGTCGAGGGAACAATGTTATAACGGTTAATGGCTTTAGACAAATCAATTTAGTATCGTATGTGTCCTTTAAACATAATTAATATTTTCAAATTAAGCTAACGGGTAACATTATGTGACAGCTGTGGTTCACCCACATGAATATTTTATCTACAATGTCAAGCCATTATTTTAAACAATTTAGTCACAGTAATGTCCACCAGGCAAAGTAATCTGAAAAAGTGGAGATTTATTTGACCGACTATATTTGGATGAGACCTTTAATAAATAGCCAGGATTTACTTGCTATTTTTTATCTTTACTGTGACCATAAACTCTGCTCTGGGCTCTGAAAGTTGTGAAAAACGAAATAAGTTTGCACCACTGAAAACAGTTTAAAATGAACTAGTTCTGTTTTTCACATTTTTATGACAGTAAAAATCAGGCACAGTGTCATTTTATCCAGAATTGAGTGATCTGTGCGGAGGATATGTCACATGACATGAACATTTCTTTTACTGCTATAAATAGCTTTTTCAGCACAAGGTTGTGTGAGTTACACTCGTCTTGTTGTCATTCTCCTGACATGGCTGTGCTCTCTGACAGAAGGAGGAAGGCTGATGTTAAGGATGACAGACTTCAGCTGCAGGGGGAGGATGGACACCACAGGTCTCCAAATACACTACAAACCTTTACAACACACTATTGGACAACCATCAGAAAACCATGTATCACAAGTACTGATTTCATCTAGGTAATTACATTTAACTATCTAGTACATTGTCCTGTTTTATATTAATCAGGGGTAAATTCTCAAACATATTAAATCCAAACTGGTGGTGTTATGATACTGTAATCTTTGACTTCATTTTGATACAAAGGAAAAGGCTCTATAACGATTTCAATATCCTAATGATTTTTTTTTTTTACACAAAAATACATGTCTATCTCTAAACACGTGGGCTTTGAGTTCTGATACAGAATACTATTCTGTAAAAAAATAGACAAACTTTATTGATCCACATTTATTTGATCACAGTAGCTCAAAAATGCTCTTGTCTTATTTATGTAAGTAGTAGAGGTATTGAATTCCATCAATTTCCATCAATCTAGTTTTGATACCCATTTTTGTTTAGTTTTTTACAATCCTTGTCACTTTGACTGAGATTGTTTGTAACCATTGCAGTTGAAGCACCGACAATCGCAATCGCAATGCTTGTTATTGAAATTGCAACCAATATTTTTTCCAAAATCATTCAGCCCGATCCTAAAGTGTCTGAGTTTTCAAATATCACCAGGATTAGAATAATACTGTATTTGGAGCTCTAAAACCACACTTATGTAAACCCTGTATTCACATAGACCCTAAATAAGTAATTAATAATACATTTATTTGGTGGTTGAGTGGTTAAGGCACAGCACACATATGCTAGGCTCCAAGTGCAGCAGGTCGCAGTGATTGAATCCCGGTTCTGACAATTTACTGCATGTCCTCCCTTCTCACTCATCCCCCATATCTCTCTCATCTGTCCTGTCTATCCTGCCTGCGGGCCAAAAACCTTAAAAGAGAGTGTTTTTCAGTCAGAGTCAAGTCCACAGAGGTCTCCCAGTTCAACTTCGAGCCCAAGTAATTGAAATAACATTTGAGTCTGAGTCAAAGTCAAACCATCACTGTGGTTCTCCTCAAGGTTCCTACTTTTTCCCACAGGTTTTGCTTTGTAGTTTTTCCGTGCTGAGAAGGGATGCCCCCAGGACGGTTATCCATTTAAAGGGCCTATATCATGCAAAATCAATTTTTCTGAGCTTTTAACCTTATTACAGTGGTGTTGGTACCTCATATATGTGCCCAAAGTGTCCTGCAGTCTTTAGCTAGAGATCAGTCTCTATCCTTCCCCCAGGCGAACAGAGCCTACTCACTAACATGACATGGAAGCAACTAAGATGACGCGGCACTGACCAACACGCTTCCCTGTTTCAGCCCCTCATCCAGAAAGCCCTCTGTATCTGTAAACACCCTCCCCCCCATGTGCACACGCTCGGGATGAACCTATTTAAACTATTTAATCCCACTTAGCTTCAAATTATTTTCTTTTTTTCCCAACACTTCTGTACACATACATTTGGTTTTATGTTTTCCATGCGAGTAGTAACAATTCTCATTCATTACACAATATAGAAATGTACCGCTGTGTACCTGCACACGCCTCCGTTTACTCCCCACCATCTCCACTCTAGACTATGTCACGGGGTGGGCGGGGGAGGCAGATTGCTCTCCGGGAGGGTGTGGGTGAATCTCAAATTAAGCCGTTTGCATTTCCTGGTAGGGGAGCGGGGTCCAAGATATGGGGGATATTTTATAACTGTTATGTTATCGGTGTTGCACAACACTAATTATTATCAACTATGCCCTTAGGGTAGACTATGAAAAATAGCATAATATAGGACCTTTAATTCTTGTGAATGTTGGTTAATCTGCTTCTCTATTATTGACCAATGACTGTTTCATTGTTTGATTTTCAATCTTTTTACTGGTAAAATCAACAATTTTGTTCAGCTGTGGTGATTTTGGGCTTCACAAAAATAAATTGAATTAAACTGAATTTCATTAGACTAGTTCGAATCCAAGTCAAACCTTTTTAATTTTATTTGTCCTATAGTGTTTACTCATGGGTCACTTTAACACCCTTGTGCTACCCTCAAAGATAGATAGATTTCGGGAAGTGCATGTTTCTGTTGGAAGCATATGATTTCATAAGATGATTCAGTTTTAGTCAGGAGAGGCTGCATACTGATCTTTTACTCACTCACTTCCTTTTCTTTCTTCTTATTTTACTCTCCCTTTTTTAACCTGAATTGCACTCTCTATTCACAGTAATTGGCTGGTTGACAAGTAATGACCCTGTTTGAATAAATGGCTAATACAAGAGATTGAAGAAATACTTCCAAGTCCTGTGTTGAACATGACTTGTCAAAACAACAGCTGTACGCCAACGATGCTCGGTCACAGGGAGGAGTGATCCCAAAGAGCTGCCTGGAAGTTTTTACACTGGTTATAGTGAAATGTGTCATCCCTGAGTGGGGGGTGCACCTTGCTCCAAAGTGTGTAAATGCATCTTCATCGGACATTCCTCTTTCATCACTCTGCTGAGAATTTGACACATGCTGTACTCACTTTTCTCATTGTGGACTCTTAGCAGGACATACAAGTGTTAAATTGGCCCATATTTCCATCACTACATGGGAAATCCCTTGTCAGTCTTTGTGTAATTATGTAACAACCTGAAATTGAGCACCCAAAAGGCCTGAGGAAGCTGCTTGTCTGTCACCCGCCTCTGCTCCAGGACATGTCACCCGATGTAAAGCCCCCTTCCTGTAATGGAGTCAGGCAGAGTCTGTTTTCTGTTCCCTGGCCAAAGACAATGTTTATGTCAATGATGGGAAAGTCAACAACAAGAATGGTGCACCACAGGAGCAGGTCGGAGGGAGCATAAACATATGGAAATGAGATGTGCATGAGAAAGTGCTGACTGTCAATTTGACTTAGCCTCAAAACTGTATGCTGTATGGCACCATGTAGTTGCTCTATGCTACCATAGGGAGGCGTTGCTATGTTGCAAAGTACATTGCAGTGAACACATTATTTGTGCGCTTGTGCATTGTTCACAGTGTACCCGAGATGCAACAGGAATATTGTGAACAAATGTTCAACAGAGCAGTTATCTGACAATGTGGTCTTGGGACCATTTGCATTGTGCTGGCATATATAATAATAATGCGCTTCACAGGTTTGACAAAGTCTCTCAAAGCACCACACTGTAGTCCTCATTCATTCACTCCGCACACGGTGGTGGTACACTACTGCTGTAGCCACAGCTGCCAATCTGACCCTAACCAATCACTCACACACCACATTAATATGTCTGGTACCAGTGGAGTTTGTATGTTTTTTTTATATATTATTGTGCCATTTAAAGTCTACTGATTCAATGTTGAGCATTCTTGAGGCTCTTTTATGTAGAAATCTAAAGTGTGGTCTTACTGTCTCTTGCAGAGTCTACCCCTGCCGAGTGTGAACGCTACACAACAAGGTAAGGATCCTTCTTCTTGTATTGGCCATAAAATTCTGAAATTGAATCTCTGAATCTCTGAATTTTGAAGGGGAAAAAGTAGTCCTTTAAAAAAGATAATTTAGGACATGACATGGAACACTCTCCCTAAGTGGTCAGGTTAACAGCTTAAAGGCCCTTTTTCACCAGTTAAAAAATAGATAATGTAAATCATGACTGTCCAACAGAGATAGGAACGGCATCCAGCAGAATGATAGGCAGATCTTCATTAGTGGCTTATGAGCTGGCCCTTTATCAGAGGAGTTCAGGGACCCTCCTTGTAGTGCACTTCTGTAAACAGATGCAGGTCCAGGCTCCTCCAGCTGACCTCAAGAGGACTTCTGGATGGCCTCTGGAGGTCATAGCTATTTCAGAGGTGCAGGTTAGTTCCACCCTGCTCCAGCTCCACAGCAGTGAGAGTGAGATTTCCTGTTGGCCTCTTATGTTTGTTCTAATGTTCGGTGTGTGTTTGTTCTCCTTCTTACACAAATATAACACAATAATATAGTTAGATTTCTAACCCTGAGGGGTAATTCTGGAGCAGCCAGCAGCCTAAACAATTCACTTAAAAAAACATCACACATAATACGGTAGCATATTGCATATTACATGTTGTAGGACCTAAAATGTAGCCTACCAAAATATGTGTAAAATAATAATGATAATAACTAGAAATTGTGCAATGGCTGGCAGCCATTGCGAGTGACTGCAGAACCTTTGGAGGAAGATTTACAGTGAAAATTACCGGTTAAAAAAAAAAAAGATTTGGAAAAAAGAAAGAATTGGAAATCCCCCAAAACTTTGTTTGAAATAGGTTTCATTTTGAAAACACCCAAAAACACCCAAAAAATCCCAGAAATGTTGTTTGAAAGTGGTTTTATTGTGTAAAACTCAAATTCGTTGATTTGCAGTGCTTTTATTTTGAAAGTAGTACTCGATGTACTTCTATTGCATTACAGCAATAGCCTATAGTGCCACTGAGAAGGACTGGAATCCAAAAACATGGTTTTACAGTGCTTTTATTGCATAAAACCCAAATTCATTGTTTTGTAGTGCTTTCAAGTTGAAAAAACAACATTTGTTGTTTTGCAGTGCTTTTATTTAGAATTTAGAATTTTTTTTAAAAAGTGCTTTTATTTAGAAGGTAGTACTCGATGTACTTCTACTGCATTACTGCAATAGCGAATAGTAGCACTGTGAAGGACTGGAACCCAAAAACATGGTTTTACAGCGCTTTTATTGTGTAAAACCCAAATTCATTGTTTTGCAGTACTTTAAAAAAAGATATATATATATATATATATATATATATATATATATATATATATATAGCCACTGAGAAGGAGTGGAGGTGTTTGGTGAAAGTGTAGAAAATGTTTGGAGTGTGGAAAGTTGAACATTTGTCTAAAAGCAGTGATGATTTCAATATCTCATTGTAAGTTAATGGGGAAAAGTACAAATACTTTTTGAAATACTTCAATAAGTACAAGAGGTATAAATGTCAAAAGTAATGAAAGACATTAGACAACTGGAAGATTGTAAACCTTTGAAAAGTTTTTAAATATTTGAAAAATTGTGACCTGTGAAAACTTTTTTGTAAAGGTACTCCATGCGTGTAAAAGTACTGTGTCAGAGTACTAAATCTTTGTAATTACTACTTCTGTAAACTGTGAACATGTTGAAAGTGTGGAGTTGACATCTTTTGAAAAATTTTAATTTTGTCAAGGTCCCATTGTAAGTCAATGGAAAAGGGACTGATACTTTTTGAAATACTTCAAAAGGTACAAGGATAAATGTGGAAAATATAACTAGACACAGGAACATTAGGGACTGCAGATACTTCTACAGTCACTCAATAATTATTATGATTATTGTATAGTGTAGTCCACATTAAACAATGACATGGAAATTTGTGACTACAACTGAATCTTTTTCTACAATGGAAATGATATGAAAAATATTTTAATATTAAATGACTCTTTGAGGTAAAAGGCAGTGGTTCTAAAGTCAAGGCCAGGCTAAATACACTCACACCAACACAGATATCTGTAAATCAGCTCATGGCAGTCAATAGATTAAAAGGAATTGACAGACATGAGAATTGTCTGAATATTTTCTGGCCATGCTAACAAAGAAGTTGAGACACAATTCTGGATTCCATGAAGTTTTCGGAATCCTCCTCTAATGTACATGGCTGTCCGTCCCAGTGCTGATGTTCAGGAGGTGTGGAGGCGGAGCTTCTGTCGGACAATAGAGAAGCTGGTGGAGGTGTGCAGGAGTACCCGTCAGAGGTGGAGTACATCTACAGCCCGGCCTGTGTGCCCCTGGTCAGGTGCTCCGGCTGCTGCGGCGATGAGAACCTGGAGTGCCACCCACTCACACCAGCAACGTCACAATGCAGGTGCAGTCATACAATGAATGTGTCGCTTTGTTTACATACTAATGGTCACGGCTTCTCTCATTTTAGCTTCTGAAAATAAGGCCGTCTGAGCCAGGTCAAGAATATGTTGAGATGACTTTGTGGAGCATCAGACATGTGAATGTAGGTAAGAAAATATGTCATTATGCTGGAGTCAAAACTTAAAGGACATACTTTACTTGTTCGTAAACATACCTTTAGTTTGTGATAGTGATCATTTTAACACTTTGTCTTTGTCTTCTGTTCTTGCTATTTATTTGATTAAAACCTTAAAGTTGTGCTATGTACTTCTCTGGTGCAGGTTCCGCCACGTGCTTGTCAGAATCAGAATCAGAATCAGAAAGAGTTTATTGCCATTGTCAATGAACAAAATTCACAAACATAGGAACTTGTCTCGGCCTTAAGGTGCAACATAAAACACTGAGTAATAATAAAACAACATATATTCAATCAAAAAAGGGCATGCATTAAGAAACAATTTATATAGTCTATATAGAGATGTTTTTAGTTGAGTTGAAACTCATCCATCTCCATTGAGAGACAAGCTGGTGATGCCACCCGGGGCACGTGATAGGTCAACTCTGTCTAAGTAACAATATTGAGCAATAAAAACACCTTAATGAACATTTCCTAATATTTCTTTAATATCTCACCATAAATGTGAGATATAAGTGTCTATATTGTGGAATAGGGCTTCAACTATTATTATGGTCATTGATTAATCTAGTGATTATTTTTCTGATTTAGCAGATTAGTTGAAAATGCAAAAGACCCAACAATATGAGGTAGTTCCTTAATTTGACCCAGATGATGCCTCTATATTTATATTAAAACCCCACATTTATACATACATTTTGTAGTAATTTTGCTTCTCTGAGTACAAGGCATGTTTCGGAGTATGTGTATAGTCCAGATAACACTTAATTTTACTTAATTGCGATTTAAAAAGTGACAAGCAGGTGTTAGACCACCACCAGAAAAGTTACATTGTGCATCTTTAATTTACCTCTGTTGCCAGCAGAGGTAGTTAGACACCTTATCCAAGTGTTTAAAAGGATAGTAAAACGGGAAAGTGCTACATACAGCATACATTATTTTAAGGTATGAAACATGAATTACCAGGTATCAGAAATTACGTCCCTTGAAATGTTTAATTGCAATCGTGTGATTAATGTGTTTTCTTTGCAGAACCAGGAAGCCGGAGGTGAAAGTACAAAGGTAAACAAACATCTGAATAATTTTTGTTTTGCATAATTTTTTGCATCGATGCATTACATTGCTCTTTTATGTGTTTTCATGTTAATTTAGGAAAAGGCAACGAGGAAAAGGACGGAAGAGAAAAGAAAAGCAGAAAAAGAAGGAATGTGAGAGGTAATAATGTATTACAGGATTCATCAAAACCTTGGACAGACCTGAAGTATTTAATTTAGCAGACTAATTTGATTTTGATGGATGGATAACAGAAGTGGGGTATAAATGTTTCAAAATGCATGGATGATATCTCAGATTGTGAGACCAATTACCAATGACCTCTCTGTTTCGTATGTTCTGTGAAGATGCCAGGTTCCGCGAAGATAACCACAGTGCCATCATGACCCCCTGTGGTCCAAGACTTCCAGCCCAGTGACTGATGAAAGGGTGCTCCATGCCAGGGCTCAGTGAGGTGAGGCAGGCCAGCCTCTGTGTCCAGTGGTTGGGACTGTGGAACAAAATGCAACACACCTTAAATTATGGACTTCTATGGGAGCCAGTGCAATTCTGAACCAAAAGGACTGAAGAATTCTTTTTTATATTAATCATTTATTGTAAATTGTTGTTTTTATTGTGAAGCCTGTTAATTTGTGTATTTATTGAAGAATGTTAATATGTGGACTTTATTGTATTTTGCCCAAGATGCATTTTGATATAATAGGCTAGCGCACTTCTCTGGGTAATGGAATGTCTCCCTCTAGTGTTGGATATTTCGCCAATCTGCTGGAACAGTAGTGAGTTATTAATGCAAAATTAAACCAAATATCAATGATGAATAAATTGTGGTGCTTATTGTCTAGTGTTTTTGTGTTTAGTGTAAAAGCACACTGATTAGTCATTTCTGATCCTTTCTGGGCATTTACCATAAATGTGGAGACTGAACATATTCATTATTCATTTATTTGCTCTCAATAAAATACTTCTATTGCATGTTTGCCTTGTTAAAGTTGACACAAACTGAAAAAAAAAAATATTTGTATAAAGGCACGCCCTTGGATGCATATAGAGGTTTTAATCTCCCATCTTTGTCTTGTGGGCCTTTTTCAACGCAATCACTGATGAGCATTAAATTAGAAAACACATAATGTATGATTTGAACGAATGTGAGGTGTTATTACTAGCCTCTATGGGCATATTATCTAAATTATTAACTCAATCTAAGGTTCCAGTTCTTGTCAGTTAATGTATTTAATTAAAAATCTGACGGTAGCACACAAACAAATTTGGTATTCCATTCTTTGAAGTTTTCTTTTTCCTTGATTGCAAATATGTCCAGGGTGCTCTATGTTGTTAATGACTGCCTGTATTTCTAATTAACATCTAATCACTGGAAACATGAACAGGGCTATATTTTATAACAATTCATATATATTTTATAACAATTTATATATAGTTGTGACACTGTAATTTTCAGATTTTATTGGCCAATCACTGCTTGCCTTGATTACCCTGACTGCACACCACTGCTTTCCAGTCTGCTTTTTCACTATCTGTGAGGGTCCTTAGCATGGAGAACATGGTCCTGTTGAAACGCTTTACCTGCCCTGCAGGTGGTACGGTGTGGTGTGGGAGTTGCGGACACCACAAACTTTTTGGAATTGGGTGAACAGTTGAATTTCAAATTCTCAACCCATGTTGTGATGGATTCCCACTGGAAAATCAAACTTTAGGGCAAAATGGTTAAAGATCCTGTCCATCACTGTCTTCGCTGACTTGATTTTTGTGTGGTACGCTTGTGAAAACGTGTAAAATGACCCATTACCACAAGGATTTATTCGTACCCATGCTTGCATGTCTCTATGAGAAAAGTCAATCAACACCAATTCAAAGGGGTAAGCTGTGATAATTGATGTGAGTGGTGCCCTGTTTTCTTTACAAACATTCACAGGCGTGCATCACAAAGTGTTCAACAACTTTTTGCATCTTTGACCAGTTGAATCCGTCTCTTATTAACCCCAAAGTTCTTTCTGCCCCCCCTGGGTGTACTGCCCTAGAGAACTGCATTTCGCTGTGCAGTTCTCTAAAGACAGTGTCATGATGTTCCTTTTGGAGGAGAAGCTAGTTTCTACCATTGACTCACCTGTAGAGGACGCCATTCCATATGTTCCATTGTCTTAGAAGGATTTTCACATCAGGGGGTGTTGGCTGGTGGTGTGGCTGGTCTGTAGGCAGGGTCAGGAGTTGGTACAGTGGCTTGGGGGTCTTGGAGAAGTTTGGGATGTCCCTTTTAACAGTCCTATATACTCCTTTGGAACTCTGCTGGAGCTGAACTGAGAACAAACGGTATGCAGTTCCACTGATATAGGCCCCAGGGAGTCATGAAAGCTGTCAGGGGTGGCTCTCTCGGTCCAAGAACCCCTAATGACAGGCTTTGCCCTGATCGAGCACCAAGAACCCGGAGCTGCCATGCAACGAGTCCAACATGTCTTGAATTCTTGGAATGGGGTGCCTGTTTGGTAACGATTCCCTGTTCAGTTCTCTGTAGTCACAGCACAGTCTCAGTTCACCTGACTTTTTCCTTACACAGACGATGCAATGAGTATGATGACCTCAACTCAGAAATCCACCCTTGGTTTAGCAGGTTTTGGAGATAGTCTTTTACATCTTGGTGCTGGGGCTTTGGTACGGAAATATAAGTCTTTTTCACAGGGGTAGTGTCATGGAGTGTGATGTGCATACTTAAAGATGGAATACATCCTATATCTTGGTCATCATAGGCAAAAGCATGACACTCTACATTCTGCTGTCACCGCTTAGAGGTGGCTTGTTGTAGACTGGGTGTTACAGGTGACCTCATTAACCTGAACTTGGATACCCAGATCACTCTCGGGTTGGTCAGACATATTTTCAGGATTTTGGACCATGACTCGATACACTGCATATATTTCTTCTACGTGACCCAGGATGGTACGAGGAGACAAAGAAAGGTCTCGCTTATTGGCATTAGCAAAGGAGGTGGGAATGAATACTGGCCTTCACTCTGTGACAGCAACCAGTCCTTCTTGTATCATCATGCCCTCAGGCAGCTGTGACAGTTCATCTGAAACAAACAGAAAACGATGGCCTGCCTACTGGGCTCTTACATGTGCTCAGACATATGTGGTGCTTATTTGGGCTGTAGGCTGGCGCATCTCTTTTTTCCCCATCTGAATTGTCCCGATACTATGGTTGTCACTGGGTGGCTGTAGCAACTTAACATCTATAGCTGTTTTTATTGACACCGAGAATGTCTGACTGATCTTCTGTATACACTTTGATTTCAAATGTCCTTTGCCCCACTTGCCGACTACTTCTTCCATTAAATTGAACCCAGTAATAGGCTGTTCTGCAATATTGAGATAATTAGTGACTAAAACAGGAACATATAATGTCTTTGTGGGATGAGTGGCACAGTCCAGGTAAAGTCTCTATCCAGCCTATATACTGTATGGTACTTTCATTACCACTAATGCCAGGGGTCTCAGCGTACTGTGAGGAAGATATTTCTCTCTGCATTCATCATTTATTAGACTTTCCTGAGCCGCAGTGTCCCATAAAGCTTCCACTGGCACATCATTGAGGTGGCATTGGACAACAGATCTTTGTCCGATGAGGCTGATGAGCTTGGTTTGGCGCTGTGAGGGCATTTGGCTGTCAGACTGTGGAGAACATTTTGGGTGGGCCTGTAGGTGCAATGTTGATATAGGTCCTGAAAGGTGATCGGACTACTGCTGGTTCCTGTTCAGCAACCCCCTCCCATGGCCTTCTAGAGATGGCCTTCTTGTCCACACCGGAAGCAATGTCAGCACGTGTCACCCAGGGCCGCTGCTAGCCATTTTGGTGCCCGAAGCAGAAATGCTCAGTGGTGCCCCCATACCTCAACCCCCTTCAACTTGTTAAAAAATACATATTTATATGTTTTGTTTTGTTTTATATATAGGCTGATAAATATTGCTTGAATCACAATCCTAAGGGGGTCACCTGAAGCCCTGCTCCTGCTCTTCTGCAGAACAAATCAAGGCGCTATAAACACTACAAGCTGCAAACTATTTACGCTTTCTGTTGCATATATGAAAGCATGATTTAGATATTTGTATGAAGTTGAACCACACAGTTCGCCGCGTCAGCTGAACGCATCACATGTCTTGCTTCATTAGTTCTTTCTGTTTCTAATTGAATATGAGGCTGAGTTTCATCATCTAAAGACCATTTTGCTCCTTGTAGATAAAAAAAAAAATGTGTGTGGAGTTTAAACCGATCCTAGCTTTGCTCCTGATTTGTCTGAGTCTGTTTAAAATGTGTCTTGTGGAGCTGCCTGGGTGCATCTCCAACTCGCTTTGGAGCAAGAGAGTTCTAGAGTTAGTTTAAATTACAACTAAAGACAAAGTAGGCCTACTATATATGCTCCGCATTTAATTGTAAAAGGAACAGTGCAGCTGCTGCACAAATAGTCTATTCTGTCATTCAATCCAAACTGCCTGGTCATGCTGGTGGTGCCCTTTGGAGCACCTGATGCCCTATGCACTGCGTGTCACCAGTCCCAGTTTCTCTGCACGCTTGGCACCCTTTAGCTCTAGTGGGAGGGCGGTTTGATGTTGCTGCCCCTGACTCAGTATGTAGTCTCTTGAGCTCCTGCACATCTGCTTTCTGCTGTCTCTTGGTCTCTGGATCTGGCCCTCTGATTTGTGACTCTTTATTTTTATTACCTTTATCACCCCCTTTCAACTGTCTCACCTCTTGCGTCAATGTCACAGTCTTGTGGTGCGTGGTTGCTGCTGGATGGAACCTCTGCTTGTATTTCTTTGACTCTGGGTGGTTTGACCGGTATGTAAAACCTCATCTGCAACAGTTGTATTGCTCAGGTATGGTTTTAATTGGAACTTTACTGCTTCACGCAACAAACCTCTCGAGTGACTGTAGGAACTTCAAATTTGGGCTGACTGCGCCCCCTCATCTTCTTCCCCAGACTTGCCGAGCAGTTTCGTTCTCAAATCTAGTGCCCTAAAGAGGAACGCTTGACCCGACTCTTTGATGTCTTGGGAAATGTTCATGAACCTGTGCAACGGTCAACAGTCAACTTTGTAGTGGCCTCTTAAGTATGATTTTGAGTGTGGGAAGTGTGAGCTCACACTTCACTTCCAGTAGATCTCTGAGGTAAAGAGCAGGGCTGACAGCTTTTATGACAGCTTCAATTATTTCACTCTCAGAGTAACCCTTCTTGAGGCCTGACTTAATCAGGATTAGTTAGACTGGCGAAAGAGAGTTTTTCTTTCTATTTGACCTAATATTTTAAAGTCATGTTTTTAGTGTGACTTCGGGTGCTCTGGGTGTCACAGGTGGAATCATTTCATTTTACTGATGGCAATGCTGCTAAGTTCAGCTCCCAAAGCTCCAGTCTTTTCCTCCAGAATGTGACATTTGTCTACCTGTGCTTGCTGAAGTTGTCTGAAGATCACTGATAATCTACTGGAACACCTGGGAATCTTCACCCTTTTCAACGTCACCCAGTGTACACTCAACCACCCTCATCGGGGCACAGCGAGTCTGTCCTTTGAACCCTTCACCCGCTGGTTCACTGCACTTTAGATGATAAGACACTTGGATAGGCTCTGATGTCCCCAGGGACCACATTGTATCGCAACACTGTCTCATTCAGAATTTGATCCATCTTGATTCTGGCATCATGTCTAGGTTCGTCTTGTAGGTAGGCTGTCTCAAGATGCTTGTTTTAGCGTCTTGGCTGGCACACCAAGATTATGTAATACACCTGATGAGAGAGGAAACAACTCGTGTGCAACACCTTTTATTTCTGTGAACACAGATAAAACCGCTTTGATGAATAATGGTTTTATTGTACTCGCTGTACACAGTGTGTTGTTCATCTTAAATAAAGAGACATTGTTTTAGTACTGTTTAATTACTTCTATTTGTGTTTTCTGTCTGACAAACCCTGATTACCTGACTCACTAGTGGTGGCATATAATACAGTTATAATGCATATCAAGACATACAGCTTCAGACTGAACTGCGCTACTTCTGTGTCAGGCAGAGAAGAAGAATATTTTAGTAATTACAGATATAAACAGGCACATTTGTTACATATATTTTACAAAAGAAAAACAGGTTCATGAAAATAGTCTTGAACTTGTAACACACAAATATTGTTCTAATTATTTGTACCATTGCACTAGGTTTTGACATCACGTGTAGTGTCACTATTATTAATAGGAGTGTTGCTTAAAGTACCTTTACCCAAAGCCATTGTGTGGGAGAAGCTAATTGTAATTAGCATTTAAAATAGCTAACATTTGAATATACAAAACAATTATAAAACATAATCCTGCCTCACACCGAAATTTGCTCCTTACTTAATGAATTATTTAATGCTTGCGCACTTAACTCACCTGTGAACACAGATAAAACCGTTTTAATGAACTGAAGGCAAAGAAGTCTGTCTATTTTACTGTGTAATTACTGACACCTACTGGCGTAATGTAGCATTACATCTGGAACTGAACAATTATTCTCAGGTAAACGTAAGTGCCACAAGTAAAGTAACCAAAATATAGACAGAGGAATATTAAAATATCAAAAGTTGTTCGGGGGTGTCTTTTCATAGCAAATATGTCCAGGGTGCCACACATACGGTTTGTATCTAGTGTCAATATGGACAACGATTCAATGAGCAACTCATGCGCGTTATCTAAAGTCCAAAATGCTCCTAGCAGACCGTGTTCGGGGCAGCAGTTGCCACAGTCTGTGGCTCTTCAGCCAGTAGCTGCAGAACGGACAGGATATCTGGCGATAGATAATCTGGATTTTTATAAAATGCTGTAGAGTGGTCCGATTGCTTGAACTGAACGGTCCTGAAGAAATCTCCTGCTGGTAAATTGTGCATACAACTGTACAAATGATTTGTCTAACAGCTAAGTATTCGTAAAAAGGCTCCTGCTGTTACACGCTAGCGCTAGCTAACAGTACTAACAGGGTTGGGTAGTAAACAACTCGCATATCCATTCGCTTATTGCTTGTCCTTGATCAAAAGGAGAAGTTATATATGGCACAAGATCTCAAACATCGATTTAATTATTCATTGAACCCTTTTGAGCTTTCCATGTTTTCTTCGTGCTGTCGTACTTGGCTGTAAACTGCGTTTCACCTCAAATCACACATAGCACTTAATTTAAAACTACGCAGCATCTCGAGCTGATTTCCAAACTATGATTTGATGTTGTCTTTCACAGTGAATGTCATTCCACATAAGTATTATCTTGTTAACCCACACAGCAGGTCTATTCTGGTCTGTCTCAGCGCTGACCTTTCCCGTCCGGAGCCAGGATGAACGGCTTTGGCAGAACTGACACACGCAGGACACAGTCCTTTACATTGGCCACGCACCTCGGAGCCAAGTCTGACATGGAGCGAGACTCGGGCTTTTCTGGTAACAAGCAGGCTTTTCTATTGATGCATGGATTGGTATTGTTGTTCACCCATGTGTTCTTTTGGTGCAGTTGGATTTACAACTTATAGCTGGCCAATTTCAAGTTTAGTTTTGAAAAAAGTTAAAATAAGTAAAGAATAATTCAACTATGCTAAGTTCAATCAAAACTAGAGATCTAGGTCATTATTTTCCATAGAGTATCTCTCATATTTCGCTCTTGCCCCTCTTTACTGTGAGGTCTGACCTGGATACTTTTCATCAGACGACCAGTAGATCTGTATCTACATCTGCCACTGTTTTTATACTGCTTATCTTACTGTGTGTTGTCCCTTTCACAGATGCGAGCTCAGAGTATCTGAGTGCAGTGGAGCTAACAGACACGGAAGAGTCCGGGAGACATGGCACTGTGCTGAACCAGGATCTTGCAGCACAGCAGGTGGCTTTGATGGGTGGCTCTTATGCTGGAGTGTCGCCCATGATAATCATGAATAACATTCTCCTAAAACAGGTAAACCTCATCTTGTTTTCTGTAAGAGTTTGTCACATTGAAATTGAAATTGTTTGCTGTGTTTACTCACTGCCTTGTACCTTAAGAAAATGTTGTGACTAGATACCTGAGAAGGAGACATGAAATTACTTACTAGTAATTACTAGTTTTTTCTTTTTCTCTCTCCAGCCCTCAAACATCACTGCAGCAGATAAGCAATGGGGCATTTCCTCCCCTATGGAAGTCATGCCTCAGTCACAAGTGGTTCTTCTTCAACCTATGCTATCAAATGGCAGCAATAGCGCCCCAAAGGCTACTTGTGAAAATGCTCGACAATCAAGAAGCTATACACCTTTCAAATCCTATCCGAGAATTGCCCCACACCCAGGGGAGCATCTGTCCAAAAGGGTGGGATCCTCCAGACTAAGAGGGTCCTCTGAATATGAACCGCGACAGAGAAAGCATCATCATAGCCACAGAGTCTCCAGTGCTGTCAGCCCACAGCCCACACTGCAGGCTCCACTCCGGCAAAGTAACACATTTGAGCCTGTAAATAATCAGGTTAAAGTCAGTGAAACGCAGGTGTGTGACAAGTCTCCTACACCATTGACAGAGTTTAGCTTTGTGCCCACCTACACATATGAATTCCAGACAGCCATAAGTGACATCTTTGTCAGTTCTGACAAAGATACCTCAGGCAATGACGGCAGCAAACTGAAGCGATTCAGCAATACTTACAACATCCTCAGCAAATCGGGCCTGTTGGGGATCACTATGCGGACAAAGCAGCTGATCAAGGAGAACATGCGCACACAGAGCCAGCTGCAGCAGCTGCAGGAGCAGACTGCTCTACTGCTGAAGGCTCTGAGCAGTGGTGAATCCCAACTCTGGACTAAACTACAAGTGTCTCTGCAGGACACACCGAAAGAGCCCAGTCCAGCCAAGACCCCTGTGCTCCTGCTATAATGGCACAAACCCAGAGCCATGGTCAAGGGAATCTCCAGTGTTCTCCCAGGTCTCAATCATATCTTGTTTCTATGTAGGGCTGGGCACATTTCAATGCTTTTCAGGTACCTGTTCTTGAACTATACCTAGTTTTTGGTACCGGTACCTGAACAGTACTATTTCAGTACCTTTTCTTATATTAATAATGATGTAAAATATATGACAAATAAGAGTTATAATTCATAAATTAAAATACAATTTCTGTAGCTTTCACCCATTTGGGTTGATACAGCCTTGTAAATTTCAACAGTGGTCTCGGAAAACCCACTAAGCATGATTTCAGAAGATTTTTGTTCTTCCTGCTGGTACCCTTTAAACCCAGCCCTATTCCTACGTTACTTCTATTAATTCATTAATGGCAATGAGGACATTGTATTACACCTTGTGACCACTAGACAAAAATAATTCTGTTGTGGTTTGGAAAGTGCATATGAATAGGCCTCTTTGCATGTTTCAAACCTCTGCCTTAATATTTTCTGCCTTTTGCCATAGAGCTCTATGCTTCATTATAATAAATATAACATATATAACACATAAACGCATGCCTTACAGCACTAGAGTGGGACAATTGCGTGTTAAATTCACAATTTCTATCAAATACGTTTGAATTCTTTGTTGATTTGACTCATCCAGAATCTACATTGATTTCTTGTGTTTATGTCTAATAATATTTCAGTCTGCTATTTATGTTTACAGAGCTTGCTGGTTTTCTGTCTGTAGTTATGGGAATAATATTTGCCTTGGTATCAAGGTTCTGTAGCCATATACTGTAGTTGCACACTGAGAATTAGCTGCCCTAGTCCTTTCTGCCTCAGACCTGAGTTGTGATGTGGCACGGAAATTACTGAATTTGTGGTACAAACTGCTGCACTTTAAATGTCTGTAGTACATCTGTTGATTCTGATGGCTTCAGCTTTAGATTATGAAATGTGTAAATCAATATTTTCTTGTTGCCTGTGTCTTTTTAAAATCTGTTTTTATATCAGTGCTGGTTAGAAATGAAAGATATAGGGAGAAAATGGGTAGCCTCGCTATATTATTTTAATATTAATGTCAGTGAAACTTTATATTACTGTAAGAATTATGTTTTACTACTGTGTATTGCACTTGCTAGCTTGCTTGAATATGTATTGCAATGTTATGTTAAATTATCTGATATAAAACACTACATCATGCGTTGTGTTTTTTTAACTCAAACACAATTTACATATGGAAATACACAAAAATAGACAGAAAGGGTTTTAATAACAGAGATACATGTCCCTTATTAGTAACAAAAGTTTCTCCTACTTATATATAATAAATGGTCAAATACCTAATTTTTGGTACTCTGAAAGCACAATTTATTAATGGCACATAGTGATAATACCCTGCTTGCCTAATACTGCTTTACAAGGCAATGTAGCATGGATAGAAGGAACCCAAATTCACATTTCTTTCAAAGAAAACAGAGTCCGCCTGAAAACTGGGCAGTATGATGCTGTGAGACAGTCCTTATTATATTCATCTTTAAACAAGCCCTTAAGTTATTAGAACATTACGAAGTATACAACTTAAGCAATTCCTGAATGCCACCGTATCGGTTGAGCTTTAAAAATGGTAAAAGCACTTAACATTAGCATATGCTGTTAAATCTTATATAAAGCTAGGGAAAATACAACTATTTGATAATATGCTATTTAAATGTTAAAATATTGTCTAAATTCAGTTCTATCCTCAAAAGAAGGGACCAAACAATAATACTTAAGTTTCACCTATCAAAAAGTGTTTTTTCTAATTCACTTCACAATGTATGCAGATAAAAAGATTTTAGCAACAAACAATGTTTTACTGAGAAACGAAAAGGTGTGTGGTCTTAAAGGTGCACTTTGTAACATTTCTAGTGGAAGGTTGATCCCCTGCTTGTCTTAGTGGAAATATTGGTACTTGCCTGGAAAGTTCCACAGTATGGTACTCTATATCTCAAATTGATTCAATTACTGGTATTTTTAATTGACAAACATGCAGTCTTATGGGGAGCGGGGTCGCCCCTCCACAGATTTGTCCTGTAATAGGTAGCGGACCCTCCACCAGAAAAGTAAACCTTTAAACTATTCAAAAGACCAGTTTTAGTAATATCTATTTAGTCTTGATTTGGTCCTGGTTTTAATTGAACTTGTGAACATTTTATCTAAAAATTACCTGCAAAATATCAAATTATTCAAAGTACTTATTGCAGATATAATTTTCCTCGATTGTGCGGCCCTATAATCTGTAGCAACTGTATCAGAATCTGGGTTAGTCCTGTTTCAGATCCTCTGTGTCATGTGAGGTCATCTCCACAGTCTGAACTGGCAGAATGAGGCCTAAGATCCAACGCGTCCCAAACACGTCCTTTAGGTTACTCCTCCAGGGGCTGTGACTGTCCAGCAGCTCCCCCCGCTGCAGCTGACACCAGGTCTGCCCGCGAGCCACCAGGAGCACCTGTTGACAGCAAAAGCCCGCACACACCAGCCCAATGCCTAGCCACACGTACAGCATCAGGACCAGGAAGAGCTGCAGGCCTGAGACACTTCCTGTGGGGAAAGAGAGAACAATAATATTAAACCACAACTTTATTGTCCCTTATAGTGGGTGTTCAGTTGACATATCCTGCAATATCACCAGGGCAACCTCCCAAAGCAGTGTATAAAGGACCCTTCTCTAGATCTTGTTCTAGGTCCTTCATCAGAACCACACCTTAAAATAAAATGTATGACAAGCAAAATAAAAGGCCCCCAACTCACCATCAGTACCATCCCCTCACTACACACGATATACTTTCCAAGATGAGGAAATACAACATCTGTCACTTCCTACAGGTCTAGAGGTTCTTCCAATAAAGTGAAAACATTTTTGCAATCAGTAGAGCACAGTACAGGACGCTTTTAGTGCAAAGATTACAGTCAAAATGGAAACAATATCACAGTATAAATAAATCACGACACTATGGCTGTCACTATCAACTATTTTAGGAGTCAACTAGTCAGTGATACATTTTTCAATTAGTCAAACGATTATTTATATTTTTGCCCATTTTGACTTAATAAGCCCACTGTCTTTGTTTCAAAAGGTCATTCATCTGTGTTTTAGAAGTGCAGATACTTTACATGTTCCTGGCAGTGTAGTAGGGCAACTAGGAGACAAAGGTCAGACTCTTGGTAAGTGGATCTCAGCTGTCGGGAACGTGTGTGTCTGTGTGTGTGTGTGTGTGTGTGTGTGTGTGTGTGTCTGTGTGTGTGTGTGAGAATGAAAATACCAAATAGTTAGAGCTAAATGGCTGCTGCAAAACAAGACACCTTCTTACCCATGAAGAAGTATCCCGTCGAGAGTGGGAGCAGAGTGAGGAAGGTCAGAGGGTTCTCAAAGGAGATGGAATACTCCACGGTGAGGAAGGCCACCCCGAGCACCAGTGAGTACAGGCAGGTGCAGGACGTGTAGACACAGAACATGATGAAATAACGCATGTTCTTGTTGCCGATACAGTTCCCGGTGAAGAAGCAGTGGTGGTCCCGCTTGAAAATGACCTTCTTGCACAGTTTGCAAAAGTGCCTGCCGTTCAGGAGGTAGTGTGCGTCCACTTTGTCGGAGCAGTGAGGCGAGCACACAGGCACAGCGCTCTCATTGGCACTTTCGGCTGGGTATTTTATAGTCATTATGTAGTTGCCCAGTGCGTTGAACATGAGGAAGAGGAAGGCCAGCACATGGACGGTGGTGGAGCCCTTCAGGGTGGTGTCAGCGCCGGGGAAGATGGTGGGGATGAACAGGCAGAAATACAGGATGAAGGTGACCACTGTAGCCACAAAGAAGTACGCAGGAGCTACAGCGTTCAGGAGCCTCAGCTTGACCATCCGGGTGAACATACCTGGGGCAGTTACTTATTTTTCAATCTTTGTGTGGAAAGAAAAAGAAAAAGTATTTTAATTTGATGACGATGGACACAGATTATGCAGATGGTTCTCTATATTATATAAGTTTATATAAAAGTGAATTAAATGCACGGTTTTGCCTCACATTAAATCATTTCAACTCCCAATTCAAACTGAAGCTCTTTCTGAACCCTTTGGAGTGGAGACTGTGTAGTTGTGTAGACCACAAAAAAGTAATAAGCTATGCACAGAGGAAAATCTGATTTCAAGAACTTGTTTGTCCTATTTTCTTTCCTTTTTTTGTGTGTAGATATAGGGGGGAGTAAAGCTTCTGTTGGAGGTTCGGACTGACAGACAGTATTGAGCATTTGTTGGGTATTGCTGATTCTCTTTCGAAAGCTGAAGCCAAAATCACTCAAATGAGAATGGTGTATAGTAACAAACAAAAAAAGTCCAGGCGAAATGCATATAAAAGACCGAGTAAAATGTTAAGAATGTTATGCTTTTTTTTTTATTTATTTATTAACCTTTATTTAACCAGGTGGAGTGACATTGGGTGAAGTGAATAAATAAAGCAGCACACAAATCATTTAAAAAACAAAACACTTAAGAGACATTTAAGAACAAATTAAAACTGCATTTACATTACATTTCTTCCTGCTCTGGAGAACAAACTGCGCAAATTTGACTGAAAATAAGTGGGTTATAACTTTCCTTTTATGTTTTACATGCCCAGGAGCTTGTTAGTTCTTGTTTTTCAGATGGTAGACAAAAAGGAATAAATGCAGAACCATTCAAACTTACATTTACTGATAAATCATAAGGTATTCAAATATAAAATTCAAACAACATCATGACACAGCACATAGTGGACATGCAGCCAATCTTAAATCTTAACAACGTCAAATTAATTAAGCTCCATCTTTGGTTTAGATTGTACCCCATGTGATGTGGCTGCCTATTCCATCTTGAAAAAACTCATTTTGTGAAATTGGGTCTGGGGACTCTCCTGGGCCATTGACAGGGCTAATAATACCTCAGCTGCTCCTCTGTGCTCGCCCTCTGCACAGAGTCCCAGCACAAAAGCGCAGAATAACAGAGAGAAATGTGAACACAATACAGTGCAGTTCTACGTTCTAATGAAGCTACAGTTACACAAAGCACACCCTCGTTTCTCTACAATAACACCGCATGATGCTGCTGATGCTGAGGATGGCGTCAAGCTTATTTCCATGGCAACGAAGCAGACAGGTCCCGGTTAAGACGTGATGTTGTTACCTGCAGGTGCGGAGGAGACGCGAAGCAGCTGTCTTCGGCGCACTGCGAGCCCCGGCGCACAGCTCTACGTCCTGGGTCTTTATTCACAGCAGCAGCGACACAGTTGTAGAGCTCCAGAGCCACACACGATCTGGTCTCATCCTCACTGTGCGCTGCATCCACTAGTGCCGCCTGCTGGCCCGGATGCTGAGGCTGGTTTGGGGGTAGGGCATCCTATTTTGATCAAGTTATTTCTTCAGTCACTTATATTCATATCGTTGATTAACGGAATAAAAACATGCGCTTCTTTCAATCTCACTGTAAAGAAAAAAAAAAAAAAAAAAGATTAGGCATCAGATTAAAGGGGGCATAATGTGGAAAAACAAAAAGCACTTTCATGAGCTTTTTACAATGTCATCACGGTAGCAAAGCAATTTGAATTCTGTCAATGGGACAAAAAAAAACCAACTAAAAACTAAAATAATAGTGAAGACATTTTGCCATTCATCCAATTAGCTTCTGGAACGGTGAGTCACTTTCTATATCTCTCAGTGGAGGATCTAACTAAACTGAAACTGACTCGTGCCAGAAGTTCAAATATCTGTTGTTCGTTAAGCCTTATTGAACTATATGATGTTATCTTAGTCATATTTAGCAGTCGTTCATGCCACTAATGGGTCATCCCTCCTCTTCGCATACTCTGATTAGCCCTGTTTATACAATAGTGCCCATGTTATAATAGTGTTCCTTCATCATTATCTTACTCAGAGTTATATTTCTAATTGATTCGTGCATATTTGAGTAATCCTGTATTGTCCTGCATTTGAGGCTGAAGTTTCACCTACCCTCCATCTCCGCCCACATTAATGTACTTGGTTGTGAATATTTGAAAACTTAATACTCCTGTCGGTTTCTAAAATAGCCACTTTGCTATGGGATAATACCACTCTTTCTATTAAACAGGAAGTCAATGGACCTTGTTGTTTCTATTATTAAGCCGTTTTAGATCAATATTGCAGTTTACAAAATGTAAAAATATTATCTAGTTATGTTATAATTAAATACTAAGTAGTTAGTAGCCTACCAAAAAAACAAAAAAGAAAAAACCATAATATGTCTCCTTTAATAACCAAGACGGTAATTTGCTGACGCTCCCTAACGCAACCTTCGCGCCACACAGGCTATTGTGAGACGGTCCCTGGGCAGGTGGGAGTTTCTCTGCTTGTTTCTTGTTGGTGTTGGATAAAAACACACACACACACACACACACACACAGGCACGCACACGCACACACATACGCACTAGCAGCAGCAGCATCCCCATCCGCAGACGTACTTGCATCAGGAAGCGTTCCGTAGGTAAGATTGGCTTTTTCTACGCGTTTTGTCGGGCGATTTCTTCCTTGGGGCGACACGCGGGGGCTTTTTATTGCGCTATTTTTGGCGTAATCGTTTCCATCAAGTTGCACTACTGCTGGAGGGTTAACCCGGGCTGACTGCGGTGAGCGATAGCAGAGAGTCACCAACAAGCTCTGATTTGATTGAAATACGCTTTTGTCATGTTTGGGAATCGGGATTGAACTTATTTAGCAGCGGAATGTCCAATTACGCAGCGGTGCCATGTTGCTACGTGCGTTTTTGGGAGTGTTTCCGAGAGCGTGTCTGCTTTACACCTTAACCAGACGATCTATCTACATTCGTAATACCTATTGTTCATTACGTAAACGGGCAAGCAAGTCGACATCTTATTTCGCCTTCTGGTTACTTTTGATACTGGGCACAATCCAGCCTAAATGACTTGGAAATCACTGATGTTTTTTTGCGTTGTTGTTAGTTTGTTCCTCCAAAAAGACACAAAGCCCTCGTGGGTCTAGTCCAGGGTTTATTTTTATTCAGACCTGTTGATGCATTGCCTTAGTTTGCATGTATCATAAGACCAGAGAAAAGACCTCATTTACTTCCATGAATTTAAAAATAGCCCCCCCTTGCATTTTATCTTGGTGCTGGTAATATTATAAGATTGAATCCGAACTCTGCCATTTGCATGTGGCTGTGATAAAGCGACATGCCCTTTAAAATGCCACACTTATAATGGGTTTTTGACATTTTAGTTAATTGCTGTTGCATTATTGCTCGTGGCTTCATGGGGGATGTTCTATTTTTTGCAGTACAACAAGATTTGAGCTGTAGAAAATAACTTTTAATTTTTGTGTTAGTGGCATGAAGTCGTTTCGCTATTATTGTTTACTGTGATATTTTTCTGTAGCAATATATTGTCCTCCAAAATGTGTTATTGTGACAGGCCTTGCTACAATTCTCAGATCTATATATTTTCAAAGCTGAAGTTAGAAAGCTAAGTGATCTGTATGTACCACACAAACATGAATATTTAAAGAGTCTGACAGAGATTGCAAGAGTGGCCTCAGTGTGGAGTCACAGGGATGCATAGTAGCAACAGCTGGAGCTAGAAGCCAGTGAAACGTTTAAGAAAATTGGCAAACACGGCTAAGAGAGGATCAGTTGCTGTGTGTTCAATGTAGAGAAGCGTTTCAGCACCAGGGGCAGGTGGACAGCTCCTCCTGTGACCAATGATCAAACAGAAGAGCTTCAGTGAGTGCACAGGTGTGTATGAGCGATCGTATGCTCTCACACATAAAGTAAACACAAAAGGTAAAGTGCATTGTCTGTAAAGCTGGGTAAACACTGGAGAAAAAAATAGACTAATAAATGTGCAGTTAGACTAGTTTACTATAGATGAACGTGTTGCTTCGACTTTTTAAGATAGGGATTTAAAAGACACATATTATGCATTATTTGTATGGTTATTGTCCTTTTAAACATGCTCTCAAGCAAAGGCATTTCATGTTTTAGAACTTAAAATAATGTATCTAGTGAAAACCACACATGATGTTCTATCAGCCAGGCGTTCCCTTGTTAGGAATTGTGTTAGAACGCCCTCTGTTGTAGGCAGAGAGAGTTACAAAGGAGAGATAAACAAAGCTAGCTTTCCCCTGACATGCTCATGCAGGCACGCGGTTGTACTGAACGTAAGTTGATTGCAGAAATGCTCAAAATAAGTCTGTAATGACTTATGGACTTAAAAAGAGCTCTGCCTATGACGAAATTAGGATCAGAGGGAGAGGATGTACTAAACAGGATTCATCAAACAAGCATGAACACAACTGAATACAACTGCAGGTATGTTTGTGGTGAGGGGACAATGTAATGACATGGTCAAAAGCTAAAAAAAAAAGGGAAACATTTCCATAATACGTGTCCTTTAATTTATGTGATTAGAGAGAATAAGTGAGAGGAGAAGATAGAGAGGCTGAGGGGGCTGATGAAGATGCAGAGGAAAGTTACTGGCCTTAGCGGAAATGTCAGGAAGGAGTGGAGAGTAAAGTAAGGTACACTTTATTGTCCCCCTGTGGGGAAATTTGTCCTCTGCATTTGACCCATCCTTCAATGCGGCTGGGGCATCTCCTCAGGAGCAGTGGGTGCCACAGCGCAGGGAGTGCACTCCATGGACGCTTTGCACTACTTTTGTGAATAACAGTTGCTTTTTGGTCCAAAGCTCTATGTCCAATATTGGTATTGAGATATTGGGTGTTATGGCAGAAAATAACATGAAGGGCCGGAGTCGACCAAATGTTCACACACAACTGATAATTCTGCGCCTGTACTTTCTCTTGTATCAACGACCGGTTTCTCTCTATTCGGGAGAGAAACCCCGGGGGTCCAGGATGAGCTTTTTTTGCATGAACACCTTGCCTTCTGGCCAGGGCATTGTCTGTCTAAGTGTCATACGGTCAGGATGTAAATGTAATCAACTACCTCTGTTCTTTGTTCTTGTACCCAGCATTTGTCTCAGGGCCAGTAATGTTCTGTGTGATGTGTGTCATGTGACCATCTGCTCAAATGTAAACTATATAAGAATCTATACCGGTAAATCAGGATTTAGACTAGGGCGGGACAGACGACACTTGGATTAGGGACAGATTGATTCAGACTGTACACTGAATTAAAACAATTAACCTTTGAGAAAGACAACTCTGTTCTATTGTTTTACTTTATTTCTTGATAATGTTAGAGAAGTTTTCCACAACAAGGGTTTTTGGAGATATTGAATTGGTCTGATATTGAACATTTTTGCACTGCCCCATTTTGCCAAATCAATCAGCCCGATTGTTTATTAGATGCACATTAATATTGGTAGTGCACTGTGTCATTATTTTATATTCCAGATAATTGCATTTTGCTATTATTAGATTTGGGGGCTTTTCTATTGATTCGAACATTTTGAAATTGTAAAATATCAGTTATCAGCTACAGCAGCAAGTGAAATATTGGGTATCGACCATCCTTTATATACTCTTGCCAGCAAAATTGGAGATTTGGTGCTTGGAAAAACAACCCAAACACAGATGAAGCATAATTACGTAAACCAAATCTTTTGTCGAAGATGGATTCAAGGATTCTGTTGACATTGAATTAGGGGAAACAGTTTGCCTAAGCTCTGCAGTTATGAATGGGAGTCCAGCTTGTGCACACTTCCCACGTCTTTAACAGATTGCACGCTTCCTGTGTATCATGGTAGTAGTGTGATGAATACGTGTGTAAATAGCTGTTTTACAGAAACATTGGACGCACGCAGAATTTGAAAATAAAATTAGCTGTAGTGTTTTGGACGCTGTATCATTTGTATTCCACCTGGAGTCTGACGGAGCAGTTATGTACCACAGGCGCTCTTTGTTCTTTTTGAAGTTTCAGAAAGGGAAGAGGCGGCTGTTTTAGATTCCTGCTGTGAACTTACTGGCTGTTCCTCGGGGGTCTACTCTGCCTTCTCACTTACTGAAATGGGAGGTAAACAGTGTTGACATAACCTTAAAACAACAGCAGGTAAACCAAAGAAATTCAACTTGTTTATTGATGTTACAGGTGTTTGTCTCTAATGAGAAAACCAATGTTATTTGGTTAATTGATTACAGAGTCCGAGCCAAGAAGACTGCAATTAAGAGTTAATGACTCCTCTTGTAAGGGTGGTTAGTTAGATCGCAGTATAATGATAATCCAAAGATGTTGAGGCAAACACAAACACATAGTGACAAGCAGACTCCTGACATATTTATTTGTATAAAGGGAAGGGTTGCTTAATCCGGTTTTTCTCAAACCAGTGGTACAGGAATTCCTTTGCAGTTCACGAATTTGCTTCTTTAAAGTCCACTGAATCCACATTTTTTCCCTCTTTAGGGTTGTCCTTGTTTAGAACTAGTGAAACAATTGTGTAGTCCTGTTGTAGACCAGTTTTGATCTGGTGGGACTCAGCCAAACATTGTCTTTGGTGTGAACAATTTGAGAACCACGGGCTTACTCCATTGCTTTATGTAAATATTTGATCACACCGTTATAACAATATAGGTCGTGTTCACATGATGTCACTCTAAAAGGCTTGTGTTTTGAAGCTGAGCTGGAGAGCAAGTCAGAATTTTGCGGTAGAATTTGCAAAATGATCAACTGGGCCTTAGAGAAATAAAGAGACTTTCCCTTCATTTGAAATTATGGCATGATTACATTACAATATAAAAGTAAGATTGAAAAATACTGGACACTTGAGTCATCGTCATCACCTGATATGTGAATTGAACCTTGTACCTGCAGAAGTTTATATATTGTTTATACTGTTATTATTTGAAGTGGAAAATGTTCAAAGGCTTGTAAAGATGCTGCGTGCACACTGGTCATGCTGATCGCCGTTTAAGAAAAGCATCAATTACATGTGTGTCATTCATGCCAGATGGGCCTTAATGAGGAGGACTGGCCTGGGCCTCAGACAGCACGGAGAGCCAGACATCACTGAGGTCCTACTGAGCATGTGCGGACCAGGGGGAGGAGGTGTGGTGCGGGGGATAAGCTCCGGAAGGAGGTCACTTTATGTGGTCTGAATCTACACGTTAGTTACCTGCATGTGACAACAGATTGGATTTATTCTGGACTGTAGCACTTTGAGATTTTTATAAAAGTTCAAAATGCAATATACCTATCATTTTAATGTATTCTTATTTTTATGCTTCGTTCTGCACGTGACTAAACTGGTTAATGACACCAATATTGGAAGGGGAGATGCAATAGTAATGAATCAGAACAAGCCTGATTTATGCTTTTGAAGTTTATTGTTGCCATTAAATGAAGTCATAATACAGCTTTAAAACCAATACTAAATGTAATAAACACCCATGCATTGTTTAATATTGTTTGTGATGTGATTTTTCTAACTTCGACATTGTATTTTTCTAAAAGCATTTGGGATTGTTTCTCTTCAAACACATTTCTTGCCTATTAAAATAGAGCTATAGACAATACACAAACTTAATACGTTATTAAATTATTACATAACAAAGGTAAAATCATTCCCCAAGTAAAATTTACCATAATCAATGCCCTCGATCATTTGTAAATCCTGGTGCAAACATTATCTACAAACTACGATAGGAAGTTTGAGGATTGCGGCCGATGCAGTCAGTTTGTATGTGAATTGCGGTGGCTGAATTGTATGGCAGCATGTGCAGGAGCTCTATTCTAGTGTAGTCTGGTAAGGGACCGTGCATTCACTGGCAGGTAGAAGCTTAACATGTCTGATTTACTTTAAAGAACTAAAGATCCAAAATACTCTGTTTTTTATTGTTTCTTTATTAACTCCCTGTCTGATTTACCTTCAGCTTCTGGCTTTCTTTTTAATGGAATTATTATTACCGAGCAAAAGCCAGATTGATATTACAGCGCTAAAAAGGTTGTCAAAGTCATCAGCGAGAGGCGTATAAAATAGATGATTGTGCGTTTGACGACTCTGACCTGACAATAATCCATCTTGCAGCTCATTGTCTGAATTACTCCAGGAGTGGAAGACAGATATCATTAAGTTCTGATCTCTGATTAAATAACTGACCTCAAAGATTGTCCTGTCAAATACATTTGATCACAATATCACATTTAAACTTAGATTTAACAATTATTCATGATTACTGGAACTTAAAGGAGTATAGGTATTTAGGAAATGTTTTTACTTTTCTTTTTACTTTTTTTACATCTTACATTTTGTTCATTGTACTCAGACACAGGTCCATTGAGGTCATGCAGAACTGATACGATCTTCATCGTGACATTCCACCATAAAGAAGCAGCAGCTTGTCATTTACATGTCAAAAACATCACAACTAAGTACAGGGATGTGGGCGGGGATAGGGGGTAGGTGAAAACCGGATTATTATTTTATTGAGCACTTGAGTCTCAGTTACAGGACAATGCAGGATTAACTCAAACATGCAGGAATCAATCGAATACAACTTTGAGTGCACAAACGTTGAGGAAACAAAGTTTAAAGCTCAGCAAAATTGATTTAGCATACGTCCCCTTTAACCAAACAACACTGAAATATTTCATTTTCTTGTTGTGAATAAAAATAAAGCTATATGATAAAAACAGCCAGATTAAAAAATATTTACATTAAGAAGCATTTTTTGGACTATAGAATGAATTAAAAAGACTTAATTTTGCTTCTGTCAAAACTGTCACAATTCTTGAGCAGTGCTACTTTGCAACAGTACGAGAATGACGACATCCCCTTCAAATGCTCTTCTTTAGACGCGTCCTTGTTAGTGTTATAATATGATAATAATTAAATAATAGTAAACGATGGAAAGCTGATTGCTAGTGACAGTGCGACGTCTTTATCATGACACAATGGAGCAATCAATACAACCCAAACAAACGAATGCTTTCGGTTTGAAGCTCTTACTGAGCGTGTGTGGCGTGTCATCTCCTCTGCCTCGCACGGTTCAATTGTGTACTATGAATAACCCCATCATCAGTGTCAGTTGTACGCATTTCCCCATCTTTCTCCATTCACAATCACTTCCCCACTCTTCCCGCAGCCCTCGAGGCCTTTCCGATGAACTTGACGACAGTCGAAATGTCAGGTCTTCCTTCTGTGTGCAGGTGTGGCAGACAGGAACGCTTCCCCAGCACAAAAACTGAAGCGAAGCGTAAAGGAGTGTGCAAGAGCTGCAGTTGTGCTTCTTGTCATTGGAGAGAAGAGCTGTTATATTTGTATTTATGGTAATTGAGACTGGCCTTGGAGGATTTTAGTGTTTTATCTAGCGCTGAGTGACAGTTGAATGAGGTGAGTCAGTGGAATACAGCCGTTATTTATGGCTGGTTTTCGCAGTGCAAACATGGCTGTGCGCGTGTGTGCCAGAGATGTGCTATAGCCCGTCTCAAGGGACGTCTGATGATGAGCTAAGTGCTTTATGTTGGCGAGGCCACACTTCAGATGACAATTCTGTGCATAAAATGGAAAGCAACTTCTATGTCGTTTTGTTCAAATGAATGACCTCGTAGTCATTTGGATGGTTCTTCAGAATCAGAATCAGAAACGGTTTATTGCAATTGTTATTGAACTAAATTCACAAACATAGGAACTTGCTTTGACCATAATAGAAAATCAATGACTTCATTTAGTAGCTTGGATGGTTAAGACAATCTGTTTTTACATTGGGAGAAGTTTTATACCTGGAACTTCTAAAATCTATGTAATAATTTGGATACAAATTGGATAGCTTTCAAAAAGACATTTCCAACATGATTATTCAGGTCTCAATATAATCATGAGAACTAAAAAAAACAAACAATCGAGACCGTTTTAGAAGCAAAATGTCTATTTTGTCTATTTAATTACATTTATGGTCCATATAATAAATCTAAAGGTAAAGTACTTCTTTGTCACATTAATGTTCAGATGTCAATCATTAACGCTAACATTTTATATTGACATCCCAATCACCAATCAATGTTTTTATATATTCATTTCTTTTTGATATCTATTGTTGATGGGTCTATCCGATTGCATACTGTGGCACTTTGTTTACTAGTTTAGCCTTTTGCATTAAAGATAAGAGTAAAAATAGGATGACTACAGACAAATCAACTACTTGGCAATCTCCAAACAGTGGATCAGACTCCTATGCCTGTACAAAGATTGTGATTTTCATAATCTTCTCTTCATCATCTATCCTCCTCCACAAACATGATGTCATCTATCACACCAGTGCTCCTTTAAATACTCGTCACTGTGAACTGGCCTTCACTTCATTCTCGCAGGTTGTTGCATTGGTCTCATTTCATTTGCAATTTATTTCATTGGTGAAACCCTTCATTACCTTCGTTCCTTCTGTTTTTCTGGCCCCAACGGCTGGAATGAGCTGCGAAAAACTTTGGAGCTCCGAACTTTGATCCCTTTAGCTGCCTTCAAGTCATCCTTATGTCAGGGTTAATAAAATAGAAAATAAAAAGCATTACATCAGAAGTATATGCCTTTGTTTTAATAATACTGAAGCACAAAATCTTCCAAAACAAGCAATTTTATTCAAAAACAATTCAGTAAATCCTTCCAACTTCATCACATTTGAGAGAAGACGAGCACTCTGTTTTACATGACCTGAAGCACTTTATATTTTTTTGAGTTTTCACTTTATAAATAATGTTTTTTTCCCTAATAAATCTTACCGAACAGTGCAAACATGTCTTCTAAAAATAACACATACGTTTAGATTCATTCATTTTTTTGTTAGTCGTTTTTTTTGACGCTATGAAAATGTCACTTGTGTCAGACAGTTAATAAAGGTTTTGGGAATAAAGCTAAGAATACAGACTTTACTGAAACTACACCTTTTATCTATAAAAAAAATAAAAAATAAAAAATAAAGATGTTTAAAGCTGTAAACCAAAAGGTGTCCTGCGATGTGACACAATTGCAAAGCCAGAACAAGCTTGTTTGTTAATGATGCTCCAGGACAAGCTTCAGGTCAAAATAAATAATTAACATAGTCTTGTTTTTGTAAAATCCTACTTAAAAAAAAAACAAAAAACTTTTGAATGTGCGCCAGTGTGACATCTTGCGGTGTGGCAGCATGATAAATAATATGTCAAACTAAAACGTGTCTGTAATGCTTGAGAAAACCTGTCTTTACTCTTGTGGATGAACTGATTTTTGGTTTTGGTTTTTTGTACTTTTCCAGGCTTGTCCTTGTTCTTTCCTTTTAGATACCCCACAATACACAAAGTACCACGATGAACCAGCTGCAGCCGTAGTAGTGACTTGGCAAATCCAAAAGATGAATATAACAGTGATGACACAAACTCTGGAGTGATTGAATCAAACTTTATTGCTACTTATTGACCTTCCCATTGATTTGATTGCTTGTCCGGGCCGCTGTCATCACTTCCTTTAGCTCCAGCTGTTCTTTCTACATGGAGCGGATTAGCAGATGAGGTAACGGAGACGATAGGCCTATTTACAGAAGAGATTAGTTTGATTGGTGCGGTCTTATTATGTTGTTTGTGAGATGATATGATTTGTATACGAAGTGCTGAGTCATGATTGCTCTGACGTTGGGCCAAATGCTGTGAAGCTCTGCCACAGTGAGCGCTCTGCCTCCTGCTCTGCGGATTGAAAATGAAAATGGAAAAAAACGTGTTGTAAAGTTAAGGGAGAGAAAATATTGACCTAATTTATCATTAGTAATGTTTTGTGACACTTTTGTAAGATTTTATATTAGAAATGCCACTTTGGTCCAGGTTTTGAGGGGTAGAACGAGCGTACATATTATTATTATTATTATTATTATTATTATTATTATCATTATCATTATCATTATCATTATCATTATCATTATCAATAGTATTTCTGATGAATTTCCGGGGCCCAGAGGCATAAACCCTGAAGACACTGTGATAGTATCGTCTTTTCAAATCAAGCCTGGCTATGCTTCCATTGTAGGAAGTTGATTGTATCTAAAGAGGCCGTTTGTGAAGAATATTAGATAATTAAAAGCTTTAAATGACCGATCTGAAAATAGACAAATTTGACAGACAATGGACAAAACGGACATTTATTTTGGATTCAATATGCTTCAATCATTCTTTTCTTTGGATGCCACCCTCTTATAATTTTATTCTTTATTTATATTGTGTTCTTTATGGTCCTTTTTTTTCAAAAATAAAACAAAATAATAATGACAATAGAAATTTAGTAATGGAAAAATTTCAAAATTGTAAAAAGCACGAGTAATTTTTTTGCCCTTGGCTCTCATTCGCACCTCTTTCTCGGCTTACTTGTGAGTCAGTACATATTTGAGACTTCTATCAGTGGAAATTAGTGCATTTCTGTGCCAGATTTTCTCTATTCTTGCTAAAGAAACAACAATATATTCCCCTCTTTACTGTTAACGGGTATCAAAAACCCGACCAAAAAGTGGTCAAAAACTGGGACAACTGGGACATGTCTTGTGTAAAACTTGGACAAATCAATGGTTTTGGATACAGCTGCTGTCCATGGGAAACGGCTCAAATCTGGGAGTGTCCCAGGTAAAGAGGGACGTCTGGTCACCCTAAACTGAGTTCTAGAATGAATCAATCTATATCATTCATTTAAGAAAATAAAAATGTTGTCGAATGATAACTATTGAAGTGAACTGAGCACTCTTATGTGTCATGTGCTCTTCATGATGTGGGTTAACTGTCTCTCCAAATTGGTGGATGTTGGTTATTGTGTTCCATGAGCAAATAGTTCAGCAAAATGCAATGTTGTTTTTCAATTACAAGGTTCAATCTGATCCTCCACTTGGGAAAAAATGTTTGATGGCTCATTGGTTCTTAGATTCCGAGCGCTTATACCATATCTATTTATGGATCTACACTGTCCGCTCGCCCAACGTTCAGCTGGAGGGCAGAATGGAGACTTGTTGATTTTATTTCTCAATGGCCTGTCATCCGCAACGAGACAGCCTAGATGTTATCTGAATATTGACCCAAAGATCCACGGTTTCACAATAGGAAAGAGGAGAACGGCTATAGTGCTGTGTTATTTTTACACATCCCTCGCTCTCTGTCTCCATCCCGAGGTTAGGCTGCTGTGCCACAAACAGGAAAACATCACCAACAAGCCACTGAATAATTTGGCTGTATGTGTTTCCTTGATACTTCACTTGGTTTTAAACCGGTTTTGGACTTTGCACACGTTGAGAAGGCTGAGGCTGTATTGATTGGGAGCGTGCATTGTGTTTGTGTGTCAGTGTGAGTGTGTGAGAGTGTGTGTTGTTGAGGGCAACCTGCTACAGATCTTCTTTCTGTGGTCAAACGGTTGTCATGACATGTAATTCCTGTCTGCCCCTCCGGTCACTAGTAAGCAGGCAAAACAAATGATCAAATGTAGTAGTAGTAGTAGTAGTAGTCCAAATACTGCTCCTGGCAAACAATGCAAACGGGTTAAAGCAGCCAAAAGACTATAACAGGGTCACACAAATTAAAATCCAGCGCTAAACCAGGACTAATCACTAGATAACATATTTTAACACTACTAGTTTTAATACACTGTTGGGCTGGGTAATATGACAGAAAAACAAATCAAATGTTTTTCCTTATATTGATCTATCATGATCTATTTGTCTTATTTAAAAAAAAAAAAAAAAAGCCTTTAAATATTAATTTCCATTTAGCACACAAAAAGTCAAACTTCTTCCTCCAAAGCCTGACTTCTGCTTCAAAATGACAGAAGATTGACTGTGGACCTCTCCATTCCAAAGACCCAACCATGGATCAAGATTCAGTCAATCAGAAATGACAGAATCTTGATCCCTCAAGTAATTGCCCAGCCCTTTTTCAGTTCTATTTTTAGTATAGATTTGCATGTGAATGTCAGTATTTTCGACAAGCCTAATAACCATTCAACCCAAAATGCGTCTGTTATTGTCTCTATACAAGTCCAAAGTGGTTGAATCGGCCCTGTAACACCCTCAGTTGTGGTCAATGGCTTTTAACAGCACTGGTAATGTTTGTGTGACACAGTCGGCTTGTGTCTTTCATGTCCCATCCTCAGTGGCATTTGTCAGCCAGATCGATGAGGACTAATGGGGCGGGCGGACATTAGACTGACGCTATCAAAGCAGCACTTATACTCAGAACAGACACTTACTACATCTGAGTCACTTACATTTGGGTTCTGAGAGCGTGGCGTTTCATTGTTAATTTGTTTTTTTTAATAATTCTGAAGTTAAATTATACATTTACAATTCTAAATGACCCTGCAAGTTTGCTTTTTCTTATTGGTTCAGGTTAAACTACTCTTAGACATGTTTTAGTCCTGTATTTGTAAACATTATTGGCCTTGGATCTAATATGTTATCTATTTCTTTCACTCTTTAAACATGTTGTTGTTGTTGTTGTTTTATTATTGTTGTTTTACATTTATTTAACCAGGAAAGTCCCATTGAGATGACCAATGTCTTTTTCAAGCGAGTCCTGGCCAAGAGCATTACAGATCATTCATAACATCAACACACATTTAGACAATCACACAGTAAATACATTCTATAAAAACAGCTACAAACCATACATCCCATTTTCAGACCTTCCAACATGGATTTAAACTGACCTTATTTTAGTTTAGTTTAAGTTATTCCTTGTTGAGGGAGCAGTCTTTGCGCGAAAACACAACATTGAATAATAAACAGATCAGTACAGAGAAACATCGAAATCAACTGACTTTGGCAGGTATTATATTTCACTTGTCTTTATCTAAGGGACACTTTATAAGCAAACTCCATCTTTCTATTTCAATGAAAGGAGCTCTATGTAAAAAATACAAAAATCATCAAAACAACTCCACATTTTTGCACCTTTCTACAACGCCACGAGGGGCCACGACCCAATTTTCTTTGAAGGGGGTATGACACACCAGTGGCCCTCTGAACTCATGCCCCCTCTCTCTGAACTCTCCCAGGATCTTGTGCTGGCTGCCGTGGTGGTGGGCACAGAAGAAATGCTTTTTCTATTGTTTGTGTTGCACTGTTCAGGCTCTTCATACTGATGACGAGTTGAGGAGCAAACCTGTTTGCAGACATGAGCTCTGGAGAGGAACAGTGGAATCAGTCATATAAAAAATCATAAGATAAAAAGCTAAGCAGAACAAGTGACCACAGTTTGAAAGGCTGTTTGTCATTTACTGAGAAAGATTATTTCTGTTCAGTTTACAATAAACTTAACAGAATGATAAAACATGCCAAAAGGTGGATATAGCATAATGCTTGATCAGTTTAGTAAACATGACGCCTTTCATGACTAGATTTGAACCTGCAATCTCCTGATTTACTGCAGATTCTCTACCACCACAGCAGGGAGGAGACGCTCCTGGCACAGCTCACAGGAGGAGGCATGACTTCAGAAGAGCCACACGTGTTATGGATGGATCCCTCATTATTGACAGCCCAAGACCATAGAGGGCAAGCTGGAGCCCCCCTCTGGTTTGGATGGTGATCTCATTGGCCACTGGACACCACATGACCTGGACTTGACAGGAGTGTAGTTTAGTGCGACATCTACTGGCAAAAGTACTATTTTGTATACAGTATAGCCAGATTTTCCTAAATATTACAACGTGCCCCTTTAAATGGCAACCATTTCTGGCTGTTTAAATAATGAAGCTAGTCAAGCGAACACCTTTGACGCAAATTCTGTAAATGGGAGAACTATGGGGAACTATGCAATATCCGGTTCCATGAGGTTAATGCTGTGGAAATAACAGATTGTAATTTGATTTAATGGAAATGTGAATGTATTTGTGCAGGTATGATGGAGCTCTGATGGCCGACCCTGTGCTCTTTGTGATGAGAGCTCCCCCTGTGGGTGGGAGGCCAGTGCAGTTGGACGTGCTGGACTTGGCAGCAGAGGAGAACAGCACAGCGGAGAGATGTTTCCACGCTCACTCTCACAGCAGCGTGCTCCAGGGGCTGCCCTTCGGAGGCGTGCCCACAGTCCTGGCCATCAATGTTGTCATATGGATGGTAAGAGTGCCTCGGCTCCAATTAACATACAAATCAGCAAATCAGAGTACAAACATTTGGAAATATGTCTCAAATCCACTTAATCTCCGCTTTTCAATAAGATATTAGTGCAGCCGTACAACCAGGTGTGCGATGTGTTAGAGGCATCGCTCTGGAGACAAGCCGCACTGTGAGCAGAGCAGATGCTGTGTCAGATACACTTGATTATAATGCAGCTTCACAGCCCCATCAGCACTGTCAGGAGTGTTCACTGAGGAAAAAGACATCTTGTGCAAGGTTTAATGTAAAGGCAATTTTAGCTCTGCTTTTCGCTAGCATAGACTAACTAGTAACATGGCGAAAAAGAGTGTAAGTGCCAAATGAGGGCACAGGGATTCCTCATATTAACTATAACTACACTGCCTGTCACCAAAGTCACCACAGAAAATAAACACTATTTTGTAGGACCACCTTTAGCTTTGATTACAGCACACATTCGCTGTGACATAGTTTCAATAAGCTTCTGCAATATTAAACTCTTTATTTCCCTTCAGTGTTTCATTATTTTTCACCAGTTGATCTTGCATTGATGATGTGAGAGAGTGAGCACTGCACGAAGCCTTCTCCAGCTCGTCCCAAACACTCACTGGGGTTCAGAGCTGTAGTCGATTCGTTTCTGCTTCTCCTGAGATGTTTTCTCTGCTCGATGCCAATGATTTGACCCTTCTCAAACACACTGACATCTTTTCCATGACTACGGGATTTGTCTTTCCACATGGCTGCTTCAGAAATGAGAAGCCGCTCACTGCATCAGTCGGGTTTAAATACCGTGTTGCGGCTGAAAGATCATAACCCATGCAACAGTTATCCAGTAGGAGGCTCGTACCTTTTGAACAAGTACTGTATAAAAGATTTAGTTTGTCTGTGAATGAAGGAAAAAAACACTGTAGTTCAGTTTCCATGGTAACTAAATCTGAGTTTCCTCTCTGAAATTGAGATTTAGTACATTCCATTTCTAGGGCACTGACTCACAACCATAAATAGATGTAACAGTAGGATACGTATTTTAAAATAGCATTTGAATTCTATTAAGCTCATATAATTAATGATAAATGTTGATTTTCACAATACGCTCATAGTTTACAAGCAAGTCCAGATGTTTCTACAATAACTATCTTGATTCCACTGTCATCCCCATGTCATGCCTGCTTTCATTTAATTGTCTCATTTTATCAGTGCTCTGTTACCACGACAACACAACACTGTCCTAATGATGGGCATGAGTCAAAGCATGCACATCTCCCCCTGGTGACAGGGGAACGCCTCTGCAGCAGATCCATCCTCGTACAAAATAAATCATCAGTGCTGAGGGAACAGGGCCCACACATCCACACGAGGCACAAGGTCAGCTCTGTGAGAGGAGGCGCACGCACTGAGCGGCTCTGTGCCTCTCAGTAAACTTTATATGCATGTGTTGTTCTGTAGGTTTTAATTCCCTGTACGCAAACGAACAGCATTTCAACCAATTCAACATGGCTGTAAGTAGCATTTATTCTGATTGTGGACAAAGGGCATTGCTACTTCACAGGCCGTGTAGGGGATCTGAAAACTGGAACAACTAACCACCAGAGGATGTAGATGCTGTTTATAGTTCATTTTACATCAAAGTTTGCTTTGTTGCCATGGATGACATGGTTCTGAAAACACACAGTCAATACATTCAATAATACTTACATTTTAAAATAACATTTGGCAGATAACTAATAAAAAGATGAATTGATGACATATTTTGACAAAACGTAACAATTGCTTACATTTTAAACTAAAATATGCAAGGAGAACAAACAAAGAAGATACGTTTAGGATAATAAGCCACAGATATAGGATGACCTAGTACAGTTTAGGGGTCTCAGGTGCCACCATCTTGTGGACTGACCAACTGTGAACTGTGAAACCAGTAGACCCTGGATTTGTCCCACAAATTGCCGTTTATGACTGGATTTGTACTTTCATACATTGTGGCCAAGCCTTAAACTCAGGTGGGTCAAGGTCAGGTGTTGTGCTGTGAGTAGCTACTGTACATACTGCACAAATACTGATCAGTTTTACGAACAAGAGTTTGCACTGGGAACAATGTGCATTTAGACACATTCACATTAAATGAGCAATATGACAAACTTTTATATTGCAATAAATTGGCGGTGCACCCTGCTGAAATGAACATCTAGTCTTGGTTCAAATTACATAAATTAAGAACTCTGGATTGTATAGTTTTGACTAGTTTAAATGTAAGTGTTTATATGGCATTAAATGTTCATCTAGTTTCAAGACATAGACATGCTGATTTACCTTTAAAATAAGAACATAAATCTGCCAATTAGGCAATAGCTATATTCTTTTCTCTTTGCAAAGAATGTGTCAACACAAACTAATAAGACATTTTATTAGTTGTTAGTTGTCGAGAATAGTTCTACTTCGTATTAGGATAGAATAAGCAGAACATGAAAGAATAGTTGCTTTTCTCATGCCCATAGTTGCTTCTACAAACTCCATCTTCCCACATCTATAGCTGCAATAAGCTGGACATTGTAGCTCACAGAATTGACACTTCCATGCCACTTCACAAACCTTAAGATTAAATTTAGCACGTAATTACATTTCCAGCTCCCTCTCCGCTGTGACTGAGAAATATGCATATTCGTCCCACAGTATGGATCGAATCGTGGGGTTGTCATTGTTAGTGCGCTCCCAGCATGTGCACTTCCCCTCTGTTTCCACGACAACCATATATTATCCTTAAGGATGACTGGCTGCCGATGTATCTGTTATCTCACGTTGTTGTGCTCTTTTTGCAGTTTTTGTTGCTGATTTTCTCGTGCCTGAGGAAAGCCGCGTGGGACTATGGACGCCTGGCTCTGCTGATGGAGAATGACAGGTAAATCCCTCTCAGGCTGTTTTACACCAGGAGAAGTCTGCTCCACGTTCTGCTCAGTCAGACATGTAAACAGAGCAAATGGAGATGGAATCAAGCCTGGCTGGCAGCAGTGTAGGGTTGTCAGCGCACTCTGCTGGTGGAAAATAGTACTCATAGAACGTCAATAGTACATTTTCACATATACCTAGGACCCCATGGTGCACTGTAAACCATGCAAAGGAAACTGTAGCACAAAGTGATGCAGAGAAGAAATTCAAAACAGAATTACATAAACAGCCATAAAACTCAATTGTTAACACATTACTACTTTACTAATTGTAATTACTACTTACTAATATAGAATTGTGTTTTTGGAGCTATGTGCAAGTGTGTGCTTGTTTATCCGTAAAGTTTGTCTGAAAATAAATGAAAAATGTTTCCCAATAAAGACTGTGATGTACATGTAATTGTGTTACCAAAAGGTTAAGGTATACTTTATTGTCCCTGTAGGGATATCTGTCGTCTGCCTTTGACCCATGTCCCTGGTCCTGGGTTCGACCCCGGGTGGCACTGTTTAGGAAATATGTTTTATTCATTCTCAGATTCAAACAGATTCATTTGATCCACAAGAGAGATTATTTGGACACAGTAGCTCCAAAAATAGAATTCTTAATTAGTAAGTAGTTTGGAATAACTGATAATATTAGTTACTCGTTGTTTGAGTTATTTATGTGCATTGTTAAAAGTGCTAAAAAGAAGTAAGAAAACAGATGGGGACACAGTATTTACAAAACTTTAAATCAAAACCTTACTTATGGTTCATTTAATTGTATCTACACATTTGACATGACGTTTTTATATGATTTCAGCCTCACATCTCTGTTCTATGGTGAACAAAATGAAAAGGAGAAGTCCCCCTCAGACTGCAGCCCTTCGGACTCAGAAAGCAAGGACATGGTCAGAGATTTACTTATTTTGTTTGCTTTCTAGGTTACAAGAGTCTGCTCATCCTCTTGACGTATCCGTCCACTAGGGGCAATCTTGGGTTGCAAATGTACTTGCTCAAAATCAGTGGCGGTGAGCCAGAAATAAACGAGCAGGATTTACACACTTCTTCCTCTCCTCTTCACCCCACCTGTCTGTATTATACATATACTTTCTCAAAATGCTCTCTTTATGTGTACAAGTTTATATAGTATTGTGTTCATGAAACTGCTTAAGATTATTTAAATGTTTATTTCATTTAAAATTAGGCTATATATTCTTACTTTTTTTTTAAGGAAGCACAGCACATTCTTACTCAAAAAAGGTAAATATATTTTATATACTATTGCAGCATAGAGTTAATAGTCCCTCTTAAGATTGTACCAGAAATGACTTTCTTTATAATATTTTTACAATCTCTGCAAGTTAGAAGTTGTGAACACTTTTGTTTCATTACTTTACTTTAGTTTGGTTCGTTATCATTACATTAGGTAAACTAAAGCAGTGAATGTTAGAATAGTTAGTTAGAACAGAGTAGTTGAATATGTACTAAATCCATGGACGCCCATAAACCAACACAGAAAGCTGATTTGCACAAATTTGACACAATATGATGATCCCGTTTACATTCAGCCCAGACAGTCTCCAGTTATTGTGGTGTTTATGTGGAGGTGTGACACAGACATTTACATGGTTCCTGCAGGTGTAAAGTGCTGAGTGCTGTGTGGTTCAGAAGTCAGCTGACAGACTGTGTCTCCTTCACACCAGTGTGACAGACCACTCTGTTTGTCCTGTTGTTGGACCATGTCAGGCCAAAGTCATGCGAGGACTAACTGTGAGGCCAAGGCAGACATATTATTTCATCACTCTGTCGCTGTCATTTGTATTACATTGTGTGAATGGCCAGATGGGGCTTGTTTGTTTGTCATTTCTCTCCCCTAATCGCCAATGTGTTTAATATTTGATGATTGTGTGTGCTTGCAGGGCTTCTGCTCGTGGCTCTCATCTCTTTACCATATGAAGTAAGTAGACAAAGCCCTCGTAATTTCAGCCTAATCTTAGCCTTCTTCCTTTTATTGGCCTGTGTCTTCAAAGCTGATGTCACCAGTAAATGCAAAGTCATTGCCTTATATGTCATTTAGCAACAAAAACAAACTGAGCTCATGCGGCCGCTGGAGCCGTGGTTTCCCATTGGCGATTTGCACTTGCTCCAGTCTGACTGCACACAACACATTTAGGCTGTAAAAGAGCCTTTCCACACTGTCCATGGTTTCCATAGTATTATGGTGGCTTCTGTTTTTAGCTCTCGTGCCAGTGGCTCACCCCAGGATCCCTGGGAAAGAGCAAACCCACCCTGCAAGCTCTCTATGTGTGGGCCGTGTGCAGCAGGCAGGCCTCTGTTTTTACACTCTGTCTCTTTGTGTTGTTTTATGACACTGGCTCTCCTCAGTCTCTCACTCTGATCACACACAGCCTTGTTCTTGATGAAGTTTGCCTGTGTTGAACTCTTTACCTTGGCAGCAGTAAAGGATGCGCTTAACCAAATGAATCACTTATGGCTAATTTTACACTATTTTAAACAGTGTGTTTCCTTTCACAAACTGTATTATTAGATACACTGTCCTAATTATGTCTGTGTTTGTCGTCAGGGACGAGGAGATCCGGAGCAAATGTGGCCTGGATGCAGTCACCTACCTGTCCTTCCAGCGCCACATCATCCTGCTGCTCAGCCTGGTCTGCCTGCTGTCTTTGGCCGTCATTCTGCCGGTCAACTTTTCCGGGAAGCTCATGGGTATTTTAGTGCTCTTCTGTTCCAGTCAAGTGTTTGCAAAAGCACCGGGATACCCTCAAACGCTGCAGCGGGCGGGCCACACAAGAGACAATCACACACAAGGCATATACTCTCCAGATTTATGACTCCAATGGAAGATCTGGTGAAGGCAAAGTAAGATGTTTTGTGCAAAAATATAATTACTCCCATGCAGAGATAATTTTAACTTGGATCCTCTCGTAAAAGCCTAAATTGAACAATTTCTCACACATAAACCGTGTACTCAGCTGACTTTTATTGAAGGGAGTTGCTGGTGTTCTGGTGTCAATTATGCAGGTAGAGTAATACAGACATTGTACTGCATGCTTCATTTAGCACAGTGGTGCGGGTGCCAGGGGTGGGATGGAGCCACAGGATACAGCTCTTGTTTGTTTACTTGGTTGAAAGTGTTGAGTAAGTCTTTCCATAATGAGATCCTGGATGTTCCACACATGTTTTTATTACTGTTTATTGCTGTCATCTCATGGCGCAGGGTGTCACCATAAAGCTGCACCCGTTGACAGGCTGCCATGGAAACGCCAAACACAGGGCCCCTCGTTAAAAACAGGAGACCCACAGAGCAAGGGTCCCATCTGTAAAAATAGTGTGAAAATGTCATGTGATGAGTGAGAGGACATAAAATGGGTAGAACATGGTTTAGTAGGGAAAATAATTTGCCATAATGCCAGTAAGACAAAAGTTAATAACACAGAATAAGTCATGTTGTATTTTCTCTACAGGAGACAGTCCAGAAAACTTTGGACGAACGACTCTGGCTAACATTAACGCAGAGTAAGTGTAGTTTGAGTGACACTTACACTTATGAAAGCACCAGGTCTGTTTCCTAATTTAAACCCTCTTTTTTTCAGGGACCGCTTTCTGTGGCTCCACAGTGTCTTTGCTCTTGTGTATTTTATCATCACTCTGCTGTGCATGACCCATCACTCCATACGGCTGGAGTACAGGGAGGACCACAAGGTTTGTATACACAGCAGAAGCTCTGCAATCTGTACGACATTGTTTATTGTGTTACTATGTTGGTAAAGTTATTTTGAGGCTTAGAATCGGGAAACCTACTTTGCAAATATTGAAAGAATAGGTCATTGAATAGTAGTAGTCATGACAACTGCCTAAGGTTCAAATTTAAAAAGTACATTATTAACTTATTGACTAACTTTCACTTAGTTTAAAGGTGTACTATGTTTGACTCTATGAAATGTTTTGTTTTGCTTTGCCTGGAATGTTCCACAGTATGGCATTAAACTTATCTATCTTGCATTTATTTTATTACAGGTGTTTTTATGGCTTTGAAAAACATGCATTCTTCCTGTGAGCGTGATTGAACGAACAGATATAAAAGAAAACATTGAATTTGTCACGTCACAGTCTCCATGGAGATAGATGTGTTTAATGCCACACTGTGTAATATTCCAGGCAAAGGTATAAGCTCTCCACACAGACAAGCTTAATTAGATAAAGTAAAATTATGTTAGCTTTAATTTAAAACCGTTTATTTCTGTATTTATTCATTTTACATTTGCAGGTGGCCCGGACACTGATGATCACGTCTATTCCCAGAGAGATCTCAGACCCAGGGCTCATCACCAAACACTTTCAGTACGTTTTACATATAACGTTGCATTAACTAAATTCCAAAAACGACATATTCGAATCTTTCTTTTTACCCAGTGAGGCGTACCCGAGCTGCACTGTCACAGATATACGCTTCTGCTTTGATGTCCACAAGTTAATGAAGCTGGACTTGGAGAGGTTCCCCCTTACATTTTTCAAAGCACATTATTGGCATTCGATTTATTTTTTTTCTGACAAAGTGTCTCCTCTGCAGACGAAAAGCCATGAAAGGCCGGCTGTATTTCGCTTCAAAGGCCCAGAAGGAAGGCAAGATCATGATCAGAACCCATCCATGTGCTCAAATCTTCTGCTGCGACGCGTGCGGATTCGAACAAGTAAGCCCAGTCAACCTGCTTGTAATTACCAGAGGGGCTGCTGTGCACATCAGTCTCTGCGGTCTTGCACAGAAATAGCACGGCCACATGAGGGCACTGCAATCCAAACATACTTAAATGAAAGCACATGTGGCGAGGCTGTGGTGATGGGTGCATTGGCCTGTGCAGGTGGATGCAGAGCAGTACTACAGTGAGCTGGAGGAGAAGAGGACCGACGAGTTTAACGCCGAGAAGAACCGCATCGGCACCAAGAGGCTGGGCATCGCCTTTGTGACCTTCAGGGACGAGCGCATGACATCTGTGTAGGCATTCACTCAGCGACATGAAATGCAAATGACATCAGGCTTCGAAGTATCAATATTTCAACCAAGATGGGTATTCTGTTGCAGTTTTTGTTTTTGTTTTTTTTATTTCAAGTCACTTTATTTGTTTTATTCCCTTTGTCCAGTTCTAGTTTGGAGATTTTTTTAGCGCTGTAGAAATTCCTGGTCAACTATAGACTGTGCTGTGGTAAAAGATGGCAAAAGCTCTTAAACCACGAGGTTACAGGAGCGTATGTCATTTATTCAATTTAAACAGTAAACTACAAGTTAACCTTGTAATTATCAGTAAAAATTCAGAACTCACAATTATTTCCCAAATCTCATGCCAAATCTCATTTCTGCTGTTGTGAATATAAAATCCTTTAAAATCCCTCAAAACATTTTCGACTAATAAAAAATTCTATAGATTAATTGACGAAAAGGTCTTGGATATTGTTTAGTTTTCTGGTTTAGACCTGGTTTAGACCTGGTTTACATAGTTTAGTCCTGGTCTAATCCATCTTTAAATATAGGGATGTAACAATTGATGGGTTTCAGACAACATCACAACATTCTAGTGGCAGTAAAGGGGAATATTGTTGAAAATGATTTTTGATTTGACCTTATAGATATTTCATGGCAAAGTACGATGTAATCAATAGGGAAATCTGGCTCTTGCCCCCCATCTGAGAGTATTACATCACATTCTACAATCTGAAAAACCAACCAATATGCAAATCGAACGTAAATATGCAAATCTGACGGTACCATATTATCTCGATATGCATTTCACTGTGACTTTGGTATGAATTATTACTGTCATATTCCAAAGAATTAAGATAAAAGTTGTATTTCTTTATGTTGTCTGGACTGAAATTGAGCAAAGGATCATGGTCTTGGTACAGTAGTTTACTCTTTTTTTAGCTGCGGCTACAACAAATCAGTGCACTTTAGTTGCAAGGGAGTTTATAAATCTATATATTATGACTGCCCACGATATTATTGTGAGATTTGTGATGTTGCAATGTTAGAACGGCAGATAGAATCATCAACAATGCATAAACTAACAATAAGGAACAAAAAGTGGCGCTTGACGAAAAAAAAAAAAGACTTGTTTTTATTTCTCGTAGAATCGTAAAGGACTACAGACGTGTCCAATGCCAGCGCCATGTCCAGCAGTCCAGCATTAGCGCCGTGGTCCAGTCCCAGAAATGGGGGGTCAGCTACGCCCCTGCTCCCAGTGACATCATCTGGTCAGTGCAAACAAAACCTATCTCTTCTATGATGAACCTTAATTAGCTTCATGTTTTTTAATCTTCCAGTTGATTCTGCCCTCAGTAATGAGCCTGGCTGCAGAGGCAACACTTAGGCCTCGTCCTGGTTATGGCACGACTTTATTATAGTGTTCAGAGGCGCCCACAGACACTTCTTAGAGACAAAGTTTAAACCTAATCTCAAAAGATGTGTGACTGTGGGAGGAAATCAGATTACCGCTGCCATACAGAATTTGATGTAATGGGCCGCTTTACAAGACCTATCCATCACGCCGACATTAGCCTCCCTGTAATTTGGCCTGATATATTGGGTATCTTTGGAAACCTCGGGATCGTGACTAAACTTTGAAATGCCAGAATTTGAGGAAAACGAAACACCAAACATCTGTGGCCCTGTTTTCTCTGCGCTAAGCAAATCTGTTCTTACACACCAAGTCTTACCAAAATATCAGAGTGGGGAAAAGACATGCTGTTTCTGTTTAGTGTTCTGACAGTGATGGGCTGTTAGCAGCTGTCCGTCATCACTAACCACCTCCTGCTCGCTCAAAGGACTGTGTATTTCACTGCATCAGGCCAATAAATAGTGGAATAGTCTCTTACATATTAAAGAATATGATGAACTTGGCTAAAGACTTCTACAGCAGTTAGTTCATAGAGATGCATTTATTCTCTACAGTCGAAAAGAGACAACTATTCTGTTGTAAAACTGAATGAGTGGATTTAAAAGTATGGTGCTTTATGAACTGTTAGAGTTAAAATGTACCATTGAAAACACAAGCATTCCTGTCTTCTTTTAGCCTACAGTTAAAGCTTTGTTTACACTCAGCTTGGGCTGTGCAATTAATCTTTTTTGAGTCCTGTAGTCAAAAAATGTAATTACTGTATATATAACTACATACTGCCCTTAAAGGGGCACTATGTAACTTTTCTGGTGGAGGGTCTACCACCTGCCCGTCCCCATGCAGATGAAGCTGTTGCTTTGCCTGGAAAGTTCCTCAGTATGACATATACTATACGTATCTCCATGGAGATCATCAGGCCTACAAGTCAGATCTGGGGAGAGGAGACCCCTCCCTAGAAAGAATGCATAGTTTTTCATCTGTATCTTCAGCAACAAAAATTCAATAAATACAAGAGTGGATCATTTAATACTAAACTGCGGAACATTCCAAGCATAGCAAAATCATCTCCATGGAGACAAGCGGTTGGCAGATCCTCCGTCAGAAGTGTTACATACTGTTATGCACTTTTAAAAGTAGTTTGGCTTTTTAAACAGGAATAGCAAAATATTTATAAGAAATGATAACAAGCCTATTCCTTTTCTAGAAGTTAACTTTTGACACCAACTAACTGTTTCAAGTCATCAGGATTTCACTAATGGTTCAAATAATTGTGATTATGATTTCAGCCTTCACATTCAATTTGTATGCTCCTTTGAAAACAAACAAAGACTGGTAAGATTACATAACTCACGCATATTTTGTGATATTTTCCACAAGAGAAGAATAACTAATATTTGTTGCTCATATGCCGATAGTTTGCTGCTCTTCCCAAAATAACACATTGAAATATGGTGTGGCCAACATGTTTCTGCAACCCTTTTCTACAAGCTAACCGGGCACAGACAGAGACAGTCGCACAGTGCCCACCTTGCTGTGTGATGAACCTGGTTGTGTGCTCCTCGTGTGTAGGGAGAACCTGTCCGTGTGTGGATACCGCTGGTGGCTCCGCTGCGTCCTCCTCAACATCCTGCTCTTCCTCCTGCTCTTCTTCCTTACCACCCCGGCCATCATCGTCAACACCATGGACAAGTTCAACGTGACCAGGCCTGTGGAGAGTCTGCAGGTCGATCATGCAAATTCACTGTCATTTTACATAATAATATTAGCATCAGTCAGTGACACTAATGATTTGTGTGTTGAAAACAGAGCCCAGTGATCACACAGTTCTTGCCCACTCTGCTGTTGTGGGTGTTCTCTGTGCTGCTGCCTTTCATTGTGTACTACTCAGCCTTCTTTGAGTCCCATTGGACCAGGTACTGTATGTACTGTAGTGTTGCTCTTTTTCTGATAAGCATATTAATAGGTTTAGCGTAATCTATAAGCAGTTTGCAAACTGTCCATAGCTTTGTATTGTGATAGACAATATATTTATTACTAATAAATCTGGGAATGTTTTCAGATATTGCAAATTGCTTTTAAAAAATATTTTATTTATAATAACATAACGACGACAAAAACAAACTAAGACAAGACCAGAGAGAACACACACAAAATAAAGTCACATGTCTCCAAAAGATATCCATTCATTGTGTCCATGGCACAGGTCCTGAGGCCCAAATACAAATAGATCTGATTTGAGTGGGATGGTGGTGTCAAAAATAGTCCGCAATTCCTTGTTAATTTCAATCCAATATTTTTGTGCAACTGGACAGTCCCAGAACACATGATAATGTGTGATGCCTCATGGCCAACCAAAAGTTCTCCAACATTCAGCGTTTCCCTGTGTATAATGACCTGTTTCTTCATAATATAGTGTTATGAAGAAACGGGTCACATTCTTTCCAGACATTTGTCTGAGACTTTGTGGTCTTCCATTGTGAAGTACTCACATTTTCCCATTCCTCGTCCGTCAAAACAAAATGACCCTCTCTTTCCAATTTAATTTAAATATATTTAGTGTATTGGCTGTCCAGGTCATTAATGCATTTATATTATTTAGAAATTATTCCCCTTGAAAGTTCTGCTTCTGCTTTAATAAAGATTTCAGTTTGGAGGTTATAATGGTTGTTGATTTGTTTAATTTCTTGGTTATAATAACTTATTATTTGTAAATACCTATAAAAGGGCTGTTTCTCTAGGCCAAAGGATTCCTTCAACATATCAAGCTTTAAAATCTGGTTAAAAAAAAAAAAAAAGAAAAGTGTACCGTTGTTGTCCAGACCTTAAATCTTAAATGTATATCATTTTTTCAAAGCTGATATGTCACATGTCCTTTGTGAACATGTGTCATTCTCAGCCTATCATCATCAGTGCATCAGATGTGTCTTTTCAAACAGATTTATGGTGAGTTTAAATAGAAATAAAAAAGAGCAATGAATCTAATGAGGTGGCTATACATACACAATCATTATAAAAAGTACAAAATTGTAGAGAATCGGCGATAAATACATTTTGTAATTCTTTTTGGTATATAAACTCTTCAGTTCAAGGACCAGTCTTGAATACAAAGTGGGGGAAAAGGCACTCAAAAAGATTGTATTTTTTATTGAGGCATTCAGAGAGAATCAGATATTGTCATCTTGTTATGGCAATTTTAATAATGGCTTTTGTATAACATGTGATGGCCTGACACCAAGAAAATGCACTCACTCTCTTCAAATGGCTTCCTCCTTTATGTCCAATCCCCTCTCAAAAATCCCCTCTCTTTTATTCCATTCCAATAATTTTCCCTGTCACTCTCTCACTCTCTCTCGCTGTCAGTCTCAGCACGGCGTTATTCTGGGCAGGTTGTCATAGCGATCTGATCCATGTGATGGTTAATGAAATGCACTGTAGCCAGACACCAGTGGAGCATGGGGACTCGCTCGGTTCAGCGAGAGGAGGAGCGGAACGGGCCGTGCATAAGGAGGAAACACCTATGAGCGCCCGTGTCTTTACATAACCACCCCCACCAACGTGCTCTGTCTGCGGGCATCATGTGTGAAGAAGCCCATGCTAATCTACGCTTTATTTAGTGCCAGTGTGCCCAGTGGTCCTGCTAATGTAAAGACAGTTCATTGCTTTGGATTGCATCGTCTTTTAATTGCAAAAACAGCAGAGCAACGTGAGTTTGGAATTGTCCAACAATCCTCCATTTCGAGACAGGATGACTCCGTTCAGACCACAATGGTTTTTGTTCCATTGGATGAAACCAAATGTGAAATGACAGAGGAAATGTCCACGTTTATCAGTCGTTTTGAGGCAGGAAAGTTTGACCAAAGATACTGGGTTTAAATTGAGTCCCAATTGACATTTTCCTTTCCCTCCAGTCTTTGACTGTGGGGTCTCAACCACAAATCAGCATGCTTGTGTGCAATTATTTGCTGATGCTGTGAAATCAAATCCAGCCCAGACATTATAAAGACCAAGTAGAATACACATATGATTGCTGCTTAAGCCCATTTTCCCCCTGTAGCATTTAATGGTCAAATGACCATTAAGACATTTTCCTACACAGAAAATAACATATATCTTCTAGTATTTCCTACCTTATCTCAATTATTTGTCATCCATGACAAAATCCTCTAAAAATTGTTTTGTCAATTTAAGAGTAAAAGTAAAAATACCATACCATTACATAGATGCAATACTATTCCATAAACTCAATTTAATACTGTATAGATTCTTTAAAAAATATTATGTCATAAGAATCTTTAACCCTTTTGGAATGGAGGCAACTGGAGACAAAAGTGAAACAGGCTTTAATATATTTTCAAAGATTGATAGATATCATATAATATTGATTATATATAATATAATCAAGTGCTGTTAAATCTTTATAATGAGAATTTTTTTGTTTTTTTTGTTTGACATGTTAGGCCTACTATTTACAAAGGATTGAAAAATATTAATAATATATTTCTAGCCTCCAAATACGAACCCAAACACAAGTGAGTTTCACCAATTATGGTGAAGGTTGTAATATGTGTAGATAAAAATGCAAAATTATTGTCACGTCAACATTTCTGTAAGTATTTGTCCAGAAAACATAAAAAATATTTTGCCTTCATCAAAAATGCTTAGTGTCATTATAGTCAATCATCAAACCGGGCTCTGACATCACTCACATGTATCTGAGTGGATTTCATTTGCCCAAAACTATCTTGATTTTTCATATTTTTTGATATCTGAGGTTAATCCCAGTTTTCCCATTGAAATCACATTATGTTCCACTTCACTTTTGCCTCCAGATGCCTCCATTCCAGAATTTTGAACACATTTATTCACAAATTTATATATATGCTTACTTATTATTATGTACTTTTATTGTTTGGTGATTATTATAGGCAAGACTTGTACAGTATATCCCTAAACTGTTTATAATTTGTTTCTGCTTCTGACGTTTCTTTGATTGCACAGATCGGGAGAGAACCAGGCGACTATGCACAAGTGCTTCCTGCTGCTGGTCTTCATGGTCATCATCCTGCCCTCGCTCGGCCTCTCCAGGTACTCAAATCAAACGCACCTCCTACAAAAGCTCATCTTCTCTGTAACTCATCTTTTATACATTCTTCCCTCTGTAGTCTGGACCTTTTCTTCACTTGGCTCTTTGATGTCAACTTTTTGGATCAGCGTGAAGTCAAATTCCAGTAAGAAACTCAACAGTCACTATGTAAAAAGCAAAATGTAAGAGTTGCTAATGTTCCCTCTTCTCTTTCCAGGTGTGTCTTTCTGCCAGACAATGGGGCGTTTTTCGTAAATTACGTCATCACGTCGAGTCTGATTGGAACTGCGATGGAACTGCTGCGAATTCCTGCCTTGACGGTGTACATGGTCCGGCTCTGCTTCGCCAAGTCGCAGGCAGAACGCATCCATGTCAAAAGGGTTGGTTATTTTAGTTTTATTTTTTTATTTTGCGTAGTACAATATGTGTAATGGAAGTCAATCAAAGCACGAGGTCCAAGTCTCATGTAGTTGTTATTCTGTCATGAATTAACTGTAACATGTACTTCTACTTGTAAAAACTCATATACTGAGGACACATCATATCATAGAGAGTTGTGTTGGGTTTATTACAAACTGGTTGAAGTAAAAAGATCTGACTACTCCAACAGAATGTGTATTCTGTGTTTTGACAGTAGGCTTGAGAACCAAATCACAAAATGTAAACTTATGGCGCGTTCACATTTGCACATAGCTCACATCGAGATTGGAACTAAACTGAGACTAAACTTAAACTTAGACCAGGACAAAACCAAGACTAGAATAGGACCAAACCAATTGTGAATCAGGACTAAACTAGGCTAAAACCAGGACCACTCTGGGGCACGTGTGAATGCACCCATAAACTTTTAGATTCAACCATGAAGATACTTTATGTGTCAGAAAGTCTTAGCTGCTTTTGGAAAATGAATGCTAAAACGGTTATGAAGGCTCTCACAGGCCGAGTTGTTATAAGTTTGAATGACTTTAGGAAAGAACGTTAAATGTCTGTCAAAATCATTTCCATCAAATCACTTGTTGACATGGCCAAATGAATAGCCAATCAGTTGCAGTGAAATGGGGGAAAGTTGGTTCAAAGTCCTTCTCAAGGTTATTACACTGTCAGTCTATCATTTTGCTCGAGCGTATTTAGTCGGCATAAGATGATGAAATATGAACACTGGAATCGCCAATGTCAAGTTTGTCAGGTCCAATTTATATGCGCTTGGGACGTGATTGGTTGAGAGGCAAATGGAGCAGGCCCTGAAAAGTTGCAAAGGAGGAAAAAAAAACATAACGTGTAATATTCCAGAGAATTTGGTAATAGTTCTGCACATTGAAGGCTATTCAGTTTTGTGCGATAGACGTTGATCTGAGTGTGTTGTAAATCGTCAAATTAGGGTTGGTGATTTGTCTGATAATCAATGCGCAGCTAATGCATTTAAAGACATGTATTAGCACAGAGGTTCTCAAACTTATTTCACCAAGTTGTCCAAACACCGCACTGGGCTGCTTAAAGGAATATATATTGGATACAGTTCTATTTACTCCAAGCACACTCAATGAAAAGATTTACTTTTCCACCAGATCTAAATTGGGTCTTTAACAGGACAGGAATTCCAGGTCTAAATTGGGGCTAAACCATGGCTTAAGTAGAAATTTACCTTTGCCACAGTAATTTTAACTAAGAAATGACTCACGGAAGAGCAAACATGTGAATAAAATCTACTCTATATGAAGTAAACACTAGAACTGTGGAGCTGTCTGTGTGCCACCAGAAGAAACTTAACATTGACATTGTTTTAGCACATTTCTGTTTCTATTGTCTGGTTGTTGTTGTTATTATTATGCTCCAAAAAAGTAAAATGTTGATATTCTTTTTAGTGTCAATATTGCCCACTCCTAATTGCCATCATTTGTATTTATCTGACGGTACGTTAATTCCACTGTTTCCAGAGCCAGGCCTATGAGTTCCAGTTCGGCCTGGAGTACGCCTGGACCATGTGCATCTTTGGCGTCAGTATGACCTACAGCATCACGTGCCCGCTCATCACCCCCTTTGGTGAGCGCGCTGCTTTGCTCTGCTACAGTATGTGAGTGTGTTTAGGTGCTGGTCATCTGCCTCTCGGGTGCTGCCTGCCAGTCCTGCGCAGACTGTGTGAATTTGCTGCTGCAGTCCGAGACGCTCAGACACAGAGAGCTGCGAGCCAGACGCCCACTCCGCTCCTGTCTGTGCCCAGACCCGAGCGGCCCGCATGTTTACTTCTCATGCATAATACCTGCCTGCTGCCCACTTCTGATACATTAGCCTGGGATTCAGCGTCTATAAACATGTTGTGTTTACAAAATAGAATATTATTTTACCCTTTTAAATAATACACATCTAAAAATGGAAAGAGATTGATTAGATTGGGCTAAAAACATCCCACAATTATAAAAAAAAAAAAAAAACTGTCCCAGATACATGCATTTTGAAAGGTTTACAATAACTTAAAGCTCAGTATGTAATTTTCTGGAGGTGTCACAAGCCTAATGCCATAGAAATATAAAGTTAAAACCACACTGAGACTGATACATTGTACGCCATACCATGGAATACTGTTGGTCAGTGTAATCCCTCATTCATCCAGGAGTGATCCAAACATCAGATTAAAAATGACTTTCAGATGGAAAAACCTTGTCCAGATGACTACATTTGAAAATCTTTCTGCGATCATACTAGCCAATTGGTATTGGCAAATGTCGGGCACAGCAGCAAGACAAATATTGGTATTGGCTCAAAAAAATCCATACCGGACTATTTTACCACGTTATATATGATGCATTTGTTCAGACTTTGGATGTTCATCTCAAAAGACAGGAACTAGAAGTATTCTTACCTTTTAAGTTGCAAGAATAGCCTATAAACCCTTTACTTTTGTTACGTCTAAATACACTGTCATTCGTAACGCCTTTGCAGGTCTTCTCTATGTGATTCTGAAGCACATGGTGGATCGCTACAACATTTACTATGCATACGTCCCCACTAAACTCAACCAGCGCATTCACAGAGCCGCCATCAACCAGGTCATCTTGGCTCCCATTCTCTGCATCTTCTGGCTGCTCTTCTTCTCCGTCCTCAGACTAGGTACGGCACAAGGTTTTTCTTCTATATCAGTATATTCGTTGTAACTCTTGTATCTCTTCTTATTCAGGTCCAGTGCACCCCATCACCCTGTTTACCTTTGTGACCCTGCTCTCCTGCATCGCGTTCTCCATCGTCCGCTTGTGCCTTAGAAAGCAGCCAGACAAGTCCAGCAGTTACCAGGTCAGCTCCTCCTGCTCTTTGCCTGGTTCTTGTGCTGAATGCAGTGGACAGATCGTACTGACCTTTGTAAATGCTTGTGTCGTGTGTGTGTGTGTGTGTGTATGTGTGCTCTGTCCCAGATGTCAGACCAGCCCGCTGAGTTCACCGATTCAGAGAGGAGCACTGTGACCACCACCACGGCCTCCAATGTACCGTAACAAGCTTACTCTTTCTGTATTGTGAGCCGTGATGTTACAAAAGACACCATCATGTTTACACTTTTATTCATAGGAACCTGTTTTCTAGTTACTTGAATGATAAATAGAAGTTACATAACACTATGGATGGTTTTGTGTTTGTGTTGTCAATAGTGTTTTAAGGAAATAAAAACTATTCTCTGCACTAGAATCGGTTGAAAGATAGGCGATCATTTATTTAATTCATTAATAACAAAATACATTTCATAACGGCCAGCTGCTTTCATACAGAGAACAACAAATCAATCATTATTGCACCTACAGTCACTCAGAACAGCACTAGCTTTGGGGACTATAACAATAATTACAGATTTGAAAATGCATATTATGTTATATTGATTTAATTCCCTGACCTTATGGTGTCATTTAATACGGAGAGACATGATCCCAGATTATCCTATTATATTACTATATACTAATTTGTTATTATCATTTGAAACAAAAGAAAAAAACAGCTGGAACAATGCTATAGATCTTCAAATTAAATCAGATAGTAATCGGTACTAATCGTGGGTAAATTCTATTAATTATCGGAAATCGAGTTGGAAATTTGTATGGACAACACGGGAATCTGTATCTACTCAGAGAACTAGTTCCTGTCAGGAAGATTCCACAACCACAAGTCAGAAGAGATGGATAAAGATTATGCTGAATATGCATTTGAATAGTCATAGAACCATCCAATGCATTGATCAGAACACTGTGACTCATACAACTCGAGCTGATTCTATCTTTCCCTCTCAGATGTTTGTTGCGTCCGTGCTGTTGGAGCCTGAGCTGGCCCTGACGCCCATGCCCTCCCCAGCCCATCACAGCTACGGGGCCATGTCCAGTGCCCAGAGCCCAAGCTGCGGGACCCTCCAGGATGAGGAGGGGTGCCACCGAGAGACAGAGCTCCAGGACTCCCCTTGTGACCCCCACCTCTCCAGCCCCCTCATGGACTGCCCCGTCAGCTACCGAGACCTAACACGCTAGCTCCTGTTTCACCATGGAAAACAATGCTGCATTTTCATCATGGACTTAACCCTATATAGCTGCGTGACACCCAAAAAGGCCAATTGAAACTTGTACAATAGAATCTTGCAATGGAAACTTGTACAAATCTGTATACAGCATTTTCTGTGAATAGAGCCTATCTGCCAAGTCAATCATATTTCTGCTCTCCATGCGAATATACAGCTTGTTAGCTTGTGCACACCACTTCCAAAGTTATCCTGAATCTCGCTGTCAGCGGCACAAGTTCCAGGAAGGATTACGGTATTTATTGAGTTATGGTATTTACTGTCTGCGTCGGAGGTGTTTGCCATGACAGGCCACCCCCGAAGTCTGATTGGCCACCCCAGGTCCCACCACACTCAGAGGGGCTGAGGTTGTATACTGAGGCTGTAGTTTAATTTAGTTAAACTAGTTAATATTGCAAATTATAACAAAAGAGGGAATAGTAATATTTATCATTCTTAATAATAGTTTAAAAGTAAGTATTTATTTATTTAAAAAGTAAAATGTTAGTGTTAAGTTCTCAAAATGATCGCCTTAACAGACTTTGGCTGGCCCTGGCGCCACCCTTGGAGACCCTTATCTCAGTCTTAAAGAAGACATATTATGCGTTTTTCAGGTGCTTATTATTAAACTGTAACATAAGTAGATCATACTTTTACATTTTGTTCATTGTAAACCACAATAAATCCTAAAACGGCTTGATAATACAAACGGGACCATTGACTTCCTTTTCAAAACTGCAGAACAGAAGGGTAATTTTCAGAGCACTCGAGCCTCAGTTGTAGAACAATACACCATTACCCAAACATGCAGGAATCAAAATACAACTTTGAACAAACTAATGATGAGGAAATTCTGTTGTAACAAGTTTAAAAGATCATTAAAGTTGATTTTGCATAATATGTCCCCTTTAAGCTACCCTCATTGTCAGGAGTCATATTTGGCTATTGTGGGGACACCGGAGAGTAACCCACCAAGCAGAGACAGAAAAAACTGCAAATCCAGCACAGCCCTGGATTTGAACCCAAGACCGTGGCGAGTGACTGGGTGAGGGGGCGGTGTGATCAGGCTCGCCCCGGCAGACTGCCTTGGTCGGCCGGGGTGAGTGACAGATCTGGACGGCGGCAGAGTGGTTGGCGAGGGCATGCACTTGTGAAGCCATCTGCCGTGAGAGTGCAGGCAGAAGGGATGTCGAGAGATGTGCTGCACGGACACACAAGCTTACACTGAGGTTATCGCTGTAATTGTTATTTACTTAAGTCGGGTATTTTTGCTACAATGTTTTGGATGTCGTTGATATTGTGTATGGGGTCACGGGGCGCCAGTGGAGATTGATGAAAGTGTTGCAGTGCAGTCCCCATTCGCTCTATTTTTGTTATGACATTTTGATGGTGTAAAAATATAGTTTTAAAAGGTTGTAAGTTAGAGGTTAATCCTGCTATGAAAAGGCTAGAATGTTCGGGCGTAAATTGTTACATATAAATTGAACTTGTTTTCTGTATTGTTGCGTTCACACATGGTTTGGGCCTAGTTTAGTTGTGAGGTAGACCTGGTTTGGTCCTCCTCTAATCCTTGTATATTCCTGGTTAGTTCCCAGTTTTGTCCTAGTTTAGTCCCGGTTTTGATATGGTGTGAATGAATGTGGGAATGCAGCTTGTAGGAAAGTAAGCTTTAATGTACTTTAAAAATTGTCTTAAGTGTATTACATGCTAAGAGAGCTTCAAATCGATATAGAAGTACAAAGTGGTAATTAAGGAATTACTCAAAAGTAAAAAATATATAATTTAGGGGAAAATGTAGATTATTTGTAAGTGTAACTTGACATAACACCTGAGTTTTAACTTTAAGCTAAAGCTGTGGTACCTGATTTTCACACCACAAAATTGGAAGTTGGTTTATTAATCTGTGTAACTCCTCACCAAGCTCTCTCAAACCCTTTGGCACATTTGTGCACAGCTTTAAAACAACTTTTTTCAGATAGCAAATGGAAACTGAGGAGGACCACTCAAACGCAGCCAATCAGAGCGCTGCTTTCAGCTTTTATTGCAGGGACATAAAATACTTTATGTTAGTTGCAGACAGCGCACATCGGCTTAATTTTTGTCACAAAGTCCTGCTTTTACAATATACTCTTTGGAGAAAATACAAAATTTACTAATTCACCCAAAAAAAAGTCAGGTATCCCAGCTTTAATTGAATTGGCATTTTCAAAGGATAGACCAGAATAATGAGAAAGACTATCAAAACAAACAAAAATGTTCAAGTTATGTCAACATTAAGCTTTTGTCACTTGTAGACCTACTCACGGTGGGAAGAGTAACAAATTAGAGAAATAAGTGTTACTCTCTAAAATAAATTACTTTTATTGGAGTAAAAGATGTCTGAAAGATACTTTTAAGAACCCCAACCACCTCATGTGGGCTACGGAATGTAAAAAGTAAACTGACCTGTTCTTTGAATTAATCTTAAATCAGTACAACAACGCATTTAATTCTACAACATAAAAACAACATATTTATAGTGTATATTTTTCTAATCTAAATGAATGTAAACATATTTTTCCCCCAAGTCTCCTGTTGTGCCTTGACTGAGCCGCTCCCTCCTGTGTGACAATCCGGCATGAACAAACTAGACTAACCTTAAAACTTGCTGCATGGACTGAGCACTGACACGCATCCAAACACGCCTGGGAAACTGAGGGAAAAATGCGGAGAATGATGCCTTTTTCATTTCTTTGGGTGACCTCCAGTTCCTTTGTCACTTTCAAAACAACAGTTAAGACGACGTTGTGTTCACGCGGTGTCTTGGGCCCGGCTGGATCTTTTATGACAGGTGACAATGTTCAAACTGGTTGGAATCTTTTGTTTTCTTTTTCCTCTTGTTTTTGACCATGGGACACAAAAACAAAGTTAGCGCACCCAAGAATCGGAACACGCCAACACAAACATCCTCTGTGTAATAGTAAATAGCTTTATTATTCCATTTTGGCATCAACACGACTGTACATGTCTAGTGTTTTGTATCGCGGTTGTTGAGTATTTAGAGAATGTACAATTATGGCTGGGATCCACGTGATGTAATAACACTTAACTGCTGTTTGTGCCCAGGCTTTTGCCCAGATTTGTGAATGATCTATGGGATTATAATTTGAACATGGCCAGACCCATTGTTGGCAATGTGACTGTCCATAACATTGGGTTCGCATGGGTTTTACAAGAAATGCCAATCTTCCGTAAAACTACAGAACATATTGTCTAAAAAGAAGTTTGTTATTATCTGATTACAGCCTGTTAGTGGTATTCTGAGTACAAGCGGTATGGTGTATGATTTCATACCGAGAAATGTTTTGGGAAATTGAAAATACAGCTTTGTCTTGTAAAACTCGTGCAAATTTACCGTGCAAAATGACTTGGTCCTTCAAAACTATCAAATAAACATCAAAGCAAGTCTTAAAACGTCCCCCCAATTGAAGCTATATTTTCCTCACCATTAAACACTTTATGAAATACAAGTTATTATGATATTCTTAGCATAAGGATTGTTTTTTCATGCTTCACTAGTTTTACTGTGGCCGCTCGCTGGCCGTACCCCATGTCTATGTTTGTGCGCACATTTCCAGACACGACTGGCCCTCGCTTATGGAATATGTGTATCATGCTGAAATGGACTGTACTTTATATATCTGTGGGTTGGAAAGGAAGGGGACACACTGCACATTGATCTCTGTTGGGTTATACAGGTTTTCTTTGTACTCAAGTCAAGTGAAGTGATGTGATCTGAAAATAAATTCACTTTTTTTTCTGCTGCAATGTACTTTTATTGGACTGAGGGGAAGTGTCTGAGGTGATGGAAGGCTATTTAGATTACATTTTTGAAGTTGACCTGTCGTGTGCATAATTCGATTTTTTTTTTTTTTATATATATATATCATTCTACAGTTCTAAACCAGATGCCAAATTGCTTTTCCATATATCTTGTAGGGCAGTAGGTTGAGAAGTGAGATTAACATATATTTAATTAGAAAATAAATGTATTTAAAAATCTCTTCATTAAAGTAGAATTTGCTATAGAAGGCAGTATAGCTTTAAAATGCCATGTCATCAGACAGAAATTCCTGAATGAGTAGACTGGAGGCAAAGTGTTTTCAATAATAAACTGTGCACATAAATACATTTAAAAAGTAAATCTTAAAATAAATAAGTGACACTTTGAATTTATTGGGTAGAAATGTCAGTTAGGAAAAATGCTCTTTTCAAGCCTTAACATTTTATTTGAGCGTCACAAAAGATGTGTGGTTAAATATGTAATATTTCTGTAGCTAATGAAATAAATGAATGAAAAACAACTGTGGAGTCAACATTTCTGTAAGTATTTGTTCAGTAAAACCTACAAATCTGGATTTTTTTTTGCCTTCATCAAGAATGATGAATGATGCTTGTCTTTCATAACTTCCTTTTACAAATGATGTATAGCTAAATGTCTTTAAACCAGGCTTTAATTTCACATGTATCGGAAGGGTTTTCAGTTAAAATGTTTCATCTTTTGTGATATTCTGAGGCTAATCCCAGTTTCTCCATTGAAATTCCATTATGTTTTACTTCACTTTTGCCTTCGGTTGCCTTCATACCAGAATTTAAAATAGTATTCTTCACACACTTTCAAAGGGTATAGTAATACCTAGTTCTGCTCAATCTCTTATAGTCAAAATGTAAAACTCTGACATTTGACTTTCTGACATCCTCAGCCAAACGTCATTGTTATGATTCATGCGTGCTGCCTTCCTCATTGCTTATCTCTTAAGATCCCAGCACAGCCTGTGTCAAGTGCAATTAGCACCTGCCTGTATCCACAAGAGTAACACCACCACAACATTAGATAACACACGCAGTGCCAGGCAGCTCCTGCTAATGGGATGCACAGGCCGTGACAGCTGTGCCGAGGCTTCTGACTACTGACTTCTCCGCTTGGAATGACAAAAGACGGGAGAGAAGTCCCCTGTCACTTGTACCGTCACCCCTGGCAACTGCAGAGTGCTCTGGAGACAGGAGGTGAATTCCATTGGGGATAATAAGGCTCAGAATAGAAGAAGTCTCCTGCAGTGAGCCTGATGGGCCTCCAGAGGACTCATTCTACCTGTGGGCGTGGATCAAATACACTTAGGTCATTGCATAACACAAGAGTTAGAACTGTAGAGCTCATATTCTAATGATTGTAGCTGGTTAAGTCTAATTGAGTAATTGAGTTATTCAATGATACAAGTACATCTCCATAGGAGAGTATCACGCATAAATACAATTCAAATATATATATATATATTTGAATTGTATTTTTGCATGTGTGTATGTATATATATATATATATATAGTGGATTCAACATTTATATAACCACATGTGCACATCATGAAATACATAATTTCTTTCAATTCCATTCATAACACCCAAAATCACCACAACAGTGGCCTCAGTGGGCGTCCCAAAATTATAGTTACATTATTTACCAACAGAAAGTTGGAGAACCAAACAATGAAACAGTCATAATATTACTATATCATAGTTTCGTGAAGGCAATGTATATTTTCATGTTTATGTACTTTTTTTTATATAAAACACAAAATACACATGGATCATTCTCCAAAACCGGTGCCTTTTGGCCATTAATGTATATTTTCAAATATAAATTTGAATGTATCCACACTATAAAGGGTACCGTTAACCTTCTAACGACACATATCATTTTGTTCAATATTAGACCTGAAGCCTCTTGGTGGGGTGCTATGTGACGGGGTGGTATATCTTTTACTAAAATATGCACAATTTCGTATATTCTCATCAAACTGACCCGTAAAAGCATTTTTTACATTAGAATTCTATTTTCTCTGCATTTAAAGTGGAAATAAACTGGCAAAATACAGTTTTTCAAAAGAAAAATATTAATTTAATCATGTTAAATACATAAATTGGGGGCTTATTGTTTTTGTAATTTTAAAAAAACAGTAATTTAATATTGCAGATGTACACACAAATCATGATTTTTTAATACAAAAATAAATAAACAATAATAATAATAATAATAATAATAATAATAATAATAATAATAATAATTGAATCAATAGTCAATAAATGTTCACTGGCACCAGTTCCAATTTTAGCCTACAAGTCTTATCTATTTTCATTTACATACCAGAAATTCCATTCTAACCAGTGCTTGAAATTGATTCACAGAGTGTCTGTCTCCTGCTCTCTTCCTAAAGGTCTCTTGGATAATTTATAGTTTCACGATGCTGTGTAAATACATAGAGCAATGATATGTAGTTCTCAGTATTTCATGCAGGATGACAGGCATATTCCACAAACGAAGGCACAAAGACGTCGTGTGAAAAGTGTCCTGAAATGACACACATGTCCTTAACTGAACCGGAGAGAGACGACAAAAACCTGCCTCTTCTCTCTGTCTGTGCCTCTGATGTGCAGTGCAAACCTGATGAGCTCCCCACCTGCCTCCCCATGCTATCGTTTAGGACCGCTACATACATGCAAACTTTAAGGAAACATACATATACCACTCTCCTGCCATCGCGTTAACTGTTGTCATGACAACGTCTAACACCCCTTCATTCCCAAACACTCAGCTAAAAATAATGTATTGTTGTCCTGTGGCAGACGACTCCTGAGAGGGCAGCCTTCAGAGCAAACCCCAGTGCACTTCAAGAGCTGCACTCAGCAATTAATGAGCAGGCCACAGGAGGAAGTGTAGCGTGATTGAATCAGCCTTTTGTATTGCCTTGAAGTGCATAGGACAGGTTAGGCTACACATTTCACAAAAGCGTAGTGAACATGATTATAGTTAGGACTTTAATAAAAAATGTTGTCTATTTTTCCCATGGATGTATGGATTTTTCCCCAGTTGGTAATTGTACTTCCTGGTTGGACTTGAGCAGTAGATGTGATAGAAAGAGGTAATTCTATAATTTTCTATAACCTTGCGACCATATTATATACATGATATTTTGTTACATGATTGTTTCAGCTGTCAGAAAAATGTGTCCGTTTTGTGTGAATTGTTTTGGCTTTTCATGTCGCTTATTTATGACGCAGACAGAGGGATTCAGTTTTAGAACTCAGCTCTACTTCCTGTAAATTTAAACTTTTTTTTCTTCACAAACTGCAACTTGACTGATGTAAAACTATAGGATATATATTCACCACAGGGACTATACCAGCAAACTAAGTCTTAATTAGAAAAACGATTCACTTTAATCAAGTGTTACATTATGACCACCTATAATTGCCTGATTAGCGCACAAAGTAGGAACTGCCAGAGTATGACTAGGTGGAAGTGGTGATGGATTAACAATTGAGTAATGACATCTTAAAAACTGTAGATTTTGTGAGATTTACCAAATATAAGGTGGAGATTTGAACTGACACAAAGGTTGATGGTTGAAGTAAAAGTATAGATACAGGAGCAGTACAACACAAGTGAAAGTGAAAGTATCACCTAAAAATTCTAAAGAGTTGAAGCACCCGTTTGAAAATGTACACAGATTTTGAGAACTGTTAACGGGTTAAATGTGGTGATTTTGATACAGAATTTTGCCAATCTTTTGTCGATAGCAATTTGAATACATTTCTTAATTTATTTGTGAATTTTAGGGTTTTTTTGGGCCTGAACTCAAAACTCACAACCTTAAGGCTGGATGTCACCATGAACGTCCTAAAAATAACACCCCAAACCATGTGAAGTACATTCTACTTTTCAGTCCAGTTAAAAAATGTAGGGGAGTAGAAAGTACAGATACCTGCTCTCAAGTGTGGTGCAGTATACACAGTATAATGCACAGTGGAGGATGAAGTACCTACCAGTAAAAGTACAGGAATTCACTCAAGAAATATTTTGTTGGGACTTGGGCTCAAAACTCAGAATATCATCATGAGCGTGCCAAAAAATAAACCTCAAACCAAATGGAAAGTACTTTTTACTCAAAAATGTAGTCAAATATAAAGTGGAGATGTGTTGAGATGAAAAGTAAGTATCTACTGTGAAATGTACTTAAGTGAAATACAGATACCTACTAATTGTACTTTTGTGCTTTGTTACGTTGCACCACTGATTGCACATACTGGTGTCTCTTTGGGCAAGACACTTCAAGGCTACAGAAGTAACTTACCATTACCATCTAAGACAATGGACAGTGAATTAGGTTCTTAAGCAATTCTAGTTCTAGTTCTAGGAAAGTATTAAGACTTTTGAATTATTGCTTAAGATTCTGCTCCATCGGCAGAACTGACAGCAAGCTAACATGTATGACTTTTACCATTTACAACATTACCATACAATAAATCCATGTCCTCTCCGTTTTTTGCAACATCTCATAAATTACACTTGTTAACCATGACTCCAACTACTGCGAGACGTGCGCAGGGATACGGGGACACGCATATGCAACCCACATCTTGTTATCATGATGGACAAAAGCCTTGAGTCTACATGACATTGTGCAGTAGCATGGGTAAGTGGAGTGATGTGCCTGCAGCCGCCCTCCGTCTCCTTGTCCGGGGGCTGTTTGGGTGTTATGTAAGAGGCTGTCAGTGAGGGCCTAATCAAGCATCATGTGATTGATTTCCATCCTCAGACACACAACACACTGCAAAATAAAATAAAAACACACTGACCCTATTCACGGATGCCACACAGAATACTTTATTACTCCAATACAAATCAGCACAACAATGGTTATCAAGTCCAATTACTAACAGTGCATCGAATATGTGCGTCTTTTACTTTTTTTTGGTTGTAGGATCATAACTAGTCATCACTGTTAGTAGAAGTAGTAGTAGCAGCCAATAATAATGAGGTAGACAGTGACACACTCAAAAATGTACAGATGTAAAAGGTTAGGTAGCATGCTAGTTCATAGAAATGCTAGTGACTATAAAAAGATTGGGGTTAATTGGGAACAAACTCGTAAAGGTCCTGCATAGGATAAAAAAAGATTCACTAGTTATATATGCCACCTACACACAGTTAACTGACATTACACCTGCGGCCACTAAGACAATGAAATCTGTAGCACTGGCTCTCACGATCATAAGTGTGATTCAGAGACAGTGCATTTTATTTACTCAAAATATTACCATTACTCTATATTCCTTTGCAATTACTTTAGTGTGCTATACATTTAATTTGTCCAAAAGTAAATGCTCTTAACCACGCATAAATACAAAATATAAAAATAAAATGTATACATGTAAACTCGTCCTAAAGCAATGGTAACCACATATCAGCAGTTTGGATTAACAGTGGATATTATGAAATACTTGGCACACTGTTGCTAAGTTACTTGGCATTATGTCCATATGTAAATAACAGCCAACAAGGTTGTTCCATATAGTGCTATAGAGTAGGTATATAATGCATATACAGACAGCAGACTTTATGAGTTATTGTATGATTTTTTTTTCACATTACATAAATATCCCTTGTTTTTAAGACTGTTTTCACACGCTCTTGTCACGCGGCACCTCTGGAGCTGAGGTAAAGGTATCTGCAGCCACAATACTTTCAATCAGTACACACGGGGCTACACTAAAACATATAATAACAGTAACCTGATCCTTCTAGAAGAGCTGGGAGAACAAAAGAAATCCTCCAAAATTCTTCTCTTACAAACTCCGTGGTCACATAACAGTCTTAGCTGAGAGTAACAGTCAACTGAAGCCTATTGGAACAAGAAGCTCGCAGAAGGAGCACATTGCACACCAGTCAGTAAGGTGCACTTAAGCCTTAACAGTCATTATTCACTTGAGAAAGCTATCAAAAATAACAGTTCTGTTCACTTCATTATTACAGTAGATCTGTGCTTATAATCAATGGTCAGTAGTTATGAAAATGTTCTGCTGCCTTATCAGTTGTCTTATGTCAGTCTGACTGTGTTCCAGTTGATAGACAGCTGCCAGTCCGGGCCACAGTAGTCATCACAGTTTCAGTTGGGTTTAATGCTTAAATATAATATCAAGTGATTCACACGTGTGTAACTGTGCAAGATACAACACAAAGACCACAAACAGTTACTGCTATCAGTACAGTAGATAATTAAAGCCACTATATACAAAGTGGATTGGCAGCTTGGTCCTGGATGCTTGCCTCAGTGGGACCAAGTCCAGACCATTAAGAACCAAAGTGGGCTGGCACAGATCCTTACAGCTGTACAGCATCATTGCCTGGTAGCTAACATCCACAACAACAAAAATAAACTGGGATTTGGTCAATCCAATTGTCATGTTTAACCACATCATACATTTGCTATGCTACGCTTCCCCGCTCACTGAGCAAATGTACAGCAGCCAAAGCCACAATGTTGCAAGTTACACAACCTTATTCCATGGCAACCATGTAGAGTGATTTGGCAGCATCTGTTGCAGCGCCGGGCTTCAGTCAGCCTTGTCCTCTCCGTTCTTGGCCCATCCTCGGCTCATGGCCGCCACCACGATGCTGTACATGTTGAGCCAGGCTTGTTGCAGAGGAGCAGTGTAGGCCTGACCCAAACTGCACTGCAGCATGTAGAGAAGGGCCTCACCCACCAGCTGCAGCACAGATTAAATATATTAGGACATGCAAAGAAGCACTCAGCCTCAGCATAGCACTGTGTCTGAAGTGTTTCCTACAGCAAAAGACTGTGTGTGAACACCAACAGCCTGGTGCTTCCTCCCAAGGTTCAGCAGGAAGTCTTCCAGTGAGGGCAGGTCGTCAAGGTTACTGACAGCTGCATCAATGACCAGCATCACCTACAAGTCAAAAGGAAAAGTCAAGCACTGACAAATGAGTGTACAGAGGGCAGCTTCAGAGCTCACCTTAGTCACATGTTCCACAAACTCAGGGCTGGAGAGGCAGTCCTGACTGGAGCTACACTTTGTCCTGTGGTAGAAGAGAGTGAGGAGCTCTGGGTCCAGTTCAAACAGTCTGCCAAAGAAACATAATGAAATGTTTCAGGATTTGTGGCTACACCAAAAAAATAATATCAACATTATCTAATAATGGTCCCAGAAAAAGTATGGTATTCCTGTTTTATCCTGTTCTAAGCCATCAGAACCATTGTTGTTCTGTCCTAGTGTTGAACATTACCTGGAGAACATGATAACGCCGTGGGGTACTTTGTTCTTGCCCAGACTCTCCCAGCTGCCTCGAATCAGCTCCTTGTCCTTCTCTGAAAGCATGTCCATCCTGTCGCAGGCTACAAGTGTCAGACAGCACTTCAGAAACACAGCCGCTGGAAGACAAAGCTTAGTCTGACAAGTGCTGCAACATGAAAACTGAACACAGGGATGAAAGGTCAACACCTGCACAAGCATGCACGCACAATATCACCAACAACAGGGGAACACAGACTGCTCTTACCTTGCTGTGGACACTCGTCCCTCTGGGTCTCTCCTGGTGCAGCGCGCTCTGGGATGTTGTGATGTTTGTTGTGATGTTGTTGTGATGTGAGTGTTTTGGTGTAGCAGCCTGCAGCCTTGCCTGACACTCAGTTGCACTTGCGCTCTCTTCCCCCTGCCCACGTTGCAGTCTGGGAGACAAGTTCTGCCACGCTCTTATCTGTCACACTGGCTCCTATCTCTCCCCCCTTCTTGATCTGCTCTCTCTCCAGCACCAGGGATATTAGTCAAGCCACTGAAGGAGAAACAGGGATGTCTCTCCTCTTTCCTCCAGCTCCCCCTGCAGGTGAACCCACAGACACAAGTCTTTGCACTGACACTAATCCTTTGGTAATTTACCCTTCATTTGTGGTGCAGACTGAACAAACCTGAAAGCATAACAAATCTTTCTATACATTATAATTGTCTCAGTCTGATGGAGCCTGGATCCTCTATTTTAGGATGTTTCTGCAGCTGCCAACATTTGCAACCCACACATCAACAGAATTAAATGTGTGGGAATTTTAATCCTGTATAGTGGCTAAAATAATAAGAGACCTCAAAGTGCCACCTGGGCCAAATTATATTCTTTATCTGCCACTCCTCAAACAAACATCATCACAGCATTTTGGGGGTAGAGTGCACAGCCTTTCATTAATCTAAATGAGATCGTTTTCACAACCTCTACTTTTGAAGACGCTCAAATGCATGCCACCGAATGTTGCCCACTTGGGTGAGAGCTAACAAAGTGGAGAGCAGGTTTTTTGCTGTTCAAATCAGAGGTGTGTGATGTTTTCTTAAGGGACATAATAGATGGGGGTGGGGGGTATGTGGTTTCCATGACAACACATGAAGTTGCTGAGGCCTTGTACGGTTTGAGATAGGATTATATATCTACTCCACAATTACAGTAGGTTTATAATTCTCGTAAAAGTGTGTGTGAGATGAAATTACATATGTAGTTCAGGGTATTATAAAATATATAAATATAATAATAATAAAAAAATGTTTTGCAATTAAGTTTACATAAATAAATGCAGCGTAAGCACAATATAATTCTTTTTAGAACGGCAACATCCAATTTGAATTGAGTGACTTCCAAAACAATGGAACTATATAATTTTTAGCTCATACTCTCAAGAATGAAAACAAATCAGGAAGTTCAGTTTTACTAAGAAAATCTCACTCAAGTATTGTGTGGTAAATGTTACCAAGTGCAAATGACAGGTTTTTATGATTTTAAAATTTAGATTTTATTTGTTGGGATCATACCTGTTACATGAGCAAAAAAATACTTAAAATGATCACATTCTAAAATCTAAAAGTATTAAAGTACTCCTTTAAGAATGTACTTCAAGAGTAAAAAGTAAAAGTAATGATTTTTTTTTTTATTTTGAGAACTATTAAAAAAATCTGCTGATTTTTGGTAATTAAAAATCAGCAAAAATTATAATTCCAGGGTGATACAAAGTCATTTAGCTTTTTTTGCTCTAAAACATGATCAATGTTTTTGTCAATGACAATGCAAAAAATGCATAGAAAAAATTTTTAAAAAATAAAAGATAGAAACGATAAATAATAAGCCCCAAAAACTATTGTCCTGATGTAATTTATTGAACACTATAAGTCGAGATATTATTAGAGCGACAGGCCTGATCGTAAGATAAATTTAAACCCATCCATCAATTTCTTTCCACAGTTTGAATATTTGACACAGTGGTCTACTAAAACATCTCCAAATGTGTGTGCCGGTTTGCACGGAGGTCTTTTGATGGTGATTATACAGATTTAGTCATGCCTATGTGGTTTGTCAAAAGTGATGTCTTGGATTCCTGGTAGCGCTTTCTCTAAGAAAGAGTTTACAGAAAGGCCAATGCAGTTTTTGATGTGGGTCTACGGGCTTTGAAAACACCGCCGCTCTGCTCTTTGTGAGGCTCGTGAACAGTTAGGTCTGTTTTTGTAGCTGCTACTGTGGCTGAAGAAATAACTGGGAACACTGGGAAAAACTCTGCCTCTCAGACCTGTTTCAGCCTGCGAGCGTCCTCATGGGACCCATCAAATGTATATATACACTCTTTTACCTAAAGTCACCCTTCATGTGAAGTGAGGCAAAGGTTCACTTTGTGTCACAATTGTAGATGTAGTTGAGACTGGACAGACTGAAAGAAAAATTATTGCAACATGCGCCTCACTTTTATCAATTATAGTTTATTCAAGTATGTTCCATGTTTAATAAAATCTTTGGTGCAGAATGAAACTTTTATGGTCAGCCTACTTCTTGTCTCCATGATGTTATTGCTTTGCCCAGAATGTATGGCATTTATCTTGTCTATATCCATGAAAACACCTGTTACTGAATAAATGGAAGATGGATACATTTAATGCCATACTGTGAAACATTCCAAGCAAAGCAATAACAGAGACAAATAGAAAAGTTACATAACCCACCGGATATATCAAACCACTTATGGTACAACACATCTGGTAAATCCTATTCGACTAAAATGTATTTACTATTCAGAATAGAGATATAATATAGAATTCTGTTTTAAGACATAGATAGTAGGCCTAATCTATTATATTTACTTCACAATACTTTTGTTTTAACTTGAAATAGTTTTGGTTTAGGTTTACATTTTTCATGATACAGATTGTACTATAATTTACTTGAATAGTATGTTTACAAATGCTATTACTCTTACACTGTAACAAATAGCTATAATTTTTACAGTAATTTTGGTTACACAAATTACATTTCTTATTCTTCTTACATTTCTACTTATACATTGTAATGGATTGTGGCACAGGAATCCATTATAGTTAGTAAAAACCTTTTCTGCAACAGCATGTAAGTTTACAGTAAGCTTTTTCTTGTAAAATGTAAAATAGTTTGCTTACTGCACTGTAGTCTGTCTATTCTTTTGTCAATACATAAATGTAGTATTAAATGAGGCCAACAGAAGAACGTTTTTAACCAGTAATACATGTAAATATACAACAACCAGCAGAGCAATTATTTCCTGTATACTTCAAACCAATGTTGTAAAAAATAAACCAACAAAAACCTGTAAAAAGTATCTAGTTGTCACCTGAAATTTTTTACAGCAATTTGCAGAACCATGACAAGTGTCAGGTGAAAATGGTCAACTCTAGAGGGAATATGTTACAGACACATTTTTGAGTCACTACTGTTTTTAACTTTCACCTTTTATCGTAACACTGACAATCTAAAAAGATCAGAGGACTATTGTGGATCCTCTCCATGACAGGTTGGACCACATTGTTTTCTGGCAGAGTGACCACTAAAAACCCTCCGTGCCGTCTGACCCGTTTTGATCATGGCATTTCGTCCCCTTTGTAGTTCACGCTCTCCTCTCTCACATCTTCAATTTTCTCTCCGGCGTCTCCATTTTCTTCCCTAAATCAGACATTCTGGGTTAGAAAAATGACTACATGTAATTACATTGAATTTTTACTTGGCCATGGTATTTGTCTTTTCTGCAGTGAAATCGACAGGGCAAGGGCTCAGAGAATTATGTAATGTAATACGACCAAACCACACAAACCACACCACAAGTCCTTGGCTCTCTAGGACCAGTTCTATTCATATTCTGACCGGACGCAGGCTTGAGAATTACAGTGTGAGAAGAGGAATTGTGAAAAATGTACCTGCTAAGTTGGTCCTCAGAGCTGGCATCTGTATTTCCCTCCGATATGGAGGCGGAGGGGGACAATCTTGCAAGACCATTTTCTTCAACAAACTCCTCCTTTAAGCCTACACTTTGGAGCGTGTTTCTATATGTCTTCTCTGCGTTGGCTTTCGCAGATTTCTGTCACACACAAGGCACAAGAAAATGCCAAAAAAGATACACCAGTATTTGTGACTTTTATAAATCTGTAATCTATAGCACTATGTGATATTAAAGGTTTACAATGTAACTTTTCTGTAACTGGACCTGGTGGCGGCACCTGCTTGTCTCCATGGAGACTGATACAGTCGGCAGTGTATCATATTAGGGGGTGTGGTCTGCCGTGGGGGAACTCTCTTGATTCAATAGGAAAAGCATATATTTCCCTCTTCTTATACAATTCTTGCTGAATATTTGTTATTTGAAATACAATGAATTTGAGTTGAGTCACCACTAAGTAAAATAGTGGTTGCCATGGAGTTACCTCAGAAGAGTAAACGGATTACTTGGGATAACATTTATCCCGCAGCTACCGTTAGCTTTCTTGGACAACAATACAAATTTCTGCCGTTTTACTACTTTATTCTTCTCCATTTTTTGTGTCAGCATTTGGCACAGTATTTATACTTAAATCGGCGTTTGATCTTGTAGTTGCTGCACAGTGGGAACAGAGCAGCTCTTCTCCATTAAAATGAATGGACCAATTTAAATACATACCCCCTCATTTCATGGTTTGAAAATCAGATACTCCAGCTTTAATGTCATTCTGTAGAACATTCCAGGAAAAGTAATACCATCTCTGTGGTGACAAGCAAGTTACATAGGATTTGGGGATTTTCATAATAACAATACATTTCTAATTATAAAAATATTAAAAACAACTATTTTGACATCATCATGTAGTAGACCAGAGGTTAACAAACTGTGGTACATGTACCACTGGTGGTACGCAGAGCCCAGATTATTGATTTTATTTAAAGGCATTTCTATTAATGCTTTTGTCCTACTTTGAGTTAATCGTCATTTTGAACTATTTTATTTGTGGTTTAGCCTTATTTCTAGGCTATGTTTAGCCATAATTTAGACTTGCTATGATCTGGGTTTAGATCTGGTGCTTGGAAAAGCAAATATAATCTTAGGTGGTACTTGGTGTGAAAAGTTTGAGCACCACAATAGTAGACGATATACTTTACATTGCTTCACTGTATATTCACTCCCACTATAATACACATACACAAGATGTTTAAGAGATATTTTGTGAATCCCCAAATAGCACATAATAAAAGACTATCAATGGTTTCTATTTGATGATGTAACTGAATTACACAGACTTTTGGAGCCACTCACCTGTTTGACCTGCTGGAAGAGAAAAGGGCGTTCCCTGACCCGCGCTCTCATGCCCTTCAGTTCCCTGCTGTACTCTCTCATCCTCTGCTCGTCCGCTTCTCTGCATGTAAACGCAGATTACAGTTTGCTACTGCGGTGGGTGCTTGTGGTTGTTGTGATGTGACATAGGTTGCAAATTTTGAGAACGAACAGCCCGCCTTACTGGAACGCCACTCACCGATGATGCTGTAGTTTTTCATTATACACCTCCTTCAGGCTCCTGTGTGGGTCCAGCAGCTTGGCGTGCAGCGCAACTGTCCTCTGCATGTCCTCTGACCTCATTTGGTACTTTCTCAGCCACTCAGCGCTCTCCTGGATCCTACTCTCTCGAATGTCCATTGATTTTCTGTGATGGAATAAAATAGTCTTACCAAACAGGTTATTGGAGAATCATAGTGACAAACACTTTTGGACTCTGGTTCGATTTGTGGGTTTTGGTCTGTTTCATTAGATTTTGATTTTTAAATGCTGATGAATTTCTCAACACCAGCCAAAAACAAGTGAATTTGCAGTATATATATTTAAAATATATATACTTTTATATTTAAAAGTAATTGCATTTATTTCAGGCCTGCAAATTCAAACAGTTTAAAGTCAGAAAGTAAAATGTGTTTACTTCCAATTTCCTAGACAACCAAGGTATTGGCAATTGATCCTAAATGAATAAATCCAATCTCCTAACAACCCGGAAATCTTTTAGGCAATCAACCAATATAATCTATAATCAGATTTTGCCTAATCAAAACCATCTCCTTGATTCTTAACACCCACAGAAGGGAAAGACCAATAGTAAACAGCCTTTGTCTCAGTCCCACCATCGATTTCTAAGGCCTTGGCATATTGAATTTTTGCTACAATATTTTCACTGTGATTTATTTTTATTTTTATTTTTATTTTTATTTTTATTTTTATTTTTATTTTTATTTTTTTATTTTTATTTTTATTTTTATTTTTTTTTTTTTATTTTTATTTTTATTTTTATTTTTATTTTATTTTTTGAATTCCCAGATAAAACTAATTATCTTCCATGGTCGAGCCTTTCTGCATGGTTTTTGCAGGTTCTCCCTGTGTCTGCCTGGGGAATTAATCCCCATTAAACTAAAACATGCTCAACAGATTAATCCTGGAGCTACAAAGTCAAGACCAAATCTAGTACAAGATCTGGAAATGGCTCCCCCCAGCAAATGGGTTAAATGCAGAGGACAAATACTTTACTCTTCACTATAGGGACAACTAAATAATCCAACAGCTAAAGACTTTTTTTTTCTTCCCACTAGGCCGTAAATACAGTAATTTGACACCCATATGGAGATTGATGTGCCGTTAATTCCTATAATTTCCTTACCTGATGGCCTCAGCGCGTTTCCTGGTAGCATCAGTAATGTACACAGGGAGTGTGTCGGTTGACAGAGAGGTTAATGCTCCCAGCGACTTGCTTCGGCTGAGATGAGACATCTTTTGTGCCTGTGGATCATAACATATACATATAAACCATGCATTACCCGGGCAAATCAGATGAGGCTTCACTAATGATGACACAGATTCTAAGCAGTACATAAGGATAGCTTTGAGTGCATTATCTAACAACCTGAAATCATAAATAATAAAAATAAACTGGCTTATTATTTAATCAAGACCATGCTGTGAAGGCAATTGAACTGTGCGAAGTGTGTGGTTTTCAGTTATGTCACTTTTATGATATGATTATAATGTTCAATCCAAGCTGTGTGATGTCAACAGGAATTTCCCTCAAAGTTGTTATTTTAGCATCCCATTTGATAGAGTTTTGGGTGTGAGCTCAATTTTGACATTTTGTTAACAACGTTATGAGTGTGAACTCTCAGAGGGTTCATATCTCAGAAAAAAATTCCTCAGCTAAGTGCCCTTGAGCCTAAATCGTAATGTGGGAAACACGCTTAAATGTTACATGCAATACTGGTTAACACAACATACAAATTGAATGAAACTAAATGCATTACAATAAGGTTTGCAGTTTCAGTTGAAGATTGAACTGTAATGTTACCCACAACACTGAGGTGGTAACAGCATGTGTGTAATTCCTTAAACCACCCTCTAGTGAAGCTTTTATTTTGACATAGTTGTCACACATTTTAGTTTTAAAGTAACTGGCCTTACTGTCACAAAAGATAATGAACTATGCCATATCAACATCAAATTCTTGTATTTTGCAGCCCTACAAGTGTGGACAGTAAATTCTATTATATGGTGATCAGTCCATTCAGACATTGTTTAGTCCAAAACTTCTGATACATAAAAAAATCTGACCAAATCAAAATGACTTGCTTGTCGAACCGAGTCTACTTTGATGTTACCTGTGCTTGAGGACTGCTCCTGCTTTGGCGCATAGGGAGAGCAGACGTCCTCAGATGGAAAGGCTGACATTTGGTTGTATCTTTAGTCTGCATTTTGTCCCTCTGTAAGGCTTTGTGTAGTCTGCAGAAATCTGGGACCTGACGGATGATCTTTGGTTGGAAGCTTGGGCGCTCATCCAAGAATCCTACCCGCTCTTTCCTAGTGCGATCTGCTGTGCGGAGTTTGGGTCCCTCAGACACTGACGCATTCTCAGCTGTTTGTGTGGGGACTTTATGGCACTCTTTGTTTACTGCAATAATAACAATAGCAAAAGATCAGTCTCAGTTTCGTATCCACAAGCTTTATAGTGAGGAAAAACTGGGACTGTTGCCATAGCAATTAGCAATTCAAGGAAAATATTCCATCTTCTGAATGGGTAAAAGTTCTCTGTCTGGTTTTCAAATTCTAGAATGGGATGATGTCATACTCCAAGACCCAGATTTTCCCATTGACTACAAGGTTTTCTCATGATAAGAAATATCTAAAATTCATAAATATTTAACTTGATCATAACTATCAGTGACTTGTTTTTGAAAGAAATAACCAAACCAAAAAAGTATGTTCCTGCTTACAGAGAAGACGCCGTTCTATGTGCTATATAAATATCGCATTTTGACTTGTCCCTTCAGCTCAGTTTATATCATATGAACGCAGCATATTTACTTATTCTAGAAAGTGATGTTATGTGGTTTTATACATTATTAAATCAATTATGAAATCACCAACAACAAAAACGAACTTACCAACTTACCTTTGGTTATTTTACGAGAATGATTTGTTTCAACATCTTTGTTCCTATCTTCTGTTGATGCTTCCTTTGTCGTTGCTATTAGTTTTGCCCTTTTCTCCTTTTCTCTTTCCTCAAAGCCGAATGGTTTTTGCATGGAGAGCAGGAAGTTCTTTCGTTGCTCGTGCCCTTGCTGCCTCTGCCTCTCCCTCTTCACCATTATCTCTCTGAAGAGGGGCGCTGTGACGTGGCTGGGGACCGTAGGAGCACTAAACCTTCTTCTGACACTCAGCCATGGCCTCTTCTTCTTTGTTTGTCAATGCCAAAGCTGCCCGCTCACAATGATATGTCCTAGCATGTTTTAATTCTGAGGACTTTCCAGCAGAGTTACACACTGAATAAACATTAGAAGAATGTATGCCTTGGCTGGAGATCAGTTCAGATGTAGATGACGCTTTTATTAGTCCGGTATTTCTATAACAAAAAAAAAGTTAATATTGATTTTAGTAAATTTGCACTCAGGTTCAGCGCCTCTCAAACGGTGGTACAGGGACTAAGGGCCTCCTGGTGGGACTGCAGTTTCAGTCTATGTATTTAATGAGTACATTTTATTACTTTGGGCTAGTCCTCATTCAGTCTTGCTCAACATTTGCTGAAAGACCACATCAAAATTAGTTCTAAACTGGGACCAAACCTAGAACTAAAACTGGACAAGACCAGGACTAGAGCAGGACCAAACTAAGTCGACATAATCAGATCAGAATCAGAAAAATAAGGACTCAAAATGTGCTCAAACCAGGACAAAACGAAGGCAAGCGTGAACCAATACATTCATGGTGTGAACCCATCCTTAGACATTGCCTTGATTCAAACCTACTTTAGTCCTAGTTTAGTTCAAGTTAAGTCCCCTTTCGTTTTGTTTTAGCCCTGTTTTTTTATGGCTTAGACTGATGTTAGACCCAATTGTAAAGCCAAGGCCTAATACCTCTGTTGCACATTTGTTTCCTCTTTGTGCATGTATGTTGAGAGAGCAGCGTTTTGTTGAACCCTCCTCTCTAGTTCCTGCTCCTGCCTCCTCTCCATCTCCTGCAGCTGCTGGTGAAAGGTCTCGCTCAGAGCCTTGAGGTGATGCTGAAGAATCAACTCCATTTTGGACATGTTACAAGCACTGGAAAAGTAATAAGTAGTGATGCACAACACAAATATTAGTCATAACTTTGTACTAGGCTACAAAGTGGTTGCTTAAGGTTCAGTTCGTTGTTTTTGTACATGTTGCTTTATGTCATCTGGCTTTCTACGGTCTGCGCCTCTGTTAACAGGTAACCATAGCAACCATGCAAACGCTCTCTTAAAAAAGTAGCTTAAAAGCTTCGTGTAATGTGGATACAAATTAATCAAAACCAAAATGGCATCGGGTCCCGTATTTATAAGAGTGTGAAGACTTCCATGCTTCCATGCTTCTCTGTAAACATATACAATAATAGAACATAAAACGAAACCAACAAGGATAAGGCAAACCTGCAAAATAACTTTAGCACGCCGCGTTAATCGTCATCCGCAAATTTTCCATAGGGTGTACTCGCGAAGAGGACACTTTAGTATTCATTCTGTAGATTAATATATTGTGAATTGTCAGTAGGACCGAGAGGCTCAGCACAGTGCATGGGTTGGGCAGTCGGAACGTCAGAGGAGGACGTGTTCTGTGATTGGACTAGAGACAGGAAGCAAATGCTCTTCAGCGCTTGTCAACAAAACATGGCTGAAAGGCGAAAGAGACTTCCACGATAGGACATATTCAAGGAGAAACCTAGCTATCTGGCAAATGAAATAATCACACTAACATATTGGTTTCCTCCACAGTGCGCTTCTTTCCCTCATGACGGAAGAGTGAAACTAGAAAATGCACAAACTTGCCAAGACAACGCTGGCCCTGAACGGGTTAGCCAAGTGTTTGTTTGCAGAGAGATGGCTCAGTTCTCCTAAAAGTATCTGTCGAGGGTTTGTTTGTGCACAGCAAAACAACCCTTGTGGTCAGGGTGATGTATATGATGTTATTATATCTGGGGGAGGCATGGTCGGATCTGCCATGGCTTGTTCCTTGGGTGAGTGACGATCCCTAAAGCTTCAAATGTACACGCTCACACATATGTTCTGTTCTGTTCTGCCACAAACTAAAACGAATCATTGTTGCTGTGTCGAGTATTTTGTAATTAATTCGTCACCATTATGATAACAGGAATGGATCCCAATCTAGAGAGTAAGAAGATTCTTCTTCTTGAAGCGGGACATAAGAAAGTGATGGATTCTGTGCCTGATACCTTTAGCACCAGAGTCAGCTCAATCAGCCCTGGCTCTGCTACCCTGCTTGCAAGTAAGTACCAGTGCTGACATGTATTATTATTACTTAAGTACTACATACAGGGGTTGTATGTTACACAGTTGCTTTTTCATGTGTGTGAAGTGGAAGATAAAGTTTATTATAAAAGGACTACCAAAAATGCTATGGACCATAATTGTTAAACCTTTAAACGTTTATAATAAAGACAAAATAAAATCAAAACTTGAGATTGATCAATATGAGGAGGAAAAAAATGTGGTAATTTTATTTGATCATATCTCCCATCCCTAGGATAAAGTGCACAGCATTAAGCCATACACACATAAAATACACAGTTTTAGTTTCCTAAAATTTAACAGCTATAAGTATAATTGATGATATACTTAAGGCTTTTATAGTATTTGTGCTTACTTGTTTTGGACTTTTGCATTTTGTATCTACTTCCACTTATCACATCTTATCCCTTTCATTAGTTTTTAGTTCTCTGCAGAGCCTTCACGGTTAGTGTTTAAGTCCCTCTATAGGTTATACCAGTAGCAATTAGCCACGATCTCTGTCTGCCTCCTATCGCAGCTGAGCTCATTTCATAATGCCCCCATGTACAGTGCATCACAATATTTCACCAGCAATATGACATATTCCAGTGCGCATTTCACTTATAATTATTATGTTTTATACTTGCCTTTTCTCAGGTATTGGAGCATGGGAACACATTACAAATTTGAGATGTAATCCTTACAAAAAGATGCAGGTATGTTGACCAATCATTATTATGAAACACTATCTGTCTGTTTTCAAGACTGTTGAATATAAATTGACACAACAAACTTTGACATAAATAAACATCTTGCCAATTTCAGAGTGGGCTCATCAGCTCAGTTGAATATATTGTCTTTGTTAAGACACTGGTAAACAAAATAGAAATTACCTACTCAATTATTTTCCAGCAATGCTTGCCTTTCACTGGTTTAACAGACTGACACACAGCTTCACACGAACAAAAATAGCCTTATGTAAACCAAACATCTCCCAAACCCCTCTGTTACATATTGTTAGTTTTGATATTCACCATAGACTATTTTATTGACATGCTTTATGTAATTCTGTCATCCACCAATCACAGCACCATGCAATTATAGTACATTATACGGCGTCATATAATCATGTATGTGGTATGTACATGTTCACATTTAAATGAACACTGGTTTCATGTTGCAGACATTTTGTTCATTCCTTCGTGCAATTTCTACCTTTCTGTCCCCCTTTAAATTCACTAGTGTTGCCAATAAAGACACAGTATTTGAAAGGGCATTTATTAATGGACTGTGCAGCAAGGCGGCTTTGGACAGTACAAAGACTGAGCAGGTTACATGCATTAAAATTTGTTTGTTATGTTAAATAAATCATTTGGACATTTTCAAATTGGTTCTCATAGCCAGTGTCTTTAATTACGAAGATTCATGTGAACAAGAGCAAGAAGATGAAAGATTAGCAGAGTGGTTGTTTGCTGCAATGTGAAGCCACTTTACGGCTGTGGGCGCAGGCTCGGTCCCTCTCGAAAGATGTGTGGTCGGAGCGTACCAAACACTTGACCACAGGGCTTCTCTCTGGCCCCAAGATGTCATCATGCAGTGACTAAAAGTGCTCCTGGTAGTGTCCCTCTGCCATTATTCCTTCACTGTGGTGCCACGGACTTGTTTGTCCACTGCATCTTCGTCATTTTCTATACATTTCAGCCATAATGTTGGAAAGTTGGAAATGGCATTCTTTCCATTCAGTAAAGTAAAACGCTTCCCTACTTCCACTCTAAATGCATGCTTTGCTTTGAGGTCTTTGACTTGAAACCGAGAGCTGCTCTTGTTCCTTCCTTGTGTTGGGTTGTGAGAAATCTGGTTGTATTGTCTGAATAACAATAAGCAGCGCCATGCCAATCTTTCCCAAGCTGAATCATTCAGACTTGTATTAAACTAACCCTAAACTGTTTTTGGGCCATTCTCAGTAAATAATCCACCCCAACCACTTATCACAAGCTGCAACCCCAGTGTGATTAGTGGTTAACTTGACGGTATATCCCCCTACTTTATGGCAAGTCAGTAAAAAGTAGAGCAGAAGCACTTTACCGCCAAATGAAGGGTTGTGTCACCATAGTTACAAGCAAGGAGAGGATTAACCTTGTGCAAACACTTTCACCCTCCATGCTGAACTCCACAGTGGATCCAAGGCTGAAATTACAGTAGCTGCAAACAGCAACTCTTTCTGCCACTTTGGGTTGTGGCTAAATATTTACTTACTCTGTAATGTTCACAAACATGTCATTAGTTATTTGTACTTTCAAGAAAGTTAAGAATCCACATCCGGAAAAACTGACATTAGTGTGTCTATACTATTATCAAGCTAAAGTAGCCCATCCCAGCACGGGTTGTTGGGGTCCCTCACTGCATATACTGGATATACTGCCTCTAACCGCCTGAGTACCATGTAAACTTTGATGTGTGCAGCTCAATGAAAAGACAGCTATATATAGGTATAGGGGATGCATTAAGCACAAACCACAGCCATAATGGGCCTCTCATTTAGGTTTGGGACGCTTGCTCGGATGCCCTGATCATATTCGATAAGGACAACCTGGAGGGATGAGATGGCATATATTGTGGAGAATGACGTCATTGTGGCAGCCCTCACCAAACAGCTGGGCAGTTTATCTGGTAAGTAAACATGCATTTTTGGTTAAATGATTATCCACACAGTAGCTTTAACAGCTTCATCACAAACTCTGGGTTTGTTGGACATGTCGACTAATGCCACCAAATTTTTTTCATGCCGTATTCACATGTTTTTTTATTATTTATAGTGCAAACTCTGTTTGAGACTTGCAGAGCCAATGGAGCTGGAGATTTTCATTTGTCATTCAATTAAAATCTAGAACTCCAGGGACTTATTTAAAGCTGCCATGTGTTTTAGCCCCTCTTAAGACATTTAAATTGCGGCTCTATTCTTGTCCACATTAGAACCTCTTTTTTGAGGCTGACAAATAAAGCTCTGCCTCACTGCTTGACAGCCAGAGTGGCATATTTATAAACACTTTTTGACTTTTTGGTGCCAAATGGTGGAAGTGCGGTCACTGCACGTTTTACCTCATGTGCTTCTCATTTGTCCGCTTCTTTCTCATTTGAGCGAGGGTGTAGTTGCACACACACATACACACACACTCAAACTCGCACAGCTTTTCCTGTGCAGCTGCAGTTATTCTGCAGCATAGTCACCCAAAGTCCTATTTTTTCCTTGAGAAGTCAAGATGCATTCTTATTCAAAATTATTAAAAAGTAAGCTGCTGATTCCAGGTAACAACAGATGACATGAGCAGTGATGGTAGAGTAACTGGCCGAAAGTGCCATTGTAGATGTAGCAATGTTAGTCACATAAGTTGTGCCAGGCCAAGATCATTAGCAAACATGTTCATGTGAATTTCAGCTTGTACCATACACCAGCCTGGAAAACCAGCTGTTTACGAGGTGGTTCATAGATGTTTCGTAGCTTTTCCATTGCTTTTATGATGCATGCTCTGAAGACTGAAGAGAGTAAAACAATATTTGTTAAAACATGCCTTTATCTTAAAAATGACTATGTATTTATTTTTCAACAGATAATGTGCAAGTGAAGTACAGGTCTAAGGTGGTGAAGTACACATGGCCAATGCCACATCAGGCAGCTGAGTTCATCCCGTGGGTTCAGGTCACACTAGCCAGTGGCGAGACTCTGCAAACCAAGCTGCTTGTCAGTCTATTTGATTAAATCCTGTGATCATTCGTGTTCCTTCCATCTTTATGTTATACTGTTTCTCATTTGGTTTTTTTGTCAGATTGGTGCTGATGGCCAAAACTCAATGGTGAGGCAAAAATTAGGAATTCCCACAGTTAAGTGGAATTATGATCAGTCTGCTGTTGTTGCCGTGTTGCGCTTGTCAGAGGTAAATATAGTTTTCCTTCTTCCACATTATTATTATTATACACAATGTCTCAAGTCATTTGAATAGCCCTACTTAAAAGTTGAATTGTGCTGGTAACGTTAAAATGGTAGTGTCGTAAAATAGACAACAATGCATCTACTCGGCAGCTGTGTGTATAATACCTTGTTTACATTTGCTGCATGTGTAATTAAAGTGTGTGTTTACAATGAAATATATTTGATTTATGTATTTGATAGCCCACAGAAAACAATGTTGCATGGCAGAGGTTCCTCCCAACTGGACCCATAGCAATGTTACCGGTAAAGCAGCATTTACTGCTCAAGTTCGCTTTGCAAATCATTCAACTTAGTGTGTTATTAGTGCCAGATAATGCCTCTGCATTTATGTTCACAACAGCTGTCGGACTCAGAGAGCTCTTTGGTGTGGTCCACAAGCCATCGCCATGCAGAGGAGCTGATGCAGCTGGAAGAGGAGAGCTTTGTGGATGCAGTCAACTCTGCCTTTGTGAGAATTTGTCATTTTATAGCAATTTAAAGCGTCACAGTTTCCATGTGCCAGCATCAATTTGCTACATTGCCTTTTTCTGACAAGTTACTCGGATGTTGAACAAATCATAGTTTGACCCATCTTTACACCATATTAATATTTTCTGTTGCCAGGGTGTACCTTTCAATTCTTATGTTTAGACAAAAGTCCTTTCCCAAGCGGGCTATTTTTTGCTGATGGACAAGGTCACCACGGTTGAGTCACGTTAGGTTTCAAGCCTGGTTTGCCAATTAAACCTGTGGTCTCCCAGTGTCGACCATTACTGCATGGAATGTTTTTCAAACGGAGCTAATTCGACTGTATAGCTTGGCCAGCATCTTCTTTTAATTAGCCAGGCTCACAATGCCCTGCCAAACCAGTTAGTTAGAGAAAAAAACTTTCCCTGGCCTGGAGTTTAGCTTTGCTCATATGTCAGCTAATTTCTTTGTCCACAGAAGGATAATGCCTGTTTTCTCTCTTTGTCTGTGGATGTGCTTGTGTGCCACAGTGGAGTAATGAGAACCAGTCAGAGCTGGTGGAGACTACTGGCTCTATGTTTCGCACTGCCCTTTCAGTCCTCATGCCTTCTGCAGGTTCACCCCGACAGCTTCCTCCCAGTGTAGCCGCTATAGGCCCAAAAAGCCGGGTCACATTTCCTCTTGGCATGGGGCATGCATCAGAGTACATCAGGCACAGAGTGGCTCTAATTGGGTATGGAAATAAGAGATCCATTTGATTCAAGCATTTGGAAAAAATAACATGGATCTGAAAACCAATGCTTGTCTGTACAGAGATGCTGCCCATCGAGTGCATCCTCTGGCAGGTCAGGGAGTCAACTTGGGCTTTGGGGATGTGGCTTGCCTCACACATCTCCTGAGCCAAGCAGCCTTTAACGGGAAGGATTTAGGTCAGTGCAACACAGGAACGCTGCAAAGTGTTATTTAGCTTTCAAATATCTTTTATTTTCTCTAATTAGTCATTACTGAAAATGTGATAGTGTAACAATATATGAACTGTGAAAATGTTAGTACTAGTGACCATCTTGTTTTTGTTTGCAGGAGCTGTTCAGCATCTCCTGGAATATGAAACCGAGCGGCAGAGGCACAATCTGCCCATGATGGCCGCCATAGACCTGATGAAGCGCCTTTACTCCACTGACACTGCTCCTGTGGTGCTCCTGCGCACCTTTGGCCTGCAGGCCACCAACATGCTCCCCATGCTCAAAGTAAGATTCAGCTCACGTCACATGACCACCTGTCACATGAAGCCCCACCCTCTTTCTGATTACACAGAGCTTTACTCTAGCCGTGTCTATAATTCTAGTGTTCTGAACCTACTACTATGGCATCTAAGTTTAGCCCCAAATTTACTGTTACCAAAAGTGTGTGGGTGGGGTGCAGGGCTGGCCCAGGGGCAGTGGACAGGGGTGTTAGCTTGTGTTTTCACACCCATTTTATGACTGACCACTCGTATGAAATAGCTTTATTTCCTACTAAGTGATTCAGACCAACACAACCTTAACTGGCTGCAAAGAGGTTTTATTGGTAGTAGAAAGTTAAACGTGACTCTTTCTATTTTTAAACCGTGATTCAGTGCAAGCAGCTCCGGTCTAAGGGCACTGGGTTGAACAGCACTAGCAGAGGTTACTGAGGATTTTCTTTGACTTGACTTTGTCCTTTGCCTCTTACAGGAGCAGATCATAAACTTTGCCAGCAAATAATGTGCTCAACGCCTGTGTACTTCTTCATCCATGTACTCCAACTGAATGTAAATAAAATTCTATTTTGTTTTCACTAAACATGTTTTTTCTGTGCTAAAATTAATAAAGACCAACACAAATCATGAAGAATAAGTTAATTAATTTAGTATTTAATAAAACATAGATTTATAATATACAGACCTGAATACATTTTTTTTTTACAAAGGTTAGTTTATGAAAAAGCCATTTGTTGAGGAATGCAAAAGCCATTCTTGTCAAGTCATTACATTTTACAAATACATTAAGTATATACAGCAGTAGTTATTAGGGTGTGAAATACTGAAAAGACAGCAAAGGCAGCTGCACAAGAAGATATTCTACTTTAAGTCTCAGTTATTTAACATTTGTACAATTCACAAGATAATAACAGTTTCATAATTCTGAGAAACCAAGTGCAAGTATGCACACCAAGAAAGAAGTAAGCGTTTAAATTTTGTAGAATTTATATTTGCAAGTTTCCAAAATGTCTCTTTACCTCTTTCTTGCTCATCTTTATTAAGTTTTTGTTGCAGGCCCAAAACATGGTAGTTAAAACCCTGCAATTTAGCCACTGTGAAGAGGAGTGCTTCCTTCTACCTAGACCAAACAAAGTAAACTGGCCTGACTCACATAAATTGAAATGGTTTAGTGAGGAAGAGTCATGGTGAAGCTCTGTGGAACAACTCTTTAAGAACAGTTTCAAAAACGTAGCTACATTCGATGATGAAAGTGTTTTGTGTCAGATTTTTCTTAAATTATCCATGTATTTGCCATGCCCTCAAAGAAAATGTGTTACTTTAAAACCAACATGTAAAAACTTTGGCTCCCTATCAGTATCAGGTATTTTAAGGAAACTTACTACACCAAAGCCATAGAAATCAACCAGAATGCCATCCTGACTGTACCTGCGGCCCCTAAACTAGGCCTGTGCAGGCATGTGAATAGTTAAAACATCCAAGAGGAATCATTGTTCATAGAAATGTTTAACAACAATTTTCAGACAAACCCAATGTTCTGGGCTACAAGGTGCACTAGAAACAACTGACATTATGAAAACAGATTGATTTCCTTTCGACAGTTCTTGAACTGGTGAGTGTGTGTTGTGGTGGAAGAACAGACCAGAGGCTGTGTATGGTGGGACATCCGGTGAAGGAGGGCAGAGGTAGCCCCACAATGGAGGTCCCTCTCAGTGCCAGCTGCAGTTACAGCCGTGGGCTTTAGTGGATGTTAAGATTTCTAAAGTAATCAAAGGTGGCCCCAAGAGCCCAACCTGTTTCCACATTGTTGACTTTCTTAGCGAGCTATGAAGAGGAAGAAAAGGGTTTAGAGTGACTTACTGTTGTCTAATAAAACGTTATTAACATTTGTAGTACACTTGTACTTACCTGTAGCACTGTGTTGTCCTTAAAGCCGAAGCCTTCTTTTAGGAGACAAGTGATGTATGTCAGATCCATACAGAGGAATGGGCTGATGGTACGATATTTAGACATTTTGTTGCACACTAGAAATGAAACATCTATATTAAATTACATTTGGGTGAAATGCTTTTTATCTGACCACATGATGTTTTGGTTGAATAAACAGATTGTTGTGAGGAGGATGAGGGTCAGCGCAGGGGCAGCTGGAGAGTGGCTGACAGAACAAACACTTGCTGCTCCACTGGACCACACGACAATGATCTAACAATACAAACAGCTGCCTAGAAGACCTATCTGCTTCCACACTGCATTTGCATAAGACCACTTCTGTATGTAACAAACTATTAGCTGTAAATTCCGGGTAAAATGTGCTGCGCCATTGACAGGAATGCTAAAATATGTGTTGTATTTATAGGTGGTATTTGAAGTTTGGACAAAGTCTCAAATCTAACAATTATTTTTACATGTTAATAAGTTTCGTATGTGGATTGTAAAAGAAAGTACCTTCTTTTGCCTTCTTCTTGAAATCTCTGACTTCCACAGTTCCACCTCTGCTATCTGAAGAAAAACACAGATTCCATTTAAGAAAAATACGATTATTTTGATCAATTCATCTGTACAGTGACCACTCATACCAATGAGGCCTGACTCCTTAGCTCTGTCGAAGTAGTAGGAGAAAGCATAGAAGATGCTGCTGCCCTTCAGTTCATAAGGCTGGTGCACTATACCTTTGATCACCTTCATCATTTCGTAGTAGCACAGCTTATAGCCAGCATAGCCTGAGAGCACAGAAAAAAGAATGATGTAACCCTCACTGAAAATGGACTAGAGGAAACCGCAAGTTAGAGGTGTATTGCAGCAGCAGTGGTTGGAATGTGATGATGACAGCCAGTAGACGGAGCTGAGGTTAACCGAGGGGTAACGACGAGGGGCTCGTGTGAGCATACCCAGGGAAGCCCCAGTAGCTCTGGGTTCACAGGCTCGCGGGCACTGTGGGGAAGGATGGCTCATTTGTGCTGGAGAAACCATGTGCTGACAAGAGTAGCAGTTAGAGCTGCCCTGATGGCCTGCCTATTTTTACCACATAATTGTGAGCGGTTCAGATCAAGTCACTCACTACACAGAAAAGTAACAACTCTGGAACAAGCCCTGCATCTTTTGGCTACTGGACTGTGGTATGGGAGTGACTGCCTTATTTGTGAAGCAAACTGACAGTTTTCTTTTCTTTTAAACATAAGGTTTGCTGCAATATAATTGTTCAAGAGGCAAGATAAAGAGTCACAAGATGACAAAACATGCATTTGGCGCCAAGATTACAAAAACTTTAGCGGCTAAATGTTCTCATCTTAGACTGTATTGTACTGTACTGTATTGTTTTCAAATGCTGAGAAAGGAATGCTGGAATAGTTGGATCCAGTGGTCTGGGAAAGCAATCAAACCTCAGAGCTTTTATCTTACCGTCTGGAATACCGCTGACTTTGTAGGTGCTTCCTGAAAAATTCACTTCTTCTCTGAGTCTTTTTGGAAGACAGGGACTAGTGAAGATTTTCCAATCAAGACCTGGGGAAATAAATCAAGAAAAATAAGTTACCACTAAAATGATGCTCACAATGGAATATAAGTATGTACTTACCATCTGCTCCTAAAGCCCCAAGAGCAGACAGGGGACCTGCAAAAAGTCCATTTCCCAAATAACTGTGGGGAGAAAAGTTTTAGATAGTTAGTTAGTTAGTATACTAAATGACAAAAAATTATAAAAATGACAAACTTACCTATGTGTATACAGCTGGTAGGTGTTGTTGAACAGGTTGAAATTGGCAACGTAAGATGAGGGAGCAGCCTGGACTGTTTTCTGTTGGATAAACAGCATATTGACCATTTGTTTCCATTCCCTTTAATGTATTTGACGAAACATAGTTCAAACTTGATTTTAAATAAAGTACCTTTGACTTTGGAAGGAAAGTGATCTGGGTTGATCCTCCACCCAAGTCCAAGATGCCCACTGTCCTTCGAGTGTTGGAATAGAGGTGCCCTGATGAAAAGCACAGAATGACACTCAAAACATTCACAGAGACACTCTGAGTTGCAAGACTAAAATGCCTGCACTTCTAAAGGCAGCTCATCTGTGCAAAACACGTGAGGGAACATCACTTGTTTTTGTGAGCTGTTTGGGCCCAGTGATTCAGTCTCCAAACCTCATTCAGGAGACAGCTCTATGTGTACACAGGCCCACAGATATGAGCGTGCTGACCACCAACACCAACATAACAAAACACAAGCAATGTCTTACCTGTGAGGAAGTTCACTGTGACCCAGGCAAGCACTCCTAAAACGGCACAAAGCGGAGAAAGCATCAGTGACGGGCTGACACCACAGGTGACTGAATCAAGACCTTCATATTTGCAGTTCAAAGGTGTTGACGGGTGGATTTGTGTCTAGCTCGACTTCATTAGCTCATGTTAAAACAGCTGAGTTGGTCTGACATGAGGCGCTGCAGTCGTCTGTGATGTTAGGTTATTGCACTTGTAAAGTGTGTGATGACACATGACACAGTCAGGGAGCCCTAATGAGAACTCTGGATAATTGCTCACAATTACTGGGTGTGGACATAAACTACTAAACTAAATATGACAGTAAAAATATCTGTTGTTTATTATGCTTTTATGGTAGGTGAATGTCAACACAAATAAGTCAATATATTATACCTTCATTTGTTCCAGGCATAATGGAAATACTATTATTTGGCACGAAGAAGGGAGACTCGTCAAATACTTCTTTCACCTATGAAACAAAAACATCAGTTACATGCGCTCAACTTTACAAACCGTTACAACACAGCTCTATGACTAACCCTAGACTGTCAGATAACCTAACCACATGCATGGTTGGAACAGTAGTCTGGATTTAATATGGTAAATGACAAATATGGTTACTCCACACAACCTCACAACAGCTGTTTTTGCTACATGATGACCACCAAATGGGCAGACTTTCTGCCTCTTTTTCCAGTGACACTTGTAAGCATTTAGTGGTTTCTCATCACGTTCCCTGGCGGGATGGTTGGCATGAGTGCCAAACTGTCTGAAGGCTCACCTCTTTCAGAAGGGGGATAGCTTTGTCGTGGGGTAGTAGCCGCAGTCCTGCAGTGGCCCTCAAGACTACTGGGGTCCTCTTCCAGTCCTCCTCGGGAACTGTCTTCTTTGCTATTTTCAGTAGCTGACGAACGGTGTTGCCGCCCTGCATAGACAAACATCCAGAGAAATACCTGATGTAAATGGTAGATAAGAGTAACAACGTCAGCACTACACATTTTCATAATTGCACAATGTTTAGGTTACTTACACCCAACTGTTAGAAAATCCTGGTAGACACCTCCCTAATACACCTGATAATTAATAAAGACTAGAAAAAACAGCAACAAACATACCTCCTCAGGGTTATCTTTGTAAGAAGACAGGCCAGGCTTTACAGCATGAAACATCTCATTGTCCAGGACCGGCAGCTCAACTACAAAAGCCAGAGAACACAAACCCAGTGACCACTTAATTTGATGTCTTGTGGTGTGAAACAAACACTGGTGCATTTAATTGCTTGGTTTGGATATTTAGTCTCATGCATTTGACCTACATCCAGAGTTCAACTGACTATGTTCCTACACATACACACAAGTCAACTAATTTAAAGTTCATTGAGCTCCTTTTAGAAGAGTAGCATGTGCCTGCAGCTGGAGCGTGGTTCACATTACACCATAGAGTGAATGAGCTAACAGCAGACAGTGGGAGCCAGCAGAAACCTCAAAGCCAGAATGAGAGAGAGGACTTACCCGGGTCCTTTTGGATGAACTTATAGATGTGGATTCTGGTGCCTGTGCTTCCAGCGTCAAACATGATCCCATGGAAGACCCGGTTCATGTTGACCGGAGAGGGAGCTTGAATTGCCGGCTGGAGGAGCTCAGGTGGACGGTAAGGCTCAGGTGCAGCTGGATGCACCACTTCAGGTACGGGGTTAAACGCCTCTGGGATGGGGTGGATAGGCTCAGGTGCAGGGTGGAAGACCTCTGGGACCTGGGGGTACGTGGGCACTCGATGCGCGGGACTGGGAGCCTCGGGGAGGAGGTTTTCAGAGTTGGCAGAGTGCTCCCGGTAGCGGTAATGGATGGGGATGTAGCGGTGGTGGCGGTAGTAGGTCGCCTCTGTTGAGAGGCTCCCAAACAGAAGCCACACGCACACAGACAGAAGTAGTTTAACGGAGACCATGGTGTTGTGAGTAAAGGCGAAGGTAGGCGCAAAAGCTGTGGATCAGTAGCGGACTCTGAGGGTCCTGAGGAGAGGCAGAGGGAGAAGAGGAGCTGCAGTGTGGATGCGATACACACTCAGGACTGTCCGCTCATCTCTTTACACTATTTAAAGACATAAGGGCTTGGCACAGGGCCACAACGCGAGCAGCAGTCCACCAATCGTGTGGCAGTCCATCCCCGCTCCTTCAGGGGTCCCAGTCCTCCTCCTCATCCTCCTCCTCCTCCTCCCGCCGGGCGCCATTTCTACCTGCCGCTGAGAACTTTTTTCGTTTTTCCATGCATGGGATATTTTTGGAGTTGAATTCTCCCCTCCTCATACGCACTATTCTGGTGCCAAAAAGTCCCCTTTTAAAGAAAGGACGACATGAAAGAGTCAGAATGAACGCCTCAATCTGAAGAAACTTGAAATAAGCAGTCTCCTTAAAATACTTTTATAGGTGCATAGTTTTAAGCCTTTTCTGTAACTCGCCTGCAGCAACACTGCCTATTCAATTCAACGCGTAAATGTCCTTTGCCTATAATGAGACAAAGGCCTATAAATGTGTATTTACGGACGCAGGACGGAAGTTTGTAGGCCTATTACATTATAGGCTAATACTTACATGGCCTAATTTAAATACGAGAGAACATGTGCTGTATTTACAGTTGACGCGCACATTATGGCAAGCTTTATTTTGTATTCCATGTATATATTTATCTTAATCAATAAAGATGCGCTAAGTCATTTAACAACAGGCTATTGGACCTTTATTAAATAACAAATGACAAATGAATTGAATGCTTGCACGCACGTGCCAACAAGAACGCAGTAGCGTTGAAAAATTGCTTAAATGGTAAAAAGCAGAACGTTCTCCAACTGAAATAAGTGGCATTAAAGTTTAAAATATTAACGCTACTCCCACTCATCGCTCCGCTGACCACTGGATTCCAGAGGAAATATTTGGGCACGTTTCAGAGTGAAACGGTGGAGCTGTTTCTATGATGTAGGTGTGGTAATGGCAGCCGCACAGCAGCAGCATCATTCTGCGGTCATTTTGGTGTTCAGGACTAGATGAACCTTCAACACAAGCCAAGTCAGATCGCCAGGTTTCTAGTTCATTGGGATTTGCATGAGAAAGTAGTTAGGCCTACTACACTTTACATTTATCCAGGCATGGACCCGGCACAATAAGCGCCGGGACTTGCTGGCTTGTAGACCTACTGCACATGCATTCATTATTGTGGGTAAGAGAGAACAGTGCTGGGGCAATGGCACTCAGGAGTCCTGTCACTTCCAAGGTGATTATTAGACTCACTCTGAGCATGCATATGCTCTGAAGTCACACTGTTTCACCCCAGGCAGTGGTGACTTAAGGCTGAGCTTGAGCCATGTGCTGCTCAGAGAGTCAGAAGGTAAGGGGAGGGCAGAGGTCCCAGATGGGCACAGCAAAGTGCAGGAAGTCCATGGAAAGGACAATGTGGGGAGGGTGGGGCTTGGCACCAGTGTTCACCCATCATGCCATTCCACTCCCAGGACACTCGACTTTGCAAAGCACTGTTCCAACACTGTAATTTGAACTAAAAATATTGGACTTTTTTCCTCCTTCCTTTTTTCTAAACACTGTGGCTACTTTTTTCAGTCTTGTGGCTTAACCAGAATGGTCGTTTTCCCCTATCAAAGAATACATGTGCAGGACCAATATGTCCTGGTGCATGTTACATCGCATACTGCAACAAATGATGGTAAACTGATCAATGTGTTTTATTGTACTACTTACACAATTTGGTGATAATTCAGGATTGTGTTTTAAATTGTTTGAGTGCAAACCTAAACTGAACCAAGCAATTTGTATGCAATTACCAACAATGAAACTGATTTCATCTTTACTTTATCTTTGTTGTATGAAACTGCTGCACTCTATTAACGCTGCCTACGTTTTTTAGATGATGCAGCACTTTACAAATGAAATATCTCAAAGCAGCGCATGCTTCATTACAAGGTTTGGCATTTGGCTTCAAGTTAACAGAAACCGTAAATGCTTAAGACAGGGCACCAGCTTTGTAATCTACACTGTGCAATGTATCATTAATATGCTGCAATGTTGCCCTCAGGAATGCCATGTTTGTGGGTGTCCTACCCCAACAAGTCCATTGAAGAGACCCAAAGCTTGTCATTACAATTCCAATGATAATGACAGCTTTGAAAAGCTCAGGGTTATTTCAGTTTTCTCTTCTCACTGTCATAGTAATTACCTTTAAATTTAGTTCACAAACTTTGTTCATGATGCCAGAGCCGTGAACAAGCCTATATGATCCAGATTTCAGTAGCTACACTGAGTACTCAGCCCAGCCATATCAACGTGTGTTTTACGAATAATCCACACACACTCAGCTGCTGCTGAAAGCTGAACAAGGTAATTGTGAGCATCTGGTGGTGAGTTATGGCCTGTGTTGTTACATTTACATTGTTTTTGAATAAGCCAAGTGCAGCTCTTGTTCATCTCTGTGGTTTTCCCATAACTCCTGTACAAAACAACTGAGGATGGCATTTTTAGAACAACATAGACAATACCCCTGACAAGAGCCAAATGTGGGGCTATCTCATGTCATGGTGTGGGAGGAGATCATGTGCAAACAGATCCTGTTTGATAGAGCTCAGCATGAGGAAGCTACAATTACAACCATTTTATGTCAACACAGCTGTTGAGTCCACATCTGTACTTCATGCAACATCTCAAAGGTCACTCCATGAAATATCCTTCAAATTGGAATATATAATATAATAATATATAATTATATATATATATATATTAGTATTATATTATATTATATATTCCAATTTGAAGGATATATATATATATATATATATATATATATATATATATATATATATATATATATATATATATATATAAATATATATATATAATAATTTGACATTCGCGGAGCACTTACAAACTTAAATAGATAAGGCCAGCTAACAGATTCAAAAGCTTTTCAGCATCCAGACTTTATTATTATTATTACAGCTTTGTTTTGCAGTTTTTGTATATAGTTCATTATGTGTAAAGATCATCTTTTGTTATCTTGTGTTTGCCATTTGTAAATAAATCCTGTCTGATCATTATGAATTCGATTTGGGAGTATTTGTACCATTCTTTTGGACATAATTGAGCCTATAATTGTGCACATAAGATAGTTCACATTCAGAATTGAGATTGGTCTTTATGATATGAGGATTTGAGCTTTTTTCAGGGCCCAGTTAAAAGTTGACAAGAACAGGGGAGTAAGTGTGTGTTTTAGAGCTTTATGCCACTCTGAGGTGAAACCCCCGTCACTTCATGAGATGTTTTTTTTTTTTTAGTCTTTTAATTTAACTTTGAATTTCAGAAGTTGTTATTTCAGCACAAAATGCTTTGTTTTGCTCTTCTGCTCATAGCAGGTACATTAGAGAGAAATAATATATATATATATATATATTAATATAAATATATATATATATATATATATATATATATATATATATATATTATATATATACATATATATATATATATATATATAAATAAATATATATATATATATATATATATATCACAAAACAATGTATTTCTTCATTGTTTTGTGATATTTTGGTGAAAACATTATTGTCAAAGGATTCAAACAATATTTGTATGTGGTCTTGTTTGGTTAAAATTACATTATTTTGGCTGTCTCATATTTTTAAAAAACCTCTGCCTGTTGTTTTCTAAGCTTCCAAGACAGAATTTTGTACCACTTTTATAATATCTTTGGTGCAGAGCATTTTGTTTGAATTCTTTCCTGTGAGGCCAGGTCATCAATTTCACCTCTTATCTTTTTAATTTGTTGTAGCTGTTGACGGTTCTTGTTTTCTGCATGTTAGCTTCCAAAAGTTTTAGTTTGTTTTGTAAATCATGTAGTATTTCCTGCTTTTGTTTTTGTCTGTAGTGAAAGCCATTACCTTGCCCCTCAAAACTGCCTTAGCTGCCTCCCCATTATAGTTATATGTTCACCTGATTTTTGATGATGTGTAATGACATAATCCCAAGATCTATATCCATCACATGCATGGGTCTACTCTACTGCCTACACTGCACTTGTTTACTCCCTGCACCAGGTGGTGTTATAAAGTACACCTTAAGACATCTGTCCTGGGACTGATTGACATACCATGACTGCACTTACTGCTTCTCCTACCATCAACAGTCACAGGCAAACACATACCTGTATCCCCTTTTGTTCCACCATGATATTGAGTCTTGATTATAATAATATTGTTTTGGTTGCACAAAGCTCAATTTGGCCGGGTGGTTAATAAAACACATGCAAACACATTTAAAACGTGACTCTGGATGAGATCTAGGAAGATACTTGATACTTGATGAAATGTGAGCCCTGCCCGTCTCTATGACAACAGTAAACAAACATTAGCGTTAGCCTCACTTTAATGGCCTTGTACGCATTTCAGAGTCCTCTTTTGTGGTCCTCGTGTTAACTGCTAAGGTTATTTACTCCGTTGCATCGGCGTTTAAGTTGACGCAGCAGACATGCCCAAGAAGAAAGTAATCAAAGCGAAAAAGGCAAAAGCCGGGTAAGTCCCATTCATATGGGTTATTTTTGTTTCACCGTCGAATTAGCCAAAATGATGACACATTTGACTTTTGTGTTATCCCAGTAAAGGTAAAAAAGATAAGCAAGAGTCCAAAGTGGACCGAGAGACGGACCTGGAGAAGGCCCGCTCTAATGCGGCTCTATGGGAGCTGCGGCTGCAGGTGACGGAGCAGTCCCTGACGCAGTACCGAGAGTCCTGCAGGACGCTGGCACGGGCCAATGAAGAACTCACCACTGACCTGTACCGTGTGGAGAAGGACAGTGTGGACACCACCTGGTTCTTCAACAAGCAAGATGCATCCAAGGAGGAGAAGGTTTCTGTTATTTAATCACACATTTTGTAGACTACCAAATTGGACCACATTCACCTGATTGTATTTGTACAGATTCGTTCGCTGCAGGAAACCCTTAAAAATAAGACAGCACAAGCACGTGATCAAGAGAAGCAGCTGGTGAGTGTGACACAAGCTCAGTGAGCAGAGCAGTCAGCTGCACCTAGGAGGGTGTACCACACATTCAAAAGTCATCACGACAGAATAGGAACGGCAACCATCAATAGGCTACTAAAACCAAAACCACAGTGCAAGTCTTCGTAGTTCTTCAAAACACAACATGAACTGCAGGACACACAAGTGTGACTTCAACTGTTCAAATTGTGCTTTGCTTTGTCTTTAACAGCTTTCTTGTGTGTAATTATGTTAAAAGAGTCACATTAAACTGGCCAGAGAAAAGAAAGTGCTTGGTTTGGAAAAGGCGTCACATTGGCCCTGATGTTTTGACCATACATCACATGTCCAGCAGTGCCCAGTTGCATAACAGACAAAGAGATATACTGCATATTTGTCCCTTTTCATCCTCACTGACTACTGCTGCTCATAGGTAGCAAGCAATCAAACAGAAGCAGCAATATTCAAGTGGCTTTTGGGCACAAGTGAGCAAAACATTTTACTTAGTTTTCTAGCAGACAAAAAGACACATGGCCTGGACCAATTTTAAATATCACTGGCACTATGCTTTTTTATGTGCACAGAATGGAAAGAAAAGGCCTAATGTCATCCTGTGGTGAAGCCGCTTATGAAGTATGTTTTTATTATTGATATGAGATAAGGATGATGTAATGAGATCACATCCTTGTGCTGCTTTTGCCTAGCTTATTAAAATGCAGCCAGTGCGGTTCACTTAGTAGACTCTAATCAAGTGTTGTATTAGATTTATTTACTTAGACTCCTGTTTGCCAGAAGAGGGTTATCTCAGTGATCAAGTCTATATTTGGAATCCAGTGGCAGATAACCTCTTATTTAGTCATCAAGTGTTTTTTGGTGCATGTTTTGTCTATCATGACTTGAGTCTTTTCTACTTTAACATCTAGGTATTCTACTCTCTAATGTGACTCTCAATGGACAGTGTCTGTATGTGGTGATACACTACTGCTTTTTAGATTTCAGAATACACACAACAACTAAATGAGATGAAGGCATTGTTCAAACAACGATCCAAGGACTTCAACATGATTGAAGAAGGGATGAGAAGAATGAAAGCATTTGAGATCCAGAAGGCACAAATGGAGCAGGAGGTTGCTGATGTAAGTTACCCCCAAAGGCTCCATTTTATAACACGGTAATGTAGGAATTTTACATTTTGCTTTAATCATTTAGATTCGAGAAAGCATGGAGAAGGCTGAAAAGAAACACAGAGAGGACCTCAACAAAGTGGAGTATGAATTTTTCAAAGAAAAGGTACATGCTATTCAGGGCAATTGACTTAGGACAAATCTAAGTAGGTTATGGTCCAAATGTTTTGTTATACCTTTAAGCCAATAGAAAAACTTTTCAAGGACCATATCCGCAGTGTAACAGTGAGGTGTATATTTTGCGGCAGGCTCGATTGGAGGAGGAAGCAGAGAAAACCATCGCACTGGTGGTGCAAAGGGCCCACAGTGAGGCAATTGTGTGAGTGTGCTTCCCTGTCCTCTAGTGTACACCTGTAGGAAACTCCAACGCACAGAAAAGGATAATTAGCCCTTTTAGATGTACAGTATACGTATATGTACATAAATATATATATATATATAAATATATATATATATATATGTTATTTTCTCAACCACAGTGTTTTGTCATGTTTATGATAGTGTACGTCTCTGTCGCCAATGATCACATGGTTGACCATCTTGGAAACAACCACAGGCAGGAAGTTTATTACTTTTGGGGCCTAAAGATGAACATCTTTCCTCTGCTCTGTTTAGTTATATTTTACAGGTCATAAAAATCAACATTGCTGGTGTGGTCCTGTTTGCTTTTCAGTTTCAGTAATTGATTTAATTGACGCACACAACCAAGTTTATTTAGCCATCAGCCTTAAGATACAATATGCATAATGTAAATGTAGAAACATAATATATATTTGCTGTTGTTTAAAATGTTTGCTTAGTATATGTCATTCCTTCTTTTGAAATGTTTTTTTTAATTGAACTGTTTAGACAGCTGGACGATGCCTCACGATCAGTCTTTAGAGAAAATGTGCGTTTGAATGAAGCCCTGAAGCTCCACATTAAGGAAACAGAAGAACTCCAGAAACAGACCAGTTCCCTGACCAAGCAGAACAATGCCTTGGTTCTGGACAAGGTATGCTCTCACAGCTGCTGGAACCACTGCCATGCTTCTACTGAGCCATCCAGACTTTGTTCATCTATAAATGACATGTTTAATTTGCCGAGAAAATGACATCCGTTATTTTGCCTTGTTTGTTTACATGCGCTGAACTTGTGTATTTTACTTGTGGTCCTTCCTGATGCCTCCAGCTTCTGGTCTGTGGCTGTGGTCAGTTTCCACTCATAGGCTATGGTTTCAAAATCAATGGCTTCTACTTTACAGATTTTTCAGTGATTCTCTCTAATAAACAAACAGTGGCTATGTTAGTCTTACTCTTCTGATGACAACTCATCAGGACAGCAAATCTAATCTATTATTATCCAAATGAAAGCCAGTGCTTGCTGCATAAAACAATGTCTTTATATTTTTGTAGAACACATATGAGGGTATAATGAAGAAGAATGCTGCCCAGATCTCTGTTCAGCAAGAAGACATTTCAAGGCTACAGTCCAAAGTTTCATCACTAGGGGAAGCCCTGAAGCGAAAGGAACTCCAATTAAAGCAAGAAGAGGAGAAGCAAAAGCAAATGTCGGTGTCTGCTGAAGCTGGCCAGGTGGAGCTGGACAAGCTGCAGAAGGTTCTTGTCATGCGCGATAAGGAGCTGGTCCACATCAAGAGGCTGGCAGCTATTATAGTGGAGCAGAGGACGGAGCTGGAGAGGTTCTTTCATGAGGCACTGGCAGAGGTCAAGCAGGAGGTCATGGTCAGTAGGTCCAAATACAAGAAGGATGCACAACAGGCTTATCGCTGGACACTGAAGGAGGCCAATGGGGGGAAAATCAAGTTTCCACCCATCCGCAACTTCCACAAAATCCCTCACAGTACCAACTCTGTCTATTCAGACATGGAAGCAGCTGCCAAGTGGTGGGTCCACATTATTTATGTGTGAATCAATCCTTTATCATGATTTAACAATTTGTGTTTGTTTTAGGACTCACCAGCCTGGCAGTAAGGTAGAAATCTCTGATCTTACTTGGGAGCAGAAAGAACACGTCTTGAGGCAACTTTTTGCCAAAATGAATGGCCAGGCTGAAAGGTAATGACAAGACAGTATTGTTTGTTAGTTTACTAGATCGCACATTACCCTAGGACTTCACACCCAGTAATGCTGTGTAAACCACTTTGAGATCATTTATCTTTGAAAAACAAATGCGGTGATGCCATAGAACAGCTCCTGCTGACCTCCTGCTGACTCCTCCCTTTTTAATGTTTTAAACAGACATTTTCTCTGAGAAGAGGATACCATAAAACATCAGTTAGGCTTTAACCAATTTTCTTTTCCATCCAGCTGCTTAAAAAGAATGAAGAAAGAGTCTGGGCACAATAGTAAAAATAGGCCCAGCCACAGAGTCGTGTGCTTGGAAACAAACATCTGGTCACGTCCATTTGCTTTTAGGCGATTGGTCCTTCTTCACGTGCCCTCGGGTGGACTTTATTCTTTGAACACTTGTGGTCACTGAGCAGCTGGTAACATGATTTCCAAAAAAGAGTGCGCGGGAGTTGGTATGGGCCAATGGCAGACAGGAGATGTATATTCATGTTAGCAGTGGTCTGGCACCTTCTACTGCAGCAGAACATTTGGCCAGTCAAGACTGTTAGCTGCCTGATACTACCAAGAGTATTGTGCTGACCCAGAGTTACCCCTTGTCCAGAACGGCAGCAGGCCCAAGTGAAATGACACTAGCGTGCTAAACATGGCTTTTTTACTATCAGGTTTGTATTTAATGCAACTCTGCATTTTCCTGATAGAAAGACGAGTCAGCATTTGGCTTTGGCTGCTCCTCCAGTGAAGAAGAACCTCAATGACAGTGATGCTGCTGGGTAAGACACTGAAGGAATGTACAAGAATAAAAGTTGTACCTCATACTTGCAATTATGAAGTCTGCACAGATTTATTGGTCGCACATTCCATGCAGAGTTGGGAAAGCATTGGCTGTGGGAACCTGCAAAAGTGTGATTTATTAGTTATAACCGGATCACTGTCTTCCAGAATGAAAGAGCCGGCTCCAGATACCTTCATCACCCAGGCACCCGAGTCCGCTCTCCCCTCCAACCGCAGCAGCCTGCCCCATATACACACCTGACCTCTGTGTGGCCTCTGGAGCACACACTGCATTGTTTTCCTCTGCAGTTTTACCAATAAATACCTTTTGAACCAGAAAGTTAGAACAAATTCCTCTGTTTTATTAAATGAATAGAAATCAGATCTTACACAGCTGTCATTCGTAACAGATTTTCAGAATGCAACGTTATACAAATACATTATATTACACTATGTACTTTTAATTTGCTTTAGCGTCCCATTGTTGGCATGGTAACAGCAGGAGTTTTGAGAGTAGCATCTTCAGCTTTCCATTGTGAAGTGACAGTTTTGATCTGTGTGTAGAACTGGATTCCCTGGGGAGACATGAAAAGGCATTTAATCAGTAATACTATGAAAGCAGTATTCACAGAGAACGGACATGTGACAGGACCTGAGCTAAAGTGCTTATGCAAAGGAGACAAGCGACAGACAAAACAATAACAAATATAAATATAAATACTAAAAACAATAGGTTGTGTCACGTTCTAGAATTTGACAATCTCATAATCTTAGATGGAGGGCAAATGTCTAATTTTATGGGAGATTTACTTTTTTTGAAAGAAATATCCAAAATAGAAATCCACAAATGATGAATCTTAATTTTATTTGTTTGGGATTGCCTTGCTTATTTATTCTGACAGGAAACATGGTGAATTGTCTGCCAGTTTTTGTTTCGTGTTGATAGGCCCAGTAATTACAGAGATATTAACTATTAATCAGGTCAACGTCTACAAACAGCAAATTTCACCATAGAATTCTGACCTGCTCTAACCCAATTTATTAGCTAATCTAGTTATTGCGAAGTAGTTTGTGAAATGAGGGACTTACTTGCTTTCCATAAAAGTTCATGTCTCCTCTGAAGGACCCTCTAGAGCCAGTGAAGGAGAACATGGGCAGTGGAACAGGGATAGGCACGTTTACTCCAACCTGCATAAAAGGAGTAGGCCCATTTTCAAAAATCCATGCAAGGAAAACATTTGCGTATGCTTAATTGCTAGGATGAAGATGTGCATGAGAGATGCGAGAGATGAGAGAGAAAAACAAGGTCACATGATGGCAAAACAAAGCTAAACTGGCGGCATATATTTACCATTTTGAAATCACAACATGTGCTTATGAAAGGCTAAATAAACATTCTGTTATGATGGCAACGACAAAAATGCCAATGTTGGGTTTTGAATGTTTGAAATGGTGAGAGTGCGTTTGGACACAATGAGACCTTTTGGCGAGGTAGGGAAAAATAGAAAAAAGCAAAGTTAATGTTTATTGCAGCGAGGATTGGCGAAAACAGTCAGTCGGCATATAATTCAGCCATGTGAACAGCAAACAGTGCATAACTCAATGCCACAGGTAAACAAACAGGGTCAGGGATGGCTGTATTTATACACAACGGTGAGCAGACCAGAGGAATCCCTTTTGAGATTGAATTAAGAGTTTCCCTCCTCGATTACCAACTAGAAAACTTTGTGTAGTTTTTCTTTTTTCATAAAAGGTATTTGCACTATCTATTTCTGTGGTAGTGAAGGGAAAAGTTCAGCAAATATGTGTATTTTGGGTTAGGGGCAAACAGATTTACATTGCCAAGAAAAATAATATTTTTTAAGCAAGAAAGATTTCGGACTAAGGTGTTCCCTGTTTGGTATGCCGTATTGACATGACAGAGGGATGTGAATGACTCCTTTCTACCAAAACACATTTGGAGACTAGAGACTCTCACCTGGCCCACATCCACCTCGTGAGTGTATTTGCGCGCAGTGGCACCATTTGTGGTGAAAATAGCCGTCCCATTGCCATAGGGATTCCCGTTGACCATTTTGATGGCATCGTCTAGAGTCTCTGCCTCAAGAACAACCAGCACTGGGCCGAAAATCTCCTCAGTGTAGCACTTCATCTTGGGCTGTGGGTATAGACAAGTCAACATTGTAACTAGCAGTTTAGATGAGCTTTCACTTATTATCTTATACATACTGTGACATTGCCTATGATGGTTGGTCCCACAAAATTGCCATTCTCATAACCCTTGACCTTCACGTCTCGGCCGTCCAAGAGAACCTGAGCTCCCTCATCCACCCCACTCTGAATCAGACTGCACACTCTGGCCTTGGCTTGGGGGGAGATCAGGGGCCCCACATCTGCACCGGGCTGGTCTCCTGCCAGGGCCCCACAAAACAACCAGTTACAAGGTTACATACAATGGCACTTTCCTGTTGTAAGCGCATATACATTCAAAAAATGCAATTTCTCCAGACACACTAAAGCCAGGATGAGGGGCACCCACAGCCACTCCTTCAAAATGCATACTTATAGGTTTCCTGTATATGACACAAATTAAAGTCCACATCACTGCAGATGGTGAGACTTATAATTAAATTGATCACACATTTACTTTTTTTTTTTTTTTTTTTTAAAACCTGATCGGTTTAAAAACCTCTTGATTCAGATCTGGCCAAATGAACTGTACACCAGCTGTGGCCAAAGTGAAGTCAGAATCTCGCATATGATAGGAGGTGTGGTTATGACATGACTACAGACATTACCCTAGGGATTCAGCGGCTCTGAGTTGACCATGATGTCCAGGTGCACTACCTGCATTCACGCGGCAGAGCCTTGGCACGCTCCACCAGCTCTGGTAGCCAGCTCTGGGCCTCTCCCACCAGGATGGCTGTGGACAAGGCCATGCGAGCGCTGACCGGCTGCACCAAATGCAGCGCGCCCACAAGCTGGTTCAGGGTGTTCTCTTTGTTGGCATCTGGCATCACAACACCATGGTTTCTTGGCACCCTAGAAAAACACATACAGTGGTCGTGAATCACTAGCCATTTGATACATTTAATCCATAAATGTAATAATAGTTAGTAAAAATAACTTTTTTATAACTAATATTTCTCAATATTCACTGTTGTACATATTATAGACCACAGAGCTGTCAGGAAAGCCAGGCACATCATCACAAGCATCTGTTGAACAATGCTGCACCTGCACCTGCTGAGCAAGAGCAGAAGTATTTTCAATTCCATTTATATTTGTAATGCCCAAAATCTCAACAGTGGGCATCTCAGCGTTGTTTGATTTAACTAACTAACAGAAATTAGAGTAGCAGGTTAACCAACGTTCACAGATATTAAGCAAATGGTTAACGATCCCGAGCATCTCCTCTCCTTAGATAGATAAGACCCTCCTTCTCAGCAAACATCAACGAGAACCACAATGAAGTGGAGGTCCTACTCTCAGACAGGCTGCAGAACGTCCTGGCCAAGCATTCCATTTAGTTTAGTTTAGCTTAGTCTTTATTGGAAGGGACAATGTACAGAGACATTAAGCTCGTAAAAAAAAAAAAAAAAAAAAAAATAAAAAAAAAAAAAAAAAAAAAAAAAAAAAAAAAAAAAAAAAAAAAAAAAAAAAAAAAAAAAAAAAAAAAAAAAAAAAAAAAAAAAAAAAAAAAAAAAAAAAAAAGATCGAACCAGATTGTAGTTAAATAGCTCATTTCCATCTGCAGTCCCTGATTGACAGGAATATATAGTACAGTGCAAACAAAACACATTCAACAATGTGATCATTTCAGAGTCCACATTCTGACCCAATTACACTCACACACAGCCACACACAGCCACACACAACCACACACAGCCACACATCTCATTCAACAAGTATGTACAGAAGCATAAGAAGTATACATGACCTACCAGTTTAACATTGTACTATTAAAACAGTCCATAAAATACATATGAGAATACATTTGTCTATTTGTCCTGTAAAAAAAACGTAATTATTTATTATTATTATTAGTGGTGATGTATGTCATAAGACAGTTAACAAGGTGCTACATTAGACTAGTTATAAGGGGGAGAAAGTCTGATTGTTCCAAAGCCACATTTTAAGTTCCAAAGAGAAAGTTGAATAGTTTGTTTGACTTTTTAGTTCAGTATGAAGATTGTTCCACTCCTTTATTGTGTTATAGGAAAAGGCTTTTTTGTGCAAATGTTTTTGTGCAAATGTAGTTTTACGTTTCGTTATGACACACTAGCCCCTGGTGGGAAGCCTGTGTGGCTCTGGAAGTCACTGCAGATGTGAACTGAACAAAGTGCTTAAGAGGTGCAGGTGCAGAGTTACCTAGAATTCTGTATACCATTCGAATAGCAACTAGTTTTTGTATGTTGTCGAAGTTTAGCAATCTGTATTATTCTAAGACATGGCAATGGTGCTGCTGTCGTGGTTTCCAGTCTAGGGTTTTTAAGGCTTGTGCAGGGATACCAATGGCGTCAGGATTGTTTTGCCTGCTTGGGACCAGCATGTTATACAGTAGTAAAATTGAGACATGATCATAGCGTTAAAAAAGGTCTGGGATGCTTCCAGGACAGGCCCAAGCATTCAGGGGGCCCTAAGCGAAATTTTCCCTGGGGGCCCCTCTCTACATCATCCGAATCAGTTTTATTGCCATTGTCAGTGAACAATTCACAAAATTGGAACTTGCTCCACAACGCAATTTGGTATTCCACTGACATCATCTCTACTCCCTGTATTAATAACACTCAGAGATGTTGTTAAAAATTTATTCGTAGGGGTGTTAAGGATGTTCAGACCTTTTTTGTGTATTCTGGTGCATTTTAATGTGGTCCAGCCGGCTAAAGTAAGATTCAAATGTTGAAGCTGGAATGCTATAAAATGATGATGAACATGGATGGATGGACTCCTCACAACAAAGAATAAACAAAACGAGAAGTGAAGATTCACACTTGTCATGAAAAGACTGCGTTTCTGCCACTTTGTCATTTTTATATTGTAATATATAGTATTATTTTATAACATACGTAATTATAATGGACATAGAGAGAGAGAGAGAGAGAGAGAGAGAGAGAGAGAGAGAGAGGGGGGGAGAGGGAGAGAGAGTGAGATGGGGAGAGATGGGGAGAGAGTGAGAGAGGACACGAGGGAAAGAAGCAAACTCTCAGTTAATTTGAAACAATTGCATAAAACCCGCTGCACTGCTCGTTCTGTGTGAACTAGGGGAACACTGTTCACTCCAAAGTTTCATGTCAGAGGTTCTGGACCGAGACCAGAGGGCGCTTGGGTCCGGAGCCAGACCGGAGTCCACTATTAGTGACCTGGGGCATAGACGCCGCCTCACTCCTTCACCTGCTGCTAACACTACCAGGCTGGTGTAAATGTTATGCTTAATAGCATTCATTCAAACGTACTATTAGGGGTGCGGTACTCGCTAACTCAGGTTTGTGCGGGGCCCAGAGCTCTCGTCTCGCCACCAGCCTCAGGGCGCTATCGGAGCTCTAAAATGACAGACTCATATACTTTCAAACAGCGGCACAAACAGTCTCTTTTTAAAATAAGTTCAGTATCTGGAGAGTGTTGTTGAGATAGCCGTTTCCTTTCATCAACAAGTCTTTTTTCTTCTTTCGTTTTTCGATACCGGAGGTACATATTCTTTTGGACATGAAGACCACGTTCTGTTGTGTTTATGTCTTGCTTTCTTTCTGCTCGCGCACAATGCACTTGACCAATCAGCGCAGGTCAGGTGCCTTGGTTGCCAGTTTGTCATTACAAATAAATGTTGTTTGTGCGTATATATGTTACGGCTGTGTGCGCTGCCGCTCCTGCAGCACTACTACGCTGTTTGCGCAGCAACCGCGCTACTACGCTAGTGGCGTACGTTGCGTCGTATAAATCAGGTTGCCAGATTTGGGGCCCTTTTAACGCCTCGGGGCTCCAAGCGGGTGCTTAGATCGCTTACAGGCTGGGCCGGCCCTGGATGCTTGCAGAGAGCGCGTATCTGAATCATTTACAGAGAGACTGTGGAGCCAGAAACAAAAGAAAGTATCCACGTAGATTGTTGGTGCAGGAAAACTCACCATGTTGGACTGAACTCTTTTGCCATTTTTGGATCCTCTTTCATAGATATATTCCCCAGCTTGATTTGAGCCAACAAAGCTGATTGCTTTAATAGCTGGATGGTCACAGATGAAGTTTACAGCTGTAGATAACAATACTGTTCTTAGGTGCCTGTCACATAACACAAACTATACCTGCATGTTCTTACATAAATAAAAAAAATAATGTAGATTGTAAATGCAGTAAATATACATGCTTGCTTGCCTACCATCATGTTGGCCGTGGATAATATTAAGTGTCCCGTCTGGGGCACCAGCATCCTGTATCATCTTGGCTAGCAACATAGTACAAGAAGGGACCCGTTCGGACGGCTTCATAAGATATGTGTTACCACACACCATCCCCATGGGAAACATCCACAAGGGAATCATGGCAGGGAAGTTGAAAGGGGCAATGCCAGCACATACTCCAATAGGCAGACGATAGGTGTAAGTGTCCATGTCTTTCGTGATGGAAGGGAGAGTCTCACCAAGCATCAAAGAGGTAATGCTGCAGGCATGCTCCACAACCTCTAAAGTGTACAGATATACATTTCGGTAGAAAACATAAAACTTAAATAACCACCATTTTAGCAGATTCTTAACATTTTGAAATCCTGCCCCAAATAAACTGTTACAATGCGGTTCTTACAAAATATTTTGTTTAATCATACTAAAATGTTGTATAAGTAAATGTGAATTGTAAACAGCATAAATAGAACAATAAGTAATAGTAATAAATAAAGTAAATGAATTAATGTGTAGTCATGCAAGAAAAGCAGAAACTTACGCAATCCTCTGAATACATCGCCCTCTGCATCTGCCAGAGTCTTTCCCTGCTCAACTGTGATGTTCTTTGCAAGTTCTTTCTGAAATTAGACCAGTCAACAATTGTTTTAACCAGTGCTTTAACTGTGGGTTTGCAGGAGCTACTTCTAGATCCTTTGACTTACAATGTTATCTTTGATAAGCTGTTGATAACGCAGAAACACCTGCTGTCTGGCCAAGATTGAGGTTTCAGACCAAGTGTGAAAGGCTCTGGAGCAGGAGTCTACAGCCGCTAACATCTCCTCCTGCGTGGCTTTAGGTACACGGGCGATCACCTCATTAGTGGCCTGTGGTAAAAGATAAAGACAAGCAACAAATGCATCCTAATCATCAACTATAGAGCAATTGGAGTCAAAGGGCAAATACAACAGATTAAGTAACCTCATAATATTGAGTGAGCATAGTTTGAACCAGTTTATATTTGTGAGAATTTGTGAGTACTTACAGGATTGTGAACATCCAGCCATTCAGAAGTTTTTGAATCAATAAACTTCCCATCTATGAAGAGCTTAACAGTTGGCTGTGGTGTTAGAAAAGATATATGAAGTTATATTATTGCATTATTGCGGTAAACATTCATGGTTTTCCTCTTCATGTTAGATTCAAAACTTTTTTTCAAAAGATTTAATTTTGTTTAATAAAGTTTTATAAATCACTATGGCAACTGTCAAAATGTTTCATCATTCTGAAACCCAAGGCTAGGCTTATATAATTCTTATGTAAACTTACTACTGAGGAGGAGGAATAACACATGCGTCCAGTTTGCAGGGGTACCTGTAAAACATAAAGTGGTCAGATTTCAACACATTTCTAGTTTCAACCAGCTAGTGCCGCAAGATTAATAATAAACCACAAGAAGCCATGGACAGAGGGGGCAAAGTCAACCTTTAAGAATACTTCTTTTGGAAAATGTTGTCAATGGAATTCCTGTTTCTATTCATATTGTTGGCAAGGGGAGTTACTTCATGTTAGAAAAGAAAGTGATTTCAGTTGTTTCCCGAAACCCTGGTCTTAACTAAATCCCTGCACATGAGATACAAACAATGTGATATGTGTTTGTTACAATGTAGCACTAATGCAATAATTATCTTAACCTTACCTTTGTCTTTAGCACTGTTCTTAAAGCTGAAGAGGCCATGGTGGAAATTATTTTATTTTGAACTCCAGGGCAGGGGAAGGACGCCAGGAAGCAGCAGCACAAACAGCAGCTTCGGCTTTATGTGTTGCGGAAAACTACTATCTGAGGGTGGGCTCTCGGGGAGTCTGGGATAGTTCATTGGCTGACAGAGAGTACACCCACCAATAACGGACCACGAATTGACGCACATGTTCATAAAGTCCCACCTTGTTTGTAAAATACTGGATCTTGATTGGATAAAACCTCCACTTGTACCAACCTTAGCAATTGTGTAACAAGAAGCTACAGAGGCCCAACCAGCATTGATATGCAACTACAAAACTAAAACTGATTTAATTTGCTTATGATCACAACGTTACAACGTTTTGATTGCAAGTTTGCAAAAAGGTGACACAAATTATTCATCGGCTTTATAAACTTCAAAAGAAGCTACGAATCTAAACACTTGATTGAAATCCATTTTCAAGTACAAAACAATGCGCCTCTCCATTGTGCACCTAGTAAAGGTGGGTTTACGCTATTACTTTATCTGTAAACAGTAATGAAGCCCGCTCCTAATGTGAGCCAGATGGCAAAGATGCTTAGTCATGGACCAAAGAGTAGTATGTAGGAGGGATTTTTAGGAACACATCCCATTGGCTGCTACAGAGGAGAAGCAGGCAACTTTAGAAACTTTTTCTGTAGTTGGTCAAAGAAATTTAGGATGGCAACTTCAACCAAGGTGCTCTATGAGAAAGCAACTTATTTGGCTTGGTTTGTCCTATATTGAGATGATCTTTTGTGTTTTGTTTTAGCCTGTTCTTCATGGATACTTCAGAAGTTCCTGTTCCTGGAGGGTTCGCATTGGTAAGTCATTTTAACATACTTTGCTTCTGTATTTTGGATTAGTCTGATGTGTTTCATAAGTACTACTTTTTTACCATATAGCATTTGCACTTAAAGGCATCGACTATGATCAGGTTCCAGTTAATCTGATCAAAGATGGTGGTCAACAGGTAGCGCACTCCTACGCTTTACTGTACTTTTGATATGAATAGAGTTAAGATGTCGTAATCATACGGTTTTTCAAAGCGTACACAGCAGTACAAGGAACTCAACCCAATGCAACAAGTACCTGCAGTTGAAATCGATGGCATGACAATTTCTCAATCAGTAAGTGTAAAGACCATCTTCTGTTGCATTCTTGAAGAGGGTTTGAAGATTCCTGAAAAATGCTTTGTGCATCCAGCTGGCAGTTATTCAGTACATCGATGAGACCAGGCCAGGAACGCCTCTTCTTCCTGCAGACCCCAAGAAACGCGCCCAGGTTCGGATGATAAGTGACCTCATTGCTTCAGGGATACAGCCTCTGCAGGTAGAAAGAGCTCCACATTCAATCACTGTGACAAATAGAAGGTTTACAGAATAAATAGGAAAACAAACCAAAATCAATTGATTTCCAAAGAACTGAAAGTGTGTCTTTATTCCAATTTGTACACGTCACTTACTTTTGCTTTCAGAATTTATCTGTGATACAGAAAATTGGAGCAGAAAAGGTACAATGGGCACAGCACTTTATCAATCAAGGGTTTCAAGGTTGGTGAGAATCTTTTGTTCCTGCTTTTAACCCGACGATGTTCAGGCATTTAAAAGATTAACTATAGCTCATTTACCTTCTCCTTTAGCCCTTGAACCTATTCTGAAAGAAACAGCGGGGAAATATTGTGTTGGAGATGAGGTAAGCGCTGTCAAACATACATACAATAAAAGTCGAATGAAGGGAGTCATTCTAATTGTTTACCTTTCAGATATCGATGGCTGACATCTGTCTAGTTCCCCAGGTCTATAATGCAGAGAGGTATGGGGGGGAAAAAAATTCAACTTAAGATATTTTTTACAGTACAGACTTGGCTTGTTCTGACGGGTGTCTTGTTTGTAGGTTCAAAGTGGACATCGATTTGTACCCAACAATCAAAAGACTGAATACAACATTAGTGGAGATTGATGCTTTCAGAACTAGTCACCCATTGTGTCAGCCAGATACTCCCCATGATTTGCGTCAACCATAAGATTTGAAAAGGTGTACTTAAAAGCGCTTTTTATCTCTGGTATTTAGTATTAGACTGTAAGCTAAGTAGATATTAACATACCTCATTGTAAAACATTAAAATCTTAAAACTTCCTGTTCAAAAATCACAACTGAGAAGTCTCTCCATTGTCATAGTTACTGTTGAAATAAAAATGTTTTAACATTAGGGGAGGTCTGGAATTTTAAAATTACAAAATACGGTGAAGTGGGTGGAGAAAAGGAGGCTTGAAATTCTGAATTTTCACCTAAATGCAGACCAATCCAGGAATCACTCAAACATGGATCAATCTTAAACTCTGATTAGGCCAATGGTACCAGAATATGGTTTAATTGTTTGCACTTTACATTGACAAATAGCAAATGTGTTGTAGTGGGTATGAATAACACTCATCAAAGGTAATTTTTATTATTTATATTAAAACATTTAAAATAGTGATACAAAAAGATTTGGGGCATTTTTGGTCATTCTTGGCATTTCCTCTCATTCCCCACAAGAAATCTCTACTGTGCATTTTACTGTATCGTTGTAAAAGGTGTCAGCACAGTCAGACCCACCGAACATCAGAAGTTCGCATCGAGTAGTGATTGGTCCGTGCGTTTCCTCATGTTTCTTGCTGTGTGATATAGTAGTGTCCCCTAGGCTGATAATGCTGTGTCCAGCCCGAGGTTTGGAGGAGAGTGATGGAGAAGCCACCGAAGTCCACATTCTTATATCTAAAGACGATATGAAAAGACAGTTCATCAACTGTATACTTAAGAGTAAATGCATAGGAATATACTCACCTATATTATAGATGTGGACATCCTGAAGGACTCCAATGGCACTGCAACCGCCACTAACTAAAATTCTGTTGTCTGAAAGAGGAACTACTGCGTGAAACCTGTCCACGTAGAAAAATACATTTAAAATCTAAGATTTTGACAGGATTATAATTTGAGATGAACCATTTCTGTCCTTACCCCCGGGGCAGTGGAGGCATCTTTTCACACTTCACAGCTGTGTATTCCATCAAGCCTTCAATCAAAAATCATTCTGTTAGTGTGTGCGTATATATAGACAAGAAACTTTAAAAATTAAAAAAAAAAAAACCACACACCTAGATCAAGAATATGAAGATCGTTAAGATATGCAGCTGTATTTCTGCCACCAAAAATGATTAATCTCTGAGAGAGCAGAGTGGCTGAATGCCTGTTGAAATAAGCCTCTGACTATTCTATTAAGACTATTTTACAAGATATTAAGTCATAAAAATTGGAAGAGAGACAAACCCGAATCGAGGCAGAGGCTTTTGTCCCTCCACAATGGGCTGGTACCACAAGCCAAACTCAGGGTTGAAAATGTGTAGAGCATTACTGCAATGTTTTTCTCCAGAGGAATAGCTTGGTTTAACCCCACCAAAGACAAAAAGCTCCTTCTTATAAAAAGCTGCAGAATGATATGCCAAAGTTGGAACACTCCCCTTCGTCTAATGGACATGAACAACTGGATCAGGTCATTTTATCTGCAGGGTTATGTTATTTTTGGTAATAGAAACTTACATTGACAAGAGTCCACTTCCAGGTCAGAGTATTTAAAATGTATAATTCATTGTAAGAAAGGCCCTCCCTCAGGCCACCGTAGACGAAGATTGATTTTGAGTCAAGATCATAGGTCGCAGAGTAGCCCCGTGCACCTGGTGGCACTGGCACATGTGCAGAGGAGTTTATCGGAAACCAGAAGTCATTGTCTGGGGAGGAATGAAGTGGAAATAAATTAAGAAGTCTGTTTGTCCAGGAGTGCAGTGCAAACTCAGAAGGTGCAGACCTAACTCCAGTTTCCAGAGAAAGTCTTCGCAGTAGTTTTGATCTGATGTTTCTCCTCCGATGAGAACAGCGGTGTCTGGGTCAATCAGACACATTGTATGGTTCCAGCGCCTCGATGGACACAAAGACACTAATCACAATTTTAGTCAAATTATTATCGGACTAGCAAATGTTAACAGAATGGCCGACTGTTCCTGACCTTCTCCGTTCTCTTTTTTTATCTGCCCAGTCATTTCTTCCTGACTGTTTATCTGTGACAAGATCCTTTTCTTGGGAGTCGATGCCCCTGTTATGTCTGCACCAGGGTTGTTCATGTCCTCAGAGCTCCATGTCAGGTGACCTCTTTTACTGGTTACTGTCTGTCTGGGAGTCTTTCACAGAGAAAAATAATAATTTAGTTGCCAACTTTAGGTTCGAATCCAAAATATTGACAGTCCGATTCTTACCGTAGGCCAAGCTGACAGTCGACATGGCACACTACAATCACTGGTGTCAATTTTATTTACTTGAATCTCTCCAAAGCAAACACTGTTGCCCAACTGTGAACAGTTCTGAGTCATCGACAGAAACAATCAGTTGAGTTTAGAACTGCAGAGTTAACATTTACAAACCTCACCGTTTCATTCAGGGTACTCTGATGTATTGTGCTGGAAAGATCAACTTCATTGTGCCTTTGTGGAAATGACCATTTCTTATGCACAAGTGGATCACTGCTAAAGACGCAGTCTTTATCCTGCTGCAGTGTCATAAATAAACATAATTATGCAGGTCCACCTGCAACACTGTGCAAAGTGTGAAAAATGAATACCTCCCCACACACAGTGAGCACAATCTTGCCATAGACCCCTTTTCTGCCTCTCTCAGCTGCCACTGAAGCAATTTCATGATTCCACTCGCCTTCCCACGTCAGACACCTAAAAAGTAAAATGATAGAATCAGTGGTCAAACTTAATCTAGACGTGAGGTGCCGGTTTGTTTGACATCACACCTTGTTTGAGAGGACAGAATCCCTATTTTCTGGGCCTGTACGTCAGCACTGACCAGGACCTCCACTGATATGGTGATGTCGCCGTTTTCCCACTCACCAAGACCAAAGATGACCAGCTGTTTGGGCAGAGGCAGCGGGACGTGCACCTGGAAGCACCTGCGGTTGGATTTGCTGGAGAATTGATGGGCAAAAAGGCATTATGTCCACTTCAATGCACAGGCTATAATTTGACCATCTCACCTCATGAACTGTCGAGGAGCGTCTCGCAGTGACCAAAGAACGTAAAAATTAAGTTTACCCATTTTGGTCCTAATTCATTTCAATACGAATTTAAGACAAAGTACGGCAGCACGAGCACGTCAGCGTGTTGGCAGGTGAAAGGTGATTGGCTTAGACTGGCTTGAGGCGCACAGCTGGGACCAGTGTAATTAGTCCGCCATTTTTTAGTAAAATATTTGCTCTGATTGGTTGGGTCCCTTGTGTCATCATGTTTTTATTTTATTTAACTTCAACACAAGTTAATTATCTGTAGGCTATTATTTAAAATCTATGTACATTTAATATGTTGGACTACATTATTTTTGAGCTACCTGTAATTTGATCAAATGTGCATCAAATTAAACCCCGCTGATTTGTAACGTAAGAATATGAGTGACACTTGAATTCTCGCCAGGCTCAAGGGAGGACTGAAAATAAACCCTGTTTCATCACTAACTCTGTAACAATTACATCAAATCCCAAAGCATTCAGTTTAATGGCAACACAAGGGACTCCCACATAGAACTTTCTAATCCTGCACCAGACAGGCCCTGCTTGTAATAAAATAAATAAAAAGCACTGAAACAGACAATATTCTCTTTATTCTTTTTGCAATACAAATTTCAAATATATAATTATAAGTTACAGTAAGGATACAGAACAGCAAACGTAAGCTCTAAATCTGATGTGTTCCAATTTGTAGATGTACGCATTAGCAGCTAGCTTTGTGACATCTTTGGAAGCATCGTAATGGTTATTCCGACAAAAAAAAAGTTACTCAAGACATTAAAATTCAAAACATATACATAAGAAAACGTAATCGTCAGTTTCCAAGACTGCACAAAACATAATCATGTATTCAAATGGCTTAGCTGCAACACGTGGGAAAAGCAAAGGCAAATATTGATTCTCATTACATAATAGGCGCTTTGTATGATAAGGGATGGCTTTTAATTGTGCTGTGACAAGCAGACAGTGCAGAACTCACCACTTCAGAACATTCAACATTTCTACTGAGGACGTACACAATTATGCAGGTATTGACTTTTCTCACAGTCAAAATAAAATAAATATGGCACAAGTCAGACACACATCAACATATTCACAGAAGAATGCACACAAAAACAAAATGTTTCTGACAACCACTGCTATATAGACACCTATTCTGCAGGTGTTCCCTGATTGCTGCTACCTTTGAAAATATTTGCCAACAATATATAGTATTTTTATGATGGGCACTTGACCAGTAAGCAAAGTGCATGCATGAAACCCTGGCAAGGCTACTTTAGATATAGCAAGACGTCAAAGCGTTGCATTGCCTTAGACTGACAAAATATAGTAGGTGGAAACACAACCTGATATTAACAAAATAGACTTCTTTGCCTGTCTTGTTTAGAGCTGTGTTTTATCTAGCCTCAAAAATAGTTCATATTGTTCTCTTCTGTCTCTTCAATAAAAGGCTTTAATCATACATTCATTAGAAATAACGTGGCATCTCAGGCACTGTAATAAACTCTGTAATAAAGGGTTTTATTCCGCCATAGTGAGTAGGAGTTGTCAAACTTCAGGAGATATGTGCCTTCACCTGGAAAGTCATGACTGCCACCATGGACAGACAAGTGGCAGTCCTGGCGATACACAGGCAAGATTTCAGCAAGAGTCGAGTTTGCTTGACTTTTGGAACCCTTCTCCACATCTCCATTAATCACAGGCCCTTCAGAAACAAAATACATTTGAAAAATACAGTCATATATAAATACACATAAGAGAAAACAGCGTACCTTCCAGCTCCTCCTCTTCATCCTCATCATCACTGGACTCACTAATGTGTACAGTAATTGATCGTGTTGTCACAGGAGTCCAGTCAAAGTATATTCCAAAGCCAATGTCATATCCGTCAGTGGCAAACTCCCAGCAGACTTTCTTTGCCTCTGGCACAGTGGGCACATGGACTGACATGATGTCTCCTCGATACACTGTCACCACACTGTCCTTCTCAGTGCGGAGCTTAGCCTTGAGCTCTTTCAGAGCAGCAGATGTCCATGTAGTTGGGGGATCCAAGGGTGGCATCTGGGCTGCCAACAAAAAAGAAATATAAGCAAGATGTCAGTCAATCTTAACAGTATTACTATCGGTCAGTGTTCTCATATCACATCACATTCAAATAAAAACAAATACAATTTTGTTTTAAATTGTTACGCCAATGGTCCTAATTTCTCCTGATTCGGAAACCCATGGACACACCATGCAAACAGTTTAAGACAATTAAGACAGACAATTGATTAGAAAGTATATTTAAAATTGAAAGCATGAAAATGACATCTTTTGTTCATGTTTTTTAGTTTGAAGTAAAAATATACCAACTTTACGAGAGCAAGAAAAGTGCACTCGTTGTTTGCGCCTCCTTACCTTGTTTCTCAGCAGAGAGCTCAGGGCTCCCAGAGCTGTTCTCGTCGTTCCCCTCCCTCTGGGCCGGCTCAGCAGGGGCCTCATCATTATCCTCAAACAAATGCACACAAGAGTATGGGCTACTTTTATAGCATCTGAAATAGCGCTTCCTTCTTTACTGAAGCTAGACCACAACTCTCTATTTGACATTTGACAAATATTAACTACCTCTGACAGTTTAGGAGTATTTTCCGTTGTTTCATTCATATTCACTTGGTCTTGGCTCAAACTCAGTGAAAGGTCTGTGTTCTGGAGTCTGCAGAGAATACAATAAACCACAAGCATACGCACAGAAATAATGTAGAAATAATAGAGCAACAGGTTACCTGCTGTCAGCTGGCCGGTTCTCACACTGTCTGGATGTTATTCCGGAAAAGGCAGAGAAGGAGAGCGATGACAGCCGTGACTTCAGCTCCGCTGTAGTGTCTATTCTCTCCATAGCTCTGAGGACAAGACAAACACCTCAGCTGTGTGGCTGCCACAGCCAAACCCCGCCTCTCAGAGCGGGCAGGGTGGGACTCCGACCGTGTAAACTAACTGCACAGGCACATATTCATAAACTCAACTAAAGGCAATGCCACACCAAAACATCAAATGTACCGTGTCAGGTTGGAGTGTACTAGGTCCTAAACACATCTATAGCCCGCATGAAAGCTGTCTGACTCCAAACCGACTTGGCCTCAGCTTGGCCTCTCTGCAGCTGGCTAACTTGTTAGCATGGATTAGCTCTGAGCAAAAATGTTGTCTTACCACCACATAATGCGATGCCAATGATGCAAAAGCCCCCAAATATGGACTTTTAGAGAGCGACATCTAGAAACAGACTTCCATCTCCACAGTCTTGTGACAGACAGCTCGTGCAGCCCTGTGCTTCACAGGAAGGGGAAAACAGCATTTTTCACACTTCCGTATTTTGTCGAGCGTTGACGAAAAATCACGAATCTGAAAAGCCTGCGCACCGACCATGTCCATATAGGGACATATTTCCGTGCGTTATTTGTAAATAAAACACTTATATAATATATAAGGATAACCTATATACAAACAGGACAATGCACTTTGAACAGGAGAAATTTTACACATTTTAAAAATGATGAATTACTAGACAGACAAGACAAGTGACTATTGCAGTGGGTAGAGTTTAGTCTGTTTGAGGTGGCGGCTCCAGGAGTGCAGTGTACAGTGCACAAATACATTCCTGTGTGGATTTACTGTCCAATAAAAAACAATAAAGTGGAGTCTCATGAACATCTCTGACAGAGATCCAAGGAAAAGCCCTTTGAAAAAAACACAATTATTATTCATTCGTGTACACCTTATTATATAACATTTATAACATTACACTTACTCATCTGCTGACAGGCTCGAAACGGAAAAGATACTTTCTACATCCAAGGACAGTTTGTCTTTAAAAAGATGGTTTATCACAGAGAGAGTTTCTTTATACCCCAAATGTACAGCTGTGCATACGTTGACCAGGCTATTCAGCACTGCACACACCCAGGTCAGACCAACTGAAGCGTTGTGTTTTCTATCCAGGCGTAGAGGACAAGACAATTCAATCAGAGATGTCTCTTGTAAAGCTCTATTTAAACTTGGACATGTCATCCACACATCACGGTCACAAGCATCTGCATCACACTCTGACTTCAGAACAAAGTTGTGTCCAAAAAGCTTCACCAATCTGAAAAGAAAAAAAATTGACATGAGAAGAGAAGCAGGGGGGGAAAGCAGGCCAGAGTAGATGGTAGGCTACTTGGAGATAGGAACAGCAGCGGAGAAAGTGTACACTAGAGTGTGTGTGTGCAGGTGCGGGCCGAGGTCAGCACACACTCGGGGCAGGTGAGAGGGCAGGCAGCACAGGAACAGGACATCTGCCCACTGCGCCAGGCGGACATTGTCAAAGAAACACTCAACTCCTGTAGCAACGTGTCCTGAAAGTACACACAATGACACAGAGTGGTTTACTTTTATAAAACATACAAACATTTGTTTGTAGGTAACTGTAATATCTATTTATTTATGAACCTTTATTTTACCAGGTACCATTGAGGTCAAGACCTCTTTTTCAAGGGTGACCTGGGACAAAATGAAAATATGCAGCACACCTTATAAAAACATTTACATTTATCTACACTAAAGAGACATATACTATAAAGATTAAAATACAGAACTACATTTAGAAGCGCATACAATTTACATGAGAAAACTGTATCAGTACCTGCATACTCTGGTCTTCTTGTAGAGACCTTAATATTTGGGGCTGTGATGTTGGTCTTGTCCAGAATGCAGAGGAGCAACTGTTTTCCTAGGTGACCCATCCCTACTATTCCCACACGCAGCACTCCTGATAACAAGCTGCTTTTGTTTGCACAGTGGGTTTGGATAGACTCTCTGAAATGAGCGCACGTCAACGCGGTAATATTTGTTGTTACCTAAATTTAACGTCAACATTAGCCGTTACCTGACTGACTGAAGAAGTTTGCAGAGAAACACAGCGTGTGCGCATCCGCAGACTGTGCGTGCCGCAGCGCGAGCACGCAGATGAAGTTGCTCTCTCTCACTTTCAGACAAACCATTCTCAAAAGACAGGCTCTTCAGATTTTTGGTCAAGTCAGACATGTTTCAAAGCAGCATTGTAAGAGATGTGTGGTTAGCCTGACTACGTTGCCATGGCAACAAGACAACTTCCGCACATGGCACTGGGCAAGTTTGGCATTTAAATGCTGTTTATTTCCCTTTCATGCCTTCAATACAAAGTCATAACTTACTGTACATAAAGTATATGTACAAGTAAAACGCAATTGAGATGACACACCCTATCACAATGGTCTAGTATTTAAGACTTAAAACACATATATATATACACAGGAAAATAAACACAAAATAGCAGCATTGATGAACTTAAACAACTGGTAGGACCTCAAATAATGGTTGGAAATGTTGCAGGAATAGTCTCATTGTTTCACTAGAAAACTGTCAAAACATTACACATCCTTTTAAATACTTACTGAGGACCTAGCCTACACATTAGGACTTACAGTATAGAGGTAACCCTATAGGAAATAAACACACACTTGGTCAAAAGAGAAGCAAACAACGTGGCCTCTGGTGACACATTTGGGAAAAAAGAATACTTTTCCAGTTTCAAGCTGTTGTGCTGCATGGAAATTATTGTACATTTTATGATCACTAATTTACAGTTGAACAATTCCGATAACACGAAGGCACTGTGATGGGACAATAAAGCGGACACAAGCATTACAATATATTACAATATACAAAAGTGTGACAAGAACTAAATCTTATGTACACCATCGTAAATGTAATTTTAATGTCCAACAAATTTGTCTCCGGCGTTTGCACCCAGTTGACCTGTTATAATATCAGCTAAATGTCATTTCCATTTACTCTTCCCCCTGTCTCCACTTCTGTGATTCTTCTTGGCGGGCATCTGGGTGAATTTGGTTTCTCATCCCGTCCAGGACATTAGAAGTGGCCTCAGTAGCCATAATGAGAGGCTTGACCACAGCTGGCGGTAGCTGTCTCAGAACCCCACCTACGGCCCCTGTCATGCCTCGCTGCTCATGTTCTCGAGTAGCTGTGTCCAAGATGGTCAGAGCTGTGTCGGTGATGCCCTAGACATGAACACAACAAACTCTAAACCTCTGTTCATATACACACAGTATATTATCGTTTATGTGAACATACCTCTTTTACTACAGTATAGGCTTTAGCAACTCCTTCTCTCAGATCCACTGGCTGATGGGCCAGTCCATAATGAGAAAACCGTTTAATTTTCTTTGTGTCTCGTTCATCAGGAACTGGAGACACCAGGTCATAAGCCGTCTCTGCTGCTGCCTAAAGTACAATCCAGCTCATTAGCAACACATCAGAGAAATTCTACTTTTGAAAGTAGTAGGTGGCATTACCTGAATTGTTCGCACCATCCTATTGGTAAGCTCCAGGGCAGCCATAGCTGTAGAAGTCCCAAAAGAAGCAGTCCCTCGCTGGAAACCACGAACAATTCGACCATCCTTCCTGTACTGTTCAATAGGAAGCCACACCAAATCCCTGAATCCCTGTACTAAAAATAGATGAGAATGATGCAATTGACTGTTAAATCATTAGATACAGTTGTAATGAAAAAGTAATTTTGTTTTGTGGTATAAGTGTAGCATTTGTATAATTATAAATGCTCATCACACCTCATTTAAGGATAACAGAGTTGTCCTTTGTTAAACTCACCTAACTGTACCAAAGAGTGAATCGGCCCTACACCGCCCAGCAGGCCCGGGAGCTGGTTCTTCTTTATGTCATTCAGCCACTCATTCATTGCATAAGAAAACAGCTTATCAACACCTAACAACCTGAAAAAGATTGTAAGATGTAATATGGACTGTAAACATTTTCAAATTCAACAAATATTATAAAAAGAATACCCTTGTCTATAGCAAAGCTGCCTCAGTTTTAATTCAGAGCAATTAAGTTGTGTGAGTCCAATAATGATTCCTGCAAATGTTCCCTGAAATTATGGAAAAGTATTCAATATGCTGGGTAGACCTTATTCAGACATGGCTTGAGGACTGTTGATAGTTCACTGTGTACCTGCTCCATTGCAACATGCTTCCCATGGTAATCCAGACGAATGGGAACTTCAGAGGTAAATCGAAACTCTCTGTGATAAAAAGATACACAGCTTATACAAAAACAGGTCTCTTAAAAAGGAAAAGTCTTCAGGGGTTGAAAAATACCTGAAGAAGATTGGCTGATCAGTGAAGTGAAGTGCAGATGCTTCATTCTCCTGGGCTTCCTCTGAGGAGAAACCATTGTGGCTCAAACGTCTCTGAGCAGGGACAGAGATGATAGGTGCGGGGTCCAGGCTGCTATGCTTGGAGAACGAGCATGAGATCTCCGGCGCAGACACTTTTGAGGAGACACTGGGAGCTTTAAAGAAAATATTATTAAACCCCTTTGGCCAAAATGTTTGTTTTTTAAAAATAAATAGATGAAAATTTGCCTTCTTGAGCAGGTGGAGAGAAAAACTCAACCTCTGCAGCGAGACTAGAGAAGAAGTCTTTCAGGAAGAACAGTGCATCCTTGACACAAACACACATTATTATACTTGAGTATTATTGCTTACTCTCCTGTATTTGCACAGACAAGTGATCCACAGATAATTACCTGATCAATATTGAGGCGTAGAGGCATTAGAGAAACACGCAAGCAGCACTCTTGTGGGGCCTGGCCGGATTCTGGACACATGTGGAGAGCCTTAACAGTCAACTGGGAAACCAAATGGACTAAAATGAGCAATCAACTTCAAAATTAGATAACAGGAAACACATCAACGTCTTCACCATATTGGAATGAGCCTTCCTGGGCATCTCTTTGCTCGAATACAAATACAGAAACTTGTTCATCTGCGAGGTGGCCAGTCGGTCCCGTATTTCCAAATCCTGAACAGCAAACACTTGCCGAGACACTGGCTGGTCTGATGTTGTGCCAGAAGCCCCTTGTGACTGTGGGTACACCTCATGCTGAAATTTGACCTAATTTTTGTTCAAACATAAAGTTATTGTATAATAGGTGTCATAGGGTTATCTGAAGACATAAAGCAGCTAAAAATGTACCTTGCTCAGCTGAATCTCCATCAGGACATCTGGATTCCTCCCTTTACCACCTCCGGTCTTTCCAGGACCCTTGGGCTGCCTTACAGGAGTTTGAGATGGGGAACTATGGGGTGTTGAACTACAAAGAAACAAAACAAACAAAATAGGACCATAAATCATACATGTACATACATAATTCTATATTAGTAACAGAAGTTCTTTTGCTTACCCTCGACTTCTTGCAGGTGATACAGAGAAACCAGGATTTCCAAAGTCTTTTCCACCGTACAGATGCCACACAACAGAAATCTCTCGTATTAGGTAGCGCACCTCTGGTATGGGAAAATTCAAACTTCCACGACTACCACTACTTTCCAGGGGTTGACTGAAGTGATCATCCTTGATTTCCACAGGCTCTGAGCAAAGTTTCTTCACTATTGGCTCCTGATCACGATCCTGCCACACCAATTACATGTAGCCAATACACTTCATGCAGACTTTAACACATGTTGATATTTGATCATTACAAAGAGTGCCGACCTCTGCTCTGGAACCAGGAGTGTCCAGGATGCAGAAGTCGTCAGTCTCCTGGGCCAGGTTTGGGACAGGTGTAATGAGAGGTGAATGTAGCATGGGATAGGTGGGACTTGAATCCTGGTTGGAACATCCACTCTCATCTGGGAATAGGAATAAGTCTGACTGGGGAGCTTCGTGTTGGCAGTTCATTTCCTCGTGTGTACCTGATAAAGGATGACCATAAATCAAGGGAATCAAGCTGAATATTGTAACATGGTAGAAGGCAGATGGATTTGTGTAGGACTCTCATCAAGTTACAGACAATATCAGTATGGGACAGCGGTCTATTGAACATAGTCAGGAAAGGGCACATCACAACAGCATGAGAGCAAATAAATCCAGTTTAGAGAAAAGCAAACACAACTTCCCCATTCACAAAGCACAAAGGGCTTCCCTCTATATATATTTTGTATAAAAATCCATATTTCTGCACAAATTAGCCTGTTTAATACGTCTGTGAGCCTTGCCATGTTTGTTTGGGGATTTGCCTTTAGCTTCTGCCCAAACCACAATGCTGTCCTGTAATTGGTCATTCCCAAATGCAACATAGGGATCTGTACAAGGTGGTTTCTTAAAAATTGCCAAATCAACAATCTTTTTTCTGCGTGTATTTGGGAGTAGATTCTCACCGTTCTGTTGGACAGCTTGTGTTTGCTGGGTATCAGTTTCTTCCATTGCTTCACTCATTAGATCTTGGAGAATTTGTTGCTCATTGTCGGCAAGCAGGGGCATTGGAGTTGTGCTTCGAGTGGGACACTCGGCCTATGTAAAATCATAAATAGGTATTATACAAAACAATTTGAAATATTTGCTGTAAAAGGAGTTCAAATACAAAAAAAATCTAACAATATTTTAAAATGTATGTGTAAAATATTTTTGAAAACATATGGTGACTAATATTGCAAGTTTCCAACCTTTATCTTTTGAGAGGTACTTTGTTTTGAGCTTTGTTTGGCCTCGTGTTCCGATGGAGGGACCAGGTCTCCGTAGCTTGCCACGTACTGGATGAGATTCATGAGCGCCGCACAGGAGTCTGAACATGTCCTGATGTGAATGATGTCACTGGAACAGCGCAGCTCAAATTTGGGCTCAGACTAAACAAATACAAGACATTTTTTTAATTATTATTTTTTTTGTTTACAATTTCTTAAATTATTTATACATTTTACACAATATGTTACATGTAATAATCAGCCATACCAATTTCCCATCCACAACTGGTTTGACAGCTGTGATTCTCAACTCTAACGTTCCCATGTCTACTACTTGTACATAGTCTATGACAAATAGAAAAAGGGGTACAATTATACACATTATTTGAGTTTCCAACTGGCATATTTAAAATTAAAAATGGTTTAGGACACACATACCACGAGCAAGATTGACCGAGACTGCATTATTTTTATCCGAGAGGAACAAAGAGGTTTCATCCAATATAATCCTAGAAATAAAACCATATAGTTTACACAATCAGCATTGGAGATTGGAGGCAGTATTTACTCATAAATGTACCTGAGAGTAGATGAAGAATGGTCTAGTGAGACACTGCTGGATATGCTGAAGGTTTCTACAAAAAGCAGCGATCTCAAAGGCAAGTACAGCGGCCTGTTAAGAAATAAATAATGCAGACATTTTGAGAAATATATGTTGTGATGGATTTATAAAATATATGTTGATGTGGATTTAACCTGTAGTCTAGAGAACAGCTCCATAAGTGTAGATGCAAAGTGGTAGCAGAAGTGGGAGGTGCGTATCCCAACACAGGCTCATCCGAAATGTTGAGAAAGTCCACAATCTGGTTAATTTCATACAATAACAAAATGTTTAGTTTAGCTTGTGTTGTTAACATGACAAAAATGAAGTTTAACAATTGAATGAAAATGGCCCTTTTACCTGGTCATACCAGCCCAGACCAGACGAAACTACCCTATGCTGCAGTGTGGCACCTCTTACACCAACAGCAACCAGAAACTCCTTTACAATAAAGTAGGTACATTAGGGATATTAGATAATTGCACTGAATAGAATCAATCTAAAAAGGTAGAAACCAAAGACAACCAGCACAAGGACAATCTGTAGCTTACCTTAACATTACGCTCTACATTCTGTGAGGACACTTTCACAGCAACAGAGACCATGCTACGAGCCTCAAGCCCAATGCCCTCTGAGGGGGTGGGGGTTCTTTCAGGAGACATCTCAGATTGATAAATGGCTGGTTCTAGCCAATGAGGATGTGTTTTACAAGGCAGTTTAAGGTCTGAACCAGTTGTGCATCCATCTACAAGTCCTAAAAACATTCATTATAAGCATTAAAGACTAAACAAAGGTCACGTGGGTCATTGATAAGTATGAGTTCCATCTACCTTGGTGATACATGCAAATGTTACTTGTGTGAAAGCAAATGTAGTGATTGTCTTTAAAGCCCTCATACTGTGTAACACTAAAAAGCACAGCATTTTTTATCTCCAGCCAGAATTCCCCATGTTTGTTCTTCAATACAGTATTGTCTTTCTGTAAAAACACATATGTTTTATTTCATTTTAAATATTTCAATATATATGGCAGTTTGTACAGGATCAAAATACCTTGGCATCAGTGTGAAGAGCCACCAAGCCATGATTCACAGTCAGGATGACAGAGAACAAGCTCTGTGAAGTCTTACTCGGCACCTTGTTTTTTTTCTTTTTACGAGACCTGAGGCTAAAATCTGAATCGGGGGAGTAGTAATGCAAATTGTCTTCATCTGACGCACTGGACTCGTCTGCAGACATGATGAACAAAAATGAGAAAACACAAAGACAGAAGCAAAATAAAATGTATATTCCAGGTGTTCATTACAGATGGTTTAAATAATAAATCTCACCTTCTATGCCTGTGGATCGGAACTGGCTAAAGCTGTCTTTTGAGTAGGTGTTGATCAGCTGACTGGCAACAGAGAGTCCAACTCCATAAGGCATGCACTCCACTGTTTCTACTGGAGAAGGGGCCGTGGGCTCCCACAACAGCAGATCATTGTTAATTCTAGAACAATAAAAAGCTACTATAAACCAATTACCATCAGCTATAGATTCTGTATTGAATATATACATAACTAAAATCACTGTGTACCTGTTGTGTAGTTTTTCATAAAATGTTTTGCTGGGAAGAGCTAACTGAACATTGGGAAAGCATAATTCAAGAATGAACCTGGAGTTGTTCATGGTTTTTTCTTGAAAGTCTGTCATCTCAGCAACATCACCCGGTATAACCATCTGTAAAAATGAACCTTTTTTCAAAACTGACTAAATCATTATTTCAACTTTGCTAACCGATGTAAAGCACTGTGCAGAATTTTGCATGAACACACATTTGAATCCATCAGCTGGGGTCCTCTTTGGCTCTGCATGCAAATGTATGCACCTGCACAAGGCACTTTACACCATCCAAAAGCATCATACTTTGAATATCACTGTCAATTGAAACTGATTAATCATATTTAAAATGTGCACACTCACTTTAATGTTAATGTTTGATTGCAACATAAAACTCTAATTTGAAGCAATTTTTATAATAATTCACAAATGTAAATAAGTGGCATCATGGCCCCTCATTGCCTTGTGTCATCTAGTGTAATGTGTCGGTTGTGTCAGCTGCTATCTTAACCAGGTCTCTCTTGTAAAAGAGATTTTGAATCTCAATGAGACTTCCTGGTTGAAAAAAAAGGTATAAATAACAACAAAAAAAAGTTTGTCAAAATATTAGGCCTATTTTTGTTTTAGCACACTGGGGCTTTGGTTTGCTCGTGTACATTGAATTGTATTAATCACACGAGTTAATGCGTTAGCTTTGACGGCCATTAATAATACACTGTATATTTGAACACGTTTGTTAACAATTTACCTCTTCATTCTCATACATAACTCTACGGGAAGAAAATGGGGATGGTTCCGGTTTTCCAAAGTCACAGACATCTTTCAGGGAATGAGCTGCTCCTTCCTCCTCCTCCTCTTCAAGGGAATGATCTTCTGCTCCTTCATCATCCTCAACAGTGACTCTTTCAAGAATAGAGTGCACCGCTGTAGGGTTCATCTTCAGCACAATCCTGCTCAAATAAAAGAAAACTCAAAACTCAAATAAAAGAAAACTCATGAGACAAATAGTTTAAAAGCTGAGAAATAAACAAACCTGGGCCAATCAAATTTAACACTTGTTGATGTTGTAAGGTCACCATCCATAGTATTTGATACTCTCAGAAAATGTGTGGCTGGTTGATCCTGCACTTCTTGAAATTTACCTAGAGATTATAGGATTTTATGTGATGTACGTCAGGGAATCTGATGATCATTTATATATATATTTTTTTTAAATAATAAGGCAATACCTAGAAGCTCCCTGAAGGTAAGCTCCATCTTTGTTTGGTCCAGAGAGCTGCCCCCCTTAAACTCAGTTTTCATTTCAAAGTCTTCCATCTCCAGGTAAAGAATTTCTTTTTGCAAAGATTTCTTAAACCACGGCCCCCTCTCTTGATCAGATCGTAAATCAGGAATAGGAAACCGCACCGCGAGCCCCAGAACTGGAGCAGTGACAGTCAGTGACACATGACAGTTTGCAGGTGTCTGACTGTCATCGAGAAAAACTTCTGTAAAAGCTTTGTGCTGCAAAATGATCAGATATTATAGTAATTGGTCAAACAGTAACTCATGACTTAAAATATTGCACAACACATTTGATGTCCGTACCAAGCTAACATGCTTATTATATGACGTGTACATGTGTGAAGCCATCACTTCTGTGGTGGCCAGTTTCTGAGGCTGCAGTAAGGAGTTCAGACGATCAACAATGCTTATGTCAAGTTCAGAGTGTGCCCGGCCAAGCTCAACCAGAATGTCAGCTTTTCTAGGGATGGTGCTAAGACGCACTTGTCCTCCCTGCATATATAAATAACAACAGACAATAACGATGCGTGTTTGTAGTTAGCATGGGAATTTTTGTGGATTAGGACGATGGTTTATACCTGAGGGCCTCGGCGCTCAGCCAGTTTGTAGAGCAGGTGGAGACATGTGGTGAGCTGTGCCTCAGCATTGGCTGTGGTGTCAAATGTCAGAAGCTTAAGTGTAGCAGACAAATCAGAAAAAAACATGATTTAATTGCATGCATCTGTATGTAAATATACAGGCTTGGATTAACACAGTGTATTTGTTATACTTAATGGAGAGACTGACCTCTGTATACTGAACACCTCTTTGTAAACCACTATGACCAGCCTCACAAGGGAAAAGACACTCCAAAAGCTCCATTTGATTGAGGGAAACATCTGTGCTATATGTGTGCAAGTTAGATCCTTGATAATGTTCATAACTTATCTTCAGACCATGCCCCACCAACCTGCGTAAATAAAGTCAAAATAATCATATTCACCACAGTTTTGGGTAATGTGAGGGAGATATTTTATGCTCACCTGAGGTGGTCATGTGGACAAGCATTATTAAAGACAGTTCGGGACTGAAAGAAAGACACATGGTCAAGCTGGCCTTGTCCAACCGTACCAAAAAAGTGTGCTGCAATTGGACCAAGAGGACAAGGAGCTGCATCTGGTGATGGCAGTGGGTCAATGTGGAGGACTGCGACCGCCAAACTGCTCAGTGTTAGCTTTAGCACCAGCTCTGGTCTTGACTCATCACCACAGGCTTTGGAGGGATGAGCTAAACAAACAAGTCAAGACAATGACTTTACGAATTAGCAAAATGTGTACATTTCTTTTATTAATACCTACAGGTCTGTCTGGGTAAGTTTTGAGAAATATGAGAGTCCCGGGATTGGACAGGAGTTTCATGGGTTGCCTCTTTTTGTCGTGGTACATCCATATAGTCATCCCAAGAAACCTTGCCAGATACAAAACCATGTTACTAAATTGCAATTTGTTCTTAAGAAGCATTTATTCTCCAAACCAATAGTAGAATTGCTGTGCTGGTGGAACATACTGTTGTATTGCCAGAAGGGGATCCTCTAGAAGAAGCAGAGTAGTTACTATTGAGAGACAAGTCCAAGTCTACTGTAGGTGGTTCACCCAAAGGAGGAAGGGATGATAAACTGTGAGACATGTCCATGTCAGCCATGGAGAAGAACACATCATCTGCATACAGAAGGCAAATTTAATTTGGCGATAGAAAATTAAAGCCAATATGATCAAATTAAATGTAAACCACACCTCGACTGGAAACTGTTTTGGCAGTCTGGCTCTCAAAGAATTCATGATCTGTTCCAGGGCCAATGGTGTCTTTCTTTAGACAGCGATTAAGTTCCATATGAAGACGGTATTCATCCTCCTGTTGTATGGGTCGGTTCTTTCTGTCCTTAGCCCATTCTTGAGAAACTTAAAATAAATTAAAAGAAGTCTAATTTTCATTTAAATCTCATTTAACACCATTGTAATTATTAACTTCAACTCACCTCGGCCAGAAAATGTTCCAAACATGTCAAAAAGAAGATGCACTTGTCGTGGTGACAGAAGTAAAGTAAATGTGTTGATATCTCCAACAACATGTAGCTGCAAAAATATACATGAAAAGACATAGAGTAAAAGTTATGAATTTTGTAATCCTTTAAATCTCATTTACCTTTGCTCCAGGCATAGCAGGGTTATTTTTCAGGGTGAGAGACAGCTCCAGTTTACCCCCAAGCCTGCCGACTTGGACTGGTTCAAAATTTGTTGCAGAGGATATTGGCTCTGTAAACTGGGGGTGAGGCTCACATATTATTCTAGGATTCCAACTTGGGGACAACTTTGGCTCAGTTTCCTAACAAAATGAAAAGTAAATAAATATGTATTCATAGAGTTACATTTATTTTACAAATCAATCTATTACACCACTGACCGCGGGAGTAGGTGAAGATTTACAACCGCCCCGGGATAAATCAGAGAATTCATCCCAAAATATTGTGAGGCCTTCCATCTGCAGCTTTTTGTGTGCAAATGTAGTTGGTTGATGTACGTTGACACTTGAACTCTCTTCATCACTTTCATCAAAGTAAACAATCCTTCATTTCAAAATAAGTAGAGCACAAACAGAATGCTTAATTCTTATACCTCAGCTGTAGAGTAATTATTGAAGGCAGAATTGCTTCACTTTAACTCACTTGCTGATCCTTAATTCAAGCGCAATTCCAGTTTTAGAATTTTCTGGAATGTGTTCAAGTCTAAGAACAGTATCTAAAAATGTCATTTTTACTCTTCTGAGAACTGGAAAATTATGAAAATTATATAACATTTGAATTAATACAAATTACATTTTGATAACAAGCTAACAAAAAATGACATGCTACAGACTTACCGGTCTCTATTGTTTCAGCAAATTTTTCCAGGCCTTCAAATGGTTGAAAACTTTCCCCAATATCATCTGTGAGTTTCTGACTCAAACATTCTTTGGCAAGTTGCATGCTACTTGTCATAAAACTCGACCAGTTCATAGGCTCTACACCAGATGCTGGAAAAGACATGTCTTTTATGAGCCAAATGAATAACAAAAATAACAACTTAGATATGACAGATACAGTTTATTCTTACCAACTCTAGGTCGGGGTCTGAAAACCAACTCTAAATTTTTCACTTCAAGTGCACAGTTTTCCTGAAGAAGGGCTGCCCAAGGAATAGTTAGAGAGATGGTCTGAATGAAGCCTGTAATCACCTCAAAGGGAGCATCTGCAGTTTCCAGGAGTTCATTCAGTGACTGGGGGAAAACAAAAATGTATTACATTTCATTCTGTCTTCCTATCCATCTTAAACAGAAAAACATACCCATTTATCCAATGGCACTTGAGCAAGTGTCCCAGTGCCCTGATAAAGGTCTAAGCTTAGCTGGTCAAGACTTAGTTTCTCCTCCAGAAAATTCCCCAGGTACCGGTGGAGCAGGTACCTGCAAGCCCGCTTTTTGATGGACTCAGAAAATGGCCAAGGCATCTTAATGTAATTATTACAATTTGCTGAAAATTTAGAAAATGAGAGGGTTTTCCATTAAGCTTTTACTTGTTGCTAGAGCTTTGTCATCCTGTTGATCTAAAAACATCAAAACATGTAGTGTAGTCTAAAATAAGGAAGGATGTGGCCAGGTGTATGTTAAGGACTTGATCTGACTCCAGTTTGTGGCACCTACATGAAATAAAACACAGAATTATTTTTTTTATTATTAATTAAAGACGACCAATGACCTAGTTTTACACACATGTTTTTTTGAAGTGGTCCTCTGCTGTATATTTTAATCTAAGTTACCAAAGGACAACTCAAGACAAATATCAGATCGCCTAATGTGGCTGTACAGGGTTATCGACTGTTCATAAGAAAGAGGATTTAAAACATTTCCTTCCCCTCCGGACACTGGTATTTCATCAAAGACAACATAATTCAGCTAACTAGCAATATAGCATATTTATAGCTACCAACATGACCGCAAAAGCTTTGCCATCCCAGCAAGAAAAGCTAATGTTATTACAACGACAGTGCTTGTTAGCTCACAGGGTTGCCAAAACACAGTGTTTTACAAGTTCTAGAGGATGAAAAGCATACAAGCCTCATCATACAACTGTGCTAATTGACCCAACTTAGTCTTGAGGTGAACAGTTAGCGAATTAATTCAATTTTACCTACTGAGGGAGTTGTTTACAAACACTTTCATGACTCCGCACTGTCACTACCTAATTCGCATCGTCCTCATGTTCTGCGCATGCGCCACTCAGTCTGTCATCATTGCTACGGCAAACCACATTTGACAATTTTAAGCAGACGATTTTTTACGATGTATACAAAAAGTCATGCTTTTGCAAATGCTTTGACGCCAATTTTGGGTGACCGTAAAGTGGCGTTCTAGACCTATTAACTTGCATATATTTATTCCTTAATACAATTTTCTTGACTGGCTAAACTCGAGCCTCGTCCCCCGCCCCCCTTGTGTTATGGGCGTCACCAGCTACGTCACAACATGGCGTACCGTCTTAGTTTTAGAGGAATCTGCTTTTTATTTATCAGTTTCTAGGGGATATTTACTTACCATAAACTGCAGTCCTTGGTTGTTCTCTCCTAAGGTGACGAATATCTTACTTTCCTCGCCTCTGCTTGATCACCGTTATTGTGGATCTTATTTCACAGTGTGCCCACACACACATCGCAGAGCAGTCCAGTGTAGACTGGAACTTTCTTTCAAACCAAAAGCTTTATCAGGTAAAATATCAGGTCATAATTAACTGCAACATGGAGTTATCTTTTTGTGTTGTTGGAACACAGTTAATAGAGGTAGAAACAATATAAAAAAATAGATTTTTGTGACATTTTTGTGATTTTTGTCACACTTATTTGTCGTTGGGTCTGTTTTTAACCGTTTTTCTCTAACCATGTAACGCTACCATTTCAGGTCAAGAGATGGAGGTGGACTGTCAACCAGAGGAGACTCTTGTTTCTTCATGTGAAGAAGATTGTGTTGATCTTGGAGGAGTCAAGGACATGAGATTTGAAGCAGAAGCCATTGTGAATGATGTCTTATTTGCCGTAGCAGAAATGCATGTTTCACACAGTCTCAACAGTGCATTAGATGTGGCCTACATTAACGTTGAAACAAGGGAGAGAAACCAGTACTGCCTGGAGCTGACTGAAGCAGGACTTCGGGTATGTTCTTTGAATTTATATGAATATCATATCAAGGAACAAGTGTTTCACTTATGTTTTTTATATTCCACAGGTGGTGGGCTATGCCTTTGACCAGGTCAATGAAGACATGAGCACACAGTATCATGAGACTGTTTACTCTCTTTTGGACTCATTGAGTCCAGGTTACAGAGACGCTTTTGGAAATGCTCTGCTTCAGCGACTGGAGAGGTTGAAACAAAATGGACAATAAAAAGGACCAAGCTGCCATTGAGCACATTTACATGGCCATATATTATTTTAAATTTTTTTAACCAGAATAATCACATTAGATCAATTTCTTTATTGTGCGCTTACATGTCCTAGAGAAAGCTGATCAAAAACACCTTGTGACATGTATCATGTGACATGGATTTTTAGAGTTACTGCTTTTTTTGGTATTTTTATTGTATTTGGAAGACAAAGTTCAATGGATTTTAAAATGACTCTTTTCAAGCTCCACACCCATTCATAGGCGATTGGTTTCAGCTGTGACGTAATACGGCTGAGACTGGCTGGGAAAGGCCTGGTGGAGATGCCTGTGTTTATGCTCAGTCAGTCAAGAGAAAATCTGGCTTTACTCAAGTTTTATGAAACGGCAAAACTAATTTAGATTATTTACACCAGATGTAACCATTTGAAAGCTAATATTTTGGTGTGCATGGAAACAGCCATAGTCAAATTAAAAAGATGTATAGTTCAGTATCTACAGTAGCTGCCAAACCATTCTAATGTTAACTACAATATTCATTCAGCATCAACTTTGATAGACTTTCAGCGCACTTAATTTTTTTTTCTTCAGATTTTCCATTACATGGCATTTGGAAGCACAATCTTTTAGAGACCTTTTGTTTTGTAGTCCAATAAAGCATTAAACAGAGTTTGCTGATGTTGCGGTGTTTATTACAGTATAGTGAAAAAACTCAAATTTTGTAATGCCTGGAAACAAACATGGAGATTTGGTACAATTTAAATCCCTTTATTCATTATCATAGTTTTTAAACAATTTAGTACAATTACAGTAAGAAACTGACAAGGAAACAAAAGTATATTAAGTACTTTCCGACTACACAGCAGCCAGCGTGTGTGGAATGTGACATCATTGATATGTTATTAGAGCATGTGCTAAATCAAAATAAATCATTGTGTGTGATATTCTTTTGGTTAGTAACCAAGTAAACATTTTAAAATATGCAATTTATAAAATGCAATCTTTAGTAGAAGAAAAACAATGTCTTTGCTCTGATCAGTACCATGTAGTTTGGAAATATCTCAGCTAACAATTTCAATAGGGAATTTGATGCAGAACAAATCTTTGCTACTATCGTCTTTCAGTTCCCACTCAACCGTCACCTTGAGCTAAATAGGGTAGAAAAAAGGAGAACAAGGCAGTTAGTGCAGAAGCCCATAATGTGAAAAACAAGAACATAGAAAATCTAAGAAAACATAATTTAGCTTACTCCTCCGTACTTACACAGGGATATTCCGACTTCACAGGCAAGGCAGCTACATAGTGATAGAGTTGATTGACGCGAATAGGACAACTGATGCCGGACTGGCAGCCATCACTGACCGGAATGGGGAAAGGAATAGGTACTCCGGCAATAATACCGTGCACCACTGCTGTGCTTTTCTGGGTCTCCACATCTACAAAACCCAATAAAGGTCACATTAAAAGCACTTCACTCATGCAAAGCTAAACAAAACAAAAGATTAATGTCACTTACCACTAACAAATGTTACATTTACACTGTAGTTTTCTCCTTTTTTAAGTTTGCATGGCTGAGTTGGGCAGGGTGTTATCGCCACTGTGGACACTTTCCCAGCAGAAGAACCTAAAAGGAAGACATGAAGTAAAATCATACACACACTGACAATTATTTTCACTTTTCATCATTTCAGGTGATTTCGGTTTTGTTAAAACTCACACTGAAGAGGTATTACTTGTGAGTGACTCCAGTTTAATGTTCGCACTATATTTCAGGCAGATAAGTGTAGAGCTTAGTTATGCCAGGTATGCTTACCACAGTCAATGAACTTAACCACCTCGGCGCAAGTGAATCCAATCACAGAAAGTACAATGAAGAAACTCTTCCAAGAATCCATGTCGTCTTCTTCATATGTCACACTAAAACAAAGAAAACAATTGAGAGCTTATGAAAAAGGGAAATCTTCACATATGGCAGTCAAGTCAAATCATGTGACTTTGTTTAGAACACCCAAAAGTCATAACAACAATGTTTCCTCACGTTTATAAGAAGTCATTGAAGTCGATACAAGAAAAAAACAAAACATATATAATTATATATGTATATATGGGGCATTACAACGGAACAAACAGCACTAACCTGAATCTGTGGCATTAACTTCTGTTTCCAGTCCCGGAATAACAAGCACGCCGCCCAGTGCCTTTCAGTTCCTTGTGCCGCTTGTGTCACGAGACCTTTCTTTGGGCCCGCCTCCCTGAAGCCTCTGTGATATATTTTGGTATCGATACAAATGGCCTATCAAAATCGAAACTCATTATTTACAAACCATATTATAAGATACAATTCATATTGCGTGAATTATTTTCGATGTAATAAAAAAAAAATACCTCGATCGTTTTAATATTGCGTCATATAGATATGATAGACAGCAGCTCAACCAATGAGAAAACAGTTTGCACCGAGTGGGAATTTATGTTTGATAGACAACCAATGAACATGGTTCTCTCTGTGCATTCGCTGCTGAAGGCGGAGTCACGGTTTGTCTTCGATGTCATCTGTGAGAGGAGTTATGTCAGCTGGGGCAAAGTCAAAAGTACTTAGCCTTCTTAGGTAAGAATAATTGATAATCGTTTATCATAGAAGTAAATGTTATCAATAGTTTTGTAAAAGAAGCAAATGCTCTGGCTTGGTTTAGCATTAGTTTGCTTGTTTTAGCTGCTAACATTGCTAGCATCTGCTATTCCCTGAGTTGTTTACCTTGGTGTTTACGTGCACATTTACACTGCTATTATTTTCTATTTCAGCAGGGCATCATCTCTTATAAACGTACATCACCAACAACCACATCGGCTTGTAATATGCGCCCAGTCGCGTCACATTTTGGGACATCAACGCTTCAACAGCGCATCAACTCAGGGGAGGCCAGATGTGTCGGGTCCCAACAAAGACAAACTAACTCTGACTGAGTCCTGCATGAAGGTTTGAACACGAAACTATGGATTACTCTGCGACATGATGTTTTCATTCGCTGATTGGACTTTTGTTGTTTTGCAGAGACTCGGAGAGATCACGGAGAAGGGTGAATACCTCAGAATACACGTGGAGGGAGGTGGATGCTCTGGCTTCCAGTACAAGTTTTCTGTTGACAGTAATAGGAATGAGGATGACAGGTACAGAGGTCACATTTTCTGATTGGATTTTGTCTTTCTTGTATTAACAAACAACTTAACATTTGATTTGTGCAGAGTATTTGAACAGGGAGGTGTAGGTGTAATTGTGGACCATGAAAGTCTGGACTTTGTCAAAGGAGCCACAGTGGACTACAGTCAAGAGTTGATCCGCTCCACTTTCATAGTGCTAAGGAATCCTCAGGCTGATCATGGCTGTTCATGTGGAAGCTCTTTTTCTGTCAAAACATTATGAAAAATAATAACTGGATAATAAATTACTTCGTTCAGCCAGTGGTCAAATCTAATCCCAGTTAGTTAGCTATACATCAACACTTTGTATTTTTAGTTTTCACTCGTGTGAGTGTGAGTTCAAGACCTTCTGTAAATAAGATGTGTAATTAAACAGCCTATTGTTTTGTTATTCATGTGCTACATGTACTTATATTGTGTGCTAATTTATTACATTTTAATTGAACAAACCATATTCTATGAAGAGCTGTGTAAATGCATGATAAATTGTATTAAATGACATTTAAAAGCAATTAACATTTTAAATTATACTGCAATAATCACCTCCACACCAATTGTTTATCATTACATTTTTTAATAAAATGGAATATAAGAAATGGCTCACAAAAATATCCAAAAAGAATATGTACAAATGATATTTACAGTGGTGTAATTTAAATCAAAATATGCAGCAACATTTTAGTATTCACAATAAATAACATGTTTTGCACTTGTTATATTTTCTTTGATAAAACATTCCATTTATGTATATTATATATAATTTATTACGCAAAACATTTAATTCGTTTTGGAAATAATCACACATTTTATCATAAAATTGCAACAATATAACATAGCAGCACACTGAAAGTGACAGGAGTGCACCAGTTGTGCACCTGTTCTTTGTTTTAAGTTTTTTTATGAGGATCACGGTTAGGACAGATTGTCTTTTAGTAAGCCATGCACACTCATTTACAGTATCACCTACGTCTTCAACCACATGTACACAGGTTAACACGGGAACACTGCAGAGGAAGGCTTGAGGTCAACCAGTCAATAGCACAACCACATACACAAACCGAAAAACCACTAGGGCTAACACAGTGACCAGGTCCAGTGTACAGTGCATAGTATGCTTTGGCATGCTGACATCCAGAACATAACAGTGGATGTTACATTCAGGAGGAAGGCCACAGGATTTAAAATGAACATAAACACAAACATATGTAATCAATCAGTACAAAAAGATGTCAACCCTCATACTATTTAAGGCTAGTTGTGATTGCTACATGGTAAAAATGGCAATGTCAGTAAGAACTAAATAGGCATATAAACCACAACTACCTTATGCAAATCTAAATATGAACTCCGAAATGGTTCACATACAGTTATGCATTAGGGATGTTTATTTTGTAATAGTGTTAGATTATTAAATGGGATGATGAAAAACTAAACAAAAGAAATCTTGCACAAATGCATGCACCGAATTTTGAGGCAGTAAGTCCTTACGCCATTTTCTTCATTAGTCTTCATTAGTCAGCAGCCAGGCCTTTTCTTTTACTCTTACACATACAGATCTCTCCTCTGATTATGACAGCCTTGTGAACAGATGTCTAGTGGACTCTGAGGCAGAATGTTCCTCTGTGTGGCTTTAATGAGGAGTATGGACACATCTCCACACAAAGAGACTATAAAGAGCAAATGAAACAATGTGTGGTTAGATTAAGTATACATGTTTATATTAGATGTTATAATGTAATAATCAGTGTGAGTTACTGATACCTTCTATCATCTCCTCCCGCACTGACGACAAAATGATCTCCGTTTGTGAAACGTACGTTTGTCAAGTGAGCAGAATGCCCCAAGAAACGTTTGTGTTTGGCCTAATGACAAAAATGCATAAAATGAGACTCAGATATCAAAACAGCCTATAATCATGCACTGTTCCATGTTTACAATGTAAATATGATGAACCAGCCTTCAATACAAGAACAATGGGTTAGTTACTGGTTCCAGCCAATCCAACCAAGAATGCAACTTAATCCTTGTTCTCAAGACTAAAAAAATATTCAAACACCTGATTTATAATTGATTTAATGTATAAAACAATAATACTTACAAACTTCTCTGGGCATGGAAAGTCAAACAGCTTAACCATTCCAAAGTCATCACCTGTCACAATGTTAAGGCCTGAGTGTGACACACAGGCACATGTTACATCTGCTTTGTCAGTGTTTCTGGACCAGATCCCTATGACCTCATCCCCAAGGACACTACATACAGCAAAAGAGGATGCATTTATTTACAAAATGCAAAAGCTTCAGAGTGTTTTAGTAAGAAATGTTGTTCCGTTGTAGGAATTTAAGAAAATAAATACCTTGTCCAGGTAGCCCAGGTAATTCTGTCAATCTGTGTCTGGTCTGTGATCTGTTTTCCAGACGGTACTTCATACACCAGCCGCTTGTAAGCGCCAGTGGATATCTTTGGGTCACAAAGAAACCACAATTTAGAATGACTTTGTATTGCATCCGTATAATAGTAAGAAAATCTCATAACAAATCAAAACTTTTACGTGTGGACAATTGTATACCTGAATGTATAAACTATCAGCAGAGTAGTCCATCTGCATGACAAAACTGGGGATGTCCCTGCAGCAGTTTATGCGGTTTAGTTGTGGACCCAGAGACAGGTCATAGAAATCTACAGCACTCTCATTAGACCCAACAGCCAAGTAACGGGAATTAGGACTGAACCTATTGAAAAAGCAAACAGATTTATTATTATTTTTGTTGCTTGTCATTACATTTTACTAAGATGATACTACAGCTAACTGAAACTCCTCACCTGATATCCTGGATTGGGGAACGTCTATCCCTTTTCTTGCCCCATATTTTAAGTGAAGCTACAAGCAAGATTATGAACTCTCCATTCTTCATCCCAATTGCCACCATGTCTCCTTCAGGACTATAGCTGATGGTCTGTGCAGGATGGCCAAGGTTCACCTTATTCAGCATTTTCTGTTTACACACAACAACATACAGATATGAGAATGATTTAATTTCCAACGATATAGGAATAAATATTTTTACTGCTCAGAGCATCCTGACCTTCTCCGGGATGTCCCACAGACGAACAGTCCCATCTTCTGCAGCAGACAGAAACACATCTCGAGAGGGATGTGTTCCAAGTCCCCAAATGGGCCCATCCATGTGACCATTCACCAAGATGTTACAAGCAGCATTCTTCTCACCAACTTCAATTATCTCTGCATTTCTTGTCCCCACAAGGATTTTACCCTATTTAGACAAATTAATAGTAAGTAATAATAATAAAACAATAACGATTTTGATTATTATGATGCTGCTCAAGTGTGTTTACCTTTCCTCTGCACACAGATCGGACACAGTCTATGATCTGTCCCGTCTCCAAACGAAAGGCTCGGCAGCGTTTCAGCTCCTGATCCCACAGCTTCAGTGCTCCGCCCTCTTTTGACCTGCACAGGCAACAGTTCATTTCAAATTCTTACTTACAGATAATGAGGTTCAATGAGGTTACACTATAACGTTGCTTGATCATACAGTTAGTCAGCCAATTAAAATGTTACAGTGAATCACTTACGGTCTTTCTTTGCCTCCGGTGACGATGAGGCCATCTCTAAGGGTCGTGTACATGGTGAACACTGGGCCTGTATGAGCTTTGGCCACTATCCTGACTAAAATGTGTTCCTTCCACACACACACATCTCCACTTATGGTACCTGTAAATGTCAAGTTGTTCTGAAAAGAAAAGAAATTGGTACTAATCTAGTGGCCTAAGACAGCAGAGCAATCAGTGCAAACAATACACAGCACAGAAGCTGACAATTGATGGTACACTATTAAAACACATCTTCAGAGAATACTTAAAAAAAAAAAAAAAAAAGTAACTTACAGCTCCAAATGCCACTGAAAGCATTGTTTGCATCCGTGCATCCTCTATTGAACTCAGAACACCCTTCTTGCTAAGCAAAGCTCGACCCGCCAATGTCCAGAAGCGCACATGCTTGATGCCCACAGACACAAAATGTGTGTCAGAGTCAGGGCGAAACTCAGCCACAAAAATCCTCTGGGTATGACCAATGTGGCTGGCAACTTTGGCACCTGAAAGACAAAGATTAGCATTTTGTAAACAGCATTACAAGTGTATGTGAATGGGTGTTAGTTAGGTGTAGTTGTACCTTCCTGCCACTTCCAGATGGTTACAGTGTGCTCAGGATCCAGGCCCACAGACAACAAGAGCTTTCCTGTAGCACTAAAACTGACAGAGCAAACCCCGCCTGAGTGGTAACAGCGCAGCACTGACAGCGTCTGCTTGTTCATGGCATCCCACACATGGATGGATGGAGATGTGGCTGGGGAAGTGATTGCAATGGGTTAGTGTCAATTGACTTTTAGATACTCAAAGATAAGCATTTCTCACAAACATAGTGGCATACAAACTGCTGACCACTAGATGGCAGCAACATATTAAAACTAAAAAAGTTCAATTTGCATGTAAAAATGTGATGTCTTACCTGACATGTCCCCTGTATCACCTGGAAAAAGTTAAATGATGTTATTGGACTCAATCTTTAATTAAGGTATAATATTTCTACACATTCAAACAGTGAATGTAAATCAGCAAGATTGGTGCCAAATGAGCTGCTATTCATTTGAGAAGGTGCAGAGTACATAAGTGCAACATAAAAAAAGTTGGTGACACAGGAGGTCACCTTCTCACAAACATACCTACTTGGCCTGTTGCCACCACGTTGGGGAATTTGGGATGTTGATTGATTGTCAGGCACAAAATGTCATCACTGTGTTCAACATAAAAACTTTGGCAAGCTGCAATAACACAGAAGTGAGATAAACATGTAGATTGCTCATTTAGAAATAAAAGTATGAGTACATGTCTGATTGCTGCTCACATGTTGTCAGATTGAGGACAATGCCAACAGATGCTGTGTGGTAGATGATATCCGCCCCATCGTTTAGGTAGTGCACGTTATTCCGGCAATCGTTACCACGGTAACCAAAAACCAGCTCCAACACCAAGTCCTGGTTAAAGTGAGAAAAAGGGGGCGTGTACAACAGGCATAAAAGGTCAAAGCAAAAGCTAAAAACAACAATTCCCCTCTCTTAAAACAAAACTTGGTGTGCTGTATACCTCAATAGGCCTTTTCTTTTTGCCCACATTGTTTGTCTGTAGCTTCTCTGGCTGAGGAAGCGCTCTGCTAACAGGAGGCCTGAAATGGACATTTGGGCTGAGAAACAGACAGATGCCAACCATACCAGTAACAGTCTAGTCACTTCTATAGTGACCATTTGCATTTCATGATAAACTATATTCTTGTCTCCATGGAGATTTTATTGCTTGGACAAGAATGTTCAACAATGTGGCATTAAACGTATCCATTTGCATGGAAACAAGCATGTGACGCCCCCAAACTAAGTTACAGGTCAGATCTGTGGAGCGGCGACCCCATTCACAGCAACAATGCATGTTTTAAGGGACTTTTAGTTATAAACATTTCAATGAATAACTGCAAGATAGATACGCTTAATATTTGTGGGTCATTCTAGGCAAAGCAAATACATCTCCATTAAGACATGCAAGCAAACTGCAGAGCAAACTAAATAGTAATACACACTGTACATGAATGAAAGTGTAAAATAAAATACAAATTAGATACAAATCAGACCATTCTTAACTATTGATTCATCTTTTTTAAAGTCTCTTTTACAAGGTAAAAAGATTGACACTGTAGTAATACTGTGGGGTGAAGAGTAAATGAAAACACTGCTCACCTTGATCCCCTTCAAGTCAGCAGAAACAAACAAAAACAAAAGTTAGACACTATTTTCTTACTTAAGGTTCATGGATGGCGGTTGGACCATGCACTCAACCTCAGACACTGAGGACATAAAATGCAATAGTCAGCACCAGTAACCATGACAACCAAAGTCCATTTCTATGACAACTGCACAGAAGCGTGGATGACTTGCATTATTAACAAACAACAAATGTGGGTTCATCTTAGTATGCCGTTGGCTTTAGAATAATAGATTAAGAAGTAATAATTTTAAAGAAATTATTTACTAATTATAAGTAAGATTCGATTCGATTCTGGGCATGTCTTAGATAAACTAACTCTAAGTTAAGAACTCACCTGACCACACCTTGTCTTCAAGTAGAATGAAAGAACGGAGCAGGATAATGACAGATGGACAGCCATTATAGAAAATAAGGAGAGCAGAAAAGGCTGAGTTATTTAAGAGAGCAGAGCCAAGACTTAAACACAGGAAAAGAACTTCTCTTAGTGAGAAAAGCCAAATGAGTTTATGTTTTATTTGAACGCAAGAATTTCTTCTCGAAGGCAATGACTGAAGAAGTTATCCTATATATTTCTGCCTTTTATTTGGAGTACCTTTCATCAACAGTGGGCTCTTTGAGCTGCAGGTGCGGTTTTACACCAGTCATTGGTCGCATATTAGTAGATAAGGCCTTGATGGTATAGGTGATCTCATTTTCCCTTGTCACATCACTGTCATAGCCTGATAAATGACAAAAATCAGCATGATGATGAAATATTATTTTCTTTCTAAAAGTCACATGATCAGTTACACTCTGCACTGACCTCCATCGTCCTCACTATCTATGTCGGATTCCTCGCTGTCGCACTGTCGGATCTCCCGATGGCCCTCAGGCTCATGGGCCCAGATCATGAGGCACGTGTCGGACCCGCCCACTGTCACCAGGAGGCTGTCGTCATGGCTCCACCGCACATTGGTAACATGTGTACTGTGGGCCACATAGCGCTTGAATTTTGCATACTTGCCCTATAGAAAAGGAATAACATTAATTTAACACTTTTGACCTTCGCTTAGAATTTACATCTCATTTGCATTTAATAATCCTCGTAGGTATTGTGTATTGTCTCGCCTTAATGGAATATCTGAAGAGCTTGACATATCCTAAGTCATCTCCAGTTGCTAGCACCTTTCGATCATTACTAAGGCAGGCCGAGGTCACCTCAGTGACCTCACTGATCACAGGCCAGATGCCCTCAACAGATGGTCCCAGGACACATGTCCATGTGCTCCAGTCAACCTTCTCCACCTGAATGAAACAGGAAACGTATTTACGGAAAGTGAAGACACAACAGTGGTGACTCATAAAAACATAGAGGAGCTCACATATAAGCGTGTTTAACAACTCAAAACTTAACATAGCCCGCTTCTAAAAACATGGTGTCTGAATGTAATCCTGCCTCCATTGACAAAATTAGAGCTATAATGTTGAAAAGTGGGTCGTGCTAATACTTTATTACCCTTCCCTGAGCCTTCTCTGACTCTCAGGAGAAAATATGGGCCAAACCACAATAGCACAACTGCTGCTGTGCCACCACCACACTCACTTCTGTATTTGGGATGGTCTGTCTCTTGCCACGAGGTGCTTCAAAAAAGAATTGCTCTTTAGCACTTGTATTGACTTGAAGTAGTTTTCCTGTCAATGGAAGAGCCCAGGGTTATATTCGTAAAAACAAATCAGGGTTACATAACGTTAGTTTGCAGAATTGAATACTCATGTTTACCTCTCTTATCCCAGTCAAGATGGGTGATGTAATTATGACATCCTTTACAAACTCCAACTCGTTTGCTGCTCATCACATTGTAAATATCCACAAATGTGTCTGCAGATGCTACGGCGAGATACTTCCCCGTGCCTGAATCAACAAACAAAGATGAGCATGAAGATAAATAGCTAAGATCTAATTCTGCAAGCTCGCATTGATATACAATCACTTGAGATTCTCGAGGAATGAGAAGTGTTAGGTTGAGAAACGAGATCCCGTGCGCAGTGGATTGAGGTTAAGTGTGCAGCCAGAAGAGTTTAGTTTCTTGCTCTCACTTGGTCCTCCCCCACTGTTTGCCATTTATTTCTTACGCTCCCTCAGTCTGGCCTTATTACAGCAAGCCATTAATGTGGGTCAGGCCTACAGCTCAAACACGCTGAATCACAGTGGGAGGGCAGTATCTACTCTATACCTGTTCCAACCCAGGTTAAATTTGCTTCATTTGTAATGTTAAAAGGAGTAAACAGTACCTGGTGAGAATCTGATTTCAGTGATAATGTCCTTGCGGTGGTGGAAGGACACCAGGTCCTCCAAGGTGTCCGCGTTCACGATAAGGAAGCTGCCGTCATTCAGACCCACAGCCAGAGCTTTTCCGTCAGGGGAGAAGCAGCAGCAGCGGCCCCCTGTGTGGAAGGCAACATGCTTGTTTATTAAACCCCAAAGATCTATTAGTGGTACTGACTCACCTTTCCTGAGCTTGCGTACGGCCAACATGCAGTGGCTGGGGGAGAGGTCCCATATGCGGAGGGTTTTGTCATCGCTGACTGTGGCACAGAGCGGGAGATGGGGATGAGTAGCCAGGCCCCACACTTCACCCTCCATGTGACCCTGAAGAAACAAACCATATCACAACTAATTTAGACAATAACAGAAAATCACATTAAAAAAAAAATCAGCTTTTTTGCACATCTAATCCAATCTGATTCATTACAGTGAATCCGATGAGCTTAGTGCAAAGGCCATTCGATTGTATTTGCACAGTCTCCCTAATTTCAGGGGACTTAGCCTCTGCGGAATCACTTAACTAAATGGGCAATCTCATTTAGACGCAGTAATTCATCACTATATTGCCTCCCCCAGTTTGAGACATGACAACACAATAAAAATTCATGGGGTCATATAATCACATCTGTTGGTGAAATCAGTATGCATAATTTGAGCTAATGATACAAAACAGTTGCTTATAAATTGATTGTATAAGTATGTGAGTGTAGGCTGAAAACGCCAAGTGTATCATTACATTTCTGACATGTTTTGTGGTTAATTTATGAATCAGTTACCTGAACCAGGAGAGTAATAGGGCCACTCTTGTCCACCTCCAGAATCTCTCCATTCTTTGTTCCCACCAAGATGTGTCCATGGCCCAAGGATATGGCACGAATGGATGGATTATCCTCCAAAAGCAACCCTAATGAGAGACCATTAAGCCAGCAATAAACAAGGCCCAAATAATACACAATACATGCTAGAGTTGTCAAAAGTATCAAAAATCAGACACTAATCAATACTAAAAATAGCATCGAAACGAAATACTCACTTGAAGTATCGATGCTAATAAAAGCGCAAACAAAATGTGACCTTTTGTGAACTGTTTTTTTTAGCTTAATCAAAACTAGAACACAGCCACAATATATAATAGAGAAACTATTAGTTTGTATGAATGTCAGTCTATTGCGTAAAACCTTTTTATTATTATTTTTATTATTAGTGTGGCGTTGAAATTTGGATCGAGAATCAAGCATATTCCATAGTATCAAAACTTAATTCGACATTTTTCGATATCAACACTGGAATCAAAACAACATTCAAATTTGAATATTGATACCATTAAAAAATTGCAAACAGGATGAAATTTAACATTTATAGAATGATCTTGAGCTTTATTTGAACTAGTATAAGACCACATGGGAACATACAGAAAGTGCAATTATTTTGTGTAGAAAATTGAAGTCATTTGTGTAAAAAGAGCACTAATACATGCACAACACAAAGAAGACTGTTGAAAGTGCAGCCCCTTTACCTTTAGACCCTGGAGCTAGGACGGCTCTCTTAATGGCATACGTCTTCAGGCATCTCTCAAAAGTGTCATCCCATAAAGCGACAATACCATCTTTTCCACCTGTCACAAATCCCTACAGAGCAAAGTTACACAATTATAACCTCCTTGACCTTTCAGTAGGATAATTTATGCATTAAATTGGCCGGAAAGCACGCTGCACAAACAATAATGCAGTACCTTTTCCAGAGCGTGCATGCTGAAGACAGGGCCATCGTGGGCCTTGACGGTCTTCATCAGAAACATGTCTCTCCAAATACAAATGTCTCCGGTGCACGTTCCCGAAAAGACCATCTCCTCCGACCAGCCATAGACCGCGCACATCATCGTTTCCGTCTTTCCCATGTTCCCCTTGCGCCCAATTAATCCGCCACCTGAAAGCGAGACAGTCAGCAGGGGCCACGTGTGTCAAAGAAAGCCCGAGATATGCTTGTTAGAGCTGGTGTTGCAAAAAATATATATACAATGTTTACTCGAGTCTTACCGGCTTTATGCCAAAATTTGATATGCTTCACGCCAGCAGTGATGAGTTTGTCAGGCAGGTAGGGATTTATTTTCACAACAAATATCTTGTCCTTGCTTCCTCTAAAAACAAAACAAAATACTGTTGTTGAATATATATTTGTGCTCAGAAAATATGAAAATGATAACACGCTTGAAGGACCACAAACCTCAGAATAAGGTCAAATGAAACAGGAATTTAACAAGCCTATATTTTGTAGATTTGCTACCTCAAAAACAAAAGCAAGAATAAACATACTTGACAGACAACAAATTGTAGATTGTTGATGACCTAAAATAGATTAAAGCCAAGCCTCAGCAACAAACTGACTAATCAATCACATCGCGCCCATGTTATGGTGGCAAACCTTCTCCATCATGAGTCTGTGACAGTCTCAGTGGAGTAGAAAGTATTATATTTACCTTTCAAATGCGGTGGAGTCAAAGTCATAAAATACGACTCAAGTAAAGTGCAGATCCTCAACAACTGCACTTTATTAAACGTATTTAGTTACTGACTAGTAATAACTATGTTGTTGTTGTCCCCCATTGTGTTAATGTAATAGGTCTACGGTTGCATGTAGCCAAAGTAAGATTTCTAATTTTAAGATGGCACCCAACCTACTTCCTCCCTCCACACTTTTCAGTCAGGTATAAACCCACTGCAAACAGCCTGAGACAGTTTGACTTGAGTATACTATAGCCTGACTGAACTCCATTTAAAAAAGCAAGTAAAAGATATTTTAAGAACTATTTATCTTGATTAATAAATATTCCCCACCGTAAAATGAACCATCAAGCTACAATTTATAGTGCTGTTTGGGTAACACAATCCCATAGCATAAAATATAAAACGTGCTGTGTGAGTTAAGCCACCGTGCCCTACATGAGCTCAGGGTTACGTTCGAACTTGTAAACTGAGCGATATGATTATTTCTTTACTTTCAATTTCTTCTGTTGCCTCTTAATGGTGGCTATGTGAACTACCAGTAATGAGAATTGGTTTAACTCCAGTATTCTCAATTTAACCTGCACCAGAATAATTTTATGGGGACAATATAGAGAAAGAGCGGACACACCTGCTGTATATATAAATAACAGGAGCATTGAAAGGCAAACAGTTCCATATCTATATACCAACCTCATGGCAGAGAGCTTTTCCCCTTTCCTCCAATCCCACAGCACAATAGTGTGACTGTCATCCAGCCCCACTGAAGCCAGCCTCTTGCCATCCGCTGTGGAGATAAAACACAAAAAGGATCTATTCAGCTTCTGTGTTGCTTCAGTCGTGTTGGGGCCCCTGTTTTAAAATCATAAAAGCTGGCAGCTGGGTTTGATGTAGCAAAGGAGCAAAGGTGAATCACTGACACAGACTTTTACTCTCCTCTGTCTGGGGCCAATTAGAGAGAAGAGGCGTGCAGATTTTACACGATGTTGTCGGACTAGTGCCGGTTAGCTGACAGCAGGACTTCAGGTAAATTGGATGTCTTGTATTTCTGCTTGTTTTATGTGAGAAGGCATTTGAAGTGTGTTTCCTCAATCAGACACATTTAAATACATGCTTTATTGGTGTAAAATAAAAGACAAATGTATTCAAAAACATATTATCGTTCGGTTTATACCTGAAAAGTCCAAGGCACACACGCCAATCTGGTGGAACCCCCTTAGTACCGACAGAGCTTTCAACGTTTCCGTGTCCCAGATGTGGATTGAGGAATCTCTGCCAACCTGAGCACATATAATGCATTTTTGTTTAAGCATGTGTAAGGGGACAAGACAAAAATGAAACTATAGTGCGAATGCTACCTGTCCTGTGGCTACAAAGTCTTTCAGAGGGTGGATGGCCAGGCAGAGGATATCGTCATTGTGGCCCATGTAAAAACGCTGGGTGTTCTGCTGGCGGTTGTACACCACTCCGACAGCAGCTACATGGTAAACTATCTCTCCGGTCTGGGTATAAAACAGGTTACTCCGACAATCGTAGCCTCTGTAACTGCAAACACGAGAGCAAACACTCATTACAAAAGGTAGAGCACAATTCAACAACTTTTTTATTGCTCAAACTAGTACTTTTGTTATTAATAGCTTCCTTTGTCAGGCTGCATAAAGTGAGCCTACCCATGTATAAAGTGTAGCTTCACTCCACTGCCTGGTGCCCTCTCTCGTTTTTTCATTGGCAGTGCTCGTTGCTTCTCTTTGGATTGCTCTTTGAGCTGAGGTAGATCTTCTTTATAAACCTGTGTGGAGAAAAAGTGTACTTATCTTATCCTTCTTTTGTTAATTAAACAGTTTGCTGTATACTGCACACAATTATGGTTTTAGCAGTGACTACTAGTATTTCAAACAGAAGAAGCTCATTCAATTTTCATTCTTATCATATCCTACTTTGTAGAAAAAGATTCAGTTGTAGTCATCTGGACTGGAGATCTGGAAAACAAAACGTTTCGACTCTCATCCAAGAGTCATTCTCAATCTCTGTGAAACAAGTCTCGAGAACTACGGCTTTATATTTCCTTTACCTCTGTGAACAGCCCCCTGCCCACAGGGCTGGTGACCCCCCTGATACGTATGAGCCATAGAAATACTAATTGGATGGGGCCTATTGTTCACTGACTTTGGCTCTCCTTCCATTCAAATAGTACCTGATTAGCAGTCACGAATGCCCCGAGCGGGCTTTCAGGTGGTTTCAGCAAACATTATAAACAAGCGAAAAGGTTGAATCTTAAACCTCCCATTACGATTAGGAAGGATTCCCTTTTTTAACAAAGATTGACCTCCTTAACTGCTCTTTTAAACCCACCTTTTCTCCCTGCTCAGAATCTCATCTCTATAGCGCAAGAAATCCTTCAACCGAGCACCTATAGTCCTCACTTTATCAGTCCTAGATTTTGTCTGACAGTATATCTCCCTCTGCCCTAAGACAGTACAAGGACTATCATTGCCCCAATGGCTGTGTGCCTTGTTTAGAGTTTGGAATTTTCCTAACAATATTAATTCGAACCACAAACAGAGATCAGAAACACCCTTACCAGCTCTTAACACCCAACGAGTGTACCAGCAATGACTGAAACACACATGATTGAGATTATGGTCCTTTAAAATATAAACAATACCTTAGATGGACCACTAACTATCATGTTTCTTTCCGGCTTTCTCTCTGTCCATCACCCTCTGCACGCACGATGATGCTTAACATTTGAGGATTAATGCAAATTTCTGGAAAACAAAGTTTATATATTTACGCGAGACACTACCACCAACACAAGTTCATAAAACGTTGTGAACCCACAACCCTCTAACACCCAGCCTTCTATCCCTACCTCTACCTATCAGCTTTCCTTCGGTGGTTGTATCACTCTTTCAACATCACTCTCAATACCTCAATCTTTGTTCCTCTCTAATCCACACACAAATGCTCAACGTGATCATGTAGACAAGCTTCAAGCACCATCATCAACCCAACTTAATCTTACCCAGATAAATGGAACCCAGAAGATTCAACCTCCCAAAATGTGATGTCTACAGCTCTCGAAATCCTCAGCTTATTGAACCGAAATTCTTCCCTCTCACACTTGCCACACAGCTCTAAGACTCAGTAATACCAACTGATATAAAGCTACCCAATCCATCCCTTCTCCATCCTCATCATTCTCACGCACTCCACATCACACAGCACAAGAACCACCTTACACTTCTAAAATAAAACTTGCACTCATATATCCAACTCCATGAAAATCCATTTCATCCACCTGTTCAAACAACAACTTCATCCCAGAGTATCCAATCGTGACCTCCAAACAATGATCCTACTCACTAACTTCCTTAAATCTCTTTACTTAGCGAACCCTATCTCTCATCTAAATACCATTGAGGAAACATCATTTTAACAATTACATACGCCTTCAGAACACAAGAATAGTTTCACTTCTCAGACATCGCATAGAATGACTCAGCGTAAACGCTGTTTATTAAAAATCCATAAAGCACCAATTTTCAATACTCCATCTTCACCTACACAAACCTACAAATCCCACCAACTTATTTTAAAAAATTACCACACCCTACATCTCTGAATCTATTTAATTTATTCTATTCATACCAACATTAGACCTTCATTCAAAATATGATATTCTAATTAAAATAGCCTCCCTGTACACCCAACCATAAACCAAATCTCATTATGAATTAGATAATCCCTAAATCACGTACATATAGGTTCCATAACCGGCACTTCCCAAAAACTAAACAAAACATACAGTTATAATTTCTTCCTGTTGAGATGACGCAAATATGTTCTAGAGAATTCCCAACTGTTATTCACCAGAAACAAACAATTAACGACTAGCCTATGCATTCTTTAGAAGGCCCTTTCAACCGTCTTTCATTTTCAACTTAGGTTCTATTCCTTGACAATTTTAACTACTTATGTAAAACATATAACCACAACTATCCACCCAAAAACATTAAGCACAGAATTCTTCCCACTGACTTTATGTTACTAGGTGATAGAAGTTCTTCCAATAGCCACAGAATTACACAACACGATCCCGAGATACAGTACTAACAACTAATCAACCCAATTAAATAAGATAGTGCAGGTCTCTGGACAATTCCTGCATGTCTCCTCTTCGTCTCATTCACCCTCATTCACCATCAGCTCCGTTAACAACGCCTCCTCTGCCAAAAAATCCTTTTAAAATACTCATAAAAATATAATGGTCGTTCATTTAACTTAAAAATATCAGGGTCATCGGCCCAGTCAGATTACTTTCTGTCGGCATCATAGAAGCCAAGACATCCATGCCAGATGATGTGCCAGTTCTACACTCCAATCATGAGTACCATCCTCACCTCCCATCTCCGTTGTACTGGATCCCACACCAGGACAAAACAAGACTACAGCCATGTGCTCTGCTAAGGAGTGATCGCTCGACTCATCTCTGCAGACCTGTAACTCTCCAGGCTACGGTAAATCACAGCACAACTGCTGCTCACCCTACATTCTTTACCACTCCCTTCAGAGGAGGCTACGCCCATCCGACCAGAACCCCCGCCACAAGATATTCTTTCCCTCTCCATTGGACTCATGAACCACTTCAAAAAACCTGTCACTTACTCAACTCTTCACACTCACTTCACTTGCACTTACAACTGTAATCAACTGTAACTCTTGTTAAAGATGCCATTTTTATATTTATGTATGAATTTTAAATTGTTTATGAATACTGCCCTTTTGATAATATTGTTGTTTATTATTGCTCGTGTTTATGTTGCACTTTAAGCCCGAGACCAATCCTATGTTTGTGAATTTTTCATGACAATGCATAAACCCTCTGATTTCTATCCCTTATTCGAGCTGAACCCATAATCTTCACGCAGCGAGGTTCCTACATCTGGGCAGTTCATGGAAAGAAACAAAGGGCTCACACTTGTTGTTTGGACTTTAGGCCACAAAGACCAGCTCCAGCCATTTCAGGCCGACGGGCCTCGTAACGGCGCCAACATGTCCCGTAAATACCATGACCCTGCATTTAAAATTGGACCAATAAAAATTTGAAATAATTCTGTGTAACATTGGTGAACCGGCCAACCTTTGGGCTCATAACAATAGTGCCATTCGACTGAAAGGAAATGCAGTGGGCCAACTTTCAGATTCCTGTCTGTAAAATAAAGCACAATGAGGCACAAAATGTTCTCAAAGGCCGAGCCGTACTAATCCAGTTTATAAGTATGTTAATTTCATACAAGAAAACGTATTACGAATCCACAGATCGTGCTTGTTTCACATGGATCACAACATCTCCTGAAGTGACTGACACTTATATTGTGTACCTCTTAAGATGGTACGAGCATGTGTAGTTCTTAACTAGTTGTGTAATGATACATTATAAATTAAATAAACCGCCAAGGTCATGACCCTTCGGAAACGCCCATACTCCAATATTGTTTGTTTGTATTGAACATTTCACCTCAAATATTCCTCTCCATTAAGCCGTCATTCTGGCAAAGCTACCAATGGAGACTTTCTCCGTACCCTTAATCCATCGTGGAGTGCAGCGTCATTAAGAACTGTGCACATTTACGGTGCTTTAAAAATAGTGGAGGCGGCTGGCTTTAGAAAGAGTCGGCATGGACTGAGCGAGAGTGAGAGGATGAGTCCGAGGAAGAGGTCATTGACGGGTCAAACAACAACAGATACAGGTCTGGAGATAAAAGAACTGGACAGTCTGTTTCGGCAACTCTAAGTGTGTTATATGTGCGAGATTGACAGAAAGTTAGTGAGTCATGATTTGTTAAAGATGGCTGGTTGAATCACATACGTGCGAAGCTGTCTTAGCAGGTCTCCAGACAGCCGTGCGAGGACTCGCTGTAGTTAAAAGTAAGTTGTGACAAGCGTCAGCATTTACAAAGCGTAACGGTAAACAAAGAACATAGTTCAACCCAGTCCAGCGCACTTGAAAGCACAAGTTACACAAAGAAAGAGTGAGAGGAGAGCGAGTTAAAGAGTGGAGATTTTTCTCATTGATGAATAGAATAGCTAAGACAGAGATGCGTTTTACAAGTGATGATGTAAGTAGACAGGTGAAAGTGTACGTGTGGGAGCAGTTAAAGTAGTGAGAACGCCGTTCGCAGTTGAGTTAATAAGTGACGAGTGGAAGGTAAGCGGAGGTCCAACAGTGCACAGTGGTAGAAAGTGCGGTTTGATATCAAGCGCACTGCTATGATGGTGCGGTTCAGAGAGTGCGCACGAGAGTCGTCTTCGCTATACATCGAGTGACGGGGGCGTAGCGGCGCGATCCTAAGTAGACGTGGAGCCTAGCCGGCGGATTAGAGAGGAAGTGGGGACGAAGTCACGTCTAAGAGTATTGTAGTGAGTTTGCCGCTGGATAATGAGGTGGAGGTCAGACGCGCGTAACGATGAAGTGACGACGTGGCCTTCCGGTGTAAAGGAGAGTCTGTGACTCTCTCTTCAAAGAGTGGAAGGCTCGCGTGCGCGAGTTACACAAGATGCTGACACTCCGAGCGCTGCACGGTCTAAAAGAGACTGCGACCCGGCTCCGTGGAGTACAAGAGCCCGCAAGGTAGCCAGTGTCTCAGAGGAGATCGGAGGTGTCGTGTCAAGTTAATTAAGAGAACTGGTGTGTCTATACAGAGTATCGAGGTCAGCGTTATCAGAGTGGACCCTGGTTTATTAGGTGTGTTGTGTATAATTATGAGTGGATGTGCAGCGTGATAACTAATTTAGTCAGAGAAGTTATTATAAAATAAGAAGTATAAAGAAAGTAGAGGAAATACAACGGCACTAATTATAAGAAGTGAGGACGCCCATCTGTTTCACTAATAACATCTTTTTTTTTTTGTCTCGTATAGAAGTTATGTGGTAGGCGAGACTTATTTAAAAGACCATGGTGGCGTTATGAATTTCGTCTGGTTTATATGGAAGAGTAGTTAGCAGAATGTTTCCGCAGCTGTAAGAGAGTGAGAGGAATTGGGGATTTACCCTGGATAATTAATCTAGTGCGTACGAGCATTGCTTGTATAATCTACAGACCAGTGAGAGGTGTACCGTTATACACAAGAGTGGGACTACCGGTAGCGACTAATAGTAGCAGAGTAGCGAATAGCGGCTCATAGATAGCTGAGAGAAGGTGCTGCCGCTTTCAACGAACTGTATGGACGGTAGTGAGATTTGAAACGAGTAGCGAGGTGCGAGCGAGTATCCAAACGGAAGGTCGGAGTTAGAGGAGCATGCTAGGCAGGTCGGTCAAGCTGTGTGTCTAGTCATGACCGTCTGTGCCAAGTAAAGACTACTATGGAACACACAGCCGAGTTGAAGGTCCGAAAGATGAATGCTGACTGGTGTTATCTACATGTTACTCGATAAAGTGTGAACACTTTCATCTCCCATCTAGACGCTGACTCGACCAGGCGCTGTACTAACCCCAACTATGTGATTTACACTGTGTAGTAATAGTCTGAGCTCTTAGTGCTTGCGCTCAGCGCACTGGTAAGCTAACATGCCAAGCTACTCTGGACAGGCACGCCTCTGCACGAGGACTCTAGAGACCCCCCGTACTACACGATGAACTCCATCTGTATACTGTGCAAGTGATCATACTGTCTCATTAACAAAGTGAACATGCTAAATACGTACTGCATTTCTTGAACCTTGCCACTTTCTTTAATATAACAGAGGAGCTCTACTCTATCTCTTTCCAGTAGAGTGGAATTTCTGCTACAAAAGGCGGTCCAGGCCCAATCCTGCGCCACGCACGAATACCACATAGTCACTGTACTTTCCATGTATGTCTCAGAAAACTCCACCACTGCCTCTAAACAGAAAATACAAAGTCATCACTTTTGGGTTACAGCCCTGGTCGATTCTCACGAAATTCAACTATGACATCATGCAGATTTCATCTCGGCCTGTTTTGGTGTCGCAGTATCAATTCCGCGCATCTAACACAGTTTCGCGAATGTCCTCCCTAGCTCTCTCCTCTTGTTTTCATGCTCGTTCATGTCCTCCAGTGTGAAGGCGACATCTTTCATCTAGAGATATGAATTTGAACTTCCTCCGTAGTCTTGTGTTACAAGGTAATGGATTACAATCATGTGATTGCCATTTTATGGTAAAAGCCCCCAAAATCTACTCACGTTTGGAACACATTCTGTAAATTTCCAAAAAGAAATCAAGCCAGGTTTAAATAACTTCATAAACTAGAAAAAAAAAAAAAAGATTTTTAGTGAAAAATGGCGTTAACATTTAAATTATGTTGTTTTTTTTTTATTTTTTTTTATAAAACTTTAATAAATAAATACATAAATAAATAATAAACCAGGGTTTGAATGCGATATGAAGCACACAGTTTTAATAACAACAACATCCCATACCTGAGCTGTCTGGGGCCGTCTGGGGGGGGTTTTCTGGGTGGAGTGATGTGCTGACGAGCTGGCGTTGCTGCCTCTCCGGGTGAAGGTCAGGCTAATTACGAGTTTGTCCAGACGGAAACACAAACGTCTGTGCAGCTCGGAGACAGCAACAGTCGGCAGCTCGGAGCGAAGAGGAAACAATCGTGCCCAACATGAGGGTGAACACCTTTACACTGGCACGGACCATCCTTATTTGACCATTTAATGCGAAAGGCGTTCATGCAAGAAAACATCCATGTATAATACCGTAAGAGCTGTTGTTTCCATCTCTGAGAATGTCCTCTTCTTCCTCCTTTTGGTTTTCTTGCGTTGGTGAAATGTTGTTCTTACTTGAAAATCTGACGCACTCTTTTATAAATGAGGCGTCTGGGCTCTAAAAGTTGCAGTGATCAAACCAGTCATTAAAACATATCAAATCTGCCGTTTATCAGCAAAATAGTTGGAAAAGTTGTTTTCACACCCATTGGCTGATAATGATCTTCTCGACCCCTTTCGATCAGGATTCAGAGCCAATCACAGCACAGTAATTGAAGTTCTTAATGACGTACAGATGAATTAGGACGCCGAGAAAGTCTCCATTTTACTTTTGCCAGACATGACGGCTTAATGGCCGAGAATATTTGATGACTATTGGTGAAGTTCAAATATAAACAAACAATATGGAGTATGGCGTTCCCCAAGGGTCAGACCTTGGCCCGCTTTTATTTAATTTATATGTTACATCATTAACCAAACTATTACAGAACTACATCTCGTACCATCTCTAAGAGGTACACAAATACATGTCAGTCACTTCAGGAGATGTTGTGATCCAGTGAAACAAGCACATCTGTGGATTCGTAATACGTTTCTGTTAAATAAACATATTAAAATGATTAGTAGGTCGGCTTTGAAAAACATTTTGTGCCTCATTGACTTTATTTACAGACAGGATCTGGAAAAGTTGGCCCATGCATTTCTTTCCAGTCGAATGGACTATTGTTATGGCCCAAAGGTTGGCCCGGTATCACCAATGTTACACAGAATTAATTTCAAAATTATTTTATTGGTCCACAAATCTTTAAATGGCAGAGGTCCATGGTATTTGACGGACATGTTGGCGCCTTACGAGCCCCGTCGGCCCCTGAGAACTGCTGGTACTGGTCTCTTGTGCCTAAAGTCCAAACCAAACAAGGTGACGCCTCTTTTTCTTTCCATGCCTCCCAGATGTGGAACTCGCTGCGAGAAGATCTATGTTTCAGAATCAGAATCAGAATCAGAATCAGAAAGAGTTTATTGCCATTGTCAATGAACAAAATTCACAAACATAGGAACTTGTCTCGGCCTTAAAGTGCAACATAAAACACTGAGCAATAATAAAACAACAAATATTCAATCAAAAAGGGCATGTATTCATAAACAATTTTAAAATTACTATACAATAAATATAAAATAGGCATTTCTATGTACACAAGAGTTACAGTTAGATTTACAGTTGTAGTGCAGAAGTGACAGTGAGTGATGAAGAGTTGCAGTTAAAGTGACAGGTTTTTTGAAGTGTTCATGAGTCCAATGGCAGAGGGAAGAAACTATTCTTGTGGCGGGAGGTTGGTCCGGATGGACCGTAGCCTCCTGCCTGAGGGGAGTGGTTCAAACAGACCATGTCCAGGTGAGAAGGGTCAGCTGTGATCCGACCGCTGTCCCAGAGCCCTGGAGACCGTACAGGTCCTGCAGAGATGGAAGTCTGCAGCCGATCACCTTCTCAGCAGAACGCACAATGCGCTGTAGTCTCTGTTTGTCCCTGCTGTGGCTCCAGCGTACCACACGGTGATGAGAGGAGGTGAGGATGGACTCAATGATGGCCGTGTAGAACTGCACCATCATCTGCACTGGCACGTTGGCTTTCCTCAGCTGCCGCAGAAAGTACATCCTCTGCTGGGCCGAAATGAGCCCTGATTTTTTTAAGTCTAAATGAATCATCTTTTTATGATTTTTTTAAAAGGATTTTTTGGCACGGAGGCTTGATTAGACAGGACAGCTGAGTGTGAAATGGGGATGAGAGCGAGGGGAGGACATGCAGGGAATTGTCAGAGACCTGCACATCTTTTTTAACATTGCTTATGATTACGTTGTTAGTAAATGTATGTAGTCACACGGATACAGTGTATGTGTAATTATGTGAAGCACTTTGAGTGAAAACTGCTCTACAAATAAACTTGACTTTACAAATAAAAGTCAGTGGGACAGGTTCTTGTGCTTTTAATGTTTTCTTGGTGGGATAGTATCTGTGGTAAATATTCATAGTTTTACATCAGTCAAGTTGAAATTTGTCAAGAAAAATGATACATAAAGTTGAAAAATGAAAAGACCGAGTTTGAAAAGAGGCCCTTTTCCCTAAAGCAATAAGCAATCAGTGCTAGTCGTTAATATAGGCTCTTGTTTATGGTTGCTAAGTAACAGTTGGGAAATTACCTCTACATATGACATATTTGCTGTCCATGTCCAACCAGGAAGAAACATTATAAACGCCTGTTTGTTTGTTTATTTGTTCGGGACAGTGCTCGTTAATGAACATACATGAAATACATGCTGTAAACGCGCTGCATTTCCATCCGTTGTCCCACATTCACTCTCACAACACACTTTCATACACCTATTGTACGATTGTTTAGTGGTCTGGGAAAGTGTCAAACTAGGGGAAAACGGCCCTAATTTTAATTAAAATCTGAAATATACTCATATTCCCTTCTGAAATGACTGAAAAGTGTATTCTAACCTGTCATATGTACATTAAAATCCACCATAGAATTCTAAACTATTTAAACTCCAGGCATTCTAGAATATTGTATCGCCGTGACAACCAGATTCAATGATTTTTTTAAAAATCAAAAATTGTGGGGGAATTTTTAGGTGTTTGTTGTTAGGGAGTGGAAGAGTAATATTTGAATTGATTTATTTTGAAATTATTTAGCAATCTCCTCCATTTCACTGGACACTTTTTTAAATTAAAACAAGACGTTTCGACTCTCATCCAAGAGTCATTCTCAATATGCGGATCAAGTCTGAGAACTAGCTTGAAACTACTCTTCTTTGTTTCCTGACAGCCCTGTAATGGGCTCAAAATCCCATTGTAAAATGACTGTAGCTCCCTCATCACTGAGTACCTTATTAGCATCAGAATAGCCAGGGCTTCTCTCGCCCCTCAGAGCTACTCAAAGAGTAGTTTCAAGCGAAACTGTAAACAGCTGAGTAGGATCAATATTTGACTTCTTGGACTAGATCCACAGATTGGAATGACTCTTGGATGAGAGTCTTATTTTTCTAAAACAGAGTCCAGATGACTACAACTGAATCTTCTCCAATGGAACACTCCTGGACGAATGACTGATTACAGACTAAGCTTCTCCATTCTTCAGTAAGTGGTAAATGTTCACTAGTTGGTGCTGTGTTGATGTCTCCATTAGATGCTGTATTAAAGGATGTGTGGAGAGGATGGAGAAGGTGATGGAATCCTCTGGCCCGTAGCCCAGCTCCTTATACACTCCAACCAACGTTGTGTACTTACACTGACTGTCCTTAATGGAGCTGCTGTGGTCCAAGACTGTGAGAAGAGCAGGAACAGACACTTTCTGGTTTTCAAATAAAGCATTTGAAGGACTTTCAGAGCAGCTGTAATCTACATCCATTTTTGGAGAGCTGAACTCTGGGTCTTCATCTAAACTGGGCACAGACTTCACAAGTTGGGTTGATGATGTCTGCTTGAAGCATTGTCCTACAATGACACTCAACGCTCTGACAAAGCCCACTTTGGGGTTTGGATCAGCAGAGAGATACAGAAGCATTGACGTGTAGTTGAGACGTGATGGCTTGAAAGAGTGATCAGCAAACATCCAGAAGAAAGACTTGAATAGGTTAGATAAGCGATCATAAGGCAATGGCTTAGAAGGGTCCTCTGGGGTCTCCACAACAGTCTCTTTAGGAAACCACAACTGTGTTTGTAGATACTGTTCCTCGCTAATATATCCTTTGTTTTCCAAATCTGCTTCCTCAAAATGTTGCAAAGCATCCATCAGCTGCGTTGCAGAGGGTGATGGCCACGGAAGGGCACAGCCGAGCAAGAACCGACGCCAGTCCACAAGGTCATGTTTATCTTTAAGGGAAGCCACTATCTCCATCAGCTGTGTTTCAGTCATTGTGACCCAGGTTTCTGGCAGGGTGTTTCTGATCCTGTTTGTGGTGATTAAATTGTTTAGAAAATTCCCAAACTCTAAACAAGGCACAAGCCCATTGGGGGCAATATGTCTGAACTGTTGGCAGAGGGATTCTATCTGAATTATAGACAAGGTGCTCGGTGAAGGATTTTCTAAAGGTGGAGGACGAGAAGGACGAGGTGCCAAAGCCACCATGTGGTAGTCGCCATTAATACAGAAATTAGTATAATCTAAAACCAGCTCATTCAGCAGTTGAGCTCCAGACTCTATGTGGTGACCTACCACTTCTGCAAGCTGCTCAATGCTCTTCATTTCATTCTGAAAACGCTTGTTGAGCCACTTTCTCATAAAGCTGGATGTTTGCTCAGTGTTCCGTTTAATAAAATCCACCAAGTTCAAGCCATGACCCTTCACCAGGGTGATCCGCACCTTTGCAGCTTCCTCCTCATGACTCACTGCTTTACTGTATTTTGACATTTTACTGTTTGCGGGTTTGGCTTCAGGAGGTTCAGGGCTTGATGCTGGAGGTGATTGAGCAGCTTCCTTTTTCTTATCAGACTTTTTGCTGTTTTTGTCTGCATCTGGGGGCTTCTCCTCTGCTTTGTGGGTGGGATTTGTCTCTACCTGTTTCTGCTGTGATGCTGACATCAACAGTGTGTTGATAGCTGCGATTGCCTCGTCATAACCATCCAGAAGTTTTTTCTGAGGCTGGTTTTGTTCACTTTGCTGGGATGGTGTCTCCAAAAGTGGTGTACTGGAAGGGTCCTGTAGAGGAATTGTGGTTAGGTTTGATAGCAGCCTTATCATTGGCTTTTTGGTTACACCCAAATGATATTTTTTAAGAATACAAAATGTGTCTTGAAACCGATCCAACTCGACCTGTGTCAGTATGAGGTGGTAGTTGATGATCAGAGTTGTGTGATCTGACAACCATCCATCCCCCATGACTATTACCTTCTCCTGCTCATTCTCTCCTTTACGCTTTTCACAAATGTTCCGCAAATGTTCACAAAGTTCTTGAAGCCTAAGATGCAGCTCTGCTTTGGTGTCCTCATCACTCCTCATTTCATCAGCCACACTGTTGAAAGACTTTTGCCAGTAAGAAACCGCTTCTTGTCTCAAGTCTGGTCGACTCAGAAAATCTTTAAACTCCTCCTTCATGTTTAAAAAGTGCTGATTTATCAACGTCTTTTCTAGTTGTAGCTTTTGCAATACGGCCTTTACGTTGTTCACATACATTTCACACACGTTCTCCCAATGGAGGTGGAGAGCCTCAGCAATTCCTGGAGGCAGTGTTTTCTCAAAATACGTTGAGCTGCTTTTATTCATGACTGAGGCCATTCTTGACACTGCGAAGACGAGGTTGCTCATCCGAATCTTCCAATTGCTTTCCTTTTCAGTGTTGTGACGCGTGCTGGGCTCTGATTTTGGGTTGGCTGTTAACTCTTGACTTGATAATTGGCCAAAAGAAGGTGTTCTAGACGAGCCCTGTGAATCTGTCCCTTCATCTGACACCACCACCTTATCAGGCAGAGAGGGAACAACCTCTGGAAGGGGTATTCTATCCTGCAGAAGAACTGACTCGACACAATTAAAAAGCGCCTCTTCATCAACATTTGCGTCAACACGAATCAAAATCTTCTGTTTCGCCTCAAACCACGCTTCAAGTTTTGGCCAAGCTTTGTTAAAATCTGTGATCCTGTGTGGGATCTCTGACATGTAGATGTATTCAGGCGTGGAGCTTGTAGCAGTCGCATATGCAAGGTGGACCGCGCGGCTGACAGCGCACTCATCCGAGACGTCGAAGAGCAGAGCCAGGTCTAGAACTGGGGGCAGCGGTGAAGAGGCTTTGGGTGGATCCGGATCTACAGCAAGGTCTGTCTGACTGTTTGTAACCACATACTGTTCTCCCTCGACACACCCCCTAAGAGCCTTCTCAAGCAAATGCGCCTGCTTCACATTTAGTGGAAAGCCGTCCAAAATCCAACCAGAATTTTCTGGAATATTTTGTATGGCTCCTATTACAATCTTAACCAGCAACTCAAAGGGTACATCATTTCCTTCCGCCATTGCCTTTTCTGCTTCTTGTCCATACATGGCTTGTTTGGAAAGCTTAACATTGGGTACGCCTTGTGGCACTTTGCGCTTTTTGTCTTTAGCCGACAGTTCTTGTTCTTTCTCTGTGGCCAGCTCTCTATTTTTGTATGAGTTTAATGCCTTGTTTACCAGCTCTTGAACTGATAGTACATGGATGTCATGGGCCTGTGCAATCTTAGCCAGGCAGGAGGTCTTTCCAGAGCACAACTTGCCCAGAACACAGGCCTTGAGTCTGAAGTATGGAAACAGGGATACAGCTGTTTTTTTACACGGGGGATGAGCCAGGTTCCTAAGTCGTGCAACCATACGTCCAAGCATGTTGTTGTTAGTCGGAGCTAACTTTGTCTCTTCTTCAGGCCAGACCCATTCCCCTGTCATGTTAATGTATTCATCATATTCCAGGTTGTTGAGTATGTCTTGCTTCTTTAGAGCGACAGGGTCTGTGTCCACTGAGCACTCCGGGTCCTCCACATCTGAGGCAGGCCATTGAAGAGCGCTTCCTTCAAATTCTTTCATTTATTTCGCCAGGACTGGATTCCCAGAAAGGTGACAGTACTCTCCAACCTCCAAAACCACTATATGATCCGCTATTTTCTTGCAGTTCTTTGTACGCTTCTGGTATATGATCGATCAGCATCAAACCTTTTACAAAAGTCAAGGAGAGAAAAGGACAGAAAGAGAGAGAGAGAGAGAGAAAGAGCCCTATTGATCTGTTGTGTCGTTGCTTGACAGGGATGTGTCGTTACTTTATTGGGATTTATGACATCATCATTCAAATGATGATGTCACAAATCCCTACACTCACCTGATGAGTGTGTGACAAATACACCGGGCTCGGAGTCTCTCTCTTCTAACCTGTCATATGCAAATGCAACAGCAACAGAACTCTAAACTATTTCAGCTGTAGGCATTCTAGAACATCGTGCTACCGTGACAACCAGATTGAATGATCTGTTGTGTTGTTGCTTAATGACAGCATTCGAATGATGATGTCATACAGCCCCACACTCACCTTAAAGTGTGTGTCATGCAAAGAAGAAGTACTTAGCTCTCTCTTTCTCTCGCTCGTTTGAGCTTTTGCGCTCTCTCTCTCTCTTTCTTTCTTTCTTTCTTTCTCTCTCTCTTTTTTCTCTCTCTATCCCTCTCTTTTTTTCATGGTACAGCGTAAAACACATACTCTGAAGACGTACAACTACAGAAGACGTACAACTACAGTAGGTGGCAGTAAACGCACCTTTCGGCTGCCAACCATTATTAAAAGCAACACAACAACAACAACAACAAGTACAACCTTTACACTGCTATACCATCACAATTAACCAGAACAAACTTAGGAGTACACAATGTTCACTCAAAACCCAAACAGGACAGTATCTCGTGTCTACCCGCCCCGTCTTCGCTCCCTCTGGACCCACCCTAATGCACCAGTGGACGCATATGACACGGTGTGCAAGAGCATCTGGCTGAAGGCAAAGAAGACCAAAGTGGCCTTAGATATGGGGCAGAAGGTTCATGCTACCAATGTCCAAATGCACAGCAGTGACGACATGCCCGCAGAGAGTCATGCACAAAAACGAGTGGAGCCGGAGAACATACATGTGGATACAGTCAAAACCCAACATCATCAGCAGGAGGAACAACCACAACCACAACAGCCACCACAAAAGAAGCAGCAGCAGCAACAACAACAACAGCAAGAGCAGCAGTCAGAAGAAGAGCAGTTGTTAAAGGAGTCTCGTCTTTTCCGCTTTTATCGCTCCGACTTCAGACGGCCCCGCACTGCCAGTCCTGCTTCACCTCTGCGAACTCAGATGGAGACAGGGGCCAAACCAGAGGAGCTAGAGACACATGTGGTTGCTCAAAAGCAGCGCGCAGAGCTCTCTCATCCAGTTCCCGTTGACATGGACCGAAATACAACAGACAAAGCAAAAACCTTACCTGACGCTTCCTGCTCCAAGACAGAGGGCGCTGCTGCGCACTCATCTCAGAAGAACCTCTCACGCCTACGCCCAAGCTGCTAAGGTACCGAATAGTGGTAGAGCGAGGGTGAGCCGAAGCCAGCAGCAGCAGCGGCGAAGTAGAAGCAAGCTCTAGTGACAGTGCATTTTACCTTCCATCCGGAGCTGGGACGTCGGACAGTGATGACGACGAAGTCATTGATGGACGATATGGAGAGAGACATACCAGAGGAAAAGGGTGCAACATCTCACACGCGTGGTCTCTATACCAAGCTTTGATTGGTTCCAACTTTGTAACCCTTGCACGTCAAACAGAAGGTGGCAGGGAAAACGCGCCCAAAAAGCGTGTTCCGGTTTCAAGAAGGATTCCGTTGTGGAGACGATGCCACGCAGCTCAATCTGGCCAACACTCAGAGGGAACTGGAGAAACAAATCCTGGGACCTCAGCAAATTCTCCACAAGCGAAAGAGGAAGGGACCATTTTGAGAGGTCCGTGAAAGGGTTCGAAGAGAAAGGGAAATGGCCTCTGGTTAAAATGTCTCTGGACACGGTGGTGGAGGAGGAGCATTGCAGGAGGATGCTGATGAGAAGGTCAAAGTCATCAACTAACTGCAAGAAATAAAGGAGCAGTTTGAGAGCAAGCTGGAGCAACAGAGACAGCTGCTGGAGAAGACAACAGAGCGATGAAGGAGATGTAGAGGCATTGCATTCCAGCAAAACCTAAAAAAAGAAGGAAAGAGAGAGAGGAAGAAAACCTACATGGACAGTCAGAAACAGAAGATGAAACTGTAACTGGAAAAGTCTGAAAAAGAGAGAGCGATGGGCCAAACTGCAGAAGTTTATGAGAAGGGAAAAGTCATCAAAACAACTGCAAGAATAAAGGGGCAGTATGAGAGGGAGCGAGAAGTGTTTGAGGATTCTGATGAATATTTTTACTTTTTAATTGGTTTTGAGACACCGCGGCTAATGAGTTTTCACCAAAAACATCCACATTGGTCCATGAATTAGCCTAGATCTGACTTTTCCTTTTTTAAATTCAATTGAATTCAATGTTTCTTGTAACGCCTGAAAAACACGGCGATTGCCTCAAAGGGCGACATGTGAGAACAGATTAGAAATGTTCATTGTGGATTTAAGCAATGTCCCAGCATCCTGTGTCCTTAGACAAATGTCCCAGCATCCTGATGTCCTTAGACAATGTCCAGCATCCTGTGTCCTTAGACAAATGTCCACATTTCCTCTGTGTCCTTAGAGAGACAAAATGTACCCAGCATTTCCTGTTGTCCTTAGACAACGAATGTCCCAAGCTCACCTGTCCTCAGACAAATGTCCCAAGCTCACCTGTCCTCAGACGAATGTCCCAAGCTCACCTGTCCTCAGACAAATGTCCCAAGCTCACCTGTCCTCAGACAAATTTCCCAAGCTCACCTGTCCTTAGACAAATGTCCCAAGCTCACCTGTCCTTAGACCCTTCTCAGCAAGGAAAAACTACCAAACCTCTTTGGAAAAAGGGTGAACAGGCGGACGCGCCTCAATTTGCAGAGACTGAAGAGCTGGAAGCATCAGGAGAACCAGTTCTCCAAGGCAGATGAAGAACCGTTCTTTGGTTTTTAAGTTTTAACCCTTTTTAAAGTTTCTAAGTTCATGAAACTGTAAAGCTGCTGGTTAAAGCCTTTTCTGCAGGAGAGACTGAGACTTGGGAAAGTGTGGACTCTTGCACGCCTCATGATCACGCATCATATGGAGCGCGGGGCGGGTCCACACTTTCCTCAGTTCAGAAGTCTCACCACTGCAGCTTGACGTGTTTGACCCAGGTAAAAAAGCAAAGTATGGGTTATTTCTGTCAACTGCACAAAGGTTAAAAACAATAGGTATAGGTAGTATTTGCTTGTAAATATTGTTGAACAGCTGATCTCGCCCTACAAAAGACACAAAAAAGTGTTTGAAAAGAACAGTAGAATGTTCTGGGTGGATATCTCTATTAATTATGATATAGACATTCATTGATTTCAATCCAAGAAATTCTTCCAGTTCTAAAGTTGAAAAAGTGTCATTACATGTTGCACTCTATCGCCGAAGCACAGTCCAAAAGAGCTCCACAATCTTTGAAACTACAGAAATGTGAAGGACCTGTTTTGGATTTAGGACTTGATCTGTTTTGTGATTTGAATGCACTTTTTCCTGTTGCTTGAAGCACTTTGAAATGCCTTGTGTACGAATTGTGCTCTACAAATAAACCTGCCGTGCCTAGTTGGGACTTGTTTTGGACTTGACATAGACTTTGGTCCCTGGACTGAGTTTGGACTATTCTAGTTTAAATCTTTTATATATATCATGTATTTATACAGGGAAGACCCATGAGTATCCTGCAAAATACAGATTAAACAAACAAATAAAATCAACTTTTAATAAAACAATACAATTAACAAAAGCACAAATACATAATTAAACATACAATTCATAATAATCACAAAGGTATCACGTGTCCTCTACCTCGAGAAATCTATAACATTTAAAAGCAATGTTATAGTTTATAGTAATAAACAAATAACAAATAACAGTTTCTGCTTAAAATACATTTTATTCTTAATTTCACATGAATATCACCTCACCAGTCCAAACTGTTCCGTTACAATATAAATAAAGGATAATAAACTTGTTTCTAAACAGTTACAGTAGCGATGACCTCATGCCACACTGAAAATAAGAGTGATCCTGGTGTTTTGGGCCGTAACTAGCATTAGCATTAGCATTAGCGTGCCGTTCACTTTAGCGCGTCGTCGCTCCGTCATCGCGGACTTTCTGTTTCATAACCGCGGCCCTCCGTGCTCTTCCCAGTCCGACTTGCCGCGCCCTCCTGTGTTGAGCTTGAGTTGCTGCAGGTCGGGTCCGCGCGCCACAGATTCATGCAGTTTTCATTCAATATGTAAATTAAACGAATCAATAATCGAAGGTTTTTTGTCATTTACGCGAGTCATCGTTTCGGTCCATACCTCCATATCTTAGAGAACATGGCATTTCAATATTCTGCTCCCTCAACATAACTTACAAAATGTCTGGAAACTAAAAGAGCTGATTTCAATAGGTCAGTTTCAATCTAGGTGTAAAAAGCTCTGTAAATGGGATCTATGGTTTGTAGCTGTTTTTAAGGAACATATTTATTATGTGTTGGTTTTATGAATGAGCTGTGCTGCTGCTTTGACCTGGACTCCATTGCAAAAGAGATTGGTAATCTCAATGGGACTTTTGTGGTTAAAAAATAAATGAAAACATACAAATCAGGAGCACCATCTCAGTGGCTCGGCCAGTGCTATGCAATGATTAAAAGGCATCAAATGATTGAATTTAAGTAGTCTCTGAGTTCTGCTCCACTGACAGGAGCAAAGTGGCTGAAGGCCTTTTTCCTGACTCAGTAATGACTCTGTCAGACTGTAAAATAAGAATGTCCCGAGTTATCGCAGTGAATACTCGATCTGAAGCTCAGCTTGTTCAATAATCAGACAATAGTCCAATAAGAGCCTCCAAAACACACAAAACGCAGAGCTGTTCTCTTATGTCTAATGAGTGCCATCCGACTTTAGAGTACAACAGACAGTGGTGAGTTCTGTATCCTTCTCCTGTAATGAACCTTAGAGTTGAACCTTAGAGCTGAACCTGAGAGCTGAACCTGAGCGCTGAACCTGAGAGCTGAACCTGAGCGCTGAACCTTAGAGCTGAACCTTAGAGATTAATCTTAGAGCTGAACCTTAGAGCTGAACCTCAGAGCTGAACCTTAGAGCTGAACCTTAGAGCTGAACCTCAGAGCTGAACCTCAGAGCTGAACCTTAGAGCTGAACCTGAGCGCTGAACCTTAGAGATCAACCTTAGAGCTGAACCTTAGAGCTGAACCTCCCTGAGCGCTAAAAATACCTTAGAGCTGAACCTTAGAGCTGAACCTCAGAGCTGAACCTCAGAGCTGAACCTTAGAGCTGAACCTGAGCGCTGAACCTTAGAGATCAACCTTAGAGCTGAACCTTAGAGCTGAACCTGAGCGCTGAACCTTAGAGCTGAACCTTAGAGCTGAACCTTAGAGATCAACCTTAGAGCTGAACATTAGAGCTGAACATTAGAGCTGAGCCTTAGAGCTGAACCTTAGAGCTGAACCTTAGAGCTGAACCTCAGAGCTGAACCTTAGAGCTGAACCTTGGAGCTGAACCTGAGCGCTGAACCTTGGAGCTGAACCTTAGAGCTGAACCTTAGAGCTGAACCTTAGAGCTGAGCCTTAGAGCTGAGTGATAAACCGAGTTCAGAGGTTGTAAGACCGTGGCTGTAGAATGCATATATAAAATATCACCATAATCCAGACCTGAGAGAAATGAGAGAAATGTAGTCTGGAGGAACTGTTTTTCAACAATTAAGAATAAAACACGTTTATATTTTGAAGAAGAATGACTTTAATCTGGCTTTAAGATTATTTGACAGCTCTTCTACGTGTTTACTGCAAGAGTTTATCATCGATCCAGATGCCAAAGTATCCGATCCAATGCAGAATGTATTGTGAGAGTCTGAAAAACAACGGCAAAAGGTCTTGAATGGGGCAGGGCTATACAGTTTATATATATATATTTATATATAAGTATTTTTTCCAGATCCTCTTACTGGTCTAACCTCACGGATGGTTACAAATCAACCATTCCTAATTAAACCGTCAAACCGTAAAGTTGCTAACGTTAGCCGCTTAGCTTAGCTTGAGGTGTTAAAACATTGGATGAATCTGGTCCGTTTGACGTTAAATTAAAATCGTATGATGATTATTAGTCCATAAATGTGTGCGTGCCGGACGTGTTTGACCAATAATTAATACACAAATCTAGTTTAATCCGAGTTTTGCAGACTTTTTTCGCTCAAACGCCAGAGTGAGCTTGGATTGCGCGGCTAAAACGTGGTGGGTGAAGGAGTTAGGGACGAGCGCGGACATTTGGACATAGACCCAGACCTCGCGCAGTGCGACAGCTTTTGACAAGTCCTTCTTTTGCACCGAAGACACCATTTTGTCCGAGCGAGACCGCGCTAAGCTCCAGCAGCGCCCCCTGTCCTCCCGGTGTTTGCTGTAGTTTTTAATGAGTCCGTTGTGGAGGCTTTGGGGGGATTATTGTGCACAGAATGAGCTCCTCTGAGGCCTGTGGACCGGAGCATCGCGTGTGGATCGATGCAAGGTGTGATCTGCCTCGGACCAAACAAACACAAACACACACACACACACACGCACGCACGCACACACCGCTCGGATCGATACCAGTTTAGAGCGGACTTTTTGGCTCCAGCTCCTCTCTGGTCAGGGAGAGTGTCGATTTCTACTGGAGCGGCTTAAAATAGATGTATTGGTCATGACATGGGAATTTAAGGTCTAAAACTGCCCTACTTCTGACTGAAGTTGTGGCTTTTTCACTGCTTTGCCTTTAATTTTCCACAGTATGACATTAAACTAAAGACACATAATATGCTAAATTTACTTTTTTGAGCGTTTAACCATGTTGATGAGTTTTGTCTTTTATTTTATATCAGACAATGCGTATTCTTCGCCTGTTCTAGCGTCGTTCGCTCATCAGAAACACACGCGGAGTTGAGTTCAGCTTCAATCACGCATGCTTGATGAGTCCTGTTTAGTAACACGCAATTTCCCAGAGACCCAGAGGTGCCGTGTGCTGTTTTCAAGCCCATAAACCATCACCAGACCCGTTCTGAGCGTTTCCGCCGTCAAATCGCGGTCATAAAAAAACTGCGTACTTACATTATAATGTCGGGGCAAGCTAGCTTTTGTTTAATTCCCCATGGTAATTCCCTGAAGTAAGATGTGCTTTCAGTAGATGTGCTATTGTACTTCCAAACTCACTCTTTAAGTAGACAGTTGAGCTTTTACCACCAGCAGATCATCATTTTACATTTTGTTCATTGTAAATAGCAATATTGATCTAAAACAGCGTAGTAATAGAAACCGGTTAATCGACTTCCTGTTCAAAAGGGCAGAACTGATAAGCCCCGCCTCTGCGTCGTGCCGTTTTATCGTAACAAGCTCGTCGTTACATGCTTTTATTGTTTTATTGTTCACTACGTAACGCGCTCGGAGACCTGTTTTTAAAATAATACTCAGCACACATACATGAATCAATCCAGAATACAACTTTGACGAAACGAATGACGAGGAAACGTGGACGTGACAAGGGTAAACGCTCATAAAAGTTAATTTAACGTCATATGTCACCTTTACTATGGCTTTTAACTCCAATCAATGTCATTAAAATGGATATATTGATGTGTTTTAGAGACGAATGTTTGGAGGCTTGGCTGGAATGACAAGGCAAGACAAAAAACTTGCTCCGTAATCCAAACCCATTTCTTATGCAAGTGTAATTGGGCGGAGTTAATGCATTTTCGTGACGCGAAATATTCATGGTATGGGACTTGATAATGGGAAAGGTATGGACGAGTCGTACTGCGAGCGGCCTATGGAACCGTGCAGTGTGCGGCTGTGGATCAGGAGGACTCACATTTGCTTTGGGCATGCTTCAGGAGAGCTACATAATAGGCTGTTTCTGATCGCGTCCCTGCTACAAACTCCCGCTAATAAGTGCGCGGAGTGTGGATGGACCTCAAAATGCCTAAATCTCTGCATGGACAAGGGGGTGGGGGGGGGCTGGAAAGGAAGAGAAATCTCCTCCAATTTGGTGGAGAGAGAGGCAGGACAGTGCAACGGTAAATGAGGTCCCCAGAGTGCGCGGTGCTACGGTTTCATCCCTCCCTGTAGGAACGGACAAAGTGCGCGTAAACACGGCGAGGAACAACAAGGAGCAGGGCTAAACCGCTCAGAAAACAAATCCGTGCCGAGGTATGGTTTACGTCGCGATGGATGTCTAAATGTAAAAAAGGGGGAATCTACATACATTTACATACATTTACATTAAACGAATGGAATGCAGTGGCAAGAGGTAAGTTCTAAATGAGTGTGTAAATTTAAAGTTGATCAGACACTAGAAGTTGCTGCTGGGAATATACAATAATATAAAAGCGCTGTACAAATAAATAGATTTATTATAACATAAACAAAGCTATTTCAGAGGTAACCCATAATCCAGCAGTGGAAGAAGTACTCAATTGTGTTACTTAAGTTAAAATACCAAGACAGGAGCTCAACAAATACTCAAGGCCCTTCAGGACTGGACGCCTGTGCCTTTGAACGCATTGGACGCATGATGCCCTGGACACGCCCGAATGCCTACAGTTTGTGATGAATCGCAGAGGCAGAGATGGTAAACGAGTCCAGCAGCTTTAATACTTGGGTTGGGGCCGTTCATATAATAAATCCAGCATAATCCAAGCTATGTAAAGAAGTCGCTGCAATGCCATAACACGGGGCATTCCAGGTAAAACGATTACATCTCCACGGTGACAAGCAGACCAGAAAAGTTACTCGGTGCACTTTTAAGCTGTTCAGTTTTTGTTCCAGACATGTTTTGCTGTGACTCATTCACAACCGCACAATAACAAATACCTCGTCCATGTCTTGTATAGTAATTGTCGGCCGTGCTTTTTGGTCTACAGATTGCGTTTCCATGGAGACCTGTACAAAAAAAAACTAAAAAAAAAAACAAATCCACCCCTCTCTTGAACAAAAGACCTCCCGAAGCAGTAGTTAAGATTCAGGAGCACAGGCCGGCCCGTCACAGTTTAAATGAGGTTGACAGAGGGTCTTAAGATTGTCGCCAACCTCCGCTCAAACACACCAATTGTTTACACAGTGTGCTAATTAATTCATCAGTCTTAATTAGCAGAGATTTACGGCGGTGGAAAACAATCAACAGACTCCGATGCACGTGTGAAGATATCGCCGAGTTCGGCTTTAGTGCGCGGTCACGGAAATACAGAAGTTAATCAAAAAGGTAATTAGAAAAGAATGCAATTACATGAGGTTGGCGGGGAAAGGACATCCAACAAAAAAACAGAAAAACGAGGCTGAATTCAACGGAATTTACAAAATGGTTTAGAAATTAGGCAAAGAAGAAAAGGGGCAACGCAAGACATGCTCCTGGTTTAATAATGAATTTAAGAGAGTTTTGGGACTTGGTGAGTGTTTAGACCGAGATGAGCAGTAAATTGAAGCAGATTTCAACACAATAAAAGAATTCAAATTAACTGAAGAAGTAGAAGTCGTAGCTGCCCTGAGTTAGACAGGCAAAGTGAGGCGGTAACAGTGGTCTTGTACGACGGACAAAGAGTGTGGAGGACTGCAAACATCACAGGTTTGGAGAGAGTTTTTGTTGGAAGAAGGTAAACGCTTTTCAGTAACGACCTGTCAAAGTGCACATTATTGCACAGCGAAATGCAAATGTTGGAGAAATTGTGGCAGCAAGGAGGCAAACACTATGCTTCTGGACTGGATTTTTTCGAGCTGAATGAAGATGCTCTCAGACAGTTTGTGACATTGCCATTGATTTTGGAACTAGTTACTCTGGGCTAATCTCTGCGATGACAGGGAATGGATACCTGTTGGAATGCTCTTTGGGAGCGGGAAAAAAAGACCATAACAAAGAAATGACGACGCAAAACCCCCCGACGACCAAGACTGGACTGACACAAATAACAGGAATAGACTAATGGAAAAATAACATTCAACTTAATTTGAAAGAGACGAATTCGACCGACTCTGGACTCGTTGGGACTATTTTAATGGGTGTTGTTCTCTTCTTGTCATATTAGTTTGTTTTTGTGTTTTATTTTGAAAAAAGAAAAAAAGAAGATGAGGCGCTAAACCTGTGCCATCACCTCTCCGACGCCACAATCACTCAGCACCACATTCGTACATGGGCGTGGTGGAAGAAGTGTCTTGCTCGAGGACAAAACGACAGCATCTGCACGGATCGAGCTAAAAATCAAACCTGTCCGATTGATGGCGAACGGTTTAACCACTGAGCCACTGCGCCGGCGCCTCGTTACGATAAGCTAACGATAGAGTTAGCATTGCGTCCTGAAAATACAAGCTGAACCACGGCACAAATAATAATAAAAACTCGTTGTCCTTCACTTGGCTAGCCGACGCTAACCGGAGTTATGCTTATTAGCACTAGATTCTTTCCAATTGCTCCAATGTGCATTAAGTCATTTGCATTGGTTTATATAGAGGGAGGGTAGATACAACTATCCCCATCATTAGGCGGTGTTAGGCGTAGTTGTTAGGCGTTGTGTTAGTGTTAGGGTGTTTTGTTAGGCGTTAGGTTGTGTTAGGTGTTGGTTAGGTGTGTGGTTGTTTAGTGTTTTAGGTGTTTTGTTAGGCGTTAGGTGTTTGTTAGGTGTTAGGTGTTGTGTTAGGCGTTAGCTGTTGTGTTAGTGCTTAGTGTTTGTTAGGTGTTTTGTTAAGTGTTTGTTACGCGTTGTGTTAGGCGTTAGGTGTTTTTGTTACAGGCTTTGTTAGGGCGTTGTGTTCTGGTTTTGTTAGGTGTTAGTGTTGTGTTTAGGTGGTTTGTCTAGCGTTAGTGTTTTGTTAGGCGTTAGGCGTTGTGTTAGCGTTAGTTGGTGTTAGGCGTTAGGTGTTTTGTTAGGTGTTATGTGTTGTGTAGTAGGTTTGTGTTAGGTGTTAGGTGTTGTGTTAGGCTTTGTGTTCGGTGTTGTGTTAGGCGTAGGGTGTGTGTTAGTGTTGTTTAGGCGTTAGGTGTTTGTTAGTGTGTTAGGTGTTGTGGTTAGCGTTATGTGTTTTGTTATGGCGTTAGGCGTGTGTTAGGTGTTGTGTTAGGCGTTAGGGTGTTTTGTTAGGTGTTAGGTGTTGTGTTAGGCTTTGTGTCGTGTTGTGTTAGGCGGTAGGTGTCCTGTGTTTAGGTGTTAGTTGTGTTAGTGTTAGTGTTGGTTAGTGTTTTTGTCAGGTGTTAGGTGTTGTGTTAGGTGGTTGGCATTGTGTTAGTGTTAGGTGTTTGTTTAGGTGTGTGTTAGGTGGTCGGTGTGTGTTAGTTGTTGTCAGGTTTAGGTGTTGTGTCAGGTGTTGTGTTAGGTGTTTTTTCAGATGTTAGGTGTTTTGTTAGGTGTTTGTCAGGTGTTAGGTGTTGTGTTACGGTGTTTTGTCAGGTTTAGTGTTGTGTCAGGTTAGGTGTTGTGTTAGTGTCAGGTGTTGTGAGTTATGGTTAGAGTGTTTTGTCATGTTAGGTGTTGTGTTAGGGTTTTTGTCAGGATTGTTAGGTGTTGTGTTAGGTGTTTTGTCAGGTGTTAGGTGTTGTGTCAGGTGTTAGGTGTTGTGTTAGGTGTCAGGTGTTGTGTCAGGTGTTGTGTTAGGTGTTTTGTCAGATGTTAGGTGTTGTGTTAGGTGTTTTGTCAGATGTTAGGTGTTGTGTTAGGTGTTTTGTCAGGTGTTAGGTGTTGTGTTAGGCGTTAGGCTTTAGGTTTTGTTTAGTTTGGGTCCAAAAATGACTTTCAGGCCTCAAAATCAGTTTTCATCAATACAATCTGCATACTCATGTTTACGGCCCCGAAAAACCCTCACGCGACATCGGGGAGAAATCAATATTGTCCTATCTGGTCCCTGATTGGCTGACGTGGTGCCGTTACATCACACCCCGTGGTACAATCCCCCTAATGAAGTCTGAAACGCACCTATCTCCGGCCGGATTGTGTAGATTTCAGGCTCCTACGAAAAGGTTAGAAGAACTTCGAAGACCAGTTTAGGGCGTGCGTCTCACTGAACTCGAACTGTTTGTCTAAAAAAATATGGGACACCGAGTCTGGAAAGCCTAAATCAACACGTTCGGGATAATTGCCTCAAAAAAGCACGGCCGTTTCCAAACATCTTTGCGTTTGTGCGTGAATCCGTCTCATTCCCCCACGGCCGCCACGCGCTCTGCACACACAAAAGCCCGTAACAAGCCGCCGCCGCCGTTCGACCAATTGTTATTCAACTGATGGCCGTGTTGTGCGAATCCATTCTCTCAAATCAAAGCCCGGGGAGAGTGCTCGAGCCGCTCGTTTCCCTTAAAATGGACTGTCTGGTAAGTAGCTGAAAGCAATGATTTAGAGGCGAGCTTCACACACACACATATATAACAAGGCAATCGCGGCGCCCGCCCTTGACGATGATGGGCAAAGGTTGGAGAGGACGCCGCAGATTGAAGTCATTTCGCGATCACGATTTCGAATGTGAATCCGCGCGCTCGCCGCGTGCTGCGACTTGCCTTTGATTGAGGTTCGAAAAGTTAGTTCTGCCACACGTACAGAGAGCGCAAACCCTTTTAGTTCCGGCTAATTCCACTTGTCTAATTTAGTTATACGTCTGACTAAAATCACCTTTTTCACTCGTGAACTTAATTATGTTACAGATTTTACTAACCATTTTGCCTATTTTTCTTCCTTGCTGGACATGTGCAGCAAATAGAGGTCATTCCACAACTGTTCCCTAGCAACCATCATGTAAACACGGGCCAAAATCCATGAACATCACACAACACCTTTATTTTTCTTAAATTATGTTTTAAATGGCCAGGAAAAAAAGTCCCTGCATTTGCTTAGTGATGACATGATGATGGATATTACTGTACATTTTTATTTTTATTTTTTTCTTCAAATTGCCTGTTTAAAAGCTGAATATTCACCACAGGTTCAACGCCTCCTGTAAGAACTAAAGTCATAATTACCTCTCACATGCAGGTTGCGAACACATTGCATTAATGGCGCTGTTTAGTCCAGTTTTAAAGGTTTGTTACGGGAAAAGCATGCAACACGCTCTGCCTTTTTCTACCACAAGGTGTTAAGCATCAGCTGTTAATGTTTTAGCCTGTTTATGACTTTCTTATTTGAATATATTAAACGTTAAAGTTGAGTCGTGACAAGCTAACACTCGCGCAAAAAAACAAGCTCAATCTTGCGCTTTGTCTCAACGCTTCAGCATTGTCCATGAAAATCACTTCAAACAGACAGAAACCTCAGCGCTTTTACCTGGTTTCCGTAGAGATCGGCCTCGTCTCCATGGAAACTGAATACAAAACCTCTCAAGAGCCGCCGCGCCACACAGCTCCGGCACCGCGACGAGCCGTAGAGTTCGGCGGTTCCCGGGCGTGCGATCTGTTCATCTGCTGTAAAAGCAGCGCGCCGGGTGAAAACGAGACTGCCGCGCGCTGCCTGCGTCCAATTGTACAGTGTTTTATCCTCGCTCCCTTTGACTGTTGTGAAAACTCGTTGCGGGGAAAAGCTACAAGTCAGGTTTGTGGAGAGAGAATCCCCCCTGACAGCATGGATTCACGTCTTTCATTTATGATTTTATGAGTAAATGACTTTATATACAATTAATATCTGGCAGGTATTTAGATATCTGGCAGGAATTCTTATGCAATGAAGCTTTTAATAGACTTTAACAAAAGACTGAACTGACTTTTTTTTTTTAGATCTTTGGACACAATGTGGAATATTTTTGCTCTAAATCTTTCTTGTGTCATGGGCGTCACATTGTCTATTTTTAGCGAGCATTGTGTCCTTGACAACGCTTTTGGCAAAAGTGTGAACCTTTCGCGCAGTCTCCTCCGTGCTGATTCTGCTCTCTACATTTCTCCGTCAGATCGATGCGTCGAGAGTTTTTCCCCCGCCACCCACCACCCCCCCCTCCCCCCGTTGCGAGCGGCGCAGGTGTTGTTGTTTTGTGTGCGAGCGCTGAACGATCGCATCCGTTCGAGGTGAAAATGTCCGCCCAGCGTGACTCGATTTCGGCGCGCCACAGTCGACCCCATTCCTTCAGACGGGGCGCGATAAAAGCGGAAGGCAGCCGCTCGACAGGTGGTGCCTCGCGGTGGAGGAAAGAGGGGCAAAGCGGGGCCCGTTGTGTGCGCGCCGTTCCTCCAACTTTAATGATCGCCGCGCCGATAGGAGCCGGCGGCCAAGGCCCCCGTGCCGAGATATGGCCTGCTCTGACATTGCCGTTACAGTCGAGAGGGCAGAGGTCGCGGCGCCCGCTGTAGGAAAGAAGAAACGCAAGGCAAAGTCCAAAAAAATACAAGAAAGTAGCAGAAGCAATAGCAAATTTTTAACGCGGACATGTAATTTAAAGATACAGGGTCAGAAAGGTTTTGAAGTGTTGGTATCCAGTGGTGGGGAATTCACCAGGAAGTCCGAAAGTTTGTCAGGGTTAAATCAATATAAATCTGCGCCGTTCTGGATGAGAGCTTGGTGAGAAAAATACACATTATGCACTTATACTGTATGAAAGAGCATTATGTTTGACTGATGTTGCCAAAATAAAGAGATGACATGTTTCGCCTGTGATAAAAAAGGCAACTTTTGACGAGCAGACACACGGAAACTCTGGAAAACATGTTGAATCAGGAAGAATAATGTTGAACTGTAAAAAAAAAAACATTAAAAAAAAAAAGTGAAATGATTCTACAAAAACTATGCTCAAGTTTCTATTTTATTTTCAGATTTTAGATTTTTATTATGATTTTTGTTTTTTAAATGTTACCTTTTTATTACACCTTCTCTGTGCCTTTAAGTCCAGACCCAGGACTAAAGACCAGATTAGGTCCAAACTCAGTCCAGGCCAAGTCCGAAACAGGTCTAAAGAGAGTCCAAACCTGCGTCTAGACTGGGTCCAAACCTAGTCCAGACCAATTCCTGATCAGGTCCAGATCAAGTTCAAACCAGGTCTAAACTGGGTCCAAACTGGGCCTAGAGTGGGTCTAAACCTAGTCTAGAGCAATTCCTGATCAGGTCCAAACCAAGTCCAAACTAAACATTATGAGTCGTGCGTTCACTGATGACACGCAATAATACAATGACGTGGCGAACTGTCATTGGCTCTACCCAAGAACCACCAGGAAGATAAACAAACGGGTGTCGGGAGCGGTCTGACGGGGGTCAATAAATGCTCAAAATGCTGCTGTATTTGACTCCGAATTGACTCACTTTATTGGCAAAGGCTGGTGAAACGTCCCCCTCTGTTCTGTTTTTTGGGGGGTGTTTTTGCTTATAAGGGTTGTTCTACGTAAACTATCACTGCTAACGAACAAACGAATTAACTAATTAACACTAGCTCTCTGTATAAGTCAATATGTAGCATTTGTACATCAGTCCTAGTGTGTGTTTCATGTTTTGTCCATTTATGTAATCCTTATACTGACAATGTCCTCTTAAGTAGGCGATTGAATAGTTTAAGCAACATCGGGTAAAACTGTGATGAAAGTAAAGTGTACAAAAGTACTTGAGTACACTTATGTATCTGTACTTGACTTATTTCATGTAAGTATTACTGCTAACCTGCTCACTCCGGACTGATCTGTGTCTCTGAATTGAGCTCTTCGCATGAATCGATCTGAGAAGTCTGATTGGTTCGAAAGTGTCACGACAAAGCGGACGAAGCAGAAGAATCTAAATTTGCGTTAAAATCCAGTGTTCAGAAAAGTGGCAAAAGCACTAGGGGGCATGACGGCTGCAGAGGTGGGCAAAACAAAATGTGTTTCCAGTTTTGGATGTCTCGAGGCTGGCCGTGCGACACCCCCAAGTGAATGAAACCCTTCGCGGAGAGGCAGAGGGACTACGGCTATGCTATATCCCCTCAACCTGATGAGGCCAGAGGGGCAGCCAGCCAATCAGAGGCATTGCCCGGCGGACTCTGTGTAACTGCTTTAGCGGCGGGCATGCGCGACTGCTGCCGACTTGGTCTCGACCACGCCAGCTGCGTTCAAAGCCCGGTCTGGAAGCCAAGGCGCAGTGTGTGTCTGCGACAAGTCGAGTACAAGACGAGGTGGCGGTCTTCAGGCTGATGGTCATGTTGGGGGCCGCAGTAGATTTGGACCAGACTGCCGGGGATTTGGCCAAGGCTCTGGGCGCGTCAACTCGCACATCTCCAAGTACTCCAGTGTCTGGCCCCTTCAAAGTCAGCTGGTTTTAAAAGAACTTCACTGATGTGTGAAAGAATAGAGAACTAATGCACTTCTTATGCGAAGCAACAATAAACGTAATGGAGGACAAAGATGTAAAATAATAATCTAGAGAATGGCTGGAGAATTGTTTGAATAGTTTTGTTTAAATAGTTTAGAATTCTCTGGTGAACTTCGTAGCCAACTGAAAAGGTGCATTTACCGCCACCTACTGTAGTTGTAGGTCTTCAAAGTAAGGTGAGGGTTATTACGTTTCTTTACGGTACAGCGTAAAACACATACTTTGAAGACGTACAACTACAGTAGGCAGCGGTGAATGCACCTTTACAGTTGTTGTGTTACTTTTAAAGGGCCTATATCATGCAAAATCGACTCCTCAAAGCTTGTAGCCTTCTTACAGTGCTATTGGTGCCTCGTAAATGTGCCCAAAGTGTGTGCAGTCTTTAGCAGGAGAACAGTCTCTATCCTTTCCCTCGGAGAAGCAGACAAACGGGGGCTACTCACCTGGATGAGTCATCCTGGTGAGTTCAGTTTTAGCCCCTCCTCCAGGAAGCACTCTGTACCTGTAACACGCCCCCGGTCTCGAGAGAAACCTCGGCTATATAGGCAGTTAGCTTCAAGCGCTACTTCTTTTGTTCCAACGCTGCTGCGCTGACATGTGCCGCCGCTGACCGGCGCACGCCTCGGCCTCTGTTTACACGCCCACCTGAGCGTTTGCATTTCCGGGTAGGGGAGCGGGGTCCAAGAAGATACTACTATGTTATGGGTGTTGCACAACATATATTATTATCAACTATGCCGTTAGGGTCGACTATGAAACAGAAAGGATAGCATAATATGGGCTCTTTAATGCCGGTTGCATCCAACTGGGAATGTGCATTTACCGCCACCTTCTGTAGTTGTACGTCTTCAAAGCATGTCGTTCACCTATGGTATAGCGTCTAAAGAACAAAGTTTAAAGAATAAAGTATAAAGAATAGTCTAAAGAATGGCGGTAATGTAACTATGGATACCAACCGCCATAAAACACCTCCAAAGAAGAAAATAGAAAGAGCGAGAGAAAGAGACTGAGAACACAACCACACATAAAGTGTGTCGTGCTATATGACATCATCATTCTAATGATGATGTCATATGTGACATCACCCATATGTGACGTCATCATTCTAATGATGATGTCATCAAGCAACAACAGATCATATTCGGCTGTTTGTTCAAGATGAGATCATAGCAGTTGACTGCCGCAGACGCCTCCCATCATGTCTGGAGCTGTGAAAACACAACCAAAGGAAGAACGAAAGATTTTACACCTCCTGGAAAACTGCTTCCATCAAGTGGAAGTGGCATTGACTTTGCAGCCGGACCGTGTGGCTGACATCGGGAACATGTCGACATGTAGGGTACTTCAAATGCATCAGTCGCTATGTGAGAGATTAGCAAGGGCAGAGGCGCAAGGTGCCAGAGAGGCAAAAGGAGGTGGTGGTGTACAGGTCAAAAGTGAAGTCAAAAAGTCCTACAAAAATGTGTTGAGGTGCTTTCGAAATAATCCTGTCGATTTTGCTCAAATTAAACACGGATTAGATACAGAAATGGGGGAAACGGAGCAGTTGTTCTTGGAAAATCTTAAAACAATTACCGACTGCGCACTTGACGGAGGGGAACAAGAAGAAGCTCTTTTGAAGATCACGGCTTTCCAAGCTCCAAAGAGTGAGGTGACACTGGACGAGAGAATAGCAAGTGTGACCAGCGTTGATGCAAAGATAGAGGAATTCAAAGCCAGAATTGAGGTCTTGAAAATACCGCTAGTCTCCGAGGCTCCTCTCACGGATCAAGAATATAAGGCACACTCAAGCACACCAGAGCATGTCAGCCTTCAACAGAAGCTGGACCAACTCAATGCTCAGCTCAATAAGTTGTTTTTGGAGGACAGAGAGAAGGAGAGAGACATTCAGGAGGGAACCGACGTGTTGGAGGGGGATATCGAATACGTCATTGAGGTATTTGATGAAAAAATGGATGAGATGCAGGCTGATCTGGAAGCGAGAAAGGACGAGCTGCAGAAGAACGAAGAGGACCTGGATGATCTGCAGAAAACGTTCACTGCTCTGGAGGTAGAGTACAACGAGGTGATGGCCAGGCGGCTGCAGGCAGAGGAGAAGATGAAGGAGGAGCAGAGAATAGCACTGCTCAAAACGAAAGCTGCCATCGTCGTCCAGGCTTATTGGAGAGGGTTCTGTGCCCGCAAAAGCTTGAAAAAGCAGGCAGAAACCAAGAAGGGCACGAAGAAAAAAGCCAAGAAGAAATGAATGTGTATTTTAAGATTCAGACTTAACATTGCTCTGCATTTGGTCGACCTGTGGAACCCACTGTTTGTTGGTCAACGTTCCTCTCTTGGAGCCTTTCTTTTCCTTGGCATTGGCAAAAGCTAATCTTCTCTCCTAAACTCTCCTTCTCGCTCTTTTTTTTCGATACTTTGATACTGCACATACTTTGAAGACCACAGAACTACAGTAGGTGGCGGTAAATGCACCTTTTTCAGTTCGGCCGCCGACCGCCATTAAAAGTAACACGACAACACGGCGATTACAGATACATTCCTCACCGTTTTTCCAATAATCGTCATACATTTTATCTCCAACAACCAAGTCAACCGTAAACGCTGACGGTAACGTTTTTAGTCCTGCCCCTTCATCTTCCTCTATCTTGCTCTTGTCTTTTCTTCCTTTTTATTCTTTGCCTTTTGGCTTGGCGTTAGCGTCCTCCTCTTCCTCGTTTTTTTGGAGCCAATATGAGTGCTGATCCTCCGTCTTCATCCATCCGCTGGATAATGATTCATGTGTGTCTCGTTTTCTTGAGCTGTGATTTCTGAACGACGTGTTGCATAGTTTTTGGGATCGATGGCCTTCCCCTGAAGACTCCCCTGCTCTCGGTCGGTCTCTGTTCTCTTTCTTTTTACGTAGCACTTCCAGAACTTCTGAATGCAGACTGCAGCCGACTCAGTGTCTGCAACCTGTAGGTCCCTGTTTCTGTAGATTCCATTCATAACTCCTGCTTTACTTCTTTGCTGCATTCTCCTATAAAATGTCGAGGAATAGGAACCTCAAGATCCCTCCAGATGTTAGTTTGGGTCATGTAAAACTCTTTTTCCACCAACTCCAGCAGGTTTCCTATTACACCGTCAAGATTTGGAACTACTCTCTTCTGTGGGCGCATCACCTGGTCGTAAGCTACCTCTAGGTTTCGAAAAACTTGAAGGTAGTGCACATAGGACTGCAAGCCACTGAAAAAACACTAACCACTCTATCCTCTGGACGAAGAGGTTCTGGAGGCAGCTCATGAGTGTTACATTACCGCCACCTATTGTAGTTGAGTTCATTGAAAGAATAAATAAAGAAATAAAACCCACAGATGTAAGTTATATATGTGCTGTGTCTGCTGCTGTTAAACTTCACATGGGAGTGAACCTGAGAGAATTATGCGTCGACGTTATCAAAATGGAGTGAAACAAGTTGTGCTTGGACCCATCACACACGACACACACTTTTTGTTTTTCAAGAAAACCTTTTATTATTCATCATAAACCTGTTTCAAACAGTTGCACCTGCAGTTCAGTGAAAGTCTAATACAACTTTTACTTACAAAAACAAATGTCCAACGAATTACGACTCTGCCCAATCGAGTGCTTTCATGAACTCGTCTTCCTTAAAGGACAGGAGCTTGGCAGCCTCTAGATGCATCCTCTCTCGTTTGAGAAGATCAATTAGTTTAAGCTGTTTCTTGAAGCCCATGATGAGTTCATGTTTCTGTTTTTTCAAGTTTTTGTTTTCTGCAAGGAGGCTTACTGTGCATTGGTGTTCTTCGTCAGTTTTGTCCTTGTTCATGTGTCTCATCTTGTCGAGTTCGCTCTTCATCCTCTGCGATTCCACCGTGGCTTTATTGAGGCGACTCTCCACAGTGTTATGGAGAGCTGCTGCCTGTTTGCTGGATCTAGTAAGGTTTTCGTTTTCCTTATTTAACTCAGCCACGTGTAATTGAAGTCCTTCACACTTTTTGGCAGACGTCTCAAGTAAAGCTTTCTGTTTCTCCATCTGTGTCTGCATGATGCTTGTTGCCTTCTGTAGCCGAGCCCGGTCCTCCTCAAGCTCTTTCATTTTGGCATGAGGCCTAATATTTTCATCATCCTTCTTGTAATATTCACTGATTAATTGATCCAGTTCTTTTTGCGTAAGCTCTTTGTGCGCCTTCAGCACTCGTACTATAGCATCTGAAAACCCAGGTTCCATTGTATCTCCAGAAAAAGGTGTCCCTGCTTTCACACTGTGTTCTTCATCGATCTTTTCCTCCATGTTTAGTTTCGTCTGTAACAAAGATGGATCAGCGGTTTCTTCCAACGCAACCAAATCATTTTCAGAGGACATCTTGGGACCTATAGTTTTATCTTTAGCTTGTTTTCCTGAATGAATCGCTTTCAGAGTGGTCCGATGCTTGGTCTTCACCTTAATGTGAGGCTTCTGATGCTTGGTCTTCACCTCAATGTGAGGCTTCTGACTGTTGTCCTGTAAAGGTGCCATTATTTTGGCATCGTCACCATCCTCAAGGTCTGAGAGGTGGACAGTGCGCAACGACTTTGACAAAACTTCATCTTGGTCCTTCATAAGTTGCTCAGTCTGTCTGACTAAATCAGCAGTTTTGTCTTCAAGTTCTGCATTTGAACTCTTGTAATGCTCTTCCTCTGCAGGTATGTCATCGTTTGGTTTGGTGGTGGCTCCAGGGGAAGATACCGGTGGTCTTGCTTCACATATTGCTGTTCTCTTTGACATTTTGGTTGATAATGGTTTCTTGGCCTGGGAAACAGATGCCATGATCTTTCTTTGTGAATGTCTTTCAGCCAGAGCAGAGCAGAGACCCACACGACACTCATAAAGGTGAATGTAGGGCTATATGACATCATCCTTCTAATGATGTCATTGAACAACAACAGATCACAGAATCTGGTTGTCATGGCGACACAATATGCCTTTTTTCCCAGTTTGACAATCTTGGTGACGTTTATAATGTTGTTTCTTGCTGGTTGGACATGGACAGCAAATAGGACATAGGTAGAGGTAATTCCACAACCGTTACATAGCAACCATATTGTAAACGAGAGCCAAAATCAATTCAAATTAAACAATAACGATACTAGTCTGGGTCAGACCACCACATTTGACATGTGCGTACCACCCAGGATGGCAAGGCAGTTCACTCCAATGTACTTTTGTAACGCCCGAAATCACATCAGCGATCGCCCCGAGGGGACAGTGAAAACAGATTAAATGCAATGTCCCAAACCAGCCCCCTGTCCTGAGGCAAATGTCCCATGGTCCCCTGTCCTGAGGCAAAATGTCCCCATGGTCCCCTGTCCTGAGGCAATGTTGGCAATGTCCCATGGTCCCTGTCCTGCAAATGTCCATGGTCCCCTGTCCTGAGGCAAATGTCCATGGTCCCTGTCCTGAGGCAAATGTCCCATGGTCCCTGTCCTGAGGCAAATGTCCCATGGTCCCCTGTCCGCAAATGTCCCATGGTCCCTGTCCTGAGGCAAATGTCCCAAAGCCCCTGTCCTTAGGCAAATGCCCCAAAGCCCCCTGTCCTGAGGCAAATGTCCCACGATCCCCTGTCCTTAGGCAAATGTCCCATGGTCCCTGTCCTGAGGCAAATGTCCCATGGTCCCCTGTCCTGAGGCAAATGTCCCATGGTCCCCTGTCCTTAGGCAATGCCCAAATGTCCCATGGTCCCTGTCCTTAGGCAAATGTCCCATGGTCCCCTGTCCTGAGGCAAATGTCCCATAGTCCCCTGTCCTGAGGCAAATGTACCATGGTCCCCTGTCCTTAGGCAAATGCCCCAGAGCCCCCTGTCCTGAGGCAAATGTCCCAAAGCCCCCTGTCCTGAGGCAAATGTCCAAAATGGTCCCCTGTCCTTAGGCAAAATGTCCCAAAGGCCCCTGTCCTTAGGCAATGCCAAATGCCCCTTCCTTAGCCAAATGTCCCAAGCCCCCTGTCCTGAGGCAATGTCCCATGGTCCCCTGTCCTTTGACCCTCCATCTGCAAGGAAAAACTACCAAACATCTTTGGTAAAAAGTAGAGAAACCTGGAGGAGTTCCACAGTGAAGGAGAGATCCGACTCCCTCGGACGGACAGGCGGACTCGCTTCAATTTGCTGATAGACGGTGTAGCTGGACCCACTCAGGAGGAGAACCAGTTCTTAAAGGCCGATGACAAACCGTTCCTCTGGAGTGGAGACCGTTTCTCCAGGCAGTTGAGGAGCATCCGGACCCACAGGTTGTCATGTGGCTATAGCAATCGCAAACAGCTCTGAAAAAGGTCCTTAACCCTTGTGCTACCCTAAAAGACTATTTAATTTACTCTTTATAATTCAAACATAAAACAACAAAAACAAACATAAAACAAACACACACACCAGGAGGGGCGAGGCGTTCTACAGATCTGCAGATAGCGCAAGAAATCTGATCTTAAGATTTGGTTATGATAGACGTTTCACAGTCATTTTAAAGGAGTTATTCACTTATTTATTTCTTCTGACCTGGATTATTGTAACTGGCTGTAGTGTGGGCTGGACCGGTCCTCTCTACAGCGCTTACAGCAGGTCCAAAATGCTGCCGCCCGCTCGCTGACAGCGAAGCGAAAGCACATTCCACCGGTGCTTGCCTCTCTTCACTGGCTTCCTGTCACATTCAGGATTGATTTTAAGATTTTGATGTTTGTTTTTAAATGCCTTAAGGGATTGGCCCCTGTACACCTGACTGAGCTTGTGTCAGGCTATGTCCCAGCCAGATCAGCGAGGCCAGAAAACCAGTTAATGTGAAATAAAGGTGCCCAGATCCAGATTAAGAGCTCGAGGAGACTGGGCCTTTGCTTTGGTTGTCCCCAAACTGTGGAACGGTTTACATCTGCAGATCAGAGCTGCTCCACTACTAGAGTATTTTAAATCTGCTCTTAAAACACATTTCTAACTGCATTTTGAATTCGCTGGGTTTGTAATTACATTTGTTACTTATCTGTGTTTTCACCATGAATTGTGCACGTGAAGCTCTTTGGGCAGCCGCTGTAGAAATAAAGTTGACATTGACATTTTCAGAATTTCTGCGGCATGTTCCTGAAGTTGAAAAACCCCATGTCGTGAAATCCACTTCAGACACAGGTCCAAAGTCTGGTTTAGATCGCGCTGCCGACCACGTGAGATCTTTACTTTCTATGTTTTCGCTGTTTAAAATCAGATCCTCACAGTGAGACCCAAAGTACAAGGAGAATTCTCACAGAGGCACCTCTTCTCGGCCAGTGGAGACTAGGGTGCTCAGGGTGTCGCGATTATCAGGTTAATCGACAATCGTGATTATTCAGGGGACAATATAATCGTGAGAACCAAAGAAATAATAATCGTGACCGTTTTAGAAGCAAAATTAAGTATTTTTAGTTTGAGCTTGACCTAAATGTAAAGAACTTCACTTAATCTGTCTGTTTTTTTTTGTCAAATGTAACTTTCTTTGGTCTTTCAGAAAGTACATTTTTGTAAAGCCGGTCACAAACTTGAGGAACAGTGACAGTATTAGACCACGAGAATGAAAGAAAATGAAAGATTTCGCTGTCGTTTGGTCACAGTCTCAACAATCGTGAAGACTCGTTAAATCGTGATGTTTCCCTACAGGAAAGAAGTTCATCTGATCAGAATTTTAGTTTTTAATCTGATTATAATAGTAATAAAACGGGCATGCACCACTTACTGTACATAACCGACTACTAGCATTAGCATATCGGAGCAAGCTAGCTTTGTCGAGCCCCCTTTGTACTATTCGCCGTGGGTCCTTGTGGTTTCCAGTGTGTCTTTGATGGATGCGAAGAGGAGCGGTTGTGGGTTGGATGCCGCGCCGAACGCCTCGCCCGGTGGGGAGCCCAGCAGATGAGAAGAGCCGAGTGGAGCCTTCACCGCGGGAGTGCTGACCTGTGCGTCCACGTGTGATCATACGCACAAAAGCCTTTCTGTGTACAGCGACGGAGGCTACACACAAGCTGCAACCGAGAAACGAGGGAAGTGTGCGGGAACAGATACTGCGCCACTACTGCCTTAAAGGACAAATATGAGGCTTCATTTTTGACTGTTAGCGGCCTTTGAACATGCTCTTGAGTAACGTTGTTTCCTGGCAATGATTTGTGTGTGCTGAATTATTTTTATTTGTGTTTAGCTTTTAGCCACGTTCTAACATTGTTTCCTCATCATAAACATACTGGAGTTTAGAAAGTTCTCTCCCCTCTGAGCGATGAAAATGATCGATTCTGAATTTCCTCGATCGTTTCGTACGTTTTCTCGATCGGTGACGTTTTCTAGTTCCTAACGTTTCTCGATTGACTCTCCTTTCCTCTGATCATGATGATCCATGACGTTTTCTCCATCTGGACGTTTTTCTCCGTCCAGACGTTTTCTCCATCCGTGACGTTTTCTTCTCTCGTGATTTCCTCTGACGTTTTCTCCATCCGGGACCGTGACGTTTCCATCTCGTTTCCTCCATCCGTGACGTTTTCTCCATCCGTGACGTTTTTTCTGATCCATTTGTGACATCTTCCGATTGACGTTTCCTCATCTGTGACGTTTTCTCGTCGGGACGTTCTCGATCCGTGACTTTTCTCATCCGTGACGTTCCTCTCCGTGACGTTTTCTCCATCCGTGACGTTTCCGTGATCTTCGTCGATCCTTGACGTTTCTCCATCCGTGACGTTTTCTCCATCCGTGACGTCGCTCAGAAAAAGTCCATAAATCCTCACAGACTCGTTCTGGGCATTTCTCTCGTCAATTCACGATCAGTGCAACTGCGTCGCTACCGAGCAGCTCCGATTAGACGACTCCAAAATTCTGTTTCGTGCCGTGGATGTTTCAGATGTTGCGGGTTGGTTCCGGTTAGTTCAAATGGAATTGCGTCGCTGGGCGTAAGAAATGCATCTTAGCGCTGATGCACGCCTGAAAGTCTGCGCCAACATTTGGTCGTTTGGTCCCCAGACTTTTGAATGCACCAGCTGGAAAAAAGTCCCGGACTATCAGACGTTCCCTGGCTCTGACTCCACTGTTGTCGTGACAACGGGAGCACGCCTCGTGAGCACAGAGCGTAATATAATGGCAAAGAATCGTTTTTTTCCCTTGCTTTGGGATCAAGAAGATTCTTTTGTGACGGTGACTGGTCACTTTTCCAAACGATCTGTTTTGAGCCAATCAGAAGCAGCTTTAAGTAGGTTCATAGAATGACCTAACATATTGTGACCAATCATCTCACTCAGAAATCTCTTTGCCGCATGTAAAACCAGATCACTCTTTCTTCAGTCGAGATGATGCCACACAGTTGATCACAGTCACAAAAGCAAGAAAGCGCTTCTTCTCCATCAATTCATGTTTGCAGTTTGTTCTCTGGTTGTTTACTTTTCTCCTCACACATTTAAGTGTTCTTTACTGCCTCAGCATAGGGCACTTTATTAGTCTTGTGTTTTTCTGTTATCTTTTGTTGACGCTCCCACACGATGATTATCCTTTCTGGTGTCACGTCACGTTGCCACGTTGGGAGTTGTGTAGCCGATGATGCAGAACAGATGTGCTATGCCCAGCGTGACCAGTTGTGGCTCTGCGAAATCAATGGGGAACAACCTCAGTGGTCCGCTTAATTAGGCGGTTTGTTTTCCCCTTTTGCGGCTACTTGCAGGACTATGTTCCTTCATTTAGCTCTTTTTGGGCGTTGTATCTCCTTGGTGCATGAAAGGGGACCATATCTGATCCTAAATAACCAAACCCAAACCATGAGGCTGTACATCCCTGATCTGTGCCTCAAGGGCGATTTTCGGGTCACTCGCCCGACTTTCAACCAGCTGCAGTCCCGTCCGGACCCAAACCGCTGACACGAAACTTTGAAGTGAACAGCGTAAGCCCGTCATTCACGGAGAACAAGCAGTGCAGCCCCCTCGTGTGTTAGAGCTGAGCGGCTTTTAAGACATAGTTTCAAACGATCTGGGAGTTTGGGTCTTTCCTTCGCGTCCCCCTTTCTCCCGCTCGCTCCAAACACACAGGAGCATCATGAAGGTGGTCCCAGGGCGCTGCACTGCTCCTCACAGGTCGCCCAGCGGCTCTGGTTGAAGGACGGTCAAATGCAGAGGACACATTTCCCTACGGGGAAAATAAAGGCTAATCTTCCTGTGTTTATATGACACCCCGCATCAGCCCTTTGAAATAGCTCCTGTAATTGATAATAAATGTTTAAGGGTTGTCAAGGGAACATGGGAAACTGTATATAATTGTTTCCCAAACTCTTTTTCATAAATGCACAATCCCTTCACTCTTGTCTCCCGTGTTATTATCTTGTCAAATGACATTGTTGTACCACAAGGGCAGTGGTGGAAAGAGTACAATTACATGACTAAAGACACTACTCAATTAGAGTACGATGACCTACAATCTACTCGGTGACAGTCCGACAGTGCGTGGCTTCAGATTCGACCAAACACCAGTTCGTGCACAGTTCAGATTCCTTTAAATCTGCGCTCCGTGGACCTGTTCTTCACCTTCACCAGCTCTTTTCAGCTCTTTGGTCCCGTTTGATGGAGAAGACGGTACAATCCTGCCAAGGTCGCTGGTCTCCTCTGTTCTCTCACATTACCATTCAAACCAGAGCCTTTGTATTCAGCCTGTTAACACGGCCGCGGGGATCTTTAAACATTTATACTTCTTGGAAAATAATGGATGATTTGACATCTTCAGGACTTATTACTATTAAAATTATTCTAATTAAAGGGACAAGGAATCCATCACCACCTTGGAGAAACGCAACAAGCCTACATCATTGCACTTTTATGATGTGAAAAGGTTAAAAAGCGAACAGAGGACTATTTCATCCTCGTAGATCTCTCTCTTAATAATTCCTTTGTGAAAATATAACCACGGCAGGACCACCTCAGAGCGGACCGCTGACTCACGTGTCCTTGACTAAGACACGAGAATCAAATAGAGGAAAGTGCATGTTCTCTTGGGATTTGTTCAATTCAAGTAAGTGATCCTTTAATGGGAGTGAGGGGTTAAAAATGCCAGGAAATCCTGTGTAATGTTTTTGGAACTGGAATAATCAGATAACCCAATACATAGATCTGTAAGCGATAGTACTATCGAGTCCTTTTCTTCAAGATCTAGAGAAATCCGATCATCAGAATCAGCCGGGGAACTGTGTCAGTGAATTGTTGGGTTTTAAGAGTCACGGTTGTATTTGGAAGACAACGTACAGTGAGTTTTTAAAATACATCCTACAACCATTGACGTTTTCTCTGTCCATTTTGCCTTTGCCTCGTTGGTTTGCGCGGTAAATACGTTCACGGGAACGCCGAAGTCTGATTGTTGTCTGATTTCTGGACCTTTCAAGATTATATAAGTGACACGAGAACCACCGAATCTGATGTGAGTAACCATGATTTACACATCGTTAATAAGTAATCGGATCGTCAGTGTGCGTGTAACAACAGCCACTGTTTACGTGACATGTCGATAATCTGATAACTCCAGAAATCAGATCATGACCAGATTTTTGCTCTGCATGTGAACAGAGTGTTTTTGAACATGACTTTTCTTTCTAAAATTCCTAAAACGATAATGTTGTGATGTTAATATTCATAACAATTAATCAATCACTCAATTGACACTAACAGCTGTTCAAGAGATAAACATTAAAGCCACACTCTGGAACATCCCAGACATAGAAACAACTCATCCGAGGAGACAAGATGATGGATTTAAATTACATTGATTGAATATTGAATTTTACTCAAGTTTAGGCTGCAAAAACAGCAAAGACAAAGACTCCCAGAAGTATTTTTACTTTTGACACAAACCGCGCGAGTCCTTGTCCAAAGCGCGGCGCATTCACACAAAAACCTGTGACATGTAAATCACCGCGTCTCAAACCACCCGGCGGCCATTACGTTGAGTTTTTGTTTTCCCTCGCCCTCTTTATCACCTTTCCGAGGGTTCGTGAGCGACGCGTCCCCCGAGCAGCCGCTAAGCACTTTTAAAGATGATAAATCCAACAGTGACGCTCAATTTCATAGTAAAGCGCAAACACGGAGCCGGCCAGACTACTAATTTACCCGCTGATAGGAGCAGGGCGCGGAAACGGAGCGCGGAAAAAGCCGGAGAAACATTGAAGATTAATCGCCTGTCAGGACCAAGTGGAAGCTAATAACACGGATCAGCGGAATCAGAAGTTACTACGTAGTGTTTGGGAGCTGGATAAATATGTTTGAAGGAGCCAGGCAAATGTTTGGGAAAAGTGTGTAGGATTTAGGAGCCGGCGGGGGATGCAGTTTCGCGGTTACAATTGAAGAAAATCATTAATAATCGATCACCGGTGGCATGTTTAATCCCCATAAACAACTCGACTCCAGGCGGAAGGAAAGTGCAGAGTAAGAAGTGGATTTATGCGCTCGGGAGCAGCACAGAATTTGCCGGAGCCACAATAGGTATTACTTATGGACTGAACAAGGTCGTTTTGTGTGTGGACGGTTCGGAACGGAATTTTTAAACGGCGGAAAGCGTTGGAAGTGTAGAGTAGCGCGTGTAGAGTAGTGTTGTTAGTGATAAATCGACATGTGATCAAGTATTACCGCGTACTGACTCACTGTACTGCGTGTTTATGCGCTTTATTGTCCCCCGTTTGACCCATCCTTCAATCGTCCTGGGTGTTCATTTACACGGTTCGCTAAAACAACCATGAATTTAAATCGATAGAAGACGCAGGTGCAGAGCCAGACTTGGAGGAAGGCAGAAAACGAACATAATAACGACCTGAATTTAGACGCATTTTATAACACGCCGCAACGCATTTTAATTAGTGAAAAATACAACTGAATTATTGACAAAACTCAATGAAACAGAAATATAAGATTAGGCTTCAATAAATGACGAGTAATTGAACTGAACATGCCTCATAATTACAATGAAAACCATATTATATAAATTGAACATGTCATTTCTAAAAATGCCTTGAGAATATATAAAAAGGATATACGTAGTTAGAATAAAACCTCAATATCTGCCACAAACAGTCCAAAGTTTGTGGCTAAAGGAACGTTTTCCAAATTTTGGACCACATTTTAAACCCGCAAATCTCAGACATTACAAAACATACTAAACCAAAATTTCCCTCAGACAACATTTAGTACATCAACTTCAACTGTGCCAAGTTTGAAGCAAATCCATGAATTTCAAGTTGAATTATTTTCCTCCCAACATTTAAAGTAGTACGCCTTGTATTTCACAGTGTTTGACACGATGAACACGTTTGGAACAATATTTCAAAAACGACTCGGCGACACGTGAATAATGAATGTTCCGTTTGCATTGAGGCCGCTCTGGTAAAGTTATGCGCTTCCCTCTCGCCGCCCGCGCATAAATCCCGGCTCGCGCTGGAGACTGTCTGCGGATAATGCCGAGACCGTGAGGGAGAGTTATGCCCCCCGCGTGGCGCCGTGACCCTCTCCAGACGCTGCGCTGTCCAAGGCCACCCGTCGGCTCCTCTCTCCGGACGAACGCTGACTGATGTTCACCCCCCCCACTCCCCGCGAGTGCATTCGGACCAGAGTTACGGGCGCCCGACACGCAGCTGCGCGGACCCCCGGATGAGCAGCGCTTTTGGAGGGACGCGCGAAGGTAACATGTGAGTTAAAGGCAGGCGGTAAAATGTAAAAAAATATGAAAAGAACGTGATGTGTTTGTGGAGAAGTGAGAACAGAAACGGGAGAGTGGAACAAGAGGATGAAGGGTTGGGTCATGGAGGCTAGAGGAGGACACCTATGTTCCTCGAGACCTGGGTTAGGGTTTGGCTTTGGGTTACATGCTGCTATATTTTGTGCTGTAAAGCCATACATTTATGCAAAACTATTGGGGATGTGGAACCTAAACTTGTAGTCTAGGGGGAACATAGGTACCGGAGAACATAGGTACGCACCCGGAGGAGACAATGTGCGGCGCTGGTTCGAGGTGCGTCACTGTTTTGGAAAGATCTTGAGCTTGGTCAAGAGTAGGAAGCGTTGGGTCGTTAAAGTCGTTTAATCGCTCCACGCTGTCTTCGACGAAACCAAAGATTTTTTTCTAGTTGACGTATTATTTGATTGGGATTGTCAGGATTTATTGACAAGATATGAATGTTTCTTGGTACTTTTCAGCATGCAAAGTTGTCTGTACGATCTTTCGGGTTAAACGTATTCTCAGGAAATCCTTGATAGTCTTGGGAATCGATGTAAAGAACGTGCCTTTAGTCGACCAAGAATGTCAAGGAGTACCACAATGGAGGATTTGACCTATTGTGCTTATTTTATCAATCCATCAATCGATATCACTTTATTTGTGCATAAAGTAAAGGTCGGCATTTTACAACCTTGGCCTCTGATTGGCTGCCTTTCCTCCAGCCCTGTTGTAGGCCTAGGGCTATGAGGTATGGAAGCATTAACAACCAAATCATAATTTTTCTTTTTTCGTTTTCTTTGCAAACTATCAACTTCTAATTTACATTTAAGACAAAATAATCACATTTCCTCCTCCAAAGTGTTGTTATTGAGTAATGGCTGTGCATGTCTCAATAAAAAATAAAAAAAATAAAAATAATTGACAAGTAAACGACACGTAGGCACTGGTTGGAAATGGTTAAAGTTCCTCTGACAGGTTTTTTAAATTTTCAAATTTTGACTTTATTTGGTGTATTTGTACCTGTTGTACATATGATAGTTTTACACCGATCGAGCAGGTATTTGTGGAGAAAACGTTGAAAAAGCAGTTGAAAATGACAGGAAGTGACATCACACCAGGGACAATTCTCATTTCAGCCAAAATTTAGGCAGAATTTACACAAAAGAAACAACTTTTTTGACTCTTTAAACATGAATTCAACAAAATAAAGTCGCTCTCATGTATTTTTATTTGTCAAATCAAAATAATTGTCACATTAGATGAGTTTTGGCCTACTGTTTGCTGGGTAATTTCCTAATGTGATGTCATCAATCACAAACAGGAAGTGAAATAATAAACCTAAATTTGCTATCCTGTGATAACATTTTTTAATTTTTTTAGCACAATTAAAAATATATTTATCTTTACTGCATATTAGTCGTCCGAACTGGCAGAGAAACTTTAGGTTTAGGGGAAAAGGTTTGGGCTAGACAATCAGCAAAGACACCAATGGAATCATAATGTCAAATGTCGAGCCTGCGCATCACGAGAAGACACAATTCAAAAGACACAATTTCTTTAGAGTGTCTTTTAAACATATTTATCTTCCGAACACGTTCCCTCATTTTCAAACCTGCATCATGTCATTTCCAGCCGTGCTTAAGACATCTCTCCGCCTCGCTTTGTTACATCAGCCCGATCCGTCACCGCGGATTTGTCGACAGGCGTTTTTTTTTTTTTTTCTTTCGCAAACTGCAGCCGGGCCACTTTGTCGTAACAATTTGTCTCCGGTGAAACATTAATATAACTTCGAACAATAAGCAATTTGTTGTCGTCAAAAAAAATGTGCTTCTCGCTGCACGTCGCGCTCAGTCAATCACGGCCGCACACAAAGGAACTGCACTTCAGACCAAAAGATTAATTAAGCTCCTTCTTAATTCAACAATCAAGTCAAACAGACGGCGTCAAGGAGATGGAAAACAATACTTTGATTGTGAGACGGCTTGCAACGAAAGAATGATGTAAAGGCGGGTGGTACTGCAAGGCAAGGCAAGTTTAGCACAAGAGCACAGTTCATACACAAGTGCTTCACACGATCGGAAAAAAATGCATTCAAATCACATCTTCAGGAAGACTGTTCCAGATGTTAGCTTCACACAACTGAAACGCAGATTCCCCATGTTCAGTCCTGACTCTGGCACCAGCAGGAGGCCGGGCCATGTTCAGTCCTGACTCTGGGCACCAGCAGGAGGCCAGTCCATGTTTAGTCCTGACTCTGGCACCAGCAGGAGGCCGGTCCATGTTTAGTCCTGACCCTGGCACCAGCAAGAGGCCGGTCCACGTTTAGTCCTGACTCTGGGCACCAGCAGGAGGCCGGTCCATGTTTCGTCCTGACTCTGGGCACCAGCAGGAGGCCGGCCCATGTTTAGTCCTGATTCTGGGCACCAGCAGAGGCCGGTCCATGTTTAGTCCTGACTCTGGGCACCAGCAGGAGGCCGGTCCACGTTTAGTCCTGACTCTGGGCACCAACAGGAGGCCGGTCCATGTTTAGTCCTGACTCTGGGCACCAGCAGGAGGCCGGCCCATGTTTAGTCCTGACTCTGGCACCAGCAGGAGGCCGGTCCCTGAGGTCCTCAGAGTCCGAGATGGTTCATAAGGCACTCACATGTCCGAGAATATACTTTGGTGCTAGGCCATGGAGAGACTTGTATACAAGCAGAGCTGCTTTGTAGTCTATTCTCTGAGCCACAGGGGGCAGTGCAAGGACTTGAGCACAGGACTAATGTGATGGTACTTCCTGGTTCTAGTCAGGACCCGAGCAACAGCGTTCTGGATGTACTGCAGCTGTTTTACAGCTCGTTTGGAGACGCCAGTGAGCAGGCCGTTACAGTAGTCTAATCTACTAGAGACAAACGCATGTGATAAGTCTCTCCAGGTCTGGTTTAGACACGATACTTTTGATTTTGGCAATGTTTTTTAGATGGTAAAAAGCTGCTGATTGTGATTGATCTGACGTGGCTGTTAAAGTTCAAATCTGAGTCCATTATTACCCCAGATTTCTAACTTGATGTGTAGGTTTTAGAGCGAGACTCTGGAGGTGACAGTTAACACTTTCTCTTTGTTTCTGTGGCAAAGTGGCCAAAGACCAGGATTTCAGTCTTGTCTGAGTTCAGCTGGAGAAAGTTGTTTTGCATCCACACACTGATCTGTTGGATGCAGTGACAGAGTGAATCCACTGGTCCATATTCACCTGTTGCCATGGAAACGTAGATCTGAGGGTCGTCTGCATAATTGTGATAGGACACATTCTCGCTGCGTATCAACTGACCTTACGGCAGCATGTAGAGGTTGAACAGAAGGGGTCCCAGGATTGACCCTTGGGGAACCCCACAGGTCAGGGGCATGTGGTTTGAGAGAGAGTTACCAAGTACTTCCTGTCTTCCAGATAGGACTTTAATCAGTTTAGGGCAGTGCCAGTGATGCCCACCCAGTCCTCTAGTCTCTGTAAGAGGATCCCACAGCTACATTCTCTTAACTTGTGAAGCTTTAATACGCAAAATCTGTGGAAAATGACAGGAAGTGACATCACACCAGGGACATTTCTCATTCCAGTCAAAGTTTATGCAGAATTTACACAAAGAAATAACTTTTTTGACCCTCTAAACATGAATACAACAAAATAAAGTCGCTCTCATATATTTTTATTTGTCAAAAAAATGGTGACATTAGATGAGTTTTGGCCCAGTGTTTGCTGGGTAATTTCCTTGTGTGATTACAATTACAAAGAGGAAGTGAAATTATAAACCTAAAAAATTTGCTATTCTGTGATAGCATTTTTCAAAATGTTTTAGCTAAATTCAAAATATATTTATCTTAACTGCATTTTGGTTCAATGAGTGTCCGACCTGTAGGGGGCACTTTGCAAGCGATTTCCCCTTCTCCATACCCTGTCCCAGCACTATTAACAATGCTAATATTTTGTCGATTTGAGTGCATTTGTGAACCAAGCACTGATACAAAAACAAGATTCTTGAGATTCCTGTTAAAAAGTTATTCACTGTCCAAATTCTCATGCGGTAAATTTTTTCGTATGGGAAAAACTCGCCCTCCTCATTAAGACGGAGGTAAGAAAAATACCTCGGCAACACAACGCGGCGGCCGCTGGTCAGGATTCTCGTTAGATGGATCCGGACCGGCTGCTAATGGTCGCGCGGAGATGGATGCAGTCGATGTGGTCGGACCCTCGCCGCCTCCCAAGACAACGCAACAAATAAAGACGTGACCCGCCGACCCCGCTGGCAGCACAATAACAGAGAAATGTGGAGGGGATGAAGGGAGGGGCGGTTGGAGGAGGAGCTCAGTTTCGGGGAAGGATAAAGGAGGGAAACCGCCGCTCGCGCCTGTTGGAAATTAAAACCTGTTCGCAACGATTATACTCGACACATTTAGGCTTTTTTGAGGCAAAAGTCAAAAGTCAAAATGGGAATCAATTCTATCCATTTTCAGTTCTGTTTCACTACAAAACCTGTCAACCGTTGTTTTAAAGCCGTTACGTTGACGCTCATTAGCACTCGTTCAGCGGCGACACTCAACATTTAACTCGTTGCTTGTTTGGTTTTTTTTACCTCCTGTGTTCACTTATTGGTCGCTTGTTGCCCTTCGCGAAACCGGCGACCCCGGAGCGACCTCTCCCAGCGGCGTGCAGATTCCACGAGCACGTACCTCACCGCGTTAAAAGAGGCCAATCCGATATCGGGGGAAAAAAAAACATTGCAGGTTTGTGAAAACTGTTGTTGCTGTGGAAACTAGGCCCGAGGCTGGAGGAGGAGCTCTTCGGTGGGGGGGGAAAGGGTACAGGAGAGCGCTGACATGTGCTGGAGATGATTATGAGGAGATTAAGAGTGTTACAGTAAGTCGGGAAAGGGGGATTCGGATTTGGAAACGGGTGTAGGTGTGTTCTGGTAAAGTTGGGCAAGCAAAGGGGCTGTACCCAGTGTGTTTAATGTCATCAAGTAAAACCTATGTACTGTAAGCAACTATTTGGGTCTTTCTCCTATGTCACGTTCATGTGCGCCTCGGGAAAATGTCTTTCTGAGTTGAAAAATGCACAGAAAAGAACCCAGAATAAGTGGCCGACTTCCACACCTGACGCCACCTGCTGGAACAGACTAAACACTAAACGAAACCGATTTGTTTACGTTTCTACGTTTAGGATTTTGCTGTCAGTTGTCCACAACATAAGCAACATAATTGTCCCAAAAGACCCGGCACTACAGTTGAAAGAATATTTAACTGTATTTAGCTAAAGTCAAAATTATAGGATGTTTATTTTATTTTATTATTATTATTATTATTATCTTTTTTAATTTTATTTATATATTATCATTATTATTATTATTATTATTATTATTTTTTATTTTTTTATTTTATTTTTTAAATTTATTTAACTATTTTTATTTTATTTTATTTTATTTCATTTATAACCTAAAATACATGATCAGTGACATACATTTACACAAAGAATGAATGAAAAGCAGCAGAAAGAAGAGCATTCTTATGTTTTCTGCCCCTTTTCCACTCGTACTTAACATTGATATTTTAAAACACTTGACAATAAACATTTGCCATAAAATAACAGACAAAAAATACATCGCAAACATTCCTGTCGTTTTTCAGACTCACCTTTTAAGTTGCATGTCTTTTCTTGACTCGTTCCTTTACTTTGGTTCTGAATCTTCTGGAAAATGTCTGTTCCTTTTATATTATTGTGACTTTTTTTTTAACTTCTTGAATATTTACAGGTACATTTTTGCAATTTGCTTTACACATTACTTTGGGAAAACTTCGGTCAGCAATATCATGACTTTTTTTGCACTTTGTACAACTCTATAAAAAACTAAATATTCTCAGTTCCGGCGCACGCTGAACTTTCTCTCAGTACAGTTCAGACGAAACCAAAACAGATTTAAAGTCAGACCCCCGCTCTAATCCCGCGTATAGGAAGCGCGTTATTTTCGGCGCGCACAGCTTGCCTCCTTGTCTGCCTCCGCGCCGTCTTAATGGCACACTCCGGCAGCTGCGGATGAGGCGTTTCCAGGTTCACGGAGTAATTACACGCCTCATGTTGTTGTTCTCGATATAGAGCCGCCGCCCCCGACGCTAATACGCACACGACTTCCTCATATTAATCATGCATATCTGTATTACACTGTTTCGGTAATAGCGCGAAAAAAGTGCAACAAAATCTGTTTCCAAAACATTATAAACCGCTCAATGATAGAAAAAATTTGCATAATTTTGTTTTTTGCGTGTGTTTTTTTTTTTTTTGACCGAAAACGACTGTGTTACGGACATTAGCGACCACAGCGGCCGCTCCGCCTCCTTTAAACTGTGAGTATTTTGAGTTTGCTTGTTCTCCCCGTGGCGGCGTCGCGTCCCTCTACCACAAAAAAACAAACAAACAAAAACACGTGCGATAGGCTCCTCCCCTGGAAGAAGAGACGCTACGAATTCCTACGGCAAAAAGATGGAACGAGGAATTGACTTGCAGAATTCGCGGCGGAGGTCGAAGCGGGCGGGATCGTTTCATTTGATTTGACCTTTTAAAAAAAGAAAAGGTGTAAAAAAAAAAAAAAAAGAAAGCATAATCCACCACGACGCAACACGAACAATAGGGAAACCGTTCAATACATGTCACTTTACTCAAAACCCTTTTGCTCCTATTGCATCGCAAAGTTCTCATACTTCTGAAAAAGTATAACTAAATTGTAGCCCAAACTTTTTAGGATCTTTGTTCAGCTCATTTCTACCACCAAAGATTATCCACTGCGCGCGCTCCTTCATTTTATTGTTCTGCAGCATAAACGACTCTGGCAGGTGATTTTTCAGCCTGATCTGAAGCCTGCCTCACTGTCGAGCGCGTCTCTTACTCTCTCTCTCTCAAAACAAACAAATGATTCTCCCGCAGCAAAAGTCGCCGTCTGCAGCTTTCCCCGCCGTCGCGCCGGCCGTACGCGGGGACAAATGCCAGCCGCGCGAACATTAGCATAACGACGACGTGCGACGGCAAGAAACCCCACCTTTTGTATGCTCTTTTCTATTAAAGACCACACCATATGTAAACTGTCTTGATTTTGAGCATGTTGTTGTGTTGTTGTGTGTAGCTGTATACTCTTTACGTAACTACCGAGTAACTGCAGTTTATTATTATTATTATTATTATTATTATTATTAAAAAAATACTAACCATGTTTTCTGTTCATTTATACTTCATTACTGTTGTGAGGGTCTAATCTGGACTTGTCGACTACCGCTTCGGCCCACTCAGGCGTTTCCCTCATCAGGATTTGGTGTTTGCGCTCCCATCTACTGGCGGCACACGGAAGTACCGTGAGGAAACAAAAAAAAACTAGCTTGCCCCCGACATGCTAACCCAAGCACGCAGTTGTAATGTACCTGATTTAGCGGCAGGAATGAAAGATGGAGTTTCGGTTTGCTGATATTTGTGTTTTAAAATCCATAACAAGGCCCTTAAATCGATCTTAAAATGTAGTAAGGCTTAAAAAATTACTTTTCACTTAATACAAAATAATAACAATGCCAAAGTGTTCATCTAGGGCTCACGCAGACTGGGACCTTAACCCCGAGTCTGGCCTCGATCTCTGGACTTGAAAATATTAGACTGAAATGAACAAAGCATTATATTTGGGCCTCATAACCCCTGCCATGGACACCACAAATGGATACCTTTGGAACGTACTTCTGGATTCTGCATTTCACAAAAAATGGATGACACAATTTGCGCTGACAATTAACGACTGGACCAACGTTACCATTGACATACGGAGAAAAAAAATAAAAAATAACATTTGGAAAATTGAGACGGTTATTTTGGAATTCATGTGCCTCGATTGTCTTTTCTTTGGACGTCTTCTTTCTTTCTTTCTTTCTTTTTCTATTTCACTTATTCTCACTTGTTCTGTTTCTTGTTATTGTCGTTTAATGTTTTACAAAGATAAATAAAACAAACGGCAAAGACGACCTTCCGATTTCTACTTCAGATGTCAAAAATGTGTTCAAATTCTTACTGATCTTACTGTTTTGTGAAGCGCAGCGAAGGAGCAGGAAAGAGGACCTCGCGAGCAGGAATAACGAAACAAGCGCGAGTGAAGCTAAAAACCACTTCACGTATGTTTTCTGATGAGGGACCAATGATCATCCTTTCAAAAACAAGGCGCTCCGATAGTGCTTTTGTCGGGGGGACGGGTGGACAAACTACCCGTCCCCCCGATGGCCTGCTCCTCCCCCGCTCCTCCCCCGCTCCTCCCCCCCGCTCTCCGGCCGTCCTCCCCTTTACCCACTCTTTCTCTGATTGTACACAGCCGTCGCAGTCCCTGTCTCCCGCTCGCACACTTTGTCTTCCTTTGTGCGGTGATTGCGGCTGTTTCCCCGAAGCAGTTTGCCGTCCCCCCCGCAGAAGACCCATTACACCTGTGTACTTTCCCCCCGCCGCTGCAGCAGGCACATCCGAGCGTTCACGCGGCTTGGTAAAAAGGCCGCGCCGGCTCCAGGGCTGCGGAGGGCTGCGGAGGGCTTGTGGAGGGCTTGCGGAGGTGTGGGGGGGGGGAAGTCGAGCTGTGGAGACAAAAAAAGAAAGAGTTCAGAAAGGACAGGCTTTGTTCTTGCTTCCATTTTGTAAAATTTTGGCGTTAAATTTGTCACTTTTTGGAACTTTTATAATGTAATTTCCTTGTACAAAAAACATAGCTATTGTGTTTTGTTTCGTTCAAATATTGTCAGTAATTCTGCATATTCATAGTTTGGAGTTGTTTTCAACCTGCAAAATGTGAAAATTAAGTACATTGTCTCTATTATAACAACTATTTTACAAAGCAGAAAACAATAATAATAACATTCAAGTTAATAAAAGTTAGCAAATTAATATATTCTACATGAAAAATACATTCTGTAGTCATGGGTTACCTAAACGGAACTGAAACTTGCTGTTAATCTTCAAAATAAGGAAATATATAATGCATAAAGTGATATTTGTGCACTTTTATTTTGTATATTCACTTTTTTTGTGCACTCACTAAACATCTACCATGATTGTAGGCACGTTTTGCGCAAATGACTGTCTGACTATTGCAAACATACAAACAAAACTCAAACGGTGAACATTTTGTGGTCCGTGATGCTGCTGCGGTTTTTAAAGTCCGCACATCGTCACCCATTTGTTTCTCGCCCTGTCACTGCTCAAATCGCCTCCATTAATTCCCCGCCCGCGAGACAAATAAAGGTTTGCTTACCTTGGCTGTAGCAGAAATGCAGATGCGGTGTGTTTTCTATATCTGAAGACCCACGAGTCCAAGTGCAAAAAATATATGTATTGCCTACGCGCGATTCGGACGTGTGCGCGGCTTTATCAGACACAACGGAGTGTACCGAGAACCCAGAGCGCCGCACGTGAGCAAGCCACGATCCGACGGGACATGCGTTTGGTAACCCCCTGTTCCGGGGCGTGCCCCAAAGCCGAGGCCCCTTGACGTGCCTTTGTCTGATCTGGGTGTGGTTGGGCGTCCGGGCCATCCAAGTCCTGCTCCAGTGTCCGTGGCCTCTCGTTTGGTAGCATGTGGCTAGTTTACCAAGGATACGTTAGAATATAATTAAATAATACATTAATAGGAAATAATATATCCCCTCCACAGAAAGACCCCACCACTGTATTTTGTGATGCCCAGAATATACGTAACCCCCAGAATACTTGCTCCACCACCCAGAATACGTGCCCACCCCCCAGAATACATGTGCCCCTCTAGACCTCTGAATGGAAGTCAACATTTCTTGATCTTAAACTTTGTCCAGGTGCCTCCATTTGACACCTTTTGTGTACCATGGAGACCTCCAGGATGAATGGGGGCTTACATCAGCACGAGAAGCACATGTGCAGCCTGTTTTGTTTTTGCACATTTACAAACGCTGACTTGTAGGGCCCTGCTGTTTTCTCTCCATGTGAACCTCCACCGCCATGCGCCGAGCATGCATGCGTGTCGAGTACTGAACGCATGCAGCGTGTCGAGTACTGAACGCATGCAGAATGTCGAGTACTGACGCATGCAGAGTGTTGTACTGAACGCATGCAGAATGTCGAGTACTGAACGCATGCACGTGTCGTGTACTGACGCATGCAGATGTCGAGTACTGAACGCATGCAGCGTGTCGTGTACTGAAGCATGCAGAATGTCGAGTACTGAACGCATGCAGCGTGTCGTGTACTGACCGCATGCAGAATGTCGAGTACTGAACGCATGCAGAGTGTCGAGCACTGAACAGATGCAGCGTGTTCTGTACGTTCAACATCTCTCTCTGTACAACATCTGGATCCTTCCTCCTGTTAGCGTTAGCCTCTGCGTGGCATCTGGATCTTCCTCGTGTTAGCGATGAGCCTCGCCTCTGCGTGACATATTAGCGTTAGCCTCAACTCAGCATGACATCTGGATAACTTCCTTGTGTTAGCGTTAGCCTCAGCCTCTGCGTGGCATCTGGATACTTCCTCCTGTTAAGCGTTAGCCTCTTCTCTGCGTGACATCTGGATACTTCCTCCTGTTAGCGTTAGCCTCGCCTCTGCGTGACATATTAGCGTTAGCCTCAACTCAGCATATCTGGATACTTCCTTGTGTTAGCGTTAGCCTCAACTCAGCATGACATCTGGATACTTCCTTGTGTTAGCGTTAGCCCCTCGCCTCTGCGTGGCATCTGGAATACTTCCTCCTGTTAGCGTTAGCTCTCCTCTGCGTGACATCTGGATACTTCCCTCCTGTTAGCGTTAGCCTCGCCTCTGCGTGACATCTGGATACTTCCTCGTGTTAGCGTTAGCCTCTCCTCTGCGTGACAATCTGGATACTTCCTTGTGTTTCGCGTTAGCATTAACGATAAATCGCTGTGTTGCTCTGAAAGAACAGCCTAAACTGCCAGATGTCGTGAACGAGAGAATCCAGAAATAATTTAGAAAACGATGCCTAAATGTTGAGATCAAACTTGTAAAGGTGTTTTTTGCTAGACTGGACGAGATTGAGACTCAGTCGTGACGGTTGGCCGCTAAGCAGGAGGTTTTGTGTTAGTACTCCCTCTACTGGCAGCATAGGGAATTACCAATGGGGGAATAAACAAAAGCTCTGGTTATGATTTATGAACGCGTAAACGGCACGGCGTTTTCTGAGGCTCAAAGTGAAGAGGACTCACTGAACAGGATGAAAGAAGCTGAAGACAACTTTTCCATATCATGTCATTTAATACCACAAATGATCAAGTAAATGAAACAAAATAGTAAAGTAAAATAAAGCAAATGAAACAAAATTTATCAAAACTACGACTAATTAATATTGCGACGTCGTAGTCATTTAAACACATGAAGAGATTGTGTTTTTTTCAGTGCATTTAGTCGTGCAAACTATCGCTGGGTAAATTAAAGCACATTTAATTCACTATTTTAATCATATTAATTCTCAACCAACTCATTCAATGGCGTTAGTCAATAAGAGCGTAGAATCTGATTGTAGTTTACATCCTCCTAAGCTCAGTCACGTTTACGCGTCTGTCGATTCCTCGGGTGGATTCACACGCGTAAAGAATTGCCCGTTGCACGAGTTCGGTCACATCTTAAATCAGCCGTAATTAAGTGCATTTCATCATCTTTTATCTGCATTAAAGCCATTACATGCCACTTTCCTCAGCGTCTCTCAGCAGCAGACGCAGCAAGACGTTTTGTGCAGTAATTATCTTTTTAGAAATCACTGCTGCCCGATTTTTTAGAGTGACGTTCCCAAAAGAGAGGGGGAGGGCTGCGAGAGAGGGGGAGAGAAATGGTGAAAGAGGGGAGGGAGAGGGGAAAGAGAGAGAGAGAGAGAGAGAGAGAGAGAGAGAGAGAGAGAGAGAGAGAGAGAGAGAGAGAGAGACACTGTATGTTGGAGAAAGGAGAAGACTTAGTGAGACACTGTATTTGAGAAGGAGGAGGGAGGAGAGAGACAGAATGTGAGAGGAGACAGAGATGAGAGGAGGAGGGAGGAGAGAGACAGAATGTGAGAGGAGAAGAGAGAGAGGAGGGGAGGAGAGCGACGAGGCGAGAGAGAGAGAGAGAGAGAAGAGAGAGAGGATGGAGAGGAAAGAGAGAGGAGAGGAGAGGCGAGGAGAGAGAGAGAATGTTGGAGAGGAAGAATGGAGAGAGATTGAGGAGGAAGGGAAGGAGAGAGAGGAGAAATGTGAGAGGAAGAAGAGAGAGAGGAGGATGGGAGGAGAGAGACAGAGAATGTGAGAGGAAGAAGAGAGAGAGGAGGAGGAGGAGAAGAGAGAGAATGTGAGAGGTAGAGAGAGAGAAGAGAGAGAGGAGGAGGAGAGAGAAGAGAATGTGAGAGGAAGAGAGAGACAGAGAGGAAGAGAGGAGGAGAGGGAATTGAGAAGAAGGAGAGCATAGAGATGAGGAGAAGAGAGGAGAGAGAGACAGAATGGAGAGGAAGAGAGACGAGAGGAGGAGAGGAGAGAGACAGAATGTGAGAGGAAGAAGAGGAGAGAGAGGAGGTGAGAGAGAGAGAGAATGCTTTGAGAAGGAAGAAGAGAGAGGGAGAAGGTCCTGGCATCACCGTGTTGACTGTTGTTGAGGTTCTAATACCTTTAGCTCTAATTGTCAGCTCAACCTCTGCATTATCCACTGACCTGCGTCTCCACGCCGACGGTCGTGTTTCTCTCCAGCCGTTTACAGTGAGCTCAATGTAATCGCTTTAATTAGTCTGAATACACAGCCTGGTTCTTCTGAGCTGAGCCGAGGTCGCACAGGTCCAGACCCGAGAGGCCAAATCTACTTTAGAAATACTGTGTCTAAAGTCTTATGTTTCTGTTCAAACGGAGGTCTTCTGGAGTGAGAAGACCACTCCTGAGGACCACTCTTGAGGACCACTCCTGAGGACCACTAATGAGGATCACTCCTGAGGACCACTACTGAGGACCACTACTGAGGGCCACTCCTGAGGACCGCTCCTGAGGACCACTCTTGAGGACCACTCTTGAGGACCACTCTTGAGGACCAATCTTGAGGACCACTCTTGAGGACCAATCTTGAGGATCACTCCTGAGGACCAATCTTGAGGACCACAAATGAGGACCACTCCTGAGGATCACTCCTGAGGATCACTCCTAAGGACCACTCATGAGGACCACTCATGAGGCCCACTCTTGAGGACCACACCTGAGGACCCCTGCTGAGGACCACTCCTGAGGACCACCCCAGAGGACCACCTCAGAGGACCACTCCTGAGGACCACTCCCGAGGACCGCTATAGAGGACCACCCCAGAGGGCCGCTCCTGAGGACCGCTCCTTCTACGACTGGCATCAGCCTCATGAAGGTGTGGTCTGCTGGAGCAGCATCACAGAGGGAGAAGCTGGACCAGGTCTTCAAGAAGTCCAGCTCCGTCCTGGACTGTGCTCCTGGGGGTCTTGGATAAACTCACATCGCCTCCTGCAGGACACTCTGTTTGCGCCCGAGTGTCGCCCCCTGTAGTACACCCTGCCTGCTCTGAGTGCCGCCCCCTGCAGGACTGCCTGCTCTGAGCGTCGCCCCCTGCAGGACTGCCTGCTCTGAGCGTCGCCCCCTGCAGGACTGCCTGCTCTGAGCGTCGCCCCCTGCAGGACTGTTTCGTGGTTACATTTCAGATGAACTTCTCACTGGAGCTCCTTCTTTGTATTCTGGTTTTGTTTACTTCTAATCTCTTTTAATCCGGGTTTATTTTTACCATCGCTCCGTACTTGGGATTACATTGTTCCTTTTTAATTGCGTCTTCCATAAAACCAGAAGCGTTGGACATCTGGGAATCAGTCCATCGGGAACATTATTAATTTGAGTCTAAATCAGGTCTAATTATTCGCCTCGAACCTGGATTAGATGAAGAGTGGCGTGTGAACGTCTGCTTCGGTCTGTGGCTTTTTGAGCATTTAAAATGACAACTCCGACTGTACGTCTAACGATATGCAAATGTAATCACCGATGCATCAATCTGCATAACTAAAACAGAGCCGTTCCACAGTTACGCTCCTCTCAAACGCTCTGAAGAGGCTCGAGGACGTTTTTAATAAGTTCAGTTTGGTTTTGGTTCCTGTGAGAGACTGGAATACTTCAAGAGAAGATATAGAAAGAGCAAGAAGGTAAAATGAACTTGGCAAATTAAATCTTTTCACTTTAGTTTCATATTGTCAATTGTCACTGAAGTGTCTCGTTTGGAAGTGCTTTTGTCAGTCTCGTGCATCCGTAGATGTTTCTCCAAACGCGCTAAAGATCAGCCCTGGAAGAGGCTCCTCGCGCCAAACTCGACAATCGTGGACGTATCTGGGCGAAGGATTTGGTGATATGTTGTTGAGGTTTTAGAGACTTTAGAGCGCCTCCAAGAAATGTGCAGAACAATTCAACTCAAATACTAATGAGATCTCCGAATTTGTCTGTTCACGTTTTTGTTTTGTTTTTATTTAAACTGAAGAAGTGTCAAAGTGATGGTTCTAGATGTTTCTCCTGCCGTGTCTCGCCTGAATCAGACTTATGTCTCTGTAAAATTGTACTTCAAAAGGACATGCTTTTGATCTGGAATTATTATTATTATTTTTTTATTTTTTTACACTACCGCCGTCACCCCCCGGTGGCGGAGGATGCACTGATCAATCATGGCGCCAGGGAGGAAAGTGCAGGAACAATGTTTCCAGGTGAACTTAGAACATACCATGCAGCTCATATCATCACATGTCATGACATGGTGCATTAGAGAGGGGGACGGGGGGGGAGGGGGAGCACATGGAGGGGAGAGAGAGAGAGAGGAGAGAGAGAGAGAGAGAGAGAGAGAACGGGGAGAAAAGAAGGGGAGAGGAATGGAGAGAGAAAGAAACCGAAGGAGGGGGAGAGAGAGGAAACGAGCGAGAGAGAGATATGGAAAGGAGAAGAGAGTGAGAGTGAGTAGGAGGGAGGGAAAGAGGGAGGGATGGGAAGGAGGGGAGGAAGGAGGGGAAGGAGGAAAGGAGGAAGGAGGAGTGAAGCGGGAGGGAGGAAGGAGGGAGTGAAGGAGGGAGGGAGGGGAAGGAGGGAAGAGGAGGAGGGAAGGGAAGGGGAGGGAGGAGGGAGTGAGGGAGAGCAGTCACTGCACTGACTAACACATGTAGTGAGGTCTCCTGCAGGTCACGGAAATCTGACACATCTGTAAATGTGAATGAATCTGCACCAGGAAGTACATTAGAACTCACACTACAACAGCTCAGTGTAGGAGGAGGAGCAGGAGCATAAGGAGGAGGAGGAGGAGCAGGAGGAGGAGAGGAGGAGGGAGGAGGAGAGGAGAGCAGGAGGAAGGAGGAGCCAGGAAGGAGGAGAGGAGGAGGAGCAGGGGAGGAAAGCAGGCGAGGAGGAGAAGGAGGTGAGAAGCGCAGCAGCAGAGGAGAGGAGAAGGCGGAGAATGCAGCAGCAGCAGGAGGAGGAGGAGAAGGAGGTTGGAGGAGAAGGAGGAGGAGGAGGCAGGAGCATAAGCAAGGAGGAAGAGGGACGAAGGAGGAGGATCAAGGAGGAAGAGTGAGGAATACAGGGAGCAGGAGGAGGAGGCAGCAGAGGAGAGAGAGAGAGGAGAGGAGGGAAGAGTAGCGAGCCGCAGGAGGAGCGAGGAAGAAGAGCAGGAGTGAAAGGAGGCAGGAGGAGCAGAGCGACAGTCGGCAATGGACGCAGCAGCAGGAGAGGAGCAGGAGGTGGAATGCAGAGCAGGAGTGAGGCACAGGAGCAGGAAGCGGGAGCAGGAGAGTGAGGGAGTGAGAGCAGGAGAAGGTAGCTGTAGAGGAGGAGGCAGACGTAGAGCATAGAAGTGACGGAGAGCAGGAGGAGCCAGTCGTGGAAGGAGGAACAGTAGTTATAGGGAAGTAGGAGTAGTATGCAGAACGCCTTGGCGTTAGTAACGTCATAGCAGTACTGCTAAGTATAGTAGTGAGTATGTAGTAGAAGTAGTAGTGCGTAGATAGGAGTTACAAGTAAGTTAGCAGAGTTGTAGTCAGTAGGGTTGTTAGCGAGGAGTAGATTGTAGTGGGACAGTTAGTGGTGGAGTAGGGAGGAGTTGTATGGAGTGGAGGGTTTGTAGTGGGAGTCAGGGAGGAGTTGTAGTGGGTAGTAGTAGTGGGATAGAGGAGTTGTAGTGGGAGTAGAGGAGTTGTAGTGGGATAGGGAGGAGTTGTAGTGGAGTAGTAAGTGGAATTAGTGGGTAGTAGGGAGTGAGGGTTGTAGTGGGAGTAAGGAAGGAGTTGTCAGTGGGGTAGGGAGTTATGAGAGAGGAGAGTTGTAGTGGGAGTAGAAGGAGTTGTCAGTTGGGTAGGAGGAGTGTAGTGGGCGGTACGCGAGGAGTTGTAGTGGAGTAGGAGGAGTTCGTCGTGGAGAGTAGGAGGAGTATATTTAATGATTTTACCTTTTTTTGTTGCCCATTTTCACAAGTTTGTCCGTTTTGATGCCGTATATAATTACACTTCCTGGTTGGACATAGGTATTCCACAACTGTTGCCTAGCAACCAGACTGTAAACCAGGGCCAAAACCCATATAAATGACACAACAGTTACAATTTAACAAAACAATAATACGTAATAACTTTTGTTTTGTTAAACGACGGTTCAAACTGTCAGAATAATGTGTCTGTCGCACGTGCGTTGTTTTTTTGTGCGACGTCGCTTTATTGATGACATCACAGAGAGATTCCAGTAGAAGAACTCGCCATTTCACCTTTATTGTCATTTTTTCTTGTTTATTTTTTCTTGACATACTGCGCTTGACTGATGCAGAAGTGCGATGAACGTTTACCACAGACATTCCCCACCAAACGAAAAAGACACGAGAACCATGAAGTCACGACGCCCTTTAAGGCAAGGTGGGCTTCATCGTCCCCTGCATTTGACCCACAACTTCCATGCCGTTCAGGAGCGTTTTTTAAAAAAAAATATTTTTACCTTTTGTGGTTTGTTGGGTGGATGGGGGCTTTTTTGCCCTTTTTTGATTGAATACAATGTTGTTTATTATTACTCAGTGTTTTATGTATGCACTTAAGGCGAACGAAGTTCCTACGTTTTGAAATTTTGTTCATGTGAAATGCAAAAACTCTTTCTGATTCTGATTCTGATTCTGATTCTCTGATTCTGAACTGAGCCACTGGAGGAAACCCACCGACACAGGAAAAAACATGCAAACTCTGCGCCGAACGAGAGAAGGCGTTTTGTTGGATTCATCTGCGCATGTGACGTTTAAAAGTGCCTCATTGAACTCAAATGCAGTTAAGTTCGATATATTTAAAATGTTGCTAAAAATATAAAAATGTTATAATAAAATAGCAATTTTTTTAGGTTTATAAATTTCACTTCCTGGTTGTAATTGATGACATCACACAAGGAAAATGACCCAGCAAAAAGCCAGAAAAACCCCGACAAATAAACGTATATTTGAGATTTTATTTTGTTGAATTCAATGTTTAGAGCTGTCAAAAAAAGTGTGTAATTCAAGCAATAAACTTTGACAGGAACGAGTGTCTCTGGTGTGATGTCACTTCCTGTCACAGATTTTTCACAGTTTCCTCCACAAATACCTGCTGGATCGGTGTGAAACTATCATTTATATGAACAACAGGTACAATACACCAGATAAAGTCACAATGAGAACATGGTAAAAGCCTGTCATGTGCCCTTTAATGTTGCCCTTGAGTCGTTCTTGAATCACTCAGACGCATGACGCACTCGATATACAACTCTGAGTGAGATCTGATTCAAAAATCATCCACAAATTTGGCCTTCTTCCTGGCAGTAGGCTGTAGTCTCTGGTCATAAATATGGCCCACAGGCTGCACATGAAGGCGGCACAGGGCTTTGTTTCCGAGCCGGGTTTTGTTTTTGTGGATGGATCTCGGAGTCGGCAGGAGGCTGGGAACAGTCAGAATCCAGGACTTTTGAGACAGTCAGAGACGCACTGTGCCCCTCAGCCAAAAGTTTAGAAATCTTTCACTGAGGAGAGAAGATAAGCTCACATCATTTACTGCCACCAGCTCTGAATGTGCCCGAGGCTGCAGGAGTTTGGTTTGAATCCAAACAATACTCATATTTGTGAGAGGAAAGTTTCAAATGTAACTTATGTAGTTAAAAACATATGAGGCAACACGAAAGTAAAGGACAGGCTTTCCAAGCTTTTTAAGTCTTGGTCTTACACCTGTTTAGTCTGGTTTAAGTCATGTTTTAGTTGGTTTAGCTCGTTTAGTCCTGTTTAGACTGCTTTAGTCCTGTGTTTTAGTCCTGTTTAGTCTTCTTTTGCTGTTAGTCTCTGTTTAAGTCCTTGTTTTAGACCTGCTTAGTCATGTGTTTAGTCCTGTTTTAGACTGGTTTAGTCCCGGTTTAGTCCTGGTTTTAGTCCTGGTTTTAGTCCTGGTTTAGACCTGGTTTAGTCCTGTTTAAGTCCTGCTTTAGTCCTGTTTAAGTCCTTTGGTTTAGACTGGGCTTTAGTCCTGTTTTAAGTCTGGTTTACCCCTGTTTAGTCCTGGTTATAGTCCTGTTTTAGTCCTGGTTTAGTCCTGTTTTAGTCCTGGTTTTAGACCTGGTTTAGACCTTTTTAGACCAAAGGTCCTCCCCCTAGTTTGTTCTGAAACTTCAGTGCGTCGCGCCGCTGACGGCTCCTTACCTGATAACCGTCCCAACCTGTTTGCTCTAGAACATATACTGGTCACCTTTCGGTTATAAGAAGAATTTTTTTGCCGAGCTGAGTTCCAGCAGTTTAATTGTGCTTTTTCCCTTCCTCATGCAGACGCCGTTTACTGGTACTTCTCTTCTCTGCGTACGATAAGTTCTTTTTCCGTTATGTGAGATCCTCAAACTGTTCGCGCTTTCGTAGCATGCATGATCATTGCACGCCCACTTTTACCACACTGATTTATACGCAGGTGTTCACGTCGCGTTAATTGTGGCGTCTTTAGAACCAAATGCGTTCTTCTTTTAGTCAGCCGCATTCTGGACGCCGCCGCTTTTACAGATCGATGTTGAGACGGGCGCGCAGAGGTCTGAGTGTGATGCCAAATGGTCTTTTACTCTCGGGGGAAAAAAGAAACTCATTGGCAAAAGGCAGGGAATCGAACTCGCGCCCAACCCGCAGCACAACATCTTCGAAGCCCTTTAAACTTTTCGCGGAACTTTCCACGGACGCGGTGAGATTAGCCTGATCGGGGCGCCGTAGCAATGCTTCCCTGACGAAAAAGGGAGAAATTAAACATTTTTAGGGACTTTCCCGTAGTGCGCTCAAATTGGGAGTATGCGCGGTGCGTTTAACAACCAGGCCCCCGCGGTGCGAGCGAGCCTGCCCCTGCCTCCGCTCTGCATATCGAGCACCTGCGCCGCGCTGACGCCGCACATTTTAAAGATTATTTCAGAGGAAGACATGCAACCGCGGTCGAGAGCTAACTCCCAAAAATATCACATTCAGCTTTCCTCCGCAGCTGTCACATGCTTTAATGCAGGAGCGCCACGTGTCCATTTTAGATGCGCGGAGGTACAAACGGAGGCGAGGCGAAGCGGGGGGACGTCCCGAGTCCGCGGGAGTGCGACGGGTTTCGGATAGCGCGTCGTTCGGGCGCGTTAACGTGGGAATAAATGGGTTTTTGTTTGAGTAGATTCTCTGCGCCTTCGAATGGCGCGAGCCACTGCAGGGAGCGTGGGCCGTAGTGGCTCAGGGGTTAGCGGATCAGACGTCAACGCCAAGGGTCCTGAGGGTTTCGATTTTCTCTTGGACCAGCGCAGAAGATTTGAGTGCCTCCGTGAGCACGCTTCAGTATGAACGTGTAGATCGCTGGGTTACATCGTGCCTTACATCGTGCTAAATACGGACAGAAGAGTAATGTGGTCACGTGTAGAGTTAGCCAAGAATGCTAAAGAACAATACGTTAACACCAGTTCAACAACCTCCATGAAAGCGCCCCCTACAGGTCGGACGACTCATTGAACTTAAAGTGCAGTTTAGATCCGATATATTTTGAATTTAGCTGAAATGTATACAAATCATATCACAGAATAGCTCATTTTTTAGGTTTACAATTTCACTTCCTTGTTTGTAATTGATAACATCACGCAAGGAAATTACCCAGCAAACACTGGGCCAAAACTCATCTCATGTCACCATTTTTCTCACCACAAACAAAACTATATGAGAGCGACTTTATTTTGTCAAATTAATGTTTAGAAGGTCAAAAAACTGTTTATTTTGTGTCAATTATGCATAAACTAATCTGTCATTTTAAACAGATTTTTCAGCGTTTTCTCCACAAATACAAAGTCGATTGGTGTAAAACTATAATGTATATGTTCAACAGGTAAAAACACACCAAATAAAAACCTTTCATATGCACTTTAAGATTCAGTTGTGGCTTGAATTGAATTAGATGTGCTCAAAATGGACATAATTCTGCAGGAAATGTATAAGAAGAGGGAAAAAGCTGCGTTTCCTGGTGAATTTCAGGCTGTATTTATGGCAAGAAAATGCAGCGGATAACAGCCTTTGATCGCATCCAAGGCTTGCCTAACGATGCCTGTAAAACACCACAACAATAACCAATCACTAAAAAGACATCGAACTCATACCTGTGTCATGTTGTCTGGCTCACAAGTTCGGTCAGGACACTTTAAAATGTCCAAACATTTCAGAAAATGTGTAAATCATTGAGCAAATTGGAGTGTTTCTTGATATTCTGGTTGAAAATCGAGGTATTAGTGCACAGAGTTAGGCATTCACAGACAGTACATGTGTTTAATTACATTTCAATTATCCTCCCGTCCCACAGATCCGTCCTGTCTGTACTTTTTGTTTTTTTCTGTTATTGTTTTTTGTTTTATTTTTTTTTCTGTGTATATAATTTTTTTATTGCTTTGTTTTTCTTGAATAAAAAAGAAAAAGAAAAAAAAAGTATACATTTACAAGAACAGTAGTGATGAATAAAATTTTAATTATCCTCCCGTCCCACAGACCCGTCCTGTCTGTACTTTTTATTTTTTTACTGTTATTGTTTGTTTGTTTTTTACATTTTTATGTATATATAATTTTTGATTGATCTGTGTTTTTCTTTCATTTAAAAAAAAGAGAGAAAAAAAGTATACATTCACAACAATAGCAGTGATTAATTCAATTTAAATTAATATTATTATTATTATTATTATTATTATTATTATTATTACTTAACATGCACAATTTACGAGTGAAAAGTGAAGAGATATTTTGTCCTGAATGAGAATATTCAAGAGGAGATGTCTTCTATGGATGGGGTCAGACTGTTCTTATGGTTCTTGTGGTTCTTGTGGTTCTTGTGGTTCTTGTGGTTCTTGTGGTTCTTGTGGTTCTTGTGGTTCTTATGGTTCTTATGGTTCTTGTGGTTCTTGTGGTTCTTATGGTTCTTATGGTTCTTGTAGTTCTTGTGGTTCTTCTGGTTCTTGTGGTTCTTATGGTTCCTATGGTTCTTCTGGTTCTTCTGGACACCAACAGAAGTGTGTCGCTGTCTTCAAACCTGTTCCCTGGATGTTTCATGGCACTTCTTGAATGGCTGATATACTTTCATGCCCAGATGTCTCAAAATACACATCACTTAAATGAATAATATTTCTTTTAAAACATCAGGGCTTTAAAGTCTTTCTTCCTGCTTGCCAGTCCCCATGTTATGAATAGTCTTGAGGCCTAATGGCTCCTGGGATAAAAGACCACCTTTAAGTGTGTGGGTTATGTTTGGCAGCCTTGTTTGTGTGAGCGCAGAATGCAAACGTGAAGTGTCTTTGATTGCCCGAAAAAAAAAGCACTATATAATTCAAATGCATTATGACGATTATCATTAAAGTGCCTTTAGAATATACTGTTGAAATTGACTTTGCTAACGTCGCTATTGACGGCAGGAAAAATGCATAAACCACTCAAGCATTCAAATGTATTTATGAATGTTTTAAATGTTAAGTAGACAAGTCTTCATAAAATATACTCGACCTTTGTCATGATGTCCTCATGTTTTAAGTCTTATATTAGTTCAGAAATGGGACCTGGTCTTTTTTTGGCAATTCTCAAATGAGTTTTATTCAAGCCTTATTATTATTATTATTATTATTATTATTATTATTATTATTATTATTATTGTTATTATTATTATTATTATTATTATTATATTGTTATTATTGATATCACTATTATTAATATTGTTGTTATTATTATTATTATTATTGTTATTATCATTATTGTTATTATTAATATTATTATTATTGATATTGCTATTATTATTATTATTATTGTTATAATTATTGTTATTGTTGTTATTATTATTTTATTATTGTTATTATTGATATTGATATTATTATTATTATTGATATTGCTATTATTATTACCGTTATTGTTATTGCTATTATTATTATTATTATTATATTATTGTTATTATTGATATTGCTATTATCATTATTGTTATTATTATTGTTATTATTATTACTGTTATTATTATTGTTATTGTTGTTGTTATTATTATATTATTGTTATTATTGATATTGCTATTATTATTACCGTTATTGTTATTATTATTATCGTTATTGTTATTATTATTATTATTTATATTGCTATTATTATTATTATTATTATTATTATTGTTATTATTTGTATTATTATTATTATTATTATTATTATTGTTGTTATTGCTATTATTATTATTATTATTATTATTATTATTTTATGTTTTGCTATTATATTTCATGTTGCACCTTTTCACCGCAGAAAGTTCCTAGTTTTGTTTTTGAATCTTGTTCTTATTCACTGACAATGGCAACAAACCTTTTTCTGATTCGGAAGCCTGAAGTTTTTGCCTTCAAATCTGAGCCAAGTCCAAGTTCTCGGCCTTGAGTTTCCAATCTTTATTTAAAATGACCAAAAACAGCTCATACTTTTGCAATTTATACCATTTTTTTTTTTTTCAATGGTTCTAATGTCACAAACAGAGAAGTGGGAGGAGCATGTTTCAATCGAGCTATCAGCTGTACAACAAGTACAACGCTCCAGTCACAGCGCTTCAAGTCCACAGTCAAGTCCCAAGTCCACACCTCTTCTGGGTTTACATTCTCGTATCTGCACTTTTTAAAACGCACTGATACTTAATCACAGCTACACTCCTGGACCATCCCGGTGCCAGCTTCTTCTGCCCCTCTGACCTCCCTCTCCCTGGCACCCGGGTCCAAAACCCTGTTAGAGCCTGTCCTCCAGAGCGCTGTTCATTTCCCTCTGATCCTTTTAGTCCTCTCCGAGCCACCGTAGCCACCGGGGGAGCTGTCCATTAGCATGTGTTCACAATAACTTTGACTCGATTACGCCAGCGCTTATCACCGCTCGGCGCCCACTTCACCGCGTTTCAAAGCAACTATGAGAGACCTGCGAGGAGAGGACGGCGCCACATTCTTGGTCATTTGTTCAGCTTTATAACATTAAAGACCGAAGCCCTTTGAGTCGAGAGGAAATTACGCACTCAGGATCCCAAAAAGCCGCTGCGATTCTAAAGCCCCAATTTGATGCTGTACCTTACAATTTCAAAGTTAGTCTCTAATCTTCAAAAAAGATATATCCCTGGATAAACTCTGAAGCGACCGACGCTTGCCTGCCTGGCCTCTGGATGATTCGTGTGCCGCCGGTGGAGAGACGATCACTGCCGAAGACTGTTTTCTGCCAAATAAAATGCCACAGAATCAAAAAGGGATGTTCAAATGTGGATCTTTTCGAGCCAATATCGATAGCTGGTGTTTGCTAATGTTGATTTAGAACAATTTGGATTCAAAATGAGCGTGGCAAGCAGGCTCTGACCCTTTGGCGATTGACGATTGGCCGTTCGTCAGTGCATGTAAATGAAGATGCGTTTTGTTCAGGAGCAGGACCACCCGCTCGCTCCCTTTGTATACATCTTTGCTTTCCCGCTGTGTTCGGAGGCTATGGTCTTTGCTAGTGAAGCGTTTCTCAAGATCAGGATCGCTTTGGTTTGTGCCAGCGTAAAAACGGACTGGAACGGATCAAATGAACAGATTACAACGACGAGCTGTCAAACCTAATATTTTGTACTGCTGCGTGAATAAATCCTCTTGTTTCTTGCCTTTCTCTACTCAACAAATCTGCCAAACGTGCCTCACATTAACTGGGTCTTGAACCTATCTCAAGTTGTGTTGTTGGTTTATTTTCTTTGTTTAGTTTAGTCTTTACGTGACGGGACAATGTGCAGACCTCATAGAAACAGATTTTGTCTCCGTCTGCAGACTTTATTTGATGATTTTCAAAGATTATTGCAGCCATCATGAAAAAAACGCCAATTCCACAGCCACTCTGCCAGTTACGTTAAAAATGAACGGGAAGGAGAGGGTCATTTTGTTTTGACGGACGAGGAGTGGGAGAGTATGTGTACGACTCAATGGAGAACCACCAGATCGCATGTTTGGAGGGAATTCTGTTGGGAAAATGTGTCACGTTTCTTTCTAACACTGTGTCAGAGTGTTAGCAATGCTAACTGTTGGAGAAACTGTGCCACCAGGAGGCAAAGCACTATCACAGGTGCTTTGGGACTGTCCTGTTGCTCGGAAATATTGACTGACTGAGCTCCATAAAGTGCTACAGACTGTGCTGGACGGCACCGTCCCACTCCACTTCAGAACAATGTACTTGGGCCTCAAAGCTCCAACCATGGACACAGTCAATGAATACCTTTGGCATATACTCCTGACGAGGACACACACGCGCGAGGACACACACAAGGACACACACGCGAGGACACACACACACAAGGACACACACGTGAGGACACACACGCGAGGACACACACGCGCGAGGACACACACACGAGGACACACACGAGGACACACACGCGAGGACACACACGCAAGGACACACCCACAGAAGGACACACGAGGACACACACGCATGGACACACAAACACGCGAGGACACACACACGAGCACACACGCAAGGACACACACGCGAGGACACACACACTCACACCCACACACAAGGACACAAACACACGTGGACACACACAAGGACAAACACACACACAAGGACACACACACAAGGACACGCACACACACACACACATGAGGACACACACACATGTGGACACACACACACGTGGACACACACACACACGCAAAGACACACACTACACACACACGCGAGGACACACACACACACGTGGACACACACACGTGGACACACACACGTGGACACACACATACACACATACGAGGACATAGCGTCTCGTACATAAGTGTGTTTTCCTTTGTCATACGTGTGTGTGTGGACACACGTGGACACACACACACACACGAGGACACACACACACACACAGGACACACACACACACACACGAGGACACACACACACGTGGACACACATACACACACACACACACACATGGACACACACACGAGGACACACACACGTGGACACACACACACGTGGACACACACACGAGCACACACGAGGACACACACGTGGACACACACACACACACGTGGACACACACACACACGTGGACACACACACACACGTGGACACACACACACACACACACACGAGGACACACACACAACGTGGACACACACACACACGTGGACACACACACACACACGTGGACACACACACACACGTGGACACACACACACACGTGGACACACACACACGAGGACACACACACACGTGGACACACACACACGTGGACACACACACACGGACACACACACGGACACCACACACACAGGACACACACACACGTGACACACACACACGAGGACACACACACACACGAGGACACACACACACGAGGACACACACACACACACACACGTGGACACACACACACGAGGACACACACACACGAGGACACACACACACACGTGACACACACACACGTGGACACACACACACACACACGTGGACACACACACACGTGGACACACACACACACACGAGGACACACCCACACACACACACACACACGTGGACACACACACCCACACACACACACACACATACACACGTGGACACATACACATGTGGACACACATACACACACACACACACACGTGGACACACACACACACACACACACACGAGGACACACACACGTGGACACACACATACACACACACGTGGACACACACACACACACACACATACACACACACACACACGTGGACACACACACACACACGTGGACACACACACACACACACGAGGACACACACACACACACGTGGACACACATACACACACACACGTGGACACACACACACACACACACACACACGTGGACACACACACACGTGGACACACACACACACACACGAGGACACACACACACACACACGTGGACACACACACACACACACGTGGACACACACCACACACACGAGGACACACACACACACACCACACACACACACACGTGGACACACACACACACACACGTGACACACACACACACACACGTGGACACACATACACACACGTGGACACACACACACACACACGTGGACACACACGTGGACACACACACACGTGGACACACACACACACGTGGACACACACACACACGTGGACACACACACACACGAGGACACACACACACACACACGTGGACACACACACACACACACACATGGACACACACACACACACACACACACGTGGACACACACACACACGTGGACACACACACACACGTGGACACACACACACACACGTGGACACACACACACACGTGGACACACATACACACACGTGGACACACACACACACACACACACACGAGGACACACACACACACACACGTGGACACACACACACACACACGTGGACACACACACACACACACACACGTGGACACACACACACACACACACACACACACGTGGACACACATACACACACACGTGGACACACACACACACACACGTGGACACACACACACACACACGTGGACACCACACACACACACACACACACACACACACACACCGTGGACACACACACACGTGGACACACACACACACGTGGACACACACACACACACACACTGGACACACGTGGACACACGGGACACACACACACGTGGACACACACACACACGTGGACACACACACACACACGTGGACACACACACACACACACGAGGACACACACACACACACACGTGGACACACACACACACACACGTGGACACCACCACACACAGAGGACACACACACACACACGTGGACACACATACACACACACGGGACACACACACACACACACGTGGACACACATACACACACGTGGACACACACACACACACACACGAGGACACACACGTGGACACACACACACGTGGACACACACACACACACACACGCGTGGACACACATACACACACACGTGGACACACACACACACACACGTGGACACACACACACACACGTGGACACACACACACACACACACACGAGGACATAGCGTCTCGCACATAAGTGTGTTTTCCTTTGTCATTTCCACGCTCCGTTTGCCAGATGTCGTCAGGGCCTTGATGAGTCCGTAATGACGCTCTTACGCGCACATTTCCACATTAATGAAGGCATCAGCACCAGCTAACGTCTATTTCCCTCCTCTCTTCCTATTTATTTATTTTTTTCAACTTATCTCCCTACTTCTATTTATCTATCTATTTATCTTAAGGCCTTTATTCAGACTATTTATTCATCCGGATTAATCGATTCAACGGTCAGTGCTGTTTAAGTGACCAAGAGTTTTAGTAGCACAATCATTCTTTTATTGGGATTATAAGGATTTAGATCAGGGCTATTCAACTTCAGGGGGGGGGGTCTTCGCCTCTGGGCCGGATAGGCTTCTAACCAGGTCGGAACCAAGACTAGCCCAGAATCAAACCAGGTCGAAGCCAGCAAAACCAGCAAACCAAGTTTAAACTTGTACTAGCCCAGGATTAAACCAGAAACCAAGAAGGATAATAATAATAATAATAATAATAATAATAATAATAATAATAATAATATAATAATAATAATAATAATAATAATAATAATAATAATAATAATAATTAGAAGGTGGGTCGTGGGCCGGATCAGATCGTTTGGCGGGCCTGATGTACAGTCAATGGTGTGGTGTGAGATTCACATCAAATTAGAGTTTTATTTAATTTTAATATAAATAATGAATAATAAATAATACATAATACATAATAAATAATAAATAATATATGTAGTATTTAATATATTTTTGTTCATTAATTATCTTAAGCATGTGCAGTCGTTATACTTTATCGATTAAGTTCAGCAATATTTGGAGTATTGCAGTTAGAGTTGTGATACACGGAGCTCGCAAATGTCCGAGCTGGAAGAGCGTTCGAAAAGCTCCGAGCTCCGCGGACGTGAACGCCACCATCAAGTCAAAACGCCCACATTCAGAACCAAAGTAAAGGTGCATTTACGGAACGATCTCGACAAAGAAATCGGAGAATCAAGAACAATAACTGCATTTACCAGAAACCAGTGTGCGACGTTATTTTGTTTGTTATTTTATTGCAAATATGTATTGTGTACTAATGTGTTAAGTGTGTGTAGCTGTCACTGATCTTGTACTTTATATGTTAATGAATGAAACAAATAGGTAAATAAATAAATAAAGCAGCGCCGCATAGGGATCCCCGTATGTTTCCATGGCGATAGGAAGTTAAAAGGAACACGAGCCCGTTCAAGTGTGCAATGAGACCAGCTGTAATGAAGTCTATTCTTCATGGGGCGTTTAGCATTTGAGAGAAGACTGAACATCTACAGTATCCATCCCTCCATCCCTTCCTCCCTCCATCCATCCCACCCTCCATCCATCCCTCCATCCATCCCTCCATCCCTTCCTCTCTCCACCCATCCCACCCTCCAGCCATACCGCCATCCACCCACCATCCATCCCTCCATCCCTTCCTCCCTCCATCCATCCCACCCACCCTCCATCCATCCCTCGCCTCCATCCCACCCTCCAGCCATACCATCCATCCATCCTCCATCCCTCCATCCATCCCTCCATCCATCCCTCCATCCCACCCTCCAGCCATACCTCCATCCACCCTCCATCGACTATCCCCTCCAATACCTCTATCCGTCTCTATCTTTTGCTGTTCTTTCTTCTGCTTCTCCTCCTCCTTTTGGTGTTCTACCTCATCTCTCTCCGTTCCTTTCTCTCTACCCTTCACCTTTCTTCCTCTCTTCTCACTCTCCTCCTTCCCCTTCCCTGTTCTGTCTTTCCATCTCTAGTTCTTCTTCCTCCAGTTGTCCTCTCTCCCCGCTCTCTCCTCCTCCTCCTCCTCCTCCTCCTCTCACACCCTTCATCCTCCTCTCCGCCCCCCCGTTCCCTCGCTGCCCCTCCGACAGCATTTACCCCTTCTTCCTCCCTCCGTCCCCGGGCCGTTCGCAGACACTGGTGGAGCTTGTTGAAACGAGCGGGCCCGATGATTGCTCTCGGCCCAGAACGTGATTGAGCCGAGCGGCCCTCACAAAGACGTCGCCGTGTGCGGGAGGAAACGAGACCGGCGGAATCAGGAAGGAGAGGGAGAGCGGGCGGCGTTCGGGGACGGGAATGCAAGACAACAAGCAAAGCAGGGGGATTAGTGAAGGTGGGTCACGAAGTTTCGGCGCGTCAGTGGAAGACATTGTTCCACACAAGGGTGAACTCATGATCAAACTGAGATTACTCTATTATACATGATCTAAAGCAGTGGATGTCAACCTTTTTCTGTCATGATAATAACAGTTTTTGGTATTGGCAACCCCCAAACACACAAAAATAGGCTCGCAAAATGACAAAGTAGCCTTTTTTCTAATGTTTGACTTTATTTCGTTGCTTGTTTATGCGATACCGTTGACATATTCACTGTTTAGATGATTAAAATGGGTGTATTTCATGTTCAATTTGAGCAGGACATGGTTTAACGAAGACATATAAGTATTCGGTTCCTACAAATGGAGATATATCATGTCCAAAACCTTGATAGTATCGTATCTCGGGATGTCCCTCACGATCATTCACGATTATTGAGACTGTGACCCAACATCAGTCAGATCTTTCATTTTCCTTCAATCTCATGGTTTGACACAAAATTGAACTCTCTGAAAAACAAAATAAAGTTAAATGTGCCAAAACCCGCCAGATAATTGGGCTGTATATTGAACAACAAATACTTCAATTTGCATCCAAAATTGTCACGATTATTGCTTTTTGGTTCTTAGGATTACATTGTGCCCTGAATAATCCCGATCATCGATTCACCTGATCATCTTCACATCCCCGATCGTATATCTCATGAGCCATGTGCAGACAGGATAACCACTCTGCCACTTACGCACAGGTAGATCAGGGGCAAAGATCAGGAATCGAATCCACAAACTCCGCACTGAGAGCCGACAGGAGAACGGCGCCGACATTAGGTAACCATCTTGTGTAATCTCGCCTTTCCCACGGCGCCGTATTCGTCTGAACCTGGTATTGCGGTTCTCAGATCCAGATTCCACAGCGCGGTCGTACACGATGCCTCAGATAAGCATCCAGCTTCCTTCCAAATTCCCATTAAACCTGTTTTTTTCAGCTTTCATTGTCCGTCCCCCCCGATCGCAGCCAAGCTAATATTCATTTAGTTTCGTGGGAGGAGTCAGGCTCGCTGTGATGGAGTTTCAGGGCAGAACGATGAAGAGAAGGAGAGCGCCGGCTATTTGAGGAATCAAAGTCTTTACAGCGCAGACTCCTTGTTCTGGTGCTGTTCTTGTCTTCGGGCTTCTTCTTGTGAGGTCTAACAAAGTAATTCCCAAAACAATCCACATCAAAAGTTTGACGTTTCTGCATCGAAATCGACTTGTCTTACATCGCTGCTAAAGGCGCGCTACAGCCACGTTTCCACTGGTTCACTCTGGAGCCAGTCCAAACATGTCCCCATTGTCTCAACTGGACGCTTTAGTGTGAGACGATTGGACAAGAGAGAACGCAGGCTCAGGTTTAAACAAGAGGGCAAAAAAAACAAACAGAAAATAATAATTCATCACTTCATTCATCACTTGTTTCCTGTTTATCGAGGTACAGCACTCGCTTTGTCAAGAATGTTATATTTCCAGTGCATAAAATATGATCCAAACCCATAGTATTGCATAAAGAAGTGTGTAAATACAGTGTCGAGGCTTTGCAGAGAAGTGAGATCAATGCAGATAAAGCCGGGGATGAACTGGAAGTAGTTTCCTGTTAGCTTTAGCTTTAGCTTCAAGTACAATTTACATTTTATTTATTACCAAAACCTTGGTGTGTCAACAGAAGGGCATAAAAAGTGAGTCTGATGAAGGTTTATGGACTTTAAAGGTCCCATGCTGTATTTCCTGTTCAAATCTTCCCTAAGGATGTGCATGATGGTGTTTTGCATTGTGCAACGTGCCTAACGCACTGTAATTGTTGTAATTAAAAATAACACCCATCTCTTGTAGCGAGGTCTCGTACCCGAAAATGACAGGTACACGTCCTGGAGGAGGTGGGGTTTCTCTGGGAGCTGTGGGTGCAGTCATTGGTTCTCCGAAAATGAATGGCTTTAGGGGTTGTTAATGAGGTACAATTAACACAAATAGAAGGTTAGAGATAAATGCTGAATTATTAAAACACCTCTGAAAAAAAACACAATTTCTGGAATAATTGAAAAGGAAAACTCCTCATAAGTATTTTGTTACATGTATTTCATCGCACTGTGTAAAAAAAACTATCAAAACAATACAACTATTTTCTTCTGAAGGGTGTCCAGGTTCCCCCAGTGTGACAATGAGGGATCCACCCCCACGTGTGCAGCCTGCGGGATGATGTTGGTATGTGGTGGATCCCTCATGATCATACAGGGAGCTCCATGGAGGACACGCCTACTCACTGGAGCACAAACTCCCCGGTTTGAAACAGTTTGATCCCATTGGCCGCAGGACACCACGTGACCTCTATTTACAGGTGCGACATCTAGTGGTAAAAATACAATACCGCTTCAGAATAAAAACATTTGTATTTATTTTTTTTAATTCGCCCAAAATACAGTGCACTATGTAACTATTTATATTGCTCAAAAATGCAAAGAAAGGGCTTAAACATTTCAGGCAAAGGGATTAACATCTCCATGGAAACGCACAAGCCGCGGGAAATTGCTACTCAATTCATCTTTGAGAGCAAGCATTCTAAGATACAAAGAATTTTCATTTTGTAACATCCGATCCCTCATCGCAGCGCTTGAGTATATATGACACAGACAAAAATACATATTGGTTTCACTCGCTCACTTTCCGCCGAGGAGAAAACAGACAGGACAAAACAAATCCCGTCCAATCTCGCACCATCGCGGCGCTAAAGAACATTGCGGATTATTACCCCCTTAGACATGTGTTTTGAGTCCCTCCTCTCGCCTCGCTCTAATCTGCAAACACGCTGTTGTCGAAGCGAAAAAAAAAAACCACAAACAAAACACACACACACAAATCGTCTTAGAGCAAAACGGCCTCTTTTCATCACAACTGGGTCGCTTTGGCTAATTTACCTTTTGCAGCGAGAGCGGCCGGCTTCTTACCGCGGGCACAGAGTCAAGAGTGAGCGGCTAAAATAAGAGCGAGAATCATAGACTTTGGCGATGTTCGAAATGAAACCGAAGTGAAAACACCACAGGAGGCGCGCGAGGGTGGTCTTGAGCACTCGGCGTTCTGGAGTCGTGTAGGTGAAGCTGAAAAAGATGGTGCGGCATTCGAAAAAGGGGCGCATGGTAAACCAAAAAGTAACGATATTATAGACATCTCTCACGTCGTAGCTGAAGAAGTTCTGAGAGGACTGAAGACATTTCCCGCGAGATTGATGTGAACTTTTCATCTTCACCATGATATGAACATGTTTCTCTGACACAAACTGCACTTTTTCCCAAGCAAAAACGACAGTAAAGTACCATTTGTAAAGAGTCCGTTCTTTGGCTTCGTCACCGGTGATGAGCGACGCCACTGATTTTTGATTCGATACCATACTAAGTAATTGCTGTGGCAAATATCTCGGTAACAATCCGATACGATACCAGTGAGTTTTGTACTAAAAGACATTAAAACTCCTCAAATGAAGAGTTTTACGTTGGCCGCCGTTGCTTTCTTTCGACCGCCGCTTGAAACTGATATGAAAAGTGAAAAATATGTGCAGAAAACCTCAAATATAAACAAAAATGTATTAAAGAACAGAATTTTTGCTGTTTTTGCGCGAGTATCGGTACTTTTCAATAGCTTTGTCAGTGTCAGTAGATCGATATTTGGTACCGATCTGCCCGTCACTATTCGCCACGCCATGTTTTCTCCTTTCTCATGGAAATCCTTAATCTAAGTAAAAATAATTAGTCGACCAATAAAAATAAATACTAGTGTTGATAATAAGTAGAGCACAGTCAACGCACAAACTATTGATTTATTTGGTCGAGAAATACAGAAAACAATGGTTGAAGTCAAAAGGTCAAAGACATACTTCTTAGACACTTGTTTCACTGGTCGTCAACAACAACAACAACAACAACAACAACAACAACAACTGTGTGAAAGTTCATGAAGAACTAGTGCAGATTCTAATTGAGAGTTTTGTACAGACGAACACATGTCTTCAAATACGTGAAAGGAAGCGTAACGGTTTGACATAATCGTGCCTGAAAATGTGGACCAGGACCTTCGTGACCCGTCTCTGTGAAATGTGCCAAATCATTACATTTCACAGAAAAACAGTGTCAAAAATGAACGAGTTAGCTTCAGAATTAGCTTTTTGGACCCTTTGTTAAACGCCTGGATGGAAATGGATGAGAATGGGAAGTTTTTGAAGGAAAAGCTAGAGAAAACAGAGATTTCCAGGAATAGTTTTATATTGTTAGAAAATAGTTTGATGCTATTTGGTTTTTGGAAACTGATTTTTGGGAGTAGGCAAGCTCGTCTTCTATGGCGCGTTTGGATTACCTTGTGGCATGACATGAATGCAATACACATTTTATAACCAAAAATAGGCTTTTCAACAATATACATCATGTTCCTCAAGAGCCTCAAACCAACTGTCCTATTGTTCCTCTGCGATCCCGTTTGGTTGCAGTTTCCTGATTTTCCAGATTTTCTCATAAACCCGTTGTAATCTACATTTACTTCTGACGCTAACTGTTTTGGACGCGTGGTTTTGCAGCCGTAAGTGCTTAAAGTTTAGCGCGGGACCTGCCAGGCTTTCACGCGGTCAGAAAAGGCACGACAGAACGGCTACAAGCTCAGCGGAAAAGCTCACCATGAAAGATTAATCGAGCCGCCGTCACATTTCTGAATTATTTACGACCAAATCTCGGGAAACTCGGCTTCAAATTCACCCAGACCAGAGTCCGCTGATGGAAAGTGAAGGAGTTTTCCAGGTTTTTTTTAAAGACGAACTTTAAGAACAATGGGCCTCATTCTTGACACGTTGGTCTACATATTTCACAAAAAACGTAGTGAACATGATCATATTTAAGACTTTAATAAACATTTTGCCTATTTTTCCCCAGTTTGACCATTCTGGTGACGTTTATAATAATGTCACTTCCTGTTTGGACATATAAGTCGAGGTAATGCTGCGTTCCAGCCGTCCTCGGAGGTCTGAACTCGGAAAGACGTTTTCTCAGAGTCAAGTTTGAAAAAGTAACACGTAACGGTTTGTGACTGTAACGACTCAAATCAAACAATAAAACCCAAGAAGCTGCTCAAATCAACCAAAATATGGATTCAATTAAGTTAACGGACAGTGTTATTACATCTGTAAGTTAGAAATCAACATTTGAGAGTGAATTTCTGCTTTTGTTGACATGAGCTCTGTGTAGACGTTAGCAACATTAGCTCTGTGTAGACATTAAGCAACATTAGCTCTGTGTAGACGTTAGCAAACATTAGCTCTGTGTAGACATTAGCAACATTAGCTCTGTGTAAGACGTTAGCAACATTAGCTCTGTGACATTAGCAACATTACTGTGTAGATTAGCAACATTAGCTCTGTGTGTAGTAGACGTTAGCAACATTAGCGCTGTGTAGACATTAGCAACATTAGCTCTGTGTAGACGTTAGCAACATTTGCTCCGTGTAGATGTTAGCAACATTAGCTCCGTGTAGACGTTAGCAACATTAGCGCTGTGTAGACATTAGCAACATTAGCTCTGTTGTAGACGTTAGCAACATTTGCTCCGTGTAGAGTTAGCAACATTAGCTCCGTGTAGACGTTAGCAACATTAGCTCCTGTAGACGTTAGCAACATTAGCTCCTTGTAGACGTTAGCAACATTAGCTCCTTGTAGACGTTAGCTCCATTAGCTCCGTGTAGACGTTAGCAACATTAGCTCCGTGTAGACGTTAGGAACGTTAGCACAATGCATTTCTTACAGCAGAGGCTCAACGGCAGCGCTGGAGCAGGTTCACGGACAACAGGGGGCAGTAGAGAGCAACTAACTAAAGAGAAAATAACCAGTTCTATGAATGTTTTAACTGTCGGGTGTAAACCTTTATCCAAACGCAGGGGCAGCCATGTTGGATTGTTTAACTCTGATAAACTCGGGGTTCTCAAATGTTGCCTGAGTTTCCAAGTAGGAATTCCAAGATGTGAGAATGTTCCAGAGTGAATTTACATGTCGGAACCCAATTACACAATAGTTTATGATTTGACAAATAATAATACCCATGAACGCCTTTATTTTGTTGGATGATTGTTCAAACTGTCTGAAAATTGTCCCTCCATTTTGGACGGAACGTGTTTTTTTTTGATGGCGTAGACAGAGGTATGGACTTTCATCGACGATGCGCGGACACGACCACTTTGTTAGACGATGCTAGCTAAACTTAGGCTGAATCAAGCATTCCTTCGCAAACAAACACATTTTTATTTTATGAAAGTAGAAGAAGAAGCCAATCTGCTCCTACATTTTAAACTTTAATTCAATCCACACATTTACACGGGACACTGGAACTTCAAAGGCCGTTTTCTTAAAAGGCTTTTTGCTCCCACAGAGACAAAAAGATCAGTTCTTAAAGCAGCTCCTACACACACCAAACTGCACAATCTTGGACTTGACAAGATTTTGATGAAACGTACAGAAGGATTTGTTCATATCTAATTCTTAGCCTGGTTTATTAACGTTTTAAGTCTAAGAAATGAGACACAATTTGAAATTTTCAGTCAAATCTAGTCTACACAATAAAAGTAAAATAAGAAATCCAAAATCCCCTCGGTGAAATTAGCAAAAGCAACGTACAGATACCGAGTGCGGTACTTTTACTTCACTTTCCACCGCCGTTCAAACCATAACATATCATTTCCTCATCTCACTCACTTAAAACGATCCAGTTGTATTTGTTCAAATGATCTCGCTCTCCTTCTGCCTCGTTCTTATTGTTCCTTTTGTCGGCGTCTCCGTTGTCACTGTATTGAGCTGTTTTGTGTGTCCTCTGCCGGGGACGACTAACTCCATTGATTTTCGGCGGCGCACTGAAAGCTCCCTCTTAAGTGATATTGAATCTGCGACGAGGAAATTTGATAACAATTTGAGGAGAATTCAAATTAACTTTGTTGGAGGCCTCGGTGGCATGAGTCTGTCCCCCTCGCTCTGGTGTCGTCCCGGTCCAGAGGAATGTCCTGTTTGTGAGTGGAGACTTCTTATAATGGATCAATGTGTTTAACAAAGCGACATCAGAGTATCTAAAGAAGGGATGGGCGCTATATCAACGTTTAGCGCGACAAAAAGAGTACAAAATAATCGTTTGTGGTACAGTTTTATTATTGTTTGTGATAATAAACAAAAATACTTTATTGCACCAAAAGTATGAACTATGATGTTCTATTTTGGACTGTTTTTGTTTGACTATAATAGTTGTTTAAACATAGAACGTATTCACTTTAAAATGATAAATATACAAATACATAAAGTGATATTATCGTCAATAGTGTCGCATGCCTGATCTAAAGGTGCATCAAGCAACTTTTCCGGTTGGTCTGCCGCCTGCTCGTCTCCATGGGGATCTCATTACTTTACCTGGAATATTCCACAGTGTGCCATTAGACTTGTTTTTGCATGTATTCAATTGCAGCTGTTTCAAAATTCCCTTGGAAAACCTGCATTCTTGCCTGTAAGCGGGCTCGGCTCTCCACAGATCTGACCTGTAACTTGGCCTGGTGTAGCATCTAGCTCGTCTCCATGGAGATATATAAGTTTAATGCCCATTCTGTCATCTAGAATTAAAACGGAACTGAAATATATTACAATTTGGAAGCTAAAACTGACAATAATTTGAGTCAAAAGACCAAAACTTGAACTAGTTCTTTCCCTATTGTGCTTTTGTCTTCTCTATACTCCTCCTCTACAACGCCGTGGTTCATAATGTTGTATTTTGGACATCTTAAATTGAACATTGATCTAAAACGACAAGTTTAAAAAAATCTCCTAAATCGATGTTGCGTTGTAGGTCTCCTTTAGTCTCCTTTAGAAAATTACTACATCAGCCAATAAAAAACAGCTGGAGCAATATTATTGGGGCTCAATATTTATCAAGCGTAATTTTGTGTTGTTGTATGATGATAAATTTGTCTCGGATCCAGAACACACCTCAAATTCTTTATGAAGCGTGCGTCTGGTCAATACTCCCCTGTGTCGCGCCTGGAGCCAAACTCAAACAGAACCGTGCAATCAGATTATTTCAGCGTGTGAAACAAAAACGAGATCAAATTTCTCTCAGATTATCAGATGTTTGAGCGTGAGCAGCCACGGTTGGTTTGAACCTGGGTATTCTACCATCTGGACTCGCAAAGATATTGATCTGTATAAAAACACAGAGATGTCATTCTGGACTTCCCACGCAACAAATTAGTAACTTATAAAACTAATTATGGATACTAAATAAGTACTGAAGTGTTTCATTCATCTATTTATTTATTACAGCCCATGTTTTTTAATAATAATATACATTTAGAAAAGGATTTAGTGGGAATATTTTGCGTTTTATTATTGTATCAGTGAAATAACTTTAATACATAATATTTTTTCACTAGCAAAATATCACACTGAAATGTATTGTTTAATTTAATTATTATTATTATTATTATTATTATTATTATTATTATTATTATTATTATTATTAATCATTTTATTTTTTATGAATTAATGCATTTATTTTTATATATATTTTTCTCCATCTTTCGCTATTTCTTTGCACAAGTCAGTTCGTTTCATGAATGTTTTTGTTGTTTTATGTTTTTATCAGTTTCTCTCGCGGCATTGAAGGACGGTTCAAAGGTCACGAACGAGAAGGCCGTTTCCTTGCGCCGGATCAATAGCGTGTCGTCAGACGCCCTCTTAACGCAGACGGACTAGATCGGCTGTAGCTCCTCGCGGCGAGCAAAGCGAACCCTCTCGACATCTTAAACTAAACCCAGAAGTGACGCCGAAGAGATACGCTTCATTTTCAAATTAACATCGGGGACGGGCTTTAGCGTTTCAGATCTGCGCTCACAGACGACGAGGGTTTTTTTTTTTTTTCTTCCCTTTCTTCTGCCACTCGTCGTCTTTGTGATAAAACCGGGGGTATTCAGAAGCACTCGAGCCCGTGTGACAGATACAGCCGCGGCATCTGCATATAAATGAGCAGCGCGACTTAAAGGCAGTGGCTTTATGTGGAACGGCCACGTCCCGTCTCACCTTTCATCAGGCGCCGGAGTCATTAAAGCACAATTGAAAACAGGTCATTTATGCAAATCCGACTGGGTTAAAACGACTTTCTCCTTTCAAATCATTTCTGTTCTAATGTAGTTTATAATTGGTGACATCCACTTATTCATGATTTACACATTTTAGAGACAGAACTGCCTTGAAAACCAGGATGAAAACATTAGAGACGTCCGCAGTAATGTGCAAGCGTTTCTCCTCATCTTTGTTATTTTAATGTAAGACTTTGAAAAATGAATGCATTATAAGTCATTGCGTTTAAACATGGTTAAAAGCAATAGCTGCCAGCTTTTGAGTTATGTAGAAGTAACAGATGCATCAGACTGAGAGCATTTTTAGTTCGGTTGTTTTGACTTCCGCCCAAACCACAAGGCTGCTCTGTGATTGGCCCCAGTCCCTAAATGCCATGTGATTGGCCCGACTGCAAACGAATCAGAAGGAGCCAAACAAGATGGTTTCTCCCGAGTTTGTGAACTTGAAAAAAGTGGCCAGAATTCATCTTGCTGGCAATGTCATGGTGATGATTCATGGACTTAAAAACAGCGCAGGGGATTTGTGAGACTCAGAGGGAGAGGAGCTCGTAAACAGGATTCATGAAGTGTGAATAAAGTTAAATACAACTCCAGATATGTTTTTGATGAAGGGACAATGTTATGAAAACGTCCATTTTGCATAATATAGGTACTTCAGAAAAACATGCATTCTGTGTAACTTCAGTCGCCTCTCCGCGGATCTGACTTGAGCGATTGGCTTTATGGTTTCAAGCTCATGACAGAGAACATGACACATTTGCTTTACGATGTTCACAAACCATCCGCATACACCTACAAACTCACACATTCATACACAGCTGCACCTGCATTTGAATATCCACCATGTTAGCTCGAAATGCTAATACGGTAGAGTGGCTAATACGGTAGAGTGGCCATTCTGAAGGCTTTTCCGTGAAGACAGATGTGTTTAATGCCACCTGTGGAACATTCCAGGCAAAGCAAAGCAGGTGAAGGGTCCTCCATCTGTAAATTGAAGCCACACGCGTAAATATCTGTGCAATAACCCCACCGCGACTAACTGATTTTACATCGCACAGACCGTATAGTCAATTGGAAGTCGGTCTTATCATGCCAGTAAAATGCTGTCATATTTGTGAGACAATCTTCCATTCTCAAGTACCCAACAAACAGTTTTACTCAAACTCATTTGGCTCCTCGACTCCCCGCCGTCTCCCTGCATCCCCCGGAGTGGCTCTGCTCCAGTCAGACCCAGCTCCAGTGGAGAACGCGGGGGGTCGATCTGCGCCTCCATCGCACAACGGCCGCGCTACACGCCGGGGGGAAACCGAGCGAGAACAGAGACCAGATCCACAGATCGAGAATGACGCTCGGATGAGAGGCGAAACGTCCAGACGACTACAACCGAAGCATGTTCTACAATCTTTCCAAAATCGGAAACTCAAAACTGGGAACAAACTCGGAAACAGACCCCACAGACGGGGAGTAATGCCGGCTCGGATTTCAAACACAAGGACAGAAGATCAGATTGAAACGTGTCAACAATCTTGCAAAAACAGACTGAACATTAAGAGTATATACAGCATAGGGGGTGGGTGGATTAGGGAATGACAGGCGGCTGTGTAGAGCAGGAAGACCAGCGAGGTAGCAAAAGACGGACCTGGAATGGGCTGCAAAATGGAACTGGACTGGGAATAAACATGAAAAGCAACTGCGACAATCAGAAATACAACGATAGGACACAAACAACCAAAATAACACAAAGAAAATACTATTATTTGGTGTTGAAAATGACACATCGTTGTGGTATCGATCGAAGTTTGACATTTTAGCAACGTGACGACTCTAAAAACGATGCAATCCCTCGTTTGCCCAGGTGCGGCGCGCGGTCTGCCGCCAAGCAAACGGCGCGCGAACCGGTCGCACTGCACTTCAATGCGATTTTCCGTTGCTATTTTTACACATGAATAAAGCGTTCACATGAAATCCCGGAGACGTTGAGCCCGACACGACGCGACCGCACGAGGCAGCATGATGGTTTATTACAGTGTAAGCTATTTGTGGGACGGCTCCAGAGCTAATTATACCTCCGCCGTAATGTCTTCTTCAGGCTGTTAGGACGCGCTCCAGTTTGGTACCGCGCCGCTTTCCTTATTTACCGGGGAGCGGTTATTGCCCCGTCGCTCATTAGCGCGCTCGTTTCGCAGTGACCGGAGCTGTACCGGTTTGGATGATATCGTCGTGTTTGAACAATATGGTAAATTGGTTTCAGCATCCATTTCACTTTAAATTGCCTTACGGCCATTGACTACAGCGCGCGCGGCAGTTTAGACTTACGGGCTCATTTGTGCGGCCATGTCTTCAGAACGAGCACTAAAAGGACACATATTAAGCTAAATTGACTTTTAACCTTCATTTCGAACCTGCCTGCAGTTGTATTTTGGCTTCATTCACACTTGTTTCGCCAATCCTGACTTCTTCTCTGGGCCCCAAAAATCACCCCGTTTGAATTTTCCCGGAATTGCTGCTTCACATATTAAAATCCAGGGTTGTTCTTGCAGTTTTTTAAAAGGCCATAAACCGTCATCGGACTAGTTCTGTTCACATCAAACGCGCGGTCACGTTGCCTAAAGGCTTCATGTATTTAGTTGTCATGGTTCAGAAAGAGCGGAAAGTGGAAAATGCTTATTCCAGGTGAGTCAAAAGTGTCAGATTAAAGTGCATGAAATGTTCTTTATGTCGACAACATTAAAGTGCCCCCTACAGGTTGGATGACTCATTGAACTAAATGCAGTTAAGATAAATATATTTAGAATTTAGCTAAAATTTATAAAAAATGTATCACAGAATAGCACATTTTTTAGGTTTATATGATCACTTCCTGTATGTAATTAATGACATCACACAGGGAAATTACCTAGGAAACACTGGGCCAAAACTCATCTAGTGTCACAATTGTTTTATTTGTCAAATAAAAATATATGAGAGCGACTTTATTTTGTTGAATTCTTGTTTAGAGAATCAAAAAAGTTGTTTCTTGGTGTAAATTCTGCATAAACTTTGACTGGAATGAGTGTCCCTGGTGTGATGTCACTTCCTGTAATTTCCTACAGATTTTTTCATAGTTTTCTTCACAAATATCTGCTCGATTGGTGTAAAACTATCATTTATATGTACAACAGGTACAAATACACCAAATAAAGTCAAAATTAGAGAGTCGTAAAAACCACTTTAAATGATTTGAACATCTGTATTTCTTGCGTCATTCCTTTATATGCGATTTTATTTTTCTCATTTTTGTGTCCATCCTTTGAAAATACCAGATTTTGTTCCTTTTTTAAATTTATTTTGCTTTTCAAATTACATTAACAAAAATTATATGTCAGTTTTGCACCAATTTTGTACTCACAGTTCTTTGACTAGATCCATGACGTAAACACAGTGCACAATGCTTTGGCTGGAATACTCACACAAACCGTTATGTTCTTTCAGTTGAATGTGCTTGGTCATAATTGCTGTGTGCGGTGAGAGCAGAAACGCGTGTGTTGCTTTACGAAATGCGACAGAGCAAAAGGATAAGCTGTCTGTCATATTACATGGCAAGGCAAGGCAAGTTTATTTGTAGAGCACAATTCGTACACAAAGGCAATTCAAAGTGCTTCACACAACAGGAAAAATGCATTAAAATCACAAAGACATGGCAGAATAGTACAAGACATAAAAGAGAAGAGTGCAAATATCATATGCACAGCTAAACAAAACAGTTTTCAGCTTAGATTTGAACATTGCCAGAGTAGAGGCCTGTCTCACATCCTCAGGAAGAATGTTCCAGATTTTAGCTGCATAAAACTGAAATGCAGATTCCCCATGTTTAGTCCTGACTCTGGGCACCAGCAGGAGGCCGGTCCCTGAGGTCCTCAGAGTCAGAGATGGTCTGAGTCCATTATTACCCCCAGATTTCTAACTTGATGTGTAGGTTTTAGAGCGAGACTCTGGAGGTGACTGTTAACACTGTCTCTTTGTTTCTGTGGCCAAAGACCAGGATTTCAGTCTTGTCTGAGTTCAGCTGGAGAACGTTGTTTTGCATCCACACACTGATCTGTTGGATGCAGTGACAGAGTGAATCCACTGGTCCATATTCACTTGTCGTCATGGAAACATAGATTTGAGCGTCGTCCGTATAATTGTGATAGGACACATTCTCGCTGCGTATCAACTGACCTAACGGCAGCATGTAGAGGGTGAACAGAAGGGGTCCCAGGATTGACCCTTGGGGAACCCCACAGGTCAGGGGCATCTGGTCTGAGACACATTGTGGAGTACGACCACCTCTTTTCAGGACAAGACAATAAAAGTACAATTGAAGTATTGATTTAGGGTAAAAGAAAATAAATAAATAGATGAAATCAGAATCAGACTCAGAAAAGGTTTATTTCCATTGTCGATGAACAGAATTCACAAACATAGGAACAACGTAAATTAAATCAAAAGGGCATGCATTAGGAAACAGTTAAAATGTTACTGTATAAGATAGAAATAGACTTACTATGTACAAATAAAGTTTGACAAAATATTTGCCTTTATCTTATTTCATTAAGCTTCTAGCAAATGGCATTCACACTCATTCACATCACCTTTCACAACCATTCACTCGAGATAATAAAATACCAGAGTCGATAGGTCTCGATTAATGCAGACTGCCCCGTTTCCAAGCTTCCCGTGGGGGGATTTGTCCTCTGCACTTATGGTTAGCCAAACCCTAACCCTTATTATTACCAAGATGCTTTCTAAAGCCCAAATAAGTCTGGACATTTTTTATGACAAACCCTTTGATCACAAGTCAGAAGGAACCATTCACCAGGATAAAATGCATGCTTGAACTGGAGATATCCAACCAATTCCGAAACATTATCAGCGTGCAGACAAATCACCTAAAACCCACGATAGAAGGTCTTAACTCAAGACGTTTGCCCTCATGTCCTTAACCCTCGGGCTTGCATGACCTACAGTGGGAATTAAGTCCACCATTTAAACAAACGGTTGGAATCATAACTCACTTACTCAACTTCAAAAATGTTTTTATTGACTTGAAACTGTTGTAAAGATCTGTACACAGAAGCGTCATAGATAGATGATAGATTTGTGAGAGAAAATGTCCCACGGGACTTTAAATCTGATGGAAGGACTCAACGTCTCAGGCTTAGCACAAGCGTCGTGTTGAGGTGAATACCTGCTCCATCGGCACGATCGTTCTCACGTCCTCTTTACAGTGATTGGTTTGATGACACTTCCGCCGACAGATAATCAAAAACAAGGAATCAACTCAGAATAAATGAATGAAACGTGTAAAGTCGCGTGGACGTATGTAAACAAGGCTTATCACAGGGTTGTCGGCGCATTCGAACAGGTACGCCAACGTGACGAGCAAAACACTGTGATTTAGAAAGCATTTCCTGTAGAATTGACAGGTCCAAACATGGAAACGGAGGAAGCTGGAGCGTGACGGAACATCGCGCTAAGGAGACATGAACAGAACGCACAAGACTCATCTAAATCTCATCCAAAAAACAGGGCATGACTCCCAGATTGGGAACACCAAAAATCCAGCCCGACCCAAGTCCGTGAACGCAGAACGATGCTGAAGCTGCACGATGAATCGCGATCGAATCGGGACGGAATGGACGCGATCGGCAAATCGCAAAGGCTGTCATTTCCTCTAGGAAAGATAAATTGGAATAATAATTCGAAGAGGGTCGGAGGGAGGGGCACGAAGTCACGAACGCTGATGTGTGTGACGCCTCAACAGTGTGGCCGCAGGAAGGGGGCGTGAAAGGGGTGTGGTCCTGCTCCCGACCTTATCTTCGTCTATAGCTTCGATCTGCACAAACGCGCTCTGAAAGGCACGTGAGTTCTTTTAGTCGTTTGTCAGTTCATGAGACGTTTTGCCGATTTTTAATTGTGAACGTTTGAACAGAATCATTAAGAATCTGAATGATTAAAACACAAATCGCCAAACTAATCGCAATCACATTTTTTTCACAGCTGGTGCAGCCCTAGCCTTAACTGCCCGACCCTGACCGATCCCTTGCCCGACCAGCCCTTTCCTCGTACATTCTGTTCAAATGCAGAAGGGTCTGGAATCGGACAGCAGGGGGTGTCAAAAAAACTCTCCAAGCACGGGCCGGTCCAACCAGTGACGCTCATTCGTGTCACGTGTCTCTCAAATATTTCCGGGACATTCAGAACAAAACATACACTTAATTTAGCTCTTATTCCCAGGGTTTAGTGCGTCGCTTGTTGACTTGTTTCTCAGTCCTCTTTGTTATTTTAATTTTTCCTCGTAAGCCGCCATGTTTGTTTAGACACGAACGGACCAATGCGTCTCTCTGATTGGCTCAATCCGCTCGTCAATCACGCTCTTCGGAAATCGGATGCGCCAGGGGACGGTTCCAGACCAAAACGTCTTCGTAGAGTGTTTTCAAAGCGCGTGGTCTCGGCGAACCGATCCCCGTACGTCTGGAACCAACTCAACCCAGGCCCCGCACTCATAGAACCGGGGTTACGTTAAGGCCTCAAATTGCGGTTTGTGGCGCGTACGTTCGCGGTTTTGGTGCTCGCCAACATCGGGGATCGGACTCTTTTGTTTCGCGCAGTACGTCAAGATGATCAAGTTAATCGATAATCGGGACCGTTCAGGTCCAATTACAATCGTGACAATTTCAGAAGCAAACTGAAGTATTTTTTGTTCAATATACAGCCCGGAAAATAGACATAAATGTACAGAACTTTTTAAAAATCTGGTTGTTTTTGTCACTTTTAACTTTATTTAGTTTTTCAGAGCGTTCAGTTCTGTAAAGCCGCTCACAAACCCTAAGGAACAGTATGTGTCAGCCCGTGAGAATGAAAGAAAATGGAATATTTCACTGTCGTTTGGTCACAGTATCGTGAATAATTATCGTTAAATCGTGATGTTTTGTCCTCACAATAATTGCAACGCTAACATTTGACACCGTGACGTCCCTTGTTGCTATTCAACACGTCGCGCAAAAGCCGGCACACGCCGTCGGAACCAAAAAGAAATACAAACTTAGATTAACCTTCTTAAAAACAGGTCTTTTAAACATGACAATTAAGCAAAATACACAGCGAACAAAAATAAGCGGAGCAAACATTCACATTTCACTCTAATTGGCTGATAACACATTAATAAAGTCGCCGCGGCAGGGGCTCTTCACGGGTTTCGAGACGTAAATTAACATGACAAAAACAGCAATTTGGCAGTGTGCAGGTAAAAACTTTCCCCTTGGCAACATCAAAGCGGAACAAATGAAAGGTTCCCCCTTGTTGCATGTGTTTCCACTGAATATGAAACAAAGGAACATGAATCTAACAAAGAAGTACTTATTTATTGCTAATATTTAACGCTAATAAATGTGTTTTAAACTGAATATTACAAAAGACCTATGTTCCCCGAGACCTGGGTTAGGGCTTGGGCTTGGGTTTGGGTTATATGCTGCTCTATTTTATGCTGTAAAACCATACATTTATGCACAACTATTGGGTATGTAGACCCTGGACCAGTGGCCTATGCTAGTATCAGCGTCGTTCCCCCGTTCATATAAAAAAAAAAAGGGGGGGGCGGACATAGGTACGCACCCCCTAGTGTAGTGCTAGTGTAGTCATGGTGCTGGACCCTGATTTTAGGACGACCAGGAAACAGCTCTTTTACAGCTCCAGCCACCATTATTACGTTATTTTAGACACCGTCTCTCCTCCTCGCACGTCTCCGCAGACTGACCACAGCGAATCACGTGCAACATCCAAGGCCGCTCTTCCTCTTCCACCGTCTCCCTCCCTCCCTCCCTCGCACTCGCTCTCATCTTTGTTCCTTTTCCTCAGGACCTGATCACTCTTTAGGAATATTCATGGACTTTTGAGCGAACACAGATTCTTTTTAAGGCCGGTGCCACGTCTCCCTCTCGTCCCCCTTTCTCGTCGCTCTGCTGCTTCTATAATTGATATGCTAATGCGGAGGGATTTAGTCACCGGTCCTCCGCCGCGAAATCCGGTTTGAAGATCCACTCCGCCGAGGCCGGGTAGGAGAGAGCGGCTGTCGGATAATGAACGCCGGTGGGTTTCTTTCGCTCATAATTTGGCGCGATAAAAAAAAAAAAAAAAAAAGACAAATTGCGGGCTGAATTTTTGTGTTTTAAATTACAGAAAATACAACAATACACGCTTATTTAGTTATTTAGTTCGTTATCTCGTGGCCATCTGGTGACGGACGGAAGACGCGCCGACACATGCAGTGTGCAAAATCAATACGCGCCGACGTGCAGTGTAATCAATCGTAATAATGCGGGGGGGATGGAATGTGACGTGTTGTTTTTGCAGATGAAAAACGATGTGTGTGTACTGAGTGGTCTGCATTTGACCGTCCTCCAGTGCTCCTGGGGCCATGACGACGGTTTGCTCAGGAGTATCTTGGCTGGAGGTGAGAACTTGGGGGGGGGGGGCACTTTTAAAGGGCCTCTGACAGGTTTCGACGATTTTCAAATTTTGACTTTATTTCTTGTATTTGTACCTGTTGTACATATAAATGAGAGTTTTACACCGATCGAGCACGTATTTGTGGAGAAAACATTGGAAAATCTGTAGAAAATGACAGGAAGTGACATCACACCAGGGACATTTCTCATTCCAGTCAAATGTATCCAGAATTTACACAAAATAAACAACTTTTTCGACTCTAAACATAAATTCAACAAAATAAAGTCGCTCTCATACATTTTTATTTGCCAAATTAAAAAACTTAGATGCCTTTTGGCCCAGTGGTTGCTGTGTAATTTCCTAGTGTGATGTCATCAATTGCAAACAGGAAGTGACATTATTAACCTTAAAAAATTTGCTATTCTGTGATAACATTTTCATAATTTTTAGCTAAATTCAAAATATATTTATCTTCACTGCATTTTAGTTCAACAAGTCGTCCGACCTGTAGGGGGCGCTTTAACAAGTACCTGAAATGGAGTCGACACAATTTAAGTTGCCTTAGATGGAGCGTAGTTGGACGTACGGCTGCAACCAACGATCATTTTGCCAATCGATTAGTCTTTCGATGGACTAATTAGTTGTTTTGTGTTGAGCAGCACATTTACGGACACTCAAATCCACGACATTTACACATTCGACCCATCACGTTCACGCAAGCGCGGCTCAACTTGAGGCATACGAGTTGTTTTCTCAGCTCGCGGCATGTTCTGGAACCTGCGTATTGGCCGGTTAACGCTTATTCAATGACTAATTGCGTTAACGATTGTCAAAAACAATCAGCTAGTTGCGATTAACTGGTTGCAGCCCGTTAGATGCCTAGAAAATCAACCATTATCCACGTATTACTGTACAAAGTTCGATATACAAAGAGGCACGTGATTAATTTGAATGATTCTGCGTGATTTGGGGAGTTAAATGGAAGTGTAAGGGTAAGTTTTGGTACCCAACTTCACTCTTAAAATCGTAAAGTATTCAATTAAGTTTGTTTCAGTAGAAGAAGCCACTGCACGCCGTCTGCATCGAACTATAAAACATTTCGCTGGCCGCAAACCCCGAAGAAAAGTCGATTGAGTACTTATTTCGGGGGGCGGTGTGTGGGGTGCGAGAGTGGATCGACTGCAGCGTTCGCGAGCGCAGTTAGACGGATGTGGTTACGCGTCGTTACTAAGCACGCTCGCGGTCTCGGCTCATGGAATCCACAGAGGTCACACCCCGCGCATTACTCTGAGGGGCTGTTTTGCTGGTGCAACGCAAGGCCGAGAGCAGGTGCGGGTCTTATTTAGTCCGGTTCGCTGGTGGTCTTGTTCACGTTTCCCGGCGTCAACGGCACGGATTAGGCCGGCTGTAGAACGCGGCGGAACCATTCAACAGAAAGGTTACAATGAAATGCTGTCGAGAGTTCTTCGTCGATACTTTTAGCTGGTCAAAAAGAGCGTGGTGGTGGTCTCCAACAGAGAAACGCACAGCTCCTCTGTGTTTAATCCCTACTCATGTCCAAATAAAAAGTATTTACTCGTGTTGTGCACTTATTTGCGCTCACAGGACTAGACTGTTTGGTTTCTGTGGATGAATTGTTGCGCTTTGTAAAGGAACAAATAAGTCATATTCAAACTGTTTCTTGAGCGCGTCTTGTCGTCGTTGGTCCCTTCTTGGGTTATTGTTCTTTTTATCTCAGTGCACATTCAGTTAAGTAAACTTCCAGCTCTATTTTCTAAAGTTGACTATATAATGTTGGATTTGTGGGCGCTCGGTGAATCAAAACATAACAATTGTCATCAAAGTGTCGCGGCGCGCTCCGTGTTTGGTGCGACATTGTCCGGCCTAACAATTTAAGCAATGTTTATCACGTGGTCGTTGGCTTTTGGGCACATTCGGGCACGTTCGGGCACGTTTGGGCACGTTCGGGCACGTTTGGGCACAGATCGCTCCGTCAATAAACCACGCGAGACCCTTCTACATCTGGAAAAGTTTTCTGACTCTTTCTTAAAAGCCGCTCATCGCTAAACACACGGGGGGGCTGCACTGCATGTTCTCCTTGATTGAGGGGCTTGTGCTGTTCACTCCAGAGTTTCGTATCAGAGGTTCGGGTCCGGATCCGGGGTCTTGGCACTAACTGTGGAGAACGTAACCAGTCGTAAGCATGCAGGCGTTCTGTTTACACACACGAAAAGGGTCGAAATAATGACCCGTCGAATCGCTCCCTTCATCGTTCGAACGGTTCTGGCACAGAACTCCTCCTGGAGTTTTTAATTGCCTGAATAATTGCAACACTTCATTAGCTGCAGAAAGACAAGTCACCAGCAGCAGCAGCAGCAGCAGCAGCGCCTCAACACTCACTAAAGACCAGACTAAATATATTCCCCTTGTCCGCGGCCCACCATATGTAACCTGACAGTGGCTCTTTATGAGAGATACAAACAAATTGGCCCGGGGGATTACAGTGCCTTTCTCCGCGCAGTGAAATATGATCGGAGCGAGCGAAGGGGGGGGGGGGGCTTTCTCTTAAGTAGTGCATAAAGTAGGTCATGAATTTGAAAAAGTGCAGATTACCATTTCCACTGTGAACCGCATTAATCAAAGCGATCCAGGGCCGCGTCCCACCAGAGACAACAACGAGGAAAGTGCGCGTTACTTCACAATTCATCTATGAATCAAATGGTGAAGAAACAGCGTCGTGACGGCGTCCGCGCGGTTTTAGTAATGAGGAGGTGCAACTGCAACCACCAGGCACCACCACTACCACCACTACCACTACTACTACCAGCACTACCACTACCACCATCAACACCACTACCAGCACTACCACTACACCACCAACACCACTACCACCACTACCACTACTACTACTACCAGCACTACCACTACCACCACCAACACCACTACCACCACTACCACTACTACTACCAGCACTACCACTACCACCATCAACACCACTACCAGCACTACCACTACTACACCACCAACACCACTACCACCACTACCACTACCACTACTACTACCAGCACTACCACTACCACTACCACCACACCACTACCACTACCACTACTACTACTACACCACACCACTACCACCTCAAGGGTCCACTACTACCACCACCACCACTACCACCCTAGGGACCACCACCACTACGACCACCACCACTACCACCTCAAGGGACCACTACCACCACCACTGCTACCACTACTACCACCACCACCACCACTACTACTACCATTACTACCATCACTATTACTACTACTTGAATGAATAGAAATGAAGGTTTTGTGATTTCTGTCTTTGAGATTTTTACTGTATTGTCTTCCTGTTCCTGAAGCACTTTGAATTGTGCTCTACAAATAAACTTGCCTCGCCTACTACCACTACTACTACTACTACTACTACTACCACTACTACCACTACCACTACTACACTACCACTACCACAACTACTACTACCACTACCACTACCACTACTACCACTACTACTACTACCACCACTACCACAACTACTACTACACTACTACCACCACCACTACTACTACTACCACTACTACTACTACTACACCACTACCACTACCACAACCACTACTACTACTACTACCACTACCACTACTACTACTACCACTACTACCACTACCACTACTACTACTACCACTACTACCACTACACTACTACCACTACTACTACTACTACTACTACCACTACTACTACCTACTACTACTACACTACCACTACTACTACTACTACACTACCACTACCACTACCACTACTACTTCCACTACCACTACCACCACCACTACTACTACTACCACCACTACCACTTCTACTACTACTACCACTACCACAACCACTACTACTACTACTACCACTACCACAACTACTACCACTACTACTTCCACTACCACTACCACTACTACCACTACTACTACTACCACCACTAGTACTAGTACTACTACCACCACCACCACTACCACTACTACTACCACCACTAGTACTAGTACTACTACCACTACCACCACCACTACTACCACTTCTACTACTACTACCACTACCACTACCACAACCACTACTACTACTACCACTACCACAACTACTACCACTACTACTTCCACTACCACTACTACCACCACCACCACCACCACTACCACTACTACTACCACTACCACTACTACTACTACTACTACTACCACCACTAGTACTACTACCACCACCACTACTACTACTACTACTACTACTACTACTACTACTGATTAGGGATGTCAAGATCATTCGGTTAATCAATAATCATGATTATTCAGATCACAATATAATCGTGAGAAGCCAAAAATAATTTTGTCTTTCAGAAAGTTCAGTTTTGGTCAAGCCGCTCACAAACTACCACGAGAATGAAAGACATTCAAAGATTTCACTGTTGTTCGGCCCCGGTCTCAATAATCGAGAAGAATCGTGACGCTTTTTCACAAAATAATCGCAACACAAAAAATTGACATCGTGACATCACTACCGACTACTTATAACAAAAGTAATTAAACTACTTCCACACAACAACAACAACAACAACAACCTACCAACCGTCTACAACAAGTACTGCCGTCACTGCAAAACAAAAGACCACAACTACGACTACAAAGTCACTTGCTTTATTTATTTATAGCTTTATCTGACCAGGAAGTCCCATTGAGATTTCCAGATCTCTTGACAGCAGCAACACAATCAACACCGCACAGAAAATCCCACAGTATTACATTAATAAAACCGCCATGTCAATCATCACCCGTTTTATAATGTCCTTATCAAGTGACACTTCAGCTTCCAATTCAAGGTCTTTATTATTATATTTTACTACCGCGCGGCTATTGATATAAAATATACCGCGTCTTGGCCCAGTATGGCACTTCCTCAGGGTGCAAACAAACGGGATATTTAGCGGTTAGTGGCGTAAATGATGGCACTTACATAACTGCGAGCCGTCGCAGTTTGCCCGTCGTGTCCATCCGAATTGTAATTTCATCCCGATGGCAGAAAAGCGCTTTCTCGTCCCTCAGATTCCAACACTTTCCCTGCTTCCGCTACTGCAACCGCTACTACAACTACGACTACCGCTGCGATTACCACCACTGCGGTATCGGGGGAGCCGCGGCAGGTATATGTATTTATTGTCGCGGCGCTCGCACACTGCCTGGGAATGGGAGCGTTATCGGCCCTCAGATAAGAGTGAATGAGGTGGCGGTGGGTGGCCGCGGCGAGGAGAATATGATTTTTGAACCGAGGATCCCGCGGGAGGAAAAGGCGGCGGTTTATCAGGCCGTTCGCCGCGCAAATTAAAGATGGTTTTCAGACACGAGGGGGGGGGGAGAGGGCGCGTCGCCGTCTTTTTGGAAAATGAAAGGGCCGTTTTGTGCTAAATGGGGTTCTGGAAACGGTGAGACGTATCAGTTCAAAGCCCATTGTGAATACGCTAAATGAAGACGAAGAGACGGGAGAATCGGTGCGTTGGTTTGCGACGCAGATTACCAGATTACACACACGGGATTGAAATCGAAGCCATTTCTTTTACGGACTTTTAAGTAAAAATCAATGATGAAATATTGTTTTAAAAGCCTTTCCATGTTCCTCCTGGTTTACACACTAATCGTTTCTTTTAAAATAACCTGAAGAATTAAAAAAAAATATCTCTTTAAAGGACACATATTATGCATTCTCTATGTTGCTATTGTCCTTTATTCATTCATTCATTCATTTTCTACCGCTTGTTCCCATTAGGGGTCGCAGGTGACTGGAGCCTATCCCAGTGCCTTTGAGCCTTAGGCGGGGTACACCCTGGACAGTGGCCAACTCATCGCAGGGCATGACCTATTGTCCTTTATATTAAATTTAAATTACTTTGGCATCTCATGATTTAGAGCATATAATTATTTACAGACATCACTCCTGAATCAGTCAGGCGTTCCCGCATCAAGATTTGGTGTTTGAACTCCATCTACTGGCAGCAGAGGGGAAAATACCATGGGGAAATAAACTAAAGCTAGCCTGCTCGCGAATTATATAATTGAATTATTTGATTTACTCGAGTAAACTTTGCAGCCCTAATTGTTTATCCTTTGTATTAATCAGATCTGTGTAAATATGTTCAACTTTTACTTCATTTATTTGTGATTCAATTCTGGGTTTCAGCACTTAGAGTTGCAAGTGCATGTTTATACCCAAGTCTTTGTCTAGTCGTTTGATTTCCATTTCATTTTTCTACTGGAAGAGAAAATAATAATCAGTCGAGACAAAACTCTTTCTGCAGCAGGTTCCTGTTGGAAAGGACAAAAGTATGACAACACTCACAACTGCACGTTAAATATGGGGAGGGAAGTTTCAAGCCACTTTTAATTGTGTGATAGAAATGCTTCCACCTTTCACAGGACTCGTGTGGAGGAGTGGGCCGGGAGCTGTCAATCAAAGGCTCAGACCCACGCTCCGTCACATCAGGGCTAATGCGAGTCGCCGATGTGAGACTTTCAGCGGGTTTCTGATGAATACCTTTTAACTTTTAGACCACAGCGCACGGGCTTTTAAAAACACCTCTGACATCATGACGGAGGAGCAGCCATTTTTCTGAGTAAGAGACGGATTCTAGAGTGTGATGGGGCGGGGCAAAACAGCGACATATTACAAAATAAAATCCGCATACAATCTTTTTACCGGCCCCTGTTTCTATTTAGTGTGACGGGCCAAAAGAATGCCTTCGAATGGTTTCGTCTGAAAAACCCGACAATTACAGATTTTAAAGGACAGATTTTACGCTAAATTGACTTTTTCTCTCGTTTAACTCTGTTCTAACATTGTTTCCTTATCATAAACATACCTGGAGTAGCATTTAGCATCATTCACACTAGTTTGATGAATCCTGGTAAGAAAGTCCTCTCCCCTCCGAGCGTCAAAAACACTCCGTTCCGAATCTCCTCCATAACTGATGTTTTCTCCATCTGCGACGCGGCTCAGACGATCTTCTGCTGCTTTTAACGCCATAAATCATCTCCAGACTCGTTCTGGGCATTTCTTCCGTCTAATCCCGATCAGCACAATTGCGTGGTGACCTAGCATCTCCGGGAAAACGTTCCAGTTGCTTTTTATGAACCTGTGTAATACCCTCTGCAGCCAGTAGATGGCATCAAACATCTGTAAGTGCCGTCGGAAACATCTTTTTTAGAATTTTTTTTTTTTTTTTTTTGCCTAAAACATGAGATGCCAAACTAAGAGCGCTCAAGAGCAAGTTTAAAGGCTGATAACAAGACAAATATTAGAGAATATATAAAAAGACACATTATGCATAATTTACTTTATACATCGTTTAACCATTTTTTGAACCACCTTGTTTCCTCATAAAACATACCTGCAGTTGTAGTTAGCTTCATTCACGCTTGTTTCATTGATCCTGTTTACGTGATCCTCTCCCTGTTAGCCACGGAAAAAAAAATGCTGTTCCAAACTTCCTAGATTTGTGACATCAAAGGTGGCGGTCCGGAGGTTTTCTGTGCTGTTTTTAAAGCCATAACTCATCTCACTCATCAAAACAATGAGCATGCGCACGAATGTTGGTCTTTTACCACGACAAAACCTACAAGGGCAAACTACATGTGAAACTATACACATCATTTACTCTTTAAATGTTTATTTTAAGTTTAATATGAGCTCAATGTTCATGAAAATGCAATATTTAAGTGTTAATAAACCTGAGCGAAGATATCAGTGCAGAAAAACATCGGGGCAAACTGACTTTAGTGTGATCTTTAATGTTTAATGTTCTTCGTTTACTTCCTAACTACTGACATAACGTTTGTAACAGATTCTGCCCATTTAAATCATGAAAATATAAACAAGCTAATGACGCTACTGACGCAAATTTGGCAAATCGGGGAATGACACCGACATTAGCATATCGGGGGCGAGCTAGCTTGTTTGTTTCCCCTTGGTAATACCCTCTTGCTGCCAGTAGATGGCGTGCCAGCACCAAATCCAGAGGAGGGGACTCTTGCCTCGTGGAAAGTCTTGATTTCAATAGACGCATTACTTTACGTTCTGAAACAAGAGACGGCAAAGCAAAGGTACAAGACAAGTTTAAAGGACAATAACGCACCAAACGTGCGTCCTTTAAAACATAGTGAAATCTCTTCTCAAGTTTTCAAAGCACTTAAAAAGTTAGAGTGACTTTTCCCTCTCCACGGTGTCTTAAAGGTGGAGGCAGAGGGAGAATGATGATGTTTAAACTTCTAATTATAGACTTGTTAGCGTTTCGGCTCGGCTCAAGATGCCCCTAAACCCTCGTTAAGTCTCAAACAATCCGACTCAGACGCACACAGAAAAACCACACACACAGGCGGGCGGCGGAGCGAAGGGGCCGCGGATATAAAGGTCGCACGGCTGGACTTGGGCAGCGTCGTCGCGGGGAAATTTTTTTCAGCTGCAATTTGCGTTGAAGTGTTGGACAATTGCGCCGCGAAGTCGCGCAACAAAAGAGCACAGCGATTAGACGTGATTGACGCGCGACAACATTTACATAAGCTGTCGAGTGTGTTGCATGGGCGAGCGGTGGAAAAGTTGTTTTTTTTTACACCGTACAATATATTACTCAACGAGAGGTAAAATTATGGCGTCTGAAAACTACTCAGAGAAGTTTCTTTAAAAAGTTACAGGACGCCTTTTGGTTATTTCACATTTTCAACCTTAACATAACGTCTTGCTTTGCTTGGAATTAATGTTACTGTGCTGGCATCGCAAACTCCTCGATCTCCATGGAGGGAAGCCAGAAAAGTTACACAGCGCACCTTTAAACCTAAACCATCTTGTCCACAATGTCAAGAATGTGCATTAGCTCGTTTACATGTTTTGCTTAATACTCTTTTCATTGCTGTGTTGTTGCACTCTGAAGCGTCTTTGAGTGTCTTTAAAAAGCGCTGTTTACACTGAAGTTATCGTTGCTATGATTTATTAGCGATTCAAAAAATCCTACGCCACGTTTGAAAAGCAGGTTTCCGCCACGAGGGACTGCACCCACTCACCTCCTCTGACTCACTGAGACTGTGTTTGAATTATGCATATGAGATGGACCAGGGGAATATACTGCAGCGTCTCTCTTTATGATCTCAGTGCTCGTCAGAGCGGCGCCTGTGTACACCGGCCACTAGGGGGGGGCCTAAAGTAAAGTGTCCCATTGTTTAATCTACATTATTTAGGCAATTATTAGCTATTATTGCGTTACTTTTCCAGTTAGTGGCTTTGCATTAGAGCTCCCTCTGTTGACAGCAAAAGGCATCAACCATAGAAAAGAAAAAAAACCCTATTATAACCCTAGCAGCCGTTTGACACCAGGTAATCATGCTAACCGCACAACAGCAGCGGGGGAGGTGCCAAATCACTTTGTTAAAATTAGTAACTGTGTCTCAAACACATGCCCCTGACCTGTGGGGTTCCCCAAGGGTCAATCCTAGGACCCCTTCTGTTCAACCTCTACATGCTGCCGTTAGGTCAGTTGATACGCAGCGAGAATGTGTCCTATCACAATTACGCAGACGACACTCAGATCTACATTTCCATGACGGCAGGTGAATATGGACCAGTGGATTCACTCTGTCACTGCATCCAACAGATCAGTGTGTGGATGCAAAACAACTTTCTCCAGCTGAATTCAGACAAGACTGAAATCCTGGTCTTTTGGCCACAGAAACAAAAAGAGAAAGTGTTTAACTGTCACCTCCAGAGTCTCGCTCTAAAACCTACAAATCAAGTTAGAAATCTGGGGGTAATAATGGACTCAGACTTGAACTTTAACAGCCACGTCAAATCAATAACATCAGCAGCTTTTTACCATCTAAAAAACATTTTCAAAATCAAAAGTTTAGTGTCTAAACCAGACCTGGAGAGACTTATCCATGCGTTTGTCTCTAGGAGATTAGACTACTGTAACGGCCTGCTCACTGGCCTCTCCAAACGAGATGTAAAACAGCTGCAGTACATGTTGTGTGAAGCACTTTGAATTGCCTTGTGTATGAATTGTGCTCTCCAAATAAACTTGCCTTGCCAAGGCAAATTGGAGATTTAAAGTATGACTTAAAAGGGAATGATGCTTTTACAAGTGTGTGAATAAGCTTCAGAGTTTACAAGGAACGTGATCGCGTGGATAAGCCCGCCGCTGAATGTAGTGTACGTAAATATAAAGTGAAATACGACGGGTGGGACGCCACAAGCACTCAAACTGACCTGGAGTTTCAGCAGCAGCACGAGTGGGACGGACGCTGCCTCGTGTTTTGTAAAACTCAACCTCAAACTGTGCCCAGATCAATGAGGATCAATGATATACCTGTCAAAGTAGAGGAACTCCGCACAGGACAAGAAAAGGGAGCGCATCCTAACGAACGGGCAAAAGCGTTCGATTGTGTTCGTTTTTAATTATTCGTTGATTCTTAATGTCCTCCAGAGTTTCCATTTTGGTTTTATTCACACGTCAAAAATCCCCAAATCGTTTCGAAGAAGTGTTATCGAATCGGGTTGTGCCGATAAAGCCAAAAACAGATCTGTAATTGTATTATTTGGTCTAATGTTGTTCCGCAGTATGGCATTAAAGCAGTGTCCAGTGTCAAAAAGCAGTGACACCACCAGGCCAAGTTACAGGTCGGCTCTATGGAAAGGGGACAGAAAGAATGACTTTACGTGCAGTTAAATAGAAGGTTCAATGAACAAATGCGAAATTGATACGTTTAATGCTACACCGTGGAGCATTTCAACTTAAGCAATGACATTTCTGGGGACAAGAAGTTTCTTAGTGCAGCTTTAAATGTTCATTGAAAAGATTGCAAGGTGCATATGAACGATACAAGATGATAGTTGGATTTCCGAGTACCCCCAGATCCAAACCCTGGACGTTATTGGGTCTGAAATGAGACTGAACCGTCGACAAGGGAGATCCAAATCATGACAAACCCAAAGGAAGACAAAAACCTGAATGTGTCTGTTCCTAAATGAGACCCCAGAGGCAGAGAAACACTGATCTAAGGTGTGTGCGGTGCATGTGACGCATTTTGGTAAAGGTACACATCCTCCAGAGCGAGAAACGGCCCCTGCGTCCGACCCCCCCGCGGCGCCTCACTCTGCGGCGCTAATAAGCCGCCAAAACACATCCTCCCTCGGCCCAAAGATAGCATTGATCGGCGCGCGCGGGGCCTCGGACCGTCCGGGTCGAAGCGCGTTAGGAGGGAAAATCGAGGGAAAACGCGCGCGGCCTCGTAGCACCCGATGTTCTGAACAACGCGCACGCCGAGGCCGCTAAGCTAAACGAGATTAATGGCAAAAACACAGCCATTTTCACACGCCACGTAATCAAACTTATTTACCCGGGCACCGAAGACGAGACAAACAAAGCGAGGTGAGACGGGACCGCCGGACATGTTTTCAAATCTCATTAAGTTTGTTTGGGAGCGTCGGGGGGCAAGAGTTCAGCCGCGAATGGGGGGATGGGACGATCCGGGCGTGACGCGTTTCGCCGGTTTCGCTTGGATTAATGTGGAAGATTGCGTCGTGAAAGGGTCATTAAAAAAACCAACCATAAAACATGCAGAACTGTAGCAAAAAGATGCATTGAAGGTCTAAAAGGAAATACAGACCACAGTGCGTTTGGAGTAAAACTGTTGCTCAAGTTGATACTACTTAGTTTGAACTTTGCATTTATTGTTTTGATATAAAAAACGAACAGAACAAGACACAGAACGCAACATGACAATAAATAAAAATGTCAAGTCTTGCACGTCTCTGTTTGTAAGATCAAGTTAAAGAAGACTCATTTTCTCTTCTCGCAATCGTGTTAAATAACGTTCATAGTAAAACGGTAATATTGATCTAAAATGGCTTAGTTTGAGAATGACTTCCTGCTAAAAATATCACAGCTGAGCGTCAGTTTTGGAGTTTAATGAGGTCCTCTGGTAGTTTATTCTAAAACTGAATCCATGGGACCAGAGTTTGCGTGCTTGTTTGTCGCACCAGACGTCGTACGTTCTTCAGAGCAGTCACGTGGACGTCAATGCTCTTTTTTAGATTTTTGAGCACTTGAGCCCCATCTTCAGGACGATACAGACGGACTCAAACATGTATGTTGTATTTTATAGCAAAATAATAATAACTAATGATGATGGGAAACCGTTATTGCAGTTTAAAGCTCTTTAAAGTCTGATTTTGCTTTAAATGTCTCCTTGAATTTAACATTTTCCCCCATTTTCTATTCAATTTTTAAAAACAAAATGTCAATGGATTTCAGTATTCATGATCATAAATGAGATAGACTTTTAATCGACGCAATTTAATGCTGAAGTAAACCTTTAAACCTCCAAACCACGCGCTTTTACCGAGGTTTGACTGTCGATAAAAACACAAATGAACAAACGCGTCATCGACAAACTCGATTTCCATTCAACTCTGATCAAATGTATCTGAAACACACTGAGTAAGCGCTCTTTTTTTGTGTGTCGTCATGATTACAAACGCTATTTTAAGACGTAACTTTTCATCCTGAGCCTCTTCTCCTTTCGCTGCCCTCTGCTCTCGCGGGACTCCGGGATCACAGCCTCTTCGTCTGTGATGGTGGGACTGTTTTTGCAGCGTCCCGTTTGGAGATGACAGCTGTATAAATACTTTCCTCCGCGGGGACTTGAGGCTCTGAACTCGTCCCAGTGAAGAATGAGCCTGTGATGCTCCCCGGGCTGTGTCGCTGGTACAAACGCTCAAATGTCAAAGAAGGCGGCGCGGGATATTTCGGGACATTAGCGATGACATTAGCGCTAATGATGTTGGAAAGACGACATCAGAAATCACTCCTCAAATGCCTTCGTCTTTGTGGCGCTCGTTCAGATGATAAAATATGCCAAATATTTGAATCCACACAGACATTTAATCTTTTAATAGCTTTTCTCCGGAAGAATAAAATGGTGTCCTCGATAATGACAAATGTTAAACTCAGACTCTATTTCGTTCTGGAGCAGATACAGTAGCTCCACGAAGGCGCGTAACATTAACATACTCAGAGGGTCAGGGTCTCCGATTGGGGCGGGCACGCTTTGCACCACCGCAGTAAAAGTGACTTCACGATGTAGCGGTCTCTAATCTTTTCACCCAAAAGGACGGTTCGTAAAACAACAATTGCTGACAGAAATTAGAATTTTAGCCCAACTTTTCACTCTCAATCCAAATGTATTCATAGTGTGATCATGTAAAGTTTCATGTGACGTGATTGGGGTCAGTCAAATACCAGGCTCACACTAGCGCTACATGCTAGCAGCGTTGTAAGCACTGCGATGGAGCGCTTGTGTTTACGTTGGCACAGATTGGTCGTTGATACGGGCGAGAGGAGGGGCTCACTCTGCAACCGAGTCTCCAGAACATTCTGACAGGTTTCGATCGCAGCTCGTCTTTGGTCGTACAGCGGTAAGGTTAATTCAACGTTTTGAGCTACGGCATACATTGGGTAATCTGCCGAACCCGTGCAGTGGCCACAAATGTTCGGTTAATAATCTCTTCATCACTCAGCATATGTACAGTTTTAAGTTAAGTTTGAGTTGAGATGTTGTCTACTGCATTATCCATTCCATCACACATTTACACTTCAAACTCCCCCTCTGTATCCCACCCACAGCACACACGAAACAACAGCGCACGGGAAATGCACGGCCAGCATCTCCAGGCGCTCTCCATCTCGAGTGTCTTCTGCGTCACTCGTCGGTGGCGGGGGGGGGGGGGGGGCAGCGAGGTGACGCAGAGCCGCGGGACTCGCCATTATCACAGTCATTAGGCGTTTTCAGCACGGACACGGTTTGATCACGCAGAGACAAAGAAGCGGCGGAGGTGTTGGAGAGGCTGCAGTCCTCGTCGCGGCGATGAGAAAAACACGCTCCAATTACGCGGTTTGCCCTGGTCACCCTCACCTCAAAGTCAGAGCGCGTCACTGGGTAGACTTTTATCTTGCTTCTGGAGGAAGGATATTAATCAAATCTGCAGTTTTCAGGCTCTCATCAAAAGTTTAGCATGGTTCTGATGAGATGATTGAATGAAAGGAAGCTCCGCGACAAGTCCACGAGCAGTTTGAAGGTTTTCCATGTGTACAAGGGAGAGACCACTAACCCTAAATCAAAGAGGCTGCACTCAATGGTTTTCTTTTCCATGTAATTGAGCACAGTTTGTTTCGCTTCCGTACGGATATGTTGAAGAAGCAGCTGTTGGACCGACATTATAATTGACATTCGAAAAATGGAGAAGATTGCATTCGTAATTCATCTGAAAATGAACCATTTTGTCAGACTTTGGACCAAATACGCCGGACTTCATGTTCAGGACTATTTATATCGCTTGTATGCTGTCTCTCCGTGTCATGTGCACTTGTAAGGCAGTCAAATTAATCTGGGGTGTACAACCTATGGCCCGGGAGCCAAATGCGGCCCTCAGACCATTCTTTGTTGGCCCTAATGTCTCGTGTTGAATTGGCCCAAATTAACAGAACGTAAAGTAATTCTACCATCATAATCTCAATAGTAGTCGTCAAGGCCGCACTAATCCAGACCAAGACCAGCACGGGTGAGTGTCGAGACCGAGACTTTTGAAGGTCGAGACCGTGCCTTTGAAGGTTGAGACTGAGACTTTAAATGTCGAGATCGAGACTTTTGAGGGTCGAGGAGGTTCAAAAGTCTCGGTCTTGTTTTGGTCCGAGACTGAGACAAAACCGAGACTTTTGGATGTTGAGATCGAGATCGAGGTCTTGTCTCGGTCTTGGTCTTGTCTCGGTCTTGGTCTTGTCTCGGTCTTGGTCTTGTCTCGGTCTCGACCCTCAAAAGTCTCTGTTTTGTCTCAGTCTCGGACCAAGACAAGACCGAGACTTTTGAGGTTCGAGACGAGACCGAGAAACCCGGAAGCCGTGCAAGAAATGGAACAATGCAACTGAAGACTTTTTATGGGCAATTTTGGTATTTCATGATCTTCCTCCGAATGTTACTGAAAACACACCCAATAATAATAATAATAATAATAAATAATACAATTCATTAGCAAGGACCAAAAGCTCAGGACTTTATGTTTCACGTTAAACAACATGTATTAGAGTGAAACATAGCTGAAATGCCAGAAGGGGCGTGGTCCTGTTTTATCGATTATAATCTGCAAAGTCAACACCAAGTGGCTTCAAGACCACAACATCATGGGCACATTGAAGATGAAACTGTTCTCTTGTGCTATTTAAAACATAGCGTCCGTGTGAGGGAACCGTTTCTCTGGATTAAACATGGAAACCGTCCCATCAGCTCCTCGCGCAAATGCGATTACGGACATCCGCCGTTTAGCTCCCGTCTCGGAGTGGAAAGCGCAGACTGAATACAATAAGTGACAATCAGATCTGAGGATTTGATAATTACATTGCGGCGAGTCCAGAGTTCGATTTTAACCCAATTAACCTTTCGCCTCGCACTCCTCCGCTGTCACTTGGGTTTTCGGATTAGCGCGGACACATCCTCGGACGTCCGCGGAGGAATCGGACAGGAATCGATCCGCGTCAGGAGATGGGTGAGAAAACCCAAAATATGAACTGCAGGAAAGAGACAGAACGTGAAAGACGGACAGCGGCAGAAGGCTTTAGAGTTTTAATCCCAAACTTATTTAATCACAAATTTATTTAAGGCTGATTATTATTCCAAAAAACGGCGTGTTCTTACCACTAAAGGGTCAACAGTCTTGTTTTTTTTAGAACAGCTGGTATCAAAACTTGGTGTCGATTCACAGATCCGCCCGTCCTGCGTTTTGTCGCGCTCCGTAGTCAACTATTTATTATGCGTTATCCCCCTATTTTTCCTAAAACGCTTGAGCCCCGTTTCAACGCTGAAGCCGTTTCCTGAACCCTTCGGAGCACGAACTAACGTCTCTTGGACTCTTTACGAAGCTGAGACTCGGTCGTTTTGTATTCTGATGTCGGATTTACTCTAATTATAAGTAGAAACAAGCGCTGCACAGAGAAAAACATGATTTCTTTGTTAAATATGTGACTGAGTAAAGCTTTGTGTTGGAGGATGGTCTGACCGACACTAGTTTGGACATTTGTTGGGTTTTGAAATATAGATTTGGGACGGCTTTAGGACGGCTTTAGGCGGAAGGATCTATTTCAAAGTTTGGAAGCAACGAACCTGATTCTGACTTGGAAAAAGTGGTTACAGCTTAATTCTAAATACAACATATAAAGCAGCTTGAGAGTTCCATTTAGTATTTGGATAAAAAAAAAAAAAAAAAACAAAATAAAAAACACATAAAAAAAAAAAAAAAAGAAAACCAAAAAACATTAAAAAAAAAAAAAAATGAAAAAATAAAAAAAAAAAAATAAAAAAAAACAAAAAATAAAAATAAAAAAATAAAAAAAAAAAAACATAAAAAAAGAAGAACCAAATAAAGAAAAAAAAAAATAAAAAAAAAAATCAAAAAAAAAAAAAAAACAGAAAAAAGAAATCAAAAAAAATAAAAAAAAAAAAAATAAAAATGGTTAAAAAAAAAACAAAAAAAACTAAAAAAATAATAATTAAAAAAAACAACATCTAAAATAAAAAAAAAACAATAAAAAAAAAAAACTAAAAACAAAAAAAAAAAAAAAAAAAATAATAACAAAATACAAAAAATAAATCAGTAAAAATTATAAATGGCAAAAATACACGTAAAGACAAGAACGAAAAAAGATCAACAGACAAGATCATATAATAATATAAAAATATAAAAAAAAAAAAAAAATAAAAAAATACAAAATAAATAAAAAAAAAAATAATTTCAAACAAAAAAAGAATTATGAAAATGAAACTGAAGAAACAAAAAAACAAAAACACAAAAAAGAAAACACATAAAAAAAAGAATCAATAATAGAAAAAAAAAAACATAAACAAAAAATATAAAAAAATAGATAATAATACACATAAAAAACCAAATAAAAAAAAAACAAATAAAAACAAAAACAAAACAACAAAAAAAGAAAAAAAAAAAAAAAAGATGAAAAAAAGCAAAAAAAAGCAAAACATAAATACAATAACACAAAAAAAAAAACAAAAAAAAAAAAAAAAAAAAAAAAGAAAAAAAAAAATAAAAAAAAATATAAAAGAAAAAACAAAATTTAATAAAAAAAAAATGAATAAAAAAACTATAAAAATAAATACAAAAAAATATATAAACAATAAACTAAAGATAAAAACATAAAAACAAAAAAGATAAAACAAAATACAGCTTATTATATAAGAAAATCAAAAAATAAAAAAAATAAACAATAATATAAAACAAAAAAAATAAAATCGAAGAATACACATAATAGCAAAAAAAATAAATCCAAAATATATAAAAAAACAAAAGAAAAAACAACAAATAAAAAGATAAAAGATTAGGCAATATGAAATCAAAAAATAAAAAAAAAAAATAAAAAATAAAAAACAAAAATAAAAAAAAAAAACATTTTAAGTATGTGTGGATGAAAAAAAAAACCCAATGCAAAGAAAAAAATCAAAGAAATCAAACAAAAAAAAATAAAATAAAAAAAAAAAGACAACAAATACAAACTCGAAAATAATAAAAATAAAAAAAAAAGAAAAACTCACAAAAAAGGAAAAAAAAAAGAAACAAAAAGATTAATAAAAAAATAACAATAATTAAAAAATAAAAAAAAATAAAAAAAAAAAAATAATAAAAAATCAAAAATATCAAAATATAAAAATAGAAAAATAAAAGTCGAATGTCGTTATTTGTTATAAGCACAGGTATTTCCTTTGTCACGTATAGAAAGTAGTGTAATAAACAGCTTATAAAGGCTCCCAGAAAGAGTTTTGCACATGGTTTATTAACACACATGTTTTTTTGTTAATAACTTATTAACATTTATCATTCATACAAGCCATCTACAAGTGCTAACTGTCCAAGTGCTTATAAACCAATAACTAGTGCTTATTAACGCCTTATAAATAGTAAATAAGGAACCGTATTTAAAAGCGTTACCAGTGTATACAGTTCACTGGTTAACTGTCTCTGTATGTTGTTGTTGTTGTTGTTGTTGTTGTGTTACTTTTAATGGCGGCTGGCATCCAATTGAAAAGGTGCATTTACCGCCACCTACTGTAGTTGTACATCTTCAAAGTATGTGTTTTACGCTATACCGTAAAAAAAAGGTTAGGGTTAGCGTTAGGGTTAGCTGTCTCTGTATGCTAGGGGCTTTTGTACAGTTTGTCCACAATAACGCAGCTTTGGAAGAGCCGTTTCCTCCTCGCTCTTCAAAGGACCTTCTCCGACATCCAAGTCTGTAATTACACTAATATAATTCCCCGCACACTCGTTAAAGGGCCGACGCCGGAGCTGGTCATGATCCGATCTCCTCCGTTATGCGTTGGGCTTCTCTCCACGAAGCGCGACACGCTTGTTTTCTGTCCGACCCGCGTCTCGTTCTGCTTTCCAAACGCGCCGGAAAGTCGGCCGCAGAAAAGCAAAACAAAAAACAAAAAAAACAAGATTTTTTTTTTTTTACATAAACAAAAAAAAAGCACAAAAAAAAACAATCACACACAAAAAAACCAGCACAAAAAACAACAAAAAACCAGCACAAAAAGAGACAACCAAAGAACAAGAAAGCCAGATAAAAAGTTTTTCACATTTAGGTCTATTTTTTGGACGATAGATTGAATTGAATTAGAAAAATACTTAATTTTACTTCTAAAACTGCATACATAAACGTATATATTGAAAACCAGGTGTTCCTTCATCAAGATTTGGTGTTGGCACTCCATCTCTTGGCAGCAAAGGGAATTACCATGGGGAAATAAACAAAAGCTAGCTTGCCACAACATGCTAACGTGAGCATGCAGTTGTAATGAAGGTTATTTGAGGCAGAAATGCTCAGAACGAGTCTGAAGATGATTAGTTATGGACTTAAGGACAGCACCGGAGACCTCCAGATCTTTACCTTTGACGTCACAAATCTGGGACATTTCAACCTGAGTATATTTCTGAGGTTCAGGGACGGAGCAGAGGAGACGACCTCGTAAACAGGATTAATGAAACAAGCGAGAATGAAGCTAAAAATAACTCCAGCTGTTTTTGATGAGGATAATGTGTCCTTAAAAACAAACAAATAATATGAATGATAATAATAATAATAATAATAATACAGTAGTAGTAATAATAATAATAATAATACAGTAGTAGTAATAATAATAATAATAATAATAATAATAATACAGTAGTGATGATAATAATAATAATAATAATAATAATAATACAGTAATAATAATAATAATAATAATGATAATGATAATAATAAATGATAATAATAAAACACTTTTAATTCTTAATCTATTAGTAATTGAAATTCAAAACACTCTAATTAAGATAAAAGTCTTAATTCAAGCTATTTTCAGTTACAGAAGATTGTCTTGTTGAAATTTAACTTGAAACGAAAATATTCATGTTTACAAATGTGGCGTGCGCATTATTCTGAATCCTATGATACAAAACTTTGCTTGAAACATTGAAAAGAGTCAGAAAGATCTTGAAAAACAAACAATCTAGGTGCCTTTAGTAAATAGTCCAAAGCCGGCCTTCGTTCAGACTTGTCCTGATTTGATCCCGTTTTAGTCTTGATGAAGACTCCATTCGGTCCGGTCCTGGTCTGGTCAAGGTCTTGTCCAGGTTTTAGGTGCGAGTTTGGTCATAATTTAGCCGTGATGTCTGCGATCATTCATATTTAACAGTCAAACTAATGTCGACGCTGTATTTATTTATTTCCGTAGTGCTGGCAGAGCAGCGCGAGGCCGTTAGCATGCTAAACGCCGCTGCGGCTCCAACACTTCTCCTTCTGCGGCCAGACGATAATTCACCCGGGTTAATACAAGACCACGACTCGTCCTCCGCGCGCCTTTTTAATCAAGGACTGAGGAGGACAGGCACACATCGCCAGGGCCATCAAAATATTAAGTCTCCCAGAACAACCTTGGCTTAACTTTCTGAAAGAAGATGGGTGTTTGGACGTTATAGACGCTCCATTTAACGCTGTCTGGGAAAGCGAAGGAGGAAAAACGTTTGATGACAGATAGGAGACGGGGGACTGGACCGAAAAAAAACCAGCACAAGTGATTTTTTGACAGGTTTTGAATGAATACAAAAAAAAAAGGTAGAAATTAAAAATGAACAAGAACGAAAACACATTATTTTATTTGGTAGTTTTGGGGCCGTGCGGATTAACACGACCCCATGCCAGATTGAACCCTAACGGCTCGTTTCCATCTGCAGTCCCATGGAAGGTGTTCTTGTTACTCTGCAGCTAGTAACAAGCTTCTCAAGAAGGTGTAACTCAGCAACGTTGACCTTTTTGTTTGGGCCAAAGCCAAAACACACTGGGGGGATCATTTTCCCTGTGTTTGCACAATCGTGTGGCACGACATCGCGTCCCATCGACTTCATGAAGAGGACAAGAATCTGAATGCAAGTTTGTTTCCACCATTGAATAGTTGTGCGCTCGGTAACGGGGTCAGACCTATGTTGCCCGAGACCTGGGTTTGGGTTAGGGTTTGGGTTAGGGTTATATGCTGCTTTGTCAAACCATTGATTTATGGGGGTGTGGAACCTGAACCAGTAGCCAATTCTATCATTTGAGGAGGTATCTATGTTCCTCCGTTCATAGACAAGGGGGGGAACATAGGTGCGCACCCCTCCATAAAGGGCTGAGGAGCGGTTTAAAGTTTCTCATTTTTAAAGACACAAAAAGTGACCAAAGCCATGGAACCTCAATCAGCTGTTGGGTACTAAATACATTTACTACTATATATAGTCAGAATACTTTAGATGAAAGCTTAGTAAAAGGGCCTTACCTCAGGAACACAGTATATTAGTTTGAACTGTAGCCCCGCCCAGCCCCTGTGACCCTGCCAGTCACTTCTCTGTTTTGGTTGCAAAATGCACAAGTGTGTGTTTTCCAGCCATTTGTTTCCCCCCTCAATAATCTGCATTTACCCACTGCACAGGGTTTCAACGTCAGGTGCGAGAGTTTGGCATCTTGGTCGACTTTGGGCTAGTTTTAAGTCTGCCTAAGGCCCAAAGTCACTGGGATAGGCTCCGGTCAACCTCGCCTCCTAACAGGAAGACATTTAAATGAATGACACAATCCTGAAAGATAGAAATGAATAATAATAACCTTCAAGTTTGAGAATTTTGTTCACCGACAATGGGAATAAACCTGTTCTGATTCTGATAATGGCCCCATCGTGGTCAATGAGCGCGGTTAACAATCGTGGCGTCTCCTTTTTCAGGATTTCTTGGTATAAACGCTGTAATACTTCCTGCCTCTGTCCCCGTCGGAGATAATAACCGCACCGCATTCTCGGAACAAGCAGACTCAATAAGAACAGCCCCTGATCTTTCCCGCTCTAATCTCCTCGCCTGTAAACCGAACCTCGGCCGTGTCTCGAATGCGTTTCTCGCTCGCGCCCTTTGATTCTCTGTGTTCCGCCGTAACCCGCTGTGTCGCCGCAGCAACGCTTCAAACGCGTCTCTGAAGGTGAACAAGTCTCACTCCAGAGATCCCGCGCTCAACAGCCACTTCCGACGCTTTATTCTCAGCAGTTTTATCCTCCTCATTTCCACAGTGTTCCACGGCGTTGGGAAGCGGTGGTCGGACTCAAGGTTAGGCCGGACGGAGAGGTCGCCACACGGGGCAGCAGTGGCGCTGGAGCGGGGCCAAGCGTGGACTCGGCGCCATCTGCTCGCAGCCGCCTGACGGTGATTAGCGGCGCGCGCCAAAACCAACGCTCTGAGTTAATGCGGGGCTGGCTCCAGGAACGACAGCCGCGCCAAACGGGAATTGTCAGTTAAATGTTGTTTTTTGGGTTTGGGTTTTTTTGCGTGTTTGTTTTCGAGCGTTGTCACAGTAACGCACTTTGAAGCGTAGAAAAAATCATGATAAACGACGGTATGGAAGCTATTTTGAACTACTTGCAGGAAAACGCAGAAAACGCTTTGTGCCGTGGGTATTGTTAAAAGGCGTTTTCTAATTTTGACTTTATTTGGTGTGTTTGTACCTGTTGTACATATAAATTATAGTTTAACACCGATCGAGCAGGTATTTGTGGAGAAAACAATGACAAATCTGTGGAAAATGACAGGAAGTGACATCACACCAGGGATATTTCTCATTCCAGTCAAAGTTTATGCAGAATTTACACAAAGAAACAACTTTTTTGACTCTTTAAACACGAATTCAACTAAATAAAGTCGCTCTCATCTATTTTTATTTGTCACAAAAAAATAAAAATGGTGACATGAGAGGAGTTTTGGCCCGGTGTTTTCTGGCTAATTTCCTAGCATGATGTCATCGATTACAAACAGGAAGTGAAATTAGAAACCTAAAAAATTAGCTATTCTCTGAGAACATTTACATTTCTATAAGCAAAAACTCAATAATAATTCAATTGCATTGTAGTTCAATGAGTCGTCCAACCTGTAGGGGGCACTTTAACTGCAACTAACATTACAACAATAGAATTAGAAGATACTAATTTGTCCCTCTAACGCTGAGAAATATGGACACACGAAAACAAATTGGGCCCTAAATACTAACTATTGAACAAAACGCTGATTTAATGAATATTGTGACCGGTTTATTAGTGAGTATAAGTATTTTTTTGCTACATTTACTGGTTTAATAAAGGAAACGGAAGAATAACTGACAACTGACCCGGTGTTCGCCAGAGAATGGACCTGAGACCTTTCAAACAAGAGACTGATGATGAAGCATGAAAATAACGATGTTTTTTTCCGTAATTATAATTAGAAACAATTAACCGTGACGGGTGGATAATCACGGACATGTAAAGGTCTAACTTAACCACTTCCCTGGAGGACGTCTGTGGAGTAAAACACGGTGAAGATGGGATGGGCGTCGGCCCAGAAGAACCCTGCGTCATGTTTCCCGCGCGGAATCCGGCGAAGCTAACGGGAACGTTTCACATTCCTGACGTCTGAGATACGACCGTTTGTGAGACGCTACAGAGTCTTTCAAACGCGCCAAAAAAAAGTCCCATCTTCGAGCTCTTTGTTTTACGACTCGCAAAGAGGCAAAAAGTCAAAAAGAACATGTTTTTTAAAAAAGTGTGATTTTATGTGTCTGATAAAGGGAAAAAATATATTTATCTTTTCATTCTAAGATGTGAATAGAGGTTTGAGTAACTTACTTACATACTTTTTTATTATTATTTTTATTATTTATTTTAATACAACAACCTCTGCTTGATTTTAAAGAAGAAAGTGACACACGGTTAAAAAACAGATTAATTTTGTATTTTTTCTTTTTTTTTTACTAGAAGATTTATTGCTGACTGATTGCAAATGCGTAAATAAAAGAAAGGAAGTTTACAGAGCATGTTTGAGTGTGTGCGAGTAACTAACTCGGAGAGCTTGTTTTGCATTTTCCGTCGAGTTTCTTTTCTCATCTTCGAAATTTGCATCTGCCAGACTCACTTCTGACGTCTCCGCACAGACTTTCAATTAAAGACAAGTTCAGGCTCCGAACAGATGGGCCCGCATTGGCTTCAATACGGGTTTGAATCGATGCGGCGAGACAAAAGCCACATCCGCCCCCAACGCGAGGCGGTCGGTTTGGACCCCGGCTCAGAACCGGCGCGTCCCGGTCGCGTCGTCGGGCGGGACGTTTCACCCGCGCGTGTCCAAAGAGTGAGGGGCGGCGTCCTGGACTGAATAACTGAAAATAACGTACATTTTCAAACAGCAATTGAAGTTAAAAAAGAAAAAAAACTGATAATCCCACTCTCCTAAATGTACAGCAGTATCAAAACATTAAAAAAAAACATGAGATGCAATAAATAAATAGAAGAATTAAACGCTTCATTATATTTAGCTTGAGTTAAGTGTGGAGTAAATTAATACTTCAACGTAAAGTGTCTTTAAATGTCCAAAAATGTGCCGTAAACATCGAATTAAGAGGATATTATCGTGAATGTTGTTTTCAAAGGTATGCAACATCTTTATTTAAGGTACATATCGTTTATAGGGAGAAAATAAACGCTACAAAAAAAGCTGTAATGTTATATTATTTATTTTTTTATATTTCTATTTACAGACAACTAATCCATTTAAAGACATGTTTTTACACATTTCTGTTGGATTGACAGAACCGTCTGAATATCGGGATGCTTCAAAAAAAGATAGATTCATTCACTTTTGTCAATATCGCCCAGCCGTACAGTGAATGCATTATTATTATTATTATTATTATTATTATTATTATTATTATTATTATTATTACTGAAATATTGATTAGTAACAATACTACTAACTACTAACCAGTAGTTTTGGGGGTAAAAATCAAATCACATGAACAAGAAAAAAATTTGATGTAACTTGTTTTATTGTTAAAAAAGAAAATAAAAAAGAGCTTTATCAGATCTAGTATAAGATCACAGGCTTTAATTAAGAGAAAGTACAAATATTTAGTGTTGAAAAAAATGTCAGTTCTTGTCAAAAACCTTCACCTGAAATAGAAAATGTTTAATATTGTTTTGAGAATTGAGTACTTTTCTTCTTCTTATATTTATATGTATTATCTATTTATTGAACAATAAGTTGATTTAGTAATTATTGTGACAGTTTGAGCTTTGAGTAGCTTGTCGAGCTTGTAGAGAACAATAAAAAAGTAATTTATTTGTATGTATTTATTATTTAATTATCATGTATTATTATCATTTATATTATTATTATTTATATTATTATTATTATTATTGCTGTTGTTGTTGTTGTTATCGTTGTTATTATTATTATTATTATTATTATTATTATTATTATTATTAATAAATTCTTCAAAAACAGTGGCAAAAATGTGCCGAACACTCTTGGCAGCACATGATTTTCTGTGGCTTCCTTCTAAGAAAAATCCCAAGTAAAGCACAAAACTCCAGCCCTGACAAATGGACCGGGAGGGCACACGGGGTCTTGGTATTTGAGCCACCAACGCGAACAACAAAGACATTTTCACTGGGCAAATAAGTGCAGATAGAATCAAAGTGACTTCAGGAGAAACGCGGCAGGGCTGTGAAATAAGGCCGCCATAAATCACAGCGCATTTTTCCTTTTGGGCTGCTTAGAGACTGTGTTTTTAAAAACCATCCATCGCGGCGCCGGCTGAGAGGGGGGGAGAGCGTTATGTTCCCCCCCCCCGAGCTTGTTGTTGAGGATCGTGCGAGTTGAATCACCGCCCTGACACCGCGCTTCCGTCCGAGGGCCTTAAAATAGCAAATGGGCCCGACGTTTGTTTACGGATCTCCGCCCGTTCTACGATTCGTCCCGAGGCGCCGGGACAGGACCACGGAAGAGGCGTCTGAACGTTCACCCCGCGGGTCGAAAGGTGCTGTTAAGAAGCGGGCGGTCGAGACGTTTGGAGCGATTATTTACACACGGGGGAGTGCGTTCGTGGTTCTGCTCTGTGTCCTGTAGGTCGATTGCCAGTGAGCGCTCTCAGCTAGCTTAAATGCAGGATGTTCACCCGCTCACAACAACAGAATTCCATGCCGTTGTTGTCTCCTCGTGAAAAGGATTTAACTTGTTTCATGGTTTCAAGATAATAGAAAGGAAGTTCAAATCAAAAGCGATTGCTGCCCTCAACGCGCCCGCCCACTTCAAAATGCCAAAATACAACCTCCAGTGACTATTTCTGAAGTCTTTACATTGAAAATATATCTTGCATGTTCTTGAGGGGGGTGTGGGGGTCATTTCCTGTATTCTGGTGCATATTAGGTGTATTTAGCGGCCCGTCGCTCATGTTATTGGGAGCCCACTGCCTTCACTCTCTCTCTGTCTGAACTTACATTTATCAAAAATGCATTAAAACCTGAAAACTTGTAGACATCTGTACGCATCTTGTAGACATCTGTTTGTGGTCGACAGCAGGACACTTTTACATGTCTTGTTTTATTTGCTCTTTTTCACAACATTTTTGTCAACTACACTGTTTTGCTGCAAAACTACTGCGAACTGTTTGTTATGGGAGCGGCGGACTGCTCCATGGAGGTGTTGTGTGCAGTATAAAAAACAACATCTTACCTGGAACTGGAACTGGCGTCATCAGTTTATTTTATTTTATTTTTTTATTTTTTTATTTTTTTATTTTTTTATTTTTTTAATTTTTTAAAATTTATTATTATTTTTTATTTTTTTTAATGTATTTATTGTTATGTATTTATTTATTGTATGTGTAATGTATTTATTTTAATTTTATTATTATATATATTTTTTAACATACTTATTTTATTTATTTGGAATGTATTTAATGTGTTTATTTTTATTTTATTATTATTATTATAATTTTAATTTTTTATCTATTTAATCTATTTTATTTATCCGTCCATCTGTTGTTTATAGGCAGGTACAATTCACAACAATTCCAAAAATAACAATACAAAAAAGATAACAGAACAATAAATGCCAAACTGTGGAACATTGCGGGCAAAGCAAAAGCATCTCCATGGAGACAAGCAGGTGGCAGATCCTCAGATTATATGATGGCTAATTTAACGATCACAACAGACTTTTCTTCACTGCCTTCCACTGCAGTCAGTCTTAACTCCACTCTACATCTCATCTCTGGGGGGCTGCTGACAGGGACGACAGAAAGAGTAGACATTTCCATTCCCTCCACACACACACACACACACACACACACTCGCCCGTCTAACAAGCTCACCCATGTCAGCCCGCGCATACGTCGGGTGCCACGCCGCTCCGTCCCGTTCGTTTTGCCGATGATGACTCGTGGCAAACTGAGTAAAAGCCTGTCAGAGTCACTGAGGCCGGCGGGCGCGGGGGGGTGGGGGGGGACGAGCGGGAGGGGCAGGCGTATGGTCGCGCGGCTCCAGACGACGGTGACGGATGTGCGGGCGAATCGCTGACTGGCCACGCGGTAAAAGAGAGAGCCCGGGACGAGAGGGGGAACAAATGTGAAGCGTGTCGAGAGGCAGGGAAGGGGACCAGAGAGCGAAGGGGGGGCCATGTCACGCCGACATCATGAAGTCTGTGGATGCTTGTCTGGGCCGCGATGGAATTGGGACTAAATACGCCACTGTCTGGACTAGGACTAAACCAAGTCAACAGAAGAACCAAATCGGAAACGGGAAGGAACTTTGGAGATGGCTGATTGGTCTGGCGAGATCCGGTCTGGTTTAGGCCTTGCTCAAATACAGAGTTGAGAGAAACTGGTGGGTTAAGTGGGCACAACGACGGTACGGAGCTGGAATCACACCGTCAAACTGTGGGCCAGGGCCTGGATACGAACCGCCGACCATCGGATTAGAAGACGAGCGCTCTACTGCCGACCAATCACTAAAAACATATTTGTTACGACATGGCTGAACGTGTGGGAGCAGTGCCCTTTTGGCGTAATCGTTTCCTTATCTGTCATGTGATAATAGAGGCTTTTAAGTCATCGGGCCCCAGCTTTGTGACTGGTCCCTGGTCCCATCCAAGTAGCACCTTCAAAAACATCGACTTGCTTGGACTTTGTTATGTCGTTAGTCGCTTTTCACAGAACAAGAACCCAACACGACCCAGAGTGGAACCAACCGCCAACTGAAGTCGTTTTAAAGACACCTTTCAAAGTTGTCTATAACACGCACATGCGCTCACTCTAGTCCTAACCCCAACCCTGCACCGAGGCTATAATCTAAAGCCCGAAAAAAAGACCTGAACTTTATTCAAACCTTTAACCATCACGAGGGTCTGACCTTTACTACAAGGGGATTATTGGTTCCTATGTCTTCTGTACGTTCATATTTTGAAAAATCATGAATGCATGTCAATTCAAATGGAAATACATGATAAAATAAAATAACATAAGTCCATTTATTAAACTCTAAATTGAAGTATTGACGTGGGGAAACAACATGGCAAGGAAAAAAACATTTTCAAACGCTCATAAAATCTCTTATGAAGGTAACTGAATATACTTAATCATCCCTTGGGAAATGTGGTCTCTGCATCCGACCCGTCCTTCACTCCTAGCAACGTCTAACTATATTTGGCATCTGGAGTCCAGACTGAACAGACGACACATTCCGGTGTATTTATTTCATCCATCGTTGAGAACAAAATCAAATTTGCCTTTTTTTTTCTTCAATTTTTGTCATTCAGAGTTTGTTTTGTAGATAATCAAATTCTTGGCATTACTTTCGGTATCGCTCGGTCTTTTTCGGGATCCGTCTCCAAAGTTAACATTTTTCTCTATCTCTTAGAATGGCGGGATGCTATCTCAGTGACATCATCATGATGACATCACGTCATTGTGGTCAAAGGCGTGACATCATTGTCAAAGGCATGACATCATCGTCACGACAGGATATGGCCATGCATTACGCTGTCATGAGTGGCGGAATGTTGGTGACTGGTGACATCATTGTCAGCGACATCATTGTCACGGCAACTGTACAGGATATAGCCATGCATTACGCTGTCATGAGTGGCGGAATGTTGGTGACTGGTGACATCATCGTCAGCGACATCATTGTCACGGCAACTGTGCAGGATATAGCCATGCATTACGCTGTCATGAGTGGCGGAATGTTGGTGACTGGTGACATCATCGTCAGCGACATCATTGTCACGGCAACTGTACAGGATATAGCCATGCATTACGCTGTCATGAGTGGCGGAATGTTGGTGACTGGTGCCATCATCGTCAGCGACATCATTGTCACGGCAACTGTACAGGATACGGCCATGCATTACGCTGTCATGAGTGGCGGAATGTTGGTGACTGGTGACATCATCGTCAGCGGCATCATTGTCACGGCAACTGTACAGGATATGGCCACGCATTACACAGTCGCTTCTTGCCATTGCACGGCTCTCGTCGTGCTTAATGCTTCGCTCATCGACTTTGCACAAGTTCTTAAGAGAGCATGAAGTCTGCCTGCTCAAAACATTTCAGATTGAAAATGACTTTCAGATGGAAGTCGGAACATTTCTAAAAATGGCGTCTACGTTTTGAAACCTTTTCCCAGTGTTTCTGAGTCTTCTGTGGTCTTTTTATTTTCATGTATGACATCATTTTTGTATTTAAATGCTGGCCAGGAAAAGAGGTTTGGATTGATGGGAAAAACTGGAGTAGCCCAACACTACGGCACAGACACGGGTAGAACATGCAACGTCTGCGCAGAGAGGCCTCATCTGGTGTACAGAGTGAAAACAAAAGAAGAAAGAAAGACATCCAAAGAAAAGGAAGTGAGGGCACACAAAGTCCAAAATAAACGTTTGGTCCAAAGTCTGTCAAATTTGTCCATTTGTCCAAGTCCAAACAAGTACTTTTCATACATTGATACGGCCCATGTGAATATGGCCAGATCCTTCAAACTGATCATGAGTATGAGAAGATTGACAAAAAAATGACCCAAAAACGACACATTCCCGATAACTGAGTGCCAGTGCCGGTGACAGTACACTACGTTCTGATGTTTTGTTTTGACATCTCGCTCCTCGTCTCAATCCGCGCTCAAACAGAATACTGCCAATATACTTCTTTTTCTTTCCCCCCCCCCAACCACCACGGCTACTCAAGCTCCACGGCCTTAAACGGATAAACATGTTGAACTAACGACGAAGACGAGCCTCGGCCCTCTCCGCGGAGACAAAGCGTGAGACGAGAGACCTGGCGGTTCATAAAAACCTTCGCGTGAAAAATGATCCTTCGCCCCAAAGTTCCACGGTAAATCAGAGAGATCAATGAGCAGCACAGGAGCAGAACATAGAATATTTATGAATGGAGCGTTTGTTGTGGCAGAGACGAGAGACAGACAGGCGCCTTCTCCCCAGAGCCCACAGGTATTTGAATACTGAAAAATGCATGAAGATCTTTATTGATAGAAACACGCCGTGGGTTTGATGGATGGCGTCTGATGGAAGAGGCAGGAACACAACGCAGAGCTGTTGTTTCAAAAAGGTATTGTGCGTGCGCGTTTAGTGTCATTTAGGTTTGCTTAGAAGTCTCTGCGTGTGCGGGGGAATGATTCATGGATCTGCCACCGGCGGCGGCTACGACAATGCGGAAAAGGTGACGCGAAAGAGGGTTAAGAAATGCAAGAAAGTACACCAAACCTGTGCTGCACGTTGACAAGTCGTATTTGTTTAACTGATGAAATAGCTCCAGAAATGTTGGAGCGTACGGACTGGTCTTAGATGAAAACCACATCGCCCTCCAGCCCCCCGTACAGTGTATGCAGAGTGTGAACCCCAGTGGCAGCCCGCACTAAACCAGCGGGAGCTTTGGAGATCAGGACTTCTGAGCTGCAGTGTCAAATGAATAAACACGTCCAAAGACCTGACCAGTGTTGGAGAGTTTTGATGGTAAAACTTTTGGAACAATTCATCAGTTTAACGAGTAAAACTTACTTAACTTTCCTGGGCAAAAATGTTGTTCTGGAAAACTGAAGCTGTCGTGTTTTTGTGTGAGCTGTTTTGAATAAAGTGTGGCAAAGCGACTGAAAAAAAGGACAAGTTAGCTTTTATTAATAAACCTCAAAATGCACCAATAGTTCAATGTTCACACAATCATTTGATATTTTACACAAATGTCTAAATTTTGGAACACATCCATTTTCAAGCCTTAACGCTCAAATCAAAACTACAAAACACTTTCTGCAGAACCTAAAACACAACGATTAACAACTCTTCTCTGTGTTCTACAGTCTGTTCTACCTAAAACCTGCACTCTGATCCAGGCCCAATGACCAAAGACACAGAACACACAACAGAACACACAGGACTCACACATTAACACATCTTATCGTCCGACTATAGAAGCAGTAGAGAAGGCTGGACTCGGATGTACATGTTTTGGGGCGAACAAACAGTAAGATTCCTTTCTCCTTCCAAGTTCTCCTTCTTAAAAGCTTGGAACTTAAAATAAATTCAGTCACATTTTGTCAGCAATTTTTTGTGAGTAATTCGTTCTCATTTTGTCATGTGATCTCCGTTAGACCCATGTCCTCCTTGCAGGACTCCACTTCCTAAAAACGTTGCCCGCAGAGGCCTTCGGAGTGCCTTAAAGACTGGGACCTGGGCCAGTTCTAATGGGATTGGACATGCATGAGCCAATCAGAACTTGAGGAGCGATAGCTGGCCTTCAGCTTCATACCTTTGTGGAGTCGTGACACTTCTGAGCTTCTGAGTGACTGTAATTGTGGAAAAGTGTGGACCCGCCCCGCGCTCCATATGATGTGTGATCATGAGGCGTGCAGGAGTCCACACTAGGATAAATCATGGACAAATGTGGATGTTTTGGTCGTTAGCCGCGGTGTCTCAAAACCAACCACTTAAAAACCTAAAAATATTCATCAGAATCCTCAAACACTTCTCGCTCCTCCCTCTTATACTGTATCTCCTGCAGTTGTTTGATGACTTTGTCCTTCTAATCAACTTCCTTCGGCAGAGTCTGGCCCATCGCTCTCTCTTTGTCCAACTTTTCCTTGTACAGTTTCATCACCCGCTTCTGCCTCTTCATTTAGTGGACTTAGGCTGTTGGGTTTAGCCTTTATTGGAACAGGAGAATTGGGAGGACCTCCAGGACATTGTTGGTGCCGAGATTCCGTCTCACAACACTGCTGCGATCGCGTGCACGTGGAGCTTGGCCTGTTGGCGGCCGGCTTGAACGTTTGGTGACCGGGCAGCACTGTCAATGTAGTTTTCACTATCCCCTTGATCATGCAGGACTCGTAGGTGGGCACCATGTACTTGATGTTTATGAAGGCCACCTCTCCTCCGTAGCGCTCTAGCACCTCCAGAGTCTCCTGGATGAGGTCCCCCACGTTCTGCCTCTTCTGCTGGCTGTAGTCAATCCCGTCCCCGGAGTTTAAGTTCATGGACTTGAAGATGTTAAAAATGGGCAGGATCTGTCTGTAATACGGCACCAGAGACACTCCTACCCTCTCCCCGGCAGTCACCAGGTGTTGAATTACTTTTAAGGTGGTGCAGATGATTTGATGGTTCCTCGTGTTCAAAGCATTGCGGATTGGGGTGATGAGCTTTGGGATGACAGGCTGAATCTTGGGACCTCCCTGCTCCAACATGTCATGGATCCCCTGCCGTGCAAAAAACTCATATGGGTACACCGTCTCGCAAAGCCCGTCGAAAAACAGCGGCAAGTAGAGATGATAGTCCAGGTTTTTTATATCGACTTTCCACGCAATGCAGTGGCCTTTTGGGTCGTGCTTCAGCGCTATGGGGAAATTGCCGTGCTCGTAGAACTTCCGGAACAAAGTCGGTTTGGGCGGACGCTGCCGGAAAGCACCAGCCGCGGGGGGTCCGATCACCACAGAGTTCTTCATCAGAGACTTTGTGGTGAATCCCAACGTCTTCATGTCCGCCTTGCGTCTCGACATGTCTCTAACTATTCAAAAACAGCTAGAGAGTCAAAAAAGAAAGAAAAAACCCAAGAACGTGACAACTTCATGACATAGACTCTTAATGTGAGTGTCCACCTGCTCGTTGTTGTTGTTGATGTTGTTTGTTGATCGTTGTTGTTGTTGATGTTGTTGTTGTTGATGTTGTGGTGTTACTTTTAATGGCAGTTGGCAAAAGTCCGAGGGAGTCGGAGCTCTTCTTCACTGTGGATCATTCTAATGATGACATCATCAAGCTAATGATGATGTCATCAAGCACAACAGATCACTGAATCTGGTCGAGTGCTCGGAGAGCTCGGTATAGCATAAAGCACATACTTTGAAGACGTACAACTGCAGTAGGTGGCGTAAATGCACCTTTTCAGTTGGCTGCCAACCACCGTTAAAAGTAACAGTAACATGGAAATAATGGAACAGAGACATAAATATGACCACCTCAAACAAATGCACAAGTACCACATGAGAAGCTCCAGGTTGTTATTGCGGAGCATGCAGAACTTTTGGAAGGTTTGGAGGCAGAGGCACCGATTGAACGAGAAACAAAGAGAAGGGATGAGGCGTTTTGCACAACATTCACGAGAGCAACGAGTCTCTTAAAGCACGAGCAAGAGATTCCAGTCGTCAATTGGACTGCAAGATGCCACTGCATTTAAGATGAAACTATTTTGAAGTTTAAAAAAATTGTAAGGCATCTTAAATTTGCCAAAAACGAACACAAATTAAGTTCTTACTTTGCTCCAAGACCAAGAGCATCCTCTAACTGCGCACGGTTTCTCTCCAAATGTTTATGAATGGGTCAAATACACAGATGTTGAACCTACTTTAGTCCCTAATAATATACAAATAATACAGAATAATATACAATAATATACAATAATATACAATAATACAAAAATAATACACAATGATACACAATAATATACAATAATACGGGAATAATACACAAATAATACAGGAATAATACACAATAATACACAAATAATACACGAATAACACAGAATCATATACAATAATACACAATAATACAAAAATAATACACAATGATACACAATAATACACAATAATATACAATAATACGGGAATAATACACAAATAATACAGGAATAATACACAAATAATACACGAATAACACAGAATAATGTACAATAATACACTATAATATACAATAATACAAAAATAATACACAATGATACACAATAATACACAATAATATACAATAATACGTAATATTAATACACGAATAACAGGAATAATACACAATAATACGTGAATAATACACAATGATACACAATAATGCAATAATACACAAGGTGAACGGGGGAACGTGAAGTGAATCACTTCCTTGCACAGATTTCCCTGCTCTGGCTGTGGTTCCCTGCTTCCTGTTTGGTGTTCTGTTCCGTGTTCGTTTCACAGAGGAAACTGACTGTTACGTTGAGCTTTCCACACGTTTCTCCAGAGAAGATGTTTCACTGATGTCATTGTAAAGATGTCTTCCTCGACGTGTTGCGTACTTTTAATGAATGAATATTAGAAGAACAAGATCTATAATAGGAATGAATCAAAAAAAAAAATGATAATAATAATAACTAAAGACACAATCTAAGGCCCAAAGGCACTGGGGTGGGCTCCAGTCACCCACGACCCCTAACGGGAACAAACGGTAGAAAATGAATGAATGACTGAATAATTAAATGTAAATACGCCTGATAATCGGCAATCGGCTGACCAAACGTCCTCATGTCTCTAACTCAGCGAAATAAATCTGATTATTTTGCTCTTATTTCAACCACAAAGTGCGTTTTGTTCACAAAGTTAGATTCTTCACAACATTCTGAGCTGTTTTGCCGCTGGAGCGAGTAGTTTAGCCAAGTGAAAATGTGCCAAAACGATAAAAAAAACAAAAAAAACAAACTGTAAGATGAAATGCCAACCACGTAAGCGCGGGTCAGGCGTGAAAGTGCTGGACGGATTACGGCGAACAGGGACGTTTTTACAGCGTCGCTCAAACACGAGTTAATAAAATATAATTTACGATTATATTTCTTGATAAAATGCAGTTATGACGTCTTAGACCAGGGCCAGGCCGCACAGGGTTATCAGTAATTATTAGATGGGAGCGCCATAATTATGTAGTCATGGTTGGACTTAATTAAAGATTCTATAATTCTTCATTAAGTATTTGATTCACTGATGAGATATTTCTACTTATCTGAGTAGACTTCAGGACTAAAACACACTTCAAAATGGCCCTTAGTGGCTCTTAAATGGGTGAAGAACTTATTGTTTGAAAGTGAATGACATTGATGAGGATGTGGCCAGTCGGAAAAAAAAGTCAGCCATGTCAGTTATCGTTATGTCAAGAAAGAAAGTAGATTTGAAAATGTAATGATCTGCTTCAGTCCACACAAAACCCATTAGCGGTAGTGTTCCGACTTCTTACTGGTGATTGGTTGTGCCTTTTCCGCGTTCTGTGCAGTCGAAACTCAAGTCCGGATTGTTCCACACAGAGTACAAAAAGTCCAAAAGGCACGTAGCGGTCTAGTTTGAGTCCAGTCTGAGTCCTAATGGCTCCAAGTCCGAGTCATTTATATTCAGTTTAGTTTAAATCACAATTTCGGCCCGTTTAAGCAGAGGAAATTTAAATGTAGCATGATCCGTTGCTGTGGTTGCTGTCCCGGGTAAAAGCTAGCAAACATTAGCATGCTAACAGCGCACTCTCTGCTTCTCTGAGAATCAAAACGCTTTACAATTAGACGCAGACAAAGCGCTGTGGTCTCATTTTCACCCGAACAGAAGCTTCTACAATGTTTCTGCTCTGGGGCAAAACTCGACTTTACTTTATTACGTGCAAAAATAAATTAATATCTGGTACATTTTCAGACATTTCGGGTTCAAAACAGTGAAAATCAGAAACAGTTCCTTTAGTATTATCTGAATTAAACATTTGTAGTACATCTTGCATGTTTTGGGGGGATTTTTCACATGCAAATGATTAAAACAAGAGAATGCAGCAATAATTAACACGACACTACTTTAATACGCCAATTGAATCGCCTCAAACCAGAGTTACGGCGTGATCGAGACAGAAAAGGTTGGGTCAAAACTGGTCTAAATGACTGCGCCCGTCCTCTTGCCTTTTACCTGCCCTGTTTTAAGGTCGAGAACGGTGCCATTTGTTCAAAGTTGTGGCGTTGGCGTTGGCGTCGCCGGCCCTGGTGCTTATTGATGGTCCCGCGGTGCTGACGTGGCGACTGGAGCCATGAATCCCGAGCGGCCAAAAGCGGCGCTCCATCAGCAGCTCGCCTCGGCCTCGTGTCAGCAGGGTCGGCGGCATTGACGAGGCGGAGTCGGCGGTAACGGCGCGCGGACGGCGCTCGCGCTCGGCACCGGCGAGCTGGCGACGCGCGCAGGATTAATGTTAAGGGAAAGAGGGCGCGGGCAAGGACTCCAGACCACTGCGGTTCATCTGCCGACTCCACCATCGGAAGAGAAATGGAGAATGTACGAAAGTCAAATGATGACTTCTGTAGATGTATTTGACCCGTGAGCCTTTTGGAGGACAGATTTCGAGCGTAAAATGTCCGTGAAGAAGAGGAGCGACATGGGAAACAATAACTCACTGGTCATCGATCAGTTTGAACTAAATCAAAGTTCAAACTGATTCTGAATAATGTGTGTCCTTAATTCTTTACACATAAACCATATTTGTCTGAACACAAACATGCTATGACAACTTGTGTTTTTAAGTCTAAATTAAAATAAACACAAAATAAAACATACATAGCATAAAACGACTCTTACCATTGATTTTATTCCTCGTTATTCAGTAATTATCGGTTTGAATCCACTTTGACGTGTAGCCAAACTGCTACACGTTAGCGGCCACTAGAGGGCCACCTACTCCGTGTGAACGTAAAATCTTATTTTTTGATAATCCAAACCAACTCTATTCGATAAAAAGATAAAAGTGTCAGTTCATACAAAATACCAAATATGAACGAAAGTTAGTGACTTTTGGTTTGCGTGGCAGAACGCTCGGCCGTCCTGTCCTGACATGGGCGCGGTCCTGACATGGGCGCGGTCCTGACATGGGCGCGGTCCTGACATGGGCGCGGTCCTGACATGGGCGCGGTCCTGACGGGGCACGGTCCTTTGGGCACAGAACGAGAGCGCGGTATCTGAGAACCCACTGAGCCCGAGACCTCTTTTTCAAGGATGAACCTGGGGCAAAGTGAAGGACTTGACAACACACAAATCATAAACACATTTACACAGATACGAGACATTTAAGAACACACGGAAACAGAATTTACATTTGAAGCACAATTTTTGTTGGATTCTCTTATCTTCTTCCTCTGTTTTTGTTGAATGGCTCGAAACCCCCCAAAGGAAACCAGGTCTCCAAACCTCAAATCCGCTTGAAGGGAGTTCCAAGCTGCAGGAGCATCTTAGGAAAACGCACACTTTGCCCAGTCAGTCCTCACGCATGGGACAGATGTGCAGGTCACGTGAGCGCAGCATGACGACCCTCCGCTCTCTGCACACAGGTTAGAAGCTGCACATTTACATTTAACTTTGCTCACTAATAACATGTGTGAATCTAACTGGAGGCACTGCTCGGTCTAGAACTACAGCAGGAGATTTCATAAGCTAACGTTAGCCAACTGCTTTTCAGTTAGTCTCGCTCAAAACCAAACACTTAAACAGGACCATGAACACGTCTAAAGACAATCCAAACCAGGGCTATTCAACCTAAGGCCCGGGGGCCAAATCAGGCCCGTCAAGCAATTTAATCCGGCCCACAACCCATCTAGCAAATGTTGAAACAAAAATAAAACAAATCTTGTACTTGTTTAATTCTGGGTTAGCACTCGATTAGACCTGGTTTGGTCTTGGGTTTAGTCCTTGTTTGATTCTGGTTTAGTCCTGGTTCAGACCTGGCTGGTTCTAGTCTAGTCCTAACTTAATTCTGGTTCAGTTCTGTGTGGGTGGGCAATGTTGGTAAAGTATCTTGTATGTTATTTCTCACAAAAATATCATCCAGCAGTAGTTATTTTTATGTATTCACTAAATTCACTAAATGTATTGAAATAGTGCGACCCAAAATGTTGTTACGGAGGCGTGTGGGGCCCCCCGGCCCAGAGACCATTGTCCTCCCAAAAATCTGGCCCTCGGGAAAATAAAGTTGAACAGCCCTATTCAACTTTACACATAAGCAGCACATAAACGATGAATAAAAACTGTGGAGAGTTTCTCGATTACCACCAGTTTAATTCAAGGCGAGCGCTTTGAGCTTTGGAGAGGATTACTCATAAAACCACAACTGCAGGTATGTTTTTTCACGTGAGATTAACATAAAAACTAAACCAACAACAACAAAAAAAAAAAAGTCAGTTCAGTCCGTTGCCGTAATCAACACATTTGCATAAATACGGTAACCAAGCGGGAACGTCCTCTGCTGCGGCGGCGCGTCGATAGCATTTGATCCACCGTTTCTCCCCGTTCACCTGCAGAGCGTCACGCGGAGGCTGAAGTTTGATTTTGATATTTTCCGCGGACGAAAGAAAGATTAGCCGCTCCGTGGATCGATTCCGCCGGCTTTTGATTGGCCGATACCGGTTTTAATTAATCATCGGGGTAATCAAGAACGGCAGCCATATTCCGGGGCTCAGCGTGGAGTTTTGGAGAGCGATCCGAGCGAATATCGATTCACGTGCGCTGCCTTTTTTTTCCTCCGCGAAGCCACAGATTGACCTTTCAGAGCTGCACAAACAAACTCCGAGATCCTCTTTTTCATCTCTTTCGCCGAGACGCTCCGACTGCTGAAACGCGGAATGGACCGTCCGCACCTGAAATAGTTTATCTTGTGGTAATTGAATTTAAACATTTGACTTTGGAACCGTGGAAAGAGGAAGTAAGAGGTTTAAAGTGCCCGTGACAGGTTTTTGCAATTCTCTAATTTCTCTGTATTTACACCTTTAGCACATATAAATGATAGTTTTACACAAATCGGGTGGGAAATTTGTTGAGAAAACGTTGAAAAATGTGTACAAAATGACAGGAAGTGACATCACACCAGGGGCATTTCTCGTTCCAGTCAAAGTTTAGGCAGAATTTACACAAAGAAACAACTTTTCTGACTCTCTAAACATGAATTCTATTTTTATTTGCCAAATTAAAAACAATTGTGACATTAGATGAGTTTTGGCCCAGTGTTTGCTGGGTAATTTCCAAGTGTGATGTCATCAATTACAAACAGGAAGTGAAATTATTAACCTAAAAATGTGCTATTCTGTAATAAAATTGCATACATTTTCGCAAAATTCAACACACATCGTTATCTTAGCTGCATTTTAGTTCATGAGTCGTCCGACCTGTAGGGGGCGCCTCAAATCCTCGCACTTTTATGAACTCTGGCGCAGCTTTCGATCAGCTTTTTTCAAACAGAGGTGAAGCAGGGGGCGGGGAAAATCAAAGCGTAGCCAATCAGCTCTCACCCCGAAGCCAGATGCGGACAGCGCGCGGCGGTCCAATTTTGACACTAAACTGCTTTGACGATTCGCTTCACGTGGGAGGAACAACAACGCGCGCCCCCCCATTTTACGAGGGGGAACGCACATTTCGAGCAAACGCGCTTTCTGCAAATGAAAATGGTAGAAATCACTCATTGGAAAATTAGACGAACAAATAACACCCCAATTATTGTCAATCTGCCTGAAATAAATGCATCTGTGGAGAAGAAGGGCCAGTGTCGGGAAGAGTACTTTGGAAACGCATTTGCTGACAGAATACGAACAGCGGCGTTTAAATGTATTTGCTTGTGTGTTCCGTTTTTGTGTCACCATTTGTTTGTGCGCTTATTGTTGTGAAACTTTAACGCAAATTAGGGAATGACAACAACAAAAATCTCTCACTGTAAGAGCAACTTTTTCTACTTTTCTCACAAGTTCAACGTACGTTTTGTCATATTCCGCTGATTTTAGAAAAGTAACTGTAATCTGACTAAATGAAAGAGTAACTGTACTGGAATACAAGTACTGTATTTTCCGGACTAGAAGTGGCACCTTTTTTCATAGTTTGGCCGGGGTGCGATTTATATGTGATATTATTAACGCATTATTCTATCGCATTTCATATATTGATTATTTTCACAATGACAACCACAAGAGGGCGCTCCAGGCTTGTGAAGACGAGTCGGACGAACGACGCAGAAGAGGAATCGGAGTTGACGATGTTTAGAAGTGACTCAGAGGAAGAAGAATTCAATGGATTTAGTGACTTGGGGTGATACTGATGTTAGCATGTTCGTTATGCTACAGTCGCTATAGTGATCTGACTAACTGTTCATATGTCACGTGACCATACCAGACACTTACCACAGTTTGTTGTCAATGCGTCATGTCGCTGAAGGTGCTACGTTAGCATCTACTCACCACGTTGTTCGCTAATCTGTTATCATGTATGCCGTTACCGCCCAACGCTGAGAATGGGGTTTGACGAGAGATTACGTCCGCGTTTCTGAACCGCGGGTATGGGTTTCCAAAGAAGATGACGTTGAGTAACACTTGAATATAATGTTCTTTGTCGTGTACATTTAAGAATAGAATAGCTTTATTATCATGCGCATTGACTGTGATGCGCAGAAAGGTGTCACTGGCTCATACGTCGCAGTACAAGCTAACAAACTATTAAAAAAAACTACATTTAAATCAAATTAACATGTTCTTTTAAGTGAATTTAAGCTATTTTCTCATCCTCATTAACCGATTTTGGACATCAATATATATATAAGAGGGATAATTAGCAATATAATCCCAGAGTGAATAGATTAAACAGGCCAAAAACTGCATTTCCCCTTTACAAAACAATAAACAAAAACCACAGTGCCAGGAGAATTAGGAGTACAACATATTCGTAGTGGTTTTTCTACATCTGCCATAGCTCTAAACACCCCCCCCCCCCCCAACAGTCCTTACTCCCACCGCGTGTTCCTGTTTCCTCCCCCGCCGTCACAGAAGAGCACGTCCTACCGCACACTGCCTCTGTGTCCCTCTAATAAGTCCCCAAAAACCTCACATCAAAGCCCTTTCAGAGGCACTTTGGGTCATTTAACTGCAGGCTTTCATCTCTGGCTCCTGTGTGTGCCATCACCGAGCTGTTTGTTCAAAATGGGCCCCTAATCACGGCACTCTCCTCCCCACTCCGCTGTCTGGGAGGGTCCGTTTCATGTTTACACCGGCGCCTCGGGATTTACTACGGATTTGAGAGACGTGATGTGTGGGGAAGATGAAATGATGCTCTCAGTTTTTTTTTTTGTGGTTTATTAGTTCAGAGACAAAAAACAAAACAAAAATAACAATAATTGAACACAGTGTAAAACAGCGGCGGAGCGTGTTAATAAACCAAAACTCATTCGCGTATTTTTCGTGTCGTAGATTACGCGATGAAAAAGCTTTTGGACAACTAAAATAAGGGTTTTTTAAACAAAAGTGGTCTTCATCGACGTTGAAAAGGGACGTAAGTGAAGGATCTTTAAGCTCCGACAAACAAACACTTGCTTGATCACCACTTAATGATGTCACAAGGTGGACATTTTGAGACGTGAGTTTTGAGCGAGCATCAGTGCAATAAGAATCAGTGCAATACAAATTAGTGCAACATGAATCAGTGCAATAAGAATCTGTGCAACATGAATCAGTGCAATATGAATCTGTGCAATAAGAATCAGTGCAATAAGTGCAATAAGAATCTGTGCAACATGAATCAGTGCAATATGAATCTGTGCAATAAGAATCAGTGCAATAAGTGCAATAAGAATCCGTTCAACATGAATCAGTGCATAATGAATCTGTGCAATAAGAATCAGTGCAATAAGAATCTGTGCAATAAGAATCAGTGCAACATGAATCAGTGCATAATGAATCTGTGCAATAAGTGCAATAAGAATCAGTGCAATAAGAATCAGTGCAATAAGTGCAATAAGAATCAGTGCAATAAGAATCAGTGCAACATGAATCAGTACAGTTTTTGTTGAATGTGTTAAAATGACTGATTTTAATTCCTGTGCTGTAAAGCACTTTGAATGTGCTTTGAATGAATTCATGATTTAGTTCATGTTCTACCTCTTGTTCCCGTTAGGGGCCGCGGGTGCCTGGAGCCTGTCCCAGTGACTTTGGGCCTTGGTGTTTTGAATTGTGCTCTACAAATAAACTTGCCTTGCTTGCTGTAAATAGTGTATGTTTTATCTTTCTGATAATAGAATATCTTTCCTGAGGGTTTGTTTAAATGTTCATTATTAATATTCACGTTCCCCTTTTCGAAGAGCTGGGGAATCTAATTTTGAAACCGTGAAATAAGGAAACGTGTATTTAAACCCTTCTAACTCCTCGCTCTCACAAATCCTTTGGCACATCACTAGTTTTCACATGCATCGATTTGTCTGTTTCGCCACTGGCACAGCTTTAGATCAGCTCTTTCAGACACAAACGTGGAGCAGGCGATGCCCCTAAACAGCCAATCAGCTCTCATCCCCTTCATATAGTGACTCACATGGGTCTTTCTGACAAGTCTGAACAGATACAATGTTTAATAAATAGACGCAGACGGCATGTGGAGGTGTGACGTGTCAGTGCCATCAATGGAACTAATATCGTGTCTTGAAAACTAGATTTAATTTTTATCCCTCACCTAAAGGAACAGACATGGATAATTACGATTAAATATTACGACACCAAACAAGCTGCTCATTTTAAGGAACAGCATAGGCCCCTGAAATCAATGGTTTCTATTAATATTTCAAGTAGGTCATGCTCAATATTTGTGTGAGTGATGAGAACAAATTGGCACAGGGATCCGACGCAGGGCTCAGCGATGATTTTCCCCGCTTTTAAAATGAGCCACAGGAGCTGCCAAGTGCTGTGTGGACGCGGAGCTTCTGAAACACAAACATTCAGACGAGATGGAGGAGCCTGGGATTCTGGCTCAGACACTGCAGATGCACCAATGCAACGAGAACCGGTGCGATAAGAACCGGTGCAGTAAGAATCAGTGCAATATGAACCAGTGCAATAAGAATCAGTGCAGTAACAATCAGTGCAATAAGAATCAGTGCAATATGAATCAGTCCAATATGAATCGGTGCAATAAGAATAGGTGCAATAAGAATCAGTGCAATAAGAATCAGTGCAATAAGAATCAGTGCAGTAAGAATCAGTGCAATAAGAATCAGTGCAATAATATCGGTGCAATAAGAATCAGTGCAATAAGAATCAGTGCAATATGAATCAGTGCAATACTATCGGTGCAATAAGAATCAGTGCAATATGAATCAGTCCAATATGAATCGGTGCAATAAGAATCGGTGCAATAAGAATCAGTGCAGTAAGAATCAGTGCAATAAGAATCAGTGCAATAATATTGGTGCAATAAGAATCAGTGCAATAAGAATCAGTGCAATATGAATCGGTGCAATAAGAATCGGTGCAATAAGAAAGTGCAATATGAACCAGTGCGACATGATTCAGTGCAATATGATTCGGTGCAATAAGCATCCGTGCAATAAGAATCAGTGCAATATGAATCAGTCCAATATGAATCGGTCTAATAAGAAAGTGCAATAAGAATCAGTGCAATATGAATTGGAGCAATAAGAATCAGTGCAACATGATTCGGTGCAATAATAATCAGTGCAACATGAATCAATGCAATGAGAATCGGTGCAATAAGAATCAGTCCAATGAGAATTAGTGCATTATGAATCAGTGCAATAAGAATCAGTGCAATAAGAAAGTGCAACATGAATCAATGCAATAAGAATCAGCGCAATAAGAATCAATCCAACATGATTCAGTGCAATATGAATTGATGCAATATAAATCAGTGCAATGAGAATTGGTGCAATAAGAATCGGTGCAATAATAATCGGTGCAACATGAATCAATGCAATAAGAATTAGTGCAACATGAATCAGTGCAATATGAATCTGTGCAATATGAATCGGTGCAATATGAATCGTGCAATAAGAATCAGTGCAATAAGAATCTGTGCAACATGCATCAGTGCAATAACAAAGTGCAACATGAATCAATGGAATAAGAATCAGCCTAATAAAAATTAGTGCAATTAGAATCAGTGCATTATAAATCAGTGCAATAAGAATCAGTGCAATAAAAATCAGAGCAACATGAATTGTTGCAACATGAATCAGTGAAATAAGAATCAGTGCAATAAGAATCAATGCAACATGAATCAGTGAATGCAAACTACTTTCGATAATGCAGATGCACAAAGGCAAACGTCGGGAAATGCCGGGTCGACGTTTCGAGTCAGAGGGTCGAGCCGTCCTTTCACTGTCAGGTTAAGTTCGTTAGTGTGGGATTAGTTATAGGGTCTTCATTCCAGTAAATGTGTTCGAAAGTGTGTCGCAGTGTGTCTTATCCGACTGTGTTTTTCTTGCTCAATAATACCTCGGACAAACATGCATTCTTACAGTGTACAGTAAGAACCTACAGCCAGACCTACAGACCTGCAGCCAGAGCTACAGACCTACAGCCAGCCCTACAGACCTACAGCCAGACCTACAGACCTACAGCCAGACCTACAGCCAGACCTCCAGACCTACAGCCAGACCTACAGACCTACAGCCAGACCTACAGCCAGACCTCCAGACCTGCAGCCAGACCTCCAGACCTGCAGCCAGACCTCCAGACCTGCAGCCAGACCTAGAGACCTACAGCCAGACCTACAGACCTACAGCTAGACCTACAGACCTACAGCCAGACCTACAGACCTACAGCCAGACCTACAGACCTGCAGCCAGACCTCCAGACCTGCAGCCAGACCTAGAGACCTACAGCCAGACCTACAGACCTACAGCTAGACCAACAGACCTACAGCCAGACCTACAGACCTACAGCTAGACCTACAGACCTACAGCCAGACATCTTGGTGCGCTCTTTGATTCTAATACGTCTTTCAGAAGTCAGATAAACAGTGTGGTTCAACCATGTAAATCGTTCCTATCTCCTCTAGACCTACAAAAAGTTATTTATGCTTTTATTCATTCACGTCTTGGTTATTGTAACGCACTCTTTGTAGGTTTAAACCAAAATGCTATTCAACCTCTCCAACTTGTTCAGAATGCTGCTGCCCTTCTTCTCGCTGGTGTTAACACGTTTGTGCACATCACTCCCACTCTTCGGTCTCTACACTGGCCCCTATGAAATTTCAAATTGAGTTTAAAATTGTGTTACTTGCTCTTAAAGCTCTTCAGCTGCACCATGCTGTTTATCTGACCTCCTCGCCCCTTATGTCCCCTCCAGAACCCTTCATTCTGGGGATGGACCCCGTTGGTTGTCCCAAGGACTCAACGGGTCACTAAAGGAGACCGCGCCATTTCTGTGCGTCATCCCTCCCTCTGGAACTCTCTCCCCCGTGACATTAGACAGTTTCATTGCCTTTTGACTTTTAAGAAGCATTTGAAAACATTTCCATTTAAAAAAGTATTTAACATTTAACAGTGTTTCTAACCTGTGCTGTGTGAAGTGCTTCGGAACTTGTTCAGAAAATAAAGATTGATTATTATTATTTAACCTTTAACTCCTTAGTAGAATGAGTGGTAACGTGATAATTATCTTGAGGGAACGAGTTAATTCATTTTTGACCTCTTGGTGGCGCTCTTAAACAGCATATACAAGAAGAACAATTGAAAGAAAGGATAAAAGATACATTCTGTAAATCATTTACAAAGTTATAGTTCATAGTGATAAACAAATAACAAATGGAGCTTCTGCTTAAAAGAACACATTTTATTCTTAATTTCACATAAGTTTGTCCTCAAAACAGCAACATTTCCTTCAGTCCAAACTGTTCTGTTTGTACATAAAGAACATGTGTAAACTCATGAACCGCTCTTGTTTGGAAACAGTTACAGCAGCTCTGACTTCATTAGTGTCTGTGTCACAGACGTTAAAATAAGACATTTGTTTGTTAAACTTTCTGTTTGTGTTTTGAGCTCTGCATTTTTGCCGTTTTCCGTGTGCCGTTCACTTTGACCTCCGCGTCGCTTTCTGTTCCATAAACGTGCCGTTTCCATGGGCGCTGTGGCTGTTTCAAGGCGCAACAGAGGAACCGTGTTTTAAAGTACGAGTGTGACTGGGAAGCAGAGTTGTTGTGTGGGGGGGCCGCGAGTGTGGGGCGGGGGGGCGGCGAGTGTGGGGCGGGGTGGGCGGCGAGTGTGGGGCGGGGTGGGCTGCGAGTGTGGGGCGGGGGTGGGCGGCGAGTGTGGGGCGGGGTGGGCCGCGAGTGTGGGGCAGGGGGGCCGCGAGCGTGGGGCGGGGGGGCCGCGAGCGTGGGGCAGGGGGGCCGCGAGTGTGGGGCAGGGGGGCCGCGAGTGTAGGGCGGGGTGGGCGGCGAGTGTGG